>OX038879.1:23451191-25851191 GCA_943789525.1 Agriphila geniculea
ATAGTGATCCATTGCTACTTCTTTTTGGATTAAAAAAAACATACCAAAGAAAAGTAGCAATGTATGTGGAATGAAACCGGTCGCTAAATAGTTTCTTTTTAGATAATCAGGGTGCCGATATGAGCATAATTATATAAAGCATGAAACATTAGATGTAAGCTAATATTCATTCCCCACTTTCTCATATAGAAACCCTATAGTAACATAGGTACGATACATAACTAATTTTATAAGTTATATAGAATTTCATGTATCAGTTTGAGTTTTGAGTGAGCAAATTAATATTACTGATAGCATTAGGTAAGTAAACTGTTAAGATATTATACTGTCATTTAAATATTTTTTTTCTCTTGCAGCTAAATACCTAATTATTACTGCAAATAAAAGTGACATATTTTTTAAATCACTGAAAAAACTGTGAAAATCAGAACCCCGCTAGCTCTACACTAAACTCTCAAAAGAATAGATTTTGACATTTGATTGTCGATATATCGCTATATCTTATCATGTTACGGTGGTCATGCTAGCCAGCCGTCATTTTTATTAATAGGGATTTCTCCTGTCTTCCCAGGCTCAACGGCCTCTCATACCTGCAAAGTGGGGTAGACATCGATGCTGCGGCGACCCTCGTCCGTCAGATAGAGCCGCTGGCGACGGCCACCCACCGGCGCGGCGTGCTGGGCCGCCTGGGCTGCTACAGCGGGCTGTTCCAACTGTCCGCCATGGACCCCACGCTCAAGGACCCCGTGTTGGTGCAGGGCACTGATGGAGTCGGCACTAAGCTCAAGGTACACTCACATCATTTAGGGACCCTCTTAACCAGAGGATAGTGGTAACTACGAGGGTGGATTGATAAGTCCATGACTTAAAAGAAAAATACTATTTTTCATAATTCATTTTTGTATCTTAAAAGAAACTCCTTAAGGAATCTTTACACTAAATTTTTTAAAATTCGGCAAAAGATTATTACTTTTGGAAACAAAAAGCTCAAGCGACTTCTTACTTTACTTTATGACCCTGTCGACCCTCTCGGCGGCACTCATGACATCAAAACTCATCGAATGAAGATGCGAATCCTTCCTATTCTCTAGATTCAACCCACTGAGATTTTTTTCTCCTACTAAACATGAATAAATGTATTTGCGGGCAAAGATTTTTATCAAGTCAAAAGGTGGTGCCTGAAATGGGCCCTCCTTTCAGTTACCGGTTTTCAGGCGATGTAAGAAAAAAATAATGGGTTAAAGAGGTAGGAACTTCGTTGGACTGAATACGCAGAGCTTATATAAAACAAAATATTCCGAAAAAAAATGTTTCTTCATTACAAAGTCATGGACTTATCAATCCACCCTCGTATACCTATAGGATCTGGGAAACTGACCCTAAATCAAAATGTTTAAAAGCTATTATAGACTTAACAACTTTATCCGTAACGTTTACTTTAGATTGCAGAAATAATGAACAAGTACGACACGATCGGGCAAGACCTCGTAGCGATGTGCGTGAACGACATTATATGCGCGGGCGCAGAGCCGTTTGCGTTCCTGGACTATATGGCGTGCGGCAGACTGCAAGTCGAACTCGCCGCTACTATAGTCAAGGGGATAGCTGACGCTTGTGTACTAGCAGGATGCGCTCTTTTAGGTAAGGAAACTTTAACGTTGACCATCAGCCATTTTTTATGTCCCCACTGCTAGGGCAAAGGCCTTCCTTATGGGTGGACAAGGAGGATGGGCCATAACCCACCACGCAGGCCCAATGCGGATTGGTGGGTGTTAACGACTGCAGATGCAGCCGGGACCAACGGCTTAACGTGCCTTCCGAAGCACGGAGGAGCTCGAGATAACAAATTTTTGGTCACCCATCCCATGACCAACCCTTGCGAAAGTTGCTTAACCTTCCCAATCGCTGGGCCAGACGCTAAACCACTGCGCCATCGAGCTCCTTCTTTTAATTCCATAAATCTAACTATTTACGTCGTTTTTTTGCATGTCTCACCAATTATCTTACACTGCTTATCCTAATTTTTACTCAAATTCTTCCAAAATCTCAGTAAAATAATAATATTCCATAAATGAAATGTCGTAGCGGCGTGATAAAAATGTTGTGACTTACCGTAATGTTGTGAGTTTGTGACACGCTGAGAACCAAACGTCTTGATAGGTCTCTTTGAATATCTCGATAATCAATCTTATCGCCGATCTTTTATTTTCTGCACCCAAATCTTTAAAAAATCACAAGTTTTTATATTTAAGTATATATTTAGAGCATTGTTTCCATATGTTTTATAGCATATGTTTCGCATTTGTATTTTATTTTTTATAATAAAAAAAATGGTTGTCTATTCCACAGAATCAATATCGATATGACGTAGAATCGATTTTTTGAATTGAAAACTTCTTTAGCGGCGTTGTACGCTTTTTTGTAATGGGGAAAAATTTTTAAACTCGCGTCAGCAGGATCACGTGACCCTGATCGAAAATTCGTCAGACGGATGTGACGGATGGAGAGTAGATAGCAGGCGGCGGAAGTATCCTCCTCTCTTTTTACGGGGCGCGGCGAAAATGGCGGCGCGTCATTTCAAGACGTAAACACTAGTGTCACCATAGCAACGCGCTAATTTTTTAATTCAATGTCAAAACTCTAGATTTTCTGTCAAGCTATGGATAAGACTTTCGTACAATACTGTTCTGTAATCGTAAATTCAAATGCAGAGTAAATTCGTAAGACGGCAATTCGTGCAAAATTATTCCCTAACCATTCCAAAATATCAAAAATGCACAACGTTAATATTCAAGTTTTCACTTCTGCCGGCACTCCCGGAGTGTAACCCGATTTTTTTTTGTATCAATGCACGTCTCTAGACTCGGGATTTCGGTATGGGCCAGAATTTAATCATTCTTTTAGTAGACAGATTAAAGACATCGAACACCACAAAGTAACCACCCATGGATTGTAATTTAATTTAACGTCAAATTAAATTATTTTCCATGATTAAAATTTATTCTATAGTGATCGATGACTTAGCGATTAGCCTGATGAAATGCACTCAATGACTCCACTACAAGTGTAACTTTGGCCACCAGGCGGCGAGACAGCAGAAATGCCCTCCATGTACGAAGTGGGTAAATACGATCTGGCCGGCTTCGCCGTCGGCGTGGTGGACAACCTGAAGCAGCTGCCGCGCGTCAAGGACATCCGCGCCGGCGACGTGGTGCTGGCGCTGCCCTCCACCGGCGTGCACAGTAATGGGTACAGTCTGGTGCAGAAGATCATGGCCGAGACGGGACATAGGTGAGCGAATATGATTCTAAGTGGAAACTACATTAGGGCAACGATGTGGGTCACGTATGTACACCGATCTGGGCGTGTCGGTCCCCATACATTTTACATTGAGACTAGACGCTTAAGAGTTACACGACATACACGTGTATTCCTGCCTTGCGATGCAAAACTACGTTACGCGACGCAAGACAGATGAGCAAAAGGATCATTTCGTTGTGAAGACTAAACAGCTTTCGAGCTCGTTATGCCGACTGTTTCTCAAGCTATCTTTTCTCTCTGAGTAGGCCTAATTTATCGAAAAGTAAAGAGAGTCATTCCTCAATGTCCTGCTCGTAACTAAAAACATTTGGATCATAACAACCGGTTGCACCAAAACATTCATTTTACGAAAAAATATCATAAATTGTAAAATGTCGTTTGTAGGTAATAGTGACGAAATAGTATACGTAAAACTGAATTTGTAAATTTACAACAATTTTGGGGCAACCAGCGCTAAGAGTTATTTCAAGATTTACCTCGTTTTCATGTTAAACATTTGTGAAAGGAACATATTGTAATGTGGTAGTTGATTTGAATATACTTACTCCGTTCCACGAATCAAAATACTCGCTTTACAGCTCAAGGGTCAATGCGCGCGGCCAGAGCTAAGCATATAAGGCTAGGCTTTAACCAATCGGCGCACACTGACAGATTTTCTTTGGGAGCTCGTTTCGTGGAATTAATGATAGTATCGTTTTTTGGTCAGGTACACGGAGCGAGCAGCGTTCAGCACCAGCGGCCGGCCGTACGGCGAGGAGTTCCTCGAACCCACGGGCATATACGTGCGAGCGCTGATGCCGGCCCTCAGGCGCGGGCTGCTGAAGGCGCTGGCGCACATCACGGGCGGCGGGCTGCTGGACAACGTGCCGCGCGTGCTGCCGCCGGGGTTGAGGGTCAAGCTCGACGCCACCAAGTTCCAGATCAAGCCGATCTTTGGCTGGCTGCAGGCTAAAGGTAAAATAGATCCTACAAAGCTTTCCTTGAGGCCAGTATTTTCGAAAAACTCTTGTCTCATGCTTTTCCTTTGTGTGAAGAGTAATAAAAATAACTTCACTTTTTCATTTTTTCAATGTTTTTGTTGCTAAAAAGTAAATTTTTTGAAAAAGTAAACATTGAGTATTCTTCTATGTCATTACCTATTTTTTATATATTATTCGTGAGTTAGTGATTAATAAACTTTCTGCCTTACTAATAAACATTTACCCGCGATGTATACGGGTGATACAGCGAAATCTTGACTAATAAACCAATTTTGACAGTTCCGTGACATTCGCCTGTTGTAACGAGTGGGTAATTACTATGGAAACTTAAACTGTCACTATGCACTCACGGGACCTAGTTTAACTGATGTGTAAATACGTAAAATGAATAAAAATAAAGTTTTATGATTATTTCGATGTTGTTTCTACAACAATTCGATAGGAGCAGTCTTTAGTAGCATACAAGGCAATGAAACTGGTGAATCAGTCTACAATTTATATAAGAAACCGTATTACTGAAGACCTGTCAAAGTTCCTTTTTATGAATTAAGCAAAATAGATTGATTCTATAATCCCATTATCATTTTAATAAGATCACTAACAAACCAACCGTTGCAATGCTAGATCATATCTAATATCGAATAAAAATGCACTAGCTTCTAACTCGATATATTTTATTTTATAGACATACATACATAACCTTTAAAAGAAAATAGTTCTTTGTTGTTCTTAAGTTTTTAATCGATGCAGCTTTCTTCAGGTTAGAATAGGGCAAAGATTGAAATCTTTGGGATAGGGTAGGTAGGTATATAAGTTTCCTTCATGTGCTCGATTCCTCGATCTTATTTCCATGATCTTGACTTAGGTATGTGATCTGGTGCTTGATAGTTTGTTTTGAGTTCAAGTCAATTATAAACATGATTTATAAAATTGGTAAGAATTACATCTCTCCAGCGTTGGTGGTACCCTTGGGATGATATTATATACAACTCGTCAGCGTAAATCACAAACTGTGAAAATGAGGTGGCTATTCCAAAGCTTGCAAATCTTGCCTATTACTAAGAAAAACACAAAGCAACCGAAAATAATTAAAGAAACGCATAAAATGTTGTGAATTTACATTTTGAACATTTGACAATATTTAAGTGTTTGTTTATTATTGTCATGACAACGTGTGACATTTCCTGTGATCGTTTAAAAACACGATAGACAGTTCACTAAAAAAATATGTAAATTAAAACCAAACAATTAAAAAACCCATTACAATTTAAAGATTTTAACCAAATATGCCTCAATATAAGATTTAAATTATTTATTTATTTATATTTCACTAGAAAATAATTAAAGATAATGTTGTTTTACGAACGTGAGCACCAGTGTTGCAAGTGATATTCGTTATAACCTTTGTGTAACTACCCAATACAATAAAAGTTTTTATTAGTAACCGACTGTATACGCGATCTATAACTCATCTATCACTGTCATAGTTACACACTTGTAAAACGGGTGGGTTGCAGTTCTTTATTAGTAAGGCAGTTTTATGTATATATCCGAAAAAATATAAAAATAATAAAATCCTTTTTTGTCTTTGCATATTTTTATAGTCGAGTGAAAATACGAGTATCATGTTATAACCGTAAAATAATCAAGATCATTTAAGAAACTACAACATATTCGTATATTTTTATCTGCTCAAAATAAAAAATATTTGATTGTTTAGGTACCATTGAATTATTTCGAATATCTTTTTGCTTAGATTGGCTGTCCGGACGTCCGGTATCCGCTCTATTTTAACATGTTGTAAAAATGAAAGAATGTCAATTAATATATATTTTTTTGCATAAACAATATAATTTAGTTTGACGAGAGGGGTTACAGTCAACGACATGTTAGATTATACAAGGTCATTTTGTATTCACCATCCAAATTTTGAGGATGTGTTCAGTCCATGAAACTGAACAACTTTCTCTAAGGAACACATGGTCAAAATATGTAAAATAAAAATCGACTTTCCATACAGATCAAAGAGATCACGTGATCAATTTAGTATGGGATGACCAAAATTTTTTGGCGAAATTTGACACATGTTTCTTAGAGAAAGTTGTGTAGTTTCAAGGACTGGACACATCCTTAAAATTTGGATGGTAAGTTTAAAATGACCCAATATTATGTTGACCTTGAGACCGTCTTTATCCCGTACGACGTACGTAATAAGAACTGTTTTCGTAGTTTAACTTAGTGAGCTATCGTGCGTACTTTTTATTTTCATATTTTTGACAGCATTTTTATCATTTCAGTGATGCTACCTTGATTCTTTCATTAAAACGAAAATAGGGTTTAAATAAGCTCATATTTTATACATACCTAACTAACTACTACTACTACTAACTAATACATTTGTTCATAGGATTGGTATCCGACTTCGAGATGCTTCGCACTTTCAACTGCGGCGTGGGAATGGTTTTGATCGCTGATCCAATTTATATGAAAGAGATACTCGAGTGCGTCGACGGAGTACGACTCATCGGCAGCGTAGAAGCGATCGGCAAGGAGGGTATGTGTGCCTTATATCTATACACATAAGGACTAATGTCTAATGCAGATATTATACAAGGTTATTTTTAATATATACGAAACCTGAAAACTGTTTGTTCAGAAACAGTAATAGAATCGATTGCAATATTTTTATATCATGTTATATTTTGACTAAATAAAATTTACAAAACTATAATTAACCCACCTCCTGCTAAAATGTCTCGCGTAACGCACGCCCTACTAAAATATCTCGCGCGCACAACACAAAAACCTTGTAACTTCGTGAGTTTTTAAGGTATCATTATAATTTTTTTATACTGATTCTGAAAATGAAAATATATGACCCGTGTTTCGGCTTTCGTATATACAAAAAATAATGTTGTTTAAGAAAGAAATACTCGAGTGCTTCGACGGATCGCGTCGAGGCTATCGGCAAGGAGGATATGTATGTCTTATTATTATTAGATTAAGGTCCAATATTCTAATATTTAATACACATTAAATCTCGATAGTCGTTCCTTTACTGGACTGGCATTTACGGTCAGATCTATCATCGAGATTAAAAAGCCATTTACGAAAGAAGTATAATTTTACCTTTGTCCATTGTCCATGGTAAAAGTAAACTATAATGTGAAAGTTCCATCAGCCATCAAGTCATAGGCATTGGCTAATTGTTCACTATCATTCAAGCCATTTACAACCTTTAGCTTTCAATATAAAACTATCTTATATTTTCTTACTTAAACTCCATATTGTTTCAGGAGGTCACCAAGTGATAGTAAACAACTTCAAAGAAGCCATGGGCCCACTAACAGAGCCATACAAATCTGGACAGAACGCACCTATAAAATCGCTCTCGTACAAGGACAGCGGCGTCGATATTGAAGCTGGGGACTCTTTGGTATCGCTCATCAAGCCGCTCGCTAGGTTTGTTGATGTTGCTAATGTATTTAGGCTTTTTTTACCTCCATTCAAATAGGTAGATCACTACAAAGAAGCAATGGGCCCACAGATCTAGAATATTGTTAATTATTTTAAAAAAAATTTAGGTATTTGTAGCAAATATACCCGTAGCTTATATGCGGTGATTTTTTTAATACTTTACGAGACATTCTTCAATTGCCTAAAACACTGAAATACTGTGAAAGTTGTGCAAGTTCATACCTTCATTACCTGACAGAATTATAGCTATATCGGGTCATTTTGAACTTACCATCCAAATTTTAAGGATGTGTCCAGTCCATGAAACTATACAACTTTCTCTAAGAAACGTGTCAAATTTCGCCAAAAATTTTGGTCATCCCATACTAAATTGATCACGTGATCTCTTTGATTTGTATGGAAAGTCGATTTTTATTTTACATATTTTACCATGTGTTCCTTAGAGAAAGTTGTTCAGTTTCATGGACTGAACACATCCTCAAAATTTGGATGGTGAATACAAAATGACCCTGTATATTATGTTTCAACCTTTGCCCTTTGATACTAAATGGGCTAAAATTTTTGTAGGTCTACATCCCGCTCGGGCGTCCTTGGCGGTCTCGGAGGTTTCGGCGGCTGCTTCCAACTTAAAGCCATCGAGCACGATTACAAGGTAATTTAATTGGTTTGATTTAACTTATAGTTTACATTTTGAATCATGCCTGTAGATTTTATTTAAATAGAAAAAGAGGTCTTAAAATGCTGCTCTTCTTTGTAGTGCTTTACTTTGTAAGGGGGCCCGCATAACAAAGCAGGTTACAGGTCGGTACAGGTCAGTACAGTGTCGGTAAGGGTAAAGTAGCCCCGTACTTTTCTGTGGGAGACCGCCTAAAGAAAACAGGTTGAAACTTGTAGGTTTTGCACAAACCCATACTGACATATCGGGACCGGAAAACCTTTATCTTTTATGTTTGCACCCTAAGGCTTACCTATGGCACGATTAATTTGGCCATCGCTCCTCATATTATGTGGTCTCGTAAACATAATGTTTTTATATTGTTTCGGATCTTGGTGGTGGTAATTTAGTTACTTCTTATGTTTGAAACGTGACATACTATGCGGAAGTTACGCAACCGCAGATCGACGGCATCGCTTTTAATAAAAAAAAAAGTTATGTTCGGCATATGTGTTGCTAATTCACAAAGCATTGCAGGCGCAACTAGGCTGAACTTCGGTCGCGCAACTTCGGCATAGTGTGTCTAGTCACAACTACCTATCTTCCGCTTTGTATGTTCTGTTTTTAATTTTCATAATCCAAATTATGTTTATTTTCTCGTAGGACCCAGTGCTAGTCTTAGCCGCTGACGGCGTAGGCACCAAACTAAAAATTGCCCAGAAAATTAACCAGCACTCCACCATCGGGGTGGACTTAGTCGCGATGTGTATCAACGACATACTGTGCAACGGCGCGGCTCCGCTTACATTCCTCGACTACTTCGCGTGCGGGACTTTGGACGTGACAGTCGCTAGGAATGTGGTTTCTGGCGTCGCTGAAGGCTGCAGGCAAGCTACTGCCGCACTTATTGGTAAGTTACTGCTCTCTAAGCGTGCCCGCAGACTACAGACTTTTCGGCCGACAGTTTAGTCGGGCTCTCAATCAGTATGAAGGTGAATGAAAGTGCGCACACAACAACGATTTGGTATCGGCCGATTCTTCATACAAAACCAACTATTGACTTTTTAAAAAAAATGTTTTGGACGGGTTATTGCTTTGTTTTCTACGCCCCACTTACACGTGCGTTATACCGATCAGGAGCCACTGCACTATAGCAATACGCATGACCGTGACAGTGCTATGCACAAAAGCGAGATAGCAATTAGTCTATGAGCCGCCACACCGTGATCGCGACATCGACAGTGCTATACGCGAGATATAAATTATTCTCTCTATTATGAATGGGGTTTTTACTACGCGTAAAAGTAGCAATATTTATCAACGACATACTGTGCAACGGCGCGGCTCCGCTTACATTCCTCGACTACTTCGCGTGTGAGACTTAAGACGTGACAGTCGTTAGGAATGTGGTTACTGGCGTCGCCGAAGGCTGCAGGCAAGCTACTGCTGCGCTTATTGGTAAGTTACTGCTCAAATTACCGCTTTCTCACTTAAAAAAAATATATTTGGACGGGTTATTGCTTTGTTTTCTACGCCCCAGTTACACGTGCGCACGCACGCGTGCGTTATTGGGAGGGTGCGAAGGTATAATAATCGATCGCAGCGCTCATGGTGGCAAAAAGTAGAAATAATGAAGGCTCTGTAATCTGCTTGAAAACGATATTTAATTTATTACTAGCGATACAGAAATAATTATATATGTTTATTATCACTTAGTAAAATTATTAAAGTAGCTTTATCCTCTTGTTTTACAAAATCTACAACTGAAAAAGAAGTAAACAAACCCTGATATAACCAAAATAAAACACTCTTTTTGAATAGATCTTACTTGCCATATTTAATTTAAATGACCAAAAATGATTTCACAACACTTTGTCCACCCAAATCATAGTAATTTTGAAATTTACATTAATAACACAATATGTATAGTATTTTTTAACATTTTGTTACAATGCCGCCATTACATATGCAAACGTCAAAACGGCAGGTCAGAGCCAACAAAGTTGCAACACGCTAGGTGGCGCTAAAAGCGTACACGGAGCCAATACCGATCAGGAGCCACTGCACCATAGCAATACGCATGACCGCGACAGTGCTATGCACAAAAGTAAGACAGCAATTCACTAATTGCTGTCCCACTGGACAGCAAATTAGTCCCTGAGCCGCCCCGCATCAGATGCGATAGTGATATAGTGCCAGGCGCGAAAGCGTTAAAACAATTAATCTACTATCTATTCTATATTATGTATGAATAGACGTAGACTTCTGGAGCATGTAATACACTAAACCATCGTCCGAAGACATGGATTAATTGCTGTTTGTACTAAACTCAAGTTAAGCGTGTCCTAATTAAAATATATATAAGGTCCTGCTTAAATAGTGCACATAATTTTAAGGGGTCAATGTACTCATGCATACAAACAACTTTTACTATGGCCTATGGGACCAACATTGAAATCGCGAAAAAAAAAAAATCAGCTGTTTCATAGAAAATTTTAAATCGAATAGATCAAAATGTATGGAACAGCTGATTTTTTTTCGTCGTTAAAGCAGAGATTAAAGATATGTGTCAAAATAGCAGATATTTTTTTATTAATTAGTTTGAGAAAAATTTATGGAATTCCGTCCCAGCCTGTGGCGGAATCGTTTTTTAAGCTTTTTATTAAGTTTGCTACTTCTACGTCATCCGTCGGCAGGAGTACGAAAGAATCCAGATGAGAACCATCACTTGATTCTCTCTGTGTAATTGGTACGGCTAAATTACTGTTTATTTGATTAGCAAGTTTTTGACCAATTTCAGAGAAGTAGCTGTTAACTATATTTATGGATGCCTCTGGACCCTCAGGGTGGAGTTGCAACAATTCCTCAGCGGGACTCTTGTTTTTGGCCGTGTTAGTAATTTCTCGTATGGTTTTCCATGTTTGTTTAGGGGATTTACAGCTGTTTATTTGTGATTTCTTATTTTCTGTTTTTAATCGATTTAAAATATCATTACAAAAATTTCTTTATCGTAAATAGCTGGTTTTAAGAATTTCATTATCTGGAGACTTTTTGAGTTTTTGGTGAAGGGAATCTCTATGGATTATGCAACGCAACATTCCTGCGGTAATCCAGGGTTTAATGATTTTTTTCCTGTTAGGAATCTTTTTTATTGTTGTGTTTGCATCAAGTGATCGTTTTAAGCATGAAACTAATTTATCTATTGCAATATCAGGAGAAATATCTTTTAGTATAAATGACAGATCACACTCATTAATATCTTCTGCGGCTTTTTTATAATGAATTATCTTTTTTGTTTTTGTTATTTTCTTTCGACTCAAGTTACTATTCAAATTAAACAATACAGGCAGGTGATCAGTGATGTGAAAATCAATTACAAAAGTTTGCGATTCATGTGGAGATTTTGAAACAACATGGTCAATGCAATTATTCAGCCTAGTTGGTATGGTGTGCGCTGGAAGAAGACCGTTTTCTGCCAAAAGATTTAAATATTCCTCACTCTTATCATCAGTATTGTGCGGCTTTATATCTATATTTATGTCACCTATGACGAGTATCGTTTTATAATCAGTAAGATCTTTTAGTTTAGTGTCAAGTGATGATAAGAATGGGTCTATATTTTTAATTGACGGTGATCTATATATACACAAAACCGCAACTTCCTTTTTTATTTCAAGTAATAGACAGTTGGCATCATTAAAAGATATTTGTTCTAGTCTATAGGTGATGTCTTTTGACATATAAATAACCACCCCATCATTTTGGTTATGGGTTATTTGAGAGTAATGTAAGTTGTAATTCTCAAGTTGTGGAGGAGGTTTAGAATCCGATAACCAGCATTCCGTTAGAATTAAAATATCACAAGTCACATTTAGTATTTTAAGAAAAGAAACAAATTGATCAAGGTTATGGTGAATACTCCTAATGTTTTGAGTTATAATTTTTAGACTTTTACTATATTTGAGTTTATTTTGCATTCTCTTGGTTCAATTAACATAGATTCCGATATAGTCACGTTATCTATTTCGGTATTTATATTAGTTAGATCGAATGTTGAGCAAATGGTGTACTAGTGTTTTTGATGGATTAAGGTTTTTTACCATAAAGTGGGTAAAATAAGCATTAGTGACGTGGTAATTTATGTAAAATATATCTGCCAACCCTGTGACTGTGAGGTATATTTTGTAATGTATTGTTTGTGAGGTGCGTTGGTTGATTGAGTAAGTGTGAAATAGATTAATATATTTAAAAATGTGTGTAGGAGTGTGTGTAAAACTGAGTGTAAAAAAGTGTGCAAATGTGTAAAAATGGACTCTGCAATAAAGTTCAAGTACAAAAAATATAAATGCTAAGTTATGAATACATGCATACAAAATGACATCTAGTCATTTCGTAGTAATGGAAACTAGCTCCTTAAAGTCATCTTCTTTATCGATTTTTATAACCTTTGCGCCATTCTCCTTGCGAAGAAATATGTATCCGTGCTTGGTCCAGCAGTACTGGTAATTATACTCTGAGGCAAATTTTCGAGCTTGGGCATATAGTCTTTTTGTTATTGCTGGTAGACTTTCCGATATATATATAGCTTCTGAGTTTCCACTAAGACCGATATGTTGCGTGGTCAAGTTCGATTTGCTGTTTATTCGGAAGCTTCTTGCTGATTCTAAAAATGATTCTTTCTTGTGCACAGTGAGAAATTCCACAATGACAGGTTTCCTACTTGATGACTTGGATTCGTAACGAAAAAGATCTTTAATATCGTTCGTTTCGATTTCGGTGTTAATGGCTACCCCAATTGATTTAATTATTTTTATTAAGTCTTCTTTTGTTTCGGGGGTTTTGTTAGGGAGATTTCGTATTTCAACACTCGTATTACGGTTATAACGCTCCAAGTAAGTAATTCTGGACTCCAGTTCCCTGATGTATGTTAAATCTTTCTTTCTTTCTTCTTCATTCTTTTTTAATTGCAGCCTTACTTCTTCATATTTTTGAGACATAAAGTCCAATGATTTAGATATCTCAGAGTTTTGGTCTTTAATTTCTTTCATCGCAGAACAAAGGGTGTCGAATTTACGGTTCTGGTCTTCCCGGTTTAATGCCATCATACTTCGGATTTCATCCATAAATGTTTTTAGGTCCTCCTCGACAACGTCACCCCTTTTTCTTTTTTCCTTTCTAAGCGTAATATTAGTTTTATCGGTATTATCGGCTGCGGTGGTGGTGGCCGCAATGTTTGTTAAGTCCGGTGCCGAACAACTAGTCTCCTTAGAAGGGGAGTGCATAACTAACATTTTCGTATAGCAAAACTAAAGAAACAGGCTCACCGAGTTTACTGGTTTCGAGGGGTCTTGATATGTTGGTCGCTATCGACGATTGCGTACAACTTCGCTTTCCGTCTGGTGTATCTTGAGCTGGGGTCAGCTTAAGTTTGTTGCGATCGAGCAAAAGGAACTATTTGATGTCTAGTATAACAAGACCTCCGTTGCGTTAAAATTTTACAATAATTTATAGTGGACACGACCGAACACCTCGGCGATCCGCGAGGAAGGAGGAACTATAAAATAAAATAGACATATATACAGGGTCACTGGAAATATGACGTATTCCTGCTAAAGGGTTATAGATGAGGTCAAAACAAATATTTTTTGTTATGTTATTTTTTCTCAAAAAGTTCATAGTTTTTGAGTAAATTGAAATTAAGTAATTTTTTACCAAAAGTACGTTTTCAAAAACAAAAATTTAAAATAAAAGATAACTACTCGTTCGATTCCGGTTTTTTTATTATTTTGGGATAGAAAACAGTCTAAATGTTGATAATGTATAAAAAAAATTACAAAAAGTACAGGTGTTTATAAAAAAATCAATCCTTAAAAGCATTTTTTATTTTTATTTTTTCAGATTTTTTAGAAAAGGCAGCAAATAACTTTGAAAAATTCCTAGTAACTAAGCATGCATAATATTTTAAAAACATCACCATTTATTCAGCTTTCAGTTGAGGTATAAAACTTAATAATATCTTAAATAAAAAATGAGAAATTAAGACTTAAGTAAATTGCAGTCCCATTTCATGTAGCAAAAATTTCTTACTTCGAGCGCTTCGGACGTGGCCGTATTATCCTACTTATATCATAAATGTGAAAGTTTGCTTGTTTGGATGATTGTTAATCAATCACACAAAACGGCTGAACCGATTTGGATGAAATATGGCGCATAGATAGTTTAAAAGCCGGATTAAAACATAGGAGGATACTACTATCTTGGTTAAAGGTTCCCTAGGGATTTTCTCGAATGTAAATGCGGATGAAGTCGCGGGCGGAAGCTAGTTTGCCATAAATGGCCGTGCTTACTAAAAATAGTAAGCACGGCCATTTATGGCAAACTAGTCATTTCGTCCGAGTGAGTTTCGAGACAGGATTATTTTCCGCCAATGAGTCAAAATTTTATACAGACGGCATCAAAAATAACCATGCATATCAGCCATTTTTAATGCCTTTATGCCAGGCCTTCCTTTTGGCTTGTGGATGGATAAAGTGGACGGGCCATAACCCACCACATGAGCCCAATGCGGATTTGTCGGTGTTAACACAATGTACCTTACATAGAGCAACGGGTCCTGGCTACATTTACAGTCGTTAACACTGACCAGTCCACATTGGGCCCACGTGGTGGGTTATGGCCCGTACGCTCTATCCATTCACAAGCCAAAAGGAAGGCCTGGCATAAAGGCTTTAAAAATGGCTGATATGCATGGTTATTTTTGATGCCGTCCGTAAACATTTTGACTCATCGGCGGAAAATAATCCTGTCCCCAAACTCTTATTATTATTTTTAGTGAGCATGACCTAGCCATTTATGGCAAACTAGCTAGTGCCCGCGACTTCATCGGCATTTACATTCGAGAAAATCCCTAGGGAACCTTTAACCAAGATAATAGTATCCTCCTATGTTTTAATCCGGCTTTTAGACTATCTGTGTGCCATATTTCATCCAAATAAGCAAACTTTCACATTTATGATATAAGTAGGATAATACGGCCACCTCCGAAGCGCTCGGAGTAGGAAATTTTTGCTACATGAAATGGGACTGCAATTCACTTAAGTCTTAATTTCTCTTTTTTTATTTAAGTTATTATTAAGTTTTATACCTCAACTGAAAGCTGAATAGATGATGATGTTTTTAAAATATTATGCACTATTAGTTAATAGGAATTTTTTCAAGTTATTTGCTGCCTTTTATAAGAAATCTGAAAAAATAAAAATAAAAAATGTTTTTAAGGATTGATTTTTTTATAAACACATGCACTTTTTGTAACTTGTTTTATTCATTATCAACATTTAGACTGTTTTCTATACCAAAATAATAAAAAAACCGGAATCGAACGAGTAGTTATCTTTTATGTTAATTTTTTGTATCTGAAAACATACTTTTGGTAAAAAATTACTTAATTTTAATTTACTCAAAAACTATGAACTTTTTGAGAAAAAGTAATATAACAAAAAATATTTGTTTTGACCTCATCTATAACCCTTTAGCAGGAATACGTCATATTTCCAGTGACCCTGTATACATAATATATAATACAATAGACTATAAAATGATTGTTTATGGATTAATTGAGGATGATTGTATTTGGTCAGGTGGCGAGACAGCAGAAATGCCGGGCATGTACGAGGCGGGCACGTACGACATCGCCGGGTTCGCGCTGGGCGTGGTCGAGCGCGCCAACGTGCTGCCCAAGATCAACGACATCACGGTCAGTAGTAGGGGTCGAAGTATGAGATGCCGGGCATGTACGAGGCGGGCACGTACGACATCGCCGGGTTCGCGCTGGGCGTGGTCGAGCGCGCCAACGTGCTGCCCAAGATTAACGACATCACCGTCAGTATTCAATATTCATTGCTTATTAATTTTCAGGGTGATTTTCTTTGATCAAGAATATCGTAGAATCTTCATTAACTAAAACAGCACGCAAGTGTGTCGCCGACTAACAAAGCAAAAATCGACTCGAAATGTTGAAATAAGGGGTCGTCCATTAATCACGTGAAGCTTGAAAGGGGGGAGGGGGGTTCGGAAAAATCTCACAAGGGGGAGAGGAGGTGTAGTGAAATATCACGTGTATTTATTTTTTCGTTGAACGCGCGATTTTTACTTAATACTTTTTACAAAATAAGCGCCTAGTTTCAAAATTGGGCGTAATTTGATGTGCCGTTTTTGAAACTTCAACCGGGAATCTTAGTCTACGGTGTTCTTGATCGAAGATTATTCTACAGTAGCGTCAGATCTATGTTTTTGGTTAGAAAGTTGCTTAACTTCCGCAATCGCAGATTTCATACGCTTTCCTATGCGCAATAGAGTTCATTTTACATTTAAACTTTTGTCTTAACACATAAACGCAACAAAGAGCTCAGTGTTTTATCTTTTGTTCAGTACTTTACTGGTTGAGAATGCATACTGAGAAACTAATGGCGCCACAAGCGTTTGTTCCAAAATCGTTTGATTGGTTATTTCGACTGACAAATGTCATTTCTGACGTATTTTAGCCAATCGAAACCATTGTTAGTGGCTGGGTCCCCATTTACATCAACAACAAAAACATTAGGAGCACCTAGCTCTTTTATACGAACATAAATGATTAATCTAGATTTGTTTGTATGTATCGCAGGTGGGCGATATAATAATCGGTCTACCTTCAAACGGCGTGCACAGCAACGGGTTCAGTTTGATCCACAAATTGATGAAGAAGACTGGTCTCACGCTTCAAGATAAGGCGCCGTTTAGCAAAGAGGGACTCACTTTAGGTATGTCTTATTATTTTAGTGCGAGTGTATTGTAATGTTTTTTTCTACATACATACACTCACGCCTGTTTCTCATGGGGGTAGGCAGAGACTATGGATCGCCACCTGCTACGATCCTTGCACACTTCTTTCGCTTCATTCACATCCATCAATCTTTTCATACATGCCCTGCGGTTTTTGTCACTGCGTACACCAGCCTTTTTTATAATAACCTCTATCTGGTCCGCGTAGGTTTTTCTGGGACGCCCTTGCGCAATCGTTCCTTCCACATTCGCACAATATATCTCTTTCGTGATTCGCCTTTCATTCATCCTCTCTAAGTGACCAAACCACCGGAGCATTCCTTTCTCAATTCTTGTCACTATGTCATCTTTCAGACCACACCTTTTACGAATCACATCATTGCTCACTCTATCACTCAATTTGACTCCACATATTTTCCTCAACGATCGCATCTCTACCGCATTTATTCTGCTTTCATTCTTTTTCTGCCATACCCAAGATTCACTTCCATACATCAGTGTCGGTACCAGCACTCCGTTATGAACAGCCATTCGCACCTCTGCAGAAACGATTTGGCTACTCATAATCGAGTGTATAGCACCATTCACTGAATTTCCTTTCTTCACTCGTCTTTCTATGTCTTCCTCACACTTTCCGTCCCTTGTGAACAAACTTCCCAGGTATACAAACTCACGGACTTGTTCCACTTTTTCGCCACCTATCATTACCGTACAATCAGTCATTTCTTCATCTCTCTCAAACACCATCACTTTCGTCTTAGTTACATTCACTTTCATCCCTTTTCTCACAAAATCATCATTCATAACAGACATCATTTCCTGCAACTCTTGCGCAGAAGACGCAAGTATAACTTGGTCGTCAGCGTAGAGGAGGCACTTGATTTGTTTTTTTCTTTTGTAGTATAACCCAAGTATCGTAGTGCGTACAGATTCCGGCAAACAACTTGACGCTCTTTCGATGGAGTGGGGATAAATTCGTGCATGTGCACTTGCGAGCGACTAATAGCGCGTGCCCCTCTCCCGCCGCCCCGTACCTCACCGCTACGCATACATAAATACGCGTTCTGCGCAATTCCCACTCGATTTCAAGATGTTTGCCGGCTAGTATACTCCACGAATTATGGCTCTAATCTAATACCAGAAAAGACAGTAAAGTAATAGTGTTTTCTACGTCGAGATATAATTTTCGACATTTCGACATTTTACAAGCCTTTTTTGCCAAGGCGTCTATCTCAATAGTATACAGGGTTTTTTTTCAGTCACTAGCCAAACTTTAAGGCCCTGTTCGGTTCATGAAGCTGAACATATTTCTCTAAGAAACATATGTCGAAAACATCAATATTTTTTGCCTATTTCGACCTTAGTTTCATCGAGAAAGTTATTCAATTTCATGGACAGAACACCCTTAAATAGTGTGTCCACTATCTAAGAATTAACCCTACCTCCTTTTACGTGTCCAGGCGAAGAACTAATAAAGCCGACGCGCATATACGTGCGCGCCGTCCTCCCCGCCATACAAGCGGGCCGCGTGAAGGCCGTGGCGCACATCACGGGCGGCGGCCTCGTGGACAACATCCCGCGCGTCATCCCCAGCTCCGTGCGCGCGCGCCTCGACGCGCACTGCTGGAATGTGCACCCGGTATGTTACATGGACTATCACTAGGAGTTTTTGGCGGGATTTTGTCGAGTTCAGTTCGGCGACTATTTTAATTATTCGCAAATTGATTCATAGTGGATATTGTGTCTTAAAATTGGTGCAGTTTTGTGGTACATGTGTCTACGCAACTGAACAATATGTGGGATAATCGAAATAGGCGCGATCTTGGTTGTGTGAAGCTGAGGCTTTTATTGTAGTGGTCGCTACCTCGACAAAACTTACCGAGTAAACTGTCTTGATATACTTGCTGCCAAATGCTCCAAGCAGCATTGGAATGTGATGCACCCGCATTTTAATGTAAACTGAAACAATCTACTAGAAAATCTAGAAATACTGAACTATTCAAAACATGACACTGGCAAAAATTACTTCCAAGAGGAAAGTAGATTGCCATAACAAAAATAAGAAGAAGAAGACTATCACTACCACTATACCACCACACAGATTATACTTGACTCGCAGTCAAGCCACTACAGTCACATAGATATGTTCAACCTCACGGCTTATTCCGTTTATCCACCTTGAAACAGCCGCCCTAAGGTGGATACTCGGATACATATGTCCATCTATCCACCCTGAACGAGGTGTATAATCGGAATTCACATCTGATTGTTCTTCTGATTTTTACCCCAAGCACAGTCGACAATGGAATAAAATTATGAGCAGGAAATGAGCAAGAGGGCTTTTCAAAATGACAAAAAGCTGTAGGTTCGATAGATGGCGTTGATAAAAATGTATGTGTCAATGTTGTTAGAATCCCAAATTTCGACGATATTAGTATCACAAAAAACGAACTGTATTTGTACCTATAGAGCACAGTGGTGCCCAATTAGTCTTTTCTACGTACCCCTCCCAGAAAATCGCCTCGTTTGTTTCTCTATAAATTAGTAACGATAACATTGCAACTCCCATGCACAAATGTACAAGAATCACTACCTATATTGAAGTCGCTCGCTTGGTCGTCAGTCTAGTCGCCCGTGATTTCGGTCGTCGGGAGACCGAGTGGCTCGTCGCCCTGTCGACAATGCGTTTTGGCTATTAATGATTGTACTCAAATCATCGTTAAAGCTTTTGGATTTTGTTATAGAAAATAGTTAAAACACTTCTAAGTACTAAAATTTTAAGTAAAGGTATTGATTGAGAGAGAATTAACTACATACATAAACAATATGCAAAATTATGACTTGATCCCGCGTTCTGACATTCACCGTTATAATTAACTTAACTAAGGGAGTGTTCTACGAACTGAAATAGTAATTACGAACGGAATGTATGAAATCTTAATATATAAAACCGTAAACTGAATGACTGACTGACTGATCTATCAACGCACAGCCCAAACCGCTGGACCTAGAGACTTGAAATTTTGCACACAGATACCTCATACAGTGTAGACATCCACTAAGGAAGGATTTTGGCAAATTCCATCCCTAAAGGTGTGAAATAAGGGATGAAAGTTTGTATGAAAGTCCCTCAGTTTTGGAGCTAGGATCTTCAAATTTTGTGTTTAGGCTGACAATTGAAAATTAATAAATACGGGTCTCAGCGTTTTTCAAAATTCTACCCCCGAAGGGGTGAAAAGGGGTATGAAGTTGTGCATAGAAGAAAATCCTTCATTTTCTAAATAAAAAACACTAAATTTATAATTATAGGCTTATAGAAGAAAATCTAACGCAACGTATATTGTTATTGTTAGTACTTCCACCATTACAGCGATGAAATAGGGGTGAAATGGGTAAATAAACCTAAAAATAGATATGGATGTCGTTATTGGGGTTTTCTGGTATGACGATTACGAAAATGACATTTATTTTGAAGTCCAACACGATGGACATGATTTAACCCCCTCAAGGGGTGAAAATGGGGTTCAAATTTTGTAAGGAAAAAGAATAAAAAAATAGACATTACAACTTTAATCTTCGTAGGAGCACGTCTAAAAATAAAAAGGCAAAAACATATTTTGTGATTTTGAAAATCAACCCCTTAGAGGGTAAATGGAGTAAGTAAACATAAAAATCGATATGGATATCGTTCTTGAGGTTTTATGGGATGGTGATTGCGAAAATGACATTTATTTTAAAGTCCAACACTATGTACATGATTTAACCCCTAAAAGGGTGAAAATGGGGTTCAAATTTTGTATGGAAAAAGAATATAAAATAGACATTACAATTTTAAACTTCGTAGGAGTACGTCTAAAAATAAATAGTCAAACATATATTTTATGGTTTTGAAAATCAACCCCTTAGGGGGTAAATGGGGTAAGTAAACATAAAAATCGATATGGATGTCGTTCTTGAGGTTTTATGGGATGGTGATTGCGAAAATTACATTTATTTTAAAGTCCAACTCGGTGGACATGCATGATTCAGCCCCAGGGGACGGGGAGAAAGGGAACGGGAACGGGAACTGGACGGAGCGGAAGAGAACGGGAACGGGAATGGGACGGGGCGGGAATGGGAACGGGACGGGAACGGGACGGGACGGGGATGGGAACGGGGACGGGACGGGACGGCAACGGGAGCGAGAACGAGAGTGGGAACGGGAACGGAATGGGATGGGATGGGACGGGAACGGAATGAGAGCGGGGACGAGAACGGAACGGGACGGGACGGGGATGGGAACGGGAATGGGAATGGAAACGGGACGGGTCGGGACGGGAACGGGACGGGACGGCAACGGGATGGGACGACAACGGAACGGGACGGTAACGGGAACGAGAACGGGACGAAACGGGAATGGGAACGACCAGTCGTTTTTACGCGATTAGGCGGGTCCCCACCGAGCGAGCGAGCCTCGTGCGACAAATGCCTTGCGTCTTGGCAAACGTCTTGCCTCGCGAGGCAGCGCGCTTGGTGGTGACCCGCCAAATCGCGTAAAAACGGCTGGTCGGATCCCCCTAAAGATTTTCTCTAATATCCACGCGGACGAAGTCGCAGGCGGAAGCTAGTCATGTATAAGATTGTTGCGTGTACCCGTTGATGCAACCTCGCATATCCCTTTGGGTACGCGTACCACTAATTGAGAAACACTGGTAGCATAGTTGTAAACCACGGATTAATGCGCAGGTGTTCGCGTGGATCGGCGACGCGGGTGCGGTGTCGGACGACGACATGCTGCGCACCTTCAACTGCGGCATCGGCATGGTGCTCATCGTGGCGCCCGAGGACCAAGCCGAGGTAAACATTATTATTGTTTATGTTTTTAACTTATTTCAGAAACATGTTCGTTGCCCCGAATAAATAAAAAAAGGTCAACCCACACAGATGTAGCAGCGATCGGCAATTTCACTGACAAATTCAACAAACGTGCTGATTTATTTTTATTTTATTTTATTATGTTCGGAATACCAAAAGCCGTTATACATTGTATGGAAACAATTTCTTAAATCTACTTAGCTATTGACAGGTATTCGCATATGGATTATAAGATGTACATAGACCACATTAAGCTATTTGCAGAATAGTTTTAGGAGCAACATAAGTTACAATTAAGTATTAACATTATCAAATGTGTAACTGAACTAGTCACTTTCAGAGTGGGTGCCGAAAAACTCGGAGATAAAAAGTTAAGTTATATTTTTGGGTTTAGTTTGAAACAGTTCTAACTCGCTATTGCTTTTTGATAGGTCGTTGAAAAGGTTACTCGCACGGATGAAGAAAGAGTTACAACGATAATTTGTGTTACATCTAGGTATGGCTAAAGGTTGATTACGTCTTACTGGTAGTTTGCGTGGCACCCAGATGTTAACTTGCTTTAATAAAGCTGGGCAATTAATAACACCACCAGCAATTTTGAACAGGCTAACAATGTCAGAAACCATTCCGTCTCTTTTCCAGAGGTAGGAAGTGATACCTAACACATCTCGTTTCGTAACCATGGTCCCTAACCTTGCATTTAAATTGTAAATATCTTAGACTTTTTTATTAATTGATTTAATTCATGAAATATAGACGTTGTATTGTGGATTCCAGCACACTGAAGCATATTCAAAGATGCTGCACACGTAAGCACAAAAGAGTACTTTTATCGGCGTAATAGATTTAAAATCACGGGTAGATCTTATAATAAACCCAAGAGATTTAGAACCTTTTTTGACAATGTAATCAATGTGGTTTTCATATATTAGTTTTGAATCTTGGACCAACCCTAGATCTTTTATCGAAATTACCGTAGTGAGAGATTCATCACATGGTAACTTATAGGGTTAGGTTTACGAGAAAATGTCATAACGTTACATTTGGATACATTTAAATCGAGTTTATTTTGATTACAGTATTGCACAAAATGATTAAGATCACATTGTAGCCGATTACAGTCCATCACATTATTGATAGACATGAACATTTTCGTGTCGTCTGCATATAATAAGACTCTGGCGTAATTAAAACACGAGGCGACATCTTTAATAAATACGATGAACAGCAATGGCCCCAACAATGATCCCTGGGGTACTCCAGACGGTATCGACATCCAGGCAGATGTAAAACCGTTTATCGCAACCGCCTGGGATCTGTTACTGATATACGATGAAAACCACCTAAACAAGTCACCATGTACACCAGCCTTATATAGTTTTTCAAGAAACAGCAGATGATCAATTCGATCGAAAGCTTTGCTGAAATCAGTAAAAATACAATCTACCTGCAGTCTGGAGTCCATGCATGACGAAGTATAATCGTTAAAGACCAAAAGATTCGATGTAGTTGATCTTTGACTTAAAAATCCATGTTGTTCAGGAGTAAAAGACGCTTTTAAAGCAGCATAGACCTGATGGAAAAACTATTCTTTCGAATATTTTGGCAAAGATACATAATTTGGATATGGGTCTATAAATTTTTATATTCGATCGGCCACCACTTTTATGCACAGGCGTCACAAAAGCAGACTTCCATACTGCTGGTACCGTACATTCACTTAAGGATCGTTTAAAAATTATGTATAGAGAGACCGAATTATCTACACAATTTCTTATGAAAAAGGGGCTTACACTGTCAGGTCCAGCGCCTTTGTTCAGATTTATTGATTTCAGCAAATTCTCTATCTCTTTAGGATTGCTAAATAAGTTTTCTTCACATTTCCAGCTACATAGCCAGTCCAAATACAAACGATTTGTGGAATGTAACCTTTCGTTAACTTTTCTTACGGTTGCTCCGTCGATTGGTAGTGGCGCTAGTGGCATAAGTTTATAAATTATTTGATCACCACCACGCAGTTTATAAGTTATTGGATAAGTTATTAAACTAAAATCGTTGGTGTTCTCCGTACCAGGTGATGAACACCACTCGTTGCTGGGGCGCGATGGTGGTGGGCAGCGTGCAGGCGCGGCCCGCGGGCGGCGCGAGAGTGGTCGTGGACAACTTCCCTTCAGCGTTGGACTTCACGCGCCGCATGCCGCTGCTGCCCAAGAAGAAGGTACGAAACGAGGAACATTACTCAACTCACATTCTTTTCTTCACACTCCACTTTTTACTGTAACTTCAAGTACAAGAAAATACGAAAACGCAATCTCCAAATAGAGATATTATAACTTTATTGCCGTTTTAATGAGATTTTTCTAAGTCATCAAACAAAAAATAATTTAGAATGCATTGATTTTTTTTGTTTCGACATTGTATTAACTTTACTACAAAATTAATAGAAATCATAAAATAGGAGAAGCGCACTTAATAATTTGAATTTATATTTTCAAAGAAATCTATAAAAATTTAGAGAAATTCCTTCCAATCTAACAAGTTGACAATTCATTGTACTCGTAGGTTTACATTACAATAGGGTAACAACATTGAAAATATACTACAAATTGTTGTCATCCTAATAGATATTGGCGTAAAAAACATATTTAACTATTATATAGACTAAATAAGTCTATTAATTGATTAATTTCACCTAGAAAAATGCAATAATTTTTGAATTTTTTTCTGTGGCGAAAACGCTCTAAGATGACTGATGACGTCACTTGCCTGTAAATAAATATGGCTTCAGGCGTTTGACACGACCATAAACTAAGGATCTGCGATTGATGGCTGTCAAATGGCTAAGGATATTACAATGTTTACAGGCTAGTGACGTCAACAAGTGACGTGTCCAGCGCCATAGCGTTTTTGGCGCGGTTTTAAAACTTTGAACTTTAACACCCTTTTTTTTAATGAAATACATTGTTTTTTCCTGAAATATCATTGTGGTGCGCTTATTACGTACTAAGGAATAATTTAAAATGGTTTTCCAAAATTAGTCAAATAGCCTATTTACTTCCCTATAGGTGGCAGTCTTAGTATCCGGAAACGGCAGCAACTTCCAAGCTCTACTGGACACTTGCAACGAACCGTCCCAGTGCGTGTGCGCGGATGTGGCCCTCTGCGTCTCCAACAAGCCACAAGCGTACGCACTCGCGCGCGCCGAGAAAGCGGGCGTGCCTACAAAGGTACGATAGTGATAGCTCTCAGCGTCACTATAGGTAGGTTCAGTGCTAGTATGTAACGATGGCAGCAAGTTCAAGCTCTACTGGACACTTGCAATGAACCGTCCCAGTGCGTGTGCGCGGATGTGGCCCTCTGCGTCTCCAACAAGCCACAAGCGTACGCACTCGCGCGCGCCGAGAAAGCGGGCGTGCCTACAAAGGTACGATAGTGATAGCTCTCAGCGTCACTATAGGTAGGTTCAGTGCTAGTATGTAACGATGGCAGCAAGTTCAAGCTCTACTGGACACTTGCAATGAACCGTCCCAGTGCGTGTGCGCGGATGTGGCCCTCTGCGTCTCCAACAAGCCACAAGCGTACTGTTGTAACGGAAAACTTAAAAGTCTTTTTAAAAAAGGAAAATAATAATTATCTGTGAAAAGGATATTTATTTGTCTTTTGGACAATAAAGTGAATTTTAAATAGAATTTTGGAAACAACCACACGAGTCGCGGGATAGGGGTAGACTGACTCGAAGAGGCAGTCGCTAATAGTCGTGGGTGGCCAAATTGCTGCATCAGCATAAAACCGTCGATTCAGCAATTTGGGATACAATTTTTGGATATAACACCTCCCCCCTTAAGAATAAACTTCGGGTTAGATTTCCGAAGTTTATTGAAACTTTACAAATCTATTTCATAATTCTGACTGAACATGAGGGGATGTCGGGATTTGATTCTGATTCGGATGTTTTAGCAATTTCCTTTTTCCTAAATATAACACTGTTACTGATCGGATGGTTGTTTCCGCGTTTACAAAAGAGAACACTTATTTTATATAAAATAAAACTTATTATAGCTAATACTATCACTATAGTTATAACAGAGTAATGAGTACTGTATTTTACAATGTGTGGGCTCTGTTGTATTTTATCTATATCTATTACAATGTCTTTCAACTTGTTATTTTCTAAGTTAATATCTTTAAGTTCAATATTTTTTAGTTTTTCTAAATGCCAATTGTCCATTACAGATTGGAGTTTATTTAAATTGCAACATGTATCATTTATAAGGCTAAATTCTGTAAACAATACAGGGGAGGTGATATTTAAAATATCATTCTGTGTAAATAATACAGTACTTTTAGTGTAGCCGGTACAATATTTAGGTAATGACAGAATTCCGACTCCACGAATGTTAATTTCAAAGGATTTCTTATCTAAACAATCTAAAGTTAATTTTACAGAATTTGATTGAACAAAAATCCATTTGTTATTGGATATTGGTTGCCATAAGTCTAATTTGCCAATTATAAATTTAGTTTTACATTCATTCGGGATTTTGTTAACAACTTTAATTAATAAATCACTTTCACAACTAGGTTTTACATCAGACACATACAAACTTGGTATTTCACAAATATAATTACTAGGATACAATATATCACACTTCATTAAATTTTGTAAGGTATTATATTTAGTGTTATCTTTACTTAGTATAATATATTTTGCATTCGGAATTATAAGACTAAAACTATTAAGTTCGGTAATGTTATGGGGTACAGGCAAAGATGTAGTTTGGAACAACTTATATTCATCGATAGTAACTAAAGGAATTTGTAATATAAATACAATTTTATTTCTTACATAATAACACAATACGTTAGATATTCTTTGGATAATATTTATGGTATTAATATCTAATTGAATCGGTAGTTGCAAATTGTTCGGAAGGTGTTTATAATTATTAGTTAATTCTTCTTGTAGTTTTGCAGGTGTTATTACCGATGGGTGAATAATGTTCTGACTGGTCAACATGACGGCGTCAGTTACATCTTCTACTTGGAAAGATAAGGTAAGTAGTGCTGTTTCTAGACTATTAAATATAAAGTTTATTTCAGATTGCGTTTCCAGATCATTGAAGACATCAGTTATGTTTTTAAGTTTCAAGGTAAGTTTCTCAATAGCTTGATTCATTTTTGCTTCATTTGTTTTTACTTGGTGTAAGGTTTTATTATAAGAAGAAATTACAGAAGAAGTAACTAAGATATTCTTTTTCATAAGCGATGCTAACTTCTGCTGATCGTTTTGTATTATTTCTATCGCTTCATTATATTTTAGCCCATCATTTTCATCTAGGTTACCGAATATTTGTTTAATAATACTTCCTATTCCTCCTATCCAAGCGCCACGTTTCATCCTATTCTCTAACAAATGAGAAACAGAGTCGACCTGTTTTATAATATCATGATATCGTGTTGTTAATGGATCCAGAATATTCATGCATTCCATCTCTTTCATAATTCTAGCTTGTTCACATAGGGATTTGACTGTTCTTAAGGCTAAATTTATATTATCTAGATGTATATTAAAATGTGAAATGTCTACGGGCATTACGACATTTAACCTATTATTCTTAACTCTAACAGTACCTAAATAATCAAAATGTATTCCATGCCCTGATGTTATCTGTTGAACACAATCTTGAATACTTTGGGACATTACCCAGCAAAAACCTGCCGCGGCGACTCTGAAATACGACATTAATATAATTATATTCTACTCACTTATTTATTAATACCTATGTTATATATGTACCTAACCTATACATGTACATATATATATATATATATGTATTATAGATGTATATATTTAAACCCTATTTTAACTACTACTACTTAGACATTGACTTCTGCCAACTTAACCTCGTCATAGTGATACTTAACGTGTCTTCTATTCATAAGCAAGGTAAGTGTATTGTTGCCGTTGATTTTAACGACCTTATAGGGGCCTTTCCACACTGGAGATAATGCTTTACGGAGACGCAGATGGTTCTTTACATAGACCATATCTCCTGTTTTATATTTAACCGGACTTGAGCGTTTATCATAATAAGTTTTTGATGTCATTTTAGATTTTAATATATTTTCGATGGCTTTTTCTCTTGAATATTGCAGTCTTTGTTGTAAAACTCGAACATAATCGCTGTATGTTGATTCTAAAGCAGTGTCATAAACGGAAGAGGGAATAAAGGGTTTGTGCCCGAAAAGTAATTCGTATGGGGTGTAGTTGGTTGTGCAATGGACGGTAGTATTATATGTTAACATTGCTGTGTAGACGTAGCGGGGCCAATTGCTTTGATTTTCATCGACGAAAGATTTGAGATATTCTTTCAGGGTCGAGTGACTCCTCTCCAAAGCACCTTGGGTTTGTGGGTGGTACGGAGTTGACCAAAGCTGTTTTATTTTGAGAAATGAGCAGGTTTGTTTGAATAGTTCTGCCGTGAAGTTAGTGCCTTGGTCAGTCAAGATAGTTTTTGGAATGCCAAATTGGGAGATGAAATGGATAAGACATTCGGCGGTTTCTGCTGCCGTTGCATTTGGCATTGGATAACCAGCAGAGTATTTAGTCAGATCATCCTGGATTGTTAAGATATATTTAAGTTTGTTACCACCGGCTTCGGGTAGGGGGCCCACAATGTCCAATGCGACCCGTTGAAAGGGTTGTGTTGATGTTGTAGTTATTTGCATTGGAGCTCGGTTAACTTTTCTCAAAGCTTTATTTGTCTGGCATTGTTCACATTTACGTACATAGTTTTCCACATCACTACGCATGTTACGCCAGTAGTACTTTTCTTGGATTCTGCTTAGCATTCTGTTACCACCTAAGTGACTAGAAATGGGTATGTCATGATTTTCTTTTAGGATTCTCGGAACTTCGCTGGTACTCGGGTAAATAATAGTATTTTTATATATATGAACCGTTATTCCTGTGTTGTGGAATAAATACATGATAATGTTATATATTTTTATGAAATTGTGAGTATCAAATTGGTTGCGAAAGTCAGTTATAGCGAATTCCAAGATGTTTCTTAATAACAATTCAATCTTTAAATTTTTTAGACTTTTGAAGAGATCTTCATAGCTACTTTTATCGAAATAATGAACTTTAACGAAAAGAAGAAAGTAATTGATATTCTCATTTTCGAATGGTAAAAAGGAATTTAATTCTCTTTCTTTGGAGAGTGATTCACTAGATATTAAGCCATTAGCAATAATTTCTGATACATAGTGATTAGACTCATCAAGGTCTAAGGATGTAGGTATTACTATATTCTTTACATCAGTTTTTAATAAATTTTCATTATGTTCTTCAATTTTAGCGTTAGAATTAAATGTTTTACTATTCAATGTTTTCAGGCATTTGGAATACGTGTCTTCATCACTAGGAGGGCTACTTGGAGGAGACAAAGGAGGAATTGCATCAAAGTCATCGGGAATTTCGAAATCATCAGGGAGATTAAATCCACCAGGTAAGTTTAGGAGTTCAGGTAAGTCAATCAGGCCAGGACTTTCAGGATTTATTGGCTGAATGTCAACATCATCTGTGTTACGATCACCAACGGCGGCGTCACCGGCGGGGACTACTTCAGCTTCTGGCGGAACGGATGGATTTTCAGGATTACTTTCTCTGATAGGTATTTCATTTTGTATAGGGTTTACGGGGTATCTAGACAGAGCATCTGCATTGCAATTTGTTTTGCCCTTTTTATACACAATTTCGTATTCATACTCTTCTAGCTCTAACCTCCATCTGATAAGTTTTGAGGCGGGATCTTTATGGTTAAAAAGCCACTTAAGAGGCTTATGGTCAGTGACTATTTTGAACTTACGACCATAAAGATATGGTCGGAACATTTTAGTTCCCCAAATAATGGCTAGACATTCTTTTTCTGTTACCATGTAATTTAGTTCTGATTTGTTCAGAGTTCTGGATGCGTAAGCGACTGGACGGTCTTTTCCTACTTCGCCTTGTGACAATATCGCTGAAATTGCATAGTTTGATGCGTCACAGGTGAGTATAAATGGAACAGTAAAATCAGGATAGCATAGGATGGGTGCAGTTACCAATTTATTTTTTAACTGTTCAAATGCAAGTTGTTGTTGGTTATTCCACTCAAATGGTATATCCTTTTTTAGAAGATTCGTAAGCGGCTTGGCTATGCCCGAAAAATCTTGGATGAATCTACGGTAATAAGAAACTAGGCCTAAAAATGATTTTATATCCTTTTGACATTTAGGAACAGGGAATTGGCTCACTGCCTTGACTTTATCGGGATTGGGTCTTAGCCCTTGCTCACTAATGGTGTGCCCTAAGTAAGTGACTTCTTTACGAAGAAACTCGCACTTATCGGGTTGGAGCTTAAGGTTGAATTTTCTCATACGTTCAAATACATTACGCAACTTTTTGATATGTGTTTCTAAATCGAAGGAATAAATGACAATGTCATCAAGATATACGAAGCATTGCATACCCTGAAGGCCGGAAAGGACAGTGTTCATTAGCCTTTGAATCGTCGCGGGTGCGTTTTTGAGCCCAAACGGCATTCTGGTGAACTCGAAGTGTCCTTCAGGGACACTGAATGCCGTTTTGGGTATGTCTTGTGGCGCCACTTCAATCTGGTGGAAGCCCGACGCAAGATCAAGAGTCGAAAAATACTTACTTTTCCCTAATTGGTCAAGAATTTCGTTGATTTGAGGTATAGGGTAACACTCTCCTATAGTTATATCGTTAAGCTTCCGGTAGTCCACTACGATGCGCCACTTTCTTTTTCCGGAGGCATCTATTTTTTTTGGGACGACCCAAATGGGTGAAGACCAGGGGGAAACAGAGGGCTGGATAATTTTTTCTTGTAGCATTTTTTCAATTTGAGATTTGACTTCCTCCTTGTGGACTTCCGGAAACCTGTAGGATTTTACATTTATAGGTATAGAGGAACTGGTTGTAATTTCGTGTTGAATAGCAGAAGTAGAAGTTAGATTTTCGTCTGCCAAATGAAATATGTCGGAATATTCAATGCAAACACCAAAAAGATGACTTGCTTCTTCGTTATTTAAGTGCGACACGCGTAATAAATTTAAAACTTCTTCCGTTCTCTCTGATGCACTCCTCTCAGGATTTGTTAGATACAAATTTTCTTCTTCTACTGGATATATTGTGAGTAAAAGGTTAGAGCTTATAGGTATTGGACTCTCGGAAACGTTAAGAACGGATATATTAACTCTGTTGTTGGGTTTTACTTTAACTACACAATTGGATACTAAGAGAGACTCAGAGATATGTTGATCTAGTATGATGCCTTCTTGTAATTCTGGATTTTTAACTGTACATTCAATTACTGTTTCTGTACGTGGTTGAATAATATAGATTGGTTCGTTAAATAATAATTTTATTTTATGTTCGTTTATTTCTAATAAGTTTGTACTGTAATTTATTTTGCAGCCGTGTTGCATCAAAAGATCAGTTCCGATAATACCGTCATAAGGTAAGTTAATATTCTCAAATAAATGAAATTTATGAACAATATTAAGTTCTTGGTTAAGGTGGAGTTTTAAATCAAAACAACCGAGGCTTTTGATGGTTTCATCTTTAGTGTCGATTCCTTTTACAGCTATCTTATCATCATTAAGAGCCGGCGTATTTGTCAAACTTTTCTTTTTCAGCACACAAACGGATGCACCAGAATCTATCAGGAAGGTAAGTGGTGTTTCACTGGCTGAGGTTTCAACTTTAACGTGAGGTAAGTATTTTTCTCTTATTATTATTTCATATACTTGATCAGGATTATTAATTGTATTATCTTTCTGTTCCAGGAGACCGCGAGTTTGGGGCTGGTTACCCTGTCCATGGGTCAAAGAGGAGCGACCACGAGTTTGGGGCTGGTTACCCTGTCCATGGGTCGACGAGGAGAGACCACGAGTTTGGGGCTGGTTACCCTGTCCATGGGTCAAAGAGGAGCGACCACGAGTTTGGGGCTGGTTACCCTGTCCATGGGTCGACGAGGAGAGACCACGAGTTTGGGGCTGGTTACCCTGTCCATGGGTCAAAGAGGAGCGACCACGAGTTTGGGGCTGGTTACCCTGTCCATGGATCGGCGAGGAGAGACCGCGACTTTGGGGCTGGTTACCCTGTCCATGGGTCAGAGAGGAGTGACCACGAGTTTGGGGCTGGTTACCCTGTCCATGGGTCGACGAGGAGAGACCACGAGTTTGGGGCTGGTTACCCTGTCCATGGGTCAAAGAGGAACGACCGCGAGTTTGGGGCTGGTTACCCTGTCCATGGGTCGAAAAGGAGCGACCACGAGTTTGGGGCTGGTTACCCTGTCCATGGGTCGACGAGGAGGAAGGACTTGTGTTTGGTGGAGTGGTGTCGACAAGGTTTACTGGACTTTGTCCCGTGCGACACCTTGACGGGACACTTAATAGTTTAAATTATTATTATCGACTTGGTTTTGGTCAAGATCTTGATTCTGACCTTCTTCAAGGAAGGTCACATGAGGATATGTCCTTGGTCTAAAATTCGAAGTAGGAGGCTGAGCAGGAGTAAATGGTTGGCTACCATTATTAAATCTTCTGTTATTATTATTATACTGACGAAGTCTGCAATTTTCAAGGAGATGACCTACCTTTTTGCAATACCTGCAGAATGGCTGGTCCCTAGGTGGATTTAGATTATTATTATTAGTGTAGGTGTAGTTTGGCCTCGATGGAAGTCTTTGATTGTGAATTACAGGATTTGGTGTTCTAGGTCTGATATTATTAGAATTAATATTGTTATTTCGGAAGGAAAATTGTTGAATCTTTTCTTCAGAAATAGCTTGATTAATCGCTTCATTAAGGTTTTTAGGATCACGACATCTGACGATGTTGGAAAGCCGAGGGTGTAGTCCCAAGGTAAATGTGTGAAGTGCTAACTCTTCCATCGCGGCCAACCTTCCCGCAAGTTCACTTTTCTTTGAATTTGAAATTGTCACTTCTGTTAATAATTTTGATAAGCATGTCTCTACTCGTAATGAAAATTGGTTTACAGATTCGCTACCTTGTTTGCATTCTTGTAGATCGGTCAATAGATGGGCGTAGTGTTTCCGCTCGCCAAATTGATTCTTTAGGAATTCTTTAAGAGAATTCCAGGAGTCGAATTCTTTAATGGAACATGCGCTTTCGGCTTTATCTTCTAACTGGCTTAAAATGAATTTAAAAATGATGTCTTCTTGTTGTGGAGACGCAAGAGAAATGGCATTATCGCAATTTGTCAAAAAGGCATTTAGTTTATTACGAGAGCCGTCAAAAGGCTTTATGAATTTCAAAATAACACTTAGAGGAGTTTCCTGATCTTTCGCGTCTTTTGGTTCTTTCTTAGTTTCTGTTTTTGTAGACATCTTGGATTTTGTGAAGGGCAAAAGAGAATAACACAAAATTTAAATGCGGAAATGTACCCAAAGAATAACTAAAATGTTGTTAATATGTGCTTAAAATTATAAGTCACAATATTAAAGTTAAATTTTTAAACACTTGCAACTAAGTAGCGTTGGAATAGGGCGGAAATCCGTGGGCGTATAGTCTAAACACTGGTCACGGCGGCCAAGGAGATAACGTGAAGAATGCACGGCACTGATTATTAATTAATTAAATCACTCACAAAACAAGTTGTAGTTTCATTTCGATTTTCTTGACTATCAGGATATCAGGAAAAGGATTCCTGCAGACCACAGGGATACACAGGCACCGTCAGCTTCCAGGACCAGGAACAATGGATGAGTTTCGGCGTAAATTTAACAAAGATGAGTGGATGGAGTCTACCCGGATTATTTTTAATTTCACTTTAGACACTTTTCTTTTTCACTTTTCACTTTTCACTTTAGAAAGTACTTTCTTTTATTTTGAGGCGTTCCAGGGATCTCTGAAGATCCCACTTGAGCTGCCACCACTTGTTGTAACGGAAAACTTAAAAGTCTTTTTAAAAAAGGAAAATAATAATTATCTGTGAAAAGGATATTTATTTGTCTTTTGGACAATAAAGTGAATTTTAAATAGAATTTTGGAAACAACCACACGAGTCGCGGGATAGGGGTAGACTGACTCGAAGAGGCAGTCGCTAATAGTCGTGGGTGCCCAAATTGCTGCATCAGCATAAAACCGTCGATTCAGCAATTTGGGATACAATTTTTGGATATAACAGTACGCACTCGCGCGCGCCGAGAAAGCGGGCGTGCCTACAAAGGTACGATAGTGATAGCTCTCAGCGTCACTATAGGTAGGTTCAGTGCTAGTATGTAACGATGGCAGCAAGTTCAAGCTCTACTGGACACTTGCAATGAACCGTCCCAGTGCGTGTGCGCGGATGTGGCCCTCTGCGTCTCCAACAAGCCACAAGCGTACGCACTCGCGCGCGCCGAGAAAGCGGGCGTGCCTACAAAGGTACGATAGTGATAGCTCTCAGCGTCACTATAGGTAGGTTCAGTGCTAGTATGTAACGATGGCAGCAAGTTCAAGCTCTACTGGACACTTGCAATGAACCGTCCCAGTGCGTGTGCGCGGATGTGGCCCTCTGCGTCTCCAACAAGCCACAAGCGTACGCACTCGCGCGCGCCGAGAAAGCGGGCGTGCCTACAAAGGTACGATAGTGATAGCTCTCAGCGTCACTATAGGTAGGTTCAGTGCTAGTATGTAACGATGGCAGCAAGTTCAAGCTCTACTGGACACTTGCAATGAACCGTCCCAGTGCGTGTGCGCGGATGTGGCCCTCTGCGTCTCCAACAAGCCACAAGCGTACGCACTCGCGCGCGCCGAGAAAGCGGGCGTGCCTACAAAGGTACGATAGTGATAGCTCTCAGCGTCACTATAGGTAGGTTCAGTGCTAGTATGTAACGATGGCAGCAAGTTCAAGCTCTACTGGACACTTGCAATGAACCGTCCCAGTGCGTGTGCGCGGACGTGACCCTCTGCATCACCAATAAGCCAAAAGCGTACTACCCGGTCAAGTTAAATCGGCACCTGGCCTGAAAGATTTCTTCCCACACGAGACGACTTTATGGTCAACTTTAATGGCTCTGTAATTAATAGCTTAGATTAAATAAGCAATATGATAGTGAAATGATAGAACTGGTAACAGAACTTGTAGCACAATATGTGAACGATTATGAGATAACGTCGCTTTCGACTCAGGTGCCGAGTTAACTTGACCGGGTTGTACGCACTCGGGCGCGCCAAGAAAGCGGGTGTTCCTTTGGTTGTGGGGTTCGATTCCCAGGTGGAGGTAAATTTGTAGGTATTCGGTTTGGTTGGTGGTAAGGCTTATTTCAAGTCCGCCTGGCTAGCTACCACCATCTTACCTATTTTACCTATTTATTGTGGTGTTCCGGCAGTTAGAGGTAAGATAGCCAGTTCCTCAGTGGTGAGGATTCCAGGTGTAATGCGCTTACACTTTCGGCCTTATCGTAATTTAACATCAAGTGAGGTGAAGGCCAAGCACCATCTTTTTGTGGTTAAAAAAGAAATAATCACTGACAAGAGCTTTCGAGAAATCTTGTACTTATGATGATATGATACGTGTCATTGGTGTTTTTGTAAACAGCCGACTACTTTTCTATGAAAAAACCGCGTGTTGCTACTAAAATAACCTGTGTTAAGTTGCCAAACTGTAACGTTATATTCGTTTTCCCAGGTATTCAACCACAAGGAGTACGCATCCCGGGAAGAGTTCGACCGGGCGGTGTCGGCGGAGCTCGAGGCGCACAAAATAGACATCGTCTGTCTCGCCGGATATATGAGAATCCTGTCCGCTGAGTTCGTGCAAAAGTAGGTCTTATTTATATGTTCATTAGGTTTATAATCGAATGGTAACAATAAGAATGAGTTCGTTCGAGCGAAAAATGCGATGTGTAGAGGAGAATAGACAGCGCCGGAAATCCGGACTGAAATATGATTTTTTTACATTATTTCCGCCATTTAAAAAAATAATAAAAATTGGCTTGACAAATAAAATCTATACACTTTTCAAACCTGCTTACAAAATTTCACGAGAATCGGTTGAGAAATGCGACCTGTAGAGGAAAACAGACAGCACTGGAAAGCCGGACTGAAATATGTATTTTTAACATTTCTCCGTCATTTTGAAAAAATTCAAAAAACTGGCATGACAAAAAAAATCTATATTATTTTCGAACCTGCTCACAAAATTTCACTATAATCGGTTGAGAAATGCGACCTGTAGAGGAGAACATACAGCGCTGGAAAACCGGACTGAAATAGGTTTTTTTTAACATATCTCCGCTATTTTGAAAAATTTCAAAAAACTGGTTTGACAAAAAAATTCTACATTATTTTTAAACCTGCTTACAAAATTTTGCTGGAATCGGTTGAAAAATGCGACCTGTAGAGGAAAACAGGCAGAGCTGGAAAACGGACTGAAACCAGTTTTTTTAACATATCTCCGCCATTTTAAAAAAATTTAAAAAAACTGGCTCACAAAATTTCACAAGAATCGGTTGAGAAATGCGACCTGTAGGCTGGAACAGACAGCCGGACATACGAAATAATTTTTGCCCAAGCTGAAGCAGAGACGTTCTCTCGCACTTCGTGCTCGCTCGGTCAATAAGAGATTAGATACATGATTGGTTTACTATTATACCACACCAAATCCAGAGCTCTGTAAATTGTATACCTTCAATCGCTTTTACAGCCTCTTTGTTGCTCAACCACTCCCACCCCCATCACTAAAAATCTGCCAGGTGCCCGGATCTGTCAATAATGATAGTATGGCAAACTAAAGCTATGATTTCGGTCTCGGCAGCAAGCAGCAGTGCTGCCGCAGCAGTGCGCTCCAAATTGAACCGTAATGTTATGTTTGAAAGGCTCAATTTGAAGTTAGCGGAGAAGTGTCGCGACCGCATAGCTATGCAGTCTTGACACTTATCCGCTTACTTTAAATTGAGCCGCCTTTTCATAACAATACGGTTCAATTTTGAGCACACTGCTGCTTGCTGCTGAGATCGGAATCATACCTTAACTAGAAGGATTTCGTCGCTCTGTAAATTGTCCACCTGTTTCCGGGGCTAGCTCTCAGTCCATCAGGGCGGATGAAGTTGATTTAGGTGCTCTTTTTGATATTGTACTTTTACTGGAATGTTTTTACTGGAATAATGTATACGGGGTCTAAGAGTGGGTACCCACTTAGGTTCGCGAACCTCCGCGCTCCGCGAACCTCGAACAGTGATCCATAGCAAAAACAAATATTTTTACTTTGGCTACAGTGTGTACCTGTGCGAACCAAGTTTGCATACGTGTTCGCTCACGTACACACCTGGGCGCCCTGTACCCTTAGCACGAACAGCTATCGAGAAAAATAACGCGCGTAAAATTACTCGATAGAGAATTACCTATGGAAATTTTAATTTCGCTATTCGGCGGTAGATGGCGTTGTACAAATTTCCAATACAAAATTGCACTATCGAATGATTTTACGCGCGTTATTTTTTTCGATAGCTGTTCGTGCTAAGGGTACTGTTCCAGCAGAGGATAAACGATTTTTTCGGTGCATGTTCGCGGAGCGCGGAGGTTCGCGAACCTAAGTGAGTACCCACCCTAACAGTACATTTCCCCCCCAGATGGAAAGGCCGTCTCATCAACATCCACCCGTCGCTGCTGCCGCGCCACCCCGGCCTGCGCGCGCAGCGGCAGTGCCTCGACGCGGCCGACCGCGAGACGGGCTGCACCGTGCACTTCGTGGACGTGAGTTTGCTTGCTGATAACACCGTTCTTAAACGGGGAATTTTATTTTATGATACAGATCGAGAGGGTTACTCATTACGACTATTCTTTCTTGAATAACACTGATCTTAAACAAAAGGAAGTCCTGGAAATGTAACATAATTTGAATTAAAACTTATTGATTCGTTTCATATGCGTTGTCTTTCTAATATCTTTGAATGGACAAAATGAAGTCTTTTTATTAAAATTTCCTCTGGGTACCATCCTCCGTATGGCAAAGTTTTGGGATACCCTGTATAGGACAAGGACCGGGGGACCTATTTTTGAATCGCTCGACTCCAGTAGAGCGCTCGTTTCTACTGATTTTCGTTCGACATATGACTCAAAACAATGAGATGTCGAACGAAAATCAGTCGAAAGGAGCGCTCGACTGGAGTCCTATCAATACGGTAAGCATGACGTCGACTAACCCTAACGAAAGAGAAACGCTATTATTTGGTAAGCTTTTTACTAGGGTTTCCCTATCAATTGGGTTAACCAAAAAAAGGGGTTTTCCGGTCCCTGGTATAGGATACTCCATAAAATTTTCACCTGCTTAATTTTATGTTATTAATTTAATCTCTGTGAACACAGGAGGGCGTAGACACAGGCCCGATCATCACGCAAGAGCGCGTGCCCGTGCTAAGAAACGACACCGAGGAGTCTCTAACGGCCCGCATACACCAAGCGGAGCACCGCGCTTACCCGCGAGCACTCCGCCTGCTCGCCGCCGGCCGCGTGCGGCTCGGCCCTAACGGCAAGATCGTGTGGCAGTCTTAGTACAGACATGTTCGTAGCGTTAAACAAAATTAAACTTTACACAGATGCCCACACAAATGACAGTGTACACTACAGAATTCTCATTACAAAGAAAATAGAGTTGTTTTTTTGAGTAACTTTTATATTAAATAAAGGACAAAATCTACTTTATAGCACACGATCCGTCGTTTACGCAGGCTCTTAACCGTTTAAACGACAGGTCGAAATAATATTATCTCTATCTGAAGTATGAACATCACGGGTCATCCATGGTAAAATAACACAAGATAAATGTATGAAAATATACTTCAGTGCCATATGAACTATGCAATGGAAAATGTATCGTTAGTCAGTAACTAAGTCCTAAAATATGTAGCACAACACAAATAATAAACACAAAATAAGAGTTAAAAGATTCGTATTAAATGATTTTAGTTGTCAACTTTTTGGAGTCACTATCGGAATACCCATATTATAAAATGACAATATAGCCCAAACGTCTTGATATTAAAACGCAATAGATACTAAATAGACATGAACGCTAAACGCCTTAGTGGCAAAGCGTCTGGATCTTAAAATGTCGTAATTCAAAATACACTAGTAGCAAATAGTCTTTATATTAAAACGCCATAGTTACTCAATAGAGATGAGCGTTGAATGATATAGTAGCAAAACGTCTGGATATTTAAATGCCATAGTTACTAAATTACCTCTTTGAAGAACAAAAAAAGAGAAAATATATATTGCTTTTCACAGAAAATATAGGTGGAAAATCACAAAAGAACAAGAAAAATCTATATATTATTTTTGATTTTCTTTAATGCATGCAAGAGAAGCATTTTGATATACTTTTTATCGCTTAAACAATATTTTCTAGCCTGTCGTTTAGTTTTATGAATATTTTTGGTTATCCCATTCTGTGTTTTTGTCATCCACCTAATTTGACTTCCGGCTAATAAGGTATTTTAAACATACGGACTTTTGCAATTCCAGACGTTTTGCTACTAGCTCATTCTGCTTTTATGTCGTCCGGCTGAGTTGACTCTCTGCTGACTGGGTATTCTGCTTTTATGTCGTATAGCTGAATTGTCTTTCGGCTATCTTGGTATCTTGCTTTCATGTCATCCAACGTAAATGGTCTTTCAGCGAAAAGGTCATACTGATAGAGAGGGACTTTTTGTTGTTCTATAACTGCCATATCATTAACGAGGCGCTTGAATATTCAAAATAATTTATCATAAGGCCTTTAAATTTGTTCTTTTCTCTGTTGTATTGACTCTACGTAGATTCAATGTGTTTATTAAAAAAAATATTTTGATTCTAAGGCATCATAATTCGGCACAGTACAGGAACGAGAATAAAAGTCTTTGATTGAAAATAGAATCGAATACCTATTTAAAATCTCAATGCAATCTCATTTTATACACATTTCTTAAGAATATATATTTTTTTATACTAATAAAATATATTTTATAGAAAAATATGTTTATTACTATATTCGCTGGCATTTAAAACATTCCAATAAAGTTCTATTGAATTCATAAGAATAATGATATTTATTATATTTAGAATCATCTTTCGTCAATAACATACTAATTTCTATTCTACTCAAATTGTAGAAAGCCACTCGGCTATAGGGACAGTGCACATAAATATTGAAAATGTGTTTTTTTGTATTCTGCATTAACAGTAAAGTTCTCAAATAGTCCCATATTATTATGATTTTGTATTACATATGATATTTTTTACGTTTTTCAATAATTTTCTCAAATTTAAGTAGATCTTGGTAACATATTTATATAAATATTATTGTTAGTTTTTGTATGTACAGCAAGTCATTTTTTTATTTTTCTAATTTGTGTTTTTGTCAAATACTAATTCTGTTGCCTCATTAGCCAATCTATTTAAAAGTTATCCTTAAAATATACTTTATTGTTAACCGTTTATGTTTATGTTAGGTAGAAAATAAATATTTGAAGTTTTAAATATGGTTTTTATTTCCTAAAATAACTATTTTATCACAGAAAAGTTGTATCACATGTGTACACTTCTATTAAATATTGTATAAATTAGTATTGGTTTCTCGAAATTAGCATTATAAAATGTATAAAATTCTTTAAATATTTCTGTTAAATTATTTACAATCATTTTTAATTAAAGAAGTATACATATGAATAGAATTAAATTGATTATGCTGACTAGAGATGAGTTAGTAGAAATCCTTCTTATGTTTCGTGATATTAACCAGTGGTCAGTTTCTAGAAATACATATTAATTTCATTTTAAAGTTATCAACTCATGATATTATTGGCTCACAATAATTTATATTGATTGTGATGCTCTTCACACCAGTTTTAACTCCTTTTATCTTTTTCAGTATTTTTCTTTTGTCTGTTTGTAATAAATACTTCTTCAAAAGCTCTAAAGAATGTGCTTAAAAGATCTTCCTCGCCCACTACAAAGTTTTGAACTTCTTTTTTGGTTTCTACAATAGCCTCTTTTTCTACAGAATGTTCTCCATTCTTTAAAATGTCATCTAATATCTTATCTATGTCAACATAAAACTTTTGTTTATTCATCAATGGCACTATTAGATTGTATTTATTAATTTTACTATTCATTGTTTTAACGAAATCTTTGTAATTTTTACAAATAACCTGCCATTTCCTTTCATCGTCTTCTCTCAAAGGATGTGGTCCTAAGTACTTTCTATCATTAGATATGTCTCTCTTTAGAAATTCTATGTCTTGATCAATCTCTTTGCTCATTGTTATCCACTCTGGAGTAAATCCATTGTTGATAAGGACCTAAAACAATATCAAAAATAAAAAAGTAAAGAATTGAGAAAATGTAAATACTGTTGAAGCTAACTAGTTTAACTGAGCACATAACGCACCTTTGCGATGACAACGTGACATTCCTGAAACCGCAATCTTCCAGAAGGCTTTCTCCAAATAATAAAGAAGAATGCTTTTAGTGAGATGTCAAGTTGTCATCGCAAAGAAGCCACGTCTCTTTGCGATGACAACGTGACATCTCTTTGAAAATGTTTTTTCACCATTTGGAAGTAGCCTCTTGGAAGGTTGCGGTTTCAGAAATGTCACTTTGTCGTAGCAAAGGTGCGATAAGTAGGTACTATTATTAACAACACAGGTAAGTATTCATTTAAATAATCATAGAATAAATTATAATCAAAAGCAATATAAGTGTTATTAACCTCATTTAACTTATGGGTGATGAAGTCAACATATGGGTTTTGGTTTTGATCTTTTAAAGGTTTCCCTTTCCCACTTAAGTTTTCAAATTCCCCTTTTGACATAGATTCCTGTATCAAATCCTCGACAAGTCTATCAAAACCATATTTAGTTTTAATGTCGTGTTTCTTGCTATGCTGGCCTTTCTTCATGAGTGCATTTTCTGAAGCGACAGCTTTAGCCATCCGGTGTTCCAACACATTTGTTGCAGCTCTTTGTGCTTTAGCTTGGGCCCACTGCTTTTGTCGTTGGAATGGGGTACCATATCCCATGCCTTCAAAACTTAAATACTGTCTATGTTGAGGAGCAGTATGCTGCAAAATTAAATGTTATCACAAGAAAAAAAATACAAATTATTAAGTCAAGCTGGTAAGTCAGATGGTTTTTCTGTCTGATATTGAAAATAACAGATTGGAGTAAGTAAAATTAAGTTTTTTTTTAAATTTTTGTTAAATGATAATGGTAACTGCTATACTAATGAACGGAGAATAAGTTTATACTTAAGTTTGAATTTTTTTAGGAATATGACACTTTGAGATGTCATTATCATATTGCTACAAAATATTTTAGTTAAACTAGGTATAAACTTAATAATAAAAAATCTACACAAAGAAAAGCAATTATCGAAGTCGCAACAAACTTCTACAGAGACCTGTACTCAAGTGGTAACACCAAAATAACAACCGACCTAGACGAGGAAGATGCAGAATTAATTCCACCTATACTCAAGAGCGAAGTAATAATGGCCATCAAAACCCAGAAAAATGACAAGGCACCAGGCCCCGATTACATAACTAACGAGACATTAAAATGTCTGTCACCTGATTCCTTGACAGAATTAACTAGCTTGTTTAATCAGATTCTAGATTCTGAACATATCCCTATACAGTGGACAAATAGCAACATAATACTGATCCACAAAAAAGGAGACAAGGACGACATAGCCAACTACCGGCCCATTAGTCTCATGTCCAATGTGTACAAAATATTTGCTAACATTATTCTCCACCGTATAACAGCAAGGCTAGATGAACAACAACCCAAAGAACAAGCTGGATTCAGGTCTGGGTTCTCCACTCTCGACCACATGCTTACACTGAAACAACTAATAGAGAAATGCCAAGAATATGGATACCCCTTATACTTGGCCTTTATCGATTTCAACAAAGCATTCGACTGCCTAGAACACGAATATATATGGCAAGCACTTAAAAAACAAGGCATTGAAAATAAATATATAAGGCTTATAAGAAACGTCTATAAAAACAGCTCAGCTCAAGTCCAACTAGAATCCAAAGGAGACACTTTCCCAATAAAAAGAGGAGTTCGTCAAGGAGACCCACTGTCACCAAAAATATTCACATCAGTATTAGAAGAAATATTCAAACAACTGCGATGGGAAGATCAAGGACGTAATGTAGACGGTGAAAGCATTACTAACCTAAGATTTGCAGACGACATTGTACTCATTAGTGACAGCTCTGAATCCTTACAATCAATGATTCAAGAATTAGCGTTCGAAAGCAGGAAAGTCGGCCTGACAATGAATGAAACCAAAACTAAAGCAATGACCAACAGATCGTATGACCCCATCACAATAGACGGTGTAAAAGTCGAATATGTAACTAGCTATATATACCTGGGACAGCTAATCTCTATGAAAGATCAAATGGACCACGAAATCGAAAGAAGAGTTACAAATTCCTGGAAAAGATTTTGGTCACTAAAAAGCATTATGAAGAACCAACATTATTCTCTTGCAGTCAAAAAGAGACTATATAACACCTGTATCCTTCCAATTCTCACATACGGATGCGAAACATGGGCAACAACACAAAACCACATCCATAAGTTAGTAACATGTCAAAGAAGTATGGAAAGGAGCATATTAGGGTATACAAGGATGGACAAGAAAAGAGCAAGCGATTTAAGGAAAGTGACCAATTGGAAAGATGTCGAAATCAAAATCCGAACCCTGAAATGGAGATGGACGGGAAAAATTATTAGAGAGCAACGACAAAAATGGACAAAGAAATTGGTCGAATGGACCCCTCGAGAGAATGTAAAAAGAAAAAGAGGGAGGCCAATAAGAAGGTGGTCTGATGAATTCAAAAATTTAATAAGCCCACTCTGGCCAACACTGGCCAGAGATGAGGAAAGGTGGAAAGGAATGGAGGAGGCCTTTGTGTCCAAATTACAGGACAGACTTACAAAGGAAGCTGCTGTTTGAATCGAAACTGAATTTAAAAACTGTAATCATTATATTTATAATTATGTATCTTTCTTGAAAGTAAATAAAGGCTTATAAAATAAAAAATAAAATAAAATAAAGGTATAAACTTATTCTTAATTATTTAGTAAGGCAGTAAAACTTTAAGTTGCCTCACCCTTATATCATAAACAATTGTTTCTATCTCCTCATTGTTAACAACTCCTGTATTGTGTTTGGTTAGAAAACGGAAGGCATTTTCAATGGCGACAAACTTGTCCATGTCAGCATCGGGGGAGCCGGAGTCAGGATGATACTTCTTGGCGAGCCCCAAGAAAGCGTTGCGAACAGCATCTTGTTTCGAATGCATTGGTAGGTTTAGTAAGTTGTAACATTCCTAGAAAAATATTTGTGTTTAATTAATTTATATGTGCATGTCTCAGATCAAATAAAAAAGGAAGATAGAGTGTTGCGCAGTGGTTGCGAACAATTAAGTGAAGCCGGTTTTTGATGGTACATGTGTGCGTACTAGAGGGCGGGCGGGGGCCGGGCGGCAGGGTTCGCCCAATGACGAACGAAAGCCAAGGCGTAGTTTCGTTACATATGTGTGCGTAAACTGTGTATGTACACAGCCAAGGCGTAGTTTTACTGGCTTCACCGCTTTGTCGGAAGACTCCGTCTTTACTTTTTTATTTGGTCTGAGGTGCATGTGTATTTTGTAGATTCCTGTTTGGAGTACTACCAGGGTTATTTTTTGTACTTAGGTAAGTACTATTCTGTCTGATTACTTATGCAGGCCATACACCATCCATTCGATCGTCCAATCGGCATGATACTGCCGATTGGATCCAATCTGCAGTTCGTCCATACACACCACACACCATCAATTCGATCGTCCAATCGGCAGTGACGATCGATCGTATGATTTTCTTAACCGACTTCAAAAAAGAAGAAGGTTCTTAATTCGATTATATATATTTGTTTTATCGTTGTTATTTAATTTTAAAGCTGTTTTTGTTTTTATTTTTAGGTTTTTAAAGGAGGTTTTTTTAAAAGCTTATTTATTTTCAATTTTTTTGTGGTATGGTACAGTCAGCGGCACGTCAGACTATACATGTTGACCTTGAGACCGCCTTTATGCCGTACGTAATAAGAAGTGCCGTCGTGCGTAACTAGTCGTGTAATATTTTTTAACTTTATATATTTTCAAAATTCCCATAACACAATTCCAAATTCACGCTGTCTATCCATTTCCCAACAAAAAATCACTTAATTCGGTTCATAAATTGTCATCAAGGTAGTTAACCCATAATCATAGTATTTTCTGGATTACTTCAATTGAAAACTGCTCAAAGAATGGGACCATCTCGCAAGAAAATTCTATCAATCAAAAAATAATCTTCAAAATCGGTCCATAAATATCGAAAATACGCATGAAAAACGATAAAAAATATACAATCAAATTGAGAACCTCCTTCTTTTTTGCTGTCGGTTAAAATACCAAAACCTTCTCCTAAATGTAACAAATACTTTTCTGGTAACCGCATCGAAATCAGTTCAGCCAAACGCGAAATAATCGTGGACAAATATACATATTATACAGGTCAAACTGAGAACCTCCTTTTTTGAAGTCGGTTAAAATACTAAAACCATCTCCTAAATGCACCAAATACTTTTCTTAAAACCGCATTAAAATCGGTTCAGCCAAACGTGAGATAATCGCAGATACAGGTCAAACTGAGCACCTACTTTTTTTGAAATCGGTTAAATAGAAAAAAATAATCATCAAATATAGTTTGTAAATGTCGAAGATACGCGCCAACAATGATATAATAAATATATACCATTGAAAAAAGAACCTCCTTTTTTGAAGTCGGTTAAGAAAATCATACGATCGATCGCCCACTGCCACACACCGTCCAATCGGCAGGATCCAATCGGCATGATCCAGCCAAATGATTTTTCCGTCAATTCGATCGTCCTTCCGATCCACGGCCACACACGGTCAATTCGATTGGATTCAATCGGCAGTATCATGCCGATTGGACGATCGAACGGATGGTGTATGGCCTGCATTACTGATTTATCAATACATTAATTACTTACTTGGACTTTTCTATCATGTGATTTTGATGATGCATATCTAATATGCAATGGATTTAGAAATATATTTGATTTACTTCCACATTTCAAATAATAAATAGGATAAATCAGATGTTTTATCTTATTTGCGCACATTTCTCATAAAATTTGTTTTGTTATTGTTATGCAAGTGCAAATCTAGTCTAGATGTTCATATAAGAACTGTATAAATTGCTATAGATTTCTGATGACTATTTCACATTTTATGGGTCGGAGAGTCGAAGAGTCAGGTTGCTACAAAATAATTAAACATTTAGGTAATAAATAAAAATTCCGACGAAACCAAAGGAAAGAAAGAAATCAATCAAAGCAAAGAGTAAAAAAAAATAGGAAAGTTTTTTTAGTTTTTTAAAAACTTTTTGATATATATTGCATTTCAGCAGATCAATCGCTAAGTCATCGGTCACCACAGAGTTTTAAGCGTGGCTTGCAGGGGTGAGCATGCGAATCTCCGTGCCACTGAATAATTCCATTCTAAAACTACCTAGAAGTAATGTACCGATGATATACGTTCTTATTTCAGATATCAAATCGATTGTACCGGCTTCCCGGCAGAATGATTGACAAAAGCATGTGGCACGGAGATTCGCATGGTTTGAGGTTATGTTTTTTGTTAAATCGTCGAATTCCAGATCAATCTGAGTCTGTACCGGTGGTTTGATGTATTTGTAGCCGTTACATATTCATTGTAACAGCTACAAACACTTTTGTTGCTCATGTAACGCAACAGGGTCAAAGATATCGCGATCTAAAGTTTTAAAAGCATGCGACTCTCCGGCCCACACACTTAAGTCTAAAATATTGATGAAAATTGCATTAAGATTAAAAATAAGCAGGTTTTTGTAATCGTTTGATCACGATAAACGACCCGAAAACATATTTTCAGAATATCTTTACTCGTTTTAGAGAAATTTGCAAATTTATTTACTATGAACAATCACAGTGTAGGGTTACCATATCGTCGGTCGGTCAGAATCATTAGGCTGTTTCTAGAAAATAGACCGATCGGAATACGTTATTTTGAGGGTATAACCTTCAAGAATTCTAAAGTTTATTAATTCTTGCCTGTCGATACTTTGGCATATAATTAGTTTATTTTTGCGTTTTGTGTCACATCTAGCCGATGCATCTTGAAAAATTAGATTATTTGTGGTGGTTATAAATAATTGGACTCTAAGGCGATTCTCCCACTGCCAACGCGCGCCGTCGTCGCGGGGCGTGGTTTGGCGTTTCACGTGCGCGGTGACGGCGCAGCGCAACGCCTGTTCGGGCGGTTTTCTCCGCGCCCCCACGCCATTCGGCGTCTGACGCGTCCCCGCCGCTTGTTTTTTAGAGGCATTAAATTTTGAAGTTGTTTTGTTTTAATTTCCAGGTTTTTAGGGTTCCGTACCTCAAAAGGAAAAAAAACTGAACACATATAAAATCACTCATGAGATTAAAACGTCCAGACAAATAATTAAGATTTGCCATCTCGATATTAATGACGGAATTTTAATAACATACGAGTAGGTAGGTACGGTCAACGGCATGCTGGGCTTCCACGACAGCGTAATGATATTCAATCAAATAAATAACAGATTTTTTACAGTTTTGTATAACCTCATGTGCTGCATAATGTACCTACCAAATGGCACTAAAATGGGCGTATATCCAAGCCACGAAACATTTGAAAACCAGAGGAAATCCCGCCATCGTAACGAAACGATCATCGAAAACTAGCCGCGGGGCGCGTCGCAGTGTGTTGTACCCCGCGGTAACGCGCCTGCTGGCGCAAACTGCTCGCGGATCGCCGGCGGCACGCGGCGGTGCGCGCTCACGCGCCGTGGCGCGCCTTGGTGTGTTGGACGAGGCGGTTTTCTGTACAAATTAATGTACTTGCATACAACGTAAAAGACGCGCGTGGGTGCGCCGCGACCACGCGCGTCGCCAGTGTGAGAACCGTCTAAACTGTCAAAATTGTTTTAAAGTTAAAAGAAACAATAGTATTGTATTTAAGATAGCCTGCGTAGTGTACAAACCTAATTTGTGTCATTTTCGTCCATGGAAACAGACGTGGGACCCGTACATTAATAACACCGTCAAAAAAATATTACAATTTGAAAAACAAGTACCATATACCTCAGATCACTTAAAAATCCCTATGAAATAAATTTGTGTCAAATTAAGGCATGGACTTTTAATATTTTCAATTTTTTTGTTTGTCCGAGCCATTGATGCTTATAAAAAATATTAGTATTATTAGAGTTTACATATTTAATATCTTAAATACATGAGTGATGGACAGAATGAATTTGTGTCATTTTCATGCATGGATAATACCTAGGTAGGTAGGTATTCAAAAAGTTTGCGGTCGAAGCGAGTAGGCGCAGGCGCGTGGCGAGGGACGACGAAGCTCGTCCGTTTCGGTTGGATACTAAGTACGTACATACCTATAAGTCTCACGTCACGATACGAACGAACACGCACCTTTCGTTTGGTTAAGTAGGTACTCTATAGAATTACATCTCCTGTTTTAGAAATTCATACAGATGTACTATGGACAACAACGTCACTTAACCACAACTCTTAAGGTTAAAATCGGTTGCACGCCGCGCCGCCGCCGTCATAACATAATATATTTAGTTCGTGCAGGGGGATACGTGCGCACACAATTTATTTGCTAACTTTTTAAGCGAAGCTGTTGCCCATACTACATACATATCTGTTCTGTTTCCATTCTAAAACAACCTAGAAGTAATGTACCGACGATATACATTCTTATTTCAGATATCAAATCGATTGTACCGGCTTCCCGGCAGAATGATTGACAAAAACATGTGGGCCGGAGAGTCGCATGCTTTGAGGTTATGTTTTTTGTTAAATCGTCGAATTCCAGATCAATCGGAGCCTGTAGCGGTGGGTTGATGTATTTGTAGCCGTTACATATTTATTGTAACAGCTACAAACACATTCGTTGCTCATGTAACGCAATAGCGACCTAAAGTTTTAAAAGCATGCGACTCTCCGGCCCACACGCTTAAGTCTAAAATATTGGTGAAAATTGTATTATGATTAAAAATAAGCAGGTTTTCGTAACCGTATATAATAGGTCTTTACCTATGAAATTGCCGATTTGTATGGAGAATTTTCAAGAAGTTGCATTTTTCATACTAGCATTTTCTTTGTTCATTTAACAACCGTTAACACTCTTGTAACAAAACTTTTATGTACTAATGTTTGAACACTATGCTAACCTATTCCATTTACGATAAGCGAAAAAAATAAGTTTTGGCTAAGTTACAACCCCTCCGGTCACCCTTTTTTGGCTCACAAAAAAAAGAGTAACTTTCAAGATCTTTTTTTAATGCTATGAAAGCTAAAAAAAGGATATTAGTATATTATTTAGCATTGTCTAAAAAAAGGACTTTATTTTTACTGATAGTTGACTATCATGGTCATAATTCGACATACGTAAATCAAGATATTGTTAAATGTTTTAAAACATAGAAGTTATTATTTTCTCTGTATGTGACAAAATATCGGCAAGTTCATAAGTAAAGACCTAATATTTATAGATATATATTGCGAACGATTTTATCCTAGCTTTCCGATGACCTAGAGACTTGAAACTTTGAAAATAGGTCAGAACTGGAAGGCAATGCAATATTATGGTGTCATTGAGCTGATCTGATGATGAAGCCGGAAGAAGCCCACAGGAATTCTATGATAAAACCTACAACCCCATCGTGTTTGGGCTCGTTAGAATAGGTATGACGAAATTTTTTTTATTTTTTATGTTACATAAATTACCTCTCAAAAAAAGAAACATTGGTAAAATAATTATTTCGCTAGCGTGAAAACTGCCCGAGATATCACAGTTTAAAATGCACACAAATTGGACTCACCTGAAAACGCTCCATACTAACGGCTACCCTAGTTATGACGTCACGCCTAGGTGTTTGTATGCAACGCGTAGGAAAGTTTGGCAGCTATTGCCTGAATGGCTGAATAATTGTGCAATACCTTGAAAAAACCTTTATCGGTTGGAATTCAACAGATTTTGTCATTTACTTGTTCCACTAAATATGAAAATGTCAAAATTAATAACAGTGTTTCATTGTTGGACAGAGGATGTTTCATTGTGTACACCTAGGTGGACACAATGAAACAATTCCCATTTTCTTTTAAAAGTCTTCTTATTGGTTTATGTATCTATTTATTAATGAAACTATAACTGCCATTTTATACCTAATTGAGTAGATTCCGTTCCTCTAAAAACGGAATTCATATCTTTAAAAATGAGAGAAATATGAGACTCAGAGCTTTTGGTGTTGCATTGTTCCACACTGCTCTACGTTTGTATGTATGTGAGTTTTTGTATTGTTACTTGGGACAAGTTTCAATGGTTGTAATGTAATTTATGCTTACTACATAAGTCAAAACTTGAAAAATTAAACTTTAGTATTTACTTACCTTTTAAAAAAAACAAAAAACCGACTTCAAAAAACCTGCCTCTAAAAAGCAAGAAATAATATTAAAATCATTAGATATGCATTATCATTGTTATATAATAACAACACGTCTATTGAAGTCGGGTGGGGCTGGAGTACAACTTCGTTTTTTTATTTTAAAAGCCCTACCCGACTTCAATATACGTGTTGTTATTATATAACAATGATAATGCATATCTAATGATTTGAATATTATTTCTTGCTTTTTAGAGGCAGGTTATTTGAAGTTGGTTTTTTGTTTTTTAAAACATTTTTTTTTATTTTTAAAACAATTTTTATTTTTTTGTTTTTAGTGTAAGTACCTTCTCTATTAGGTAGTGTAGTGTAAGTATATTATTTGGTAGAAAAATCGGCTCAGTCAAACGTGAGATATTCGCGGAGAAACATACATTCATACAGGTCAAACTGAAAGAGAACCTTCTTTTTTTTGAAGTCGGTTAAAAAGACTAAAAGTACCTCTTACCCAACAAAAAGAATCATCTTATTCGGTTCATAAATAACAAAATAGTCAAGTTAGTTGATGCAAAATCATAGTGTTTTCAGGATACCTTGAAAACTACTGAACCGATTTGAAAAAAAAAATAAATGGGACCATTTCGCAAAAAAATTGAATCGAACAAAAAAAGAATCATCAAAATCGGTTCATAAATGTCGAAGATACGCGCGAACAACGATAAAAAAAAACATACATTCAAGGATGTAATAAAACAGATGCTTCGTTCGGAGTTATTTTATTAATAAAATACATGTAAAATAATTATTTTTTTTTCTTACAAAGAGGTTATAAGAAAACTGAATTTCTTAGTGCTCATCACGGTTAGTTCAGAGCCATCACGCCTTATTAGTAAGTTTGGATAGACTAACATACACGTTACTAACATAACAAGTGATGTATAGGTACTTGGTTATTTATAAAGCTGTTGGGTTTTAAAGTAAATGGGAACGGGAACGAGAACGAAAACGGAAACGGGAACGGTACTTACCTACTAATCTCTGAACTAAACTTTTCAATAATTTATACCAATTCGAATTTAATATTTATAACTAAGACAGGACAACGTCTGTCGGGTCAGCTAGTAAAATAAATATTTGAGGGGGCTCCCATACAACAAACGTGATTTTTTAGCCGTTTTTTGGTACGGAACCCTTTGTGTGCGAGTCCGACTCACACTTGACCGGTTTTTATTTCCTTACCCTCAAAAAATATTTTGTTACAGTAGGTAGGTAATCCTTTCTTTTTAAACTTTGCAAGAGGTAGAGTACAAGAATGTTAATGATGTCATCTCATCAATGAGACTGTAATTGACAATAATAACACATGCCTAGTTCCAAATCACGCCAACAGCACTGTTAGCCTATAATCCATTAAATGAAGTAGGTACACAAATACCCTATCTGTGTAATATTTTGTGACTATTTAATTTGGTCGGATACGCGCTAACAGCGCTGTGAGCGTGATTAGGAACGCGGCCACAGTATCATCAAATGTATTTATATTCGTTCGTATACTTCTTACCTACCTACCTACTCGTTACTTCAAATGTGTCACCGAACTTCAGTACCTATGCTTAGGCGTCACTAATGGCCGATTTCACCAACATCCCCTAAACCGTTACCTAACTATGTGCCCCTTTAAATAAAAGAGCCCCCAAACGAACCCCTTGTTTAGAATACGTTTCACCAACTAAACAGCCCTTTAACTATGAGACCATAGCTAGGGGACAGTTTTTTCATCATTTTGGATGTGTTAACCGTAACTTTTGACCTTTAACTTTGTAATTATTACGTTAATTTAATTCTATTGATCTATTGTAGCAAATGTTTGACCCGAAACACCTAGGCGTGACGTCATAACTAGGGTAGCCGTTAGTATGGAGCGTTTTCGGGTGAGTCCAATTTGTGTGCATTTTAAACTGTGATATCTCGGGCAGTTTTCACGCTAGCGAAATAATTATTTTACCAATGTTTCTTTTTTTGAGAGGTAATTTATGTAACATAAAAAATAAAAAAAATTTCGTCATGCCTATTCTAACGAGCCCAAACACGATGGGGTTGTATTTATTTTATTTTTTTATTTATAAATCTTTATTGCACAAATACATAAAGTAAGGTACAAATGGCGGACTTAATGCTAAGAGCATTCTCTACCAGTCAACCAACAGTAAACAGATAAACACGAATGCGGCACAATCAAAGAAGAATGATATTTACATGCATACAAAACTAATAAATACATGTCTACATAAACATATAATACTAATATACCTACATATAAATAAATAAAAATATACATATATATACTTATATAAATATATATACACCAAATACCGAGTTTAGATAAGTGGTGACGTTGACCCTTCCACATCACGGGCATAAGCCCTCCAACAGATGTGCATGAACTTGTTTCTTAAAAGAAAACTTACTGGGAGCTCTTCTAATAGAATCGGGGAGACCGTTCCAAAGACGCGTCGCTTGCAGTGTGAAGGAGTCGGACATATACCCAGAGCGAAAGAGAGGAGTAAATAGAGAAAGAGAATGGCAGAGCGAAGGTGACGGTCGTGAGAATCACAGAGATGCTGAAACTTGCATTTTAAGTAATCGGGAGAATGAGGGTTGTAAAGAATGGAATAGAGAGTGCAGAGCAGCCGCAACTGTCTGCGTTGACGGATAGGAAGCCATTTAAGCTGAGATCTGTACGATGAAATGTGATCATATTTGCGAAGGCAAAAGACAAAACGGATAGCATTATTAATGAGGCGGTCTAGCTTACTAAGGAGATCCTCATTTAAGTCCGGGTAGCAGACATCGGCATAATCAATGAGTGGAAGAATGAGAGAAGTGACAAGAGTGACCTTAGTGCGGATAGGAAGAAAATTTCTGAAACGATTTAGAAAACATAATGAAGATATAACAGCTCGACTGACCTCGGCAACTTGTGTTGTCCAGCTAAGTGATGAGTCGATATGCAGGCCAAGGTTTTTTACGCTAGCGCAGAGAGGGATGGTGGTGTTCTCGTACATTATAGGCTGAACCGAACTAATATTAATCTTAGTGATCTGTTTCGAACCTCCAACAATGATCGCCTGACATTTGGACGGGTTTACAGCTATGCCGAAATCAGCAGACCAAGTACTGATTTTACGGAGTACACTGTTCAGCAGCAATGAAGCTGAATTGATTTCGTCAGCAGGCGTCTGAACATAAATTTGTAGATCATCGGCATAAAAATGATAAGAGCAGTTGAGCGATAGGGAGAGGAAGTTAATGAAAATGGAAAATAGGAGGGGAGATAGAATACCGCCTTGAGGCACACCAGCAGAGAGATCGGTCCATTGAGATAAATCTGTACCCATACGCACCGCCTGCTGGCGACCGCGCAGATAGTTGGAAAACCAATCCAGTGACAGAGACGAAAAATTCAGAGACTTCAGGATGGCTAGGAGGATGTCGTGATCAACCATATTGAAGGCGTTTGAAAAGTCAATGAGAACAATGAGGGTGACCAACTGGCTCTCCATGCCCAGTCTTATGTCTTCGGTGACTTTGAGAAGTGCAGTGGTTGTGCTGTGTCCAGGACGGAAACCGGATTGAAGAGGTGTAACAAGGGAGTTGGAATAAATGAAGGAGGAAACTTGTTTATGCGCAACGGCTTCAAGAATTTTGGAAAGGAAAGGAAGAATAGAGATGGGTCTGAAGTTATTTAGTGTTTTAGGAGATGAAGTTTTTGGTAAAGGAATGACAAAAGCCTTACGCCAAAGAACAGGAAATTCGCCAGTTTGAAAAGAGTAATTGATGATATGAACAATGATGGGGAGAATTTGTTCCAGGACACAGACAATCATTTCTCTACTAATGTCATCACAGCCTACTGCCTTAGATTTAATGGAAGCAACAATCTTACTTATCTCGTCTTCGGTTACTGGAGAAAAGGAAAAGGTTTCAGAGCAGAGTGGGCCATTGGAAGCAATTTCGGAAATGGTGTTAGACTTGGTGCCGGGGTCTAAGGTGGGAGACGACGAAAAGTGTCTGTTGAAATCATTTAGAGAAAAGGAGTAGGAGTTGGATTGGGGAGATGTTTTCCCTAGACCAAGGGAGCGAAGAAACTTCCATTGGTTGGCCGAAGAAGAGTTGGATATATTGTCATGGAAGTATTGACGCTTAGCTGCCCTTACCATTCGGTTGCACAGGTTACGCGCCGTCTTATAGAGATCCCAGTTCGCCTCAGTTCGATTTTTTTTATAAGTACGGAAGGCACGGTCCCGACGAGACATTGCCATACGTACACCGCGGTTAATCCATGGGGCAGATGGTCGCTTAACTCGAACAGACTTTAGTGGTGCGTGGACATCGAACAGTTGAAGTAAACATTCATTAAGTTTGGAGACTTTAGCATCAACTGTCGATGAGTCAAGAATCGCACTGAAATCAAGCATGTTAGCATCTTCCCTTAACTTGTCGAGGTCAAGTCGAGCGAAATTACGCATCCAGACAATAGAAGGTTTGGGCTTAGGAGGTCTCAGACGATATTGAAGAAATATTAGGTCATGTTTAGAGAAGCCTGGCGCAGGCAACTGGCCGTGGTTTAAGACGTTATCGGGAGAGGTGATGATTAAGTCAAGCAGTGTGTCACTAGAAGAGGTATGATGCGTAGGCTCAGAAGGCAGAATAGAAAGATTGACTGACTTGACAATGTTAGTGTTGTAGGTTTTATCATAGAATTCCTGTGGGCTTCTTCCGGCTTCATCATCAGATCAGCTCAATGACACCATAATATTGCATTGCCTTCCAGTTCTGACCTATTTTCAAAGTTTCAAGTCTCTAGGTCATCGGAAAGCTAGGATAAAATTGTTCGCAATATATATCTATAAATATTAGGTCTTTACTTATGAACTTGCCGATATTTTGTCACATACAGAGAAAATAATAACTTCTACGTTTTAAAACATTTAACAATATCTTGATTTACGTATGTCGAATTATGACCATGATAGTCAACTATCAGTAAAAATAAAGTCCTTTTTTTAGCTTTCATAGCATTAAAAAAAGATCTTGAAAGTTACTCTTTTTTTTGTGAGCCAAAAAAGGGTGACCGGAGGGGTTGTAACTTAGCCAAAACTTATTTTTTTCGCTTATCGTAAATGGAATAGGTTAGCATAGTGTTCAAACATTAGTACATAAAAGTTTTGTTACAAGAGTGTTAACGGTTGTTAAATGAACAAAGAAAATGCTAGTATGAAAAATGCAACTTCTTGAAAATTCTCCATACAAATCGGCAATTTCATAGGTAAAGACCTATTATATACGGTTACGAAAACCTGCTTATTTTTAATCATAATACAATTTTCACCAATATTTTAGACTTAAGCGTGTGGGCCGGAGAGTCGCATGCTTTTAAAACTTTAGGTCGCTATTGCGTTACATGAGCAACGAATGTGTTTGTAGCTGTTACAATAAATATGTAACGGCTACAAATACATCAACCCACCGCTACAGGCTCCGATTGATCTGGAATTCGACGATTTAACAAAAAACATAACCTCAAAGCATGCGACTCTCCGGCCCACATGTTTTTGTCAATCATTCTGCCGGGAAGCCGGTACAATCGATTTGATATCTGAAATAAGAATGTATATCGTCGGTACATTACTTCTAGGTTGTTTTAGAATGGAAACAGAACAGATATGTATGTAGTATGGGCAACAGCTTCGCTTAAAAAGTTAGCAAATAAATTGTGTGCGCACGTATCCCCCTGCACGAACTAAATATATTATGTTATGACGGCGGCGGCGCGGCGTGCAACCGATTTTAACCTTAAGAGTTGTGGTTAAGTGACGTTGTTGTCCATAGTACATCTGTATGAATTTCTAAAACAGGAGATGTAATTCTATAGAGTACCTACTTAACCAAACGAAAGGTGCGTGTTCGTTCGTATCGTGACGTGAGACTTATAGGTATGTACGTACTTAGTATCCAACCGAAACGGACGAGCTTCGTCGTCCCTCGCCACGCGCCTGCGCCTACTCGCTTCGACCGCAAACTTTTTGAATACCTACCTACCTAGGTATTATCCATGCATGAAAATGACACAAATTCATTCTGTCCATCACTCATGTATTTAAGATATTAAATATGTAAACTCTAATAATACTAATATTTTTTATAAGCATCAATGGCTCGGACAAACAAAAAAATTGAAAATATTAAAAGTCCATGCCTTAATTTGACACAAATTTATTTCATAGGGATTTTTAAGTGATCTGAGGTATATGGTACTTGTTTTTCAAATTGTAATATTTTTTTGACGGTGTTATTAATGTACGGGTCCCACGTCTGTTTCCATGGACGAAAATGACACAAATTAGGTTTGTACACTACGCAGGCTATCTTAAATACAATACTATTGTTTCTTTTTACTTTAAAACAATTTTGACAGTTTAGACGGTTCTCACACTGGCGACGCGCGTGGTCGCGGCGCACCCACGCGCGTCTTTTACGTTGTATGCAAGTACATTAATTTGTACAGAAAACCGCCTCGTCCAACACACCAAGGCGCGCCACGGCGCGTGAGCGCGCACCGCCGCGTGCCGCCGGCGATCCGCGAGCAGTTTGCGCCAGCAGGCGCGTTACCGCGGGGTACAACACACTGCGACGCGCCCCGCGGCTATTTTCGATGATCGTTTCGTTACGATGGCGGGATTTCCTCTGGTTTTCAAATGTTTCGTGGCTTGGATATACGCCCATTTTAGTGCCATTTGGTAGGTACATTATGCAGCACATGAGGTTGGTATTGGTATTGGTATTGGTGATGGGCTCTTTTCTCCGCATTTAGACTCTCATTTGGTCCGTTATGCGTGAACACAGCATTGGTGTGGCTAGTCAAGCCATCCCAGCTCCTTCCAGAAGCGCAGAAGCCTCCTGGGGCGTTCACAGGCTTCTAGGAGCGACCTCACGTCTTTGAGGATTTCTGCCCGGTGTGTGGCCAAACCCACGCACTCCAGGATCACGTGGGCGGCTGTTTCTTCTGCGTCCAGGCATCCTCTACATAGGGGACTGTCCGTCGCATTCATGATGAATAGTTGTCGGTTTAAAGCTAGATGACCTGTAAGTGTACCTACAACTATTCGGAGGTCTGGACGATTAAGGCTGAGCAGTCTACAGGTCAACCTCGGCGAGACTGCGGTCATCGCCAACTTGGACTGTCTACAGCTTGTTAGATCTACCCATCGAGTATTATGTGCAGCACGAGTACGTTGTCTTACCCATGAGCGCAGTTGGCTGAACGGGAGTGGCAGGATGGGTATGGGTCCTGCCACTATTGTAGAAGATCCCCTTCTAGCCAGCTCATCGGCGGCGTCGTTCCCGTGTGATCCACTATGCCCTTTAATCCATTGTAGGATTACTTTGTTGTTGGATGCTAGACGATCCAAAACTCGGTGGCATTCGTAGACGATACTGGAGTTGATCGTGTTAGCCTCCAGTGCTGTTAGGACGGCCATACTGTCGGTCAGTATGCGGATGTTTAGTTCCTTCATACCTCTAGACAGGGCCGTGGTAGCGGCATTTATTATTGCAACACATTCGCATTGAAATATCGAACTGTGTTGGCCTAATGCTTGTGATATTTTGATATTTAGGTCTTGTGAGAATACTCCAGCTCCAGTACCAGTCCCCATCTTGGAGCCGTCCGTATAAATTCGGACCTCATGTATGCCGGAGTAATCTCGGTCACTTTCTACTAACTGTATTCGGTATTTCTTTTCGAAAATGTATTGTTTAGGGATCCTGTCGCATGGGGCAGCGATTAGTGGCTCATGTTTCACTAGATTATTCCACAAAGTGGAGTGAGGACCCTCTCGGTTGTACCACAGACCCAGGTGTTTAAGCCTTATAGCAGCCATGGAGGCTTCCTGTTGTATAAACAGGTCCAGGGGTGCCAGATCCAGAGCTACTTCTAGGGCGGCTGTGGGGGTAGTTCGCATGCAGCCGGTTATCGCAGAACATGCCAATCTTTGGAATTTCTGCAGCTTGTTGATGACGGTGCTTTGCTCTGTTTTGGACCACCAGGCAACGGCTCCGTATGTAATTATGGGACGTATAACAGTTTTATACAGCCACATCGTTATTTTCGGTGATAGCCCCCAGCTTTTGCCAAGTAGTCTTTTACATTGGCAAAAGATGATGGTGGCTTTGTTTAGCTTTCCTTCGAGATGTCTATTCCAGAGGAGTTTGTTGTCTAGTATCATTCCTAGATACTTGACTTCCTTGCTAAGGGACAGACTGGTATTGAAAAGTTTAGGAAGTTTAAGATTGCCTAGACTTCGTTTGTTTGTGAACATGATCATTTCCGTCTTTGTTGGGTTCACTGTTAGATTGTGTTTATTGCACCACTGTTCGACGACCTTCAATGCGGACCTCATTCGGTCACATATTACACTCTCAACTCGTCCGCTGATGAGTATGGTCAGGTCGTCTGCATAGCCTACTGTGAGGAAGTAGCGGTCGTTGAGCCAACTAATCAGCTCATTGACCACAATGTTCCATAAGAGAGGTGAAAGGACACCCCCTTGGGGACATCCTTTAGCTACTACCCCTCTGGTAGTACCATTCACAGTAAATTGTATAGCTCTGTCTCTCAACATGCTGTCGATCCACCCGGCAATAGTGGGATCGACACCATGTTTAGAGAGGGCCTGGCTTATGCTGGTAAAATTGGTTTTGTCAAAGGCTCCTTCGACATGAGGTTATACAAAACTGTAAAAAATCTGTTATTTATTTGATTGAATATCATTACGCTGTCGTGGAAGCCCAGCATGCCGTTGACCGTACCTACCTACTCGTATGTTATTAAAATTCCGTCATTAATATCGAGATGGCAAATCTTAATTATTTGTCTGGACGTTTTAATCTCATGAGTGATTTTATATGTGTTCAGTTTTTTTTCCTTTTGAGGTACGGAACCCTAAAAACCTGGAAATTAAAACAAAACAACTTCAAAATTTAATGCCTCTAAAAAACAAGCGGCGGGGACGCGTCAGACGCCGAATGGCGTGGGGGCGCGGAGAAAACCGCCCGAACAGGCGTTGCGCTGCGCCGTCACCGCGCACGTGAAACGCCAAACCACGCCCCGCGACGACGGCGCGCGTTGGCAGTGGGAGAATCGCCTTAGAGTCCAATTATTTATAACCACCACAAATAATCTAATTTTTCAAGATGCATCGGCTAGATGTGACACAAAACGCAAAAATAAACTAATTATATGCCAAAGTATCGACAGGCAAGAATTAATAAACTTTAGAATTCTTGAAGGTTATACCCTCAAAATAACGTATTCCGATCGGTCTATTTTCTAGAAACAGCCTAATGATTCTGACCGACCGACGATATGGTAACCCTACACTGTGATTGTTCATAGTAAATAAATTTGCAAATTTCTCTAAAACGAGTAAAGATATTCTGAAAATATGTTTTCGGGTCGTTTATCGTGATCAAACGATTACAAAAACCTGCTTATTTTTAATCTTAATGCAATTTTCATCAATATTTTAGACTTAAGTGTGTGGGCCGGAGAGTCGCATGCTTTTAAAACTTTAGATCGCGATATCTTTGACCCTGTTGCGTTACATGAGCAACGAAAGTGTTTGTAGCTGTTACAATGAATATGTAACGGCTACAAATACATCAAACCACCGGTACAGACTCAGATTGATCTGGAATTCGACGATTTAACAAAAAACATAACCTCAAACCATGCGAATCTCCGTGCCACATGCTTTTGTCAATCATTCTGCCGGGAAGCCGGTACAATCGATTTGATATCTGAAATAAGAACGTATATCATCATTAGCGTATAGTTGGCAGCCTCACCATGGAATTAGAAGGTTTTGACTAGGTCAAAAAATTGTTAGTAAATAGTTATAAATAGTGAACTATAGCATATAAATAGTGATACTATGGTTCAAAAGATATTTGAGTATCTTGGTGAGGCTGCTATCTTGACGTCAAGCTAGCAGACACTTTAAGAAATACAGTTCGTATCAATGTGATTTATATGCCAAAAAATTGTTAGGAAATAGTGAATCGTATACGCAAAATTTCAATAATATTGCTTCAGTACAAGCCGAGATATTACGATCTCAAAGTGGGCTGCTAACTTGACGTTTCTGGCAATAGCGATTCCAGAGAAACGGGTACAAGTTATAAACAAATAAATATATCAAAAAATTGTTAGTGAAATTGTGATTCTTACGATATAAATAAAAAAAGAATTCTTCATTGCTATTTTCTAAAAATCGAATGTTAACTTCTACATAGTACTCTGAATATAGGCTGTCGATCAATATTGAACTTTGCTCCACAGTAATAAGGTTTAAACTTGATTGCAATCATGAGGTGAGTACTATCAAGCAAAAAAGTGAAATTTAAATTTTTTGACTGTGTCAATAGTCATATCCTCGGTTCAAGGCTATTGATTTGGTATAAGTATACAAATATTTTTCTACCCACTTTTTTATTTTTTAGAGTATTGACACAATCAAAAAATTTTTGATTAAATCTCATCAAAAAAAATTTGGTCGTTTAATACTCTACTCTCAGTTCATTTATTTAGTTTAGGAAAAACTACAAATATTTTACTACCAATTAGGTACCTAACGTTAAAACTATAACTTAAAGGGAGGAGTCTATTGAAAATACCCTAACCTGTAATTTTTTGAAAATGAATATTTTGTAATTTTTTTTAGTAACTGAAACTTTAACGTTAGGTACCTATTTGGTGAGATTTATAATGAAATTAGTAATCAGTAGGTAGGTAAGTAGGTAGGAAGTAGATGATATAAGTAGAAAATATTTCTAGTTTTTCCCGAATAAATAACTAAATAAATGAACTGAGAGTAGTATTACCACAGCCGAGAGATAGTCTTCATACAGTCGGCCATCGGAGGCGTCTAGACAGAGTAATCGTGCGGGGTGATGCGGTATAGAAGGGGGGTGGGAGGGCCCGAGAGCCCATACTTTGGCAATGTATGCATCTCGGGCCCTATCCCGTCAGGGCTTACGCTTCTGATTGGGTTATATTATATTATATTGAAAGTAGTGTTTGCAATTTTTTGATGTTGGTGTCATGAAAAAGTGTTTTTGGCACGATTTTGATATTAGATTTGGAATTCAAAATGGCGGCCGCACATTGATGTATTTGTTGATATTTGTATATTTTTGTTTCATTATTGGGCCGATTTCGATGCAACTCGGTTTTTGGTAGTATTTTGACAAGAAAACAGCAACTCAATGTTAAAAATGTAAAAAATTCAAGATGGCGGCCAACTGTTTTGTTTGCGGACCGATTTCGATGAAACTCGGTTTTTCGTAGTATTTTGGCAAGAAAACAGCAACGCAATGTTAAAAAAAATAAAAATTAAAGATGGCGGCCAACTTTATTGTTTGCGGGCCAATTTCGATGAAACTCGGTTTTTGGTGGTATTTTGACAAGAAAACAGCAACTCAATGTCAAAAATGTAAAAAATTCAAGATGGCGGCCAACTTTTATGTTTGAGGGCTGATTTCGATGAAACTCGGTTTTTCGTAGTATTTTGGCAAAAAAACAGCAACGCAATGTTAAAAATGAAAAAATTCAAGATGGTGGCCAACTTTTTTGTTTGCGGGTCGATTTCGATGAAACTCGGTTTTTGGTAGTATTTTGACAAAAAAACAGCAACTCAATGTTAAAAATGTAATCTTGCTTTTTTTACATTAACATTGCGTTGCTGTTTTCTTGCCAAAATACTAACAAAAACCGTGTTGCATCGAAATCGTTTCGCAAACAAAAAAGTTGGCCACCATCTTGAATTTTTTACATTTTTAACATTGAGTTGCTGTTTTCTTGTCAACATATTACCAAAAACTGAGTTTCATCGAAATCGGCCCGCAAACAAAAAAAATTACCGCCATCTTGAATTTTTATTTTTTTTAAAATTGCGTTGCTGTTTTCTTGCCAAAATACTACAAAAAACCGAGTTTCATCGAAATCGGCCTGCAAACAAAAAAGTTGGCCGCCACCTTGAATTTTTTTCATTTTTAACATTGCGTTGCTGTTTTCTTGCCAAAATACTACCAAAAACCGAGTTTCATCGAAATCGGCCCGCAAACAAAAAAGTTGGCCGCCATCTTGAATTTTTTTACATTTTAACATTGCGTTGCTGTTTTCTTGTCAAAATACTACCAAAAACCGAGTTTCATCGAAATCGGTCTGCAAACAAAATAGTTGGCCGCCATCTTAATTTTTATTTTTTTTTATCATTGCGTTGCTGTTTTCTTGTCAAAATACTACCAAATACCGAGTTTCATCGAAATCGGCCCGCAAACAAAAAAGTTGGCCGCCATTTTGTTTTTTTTTTTACATTTTAACATTGCGTTGCTGTTTTCTTGTCAAAATACTACCAAAAACCGAGTTTCATCGAAATCGGTCTGCAAACAAAATAGTTGGCCGCCATCTTATTTTTTTTTTTTTTTTTTTATCATTGCGTTGCTGTTTTCTTGTCAAAATACTACCAAATACCGAGTTTCATCGAAATCGGCCCGCAAACAAAAAAGTTGGCCGCCATTTTGATTTTTTTTTACATTTTAACATTGCGTTGCTGTTTTCTTGTCAAAATACTACCAAAAACCGAGTTTCATCGAAATCGGTCTGCAAACAAAATAGTTGGCCGCCATCTTAATTTTTATTTTTTTTTATCATTGCGTTGCTGTTTTCTTGTCAAAATACTACCAAATACCGAGTTTCATCGAAATCGGCCCGCAAACAAAAAAGTTGGCCGCCATTTTGATTTTTTTTTACATTTTAACATTGCGTTGCTGTTTTCTTGCCAAAATACTACCAAAAACCGAGTTTCATCGAAATCGGTCCGCAAACAAAAAAGTTGGCCGCCATCTTGAATTTTTTAATATTTTCAACATTGCGTTGTTATTTTTGCGTCAAAATGGTACCAAAAACCGAGTTTCATCGAAATCGGCCCATAAACAAAAAAGTTGTCAGCCGCCATCTTGGAACTTATTTTTTCATTATTATTTCCTAATTGCGTACTAATTTAAGATTTATTTTATACTTATTTAGCCCTAAATTAGTAATGATTTACAATTAAAATTATGATTATCATACATCCTTTCCATATCCTTTTCATAATTCCTATAATTCCTCGCACTTATGATGCAAGAAGAAGAAAAAAAAAGAGAAAATACTAAGAAAAACTTTTTCATTTCCTTATTTTAAGAGCATTAAAAGAAGGAAAAGAGACAAATTTGAAAAAAATATTCTTACATTCTAGAAAAAATGACAATTAATAATTCAAAGAATAAAACAAGAATTTTGAAGTGTCTATCTTATTTTTCCTATATATTTTTAAAATTCGAAAAGGCAAATTACATCGTGCCAACCCTTACACTTTTAGTCGTTGCGTCAACTGTCTAGACTCTAGACGAACGGCGGCTTTTGCGCCAACACAAAGGGCGATGTCCGACTGTAAGAAGAATACTCTCTAGGCTGTGGTATTACCGATGATTAGAGTAGTAGTATTAATTATTATTAGAGTAGTATTACACACTCAAATTTTTTTTGATGAGATTTAATAAAAAATAAATTAAAAAAGTAAGTAGAAAAATATTTGTTTACTTATACCAAATCAATAGCCTTGCACCGAGGATATGACTATTGACACAGTCAAAAGATATAAATTTCACTTTTTTGCTTGATAGTACTCACCTCATGATTGCAATCAAGTTTAAACCTTATTACTGTGGAGCAAAGTTCAATATTGATCGACAGCCTATATTCAGAGTACTATGTAGAAGTTAACATTCGATTTTTAGAAAATAGCAATGAAGAATTCTTTTTTTATTTATATCGTAAGAATCACAATTTCACTAACAATTTTTTGATATATTTATTTGTTTATAACTTGTACCCGTTTCTCTGGAATCGCCATTGCCAGAAACGTCAAGTTAGCAGCCCACTTTGAGATCGTAATATCTCGGCTTGTACTGAAGCAATATTATTGAAATTTTGCGTATACGATTCACTATTTCCTAACAATTTTTTGGCATATAAATCACATTGATACGAACTGTATTTCTTAAGGTGTCTTTGCTTGATAGTACTCACCTCATGATTGCAATCAAGTTTAAACCTTATTACTGTGGAGCAATGTTCAATATTGATCGACAGCCTATATTCAGAGTACTATGTAGAAGTTAACATTCGATTTTTAGAAAATAGCAATGAAGAATTCTTTTTTTATTTACATCGTAAGAATCACAATTTCACTAACAATTTTTTGATATATTTATTTGTTTATAACTTGTACCCGTTTCTCTGGAATCGCTATTGCCAGAAACGTCAAGTTAGCAGCCCACTTTGAGATCGTAATATCTCGGCTTGTACTGAAGCAATATTATTGAAATTTTGCGTATACGATTCACTATTTCCTAACAATTTTTTGGCATATAAATCACATTGATACGAACTGTATTTCTTAAGGTGTCTGCCAGCTTGACGTCAAGATAGCAGCCTCACCAAGATACTCAAATATCTTTTGAACCATAGTATCACTATTTATATGCTATAGTTCACTATTTATCACTATTTACTAACAATTTTTTGACCTAGTCAAAACCTTCTAATTCAATGGTGAGGCTGCCAACTATACGCTAATATATCATCGGTACATTACTTCTAGGTAGTTTTAGAATGGAATTATTCAGTGGCACGGAGATTCGCATGCTCACCTTGTAAGGTATCGTTCACACAAGCGATTTATTCAACGCGCGATATTTTTACCGCCGACGACGTTCGATGGGAATAAGCCCTATGGCCGCCATAAGGACCAATAGTGGCGTCAGTAGGGTGAAAAATACGGCGTTTTGTGAACCAGAGATTTCCTTTGGTAGGATTGGTCCTTAGGACCCTAGGATGGATATAAGAAGTGGAGCCACCTCGATTTTTGTAGTAAATTTTTTGAAGTTTTGGCTGTAAGCCCAATCTCGATAAATGTATTAGTTTAGCTGCCATGCCCAGTTTGATATCATATTCGTATTAATTTAGGGTGTTGGATTCATTTTTGGATTCATATCGCTGCCCTATTATTGTTTTGTACTAACTCCACATTTTAGGTATTTTGTGTTTTTTGTCCCATGTTAATGTAACAATTTTTCTGTACTATATCCACCGATCAGGGGCCCTACCGCCTAACTCAAAGCTTTAGCCAGAGCGATAGCTAGACTATATCCATCCTTGTCATATCATAACACTATGACAAGGACGGACAGCGCACTGACGTCATAAACCAAAGCCAGAGTCAAAGCGAGAGAGTTAGGCGGTCCGGCAGCGGATCGTAAAATAGTTGTATAGTTACTGAGATAAGCAATAAACAATTGTACTACGTCCAGGTTTTGAAGAGATTCATTCATTTACTGCGCGTGCGCATGCTTAGCGGACGGACGTGTCCTGAGTTCGGGAAAAAATATAAGTCAATTTAGTAATTATAAGTATTTAAATTTCGATCTTAACATTACCAATTTAAGTTTCATTTTCCATTGAACGTGATTTTGTACTTACCTTTCGCGTCTGCGAAGTGCTACACCTGCCCGCTGATTATGTAAAATTGTTGCAATCAATTCTGACGGAAATCGCAGTTACATTGCTGCTTTAGTTAGAACCAATGTAACAACTATCTTACTAAAGCAGCAGTGCAACTGCGATTTCAATCGATTTCAATCGAGAATTGTTAGCAACAGACTTACGTAATTCGGGGTCGGTTCCCATTCGTCATTCAAGTTCCATAGACGTATTAAGCTGTAGAAGTGACCACGACTGTAATGTCCGTAATGTCAACACGCCACTCACCGCCGCGCCTCCGGGTAAACGGTATGAATCCGATCCAGACTTGTCGAATGTCACCGCACGCAAAAGAAAACATGACCATGATCTAATGGATTCATTCCAATCTTTCACTGAAAATATACTGGCAAAAATGGACAACTGGAAAACAGACTTTAACAACAGTTTGGTTCAGATTAACGAAACCCTGAATAAAGTCATAAAAGACGACTTGACAAAATTGAAGGATGATTCTGCAGAAATTAAAGGTGAGATGATAAATATTAGGAAGGAATATAATGAAATCAAAACATCAATTGTAAAATTGAATAAGCAACAAACAGATATGAAAAATGACATTACGGAACTTCAGCAATCGTTGCAATATACGTCGGACGTGTATGATGAAAATAAAAAGAAAATAGATGCCATCTGCGATGAAGTTTAAAAATATAGATAACCTCCAAATGGAGATAAAAAACCTGAAACTTCAAAATAGACACAAAAAATCAGTACTAAACTTAAATGAACAAAGAGATAGACTACTAAATATTGAAGTGTGGGTATACCTGAACATAAAAAAATGAAGATCCCAATGAAAAAATCTCAAAAATATGCAAGCATATCGGCGTGGATGTTACATCAGGCGACATTATACATGTCAATCGAGTTACCCCAAAATTAAAATCCCATGGACGTCCGAGAGTATTAGTCGCAAAATTGAAGACAAGACTTTTGAAGGATAATATAATAGCTCTAGGGCGTAAAAATCGCCTCACTACCAAAGATATTGGTCTGCCTGGAGACCCAAAACCGATATTTATCAACGAGCATCTCACAGCCCATAATAAAATCCTTTTGAAAAAATGTAAAGATACAGCAAAGAACAAAAATTACCAATTTGTCTGGTCAAAAAACGGAAGAATTTTTATGCGACAAAACGATACATGCCCGGCCCGGCAATTCAAATATTCGACGAGGAAGATCTAATGAAAAAAATATACGCAGGTAAACAATGCATGGACATCAAACTGGTTTAATGTGTCTGTTTTATTTCTAATTTGTTTTATTCTATTAGGGTTCCTTACCGAAATGGTAAAAAAGGAACACCATAAGGTGTGACTCAGTCTGTCTGTCTGTCTGTCACAGCTGGATATCTCGAGAACTACTAATGGTATCAACTTGAAATTTGAAATAGTTTAAGATGACATTTGCCCAACTATTTTGCAAATAAGAAAGAAATAAAAAAAGATATTTTTTTTTACAACAGGGACTGAAAAGGGGTCTTAAAAATTTGAAGTGAGGTGACTAGGGCATATCATATGGAAGAGCGCTGTTTGCACATTTTAAAACATTTTCTTTTTTCTTAGGCCGCATAGTTTTCGACTTATGATGAAAAATGTAAAAAAAATACCGACCCCCCCCCCTTATCTCCGAAGTTTGCAAAGAGAAAAATCTGAAATAATTCTATGTGATAGTAGTTTATGTAAAGATTACAGGAAAAATAAAACGATGTCTCAATATAACTCACTTTTTTAGTAATTCAAAAAACAAACAAAAATTCTTTAGTTTCACTACCAGTCAACAGATAGCGCCAACCTAAGAATGCTGACCTAAGAAAAAAAATAGTTCCACTATCGGTCAAGAGATGGCGCAACCGAATACTACAATAATAATTGGTGGCTGGTTCTAATATAATTACCTACTATTTGACGTACGAATAAACGAAGAATAAGTTCCTACTTAGTAATATAAACAGTGTGCAATGTGGAGTGGCTGAAACGTTTTTCAGTCACCATAAGCAGCTGTGGTTAAGATTTGTAAATTAACTGTCCGCCTGTTCGCCCTTCCACCTGTCTGCCGTTTATCCTACTTTTTTAAAGACTGTACTAAAGTAACATATCCAAATATATTTATTATTGTACGGAACCCTCGGTGCGCGAGTCCGACTCGCTCTTGACCAGTTTTTTTTTATTTTTCACACCTTAGTTATTACTCAAAATTATATTAGTAATTGTTTTAATATTATGTTGCTCATATCGACAAGAAATCTTGTTAACTCTATGGCTAACTATACCCCACCACTCGATACTGTATTGTATAAGCGCCTGTTAAACGTGCGTCGGTTTGCTGTTGTTTCATATTATCAAGTGAGATGTAGAATTCTAAATTGTTATTTTATTTATAGTGATGATTTGTCTTGTTCGTTAAATATCTCCGGTAGATATTCTAACCTAATTAAAAAAGAAGGAATGTCATTGAACACTTATAAAAACTTACTATATTTACATTTGATGTTGGTGATATTTTTCCTAATAAAGCATGCTTCATATTGTTGTGTCTTTATAATGATGCCTTTATACTTTTACACCGAACATGGTTTTCGGGGTTCGGGCGAGGGCGCGATACAAGTCGCACCTGTACGCAGTAAACGCGTTGCAACAAACATTGCTTTTATGTCGATCCTAGTCGTGAATACACACAAGTTTATTTTTGAGTACCCCCAAGGGAAATACAATCAACTTTAAATGATTTTATTATTGCTATTAATATACGTGCAATGTTACCTTATATTTTTAATGTCAATTAATAAATACAATATTTCACATAATAATAAAATCCCATTAATTTTTAATCGCATGTCATTCTTATATATTGCCCCCTCCCCTCTCCCCCGGATCTAGGATCTAGGATCCTATCTGTATAACAAATTCAACACCACCCTCAACATCTACCCTCTACTCACAGTTAGTTGTAAAAGCTCCTTAAAGCAATACCTCAAGACAGTGGATTATGAGGCTACTGAGTGTTTACTAGTACCCCTCTCGTAAACAGGAAACTGCTCCCTACTGGGTTTTTATTGAATTTCCATCCCATGTATTTGATTTTGTCTGTTGTCCCAGTCTCGGTGCTTACCCTCTATGGATTGCTCACTTCGTCCTTCATGTCCACTCACTATTTGCGTTTCTCCCCTATTAACATTCACACACCTTCCACTTACACTTACACCAACACTCACACAAACACACAATCATAATACACACACACAACTCTAACCCAATCACACTTACATTCACAGTTTTAATATACACTCATACCCATACTTGGTTCTCTATAACTTATTTAGTTAATGCTACTTTAGGTTAATTTATAATTATCATTACCTTACCTAGACTTTTTTCTTATATTAACGTTATTGGTTTTATAGCTCATCAGCTTGCTTTGTGTTATCTAGCTTTTGTAATCCTTTCTGCGGGAGGAGGCTGGTGACCTTGTGGTACAGGTTTCTGCGAAACCTATTTCGGGCACCAGTCCTTCACAAATTTAGGTTATAAATGCTTTGATCTATGTACACAACCATCAATGTATTAAGTTTGTGAAGTGACGAATAAATACATTTTATTATTATTATTATTTATTATATTGAAGATAGTTATGTTTTTTTTGTTTTATCACGCATTCCTATAATGATAATTGTATTTAAACATGTTCATTATTTAATATTAAAAAATATCTTATTTACATTTAATCAAGTACTGGGGCCTTACTATGAGCCCTTATAGCAGGACTTATGTTGAACTGCCTTATTTTTTAGTACTATGACCTCAAATGTTAGTTCTAAAGCAGGCCATAAGCAGTCCTGTTTAAGGCCTGCTTTTGAACTGAATGGCTCAAGGATGGTTTCTTATTTGCTGATGGTAAGCCCCCTGATGGTTTTCACCCACATCCACAATGTTTGATTAGCGTATAGTTGGCAGCCTCACCATGGAATTAGAAGGTTTTGACTAGGTCAAAAAATTGTTAGTAAATAGTTATAAATAGTGAACTATAGCATATAAATAGTGATACTATGGTTCAAAAGATATTTGAGTATCTTGGTGAGGCTGCTATCTTGACGTCAAGCTAGCAGACACCTTAAGAAATACAGTTCGTATCAATGTGATTTATATGCCAAAAAATTGTTAGGAAATAGTGAATCGTATACGCAAAATTTCAATAATATTGCTTCAGTACAAGCCGAGATATTACGATCTCAAAGTGGGCTGCTAACTTGACGTTTCTGGCAATGGCGATTCCAGAGAAACGGGTACAAGTTATAAACAAATAAATATATCAAAAAATTGTTAGTGAAATTGTGATTCTTACGGTTTAAATAAAAAAAGAATTCTTCATTGCTATTTTCTAAAAATCGAATGTTAACTTCTACATAGTAATCTGAATATAGGCTGTCGATCAATATTAAACTTTGCTCCACAGTAATAAGGTTTAAACTTGATTGCAATCATGAGGTGAGTACTATCAAGCAAAAAAGTGAAATTTAAATTTTTTGACTGTGTCAATAGTCATGTCCTCGGTTCAAGGCTATTGATTTGGTATTAGTAAACAAATATTTTTCTACCCACTTTTTTATTTTTTAGAGTATTGACACAATCAAAAAATTATTGAATTAATCTCATCAAAAAAATTTGGTCGTTTAATACTCTACTCTCAGTTCATTTATTTAGTTTAGGAAAAACTACAAATATTTTACTACCAATTAGGTACCTAACGTTAAAACTATAACTTAAAGGGAGGAGTCTAATGAAAATACCCTAACCTGTAATTTTTTGAAAATGAATATTTTGTATTTTTTTTTAGTAACTGAAACTTTAACGGGGTGTGTCCCCACTCAGGTTTGCGAACCTCCGCGCTCCGCGCTCCGCGAACCTCGGAGCGCGCTCCATATTTGGGATCCGATGCGAACACGCGAACACGGAGCGCGGAGCGCCAGTGTGACCAGATTCAGTATTTTAATACTTTTTCAGTATATTTTATCGACTTTACCGAACATCAGTATTTTTGTAGGTATATTAGCGGAAGTAAGTATTTTCGGTATATTTTGGTTATAAAGTTATGGTAACTACGGTGTTAAGTCCCCGCAAACATTGATGTTCAAGGAATTTCCCGGATTAAGTCTATATTTCATTCAGAAGCAAAGATCAGTAGAGTCTGTTTTGAAAAAGAACAAACTTGGGATTTATGCTTGATTACCGTTTTTGAAATGTTGATGGTACTGTTACGTTTTAGTGCGACTGTATTAACAAGATAAATATTAATTCAAGATAGTCGCACTATAATTACGTATAAGGCGACGGCTACACACACAGTATTTACTGTGGTCCAACTGTGGTAAATACTGATAATTCCAATTCCAACGATGGAATGAAAACGCACGCCTACAGGCTCAGTATTTACCACATGGTAATGTTGCCAGATCGTGCCTATTATTACAATTTTAGTAATAAATCTAAACTAATAATAAATAAATAAATCTAAAAGATAGCAGCCAAATTTTATGTTTGGGGGCCGATTTCGATGAAACTCGGTTTTGGGTACTATTTCGACAACAAAACAGCAACGCAAAGTTAAAAATATAAAAAATCTAAGATGGCGGCCAAATTTTTGTTTGTGGGCCGATTTAGATGAAACTCGGTTTTAGGTACTATTTTGACAACAAAACAGCAACGCAATGTTAAAAATATAAAAAATCCAAGATGGCAACCAACTTTTTTGTTTGTGGGCCGATTTAGATGAAACTCTGTTTTGGGTACTATTTCGACAACAAAACAGCAAAGTAATGTTAAAAATATAAAAAAATCCAAGATGGCGGCCAACTTTTTTGTTTGTGGTCCAATTTAAATGAAACTCGGTTTTGAGTACTATTTTGACAACAAAATAGCAACGCAATGTTAAAAATAAAAAAATCCCAAGATGCTACCAACTTTTTTGTTTGTGGGCCGATTCAGATAAAACTCGGTTTTGGGTACTATTTCGACAACAAAACAGCAACGCAATGTTAAAAATATAAAAAATCCAAGATGGCGGCAATCTTTTTTGTTTATGGGCCGATTTAGATAAAACTCGGTTTTGGGTACTATTTTGACAATAAAACAGCAACACAATGTTTAAAATATAAAAAACCCAAGATGGCGGCCAACTTTTTTGTTTGTGGGCCGATTTAGATGAAACTCGGTTTTCGGTACTATTTTGACAACAAAACAGCAACGCAATGTTAGAAATAGTACGGAGTTTTATCTAAATCCGCCAGATGGCACTTTGTAGTAAACATAGTCTCTACGTTAAATATTGCCGAATAGTTTTAAATCACAATTCTAACATTTGGAATCAAGTTAAATCAATAATTTGTCTAGTGATTCACCAGTGATATCGTTTGTAGAACTATACCTATGGTTTAAAAGTGTGTATTTGTGCTCAAAAAATATTCAGTGCCTTTTTTAATCAGTGGATTATTAAAAACTGCTGAATATAGTCTGAGCATTATCCTCAGAAAAGTGATAAAACTGCGCTTTAATTTGCGTAATAAATCTCATCTCCAGTGTTAAAACTAAATATTATCATCAGTGATATTATCAGTGTTGAGGTAGTACAATAATTATTATTTTCGTCTTGACCTCATACTCAAACCAACTCATACATCAAGTTTCAAACCCTACTTAACTGATCAATACTTTGAACGCTTTAAGTCGCTTTGGCGCATACGTTAGCACACTGAGTGCTGCATACTGAATTCAGCTGTGAGTGGCCCGAAGATCGATCCTCGCTTATAAAGACTTTTTCTCCCAAATTTTTTTTTGAGACATTTTATTTATTTTTAAAGATATTTTTTTTTTTAATTTGTATTGAAGATATTTTTGGACATTACTTTTCAATTAATTTTGATTTACTAAAACATCTTCATTCACCAAAGCCGTAGTAAGGTATAAGATTATTGAAATTGTATAAGAATAAAAAATGTCGACTAAAGGATCATCTGAGTGCGCGGGATGTCCTATTATACTTCAGATTCGTCCTCGATATTAGTATATTAACACATGTAGTACCGCTTGCATGTATCACCACTTAGCACGTTATTTTAAAGCAATAACCTAAAAAACCTAAAAAGAGAAGGTTTTTGACTTAAAATTGACAGATATTTTGACATTTCCGGTCCAAGTTCGCCCTGTCACTGCTACACGCCAACCACTTCATTCGCTTTTCGTGCTTCGCCACGGACGCACGTATACAGTCTCAAAGTGAGACTTAGTTAGAATTATATTTTTACAGTGAAAATTAAATTATAGTTAAGCATTTACTTCGTGAAGAAAGAAAAAAGTTTTCAAGACGGAAGAGGACAAGAAGAAGAAGTCAAGACGGAGGAACACTTTTAAATGCCGTTTACTTGGTTAAACAGCATAATTGTCTGCTATTTATCTGATGCGAACTTACCATACTGGGTATTTTCTGTCAGTTTTTTATTTATCTGATGCGAACTTACCATACTGGGTACTTTCTGTCAGTTTATTTATTTGTCTGATGCGAATTTACCATACTGGGTACTTTCTGTCAAAGAATTGTGTTTAAGACACAATTAAATATCTATTGCACTCGAGATAGTCATACTGGACTATTTCACCGCATAGATACGTCAAACAACGCTACTGCAGCAACTCAAAGTGCCGATGACGACGCGACATTGTAAAAAAGCAGACTACCCTCAAAGGTTGCCACGTTGTTGGAACCGCTGCCGAGCAACAATCGGGTGATTCCGTCGTCCGCTGAATCGCCGCCATCCACCTTCCAGGCAGGCGGCCGCTGTGATGGAGCTGCAAGAGCAGCCCTGACAACAGCGTTGCTCATCAGGTATGAATTTTGACATCATGATATCCTTGGTGTTGAGTTAATCTCAACGGTATTACAGTGTAGCATCGGTACTAAGATAAATTTATAGTTTACAAAACTGACAGAGTTAGCTATAAAGGCTAAAACTTAATAACTTAATGGAACCAGATATTGAGTTATACAGCAAATAGCTCATACCTGATACTTCACACACCTATTATGTGAAATAGCTTAGCTGCTGAAATAGCTAGCTGCTGGCATGCTGATAGAAATTTCAACTAAAAATGGAATAACAGAATCCTTACATTTTATTATCTATAAATGAATCATAATTGCAATGCAATTATCCTACTAATATTATAAATGTGAAAGTTTGTGGGTTTGGATATTTTTTCCTCAATCACGCCAAAAACTACTGAACGGATTTGGTTGAAATTTGGCACACATATGGTAAGTAGCCTAGATTAAAACATAGTAGAATGCTTTTAATCCTGATATTCCCACGGGAACGGGAACCACACGGGTGAAAACTCGGGTGGCCGCTAGTAAATCATAAATGCAATTTATGTTTGTTGGAATACAGTAAAAAATTTAATCATTTGCCTTAACTAGGAAACCTTGTATTTCAGGTGGGTAGACCTAACATGTTGAACTTGTTCATTACTATTTAGTATGTTTCTTTCTAAGCTATGGCCTTGTACAAATTATCTCTATTACTTGTCAAATTTAATTTGTGTGAGTGTGTACAAAATAATGTTTCTGATGTGGGAAAATTATTAGCTACAAGTGTCAGTGAAGTTTTAGGCAGCTTTCCAATATAAAACTATATACACCTTTTTGTGACAGTATTTTTACATAACGTGGGGCATTACGACGTTCAATTATACCGTACACGATCAACTCTAGTGTAGCTGAGGCTGCTCACTTAAAAAATATATATATGTTTAGTTTGTAAGGTATATATCTATGGGCCATTGTTGCCTGAATATAAATAAATGAATGAAAAATTAATAAAAGGCCACCGACAGTTCAGTCGAATATGAATGATGCATTGGCCACAGGCCTGATGTGAACGATATCCATCAACAAAAAAGCTGAAGTAAATCGGGCGTAGTACTCAATAAAACAATTTTTAAAACTGATATATATATTTATTTGCCTTAAAAACGACAACAAAAGACGTAGGCAGGTATGTCACATGCTTCATCTCCGACGGCAAGCGAATAGCGAGACGCGGTGAGGAAGCCCCATCAGCTGTTTGTTTCGTCAGTCACAGCAGACTCGCAGACGGGTATTACGGCCCATCCAAATAGTTGCCGATGATGCATCATCAATTTTTGCCTTCAATCATCATACGTGAGGTAAGGACACCCGTTAAGATAATGTATTCGTGAGGGTGCATGCTAGTGTGACATCTGTCTGTATTCAGCGAATACAGGCAGTGGTCACCGACTACAGGCGCAAAGGTCTACTTAATCGTTTGCGCCAGTAATCGGCTGTGTGAATATACCATTTAGCCGAGCTACACAGGTCACTCAGATTATTATTATATTTTTCTATTATATATATACTATAGTATATCATCTCCAGTCGAGCAGAATGCAATACAGTTATAATACATACAAATAATAGTTTTGTTACAATTTGTTGAAGGTTCAACGGAAGGTGACATGAGTAAAAAAAAAAAAAAAAACAGATTGTCATATCAGATTTAGTTAAGAACTGTTTAAAATTTAATTTAGCTTTTATAAAAATTACGTACTCTACTTAAAAATAATTTTATCACGATTAAAAATGTAACTTATTGTTTTTAAAAACACAGTCTAGACATCCCATCACCTTTAAGGTTTAAATATTGATAAGGAAAGTGATAGTAATATATACGAATTTAAAATCATAAATTTTGGGCATTTTAGTGCCCATATTTTTATTACAAAACTACCACCGCCGGCTATAAAGTTTTTTAAATAGCATGATTTCCCTGTTATTGGACAATATTTACTATTTATAAGGGTCTCAGAACACTTTTTAAAGAAATGAAGTTCATCTTTTTATATACAATGTTTTTTTTTATATACAGCTACCGTCGCAACTTTCCATTATATTACAGATGTATTAGCAATTATGATTTTTACAAGACAAACGTTCACAAAACTGCAGAAATCACTTAGTTGAATGTCATCGATACTTACACAGAATTCCGCGTAAGTCTAATTAGAGACGACATATTATTTTTTTTGAGCCTTTCAACAACGGGGTGGACTAGGAGACACTAGTGGTCACATCAGGAATCACAAATTGCAAAATATTTGAATATCAATTATCTAGAACACGCAGTTCAATATGCTTTCATTGCAATTTTTCTTATTGTATTCAGTGCGGGGTGTTAAGTATTCTAGATATTATTATTCTGATGCTAAATAGAAATTATTCAATTCATAAATTCAAAAACTAATCACCAGTTTTGGTTTTTATTTTCCAGATTGAGATTGAGTAAATTCAAATGCAATGCAAGTCGAATTAAGCAGTGGTGATAAAATGCAGTAGATTTTCTTTTTCTCTATTTCTAGCATTTAATTTCAAAAATATTTGTTTTCTAATTTGAGATTATAGCATTCACAATGATATTTTGGTTTAGTATTGTACAAAGAATATTCTGACACTAAGATACCTATTATTTTAATTCTTTTCCACCAGTTTTTTAAACGAAGGTGTAACGAGTGTGCCATCATAATCGTCACAATCTTGAGCCTCGGTTTGGCACCTCTTATTCACATGTAAGGTACTTCTTCGTATATCTTATTCTAATATAAAGTATTAACATTCTATAACTTTTAATTTCAGGGATGGAAATTAATCGCACAAATAAATTGGTTTTCGTAACATTATCAAGGTGGTATTATTTTACAGGTATTTTATTTATGTTATTATTGAAGCTGCTGTCTGTTAATACTATCAGGAAGTACAGAGTTTGGTAACAGAAACGGTTCGATTATTTAACAAATACTAATATAGACATAATAAACATTTTTTTATTATGTGTGTAACACAATTATCAGTATTAAATAATACTGCGTTCATTATTGAATGAACAAAATTGAGCTAATCTCAAGGTTTGGTAAAGAATTTAACTAAGTACGCCTTTGCGTAGACTTCATTGTACAAATACAATGGATATCTTAGATTACTTAAGACATTTTATTACATATTTTCCAATTTTATTCATTTTTCATCATTGTTATCTTAAAAGTTTAACTTTGATTACCTTGCCTATTGCACAAATAGTGCAAACAATACAAAAAAAAACAAGAATGGATCATACATATTTATATTAAATAAAAAGTTCATAATCACTTCTTATTTAGAAAGAAATTAAATTCTATATGAAATGTAAGTAATAGATTGCTGAAATGAAACATTTAATGAAAGTAGACTTGTGTTGTGTCCAACCAGTTTTAGTACTCGACGTATGCCGATACCTTTATAGCCCTAACAAAAAATGTTACTATAGATGTTCCAGGTAACACGGCGAAATGGTCAACGACTCCGCTATATTTGCAAAATATTAAAACATATTATCACCGATAATCAAATTAAGTTTTCCAAACCAACCTTGTATATTTATATGTATATATGTGCGTGTATATTTATATATTGTACCAGCCATCTATAGGTACCGTTTTTAGTATATGTAATCATGTAAAACGTTCAGAATGATGTTAAATGGTATTCTTATCTTTTTAAAAAGACTAATACGCAAGAAATGATATTTCCATTTTCTTATTATAATGCTTTTAACATCTACATGTGTTAATATACTAATATCGAGGACGAATCTGAAGTATAATTAATGATTAAACGAACTTACCTGTAAGTGAAGTTCTATCATAATTATACGAAGGATTCGTCCGAAGATATTAGTATAGAATCCCACCCTCCCTACTCATTATTCTAATTACAATAACTGTTTACCCACTGAAGAAAATGAGGAAATATCATAGGATTTGGACTTTAAACTAAATGAAGTGGTTGGCGTGTAGCAGTGACAGGGCGAACTTGGACCGGAAATGTCAAAATATCTGTAAATTTTAAGTCAAAAACCTTCTCTTTTTAGGTTTTTTAGGTTATTGCTTTAAAATAACGTGCTAAGTGGTGATACATGCAAGCGGTACTACATGTGTTAATATACTAATATCTTCGGACGAATCCTTCGTATAATTATGATAGAACTTCACTTACAGGTAAGTTCGTTTAATCATTAAATATCATGGATGGAGCAATATTCATGCAATGTAAACGTTGCAAAGACAATTATCATTTGCAGTGCACTGCATATTTACTCGCAGATTAGAATGCGATGACAGCTGATACTAAAAAACGCCTGAATTTGTGATTTCTGCCACATTCGCGAGCCCAAAAAGGGTAATAACACGATTACACCAACGAGAGCTAAATTACCCACTGCCTCCAATGATAGCTTCGTTACCCAGCGCTTGAAGTCAAGTTTTCCTGCGCCAACGAGTTGTTCCTGCCCTTCGGCCAATGATTTAAGGGTCATTATTAGAGAGGAGATTTACAATGCTTTCGAGGATGTTATTAATCCAAAAATTGTTGCCTTGCAAAATATGATAGTTGGCTTTGAATCATCTCTCTCGGCATTCAGCAAGGATCTGGATAGCATAAAAACGCAACACGCCGCCCAGTTGGCCACTTTGAATGATGTCTGCAAGGAAAATGAGTCGCTACGTTCAGCTAATCAAAACCTTTCTTCTAGACTGGCACAGCTTGAGTTACAGACACGTTCAACAAATATTGAAATACAATGCGTACCAGAAAACAAGCAGAAAAATTTGGTTAATACAGTTCTGCAGCTTTCTAAGGTTATAAAGTGTCCTATCAATCAACGAAGGCAACATTCATTTTTGCGCTAGACTTGCTAAAATGGACAATAAAAGTCCCCGCCCACGCTCAAACTTTACTTAAGATATTAATGCCTATTATGAGTAACTGTTGATTTTAAATAGTTTTTGCCTAAAAAAAGGTGCCTTACTAAGATTTAAAAAATTAGGACTCGTTAATCTTTAAGTCACTAAATAATTGTACCGGAGACAAACCTAGAGGTACTTTTAAAGTCTGAATAATTGTGGAATACTCTGAAAAAACCTTCATTGATTGTAATTCAACAGATTTTGTAATTTACTTGTTCCACTTTATATAAAAAGGCAAAATTAATAACAGTGTTTCATTGTTGGACACGGGGTGTTTCTTCCACCTAGGTGTACACATTGAAACAATTCCCATTTTCTTTTAAAAGTCTTGTTATTGGTTATGTATCTATTTATTAATAAAACTATAAATGCCATACTATACCTAATTGAGTAGACTCCGTTCCTGTAAAAAATGGAAATCATATCTACAAAAATGAGAGAAATATGAGACTCAGAACTTTTGGTGTTTCATTGTACCACACTACACCCTACCCAAAACCGAGTTTCATCTAAATCCATCTTGGATTTTTCCTATTTTTAACATTGCGTTGCTGTTTTGTTGTCGAAATAGTACCCATAACCGAGTTTTATCTAAATCGGCTCATAAACAAAAAGTTGGCCGCCATCTTGGATTTTTTTATATTTTTAACATTGCGTTGCTGTTTTGTTGTCGAAATAGTACCCAAAACCGAGTTTTATCTAAATTGGCCCACAAACAAAAAAGTTGGCCGCCATCTTGGATTTTTATATTTTTAATATTGCGTTGCTGTTTTGTTGTCGAAATAGTACCCAAAACCGAGTTTTATCTAAATCGGCCAATAAACAAAAAGTTGGCCGCCATCTTGGATTTTTTTATATTTTTTACATTGCGTTGCTGTTTTGTTGTCGAAATAGTTCCCAAAACCGAGTTTCGTCTAAATCGGCCACCAAACAAAAAAGTTGGCCGCCATCTTGGATTTTTTTATATTTTTAACATTGCGTTGTTGTTTTGTTGTCGAAATAGTACCCGCATCCGAGTTTCATCTATATCGGCCCACAAACAAAAAAGTTGGCCGCCATCTTGGATTTTTTTATATTTTTAACATTGCATCGCTGTTTTGTTGTCGAAATAGTACCCAAAACCGAGTTTCATCTAAATCGGCCCACAAACAAAAAAGTTGGCCGCCATCTTGGATTTTTTATATTTTTAACATTGCGTTGCTGTTTTGTTGTCGAAATAGTACCCAAAACCGAGTTTTATCTAAATCGGCCCACAAACAAAAAAGTTGGCCGCCATCTTAGATTTTTCATATTTTTAACATTGCATTGCTGTTTTGTTGTCGAAATAGTACCCAAAACCGAGTTTCATCTAAATCGGCCCACAAACAAAAAAGTTGGCCGCCATCTTGGGTTTTTTATATTTTAACATTGCGTTGCTGTTTTGTTGTCAAAATAGTACCCAAAACCGAGTTTCATCTTAATCGGCCCACAAACAAAAAAGTTGGCCGCCCATGTTGGATTTTTTTATATTTTTAGCATTGCGTTGCTGTTTTGTTGTCGAAATAGTACCCAAAACCGAGTTTTATCTAAATCGGCCCACAAACAAAAAAGTTGGCCGCCATCTTGGATTTTTTATATTTTTAACATTGCGTTGCTGTTTTGTTGTCGAAATAGTACCCAAAACCGAGTTTCTTCTAAATCGGCCCACAAACAAAAAAGTTGGCCGCCATCTTGGATAGTTCATATTTTCAACATTGCGTTGCTGTTTTGTTGTCGAAATAGTACCCAAAACCGAATTTCTTCTAAATCAGCCCACAAACAAAAAAGTTGGCCGCCATCTTGGATTTTTCATATTTTTAACATTGCGTTGCTGTTTTGTTGTTAAAATAGTATCCAAAATCGAGTTTTATCTAAATTGGCCCACAAACAAAAGTTGGCCGCCATCTTGGATTTTTATATTTTTAATATTGCGTTGCTGTTTTGTTGTCGAAATAGTTCCCAAAACTGAGTTTCATCGAAATCGGTCCGCAAACAAAAAAATTGGCCGCCATCTTGAATTTTTTACATTTTTAACATTGAGTTGCTGTTTTGTTGTCGAAATACTACCAAAAACTGAGTTTCATCGAAATCAGCCCGCAAACAAAAAAAATTACCGCCATCTTGAATTTTTATTTTTTTTAACATTGCGTTGCTGTTTTCTTGCCAAAATACTAGGTACCAAAAACCGAGTTTCATCGAAATCGGTCCGCAAACAAAAAAGTTGGCTGCCATCTTGAATTTTTTACATTTTTAACATTGCTTTGCTGTTTTCTTGCCAAAATACTACGAAAAACCGATTTTCATCGAAATCGGCCCGCAAACAAAAAAGTTGGCCGCCATCTTGAATTTTTTTCATTTTTAACATTGAGTTGCTGTTTTCTTACCAAAATACTACGAAAAACCGAGTTTCATCGAAATCGGCCCGCAAACAAAAAAGTTGGCCGCCACCTTGAATTTTTTTCATTTTTAACATTGCGTTGCTGTTTTCTTGCTAAAATACTACCAAAAACCGAGTTTCATCGAAATCGGTCCGCAAACAAAAAAGTTGGCCGCCATCTTGAATTTTTATTTTTTTTAACATTGCGTTGCTGTTTTCTTGCCAAAATACTAGGTACCAAAAACTGAGTTTCATCGAAATCGGTCCGCAAACAAAAAAGTTGGCTGCCATCTTGAATTTTTTACATTTTTAACATTGCTTTGCTGTTTTCTTGCCAAAATACTACGAAAAACCGAGTTTCATCGAAATCGGCCCGCAAACAAAAAAGTTGGCCGCCATCTTGAATTTTTTTCATTTTTAACATTGCGTTGCTGTTTTCTTACCAAAATACTACGAAAAACCGAGTTTCATCGAAATCGGCCCGCAAACAAAAAGTTGGCCGCCACCTTGAATTTTTTTTCATTTTTAACATTGCGTTGCTGTTTTCTTGCTAAAATACTACCAAAAACCCAGTTTCATCGAATTTAGCCCGCGAACAAAAAAGTTGGCCGCCATCTTGAATTTTGATTTTTTTTTAACATTGCGTTGCTGTTTTCTTGTCAAAATATTACCAAAAACCGAGTTTCATCGAAATCGGTCCGCAAACAAAAAAGTTGGCCGCCACCTTGAATTTTATTCATTTTTAGGGTTCCGTACCCAAAGGGTAAATACGGGACCCTATTCTGTCCGTCTGTCAGTCTGTCTGTCTGTCACCAGGCTGTATCTCATAAACCGTGATAGCTAGAAAGTTGAAATTTTCACAGATGATGTATTTCTGTTGCCGCTTTAACAACAAATACTAAAAACAGAATAAAATTAACATTTAAGGGGGGCTCCTATACAACAAACGTAATTTTTTTGCTGTTTTTTTTGCTCGATATTTATAACAGCAACAGGTAGACAGTTCAAATTTTCACAGATGATGTATTTTTGTGGCCGCTATAACAACAAATACTAAAAACAGAATAAAATTAGTATTTAAGGGGGGCTCTCATACTACAAACGTATTTTTTTTGCCGTTTTTTGGTACGTAACCCTTCGTGCGCGAGTCCGACTCGCACTTGGCCGGTTTTTAACATTGCGTTGCTGTTTTCTTGCCAAAATACTACCAAAAACCGAGTTTCATCGAAATCGGCCCGCAAACAAAAAAGTTGGCCGCCATCTTGAATTTTTTACATTTTAACATTGCGTTGCTGTTTTCTTGTCAAAATACTACCGAAAACCGAGTTTCATCGAAATCGGTCCGCAAACAAAAAAGTTGGCCGCCATCTTGAATTTTTTTTACATTTTAACATTGCGTTGCTGTTTTCTTGTCAAAATACTACCAAAAACCGAGTTTCATCGAAATTGGTCCGCAAACAAAAAAGTTGGCCGCCATCTTGAATTTTTATTTTTTTTTAACATTGCGTTGCTGTTTTCTTGTCAAAATACTACCAAAAACCGAGTTTCATCGAAATTGGTCAGCAAACAAAAAAGTTGGCCGCCATCTTGAATTTTTATTTTTTTTAACATTGCGTTGCTGTTTTCTTGCCAAAGTACTACCAAAAACCGAGTTTCATCGAAATCGGTCCGCAAACAAAAAAGTTGGCCGCCATCTTGAATTTTTTACATTTTTAACATTGCGTTGCTGTTTTCTTGTCAAAATACTACCAAAAACCGAGTTTCATCGAAATCGGCCCGCAAACAAAAAAGTTGGCCGCCATCTTGAATTTTTTAATATTTTTACATTGCGTTACCTTGCGTTGTTATTTTTGTGTCAAAATGGTACCAAAAACCGAGTTTCATCGATATCGGCCCATAAACAAAAAAGTTGTCAGCCGCCATCTTGGAACTTATTTTTTCATTATTATTTCCTAATTGAGTACTAATTTAAGATTTATTTTATACTTATTTAGCCCTAAATTAGTAATGATTTACAATTAAAATTATGATTATCATACATCCTTTCCATATCCTTTCCATAATTCCTATAATTCCTCGCACTTATGATGCAAGAAGAAGAAAAAAAGAGAAAATACTAAGAAAAACTTTTTCTTTTCCTTATTTTAAGAGCATTAAAAGAAGGAAAAGAGACAAATTTGAAAAAAATATTCTTACCTTCTAGAAAAAAATGACAATAAATAATTCAAAGAATAAAACAAGAATTTTGAAGTGTCTATCTTATTTTTCCTATATATTTTTAAAATTCGAAAAGGCAAATTACATCGTGCCAACCCTTACACTTTTAGTCGTTGCGTCAACTGTCTAGCTAGACGAACGGCGGCTTTTGCGCCAACACAAAGGGCGATGTCCGACTGTAAGAAGAATACTCTCTAGGCTGTGGTATTACCGATGATTAGAGTAGTAGTATTAATTATTATTAGAGTAGTATTACACAATCAAATTTTTTTTGATGAGATTTAATAAAAAATAAATTAAAAAAGTAAGTAGAAAAATATTTGTTTACTTATACCAAATCAATAGCCTTGCACCGAGGATATGACTATTGACACAGTCAAAAGATATAAATTTCACTTTTTTGCTTGATAGTACTCACCTCATGATTACAATCAAGTTTAAACCTTATTACTGTGGAGCAAAGTTCAATATTGATCGACAGCCTATATTCAGAGTACTATGTAGAAGTTAACATTCGAATTTTAGAAAATAGCAATGAAGAATTCTTTTTTTATTTATATCGTAAGAATCACAATTTCACTAACAATTTTTTGATATATTTATTTGTTTATAACTTGTACCCGTTTCTCTGGAATCGCCATTGCCAGAAACGTCAAGTTAGCAGCCCACTTTGAGATCGTAATATCTCGGCTTGTACTGAAGCAATATTATTGAAATTTTGCGTATACGATTCACTATTTCCTAACAATTTTTTGGCATATAAATCACATTGATACGAACTGTATTTCTTAAGGTGTCTTTGCTTGATAGTACTCACCTCATGATTGCAATCAAGTTTCAACCTTATTACCGTGGAGCAAAGTTCAATATTGATCGACAGCCTATATTCAGATTACTATGTAGAAGTTAACATTCGATTTTTAGAAAATAGCAATGAAGAATTCTTTTTTTATTTAAATCGTAAGAATCACAATTTCACTAACAATTTTTTGATATATTTATTTGTTTATAACTTGTACCCGTTTCTCTGGAATCGCCATTGCCAGAAACGTCAAGTTAGCAGCCCACTTTGAGATCGTAATATCTCGGCTTGTACTGAAGCAATATTATTGAAATTTTGCGTATACGATTCACTATTTCCTAACAATTTTTTGGCATATAAATCACATTGATACGAACTGTATTTCTTAAGGTGTCTGCTAGCTTGACGTCAAGATAGCAGCCTCACCAAGATACTCAAATATCTTTTGAACCATAGTATCACTATTTATATGCTATAGTTCACTATTTATAACTATTTACTAACAATTTTTTGACCTAGTCAAAACCTTCTAATTCCATGGTGAGGCTGCCAACTATACGCTAATAATGTTTGATTCCGTAACAAACCGTGTTTTAATGATTTGTTATCAAAACGTTGTGGATTACGAACTAAATGTTTGGAATTAAGACGAAAAATATTAAGTAATGAATATGACATTATTGTGATTACCGAGACATGGTTGCACTCTAGGATTTGATACGATTTATTCCGTAATGATAGAAACCTCACTCTAAGTGATAAAACAAGGGCGGGTGGGGTCATGTTGCTAATACGTAGCATGTTGGGAGCTTTGCTGCGCACTGTGCCCGGTCAGCCGCAACTACTCGAAATGTTGACTATTAAGGTACCCGCGCGTGCGCTCGGCGCTTCGTCAGATCTATACCTAAGCGTAGTTTACATTCCTCCCGACCGCGAGCGTATTCCTAGAGATATAGATTGTGTACTGAGCGCTATGAACCATTTGACTGACAATCAGAGTAATTTTTTGCTAATAGGAGACTTTAACCTACCTTGCTTATCATGGAATATGACTGGACCCGTGCAAAAAAATACTGGTACCTCCGAGGTACAAAATGCTGCAATAATGTTAACAGATGAATTAAGTCTATTTGGTCGAAAACAATACAATATAATAAAAAATCACGCTGGCAATACTTTAGACTTAGCATTTCCAAACCTTCCTCTTGAAGTCACGAACTCTTTACCTCTAGTAAGTCCCGATCGAGATCATCCACCTCTTTTAGTACACGTTTTGGATCTCACAATAACACCATTTGTGGAGGCTTCAGTATTAAAACGAACAGGTGTGTGTACCAATATAACGCCATAGGTAATAACCATGCATAGACATAGAAAAATTTCGCTACGCTCAAGTAGACGGACAATGATGCGAGTGAGAAACCGATTCTTACGGCTTATTCGATGTGCGAGAAAGAGTTAAAAGAAAATGACAGCAGAACCTAGTTTGACTTCATTTATCGTCTGTTATCATCTTGGTGAAAAGCGTCCACACGATTATTTTGTAATTTTGACTGCGATCTGATCGGTTTGGCTCATAAAGCTATATAAATCAATAATGGTGTCGTGTTTTGTACTGAATTGTAATGTTACTTACGACAACAACCCAAATAAACACTCATTTCACAGGTAAATAAGATTGTACAAGTACCATTTTCATATTTCATATTTTAGTTGAATATATTCCTAAACACACTAAGTAATACACTAATATCGTGCTATTAACCGCCTATTTTCTAAATAAAGGCTAATTTTTAAACATTATGTGTTAGATAAAAAGATATTATATCCGTGAATTTGAGAAAATAAGGCGTAGAGATTGATCAAAAATTATTATATTATCGATACTCATGTCGATGATTTCCAATATAACCTTATTTGTCTTTGTGAACACTGATAGCTTTATCTAAAGCTGCTTTTAACCGACAGTTTTCAAATGGTAAATTATACCTACTTAAGTACTAATTTAACAATATTTCCAGGTTTCCTGTAAATCCAGTGATTAAGTTACTGGATAAATGTCATAAATAGAATAGGCTGGGAGCCTCAAGGAGACTTGTAAGAAATTATTTAAATAAAATTGTTCAAAATCTTGTTTGTGTTTTATTTATTAGAGCAATAATACATTATGGTTATCGACAATCTAAAATGGACTTCAGGGCATCCCTAAAGTTCACGCACACGTTTACAAATTTTCACACACTGGCTCATGTCACTTTTGGTGTCGCAGCCAAGCGAACTCTGTTCCTCTATTCCAGTGGAATATTAACTTTATGTAACCATGTAATAACCCATGAAACGTACTCTAATTTGTCTCAATGTTCAATTTTATGACTTTTGGATAACTATCCATCCAAAATGTACTCTATGGCGACCGATGACTCGACGATTAGTCTGCTGAAATGCACCCATTGAACTGACGTTGACTTGACAGTCTTGACATGACATTGACAAGACGACTGTCTGTGTGTTCGGTGTGTTCGCCGAATTCGCATCGCATCGCATCGCATTTGCGTTTTCTTTTCATAAATTAAAAAAGATTAAGCGGAGCTAGTGGAGAAACTTTACTCTAACTTACATATGGAATTTAAATTGGTTTTTATAATAGGCTTCACAATATAATATAGTAGTGCTATGTTTAAGAGAAAACACTAGATTAGATAGATAAAAGTTACTTGTACGCGATGGCTATCACCGAAACCGAAGTGGCACAGCGTTATCCTGTTCATTGGCTCGTTTGGAATAATCGGCATGAAGAACTTAAAGAAGCTCTTGAAGCCAATAGAGTAAGTAGAATTATCAATACAAAAATTACGATTAATTACCCCCTTGTTCCAGTTAACTTGATGCAACTTAACTTGTTCATTCCTAACAAACTACTCTTCAGTATTTGTAAATAAGTACTTACTCTTCAGTATTTGTAATATTCTTCGAAATTTCAACTGTCCTTAGGACTACATGCCAATTGTAAGAATTAGTTGTATTATTTTGAAAATGTATGTGATTAAACAATAAAGATAATAATGATTCAATGAAGAGGTGTTTCAGGTGACTCACCCGTTAAAATAACATATTTTTATTGCTATTGCTTTCTAATAATACATAGTGTAATTACAAATAGCAGTTTGTATATTAGGGTTGGCTTTAGAAATGCGTCGGTTGATTTTGGAATTGAAATGTATAGCATTTTGTAGAGTTTCGAAAGGCCTTTCAAATGATACTATTCTCACGGTGAGGAAATTTTTATTTTTATTTTTATTCGAAGCAGAAAATTGCACCGAACCCCATCCCTGAATATAAAGGAGATTCAGAATCACGACACACAACATATGCTAAAGTACTACAGACCCACAACGAGAAAGAGAATTCTGCCACAGAAACGAACAAACAAACAAAGTGGGAGACAAAGAAAGATCACAACAATAAATCTCAAATCCCAGAGCCACAGATGACCACAATAGAAAAAATACTTCTAAAACAAACCGAAATTTCGAAATCATCTTACAACAAATGGGCACACTTATGCAGCTCATAACCACACTGATAACCAAACTGTCCTAATGGCGTCTCTGCGTATAGCAACGTGGAACGTAAATGGCCTATCACCCAACAAGCATGAAGTAGACTTACTAATAAAACAAAAAAACCTTGATATCATCCTTATTTCGGAATCACACTGCACTAATTCATCTAAAGTGGATTTCTGTGGATACCGTACGTACACGACTAATCATCCGGACGGAACAGGGCACGCAGGCACTGCAGTCATAATACGAGATACCATCAAACACACCTATTGCCAGAATTTAAAACAAACCATATTCAGGCTACCGTAGTCGCAGTTGAAGACCACTGTGGGTATTTCAATGTCGCTGCCGTCTACTGTCCGCCCAAACATAAAATAACAGAAAATATGTTCTCACAATTCTTCGGCTCTCTTGGTGGTCGCTTCGTGGCTGGTGGAGACTGGAACTCGAAACATACTTCTTGGGGTTCGAGACTTATTACAACAAGAGGTAGACAACTCCTATCTAGCGTCACGGTAAACAAGTTACGTACATTATCTACATTTGAACCAACCTACTGGCCCACAGACTTGAATAAAATACCAGACCTCCTGGATTTCTTCATCATCAATGGATTGTCTCACCACTATTTCAAACCGGAATCATGCTTAGATACCTCATCGGACCACACTCCTGTGTTGCTAACAGCCAGCACCATGGTTATTGAAGTCGAAAGACCACCTCAACTCTCCAATAATAAGACCGACTGGTATTCATTTCATGAATATGTTAATGATAATATTAATATGAAAATGTCCCTAAAATCCCCGGAAGAAATAGAGGAAGCAACAAAACATATTACCATGTTGATCCAGGAAGCTTGTTGGAAGACTACTCCTACCATAGTACAAAAACCTTATAGCGCTAACATACCACTCGAAATAAGACAAAAAGTATTGGAAAAGAGAAGGACCCGGCGTATATGGCAACAGAGCAGGCACAGTGACGATAGGCGAAAACTCAACAGGGAGATAGACGAACTGAGAACACTACTCAAAGATTGGCACGACACTACACTCGAAGCAAAGTTGGAATCACTTGCCCTTAATGGATCAACTAGCCACTCCTTATGGAAGTTTACCAAGACTTTAAACGGACCCCAGGAATGTAAACCTCCCTTAAGAAAAAGTGATAATGGTTGGGCTAAAAGTGCAACAGAAAAAGCAAGTTTGTTTGCCAAACATCTAGTCAATGTTTTCTCACCAAATGCTATAAACGACCAGGAATCCAACATATATGTGAAAAATGTTCTGGATCAACCTTACCAGATGTCGGTACCACCCAAACCAGTAACCGTTAGAGAGGTGTGGTCGACAATTAAAGACTTAAACGATCGGAAGGCTCCTGGTTTCGACCTTATTACAAAAGAAATATTAACAAAATTGCCCAGGAGAGCTGTAGTATTCCTTACCACTCTATATAATGGCATATTTAGAACGCAACATTTTCCTACTATGTGGAAGGTATCCCAAATTATTATGATTCCCAAGCCTGGCAAGCCACCAAATGAAGTCTCATCTTATAGACCCATCAGCCTCTTACCAATACTGTCGAAGGTATGTGAAAGAATTATTTTGAAGAGAATACTTCCCATTCTTAAGGAAAACAGAACAATACCGGACCACCAATTTGGTTTTAGACAAAACCACTCGACTGTGGAACAGGTGCATCGAGTAACAAAAGAGATCAGAAAAGCACTTGAGAATAAGGAATATTGCTCATCAGCATTCTTGGACGTTCAACAGGCATTTGATAAAGTGTGGCATGAAGGCCTACTATGCAAAATTAAAAACTGCCTCCCTCATAGCTATCATCCTCTCATGCAATCGTACTTAGATGGCAGAATATCTCAGGTGAAAGAATCGGGAGAAACCTCCGAATTCTTCAAAATTAAAGCAGGTGTTCCACAGGGGTCTGTATTAGGTCCAGTGTTATACACGATATTCACTGCGGACTTGCCAACCATAGCAGGTGTAACTACAGCAACATTTGCCGATGACACGGCTATATTAGCCAGCAATAAATGCTCGATTGCGGCGTCTAACATTCTCCAAGAAGGGCTAAACGAAATAAGTACCTGGCTGAAAAAATGGAAGATTAGAGCAAGTGTCACTAAGTCTGTTCACATAACCTTCGCCCTTAGAAAAGGGGATTGTCCACCTGTATATTTAGAAGACAACATTTTACCCCACAAAGATAATGTGAAATATCTCGGCTTACATCTCGATCGCAGGTTGACATGGAAGAATCACATAAAAGCGAAACGGGAAGAAATCAACTTGAAATACAGAAATATGCTTTGGTTGCTCGGACGTAACAGTAAACTCTCTGTGGATAACAAACTATTAATATATAAAGCCTTGCTTAAGCCAATATGGATGTATGGCATTCAACTGTGGGGTAGCGCGAGTAACTCCAACATTTCTATTATACAAAGACTACAGAACGTTATATTGCGAACCATATCCAATGTGCCCTGGTTCATAACAAACAACGAGATCCACGAAAACCTACAAATGAGTACAGTAAAGAAAGAAATCCGGGCTACATCTACAAAATACCAAAAACGTCTTGCTCAACATCCTAACGAGCTAGCGGTCGCACTGACAACGCAATCTTACTGTAACAGGCTTAAAAGGCATAACATCTTGTCACTATCGGAGCAGATATAGCTCTGTATCATATGGAGTAGTGCTCTCAATGGAAGGCACACTCGTCGCAATCACTAAAGACGGACAACGCATTCACTGAAAGTAGCTGACTGATTGTGAATTAACCAACAAAAAAAAAAAAAAAATTATTCTAGTGTTTGTGAAAAAACTAAAGTTTTGTATGACGAAATGTCAACATTGCGTATATTGTTGCGATGGTGACCAAAGACCGCAGGTCACGTGATAGGTGCGAGGAGCGCAGCGACGAGCATGTTAGGTTGACATGAACATACTTTTTTTACGTGCGAAATTCTGTACGTATGTCCCCTAAAGTCGTGTCCCCCGACACCACGTGGTACTAATCTGCCCTACCCCAAGAGTGTTTTTATGAGCCGTGGAGGCGCGGAGGGACGGCAGGACCGCGGAGCCGTGGTGACAGAAAGAACTTAGGTAAGAAAAGTGGCGTTTTGAGGTTAGTATTTTTAAAATCATCTATCTCAGTAATTATTAATTTCCTCGCGGCGGGAGTGGTACTGGGGGGTTTCCCTTATCCCCCCCTCACCCCTCCTTTCTATCTCAATCCTTATTTCAATCGGCCCATTTCTAAAGAATACCCGTATATTATATTATAATGTTCTAAATAATGTATCTTATAGACACCATGTTCATAGATCCTATGAACAGTTGAGGTACTATTACTGTTAATGAAAAGTATAAAATATGAATATTAAAGTATTGATGTGACACCTGACTTTGCTTGATAGTCGTTGAAATAATGGTCTCCCATTATGCTGTTCCATCATATTGACCAGTCAATATGATGGAACAACATAGGACCAATTTTTCTAAATGTAATGCTTAATGAGGTCATAGACGTGCCAACATCCATCAAATCGTAGCATACCTAATGAATTTTGTGATCAGTGACGTGCCCAAAATATTGTGCATGTGCCATTGGTTTGCCATCCCTGTCATATAAGGTGATTCCACCGTCTGCATTTCTCGGCCTCCCACAGTTAAAAATTCACTGGCTTCTCGCATCCCGCAGACAAACTGTCCAGAACAGTTTTGTGGGACACTGTTGTAAACCAGGGGGCTAATTGTCTAATTTTAAAATCATTTGACAGATGGATGTGACACATTGCTGCATTTCTTTGGTAAGTTTTATTTATGCCAAAAAGAAGCATCAATGTGTTACATCTTGAAAGCGATTGCCATAGATTTTGAAATTAGACAATAGAAAAACTGTTCATATTAAGCTTTTAAAAAAAAATTAAAGCTCAACTGTTCTGACTAATTGCTTCTTGATCTTTTCCCAATGCTACCAACTCTCTTGAAACTGAATGGGGGGTGAATCTAAAAAACAAAATAAATGGCAAAAAAAATATTTACCAATTCTGCTACCTTGTATTTTTTTACATTCATGCGCAATGCCACAGAATATATTTTAATAGTACTATACAATTTCACTGTGGCTTTAGTTGTCTATGTGCATATGTTTTGAATGTGGGACGAATTCGATATTCGTGGGACAATGTGGGACACTACTGGTAAAGGGGAACAATAAAGTTAAATGCAGGACTGTTCCCACCAAAGCAGAAGCAAGTTGGCAGCCTTATCTTTTCCAATCAATCTTAAACCTTTGTATTTGACTAAATACACACATCAACTTTGTCTAGGGATACCATGTGTTATATTCATACAAACGAGGTAACTTTGAAGCCTTGGTTTTCTGCCAGAGATGTACTGTGCTGTGATCTGATGATGGCTATCCAGGGAGTGAATAGAGGAGATTCAGATCACTATACACACCCAACTGATCTGACCAACATTCTAAAAACGTAATGGATACGTTTAAAAAAACCGCGAAAATAGCATGAAAATGTATGGAAATCCTCAAACTGAGAACTCTAACCCATTAATCTTTTAGAATGCTGATCAGATCAGTTGGGTGTGTATAGTGATCTGAATCTACTCCATTCAGTCCTTGGATGGCCATCATCAGATCACAGCACGGTACATCCCTGGCAGAAAACCAAGGCTTCAAAGTTACCTCGTTTGTATGAAAATAACACCTGTATCCCTAGACAAAGTTGATGTGTATATCACTGTTCTCTTTAGTAATCTATTCTAGTGATTAAAGTTTTGAATAGTCTATAAGTATTATTTTATAAGATATATGCAGACAAAATGAAAAAAGCATACATAAAATTTGAGTAGACATCTAAATTCACAACAATATAATAATTTTTAGATAACCTATTGATAAAGAAATATTGTAGTCCTACTTTGGGCCACTGTGCCATCAGACTGATAAGTACTGGTTTTATTGATCTATTTTGTAGACTAATTTTATATCGTAAAAAAACTAAGTTGAATGTTTGTTAAAAAAACTCATGTTATAGTTTTCTATCTCACGAAGACCGTTTTGCTATGAATGTTCTTAGGCATGCGCATGCACATTATCTTAGTGTGCGTAATACGAGAGTGTGCAAGACGCACACTAAAACAATGTGCATGTGCATGCCTAACAGATTCATAGCAAAACAGATATTGTGAGATTAAACAACTATAAGGCCGGGTCTCCTGCGCCGTGTTTTTTGTGTTTTCAAACATCAAAACAATGTTTTCTCAACATGTTTGGGGCGTGGCCTATGAGTTTTGTTTTGCAAAAACACAAAACATGTTTGCCGCGACGAACGGAAAACATCCCCCGCTCTCGCCTGCGGGGAGGGGAAGTAACTCATTTTGTGTTAGCGCTCACTAGATGCAGACGTCTCGCCTGCGTTCGTGTGCCATTGTGTGATTCGTGTAATTGTAGTGATGGAGTGGAATAAGGAGAGTACTTTATTTTTAATTGAGTTACTCAGAGAAAGACCGCTACTTTGGGTGGCAAAGTATAAGGTAGCCATTACACGGTAGGTTTTGCTGTCAGTTTAACTACAGTCACGGGCTGTGACTGACGACGTCTTCTTCGTCGGAACTCATTTTCGAAACTGAGCCGTGATTGGTCGCAAATTTTCTAACAAAACATGTTTTCAAAACAAAACCTAGGCGCAGCGGACGTGCGGTTTTGAAAACAATGTTTTGAAAACAATGTTTTTTCAACATGTTTTGTTGAAAATTAAGCGCAGGAGACACGCCTTAAAAGGGGACAACTCTGACAAGTAACACAATTTTTCTTGGTGGCATATACTAGGCTTAGCCTCACCAGTTCCGTAATTTTAACAGCATTAGTGTGTTGTAAGTTTCCCAGAATGATCAATGAAGCCAAACAATCAATGTACACTTAGAGCTAGTAAAAATAATCTCATTATTGCGGGAAGCCATACTACTTCAAAGTTTGAGTGGATTGAGTTTCATTGCCAAATAAAGTGTAATGAATTGGAAAATTCTATGTACTAACTTGTTGAATTCTCATGATTTTGTTTGAAATTTGATTTATGTTTAATGCCATGCATTTGTGTTATTAGTTAGTTAAGGGTCTTATAAAACCAATGGTAAAACAACTATTTTTAGATAAGTGTGATTAGATTAAATCTCTGTAAACAGTTTTCCCTATAAGACTAGAATTTAATATCATATTCCATGTACTTTATAACAATAGTTTGACCGCAAGTGCAGTGCCGCGCCTTGGGCAAGTGCACAGTGAGGGCGGGGCAGAGCAGCCTCTTTTTTCTCCCTTCCGCATGTACGTCTAACGGGTCGGCCATAATGTACTCTATGGTCGGCCACAGCCAGCCGCGGTGGGCGACGCGGCAAGCGAATTCAGTAATCACTGAGCGGTCGTGATGACGAGCTGAGAGGCTGACATCGCGATAGCGCGCAGTGAATATTTAATTTAACGCCCGCCGCGGCTGGCTGTAGCTGGGTCGTAACGCCGTTTTCTCTCTCCCGCAACGTCTAACTTTAGCTCTGATTATAACAGTCAAAAAGCGATCCAGAAGCGCGGTTTTCTTGTGCGTAAATTATATTTCACAATTTACACCAAATAACCTATTATAGTAAAATATAGTTTGACCGCAACGCGAGCGCTGTACCGCGCTTTGTGTGGTGATAGACGTAGCGGGGGGAGATAAAGCGGCAGCGTTAAGCAGGAATTAGATGGTTCATTTTTATTTTCATTTTCGATAATTCATCAGTGAAGCATCGAAAATGAAGTGTCTAATTATGTAGTTTCGTCTTTCATCACTGATGCACCTTTTTGATGAAATTCACTAGACGGCCGTTCGCTTTCATCAGGCATCGGTCTTTCATCAGTCATCGTATCTGAAATGAACAATAAATGAACCGTGTAATGCAGATATTAGACGGTTCATTTTTACGTTCATTTTCGATGCTTCATCAGTGTAGCATCGAAAATGAAGTGTCTAAATGTAGATTCATCTTTTATCAGTGATGCGCCTTTTTGATTAAAAGTCACTAGACGGCCGTTCGCTTTCATCGGGCATCGGTCATCGCATCGGAAATGAACAATAAATGAAGCGTGTAAACAGTGCCATTCACTGCAGTGAACAGCATGTCGTCAGTAATTTATTTGTGTTTATTTTAAAACGCCTTTATTTTTCGTTTTTAGACTTTTTTCAACCCGCATCACGAAACATGCATACAAGCAGTGCATGCAAGCATTTTCTTTCTCTTTAATTAACTCTTATCACGCACAACTTGTTTCTGCTAAATTTTGTAAGAAATGAGAAATACTACATTCATTACGTTATTTTTTTTACATTACGTTATTTGTACGCGGAAGCGACACTCATCTGTGTCATTCGTTCTAGTACATAATAAATGAAATTGTTTTCTTAGTTTTATAATGTTAAGTGTAAATAAGTGATTTATAATATGGAAGGCAGTCCCTTTAACCGGAGCGAGCTAATGGCCCGCAGCCCGCCGCCCACGCCCTCGCGCCGACCCCCAGCGCCCGCGCCTGTCCTACAGGAAGATGAGCCCCCGGAATTGGTGTCCACGCCTGAGATCCAGAACTGGATGATGACCATAGAGCAGTGTCTGAATGAGGTGAGTGCTGTTGCCTGTGAAGGCAAACTAAATTCGGACCAAAAAATCCGAATTAATAATTTGTGCCGAAAAGTAAGCCATGGGACATCTCAAATGGCTGTGCAATACCAGTCCCTTAAGCAAAAGACTATTCAGACCCATTTTTCCCTCCAAGCACTTAAAGAAAAACACGACCTCTCACAGCGGCTTCAAGACCTTAAACAAACTATCGAAGAGTCCTCAAAACCTGTCGGGGGTGCAGTTTCCTTCGCCGACATGGTTAAAAAAAGTCCTAACAACTTTATTCAGCCTGGTAATTTCAACTCTGTGGCAATTTACCCCACTGACAAAATGAGGTCGAGCGAGGAGACAAAAGCCCTCGTTCAAAAAATCATCAGACCAGATCAAATGAAGCTGCAAGTGAGGAGTTTGCGTAAAACTAGAAACGGTGGTGTCATTATCAGCACAGACACAAAGGACGATATCGAGAAGCTCAAGCAGACGGCTCAACTAACGACCTCCGGCCTAACAGTGAGTGAGCCATATAAACGCAAACCTAGAATCGTGGTCATCGGAGTGCCCGTATGTATGGAGGAAACAGAAGTTTTCAACTGTATATACCATCAAAACTTAGCCGACAAGCTTAGCGGCATGACACTTGCAACATTTTTGACCTCGATTAAACTAAGCCATAAGTCGGGAAAAAAGGACGCCGAGACCTGTAATTATATTATAGAAGTTCCTTCAGAAATTCGTAAGCCCTTAATCATGAACGACCGGGTTTTTGTAAATTGGTCTTCGTGCCCTGTTAGAGATTTTACCCTCGTGACAAGGTGCTACAAGCGTCAGCAGTACGGCCATGCTGCTAAGACATGCCGAGAGGAGGCCAGGAGGCCACCACCTGCGGTCACTGCGGCGAAATAGGCCATACTATAAAGGACTGTGGAAAAAAGGTTGAGTCAGCAAAATGTGCAACATGCTTGCACTTTAAGAAGCCTGCAGATCACAAAACTGGCGATGCTGACTGTCCAGCGAAAAAGATGGCCGAAAAAATATATATTAGCTCGATAGATTACGTGGGCGCCTAAGAGCGCCGCTCCCTAGCTTTATAACTTTAATTATACGTTCCGAAAAAAAATTGTACCTAGTCTGATTTCACATAATTTATCTATATAAAGTGTTGTCCAATAAAGATATTTACAGTACTCGCATCAGTTTAAAAAAGTATATATCTTATAATATCATTATACTTCAATAAGGTTAGATGTTGTTAAATTTTTGCTTAAATACAACTCTTAATAGCATAGTAACTGACTGGATAATAACCGATCACATTTCTGTTCTACTAACCTTAAATCGTAAGATACCTTACTAACACACCCATAATATAAAAATAATAATTGTAATTGACTTTGAACTAGTTTATAATTTTGATGACGCAGATGCTATATTCGTCTATCGTCAATAGTGTAACAAATTAACATTATTTTTGCGTCGAGTTTAATTTAACCTTTCTGCAATAATTTTTGATTCGTAGTTGTTTTTTTTTTCCCTATTTTAATATTTATTGTATTTGTTTGTTAATAATATTATATAGTTATGTAAGTCCTTTTTCGCCTGAGATACAGGTTAAACCTAGTTCAGGCACTCTTTATTTTAGCTGTAAGTACCTATGTCTGAACTTTATTGTCATATTTTGGTGTAAGATTATTTGAATAAAGATTTATTATTATTAATTAAATTAAATAAAAACAAAACAAAACATTTTACATTTAGTGTCTAAATACAAAAAGTCGTTCACTGTTCACTATTCACTGCCTTTCATCGAAAATGAAGCACTTTTGATGAACCATCTAATATCTGCATTAGATAGACGTACGTGCGGGTAGGAGAAAAAAAAGAGGCTGCTCTTTTTCCGCCCTCACTATAACCACATTATGTTCAATTTTTTTAGTTCTCATCTGAAGACTTGGAGCTGAAGGACCCTAGAGGTCGCACGCCGCTGTTGCTGGCGGTAACGCTGGGGCACATCGAGGTCGTGCGGGCGCTGCTGGATGCGGGCGCGGACGTCAACTGCGAGAAGGATGGCTGGACTGGTAATTAGTTTTATTGTTAACAGGATAAAGGTGCTATTTGGAAGGGAGCTGCCAACTGCAACTGCCGACAGCACGTGCAGCGGCTGCATGAGTCGGCCGCAGCTGCACCACTGGTGTGTATGTATTATGAAATGGTTTTCAAGCGCCGTTGCAGCAGCACATGCAGGTGGCGCCGCCGACGGCAGAACAGTAGTGCAGTGACCGCCAAACAATACGGCGCTTCTATTGGCTATCGGCGGCGATAATATACAAAGTGACCGGCCGCCCCCTAGTGTTGGTTGTACAGCCGCTGCATGCCGCCACTCTTCAAATTATTCCGGCTGCACGCTGCAACTGCAAGGGCAGCAACTGCCGACAGCCGCTGCCCGTGCTGTCGGCAGTTGCAGTTGGCAGCTCGAAATAGCACCTAAAGGGGTTTCGATAGAATAGTACCGTAGCTTTATAAATAGTCTCTAATCTATCATCAGTTTGGTATTGTCAATATTGTGCATGTGATGTTACGTTACCTGTGCCGGCCTAGCATGTGCACCATGGCAAAATTACTCATTGATTGTTCGAGAGATGTTTGTCCTGCTCTTAATTGAGTTAACAACATCGGGAGATCTTGTGCTCAACTGTTCATATGTATTTTTGGTTCAATCATAGTATATAAATCAACTAAAAGCAATCCTTTAAGTAGGCTGTGTGTAGGTTGGGAAGAAGCCAACGAATTGTATCTACCTTCAGTTATTATTAGCGGCATTATTAAAACGATCTGAGAGGTGCAGTGGTCAACATGCCGGTCTACCGCGCGAGATGAGAGGTTCCGGGTTCGATTCCCGGCCGGGCAGAAATTGAAATGATCAATTTTCATTTCTGTGACGGGTCTGGTTGTTACTAATGTATAATAAGTATATATTTTAAAAGTACCTATACAGGGTTATTTGTAAAACACCAACAACCTCACAGGAGTAGATTACCAACATCATAAACAACAACGTTTGTTCTACGACTTTTATCATAACTCAATACATTCACCAAAAATGAATTTTCAAGTTTTTATTGTTCGACACTTTTTACGTCTATGGATGGCGGCGAGGCGGGCGTGCGGGGCGGGCGGGTCGCGAGCACCAGGCGGGCGCTCCGCGCGCCGCGCATAGAGTTATGAACATACGAATTGTAAATAAATTAAAATGATTTATTTTGTATGAAAGTAAAATCTAACGAATTATCAAAAGTCGTAGAACAAATGTTGTTGTTTATGATTTTGGTAATCTACGCTTGCGAGGTTGTTGGTGTTTTACAAATAATCCTGTATAAGTAGCATATTTGTTGTCCAAATCCCATATTACAAGCTTTGCTTAGTTCGGCGCTAGATGGCGCTGTGTGAAATAGTCCAAGCATTTATTTATTATTGTGTTGTGTAGCGGTCCAAGAGGCGACAGCGACGGGCGACCAAGAGCTGCTGTCGCTGGTGCTGTCGCGGCGCGACTACCAGCGGCACGTGCTGCGCGCCGGCGGCATCCCGGACCTGCTGCGCCGGCTCAGCCTCGCGCCCGACTTCTACGTCGAGATGAAGTGGGAGTTCACTAGTTGGGGTAACATCTCTCTTTAAAAATCCCTGCCCCCCTTCTCAAACGGCCTTTCTTATAAAATTAACGCTTAATTTAAACCACTTAAATTAAAGGACATAATCCAACGCCACACAACAAAGCCCGGCACAATCCTGGCAATTTCATACATTGTCATTTATGCAGCACCCTAGCTTTGCCATTGGAAAAAGTGACCACTTTTAGTAATAAATAAGAATAAGAATTCTTTATTTGCACAAAACATGGTATAAAGGTGTTAAGTTGTTTAAAATTGACTCATGTTTTACCAATTTTAATATGGCAAGCAAATGACATTATAAATGAAGCTAAAAAAAATCAATTTCACAAATAAAATAATTCAAATTAATTCATATTTCGTATCAAAATTATCAGTAACATTATACAGTACCTACTTAGAAGTTCTATTTATTCTATTCTATTTATTGACATATTTAATGTCATATTTAATGAAATATGAGGTTGTCAACAGTTCCTCTCGTGTCCCGAATGTGCCCGTTCGACACGTACAAAGTGTACAAGCGCGGCGGCAACGTGCGCGTCGACACCACGCTCGTGGGCTTCGAGAACAACCGCTGGCAGCGCGGCGACCGCACCTACATATTCAGGGGGCAAGGTATGTACTTATGTGGCAATGTCATATTATACGTGCGCGTCGACACCACGCTCGTGGGCTTCGAGAACAACCGCTGGCAGCGCGGCGACCGCACCTACATATTCAGGGGGCAAGGTATGTACTTATGTGGCAATGTCATATTATACGTGCGCGTCGACACCACGCTCGTGGGCTTCGAGAACAACCGCTGGCAGCGCGGCGACCGCACCTACATATTCAGGGGGCAAGGTATGTACTTATGTGGCAATGTCATATTATACGTGCGCGTCGACACCACGCTCGTGGGCTTCGAGAACAACCGCTGGCAGCGCGGCGACCGCACCTACATATTCAGGGGGCAAGGTATGTACTTATGTGGCAATGTCATATTATACGTGCGCGTCGACACCACGCTCGTGGGCTTCGAGAACAACCGCTGGCAGCGCGGCGACCGCACCTACATATTCAGGGGGCAAGGTATGTACTTATGTGGCAATGTCATATTATACGTGCGCGTCGACACCACGCTCGTGGGCTTCGAGAACAACCGCTGGCAGCGCGGCGACCGCACCTACATATTCAGGGGGCAAGGTATGTACTTATGTCTCCGTTGTCATATTATACAGTATGTGAATTAACCAAAGACAATCCTTTTCACCAGACCACTGATTAGATATAAGTATTACGTACAGAAAGGAAACTCTCCGCGCCCCACCCTAGGATCAATTACCTAATACGAAGAAAATAAGATTTCATAAAAATTTTGAAAATAATTTTTTGACTTAGACCTTCAATAACTTCGTATCTATTGGTTTCCCAGGTACGGTGTAAAAGACAAAAATGATTCTGATGATGGGCGGTATGTGTGGACTTCGGCTTCGTTGAGGGTCTTGTTGCACCCGTTATATCTATCTTTTAAGAATAGCTTACTATACCCATTATATTTCTTCAAAAAAATTGGTCACATACAATGTGGTAATTTGGAAAGCTATTTAGAAGGATACAGTATTAATCTTTATCAACTAAAATACGATGCACATTATTTTATCCTTTTACACTATACCATTTAAATGAATATCTTATTATCGCAAAAAAATGACGCGTGCGAAAATAAATTCAAGCGTATTTATTTCACCGATGACGGGACGAGACTCGATCGGGACTGAAACAGACTTTTGGAGCGAATGAGTGACGACTGGTATTTGTTTTCTTTTTGGGTGTTGGTTGATGGAAGGTTGCATTTGGCAAAAAAAAGGAAGGAAGCGAAGCGAGGGCGGATCGCTAGTTATTGATATTAAGTTGTTTGCAGCAAATATTTGTCAAAAAAAGGCTTTTTTAATGATATATCAGTCTTCGGTAAAGGGTGTGTAGACACCGTATTTCATTTTAACGGCACGAGTGGTGTGGCTCGCTTCCATCGCCGTTGATTTACTTAGGTTCTCGATTATTAAGCATGAGAGATCGTGTAAGAGTTAAAATAAAGCGATATTGTTCGGTAGGTCGTTCGGCTAGTTTAGTGGAACTAGACCACGCGGCGGGCACGGCGTGGAGCGAGGCGCTGCACAGCGAGGGCGAGGGCGAGGCGGCCGCGGAGCGCCCCCCGCCCCCGCGCCTGCTCGCGCGCCGCCTCGCCGCGCCGCTAGCCATCAACTACCTGGACACGGACAAGATATGCTTCGAGAGGTGAGCACTGTAGTGTAGTAGGGGGAGGGGGGCGCCCCCGCCCCCGCCCCCGCGCCTGCTCGCGCGCCGCCTCGCCGCGCCGCTAGCCATCAACTACCTGGACACGGACAAGATATGCTTCGAGAGGTGAGCACTGTAGTGTAGTAGGGGGAGGGGGGCGCCCCCGCCCCCGCCCCCGCGCCTGCTCGCGCGCCGCCTCGCCGCGCCGCTAGCCATCAACTACCTGGACACGGACAAGATATGCTTCGAGAGGTGAGCACTGTAGTGTAGTAGGGGGAGGGGGGCGCCCCCGCCCCCGCCCCCGCGCCTGCTCGCGCGCCGCCTCGCCGCGCCGCTAGCCATCAACTACCTGGACACGGACAAGATATGCTTCGAGAGGTGAGCACTGTAGTGTAGTAGGGGGAGGGGGGCGCCCCCGCCCCCGCCCCCGCGCCTGCTCGCGCGCCGCCTCGCCGCGCCGCTAGCCATCAACTACCTGGACACGGACAAGATATGCTTCGAGAGGTGAGCACTGTAGTGTAGTAGGGGGAGGGGGGCGCCCCCGCCCCCGCCCCCGCGCCTGCTCGCGCGCCGCCTCGCCGCGCCGCTAGCCATCAACTACCTGGACACGGACAAGATATGCTTCGAGAGGTGAGCACTGTAGTGTAGTAGGGGGAGGGGGGCGCCCCCGCCCCCGCCCCCGCCCCCGCGCCTGCTCGCGCGCCGCCTCGCCGCGCCGCTAGCCATCAACTACCTGGACCCGGACAAGATATGCTTCGAGAGGTGAGCACTGTAGTGTAGTAGGGGGAGGGGGGCGCCCCCGCCCCCGCCCCCGCGCCTGCTCGCGCGCCGCCTCGCCGCGCCGCTAGCCATCAACTACCTGGACACGGACAAGATATGCTTCGAGAGGTGAGCACTGTAGTGTAGTAGGGGGAGGGGGGCGCCCCCGCCCCCGCCCCCGCGCCTGCTCGCGCGCCGCCTCGCCGCGCCGCTAGCCATCAACTACCTGGACACGGACAAGATATGCTTCGAGAGGTGAGCACTGTAGTGTAGTAGGGGGAGGGGGGCGCCCCCGCCCCCGCCCCCGCGCCTGCTCGCGCGCCGCCTCGCCGCGCCGCTAGCCATCAACTACCTGGACACGGACAAGATATGCTTCGAGAGGTGAGCACTGTAGTGTAGTAGGGGGAGGGGGGCGCCCCCGCCCCCGCCCCCGCCCCCGCGCCTGCTCGCGCGCCGCCTCGCCGCGCCGCTAGCCATCAACTACCTGGACACGGACAAGATATGCTTCGAGAGGTGAGCACTGTAGTGTAGTAGGGGGAGGGGGGCGCCCCCGCCCCCGCCCCCGCGCCTGCTCGCGCGCCGCCTCGCCGCGCCGCTAGCCATCAACTACCTGGACACGGACAAGATATGCTTCGAGAGGTGAGCACTGTAGTGTAGTAGGGGGAGGGGGGCGCCCCCGCCCCCGCCCCCGCGCCTGCTCGCGCGCCGCCTCGCCGCGCCGCTAGCCATCAACTACCTGGACACGGACAAGATATGCTTCGAGAGGTGAGCACTGTAGTGTAGTAGGGGGAGGGGGGCGCCCCCGCCCCCGCCCCCGCGCCTGCTCGCGCGCCGCCTCGCCGCGCCGCTAGCCATCAACTACCTGGACACGGACAAGATATGCTTCGAGAGGTGAGCACTGTAGTGTAGTAGGGGGAGGGGGGCGCCCCCGCCCCTGCCCCCGCGCCTGCTCGCGCGCCGCCTCGCCGCGCCGCTAGCCATCAACTACCTGGACACGGACAAGATATGCTTCGAGAGGTGAGCACTGTAGTGTAGTAGGGGGAGGGGGGCGCCCCCGCCCCCGCCCCCGCGCCTGCTCGCGCGCCGCCTCGCCGCGCCGCTAGCCATCAACTACCTGGACACGGACAAGATATGCTTCGAGAGGTGAGCACTGTAGTGTAGTAGGGGGAGGGGGGCGCCCCCGCCCCCGCCCCCGCGCCTGCTCGCGCGCCGCCTCGCCGCGCCGCTAGCCATCAACTACCTGGACACGGACAAGATATGCTTCGAGAGGTGAGCACTGTAGTGTAGTAGGGGGAGGGGGGCGCCCCCGCCCCCGCCCCCGCGCCTGCTCGCGCGCCGCCTCGCCGCGCCGCTAGCCATCAACTACCTGGACACGGACAAGATATGCTTCGAGAGGTGAGCACTGTAGTGTAGTAGGGGGAGGGGGGCGCCCCCGCCCCCGACCCCGCGCCTGCTCGCGCGCCGCCTCGCCGCGCCGCTAGCCATCAACTACCTGGACACGGACAAGATATGCTTCGAGAGGTGAGCACTGTAGTGTAGTAGGGGGAGGGGGGCGCCCCCGCCCCCGCCCCCGCGCCTGCTCGCGCGCCGCCTCGCCGCGCCGCTAGCCATCAACTACCTGGACACGGACAAGATATGCTTCGAGAGGTGAGCACTGTAGTGTAGTAGGGGGAGGGGGGCGCCCCCGCCCCCGCCCCCGCGCCTGCTCGCGCGCCGCCTCGCCGCGCCGCTAGCCATCAACTACCTGGACACGGACAAGATATGCTTCGAGAGGTGAGCACTGTAGTGTAGTAGGGGGAGGGGGGCGCCCCCGCCCCCGACCCCGCGCCTGCTCGCGCGCCGCCTCGCCGCGCCGCTAGCCATCAACTACCTGGACACGGACAAGATATGCTTCGAGAGGTGAGCACTGTAGTGTAGTAGGGGGAGGGGGGCGCCCCCGCCCCCGCCCCCGCGCCTGCTCGCGCGCCGCCTCGCCGCGCCGCTAGCCATCAACTACCTGGACACGGACAAGATATGCTTCGAGAGGTGAGCACTGTAGTGTAGTAGGGGGAGGGGGGCGCCCCCGCCCCCGACCCCGCGCCTGCTCGCGCGCCGCCTCGCCGCGCCGCTAGCCATCAACTACCTGGACACGGACAAGATATGCTTCGAGAGGTGAGCACTGTAGTGTAGTAGGGGGAGGGGGGCGCCCCCGCCCCCGCCCCCGCGCCTGCTCGCGCGCCGCCTCGCCGCGCCGCTAGCCATCAACTACCTGGACACGGACAAGATATGCTTCGAGAGGTGAGCACTGTAGTGTAGTAGGGGGAGGGGGGCGCCCCCGCCCCCGCCCCCGCGCCTGCTCGCGCGCCGCCTCGCCGCGCCGCTAGCCATCAACTACCTGGACACGGACAAGATATGCTTCGAGAGGTGAGCACTGTAGTGTAGTAGGGGGAGGGGGGCGCCCCCGCCCCCGCCCCCGCGCCTGCTCGCGCGCCGCCTCGCCGCGCCGCTAGCCATCAACTACCTGGACACGGACAAGATATGCTCCGAGAGGTGAGCACTGTAGTGTAGTAGGGGGAGGGGGGCGCCCCCGCCCCCGCCCCCGCGCCTGCTCGCGCGCCGCCTCGCCGCGCCGCTAGCCATCAACTACCTGGACACGGACAAGATATGCTTCGAGAGGTGAGCACTGTAGTGTAGTAGGGGGAGGGGGGCGCCCCCGCCCCCGCCCCCGCGCCTGCTCGCGCGCCGCCTCGCCGCGCCGCTAGCCATCAACTACCTGGACACGGACAAGATATGCTTCGAGAGGTGAGCACTGTTAGGCCCGTATTTATAAACCGCTCTCAACGTTGAGAGCCATCTTGAGCTTATACTTGAGATGCTGTTCTTATTAATAGATCATACTTAAGTACATGTTTGAGTTCGTGGTATCAACTGAGAGCACTCATATTAATAAACAAAACTCAGCACTTGAGATCGCTCTTGAGATGATGATTGAGAGCGTGTTCGCCAAGTGCTGCAAAACCGTAACTTGAGAGCGTGCGCGCGAGGGATAGTTATTTTATTTTGAACTGCTACGTATGTTTTTGTGCCTATGTACGTGGATAAAATTATATAGTTTCAAAATCTAATAAACAGAGTTAGTTATTATGATGATATTGATTACGATATTACATAAATTACGAAATGTATTAGTCATAATAACAATTACAATATCCCGCCAATTTTTTCCGTTTCTTTAATCATGAAACAGAAAAGGCAAAGGCACATTTGCATCATACAGCCACGAAATACATAATCCAAGACTTCAGTCTTCTTGAACTGACGTAGTAATATAAAGTGATATTTTATTTATGTGTAAATAAAGTAATATAAATAAATATTTAATTTTACCACTTGTCTAAAATGTTTTGCCATAATTTATGAGAGTACAATTATAAAACTATTACTTTTTGTAATTTGAGCTAACTATTCTACACAGCTTAAACGAAACGTTAATCATTCAATCTTAATTCAAAAGTGTCATTTTACTGTATAAAAACTACCGTGAACTTAAGATCCTGCTCTTAAGATTGATCTTAAGAGCTGAGATCGATCCCATTTGATACGCTCTTGATATCTGACTATTAATTAATATGCAACTTAAGATGCTGCTCACATCTTGAGTGCGTATCAGCTGAGATCGATCTTGAGATCGGTATTGAGAGCGGTTTATAAATACGGGCCTTAGTGTAATGAAGAAAGAAAGAGTGGACATTTTTTATTTATGCCCAAACTTCACTTGTTTCTGAGTTAACCATTTGTACTTGCATTATTACTTCGTGGTGCGCACACGCTCGTTGCTACCGATCGCTCTGTTGCGTGTCAACTGTCTATGCCAGCGGTTTCCGAATTTTTTTGGCTACGGAACCCTTTTTGGTTCACCGCTTTTGGGCGGAACCCTAGCTCAAGTAAGAAGTAAACTAATCAGGGTAGTTACATTTAGGTAAAGAAAACCTAGTTCACTCGTTACAGGAGTCATTATCCAGGATGACCCAAAATTATGACCGTTCCAAAAAAGAGATAGGGGAATATATACTGGCACTTAAATGTTTATCCACTCCCTCTCTGTCAGAAAACCATTCAACCCATAATGATAGTAGTAGCTCCTTAGCGTCAGGCCTAGATGCTCGGGATCATTTACAAGACCAAACAGTGTATGAGCCCTTAATCTCCAAACATGTAAATATTTTAGATAGCACAAGTGAAAATAATTCCTTTACCACTAACCAATGTTCGAACATTATGTTGTGTGATGAAATTGGAAAAGATTTAGGCCACTTATTCACCAATCTATTGGGAGAAAATGTTTTAAATTATTGTATGCCGGGTGTGACCCTACATGACATTATGAGAAAAGTAGTAACTCTGAACTTAAACGAAAATACCAATTTAATTATATTAATTGGTCAAAGAGGTAATGTAAACAAGAAAGATCTCATTTCATACTACAATGAGTTGTGCAGTTTAAATATAAATAAAGTTGTATTGTTTACACTACCTTACAGTGCTAGCTTGCCACAGGAAGAAAATAATATCAGATACAATTTAAATTTAACATTAAGTAATATGACTTATTATAATAGTCAGAGATGTCACATAATAGACATAAATAAATTATTATTTAATTTTAAATTGACAAGAGATAAATATTATCTTCCAAATTATTTTAAAAGACAAGTAGCTTTAGCGCTATTATTTTATTTTAAATATTTAGCCAAAAACTTGGCTATCACTTCTGCTTCTATTGAGCAGAATAATTTTGACATTTTGCATGAGACCTTGGAATCTGTTCCAAGTAATAATAATACTATTCTTACTCCTGCTTCTATTGAGCAAAAAAATTTTGACATTAAAAATAACCCTTTGGAATTAGTTCCAAATAATTCTTTTGTTAATAATTTAAATCACATAATAAGACAATAGAGGAAGTCTCTAGCCGTGTAATGACTAAGGAAAAGCCTAAATACTTAACTATAGTTCATCAAAATATTCAGGGCTTTTCTGGCAAAGAATTAGAATTAGAACTTTTTTTTAACGGAAAAGAATGTTAATATTTTATGTGTCACTGAGCACTGGCTTAAGGAATATGAATTAATTACAGGATTTGAATGTTATAAGATTGCTAGCTCATTCAGTAGAAAATCCACCATTAGAGGGGGGTGCTTAATAATTTTGCAAAACAATATGAATTTTAAAGAACGTAAAGATGTGATATCCCTCTCTATTGAACAACACGTTGAACTGTCATGTGTGGAATTAGATCAGTTGATAATGATTTGTGTGTATCGCCCACCAACTGGTAACTACCCTCAATTTGAGTCCGCTATGGAACATGCTTTAAAATTGGTCATCAAAAAGAATAAAAAAATTGTGGTGTGCGGTGATTTTAACATAGACATCTTAAAATCGTCATCTATTGCAAGTAGGTTTCTGAATTTATTTAAGTCCTTCGATTTAGTAAACACTTTCTGTGAACCTACAAGAATCACTGCTACATCTAGAACTTGCCTAGACAATATTTTTAGCAATTGTAACATACTTGATAAAGGAATAATAAACTGTATTCGTTCTGACCATAGCGGACAAATAGCTTCCCTTGAGCACCATCATGTTCCTTATCAGTGTGATATAATTTGCAGGCCTCTAACGAAAGGTAAATTGGAAAATTTTCATAATAATGTCACCGCCAAAACTCTTTGCTTACCTAGTAAAGATGATCCCAATTCTCATTATAATGATTTATTTAATTTAATTAAGGTAGAATTTGATAAGACATTTAAGCAAAGAACTATTCAATCAAAAGTTTTCGAAAAAAAATTCAGTGATTGGGCAACACCAGGCATCTATGTTAGCAGAAATAAGTTGTTTGAATTGTATGGTCAGAAAACAATTTCAAATGATCCCGAATTTCATGAATATGTAAGAAACTATTCAAAAATGTTCAATAAAGTATGTACTTTAGCAAAAGCAAAATGTATATCTACAATAATTCATCAGTCAGATAATAAAATAAAAGCCACTTGGAATATTATAAACAAAGAGACTGGGAAAACTAAAAGTAATGACCGTAAATTCTCATTAGTATCAGACAATAAAATTATTAAGTCAGATGAGGGTGTGGCAACAATTTTTCAGGATTTCTTTTCTAAAATACCTCTTGCAACTACCAGTAATTTGAATTCATCTCCAAACATCTCTGTCTCCCTCTTGGAATCATGTGTTGATAAGTGCAATAATATATTTAAATTTAGACATATTTATGGTGATACCATTCTTAAAACATTTAATTCAATAAATATAAAAAAGACTGAAGATCTCTGGGGCATTTCAACTCACGTAATTAAATCTATAATAACTACCATTGCTCCCCATCTTGCTTTTATTTTCAATAAGTGTGTTGATAAAGGGATATTTCCAGACTTAATGAAATATAGTAAAATTATCCCTCTTTTTAAATCTGGGGACAAAAGCGATCCCGCTAACTTTAGACCCATTTCCATTTTGCCAGCACTAAGCAAAATTTTTGAAAAGATCATTTATGATCAATTATTAGCACATTTTCTTATCAACAAACTACTTCACGAGAAACAATTTGGTTTTACTCGTGGTAGATGCACAACTGATGCTGGAATTGCACTTCTCAAACACGTCTTTGAGGCATGGGAGGGTAAACAAGATGCAATTGGTATTTTTTGTGATCTCTCTAAAGCATTTGATTGTGTCAGTCACAGTACTTTATTGAATAAATTGGAACATTATGGTGTATCAAAAAATGCAGTAAGCCTTATGCAATCGTATCTTTCGGCGAGAACCCAAAAAGTTGTTGTAAATAAAACAGAATCTTATGAAGCACCCATTACCATGGGCGTGCCGCAGGGATCGATATTGGGTCCATTACTTTTTCTTATATATATTAATGACCTTCCTTACTATACCAAAAACTTGTGTGAAATAGTACTGTTTGCTGATGATACTTCTTTAATTTTTAAAGTTGATAGAGGATGTGACTGCAGTGACGATGTAAACAGCACTCTTTCCAAGGTGATGCATTGGTTTACTATTAATAATCTGAAGCTTAACTCTAGTAAAACTAAATGTGTCAAATTTTCACTTCCTAATGTGAGGCAGGTTCATACCACAATAAATATAAATGGCGAAGTAGTCGAATTGGTTGACTCAACAAAATTTTTAGGTATTACTATAGACTCGCGGTTGCAATGGGACCCTCATATCGATGCCCTGTCAAGCAGACTTAGTTCTGCTGCCTTTGCCGTTAAGAAAATAAGGCTTCTGACCGACATTGAAACAGCAAGATTGGTTTACTTTAGTTATTTTCATAGTATTATGATCTACGGTTTGATGTTGTGGGGCTCAGCTGCTAATATTAATAACATATTCATCTTACAAAAAAGGGCAGTGCGCGCTATATACAACTTACGGTCTAGAGATACCCTTCGTGACCTATTTAAAGAAATTAAAATATTAACGGTTGCTTCCCAATTCATCTATGAAAATATTATGCATGTAAAGAAAAACTTAGATAGCTTTGTAAAAAATAGTAATATTCATGAATTCAATACAAGAAACAAGGACAAACTTGCTGTTCCAAGACGCAGATTGCATAAAACCGGAAGCTCTTTTTTGTGTAGATGTATTACCTTCTATAATAAGATTCCACAAAAAGTCACAGAACTGCCCTTGGAAAAATTTAAAAATACTGTTAAATCCAATCTTATGAGTAAAGGCTATTACACTGTTGACGATTATTTGAAGGATAATAACGCATGGGCATAGCTTTTGTATTTGTTAATTATTACTCTAATGCCTCAGTATAGATTAGAAAAGTCCGTGGTTATTTCATAGGTCTAGATAAATAGTTCTTTAAAACTCCAAGTAATTAAAAACGTTGATTTTCTCTTTTAACTATGAATTGTGAAAAGTGTCCTACCTACTTAATAACGTACTACTGGCTTCTTGACTCGACGACTTAATATGGGTAGCTTTAGTATGTCATGCTCACTTTAAACATTTCTGCGGTGGTGTCGTGTGAGGCGGGTCGTTACGTTCCCTCAAATATGGTTGAGCGAAACGATGGCTGGTTCATGCGTCATGCTCGTGAACGGGTGCTGCCAGTGGGAATGGGTCTGCTTCTGTCTGCTTGTATTAAGGGCGTCGTATATAAAAAATCTGTTTTATATTGTCTGTATGTATGGCACTTCTTGCTCGAAACATATATATCATAATAACTTACCTTGTTTTGATTTATTTAATTGCAATATTTTTGCTTTCTATAGTCGGTATTTGTGTATTATAAAATTCATAAGTGCTGACTATGGAAAGTAAAATATAAAATACATAAATATTGCCTATGAAAAGCTTTTGGATATTAGTTTTCAATTCGATGCCTTAACATGGGTAGCCTTAGTATGTCATGCTCTCTTTAATCATTTCTGCGGTGGTGTCGCGTGAGGCGGGTCGTTACGTTCCCTCAAATATGGTTGAGCGAAGCGATGGCTGGTTCATGCGTCATGCTCGTGAACGGGTGCTGCCAGTGGGAATGGGTCTGCTTCTGACTACCTATCTTAACGCATATAGAATTGTAAAGTTTTTTTTTTTTTTGTCTCTTGTAACAGCCTAGACTGAATAATAACTTCAAACTTTGAATTTAGCTTGAAGCCTGTAAATTGATTAAGAAAATTTGTAATTCATTAAGTAATGATCTAATTAAATTTTATTTATTTGTTAATCTTTGTTAAAGTCTGGAAACGATATACATATTTGTAAATATCGTTCCATTTGATAAAGCTGGTAAGTTTTTTGCGCCCGTTTTTCTTGTCAGCTAAAAGACGTCATAATGGGTGGTAGGGCAAAAAAATTTTTTGACGATTTAAAAACGCTCATTATGTGAGCTTATTTGAATAAAGATTTTTTCATTTTCATTTTCATTTTCTAGGACAAAGCTGTGCCAAACCTAGGCAAAAAAAATTTGGGTCTATTTTCTAAGTAAATGTACGTTGAAATCATTAAAACTGGCAGTAAAACCACTGTAGAGTCAGGCCTCCTTCACTCGCTCAAGGGCGCGCGATAAGCACCTACCGCTAGCCGTTCGTTCGAACGAACAAGTGAGCAGAGGGCCGCCACACGCCCGCCTCTGTAGTCGCGCGGCATCTTACTGCACAAGTAGATATTGTCTCTTTATAACAGTAACAATGTCGAATCGACATTACTGTGCAGTGTACGGATGTCAAAATCAAAAAACCAATAAACAATTGTCGTTTTTCACATTATGATATATGCTACGCAGTTCATTTAAACGTTGCGTCGTCAGAAGGTAAAAGCACGCGATAGAAAGAGAGGCAACTACTAGGTGAATATAACTGCAGGTCGCGCAGCGCTAATGACCTGAATTACACTTTATTGTGTCAGAGCTAAAGTTGTTATTTATTTAAATGACTTTGCGGAGTGCTGCTTCTGTACTTGTACTACTAGTTATTCTGTGGTAGTTTCTGGTAAATGGTAAATAAAGGACATGCTGAATGTATGTGAATGTTTGTAAGTAAAATACTCAAAATCAATGGAAACAAACGGGCGGGTCAGCAAAATAAGAGTAAAATAAAAAAAGGAGAACCACTTAACTGAAGGGAAAAAAGACTTTTGATTTAATGTATTAGGTATTTTTATTTTGACTCTGTTTCCATGCTAATTTTCTATTACTATGGGCCTCTCATTAATTGTGCGTCATTTTTATATTTACTTACGAATTCCGAACAAGACATGTCTTTTGAAATTCTGCTTTCATTAAATCTACAGAGCAACGATTTCTGACATTAGAACATTTAAGCGTCATATGGGAAAACTTCGCTCAAGATAAGCATTTGAAAGCAGTAAAAGCGCGAGATACAACGCAAAATAAGGCAGGCAAGATGTTGTCCTTTATGCTTTTAAACATTTGGACCCATTTTTATTAATACTTTGATTGTGATCGCGTGTTATCATCAAAAATCTGGACAAAACGAATGGATCGTCGGGACGCGAGATAATATCATCGAAATCGGGATTGTCTTTATACCTAACCTCTTGAATTTTCGCGGAACCCTGCGAGCCTCACACGGAACCCCAGGGTTCCGCGGAACCCCATTCGGGAACCGCTGGTCTAGGCAGTAATATCACAAAATAGAGAGAGCACAGAAGTCAAGCTTACTACTACGTGCGCTCGAGCAACGCACACACACACAGCTCTCTCCGAAACGGAATAACCGGAAACCAGACGAATCTCAAACAAGTTTGAGTGCGTGGCGGTGTCGTCGGTCGGTGAGAGCTGTATATGTGTGAGTTGCGCGCGTAGTGTGGAAATATACAAATTCGGGAGTGGACGAATCTGTAGGGGAGCAGGAAGCAGAGCTCCAGTGGAACAGAAAAATAGGTTTTTCTTCGTCAACCGTTTATTATTTTAGCTCAACATTTCTTCAGGTTTTATCAGGACAGAAGCCTTTTTGTGACAGCCAAAAACAACAGTCACATTTGAATATTCTTGACATCAATTTTTCTTAAATCAATAAGCATATTACATGCGACCTATTTCCACAGAATCAAAAATACACACGGAGAAAAAATACTCTTAGACAGCACTGTTTAAATGTGATGCTGTAACTATTTTGACTTTTGTAATAAGAAAATCTAACAACACCGTCCCTTTTTCACATCGCCAGGAACAAAAGCGGTATCTGGGGGTGGCGACAAGACAAATGCGAGAATGTGAACGGGTACGAGTGCAAGGTGTTCAGCGCCAACAACGTGGAGCTGGTCTCCAAGACCAGGAGCGAGCATTTGCCGCGCGGGGCGCGCGTGGCCACGCCGCGCGCGCCGCTCGCGGGGCTGCTGGCGTTGGCTGATGCTGACCCGCCGCCGTTGCCTGACGAGGTGACTATACCTACACAATATTGTTCGGTACACATAAGATAGGGTTGCCAACTTTTTTTGCTGCAAATATAGTATTTTCTAGTAGATGGCGAAAAAGTCCAAAAAATATAGTAGGTTGCCGTTTTGTATGGAGCATTTTAAAGAAGTTGTATTTTTCATACTTACTAAACATATTCATAATTTATTCAACAACCATATACACCAGAGTTTAAACACAAAAAGTATTACGCAATTACTTAGGTGCATTTAAATAATAATTTTTTTGCTACTTTTGTTTAATTATTTCACTTCAAAAAATATAGTAGTTTGCCTATTTTTTTTTTTTTTAATATAGTAGACGAGCCCGCAATATAGTAGGATACTATACAGGGTCATTTTATAACACCATCCAAATTTTTTCTAGGCATTAGGTATGATTAAAACTCTTCAATTTTGAAAAAAAAATAGGTAGGTAATTTTTTGCAAAAAAAATATTTTATCCGAGTGAATTATGACAACAGCATGATTACTAGTCAAATACTATCGTCCTACATGTTTTGAATGAGAGGCAACAAGGAGGTGTTCGCGGGGCGGTGGTGCCGAGAGCTGTACGGCAACTGACGAACAACCCGACTGTCTTGTTCTCGCAGACATCTGCTACGCACGGTGTATTGTGTTAGCAAATGTAGTTTTATTTTGGATAACTTTGTATAGCCTTAACTTAATATTTTAGTACTGGGCGATATTAAAAGAAAAAACACGTGTTTCATAATTTTTTTCAAAGATTATAATATATAAATTTGGATGGTGTTAAAAAAATTACCCTGTATTATATAGTAGGGTTGGTAACCTTAACACAACATCAGTAACATTACGATGTGAGTGTAGTATGCTACACTACACTTACAAACGAATAGCCTGGTAGACACTCAGACACACAATATTAAGGCGGCTCTTGGTGAAGTGACAGCTAATGATTTGACTCCCCTCACCCTGCCACCCTCTACATTACATCGCGAGTCATTTATTAGCGACATCTATTAAAAAATTTGAAAAACTAAGATGTAATTTATTACCGACATCTATTAAAATTTTTGAAAACAAATGTGTCACCTACACAATGCTTGGCCAAAATTCACGAACCATAGAAAGTTGGAGACACGGCAGCATGGCATTTTTAAAATATAAAATTTTAATTTTATGTAGGTAAATTGAAAAAAGTGTTTTATAAAAAAACAATAAATCAGCAATGTTCAATTAATCAGCCGCAATTTATACTAAAATTAAATTATGTATGAAGTCAAGTTTGTTTCATGTTTTAGTTATTTTACTGTTTTTTTTTGAAGTGAAAACTTCTTTAGCGGCGTTGTACCCTTTTTGTAATGGGGAAAAATGCTAAACTCTCATCAGTAAGAATCACGTGGCTGATAGAAAATGCGTAAGACGGATGTGACGGATGGAGAGTAGACAGCTGGCGGCAGAAGTATCCCCTACTTTCAAGTGTAATCTCTTTCTACGGGGCGCGTTGAAAATGGCGGCGCGTCATTTTAAGACGTAAACACTTGTGTCACCAGCAACGCGCTAATTTTGAAAATGGAACTAATAGCAGCGATCTCTTCGGTGAAATCATAGACTTATTTATACTCTGTGACTATAAGTTTAAATCGTAGAATGCGTGCATGTAGAAATTAAAAAGGTCACGGGCGCGAAATCTTTAGATTTTTTCTCTAATTACAAACTGATTGAATTGTGTGACTGTATAGTAACAGGAAAGAAATAATTTTAATCCTTTGCCGCTAATTTCAAAATATCAAAAATGCACAACGTTAATATTCAAGTTTTCATTTCTGCCGGCACTCCCGGAGTGCTAACCGATTTTTTTTTACATTTTGCATAGTACTTATTACTACTTACTAGGTACGTAACTAGGTACGTCTTATGTCATGCTCACTTTAAACATTTCTGCGGTGGTGTCGTGTGAGGCGGGTCGTTACGTTCCCTCAAATATGCTCGTGAACGGGTGCTGCCAGTGGGAATGGGTCTGCTTCTGAGTACCTATCTTAACGCATATTGAATTGTAGGAATTGCGTTTCTTCTTTATTATTTTTTATATCTTGTGTCAAGTATTTTTTGGTAAATATTGCCTACTTAGGAGTAGCAAAGTGATTTCTGAACTAGTTGAAAGTTATTTACTCTCACAATTACCTATCCATTATATAGTAGGTAATTAACTTTAACCTACCTTTTGCGTGTAAACTTTTGTTAATTATTGTGTAAATGACCTCACTTTAAATGTGGAGGTCATTTTTCAATGTTGACGACTCTGTATGAAATATACAGGGAGAAAAAAGCAGCCCTTGACGAGTTTCTTGCCGGTTCTTCTCGTTACAAGGTCTCCCGCTTAGGGTTTGCGAACCGATGACGTAGCTTCTATGACATTCACAAGTGCTTGTAACAGCCTAGACTGAATAAATGATTTTTGAATATTGAATTTTTTGAATTTATTTAAAAGGTTTTTTTATAGTGATTGCGTCGCGTGCAGACTATTGTATGGCATCATTGAAATGATGATTTCCAAATAATTTTACAAGATCGTTTTTTTTTTCGGAAAGGAAGTATTTTGATTATCTACTTACTACATTTTTCGTGTTTTTTCAATTCAATTCAACTGAATTTATTCAGACAATAGAGATTTTACTCAAATGATTTACTAATTTTGTTGACAACTACATTTTGTTTATTGATGGTGTAATATATTGGTATTTATTGGTAAAATAGGTATACGCAATAATAAACATTATCACCAGAGGAGATTAATATTTCTGGTAAGTATACTTTATAATCTAACCACTACGAAAAAAATATCATAGAATCTAAAACCTATATCGATTGACGAAGTTTGAGGCCTGAAATCACGACCGTTTAAAAGATTTCAATAATATAAAATATTTTTTTTATAAATTATGAAGTTGGATAAACAACAGTAATATGAAAACGCTTTTGACGTAAGTAGGTACTAAACAAAACAGGCCAACTTTTTTAGGTTGGTGTGCGTTCACTGCGTCTAAATTGTAATATAATAAAAATTAGAGAGTGCCCTCCCCCCCGGCTTTTGTGTCTGCCAATTTACAATTTACCATCATTTCAGATTGATTAGGCCTCATACAAAACCGGCCAAGTGCGTGTCGGGCCACACGCAGTAGGGTTCCGTAGTTACCATATTCCATGCCTCATTTAATACCGTCATTTTTCATCTGCATAAATAACTTTGTTTTTCATAAAGTTTGTATAAATGACAAAGTTATATTTGCGGTTTTGGAAAATATGTTATATCTCATTCAAACCAATTTTAGTTGAAAGTGTTTATTAAGATCTACAGCATACATTTTTTTAAGATTTTTCACTCTCTTATTTTAAAAGTTAGAGGGGTAAACACACATTTTACCACTTTGGCAGTGTAGGTACATCTTTTAAACGGTTGACTTTGAGAAAAATAGTCTTAGAAACCTCAATGTCATTTTTAAAGACCTATCTATAGACAGTAGACACCCCGTACGCATAGATATGATGAAATTTTTTTTTTCAGTTTCAGTTCCATGTATGGGGATAATAATCTTAATAAAATGAAGGGATTTATATATTTAAGATAATAATCTTAAAAATATAAATCCCTTTATCTTTTATTTTTGTGTAAACATCGTAATGCGGTTCACCGAATACATGTACCTACCAAGTTTTAACTGTGTAATCCTAATAGTTTCGGAATAAAGTGGCTGTGACATACGGACGGACGGACAGACAGACAGATATGACGAATCTATAAGGGTTCCGTTTTTTGCCTTTAGGCTACGGAACCCTAAAAACGTGCTAATAATCCAGAGCCTGTAGCCAAATGTCACATTAAAATTTTCGCTATCACTTCGCTCCGAAAAATGTATGAATTAAGACTATTAGTAGGGCGGTAAAACAAGGTTTGAGGTTAGTTTTCGCACAAGTCATCACAGAAATACGAAAATTTGGTATCGATGCATTTAGTACGATGCCCTGATCACAAATATATAAGATGACAAGCGCGAAAATGGTGGGGGTAGAAACTGTGACGTCATAAAGTTTTCAGTACCAAGAAATAATAAAAACATATCATGTGGTATACCAAATGAAAGGGCTTTGTGAGTAGATTACGAATATATAACACACTATAACATTTTCACTACTTGGTCTAACAAATTATGAGAAAACGTCGAAAGATTTCACGATTCCGGGTTGCCGTTGAACAGCTCTGGACTGAAAACGACTGCATGGATTTCTGCAAAATACTTATCAAATTACTCTAAACATCCTCTATTCTGGTGTCCAAAGGTAATTGACCAAAGATATTTAAAAATAACAAAGTTACATCAATTTTACTAACAGCATAATTTTCTAAGTTTTCCGTTTCCTATAATAGTCCAGTAGCTTCGGTAGTAAAATCGGTTTTGCTATCATTTTTTTATTTTTTCTTATTTTTTTTCCGGGGACATAGGATAGCTTTGCTCTTGTAATAGGTATATGTTATCTTAATCTATATATATAAAATTCAAAGTCCTGACTGACTGATTGACTGATATATCAACGCACAGCCCAAACCGCTGACTTGGAGACTTAAATTTTGCACTTAAATACCTTTTACAGTAAAGGCATCTACTAAGTAAGGATTTTGGAAATTCCATCCCAAAAGGGGGGTAAAATAAGGGATGAAAGTTTGTATGAAAGTCCGTCAGTTTTGAAGTTAGGATCTTCAAATTTCGTATTTAGGCTGACAATTAAAAATTAATATTTATGTGTGCCTGCGTTTTTGACGATTGCATCCCCGAAGCGGTGAAAAGGTGGATGAAATTGTATCTGAAAAGTCCTTCATTTTCAAAGTAAAACTCACTAAATTTATTATTTAAGCTTAGGGTTGGAAAGTAAAAATAAATATGCAAACACACATTTCATATTTTATTGAATGTGAAATGTGTGTTTGCATTGCATTTGGGGTTAAAGGTTATAAATAAAATAAATATGAGATGAATAAACCTAAAAATCGATGGATGTCGTCATTGAGATTTAATGGGATGACGATTGCAAAGATGACATTTATTTTGAAGTTCAACACGGTGGACATAATTCAACCTGTTAAGGGTTGAAATTTCATATGGAAAAGTAATGTTTGTAAAATAGACATTTCGACTTGAAACTTCGTAGGAGTATATACTTCTAAAATGGGACGGGGACGGGAAGGAGATAGGGGACGGGGAGGGGGACGGAGACGGAGGAGGGGGATGGATTGGGGACAGGAACGGGGACTTGGACATATCTATTCTGTGATATGGACGGGGGCGGGAATAGAAATGGGATACTAATGTCTCTGGACCCTATTCTGAATATTATAAACTAGCTTCCAGCCGCAACTTTGTCCACGTGGATATTCGAGAAAATCCTTAGGGAACCTTTAACTAGAATAAATAGTATTATATACATATTTCATCAAAATCCGATCATCCGTTTTTACGTGTTTAGGTGGGTCCTAATTAATATTTGTACTAAAAAACCTGTTTTTCAGCATACAGCGCCTCTTACCTCAGAGGGCTCGGAGTAGGAAGGAAACATTATTCATAGGGCACAATAGTACAAAAAAACATCTACTTCAGCCCATAGGTCAAAGATGCCTGAAAATGCGGGGCAAATTATAATGTCGTTTTATATATAACGGGTGTAACAAGACCTTCAACGAAGCCGAAGTCCACGTATTCCGCCCATCATCAGGATCATTTTTTGTCTTTTAGACTATACCTGGGAAACCAATAGCTAAGAAGTTATTGAAGGTCAAGGTCAAAAATGTTTTTTCAACATTTTTTTGTAATCTTATTTTATTCGTTATTGCCTACTTTTTGTTTAATGAAACATTATCAAAATTTTATGTATTTCGTAACAAACAATGGCTTCAAAACGACGTCACTAGATGTATCTCATAAGCATGCACATAAACGCTGTCTTTCAACTTGGCTGCACGCAGTTGTGTAGCATATACTCGCAGGCGTGGTCTGTTGTACGCGTTACATTGCGTGATAAAGTATGCAATACTTTTTAACACCAAAAAAGAAAATCGTTTCCCAGCAATAATTTTGAACAGAAATGATCATGATGATGGGCAGAATACGTAGACCTCGGCTTCGTTGAAGGTCTTGTTACACCCGGTATATATTTAATTCTCACATAATTACTACAAAAGAAAAGAACCTAGGTACTATGGGCAACAACGTCGCTTAACTAGTTTGCAATAAAATTCATGTGCGCGCGTATCGCCCTTGCACGAACTAAACGTATGTGACAGCGGGCGCGGCGTGCAAGCGATTTTAACCTTAGCAGTAGTTAAGTGACGCTGTTGCCCATGGTACTGTGGGCAACAGCGTCGCTTAACCAGTTTGCAACAAAATTCGTGTGCGCGCGCATCGCCCCTGCACGAACTAAACGTATTTGACAGCTTGCGCGGCGTGCAAGCGATTTTAACCTTAGCAGTGGTTAAGCGACGCTGTTGCCCATGGTACATCTGTTTGTTTTACATCGCCTTAGGATCTCAGGTACACTCCACATTTGTTATAAACTTACCTAATATCTTCGTCTAGTGAGAAAGTTTGCAGTTTATAATATTTTAATTTTTGCAGTCTCACATATCCGATTTCGTTTTTGACATAATACCCAGATGCACCACTGAGCAAGTAATTCACTACGTAGACGCACTATAACCGCCGATTCTGCTGTTTTACCGACGGCACAATACTCCATTTATTAGTTATAATTGCAAATTGCTTCGATAGCTTTCACTGTGACAGAGTGGCATGAAGTTTAAACTTTTTTTAGGCTTTGGGCTAAAGTAGCACCCTAGGGCTAATGCACCTTGATGGTACGGTACTCCACTCTAGCTGACACTTTAGTTGATAAAAGGTATTTAAAAATAAGAAAATTACATAAATATTAAAAACAGTGTAATTTCCTATTTTACATCAATTACAAATATTATCCTCATATAGGGTTACATACTGTCCCATTTTTTTTACTACAAACATTTATTATTGAATATTTAGATTTTAGGCATTCACAATGCTATTTTTATATTAAGATAATTAATATACCTATAAGCAAAATGCTATGAAAAAAGTTATTGTAAGTAAATTCTAATATTATCTGGGTTCTTAGCAGATTACATTTTAATAGAATTATGTATAACCGGCTTAAAATGATCAAATTCTGTGTAATGTTGGCACTTACATATTTCCGAAAAATCTGGATATAGAAAAAATTTATAAATTCTGTAAGAATAAAAACGTCTTAATTTGGCTTCCAATTACGGCACTTGCAGTGTAGAATAGTCTTTTATATCAATTTTGGGTCAATGAGTCTTTTTCGGTAAATAAATACCACAAAATAAATACATATTTTCCCATACATTTTGTTCTAAACGTCTACTGTCTTAGGAACAAGCGTACGCAGCGACATCTACAATTAGCTTTGCGTTGCATGTGATAGATTTTGGAAGATAGAGCAATGTTTAGTCTAAAACTAATCTATTGTCTATTATATCTCTTAAGTTTAAATTGTAATTAATGTAAACTATTGAACTGAATGTAGACTATTAATACTGAATGTGGAATATTTAACTGAATGTAGACTATTCAACTGAATTAGACTAACTGAATGTAGGAAAACTAAGGGGAAATACCATTTAATAAAACGTAAGAAGTCCTTCAACAATTAATAATTTATTATTTTAAATAATTAACACAATAGGATCGTTCATTAAGCAACAACTATAAACCAAATCGAATATGTAACACATTTACAATAAAAAGAACGTTCATTAAGCAACAATTCTATCAACCACTTAAAATAAGTAACACAATTAATTTAATAGGAACGTTCATTATGCAACAAAAATCGACCAGATCAAATGAATAACACAAGCAATAATGGATGATTGAATGGCATAGAATAGTCTAAACAGCAGAAATAAAACATGTTAGAATAATACTTAACTTTCTGTTCCACAACCTTTTCACTTGACTTACTACAGTAGAATGTGTCTAAAAATATGCTATGCTCGGCAAGAGCAAGAAACATTCCCGCCATTTTTAAACAACCAATCAGCATTCAGCATTACAGAAAACAAGTCTGCCACAATGGCGCCAAACGATCAAATCAATACTTTTATACAAATAACTATTAATTTAATAAACAACCTGTGACAATTAAAATATAATATTATTATCATTATTTATCATTGAATTAATAATAAAGATATCTATTTTATACTTATTTTAAAATGATCATTGAATAAAAGGAAACTGTAGCAAACGGACATGAATCAAGTAATCAAATTAATTCCTTTTTATAACAATTAAGCAACAAATAATCAAATAACAGGAAACGGAAGCAGATCGTCATGGATCAAGTAATCAAATCAAATAATTTTAATAAACTTAGTAACAAATAATGATTTAAGTATTACATAAACTTACAAACAAATAATAAACTTTACATCAATAATTGTAACTATGACATTACATTATTTTCTATAGTCTCATTTTTACTATATCTATTACGGCCAGACTGACAGTACTTCGTCCTCGAAGGACATAAAAATATACATTAAAATAAAGAAAAGAAAAAAATTACAATGTTTGTTTTATTCTTCATAACCTTATTGAAATACACATATTTAAGTATGTTTTGAACATTGTTTCATAATGTCAAGTAATTTGGTACTTCGATAAATCTCACGAGTTCCGGCCACTTCCGGTTAGTAATAATACTAACACTTTGAATCTAAGAATTAAGAAAATTAAAGAATTATTTAAAAAAGAGAAAAAATAAATAAAATTAACTATGAAATTATTTGTCAAGAAACTTAACAGGAACTTGACCGAAATCCGTGAGACACTTTCTTTTATCCATTAAATAATACGTTTACTCCACTTTGCCTTTTTAATAATTAATAAACATTTTATTCCATTTTTATTTAACAATACAACATTTTTAGTAGGTATTGCCAGACACCTAGATATGCCAATAACATTCACTCGCTGCTGGTGAGAATAACTGACACCAAGCATCTGACCGACCAGCGAATACCATGTTTCTTAATATCAACATAACTTATAGGTAGGTATTGCCAGACACCTAGACATGCCAATAACATTCACCCGCTGCTGGTGAGAATAACTGACATCAAGCATCTGACCGACCAGCGAATACCATGTACCGAGGCCACGATTGCCAAATACATAGACATACTGATCACATTCACTCGCTGCCAGTGAGATCAACCAGTACCAAGCATAAGGCCGTCCAGCGAATATCATGTACCTGGTATACCTATAACATTCATCGCCAAATCATACATAGACATACCGATCACATTCACCCGCTGCCAGTGAGATGATTCGGTACCAAGCATGTGGCTTAACAGCGTTTTAAATATTATACAAAATGGAATAAATATAACTGCCAAATCATACATAGACATACCGATCACATTCACCCGCTGCCAGTGAGATGATTGGGTACCAAGCATGTGGCTTAACAGCGTTTTAAATATTATACAAAGTGGAATTCACGTAGACTTGAATACAGGTAAGGGTATAATTTGGTTCTATCGCTTTCAGCAATCGCAAAGGTATTAAAACCAGTGGATTTTTGAACAGTGCTCTGTTGTACTTTACACAAACCGTTTGGCCAATCTGACTTTAAACAATAGTACCTAGGTTAGGTATTATAATAATAAAATATAAATAGTCCTTTAAAGAACATAACGAAACAGTTATATGACTGTCTTGTGTCTATATTATAATCAAAACCACTACCCATTCACAACAACAGACAAAGTCAAACCCTGGACTGGGCAAAAATAGTTAAAACTTAAAACCACTGTCACCCTCAGGGGTGACACTGATCAGTGGGCGGGCACCTAAAAACAGTCAAAGCACTAGACTAAACCACTATAGGTAGGTACTTATTACTAATATTTACAATTAAAATCAATATGTATAATTAGAAAAGAATTCTATTAAAACAAAAATGTGGTACGATATCACGTGGCTTCATCAGTTTGCGAATAAACAAGCATTATCATTATCATAATGATGAATCATTACCATTATCAACATCATCATTAACATCAATACTAGCATCAAGACCAGCATCAAGGCCAGCATCAATGCCAGCGTTAACACCAGCATCAATACCAGCACTAATATCAGAAACAATACCAGCATCAATCCTTGCATCAATACCAGCATCAATACCATCATCAATACTAACATCAATACCAACTTCAATACCAACATCAATACCGACATCAATACCGACATCAATACCGACATCAATACCGACATCAATACCGACATCAATACCTACATCAATACCGACATCAATACCGACATCAATACCGACATCAATACCGACATCAATACCGACATCAATACCGACATCAATACCAATATCAATACCAACATCAATACCAACATCAATACCAAAATCAATACCAACATCTATACCAACATCAATACCAACATCAATACCAACATCAATACCAACATCAATACCTATATCGACTCCTAAATCAATACCTACATCCTAACCAAAAAGGATTTGAAGTCAAGGCATCCGATAATATATTTAGTTCCTACAACATAGGAATTCCAAGAGTATAAATTCTATCAGAATCTCGTAAATCTCGTAATAGAAACTAAAGCTTTTAGTTTGTCTAACATTAAAGTTATCAGACCAATAGAATACTCTTTGCCTGGAACAACTAAAAATATTCAAAAAATTCGGTAGGTATGACCATAGAATATGAATAAGATTCTTGGGTATGACCACAGTTTTTTTTTCTTACACACCCGCAAAGAAAGTTGTCAAAGAAATGTTCCCGATAAGTTTTTTACATTATTCAATAACATGAAAAAAATAACACTAATAACTAACTGAATATCATAATATCAACCTTGTCACAGATTAGGTAATAGTACAAGTACCTTGTGTTTTAATAAAAATAGTGTTTATCTTATCACGCCGTTCTTCTTTCAAGTGGTAACGGTCACCAAAAGTATCTTTACTTAATACGATTCTTGTAGGCTAGTTCGAAAGTGAACAATTAAAACTATAATAATATAGATCTCAAGAAAAACGGAAACACTTAAAGAAATTATAAAAAGTTAATATACATAGTTGATACTTAAATATCACAATTACGAAATAAATTACTCAAAAACATGGTCTAATCAGTTGATAGATTTAAACTTATTGGGGTAGTTAATAAATAGTAGTAGTAGTAGTATATAGTAGTAAATAAATAATATATAGTAGTAGGTACTACTATCTATATATATCCTATGAATAGTAATAGCACAATAGCAGCTAATAGATTCATTTAAGGGTCCATGATAGGAAAACATGGTTTGCCGAGATCATATTTTTATACAGAAAACTTAAAGTTGTAGCCGCAAACAAAAAAACACACGACAAGCTAAAGAGATTCTCGAGTAGCTATAAGAATTTAATTGCGTATAAACCTCACAGATGATTGTAAAAAAAAAAAACCGAATATCATCAAAACATAACGTGCTGTGCAGTCCAATCTCCAATAAATCTTTCAAGAAAGATAATTGTGCTAAACATAATGATGAAAAAAAAAAACAACGTGAAACATCGAAAAAGCATAGAAGAAAAGTTATTTTCCGTACCCTTTACACGTAAAGAGAAGACAGAGACAAATGTTTCCGCATAACCGAGCCTTAAGGCTAGACGAGTTTACGGTCTGACGAAAAGATTGATATTTTAGTTTTCAGTGTGAGGACATTATTTAAAATTCCTCTACACAAAACAAATACTATCTACTAACTAAAGAATATAAAAAACCCATTAACCTAACAGAATATTGGAAAATGGCTTGGTAACTCAAAAATAAAAACGTAAATATCATCATAAGAATAAAGTTCCACTTGTCAGATTTTGTAGTATTCAAAGATATGATGTTTTATACAAAAAGTTTTAAATATAACTTTTTGCTGTACACAATACCGGGTATACTTTTTTTTTATGGTCCAGTATTTCAGGAAATCGAATAAAAGGTACTAAATTTTGACAAATTTCTGGCAAAGTGACAAATAAAGCTATGCAGTGATCCACCATATTGTACAGAGATAGAGAAAAAGTAGATTTCGTGAACTGCCTGGCCTTAAATTGGAAAAAGATAACAACTCAACTATACTCAACTCAACTCAAAAATATTAATTTAATCTAGACTGTTAAAAGCATTTGTTAATTTCATAGCATCTACGTCATCGATTCGCGAACGCTATGCGGTAAACCTTGTAATGACAACAATAAATCTAACCTATTGTATGATTAGAGGTATAGATTTATGTAGTAATAGTAACCAGCAATAATAAAAAAAATTAAGAATGAAAAGGCTAAAAACCATTGATACTAATACTTCGATAAATGTTAGAATATTACTGCTTTCGTCAAATGATTTTATTATTACTTTGCAAATGATAACCAAAACTTCTATGATGTTTAAAATATGATGTACACAAAATACATAAATAATATTACTTCAGCAAGTTATTTCATAGTGTAGAATTATAATAACTACCTAGTGACGTAGTTAATAAGCCGTGCTGCAAAAAAAAAATTGTTTGCTTAACCCGGTAAGCCTTAAACGGTCACCAATTTCTATGCACTTCAAAAAGTTTGGACGTACAATACCTATAGTCAACCATTGTACATACTTAGTAAAATCTGCCTACCTACTTGTGAACCTATTTTAAGTGAACAAATATTTTGTTAACCTCATTTTAATTTCATTATCCTACTATACGCCACTAATGACACCACATAAATGTGTACCACAAATACCATCACATATCAGTTTTTTATAAATATCTTTAGATGATATCGATTATTAATCTTTCTCTTCAAAGTTTACGACAATAATTCGCTAAATTCAACTAACTGAATAGCAGGTTTTATGAATAAATCACAGAAATCGTAAAAAAAAACACATCCACCGAGAGCCTTACCGGCCTTTGCAGCAGGGAACGAGTCCGGATGTTTTTCTTCTTTTCGAAGCAAGGTACTCGAAACTGTTGTGACAGCAGCTTGTATCCCCGCCGATGCAGTTTTCGGGATCAGGACCATACAACGGCAGCGGAGCGGAGTCATCTGGCCGATCACATCAGCATCCACCCTGAAAATTATTAGGAAACGGTGTTAATATTTTGAAATGGACAGAGACTATCCCACTTCTGATGATAGATTTTGGAAGATAGAGCAATGTTTAGTCTAAAACTAATCTATTGTCTATTATATCTCTTAAGTTTAAATTGTAATTAATGTAAACTATTGAACTGAATGTAGACTATTAATACTGAATGTGGAATATTTAACTGAATGTAGACTATTCAACTGAATTAGACTAACTGAATGTAGGAAAACTAAGGGGAAATACCATTTAATAAAACGTAAGAAGTCCTTCAACAATTAATAATTTATTATTTTAAATAATTAACACAATAGGATCGTTCATTAAGCAACAACTATAAACCAAATCGAATATGTAACACATTTACAATAAAAAGAACGTTCATTAAGCAACAATTCTATCAACCACTTAAAATAAGTAACACAATTAATTTAATAGGAACGTTCATTATGCAACAAAAATCGACCAGATCAAATGAATAACACAAGCAATAATGGATGATTGAATGGCATAGAATAGTCTAAACAGCAGAAATAAAACATGTTAGAATAATACTTAACTTTCTGTTCCACAACCTTTTCACTTGACTTACTACAGTAGAATGTGTCTAAAAATATGCTATGCTCGGCAAGAGCAAGAAACATTCCCGCCATTTTTAAACAACCAATCAGCATTCAGCATTACAGAAAACAAGTCTGCCACAATGGCGCCAAACGATCAAATCAATACTTTTATACAAATAACTATTAATTTAATAAACAACCTGTGACAATTAAAATATAATATTATTATCATTATTTATCATTGAATTAATAATAAAGATATCTATTTTATACTTATTTTAAAATGATCATTGAATAAAAGGAAACTGTAGCAAACGGACATGAATCAAGTAATCAAATTAATTCCTTTTTATAACAATTAAGCAACAAATAATCAAATAACAGGAAACGGAAGCAGATCGTCATGGATCAAGTAATCAAATCAAATAATTTTAATAAACTTAGTAACAAATAATGATTTAAGTATTACATAAACTTACAAACAAATAATAAACTTTACATCAATAATTGTAACTATGACATTACATTATTTTCTATAGTCTCATTTTTACTATATCTATTACGGCCAGACTGACAGTACTTCGTCCTCGAAGGACATAAAAATATACATTAAAATAAAGAAAAGAAAAAAATTACAATGTTTGTTTTATTCTTCATAACCTTATTGAAATACACATATTTAAGTATGTTTTGAACATTGTTTCATAATGTCAAGTAATTTGGTACTTCGATAAATCTCACGAGTTCCGGCCACTTCCGGTTAGTAATAATACTAACACTTTGAATCTAAGAATTAAGAAAATTAAAGAATTATTTAAAAAAGAGAAAAAATAAATAAAATTAACTATGAAATTATTTGTCAAGAAACTTAACAGGAACTTGACCGAAATCCGTGAGACACTTTCTTTTATCCATTAAATAATACGTTTACTCCACTTTGCCTTTTTAATAATTAATAAACATTTTATTCCATTTTTATTTAACAATACAACATTTTTAGTAGGTATTGCCAGACACCTAGATATGCCAATAACATTCACTCGCTGCTGGTGAGAATAACTGACACCAAGCATCTGACCGACCAGCGAATACCATGTTTCTTAATATCAACATAACTTATAGGTAGGTATTGCCAGACACCTAGACATGCCAATAACATTCACCCGCTGCTGGTGAGAATAACTGACATCAAGCATCTGACCGACCAGCGAATACCATGTACCGAGGCCACGATTGCCAAATACATAGACATACTGATCACATTCACTCGCTGCCAGTGAGATCAACCAGTACCAAGCATAAGGCCGTCCAGCGAATATCATGTACCTGGTATACCTATAACATTCATCGCCAAATCATACATAGACATACCGATCACATTCACCCGCTGCCAGTGAGATGATTCGGTACCAAGCATGTGGCTTAACAGCGTTTTAAATATTATACAAAATGGAATAAATATAACTGCCAAATCATACATAGACATACCGATCACATTCACCCGCTGCCAGTGAGATGATTGGGTACCAAGCATGTGGCTTAACAGCGTTTTAAATATTATACAAAGTGGAATTCACGTAGACTTGAATACAGGTAAGGGTATAATTTGGTTCTATCGCTTTCAGCAATCGCAAAGGTATTAAAACCAGTGGATTTTTGAACAGTGCTCTGTTGTACTTTACACAAACCGTTTGGCCAATCTGACTTTAAACAATAGTACCTAGGTTAGGTATTATAATAATAAAATATAAATAGTCCTTTAAAGAACATAACGAAACAGTTATATGACTGTCTTGTGTCTATATTATAATCAAAACCACTACCCATTCACAACAACAGACAAAGTCAAACCCTGGACTGGGCAAAAATAGTTAAAACTTAAAACCACTGTCACCCTCAGGGGTGACACTGATCAGTGGGCGGGCACCTAAAAACAGTCAAAGCACTAGACTAAACCACTATAGGTAGGTACTTATTACTAATATTTACAATTAAAATCAATATGTATAATTAGAAAAGAATTCTATTAAAACAAAAATGTGGTACGATATCACGTGGCTTCATCAGTTTGCGAATAAACAAGCATTATCATTATCATAATGATGAATCATTACCATTATCAACATCATCATTAACATCAATACTAGCATCAAGACCAGCATCAAGGCCAGCATCAATGCCAGCGTTAACACCAGCATCAATACCAGCACTAATATCAGAAACAATACCAGCATCAATCCTTGCATCAATACCAGCATCAATACCATCATCAATACTAACATCAATACCAACTTCAATACCAACATCAATACCGACATCAATACCGACATCAATACCGACATCAATACCGACATCAATACCGACATCAATACCTACATCAATACCGACATCAATACCGACATCAATACCGACATCAATACCGACATCAATACCGACATCAATACCGACATCAATACCAATATCAATACCAACATCAATACCAACATCAATACCAAAATCAATACCAACATCTATACCAACATCAATACCAACATCAATACCAACATCAATACCAACATCAATACCTATATCGACTCCTAAATCAATACCTACATCCTAACCAAAAAGGATTTGAAGTCAAGGCATCCGATAATATATTTAGTTCCTACAACATAGGAATTCCAAGAGTATAAATTCTATCAGAATCTCGTAAATCTCGTAATAGAAACTAAAGCTTTTAGTTTGTCTAACATTAAAGTTATCAGACCAATAGAATACTCTTTGCCTGGAACAACTAAAAATATTCAAAAAATTCGGTAGGTATGACCATAGAATATGAATAAGATTCTTGGGTATGACCACAGTTTTTTTTTCTTACACACCCGCAAAGAAAGTTGTCAAAGAAATGTTCCCGATAAGTTTTTTACATTATTCAATAACATGAAAAAAATAACACTAATAACTAACTGAATATCATAATATCAACCTTGTCACAGATTAGGTAATAGTACAAGTACCTTGTGTTTTAATAAAAATAGTGTTTATCTTATCACGCCGTTCTTCTTTCAAGTGGTAACGGTCACCAAAAGTATCTTTACTTAATACGATTCTTGTAGGCTAGTTCGAAAGTGAACAATTAAAACTATAATAATATAGATCTCAAGAAAAACGGAAACACTTAAAGAAATTATAAAAAGTTAATATACATAGTTGATACTTAAATATCACAATTACGAAATAAATTACTCAAAAACATGGTCTAATCAGTTGATAGATTTAAACTTATTGGGGTAGTTAATAAATAGTAGTAGTAGTAGTATATAGTAGTAAATAAATAATATATAGTAGTAGGTACTACTATCTATATATATCCTATGAATAGTAATAGCACAATAGCAGCTAATAGATTCATTTAAGGGTCCATGATAGGAAAACATGGTTTGCCGAGATCATATTTTTATACAGAAAACTTAAAGTTGTAGCCGCAAACAAAAAAACACACGACAAGCTAAAGAGATTCTCGAGTAGCTATAAGAATTTAATTGCGTATAAACCTCACAGATGATTGTAAAAAAAAAAAACCGAATATCATCAAAACATAACGTGCTGTGCAGTCCAATCTCCAATAAATCTTTCAAGAAAGATAATTGTGCTAAACATAATGATGAAAAAAAAAAACAACGTGAAACATCGAAAAAGCATAGAAGAAAATTTATTTTCCGTACCCTTTACACGTAAAGAGAAGACAGAGACAAATGTTTCCGCATAACCGAGCCTTAAGGCTAGACGAGTTTACGGTCTGACGAAAAGATTGATATTTTAGTTTTCAGTGTGAGGACATTATTTAAAATTCCTCTACACAAAACAAATACTATCTACTAACTAAAGAATATAAAAAACCCATTAACCTAACAGAATATTGGAAAATGGCTTGGTAACTCAAAAATAAAAACGTAAATATCATCATAAGAATAAAGTTCCACTTGTCAGATTTTGTAGTATTCAAAGATATGATGTTTTATACAAAAAGTTTTAAATATAACTTTTTGCTGTACACAATACCGGGTATACTTTTTTTTTATGGTCCAGTATTTCAGGAAATCGAATAAAAGGTACTAAATTTTGACAAATTTCTGGCAAAGTGACAAATAAAGCTATGCAGTGATCCACCATATTGTACAGAGATAGAGAAAAAGTAGATTTCGTGAACTGCCTGGCCTTAAATTGGAAAAAGATAACAACTCAACTATACTCAACTCAACTCAAAAATATTAATTTAATCTAGACTGTTAAAAGCATTTGTTAATTTCATAGCATCTACGTCATCGATTCGCGAACGCTATGCGGTAAACCTTGTAATGACAACAATAAATCTAACCTATTGTATGATTAGAGGTATAGATTTATGTAGTAATAGTAACCAGCAATAATAAAAAAAATTAAGAATGAAAAGGCTAAAAACCATTGATACTAATACTTCGATAAATGTTAGAATATTACTGCTTTCGTCAAATGATTTTATTATTACTTTGCAAATGATAACCAAAACGTCTATGATGTTTAAAATATGATGTACACAAAATACATAAATAATATTACTTCAGCAAGTTATTTCATAGTGTAGAATTATAATAACTACCTAGTGACGTAGTTAATAAGCCGTGCTGCAAAAAAAAAATTGTTTGCTTAACCCGGTAAGCCTTAAACGGTCACCAATTTCTATGCACTTCAAAAAGTTTGGACGTACAATACCTATAGTCAACCATTGTACATACTTAGTAAAATCTGCCTACCTACTTGTGAACCTATTTTAAGTGAACAAATATTTTGTTAACCTCATTTTAATTTCATTATCCTACTATACGCCACTAATGACACCACATAAATGTGTACCACAAATACCATCACATATCAGTTTTTTATAAATATCTTTAGATGATATCGATTATTAATCTTTCTCTTCAAAGTTTACGACAATAATTCGCTAAATTCAACTAACTGAATAGCAGGTTTTATGAATAAATCACAGAAATCGTAAAAAAAAACACATCCACCGAGAGCCTTACCGGCCTTTGCAGCAGGGAACGAGTCCGGATGTTTTTCTTCTTTTCGAAGCAAGGTACTCGAAACTGTTGTGACAGCAGCTTGTATCCCCGCCGATGCAGTTTTCGGGATCAGGACCATACAACGGCAGCGGAGCGGAGTCATCTGGCCGATCACATCAGCATCCACCCTGAAAATTATTAGGAAACGGTGTTAATATTTTGAAATGGACAGAGACTATCCCACTTCTGATGATAGATTTTGGAAGATAGAGCAATGTTTAGTCTAAAACTAATCTATTGTCTATTATATCTCTTAAGTTTAAATTGTAATTAATGTAAACTATTGAACTGAATGTAGACTATTAATACTGAATGTGGAATATTTAACTGAATGTAGACTATTCAACTGAATTAGACTAACTGAATGTAGGAAAACTAAGGGGAAATACCATTTAATAAAACGTAAGAAGTCCTTCAACAATTAATAATTTATTATTTTAAATAATTAACACAATAGGATCGTTCATTAAGCAACAACTATAAACCAAATCGAATATGTAACACATTTACAATAAAAAGAACGTTCATTAAGCAACAATTCTATCAACCACTTAAAATAAGTAACACAATTAATTTAATAGGAACGTTCATTATGCAACAAAAATCGACCAGATCAAATGAATAACACAAGCAATAATGGATGATTGAATGGCATAGAATAGTCTAAACAGCAGAAATAAAACATGTTAGAATAATACTTAACTTTCTGTTCCACAACCTTTTCACTTGACTTACTACAGTAGAATGTGTCTAAAAATATGCTATGCTCGGCAAGAGCAAGAAACATTCCCGCCATTTTTAAACAACCAATCAGCATTCAGCATTACAGAAAACAAGTCTGCCACAATGGCGCCAAACGATCAAATCAATACTTTTATACAAATAACTATTAATTTAATAAACAACCTGTGACAATTAAAATATAATATTATTATCATTATTTATCATTGAATTAATAATAAAGATATCTATTTTATACTTATTTTAAAATGATCATTGAATAAAAGGAAACTGTAGCAAACGGACATGAATCAAGTAATCAAATTAATTCCTTTTTATAACAATTAAGCAACAAATAATCAAATAACAGGAAACGGAAGCAGATCGTCATGGATCAAGTAATCAAATCAAATAATTTTAATAAACTTAGTAACAAATAATGATTTAAGTATTACATAAACTTACAAACAAATAATAAACTTTACATCAATAATTGTAACTATGACATTACATTATTTTCTATAGTCTCATTTTTACTATATCTATTACATGCAACCCCATTGTCCTACCTATTTAAAATGTATTGTAAGCTTTTTGACTCGACGCCTTAATGCGGGTAGCTTTAGTATGTCATGCTCACTTTAAACATTTCTGCGGTGGTGTCGTGTGAGGCGGGTCGTTACGTTCCCTCAAATATGGTTGAGCGAAACGATGGCTGGTTCATGCGTCATGGTCGTGAACGGGTGCTGCCAGTGGGAATGGGTCTGCTTCTGTCTGCTTGTACTAAGGGCGTCGCATATTTTTTTCTTCATGTTTAATATTATCAATCTGTATGGCACTTCTTACTCAAAACATAAAATTAATAACTAATCCTTGTTTTGGTTTCTCACTTTTTTTTATTGCTAATGACTAAAATCATTATTTTTCTTTCGTAATATTTTTTCGTCTATAGTTTTGTAAGTAAAGGCCTATGAAAAGCTTTTGGATATTAGTTTTCAATTCAGTGCCTTAGGATGGGTAGCCTAAGTATGTCATGCTCTCTTTAATCATTTCTGCGGTGGTGTCGTGTGGGGCGGGTCGTTACGTTCCCTCAAATATGGTTGAGCGAAGCGATGGCTGGTCCATGCGTCATGCTCGTGAACGGGTGCTGCCAGTGGGAATGGGTCTGCTTCTGAGTACCTATCTTAACGCGTATTGAATTGTAAGAATTGCGTTTTTTTATGTCTTGCATCAAGTGTTTTTTGGTTCGAGAAGCAGACAGAGCGATTTCTCAACTAGTTGAAAGTTATTTACTCTCACATTTACCTATCTGAATGTAGTAGATATTTAATTTTAACCTACCTACCCATTGTGTGCAAACTTTTGTTAATTATTGTGATGGAAAATGACCTCACTTTAAACTTAAATGTTAAGTTTAATGAAAATTAAATTTAATGTAATTTAAAACTATGGGTGTAATTGAGCCTGAAATAAATACATTTTATTTATTTATTTAAACGTGGAGCTCATTTTTCAATGTTGACGACTCTGTATGAAATATACAGGGAGAAAAAAGCAGCCCTTGATGAGTTTCTTGTCGGTTCTTCTCGTTACAAGGTCTCCCGCTTAGGATTTGCGAACCGATGGCGTAGCTTCTGTGACATTCACAAGTGCTTGTAACAGCCTAGACTGAATAAATTATTTTTGAATTTTGAATTTTTTGAATTCATTTCCGATTAAAATCTAGAAACAACCGGTGAACAAATAAGTAAATGAAGATCTCATTAAGACCTTTCATTTCATCAAACCATCAGTCTAGGGTGAGTACTTTCCGAGATATTTCTGTTTTAAATTTGACAGCTGTCATTTATAATGAAGATCTCAGTAAGAACTTTCATTGCTTCAAAGACACCATCAGTCTAGGATGAGTACTTTCCGAGATATTGCTGTTTTAAATTTGACAGCGGTCATTTATAATGAAGATCTCAGTGAGAACTTTCATTGCTGCAAAGACCCCATCATTCTAGGATGTGTATTTTTCGAGATAGTGGGTGCATTCTGCCAGATTAATCTCTGAGTCATCGATCGCGGTTCGCCATAGAGTAAATTTTAACCATGGAAAGTAATTTGTATGGATTGTTCAATATTTTACTTTCCATGGTTGAAATGTATTCTACGGCGATCGATAACTCAGAGATTTGTCTGGCAGAATAAACCCATTGCAATTTCAAGTTTGACAGCTGTTGTCTGAAATGAAGATAATATAAGGCCTTTAATTTTTTTAAAGACACCATCAGTCTAGGATGAGTACTTTCTGAGATATTGTTGTTTTAAGTTTGACAGCTGTCATCTGAAGGGAATCTTACTAAGACCTTTCTTTCTTCTAGGCACTATCAGTCTGGGATGAGCACTTTTCGAGATATTACTGCTTTAGGTTTGAAAGCTGTCATCTGAAATGAAGATCTCACCAAGATCTATCTTTTCTTCAAAGATATCATCAGTCTAGGATAAGTACTTTCCGAGATATTGCAGTTTTAAGTTTGACAGCTGTCATCTGAAGGGAATCTTACTAAGACCTTTCTTTCTTCTAGGCACTATCAGTCTGGGATGAGCACTTTCCGAGATATTACTGCTTTAGGTTTGAAAGCTGTCATCTGAAATGAAGATCTCACCAAGACCTTCCTTTTCTTCAAAGACACCATCCGTCTAGGATGAGCACTTTCCGAGATATTGCCGTTTTAAGTTTGACAGCAGTCATCTGAAATAAAGATCCTACTAAGACGTTTAGTTTCTTCAAAGACACCAGCAGTCTAGTATAAGTACTTTCCGAGATATTGCCGTTTTAATTTTTTATTTTTTTTTTATTTTGGTAAATAAACAAATTTACATTTTTTTTCTTAATCTAAATAGTGCAACAAAAACCAGAAAGGTTTATTCGTACACTACCCATTCGTCACTGACAATCATAAATGTAAGTTTATAGACAGTTACAATACAAGTCATCTCAGTTAAAATTATTTCCTAGCATCATCTAAAAATAAAAGTATGCGACAAACAAGTTAGGCTGGCGCGTGGTGCGCGGAAACAGGACAAATACACACATACACGCACACACGTGCAATTCGACAAAAGATGGCAGTCAGCACAGCTATTGTATGATGCGGTGAGTCAGATACTTTTTTTTTAAGTTCAGAGTAAACACGTTTGCAATACTGCGTACAGGATGCTCCATTTCGTGAATATTTATGGGCAAAGTATTACTTATATTTAAATGTGCTTATTTTATTTTATATCGTTAAGTTTATTTAATTTATCTATAAAGTAGGATTTAAGTATGTTTTTAAAATTTTTACTATTAATTTTGTTTATTGTATCAATGGGCAAGTTATTTATTAAATTTGAAACAATATATGCCGATGTCCGTTTTCCATATTTGACAGCTGTCATCTGGAATGAAGATCTCAACATGAATTTTATTTCTTCAAAGTCGTCATTTATGAATCTCCGATACTTACACCCGTATTAAAGAACAACGCCCAAACCCGTGATCATGCAGTATGCCGCGGGATGCCGCAGGATCCTTTAGTATGTTACGACGTGCTATGTCGCGTCGTAACAGGCCATGCTGTTGTGGCCGCAGGATACCACATAATGATTCGGTACGCCCTAAGCGTGCCGTGCCACCCCATGCTGCGCCATGCCGTCAGTGAGCGCAGGCCATGATTATATTGTTACCTAGGTTACGCCGTCGATTACATAGACGACAGTGATGCCGGCGCCGTGTGTCACTGTAGTAGAGCTCTCTATGATATGAAGAATGTACTGTGACAAAGGTCAACCCTGCTGGTTTTTGTGGATCTCTGAATGCGAAAATAGGTTGATCTCCTTATGACAAGAAAAATATACTGTGACAAAGTTCAACCTCGCTGGTTTCAATGGATCTCTGAAGCATACTAATTTTGTACTGTACTAAAGGTCTTTGTTGCTGGTTTAGTACTTGTTGGTCACTTTCGTTTTTTTTTTATTTAATATTGTATTCCGAGATATACACTGCCACTATTTAAAGTTTCGTTTCGTCAAAATCCGTCCAGTGATTTTGCGTGATGAGAATTCAGTCAGACAGACAGACAGGACTTTTCTTAACGGTTCTAACATGTTCAGTTAACGTACCGATTTTAAATCGCTCTGGTTGTTTTTTTTTCGAATATATTCAATTTACAGACTTTTTTGCGTTTACGATTTTATTGAAGGTATAGATTATAATAGGTACTATCAAAATGTTGTACCTAGTGAGTATAATAAATTATTGCAAATGTAGTCTCCTTTGCTTTCCTGACATTTATTTTAATTTTTAGGTTATTTCTTTTTCAATGTTCCGATTTTATCCAAAATAAACTTCTACACAGTTTTCGAGGTCGCAATTTTAATCTATTATTAATAGCTCATCTGATGCACAAAAATCCAAAACTCCTCGTATTATTTCCAAATAGAGTGAATTTTACCGACTTGACTACTGGACTATTATAGGAATCAGAACTTAGAAATAACAGAAAATTATGCTGTTAGTAAAATTGATGTAACTTTCTTATTTTTAAATATCTTTGGTCAATTACCTTTGGACACCAGAATAGAGGATGTTTAGAGTAATTTGATAAGTATTTTGCAGAAATCCATTCAGTCGTTTTCAGTCCAGAGCTGTTCAACGGCAACCCGGAATCGTGAAATCTTTCGACCTTTTCTCATAATTTGTTAGACCAAGTAGTGAAAATGTTATAGTGTGTTATATATTCGTAATCTACTCACAAAGCCCTTTCATTTGGTATACCACATGATATGTTTTTATTATTTCTTGGTACTGAAAACTTTATGACGTCACAGTTTCTACCCCCACCATTTTCGCGCTTGTCATCTTATATATTTGTGATCAGGGCATCGTACTGAATGCATCGATACCAAATTTTCGTATTTCTGTGATGACTTGTGCGAAAAGTGTTTTCTAAGCGTCTTTTCTCAGATTACCGCCGCTCTATATAATCCATACATTATATTTTTTCCCATCGAAATTTTTTATTGCCATAGTCGGTTTTTAGATTCGCATAAATCGCTTTACAGTGTATTATTGCCATATAAAAAAAATGATCACAGACTAGGATAATTTTGCTAAAAAACAAGGGTTTATACCGCTGGCGACAAAACTCGCCAGGACGTGGTGACAAAACTTGCCAGGACGTATTGCGCACTTTTTTTTTGGTGACTAAACTTGCCAGGACGTTTGAGCGGTTAACATATGATTTTAAAATTCGATTGTTTACGAAATGGAAACGGAAGCTGTTACCGAATTATCGAATCTGAAAAAAATTAACGCGCGTTCAGCGCTTGTCATCTGAACGTACTCTATGTCAATCCCATACAGTTTCAAAAGCGGAGCGATAACGATTTGCAAATATTACTTTGACTAGGGGGTCTCTGATGAGAAACCCTATCGGTTGGTATCGTAAAAATATATTTGGTGGGTTCGATTCCTGGATAAGGCAAAGTATTGGGACAGCCTATAGATCGCGTGATGCGTTTTATCGACACTTGACTGTCAAAACCCTTGTCCTTAAAAGTAATAAATCGATATTATTATGGCGTTTCAGTGGTCACTGGTCATGCTAGGGGGGGCAGGATGGTATAAATATTCTTACCTATACCCTACCTGCGTGCATCCAAATCTGTTCAGTTCAGGCATTTAAAAAGTTATAGTGGAATAAATTAACTCACAGTCGTGTGATTTATTACCTACAAATGTTTGATATTTTGAAGACTCATAATAATATATAGTATTCAAAATTTATAGGTAGGTATTTTATACTAACCGTCCTTACGCGTAATTTTTATATCTATGGCAAAATAATGCATCAGAGGGCCTATTACAAAACAAAAAAGAAACCGATAGTCGGACGCAATTCGTCGTTCAATTTACTTGATATTGAACCTTATCACTGAGGTAATAGTGCCACGGTGTTGGACGAATATCGTACGCTTATCACGATGCTTTTTTGTAATAGTCCTTCAGTTCGAAATGAATTTTCAAAACATAATTGTAACATTCTGACAGTGCTAAAGCGAGGCTAAAACAAATGAACGAGACATAGAGAACTGTGTAGCTGTCAGTGGGAGCATGAGCGATACGTGTTCCCCGTCCGAGCGCCGGTGGCGGTCTGCCGCCCGCTCCCCTCGAAGGCACCCTCTGTCAAAAATGTATCTGAATTTTTGAAAAATTGTCGCGGAAATCCCATAAATGGTCTTTTCGAAAATGTCTTTCGTGGATTTTTGTAGCATTTTTTCTCCTCTATCGATTGGTGGTAACGAGATTTCCATAGGACTCGTAGTTACGGAGGAGATGCACAGAAACAAAAGTGTTAGTCGATTTTATTTATGATATTTTTGGCATTATGTAAAATATTTATAACAAATGTTAATCGTGGAATCGATAGGCAAAATGTTGAAGATTCTTATGGTATATTTACTTTGTTTTAATATTCATTAAATAAAGAGGAGATAGAGAATGAAAACCTACTAAAAACCACGTTTTGCTAGTACAACGGCCTTAAGACTAGAAGCGAGCATTTGCCGCGCGGCAAGCGCGTGGTAACGCCGCGCGCGCCACTAGCGGGTTTACTAGCGTTGGCAGATGCCGACCCGCCGCCGTTGCCCGACGAGGTAATATTATAATGCATATGGCTACACAACACATGAATACACAGTCTTAATACTACTAACATTCTACCGACTCATGTAAAGTCTGTCCATCCTTACTTGTCTTATATGGTAAACAATCTTCACCGAACTCTTTATTGAAATAATCCTTACTAATACCTATATAATATTACTAGCGGCCCGCCCCGGCTTCGCACGGGTGCAATGTAGTTACTAAATGTAAAACTGTGCTAATGTGGTGTCAGTGTAAAGTTATTAGATTATACTACAGCATACATAATACCTAGGAGGACGACATATACCTAGGAGGACGACATATACCTAGGAGGACGACATATACCTATACGACGTACGCAAGGGGTGTTATAATATAATTGACGTGTGTGTGTGTCTGTCTGTCTGAGACAACCAACCTAGCTCCCAAACTTATGGATTGATTTTAATGAGGTTTTTATGCATAGTTTAAGAGAAGCGTATAGACGGCGGGAAGCGACTTCGTTTTATACTATGTATAGCTTTTGCCCGTGGCTCCACCTGCGTGGCAGTCGGTAATCGTTGTAAGTCTTCCCTTGAAAACCAATGATCGGGATGAAAAGAAGCCTGTGTTAAGTATTCCAGACTTAATCTATATCTGTGCCAAATTTTTCCTAAATCCGTTCACCCGTTCAGACGTGATTGAGTAGGTACCTAACAGAACAACATCCAAACATCAAAACTTTCACATTTATACAATTTTGTGATTATATAGGTAATAGCTGCACCCCGCGGTTTTACCCGCGCAGTCTGTCGATTCTGTAACCAAACTCGCATCTCACTTCACTCCGCGTGAATTTGTTATTAGACATTTGTTTACTAAATGAGCTATTTTACTGATTGCAAAAAATTTAGGTAGCCTGCGTAGCTATCTAAAATCTTTTGTGATAAAAAAACATTCTTATCATTATCTTATTTATGATTTAAAATTCCCGTGCAGTGAAGTGAGATTCGAAGTGGGGTTCGAGTTTGGTTACAGAATCGACGCCCTGTTAACGATTCTGTATTAGTTAGGTAGGTACTTAATAAAATTTATTAGCGGTAATTTAACAAAATAAGTATAATAATATTATGTTACATTTAATACTTACCTTATAGTTAAAAATTCTAATATCTTTGCTTAATAGTTATCTTCTTTATAAATAAAAATCGATGTATGTGTATTTGTTTCCTTTGCACTCCTAAACCATTCATCCACATCCGATTATGATGAAACTTTGGTGAATGTTTGGTGAATTGTTCTGCTTACTACTGAAAAGGTTTCTGGCTAAAAAAAACGTGACATTGCAACTCATGCCGGGCAAAGATTTATGCCGGGTGCAACTAATGTTGTGCATTATTATCAGGCTCTCCATCGAAACACTTCTCTAAATACCACATTCCTTGTCACGTTATCTGATATTTGCCAGATGTTGCCGTTTTATTTGACTAATATTTCGTAAAGTAGTGAAAATAGGGATAAAATGTACAACATTATAAGAATCAAAGCTTGTCTTGAAAATCGGGAAAATTAGAGATTAAACGTCAGCCCGTGCAGTGACAACTGACATTTATTTTTCTTAATCATTCAAATGCACTAAGAAGTTTTGATTCCGATATCGAAGTCAACCACCCTAAAAATAGCTTTCTACCCCTTTTCAACCCTGTTAAGGAATACATTTCAAAAAAATACGAAACCCGTGTTCAATTAATTTTGTAAAAGAATGTCTATGCCAAATTTCAAGTCAATCGGGCCAAGGAATCGTGTTCTCCCATACAAACTTTGCCACCCTGTTTCACCCTCTTAGGGATTGAATTTCGCAAAATCCCGTCTTAGTGAGCACCTACACCCTAAAAGGGACCCCCATGCAAAATTTGAGACTCCTAGCACTTGTAGTTTCTGAGATTTCGTGATGAGTCAGTGAGTGATTTACGCTTTTATATATATATAGATAAATGCGAAAGTCCGTTTGTTTATTTGTTTGTTTGTTTGTTACGCCTTCACGTCCTAACTACTGAACCGATCATCATGAAATTTTGTATACACGTTGTCAGGGGTACAGAAAAGGATATAGGGTACCTTTTATCCAGAAAAAACATATAGTTTCCAAGGGATAGCGAAAAAACTCTCCACGCAGACGAAGTCGCGGGCGGCCGCTAGTCATTAATAAAATACAACAAGTAGTTTTCCACACATAGATTACGAAATAAATACGTTTCTCGGAGGGGTCACACGTAAAAGAAAAAAGCAAGTGTTGAAAACCTACACAAGAATAAAAAATATAATTTAGTAAAAAAGCTGGACCTGTTTATTTTTCAACAATTATTAAACGAATCACGTCACGTATTGACAAATTGTCACATTGTCGTGGACTCGTGGCACGTAGTCATTCAAATCACATCATTTTGTTTGTTTATGCCCCCTTTTAACTTATAAAGGAGTCGGTATTCGAAAAGGTTGAAGAACACTGCCTAAATTAACTCTCGATTTCTGGGTCGTTATTCCAGGAGGAACCCCTTACCACCCCCGAAAGCAGCAGGTCCCAGGAAGACCTGACGCTGGACCCCGTGACCTGGGAGGAGTACTTCAGCGGGGAGGCCACAGACCGCGACGTGGGGAGGCCCAGGGTTGTGGAAACTAAGGTGCAGAAGTTCAAGGCGACGCTGTGGCTGTGTGAAGACTACCCTTTAGAGGTATGTCGCTTGTTGTGATGGAAATATTCTTTTCAACACACTTGCTCGTAAAGTGAGCCCTAATACATCGCTTTTAGGGCCATAAACCGAGCTATAACAAACGCGTGCAATAATATATAAAACACTAGGTTGTTATAGAATTATCCCTACAAAGTTAAATTAGTACCGCACTGCAAGTTCTATGCAAGTAAATAGAGCATTCCTAATTTAATCGGGTAATACAGTTATTTTTTTTAGTAACAACAAAGAGGTTTTATGCCGCTGAAAATTCATATTCGGTTTTGAAATAAATAAATGTGTAAGTCCTTATTAAGTCAAACAAATATTTATTATTATCAAATTATTCATAATTCACAATATTTTGATATAAAATATTAAAATATTTGCATTTTATCACTTCAAATTATAATTTTGAAGTAGGCTGTATGCTCACTCACTCCTTTGTTCGCAAAATATTCTTGCATTGGGCGTGTGAAAAAAACAAAAAAAAACCTACGCACCTTTTCTCATAATTGTCATATTTTGTTTTTTTCGTATTTGTTGCTGTGTGGTAAAATATTTTGTATTTTCCTCACAAATGTGTTGAAAAACATCGTATGAAACTCGTGAGCTTTTGCTCGTTGCACACTCGGCTGAGTTACGCCCTCGCCTGCGGCTCGGGCTGCAACCCACAGCCTTGTGTGCAATGACCAACCTAACCTAACTTGTCTCATAATGTACTATTATTTAATAGATAAAGAAATACATAGCGGGGAGGTGATAGATCGGGACGTGGGAAAGCTCAGGGTTGTAGAAACTAAGGTGCAGAAGGCGACGCTGTGTCTGTGCGAAGACTACCCTTTAGAATTGAGTGTATCGTGTTGATGGAAAATATTCCTTATGATAAAGATGTGTGGTCTAGTTTTGAAATGATAGCGGTCTTATGTAAGGATAAGTTTAATTAGGAACTTTACTTTCAGAACGATTTTTAAGCTGTATGGATAGAGTTTTGGTGTTTTTTGTTTGTGTGTCCATATGTCATGTTGTTTTTATGTACATACATAAATCACAATGTTACTAAAATTCCATTTAATTTAATAAAGTAAGTATATTTTCCTTAAATATATGAAAAATTAAATGTTTCAGTTACAAGAACAAATAATGCCTATCTTGGATTTAATGGCCGCCATTTCCTCACCGCACTTCGTCAAATTAAAAGACTTCATCCAAATGCAATTACCCGCTGGCTTCCCTGTTAAAATAGGTAAGTTGTAAATTATCAGTTACGCTGTTATAAAATAAGTATTGTTTGATTAAAAAATAAATTAAAATTAGACAACATCATAAACATTGATCTGATTCCCAATTAAGTAGCTAAAACACTTGTGTTATGGAAACCAGAGAACGGTAGAACTACAAACACGTTCGTGACCTAGTCTGGCATGGGACCTAGTCAAAATAAAATACGTTACCACAGTCGTGTTTCAATTTTAAAGCGTGCTCGTTGGTGGATGCGCACTCAGTAGTTAGAGTTTGCGGGTAAAATCTAACTACTGAGTTTCTTGACCAATCAGAGATCACCATCAAAACTTGAGAGTTAGATTTTACTTATATGCATCCGGGACTTCAGATGGCGACTTTAGAGATGGACCTCGTATTAGTGTATGAGCCATTGTACCATGGAGGTCGACATGTCAAATGGTTTTTTATTAAGAAAATATCGAATAAATTCATAAAAATGTATTCCATTTTGCAAATAAACAGTTGGTAAGCAATATAATAATGGTTTCAGCACTTTATTAATATTTTGAGCTTCATGTTTTTGGGGAAGTTGACGGATCTGCCATTTTTCTGTGATAAAAACAAAATTAAACACAAATCGTTTGTCACACATTTTGCAAGTACTGTTCTCGTAAATTGTTAATTCGCAGGAACCTTGTCATATTAATATCCACGTTAATGTCATTCGCAACTAAAATTATACGTAATAAGAAAATTCTAATAGGTCATTTTATATATTAATTATTAAATCGTTATTTTCCATAAGATAGAGTCTAGGTATATAAAATTTTTACAATCGTTTTCCCTCTTTGAGGTTAAAAAAATTGTAGTGAGGCGCATCAGCAATTTGCTAGGATAGTTCTCTCCGATAACTCATGAAAAATGACACATTTCAGAAATCCCCCTGTTCCACGTGCTAAATGCCCGGATAACATTCGGCAACATATTCGGGACGGAATCCCCCGTGCCCCACATAGAGTGCATCCAGGAAGGGGACCGGTTATCGTGCGTGATCGACGACGCCTGCTTCAACATCGGGAAGGGGTACCGCGACGCCGCGGCCCCCGACGACCGCCTGGCGTGTATGGACGACGAGGAGAGCTTACTGCAGTACGCCATACAGCAGAGTTTGATGGAGGCCGGCACTAGCGACGAACAGGTAAAACATTTGGGCAATTAATTAATTGGGTGACTAGCTTACTACAGTACGCTATACAACAGAGTTTGATGAATAGAATAGAATAGAATAGAATTATTTATTTGCAGTAAATAGGGTAGGTATTTTACAATAATGTTGGTCGTCATTTGTTAAGTGCTTAAAACCTATTTAGCCATATGAGATAGCATGCAAATATGGGATTTTCATTGTTGATTTTATAAAGTTTAATATTTTAATTTATATCATTAATTAACAAGAAACAGTTTATGTCAATACCTACTTTCTTTTGTTTTAAATTTAACTAAGCCGTGCATAGACTACAACAGGACTCCTTATGATTCAAAAACTCATCGATGGAATAGAATGTGTGTTCTAGCAACCACCTACGCAAAAGGGTTTTGAAACGCTGTAAAGATAAATCCTTAAAGCGACTCGGTATTTTATTAAAGATTTTTTGAGACATAGCATGACAATTTTTTTGGAATCGCTGAGTTTTTGGGACCGTCATTAGAACCAGTCTGTAAGGGTCACGTCTCGACCTTTGGGTTATGTCTTTCGCCATTGTAAACTTATCCATATTTTGCTTTACAAATACACACACTTCAAGAAATGGAGGCTGGAACAGGTCGCTCATTTGGCGAATTAATTAATTAGGTGACTGGAAATAATTAAAGGCGACTGTTAGTAGGATACTTAAATACTGAACCTGGCAGCGGTTTATTTTTTGGGCGACAAAATAAGTAAACGGGTGATTACCTGTGGATTACAAAAAAATACATAAAACAGGCGACCACATGTGGAAGACGAATAATTTAAGTTGGCAGTGAGAATTCTAAATAAGTGACAAAAATACTGAGTGGGCAACTATTATACCGGGTAAGTAACTATATAACTGAATTAAGCTGCCCGACATGGTATTTTTGTCATCTCAATTAGGATAATAGTCACCTTTTTTTGTGTGCTCTAAAGTTGTCGCCCAAATAGTAATTTGGTCGCCCGTTCTGAATAACTAGTTATTCAATTTGTATTTAAAAGTCACCCATTTTCAACATTTGTAGTCGCCCTCAGTCCGTCGTTCACTTAGTATTTCAGTACACTATATTCAGTATTTTTGATACCCAAAATGGGAATTTATTGTTACCCGATTCAATACCCATTAATTTGCATGATGTTATACAGCGAAATAAAATCTATAAAAGTGTAATTGCAAACGAAATATTGCTTAAAAATGACAACTCGCACAGCCATGCGCAACCGTGGGCCCGGTGACAAACGATTGCGTTCTTTGCAGCAATTGCAGTTTGTATTTTAAAGATGAAATATCATATGGTGTATAAGGCGCAAAGAAGCCAAAAAGATGCAGATATAACGTATAATAAGTATTAATTATTTATTCCTTTAAATATAAAAAATATCTATCATTATACAGATTATGGTCGCTTCTTATGCAACCAGTGTTCAGTCGCCCTTTGCTGCATAACTAAATGTCAGCATTTTTAAGCCCCGCCCCCTAGATTGTCATTTTTGTGTGGTGCAATTTTTTGAGTAGAATACAAATTACTTTCAATAAAACTGTGCTAGCAAGTGTTTTAATTCATGTAACAAATTTTATTGCGATCATTGAAGTAATTAACAAATCTAACTTAGTTGTGTACGATATACGACAAAAGTAAAGGGTCTTATTTCGCGCTTAAGGCGGTTGTATGACCGAAAGTGGCGCGAAAGGTTTTTATTTAATAAGTTATTAATAGAAAAAGATTTTAATAATGTTTATCGTGGAGATTTTAGGGCCCATGGTCTAGTATTTTTAGAAGGTTTCACTACATGCCCTCGTAGTCATTCGTAGAAGTAGATAGCAAATGTGTCAAAAACGGCCACTTTTAGCAGTTTTTCTATCTGCTTCTAGCAGTGACTACTAGGGAATGTAACGATACCGTCTAAAAATACTAGACTGTAGGCCCTAAAATCTCCACAATAAACATTATTAAAATTGTGTATTAGAATTATAATATTAAATAAAATTCACCGCGGCGCCACTTTCGCTCAGGGTAAACTTAAACTTTTTATATTAGCCTACTGCTCGCGGTTGACTCGGTCGAGCCAGCGCACGAGGGGTGTCGTGTCAGCTGACACAGAGCTACGCGACAGAAAGAAGCGCTTCAGAGGCGCTTATAATATTAGGCATGCAGCGCTGTGTAATTTGAAATTGTACTTTATTGCTGTGCAGCGATAGCAGCTTATTACTTGATTGTCCTTGCGCGGATGGGCTTCTGTAGGATTAGTACTATTATTATATTCTATAATAATAATAATATTTATTTATTTCGAGCTACTTAAGCTCACTCAAAAGGTCATGTCCATCAGCCATTTTAATGTCCCCACTGCTGGGGCACAGGCCTTCCTTATAGGTGGATAAGGAGGACGGGCCATAACCCACCACGCGGGCCCAATGCGGATTGGTGGGTGTTAACGACTGCAAATGCAGCCGGGATCAACGGCTTAACGTGCCTTCCGAAGCACGGAGGAGCTCGAGATAATAAATTTTTGGTCACCCATCCCATGACCGACCCTTGCGAACGTTGCTTAACCTGCGCAATCGCTGGGCCAGGCGCTAGACCACTGCGCCACCGAGCTCTTCAGCGAGCGAGTAACAATAATACTTAAATCTAATATTAGTATGAACTTACAATACAAAAAAGACGCAACAACACTAAACATTTAAATGCACATGAACCATACAGCAATGGTTGATGTACCTGCAGTCGAGCCTGCTCGCGATCATGTTCAGACCGCTGTTAGCGCTGGCCCGGACCCGGCGCCCCGCTTGCGATGGTGGTGTGGAAGCAGTCCACACGAGCCTCCGCGAACATCCCTGATGCGCTGCAGAACCGAGGCAGCCCCATCAGCGCCCTGAACGCGTTATTGTACTGGATACGCAAAGCGCTGTACTGTCTCTTCGTGTAGTCAGCCCACAGACTGCTCGTGTAAAAGGAGGTGCAAGCTCTGAACAACGTAATTTTCACCTCTACGGAGCAGTGAGCAAACCTGCGGGCTATCATGTTGGCTCTCACAGATCTATGACATCGGTATACTTTTTTGTAGGTAGATGTATGGGAAGCGTTGCGCGGTGCTCGGCCAGTGTCGCCCGCGCCGCGACCCACGCTCTACGCGCAAGAAGATACACAACTACAGAGGTATGCACTACGCTACACACGACACGAGAATACAATATTATTTATTGCCAACACGTAGCACATAGGTACACAATAGGCACAAATAAAAAATATAATAAAACAAAACAAAAAAAAAACAACAAAAAGAAATACTACAATAAACTACATGCCATGTAATGCCAATACTGACTTCAGCTCAGTATGAGCAGCAGACAAAGTCTACTGCACTGGTATTCTGCTGACTATATATATACATACGTACGTACATGCACACACATACAAATTAGTCTCGTTCAGTCGGCGCCAAAATGATCTCAACATTCAAACTTACCAAAATACCTAAACATTTGACAAAAATCAACCTTATCTCGAGACATTAAAGTTCTCTTTCGTTTGTTCTCAGACAATAAAAGAAAATGCACCTTAGAGCGTTTTCACATTATCCGATCCGATATCGGTGTCGGACGACGATAGCCGATAGCCGATAGCCGACACCCATGTGCTGTTTTCACATATTTCCAGTAAAATCGTTCCGATTCGGCTATTTGCTTGATAGATTCATGCGGGCAGATCATGGCAAACTATAATAGAAAACTTTATTTGCTGTATCCATTATATTTAAGACGCAAAAAATATCTGTCCAAATAAAGTATTGGATACATCCCATTATGGAAGCTAGATGATCAGGGGGAGCATTTTATACTCTTTTTAGCAAACAACAAAACCTAGACAGACAGAAAATATCGACCTTTTAATATTAAAATATCCCATACATCGTCGTCGATCAGTCTCCATACTTAGTATGGAGACTGATCGACGACATGACCACGAACTGACAGAGACTTTGCCAAACTTATGTTCATGGCTTGCCTGGCTTGGTACCAATAGAGAAGGCTATATTATGGTGCCGTGCATCAGGCTCTGAGCACACAGACACAATTTAGATACACGTATCACACTTACAAACAATATCGTCTGACAGCTCACGGGCATCCGAGGATGCCGCCAACACATCGGTGACGGTTCCAATATTGGGCCGGACAATATGAAAGACAGATACATATTTCATACATTTTACTTTCTCCAATATCGTATCGGCGGCCGATACCGATATCGGATCGAATAATGTGAAAACGCTCTTAATGTCTCGAGATGCGGTTGATTTTTAGGGTTCCGTACCCAAAGGGTAAAAACTGGACCCTATTACTAAGACTCCGCTGTCTGCCTGTCTGTCTGTCTGTCTGTCACCAGGCTGTATCTCATGAACCTTGATAGGTTGAAATTTTCACGGCTGATGTATTTCTGTTGGCGCTATAACAACAAATACTAAAAACAAAATAAAATTAGTATTTAAGAGTATTTAATTAGTATTAGTATTTTTTCCCATACAACAAACGTGATTTTTTTGCTGTTTCTTGCTCGATATTAATAACAACAACAGGTAGGTGAGCCATCTGTCATTTAAAACGAGCGGTAGTAAGCGAAAACCTAAATTATTCTCCGTGCCAGTCTGCAACAATAATGTAACCTATAATAACCCGTTGTTTCGAATCTGCAGAACTTATAACGAAAATGTTAACAATTTGGATATATTCTCGCAAGGCTTTTATTCTTTTAACACAACTATAAAACAGCTATTTCATATGTAATGGGTGTGTAACCACTATTATCTATTCTGTGATATAACTGTGACTATTGATTATTATGATATTTTGTATTGTTATTGTCATGCATGAAATATTTTTGTCTCAATTGTATCTCTTTCTTTATTTAATTTTTTTAGATTATAACACTTGTCACTTTTAAGAATTACTGTTTTATGTAAACGTTGTGTACAACATTTATTGGAATTCAATTTAAATGTGAAACCTAATCTTAGCTCTTTAAAAATGTGTGAAATTGTATTCTGTAGTTGTGCCTTTAAATAAATAAAATAAAATAAAATAAAATAGACAGTTGAAATTTTCACAGATGATGTATTTTTGTTGCCGCTATAACAACAAATACTAAAAACAGAATAAAATTAATATTTAAGGGGGGCTCCCATACAAAAAACGTAATCATAATTTTGCCGTTTATTGGTACGGAACCCTTCGTGCGCGAGTCCGACTCGGGTTTTTGTCAAATGTTTGGCTATTTAGATAGATTTGAATTCTTAGATCATTTTGACTGTACACTCAGAAACACACACCAAAAAACTATGCCATATTGTATTATTAAATTGTGATAGGGTAAAAAAATTGACAATTAAAAAAATGCTTTTTATGTGAGCTTATTTATATAAATAAAGAATTTATCAATTTCATTTACATACCGATAACACACTGACAAAAAGATTTATCGAATTTGACATGGTTCAAAGTTTTACTAGTGATCATTTTTATTTTCATTAGAGTTTTACAATTGACATTATTACTAGTGATCGTGACTAAAAGGCCCTTATCTCATTTGTCGGCGCTTATCTCATTAGTAGCTCGCCTCGGTAACCATGGCAACCCTGTTTACTATGGCGAGGCGATGTCGTCCTGCTGCTGCGTCGACAAATGAGAAAAAGGACTAAATTATAATGATACTAGCGGCCTCCCGCGACTTCGTCTGCGTGGAAAGTTATTTGCTATCCCTCGGGAAAATTTTTTTTTTTCGGGATGAAAGGTACCCTATTTCCTTCTCTGTACTCCTGAAAACGTGTATGTAAAATTTCATGATGATCGGTTCAGTAGTTAAGACGTGAAGGCGTAACAAATAAATAAATAAACAAACGGACTTTCGCATTTATTATATTAGTAAGGATACTGATGAGTTGACTGGTTAAACATATTAATGAAATAAGTTTTAAGATTGATCTAAAGAGGCCGTATATGATATGATATACGGCCGCTCTCTCGCTCGCACATTTCATGTTTTTTCAAGATTTCTTAAATCTGAGTGTGTAATAAAAAATGTGTTGTCGCCACTTTTTGCAATAAAAGATTATGGAATTTTTCATATATATCCCGATAATGACCCATCATTTTGAACTTACCATCCAAATTTTGAAGATGTGTTCAGTCAATGAAACTAAACAACTTTCTCTAAAGAACACATGGTCAAATATGTAAAATAAAAATAGACTTTCCATACAAATCAAAGAGATCACGTGATCAATTTAGTATGGGATGACCAAATTTTCTGGCGAAATTTGACACATGTTTCTTAGAGAAAGTTGTTTAGTTTCATGGACTAGACACATCCTTAAAATTTGGATGGTAAGTTCAAAATGACCCGATATATCAGTTTCGTGTTGCTGAAGTACAAAATGTGGTCGCTTTTGATAGTTCAAAGAACTGTCGGAAACGGTAATTTTTGTATGTCATCAACATGAAACTGAAATATAGGTAGGTGTGTTTAAATGTCCGTAATCGAATATTGCGAAAAGTAATCGGAACACATTTTTTAATTACGCATTCAGAATAAAGAAATCTTGTGATACTTAAAATCTGCCAACGAGAGAGTGGCAAAACGTATACGGCCTCTTAAGTTCTAATTTAAAATAAACCACTTGATTTAAGTTAGACATAATAGTTTAGTACCAAAATATTTTTAATTGGAATTTTCACAGAAGATCCCCGTTTTTCGGCAGACGTAGCATATTTTAGCTATCTTTTATTCTTTATAAGCGTGTGTTTTATTGATACATTTATTACGTTTTATTTTAAATTTTTTAGCTGCTAGAAAAGTGAATGAATTCACTAACACCAATATTTTTACACACTTTTATAAAAAAACGATTTTACATTTATCTTAGTTTTTTTCACAAAAATAGCACGAGTGTTTATTTCTGAAATTCATATTTTTAATTATTATTTTTGTAACACAATTAACTTAATTAAGTATGTGTAGTCTGTACACTAGTGCCGATAAAAAAAGTCATAGTGCCTAAATAAAGACGAAATTGTGAATTATCTCTCTGTAGTGCACTCCGAAGAAGCTGTGTGATATATTTTGTCGCTTAAGCAATATTTTATAGCCTGTGAGTCGTTTATTTTAATGGAGTTTTGTTTTTGCAAAAAGTGGTCGCTTTTAGTACAAAAACTCCAATAAACTTAAACGATAAAAAATTCTGGACTCGCGAGCAAAAATATGGAATCACAGGCCTATTTTCATACAAACGAGGTTACTTTAAAGCTTTGTTTCTCCGCCAGGGATTGACCTTGCTGTGATCTGATGGTGGCCATCCAGGGAATGAATGAAGGAGATTCAGATTACTATACACATCCAACTGATTTGATCAGCATTCTAAGAGTTATTTGGGTATTTAAAAAAAACTATGAAAATTGCATAAAAATGTATGGAAATCCTGAAACTGAGAACTCTGATCTTTGCAACTCTTAGAATGCTGATTAGATCAATTGGGTGTGTATAGTGATCTGGATCTCCTCCATTCACTCCCTGGATGGTCATCATCAGATCAGAGCTCGATCAATCCCTGGCGGAAAACTAAGACTTGAAAGTTACCTCGTTTGTATGAAAAAAGGCCCGTGATTCCATAATTCGCGAGTGTACAAACCTTCGAAGTGCACTACAGAGAGATAATTTGCAATTTCGTCTATTTTAAGCCCTACGTTTTATTTAAATGGCGGCGTGAATGTCCAGACTAGGCGCTCTTAAAACCTGTCCCGCCACTGTAGAATTTTGTAGGAACGAGCTAGCGTAGTAACATGCCAGATTGTACGTAGAGCCATAGAGGCGTCGCTCGCGTCGCTGTGTCTCGGCGGGGGGGGCCCGGGGGGGCCGGCGGCGCCCCCCGCGGGGGGCCCGGGGGCGGCCGACGACACGGACTGCGACGAGGAGCTCGCGCGAGTGCTGGCGCTGTCGGCCAGAGAGCACGCGGCGAGGGACGAGCAGCTGGAAGCTGAACAGAGAGCTCTCGATGAGGCCCTGCGCTTGTCGCTCCTTGAAAAATAACAGGTTAGTCTAACTTTTACGCCCGTAGCACACCTCCGCCCGCGAAACACCGCAGTAAGTTCCGTCATGAGTTCGACAAGCGAAACAAATGCGATCGGCCTGTTCTAATGCATAGTTTTTCACGTGCGATTCCACCTGATCGACTCCGACCATTGCGTTAACGCACGCGAAAGCGATGACTCGAAATCGCTATGTAAATATGATCCTCATATATCGACATCGATAGAAGACAACTCATAGTGGAACTACCGCGACGCCGCTGGTACGGTTTCACGGCGGAGATGTGCTACAGGCGTCAATACTGGTAAACACAAAAAACGACAGAATGCAAATCAAATTAGTATCGAGCACTGATGTAAAAAATTTAAGCTTCGTACAGACTGAGGCGAATTCCGCGCGAAATTCGCGAGTGCGACCACGTAACTCAAAGCGATAGCCATAGCCATAGCCATTGTCAAAGAAATTGCTATGGCAATGGCTATGGCTATTGCTTTGAGTTACGCGATCAAAATCTGTCAAAATGAGCGCGATTCGCTCGCCTCAGTCTGTACGAAGCTTTATATGGGAAATCTTAATTCACATTACGGTGGTAAAAAGCGCTGTACAAATTTCAATATTTTTGATAGCAGACAGAAGTTTAGCGATGACAATGCAATGGCCACTAATTTGTCCTTCTTATTCGTGTCTGCCTTCATGATGTGAGAGCCTGAGTAAACATTGAATTTTATTCTAATAAAATAAACATTGAGCCCCAATTTATAAACTGACAAACACTATTAAACTTGCGTTTTTATTTAATTATTCCCGCAAAAAATTACTTAAAAAAATCCTTTTAATTAAATATAACGAACTAAAGCTATAAATTGCAAATGACGCCTGTTTTACCGCATTTTCAGATCTCACTACACCACTGTGACTGTGATGCGTCCACCAAAAGAAGACTTAATGCCTAATCTTACTTTATACACGACTAGTTGAAATTTATACGTTTAGTGACCTACACATATTTATTCCTCGTTATACTATTGTATGTTAGCGTCAACGCGAAAGAGACCTTATTTCAAGGCTATATTGATTTTATTTGAATGGAAGTGATGAAAATTTTGGTTGTATAAGATCGATCATTATAATTTTTAAATTATTTAAGTCCTATTTCTATATGGTTAATTTTTAAATACCTACTTATATTGAGGAGGAGGCAGATAACCGATAAATGCAAATTTCTATAAATTGAGTTAAAAAAACCAGAGTTAACTTAGTAAGTTTTGATTAAGAATAAAAATGTAAACAAAAACATTCTTTGTTTTACACAACATTTAGGCAATGAATCCCATTGACTGCGAAATTCAGACGTAAAGCAATGATGCTTTTAAATATAAAAAAGAACTAGTGATCTTGTTGACAAAATATTCCACATTAAATATGACATTTATGTATTCGACTAATAAGTTGTTGATCATCACAAGTGAATCCTAATATTGTCCTATCAGTTATTGATCTCGTATTTAATTGATTGTTTTAATGGTCGGTCAATCAGTATTGTATGTTGAGATTAATGGAATGTTTACTCTCTTAATATTTGAGGTATGTACACACACATCAGCGCATAAGAGATCCGAAAGTGTCACACTTTGATTTTAAACCTTATCATATAAATGCTGAGACTTAATTTAATATTAATCAAAGTTTAAGTGCGGATGTACACACAGATAGCAGACTAGGTTAACCAGAAATGGTAAAGTCAAATTGATGTACCTCAAAATCTTGTTTGTAAAGTCCAAAATCGATTGAGGAAATATGACGTTTTGTGGTGACCTAATGTGCAGCTAACTGTACTCAATTCTCATAATATTGAGAGAGTTGTATTGCGGGCTGTTCTTTATTATCCATCGTGTAGGATAATTTATTTGTAAATGTATTAGAAATTCTAGTTTCATCCATTTGTATGCGTTTAGGTGTCTTCAATAGTCTTTGCAACTGTGCTGCATAATCATATTAATCATACTCAAAATCTACCAATATCTTTATCTAGGTTTTTGTATTTCAAAGTACAAACAAAGGTTACGATTAATTTGTATGTAAAAATATGAATAATTTCAGCTCTATCGGATACCAGCAAATAGATGAAAAGCAAATTAATTTTTGGACGGACAACTTACAATCAAACATCGCAAGTTTCGCATCGCAAAAACTTATAAAAACTAATTAAAGAAACGTACACAAATGGATGAAACTTTAAAGATGCGTACTTATAGTCATGCGCCTGTAATATTACAATTAAAATATTTAAAATATAAGACGGCAGCGCAAAATATAAAGTTAACAGAATAGACGCTTGTGATATATCGCGGTTTCCGTGTACACATGGACATTACGTATGGGTAATTTTAGACCAAACCAGTACATAGAGACGGAGTTCCGTAACGCAGCTAATCCATACAAATCTATGGACCTACCTCACACTTGAGGGTTTTTCCGTACGGAATCTTCATACATTATCGAAATTCCCTTATGAATTCCGAATCGGGATTCCGTTTGTATGTGGCCGGGCTTATTCGGCGATGGTGTATGTACCATAGTTGTACGTAGTTGTATTAGCGTTTTCACAACAACACAGTACTCCGGATCCAGCAAACCCGATGCGATTTTGCTACTATAATTCCAGTCTCAGATCAAATAAAAAAGTAAGATGGAGCGTTGCGAACAATGAAGTGAGGCCGGTTTTTGATGGTACATGTGTGCGTACAAGGGGGCGGGCGGGGGCCGGGCGGCAGGGTTTTATATGGAAAGCCAAGGCGTATTTTGTGTGCGTGTGTGCGTGAACTGTGTATGTACACAGCCGAGGCGTACTTTTACAGGCCTCACCGCCTCGTTCGGGAGACTCCGTCTTACTTTTTTATTTGGTCTGAGTATCCAGTAGCGACGGATCCGCTAAAACGGTCCTGTAAATGCGGTGTGAACATAATGTCCAGTAACGACGGATCCGTTAAAAACGGTCCTATAAAACGTATCCTTGTGGGAACGCACGGTAACGTAACAAAACAATTAACGTTTTCTGAATAGGTATGTACTTTATATTTTGTGACAGCGACGCATTTTGTACCAGCTATGTAGGTAACGTTTATTAATTAATGTTTTACAAAAGTGTCCTTTACATTTTTATCCTTTTTGTACTTCCCCGAAAGGATTAATAGAGCGGCGGTAATCTTAAAAAAGATGCTTAGAAAACACTTTTCGTCCAAGTCATCTCGGAAATATGAAAATTTGGTATCGTTGCATTCAGTACGATGCCCTCATCACAAATATATAAGATGACAAGTGCGAAAGTGGTGGGGGTAGAAACTGTGACGTCATAAAGTTTTCAGTACAAAGAATTTTTTTTTCATACCATGTGGTATATCAAATGAAAGGGCTTTGTGAGTAGATTGCGAATATATAACACACTATAACATTTTCACTACTTGGTCTAACAAATTATTAGCAAACGTCGAAAAATTTCGCAATTCAGAGTCGCCATTGAACAGGGGCTGTATTATGACCCCTTATTTCCAGTCAGTTTTCTGACTGGCTATCAATGTATCTCTTTTATTTGCTATACAGAGAGAAAGAGATGTCACTACAGCAATTTATAAACCTGGCAGGTTTTAAGAGCTCGTAATACGGCCTCTGGTCTAGATTGAAAACGACTGAATTGATTTTTACAAAATACATAACAAAAAACTCTGCACTTTTCGAATGTCTAAAGGTAATTGACAAATATATTTAAAAATAAGAAAAGTACATCAGTTTTAATAACAGCATAATTTTCGGCTTTTTCTAAATTCTCAGATTCCTTAAATAATTAATAAAAAATAAATAAATAAACTTTCGTATGTTTATCCTTACTTTTTCTATTTAGTAAACAGTATTTGACAGTTTCCATGCTTCTTTTAAATTTAAATCACTATAAAAAAATGTGTTAACAATTTCTTTAGTTTGTTTACCAAATAGGACAAGTAAGGATAACTAAAAGTAATGACAAATACACATGGAAAACACACACAGTTGCTCGGAGACCTAAATAACGTGACGAAAAAATCAAAACAATACACAAAAATTACAGTCTTTCTAATGGGTGTAAAATGGGCTTAACGGGTGTAAATAATCATTCATAAAATACAACAAATGTTTTACCACGCGTAGAATACCAAAAATATTGTAAATTGTTAATAATATTTGATTTAATAAGACAACATATTTTAAATAAAAGAAGTATCTAAAGTGTCAAAATTTGATTATTTAAACCTTCGTCTGTTTATCCTAACTTGTCCTAGTAAGGATAAACATACGAAAGTTTATTTATTTATTTTTTTATTAATTATTAACGGAATCTGAGAATTAATAAAAAGCAGAAATTTATGCTGTTATTAAAACTGATGTACTTTTCTTATTTTTAAATATCTTTGGTCAATTACCTTTAGACATTCGAAAAGAGTATATGCAGAGTTATTTGTTATGTATTTTGTAAAAATCTATTCAGTCGTTTTCAATCTGGACCTGTTCAATGGCGACTCTGAATTGCGAAATTTTCCGACGTTTGCTAATAATTTGTTAGACCAAGTAGTGAGAATGTTATAGTGTGTTATATATTCGCAATCTACTCACAAAGCCCTTTCATTTGATATACCACATGGTATGAAAAAAAAAAAATCTTTGTACTGAAAACTTTATGACGTCACAGTTTCTACCCCCACCATTTTCGCGCTTGTCATCTTATATATTTGTGATCAGGGCATCGTACTGAATGCATCGATACCACATTTTTGTATTTCCGTGATGACTTGTGCGAAAACTAACCTCAAACCTTGTTTTACCGCCCTACTATAAGATAGTTTTAACATGCGCATGAATTTCTAAGTAAGTTTCCTAACAAATTTTGTACATGAAATTTTTCTTAACGAAAATATTATGTAGTGTAGGAATATATTTTAATATTTATGTCGGCGATAAGTGTAGGTTTAAATACCTGTGCAATAATAATTTTATCGGAGTATACTTAATGACATTTGATTGTATAAAAGTAAAAAAATACGATTTGTCAATTTTATCTCATTGAATAATGAAATAACAAAATGAGTTATGGTTACTACTGGTTAAAATTATGCTTTTTTATTTATTTATATTATGTTGAATAATCATAACACTTTTTACTACGTTATATTTATAGTTTGCTTGGTGACTTATTGAAAAGAAAAAACCTTACTATCCATACCATGAAAAAAACAAACTATTTTTAATGGAAACTTGGATGTTAAGTGCTTTCCAATATTATGTATTGTTCTTGAATCTTTTTAGATGACATATCAAGCACATCTCATCGAATAAAACATAAAAAAATCTAATTAAATAACATTGTTATTTATAAATTTGAAGAAAAAACTGTTAAAAGTTAGATTTTTGAGCAAAGTTAATAATTAGAATCCAGGATAAATTAACTTTGATTTTTTAAATTCATATTTGTAAAGATAAGATTTACTCCTTGATATGTCGTCTACAGTATTTCTGTCTCACTTAATATTATGGCGCTATTCCCAGCTGTGATTCTATTATAGTCCTGTGTTAAATACTTTGAGTTGTCTTTAAAAAAATATTTCCAAACTTTCTATCAAACATAACATAACAAAAATTTCGAAATTGAGAACTTAAACTCCAACGGCCTTATTAATAAATGAAGAGTAAGTTTACACCCGGTTTCTTAAAACAATGGGGTTGGCAACGCAAAGCTAATTGTAGATGTCGCTGCGTACGCTTGTTCCTAAGACAGTAGACGTTCAGAACAAAATGTATGGGAAAATAGGTATTTATATTGTGTTTTTTTTTTTACCGAAAAAGACTCATTGACCCAAAATGGATATAAAAGACTATTCTACAATGCAAATGCCGAAATTTAAAGCCAAATTAAGACGTTTTTATTCTTACAGAATTTATCGATTTTTTTCGCTATCCAGATTTTTCGGAAACTTGTAAGTGCCAACATTTTTAAAGCCTGTTACACAGAATTTAATCATTTTAAAGCTTAATAAAACGATTTTTTAAGTAAAAGTCCTTTATTTTCATAGTTCTCGTGGAACAAGCGTACGCAGCGCCATTTTGACAGTTGCCTTCCCCATTGGCTTAGCAATATTACTCCTTACGTTTGACGTTTCAAAGCATCATGTTCCTAAGCAAACTTTGGTTAAACTAGGTGTAAACTTGATTTCGTTTATTAATAAGGGGAAAAGATATTAAAGTTAAAAAAAAACAATTTTTCGAAATAATAAGAAATGGTTTTGGTAACTGACCCTCATAATAAGGTGCAAGATTATTGCAATGACGTGTCAGTTTTCTTTGAGCAGACTAGCATGTTTTTAATGGATAGCTTTTAAACGCTAGCTACTGATATGTCGACGACACAGCCGAATCAGGGGCCCTATTTTTGAATCGCTCGGCTAGCGTCGAGCGCTCTTTTCTACTGATTTTCGTTCGACACCTCATACATTTGAGTCAAATGTCGAACGAAAATCAGTAGAAAAGAGCGCTCGACTGGAGTCGAGCGATTCAAAAATAGGGCCTCAGTTACGTTCGCACTTGTTCTACTCTGGGCAGAACTAATAAGATTTTTTCTCATATATTAAATTGTAGATAAAAGTCGTTTCACATAGTAATAAATCGTTGCACTTATGAGTAAAAAAAGTCCCGTTAGTTCTGTGGTAGAACTGCCTAATAGGACAAGTGGAAACAAAAACCCGAATCAATCTTTAGTCGTTTGTTTTTTATGTTTGACGCCCCTATAAGCGGCGCCCTACTCTTAATTAAATTAGAAGTATACACATCAACTTTGTCTAGTAATATAGGTGTTATTTTCATACAAATGAGGTAACTTTGAAGCCTTGGTTTTCTGCCAGGGATGTACCGTGCTGTAATCTGATGATGGCCATCCAGGGAGTGAATGGAGTAGATTCAGATCGCCATACACACCCAACTGATCTGATCAGCATTCTAAAAGATTAATGGGTCAGAGTTCTCAGTTTGAGGATTTCCATACATTTTCATGCTATTTTCGCGGTTTTTTTAAACATGTCCATTACGTTTTTAGAATGCTGGTCAGATCAGTTGGGTGTGTATAGCAATCTGAATCTCCTCAACTCGTCAATGAAACTCTAAAATTAAACCTATATTACTATCGGTTGAATATTTAAATCTCCATTTGTGATTGAAAACAAAAGTGTATTTTAGAGAATAATGACCTTTATGTATTAAATAATGACTTCGTGATTAAAACATAATTTTTGAGTTTTGTTCCCTATGATTAAGTATTATCAGATCTCTTCCATTTAATTTGATTATAAATATTGTAACTGCTAATGTAGGTGCCGACCTCCACGGGTACAAAGATGGTCTAAATGTATTAACATTTTGGACTTTAAACCCTTAGCATTAAGTCGATAATCGCTAAGAAACACGATATACTGTATCCATTTGAATTTTTTAGTAATGTATAACATTTTCCAAATGGCCAATTATGAAATATTACGTACTCAAAGTATTTAATACTTTAGTCATATTTATATGAAATGTTTAACTATATTGTACAGAGGTATATTCCGTTCTTACGCCCATTATAACAATATGTACGTACCATAGTGAAATGTGTATATTAACGAGCTACTGTAATTATATTTCTGTATATTGAATTTTTACACACAGTTGTTTTAATTATCATAGTAATAAGCCCCAAGTAGGTATGCAAATAAGAAGCAAGATTTATGCCTTTTAATTGCTACATATACTCAGGTATTACAGGAATTAACTTAAATTTTTGATACTTATGATTGATATTCTGTGAGCTTTGTTGTATACGACCGGCGCAGATTAAGAATAGGATTAAAAATGACGTTGCACATATTCACTTCTCGCTCTCACATTAAACGCTACACCTGTCGCTCTCTCACTCCCACTCATTGTAGATAGCGTGGTGAGCCGCCATTTTCAGTCCCATTCTTTATCTGCGCGGGTTGTATAATGGATCTGGCAGCTATTACAGCTTGAAAAAATGTCTTAAAAACTAATTCAAATTATTTGTACTTACTTCGAAAAGGGTTCGGACATTTATCTATGAAGACTGGCATACCTACCTGTCCGCCATTTTGAAAAAAAAGTCGATTTTGGCCGCCTCTGATAAAAGTAATGTCAATCGATATAGTAAGTCGTCACAAACAAAAAGTGATAAGAAAAAAATCTCGTAAGTGATATACTTACTGAGATATTTGAGTTTAAAGTTGAATAAAGGCAATATAAAATTATGTATTTTTGCATTGATTTATACATGTTTATTTAAAAAAACACCAATTACGTTGCAGGGGTGGATTACTAACATCATAAAAAACAAAAAAGGACTAAAAATCGACTTTCCAACGTGCCGGACTACAGCTGCGCCACAAAAAAAGTTGGAAATTTGACTTTTTGATGATGAAGTCGATAATTTGTCGGAATTTGTCGCACAAAAACCAGAATTTGTCGGTCTTGCGTTTAGGAGATACGTGTGGCCCAGCCGTAGAGACGTCTCTACAGCTGCGCCACACAGATCTCGAAAACGGAAGGTCGTAGCGAAAATCTGATTACTCGTGTGTGCAGCCGTTAATTTGTCGCACAAAAACCAGAGTTTGTCGGTCTTGCGTTTAGGAGATCTGTGTGGCGCAGCTGAGACGTCTCTACAGCTGAGCCACACAGATCTCGAAAACGGTAGGTCGTAGCGAAAATCTGATTACTCGTGTGTGCAGCCGTTAATTTGTCGGAATTTGTCGCACAAAAACCAGATTTTGTCGGTCTTGCGTTTAGGAGATATGTGAGGATACGCTGTGGAGACTTTTCTACCTGGATCTTGAGAAAGGAAGGTCGTAGCGAAAATCTGATAACTCGAGTGTGTAGCCGTTAGTTTGTCGGAATTTGTCACCAAGAATCAGAGTTTGTCGATCTTGCGTTTAGGAGATATGCGAGGATACGCTTCCGACCTTTCGTTCTCGAGATCCAGGTAAAAAGGTCTCCACAGCGTATCCTCACATATCTCCTAAACGCAAGATCGACAAACTCTGATTCTTGGTGACAAATTCCGACAAACTAACGGCTACACATAGAGGAGATGCCACATTTACGAAAGTCGTCTAATTACGATTCCGGCTGGACAAGAGAGTGCTCCACCGACAACCGGTATCATTGTCTTCAGCATGATCTCCTGAACAAGAATACAGCGGTTGTCGCATTATAAAGTGGTGGAGGGGGGAGGGGGGGAGGGAAAAGATGCGGAAGTCGAGTATCGGAAATTGGTTAATTTTCTCAACAACCACTTGTCCGATTTAAACAAATAAGGTGTTTTAGGGTAGGTAATATCCTTGACAACATATTTTATTTAGCAATAGTTTTTGTAAATACTATAGTTTATTAAATAATTAGAAAAAAGTCGAATTTCAAACAAAATCATTTTTGGTTTTGTAGATTTGAAGCAGTAAATTAAAATAAAGTACAGAAGTACATATAGTATAAAGTACTACGTAAAATTGCCACAGTCATTAGCTTGCTGTTTGTTTTTTAGTTTTGAAATTTGGCTGGAAGACAGCAAAATTATCATCGATATAGTGCGGGAGGTCACTGTCCGAATAATATGGAAACCGCTTTAACGAAAGTCGTCTAATGACGATTCCCGTCGAACCAGAGAGTTCTCTACCGACAACTGGTATCATTGTCTTCAGCATGATCTCTTGAACAAGAAAATAGCGGTTGTCGCATTATAAAGTGGTTGAGGGGGGAGGGAGGGGAGGGAAAAGATGCGGAAATCGGGTATCAGGGTTTGGATAATTTTTCAGTAACCGCTTGTCCGATTAAAACAAATAAGGTGTCATATGGTAGATAATATCCGTAACAACAAATTTTATCTAACAATGGTTTTTGTAAATACTAAAGTTTATTACAAAAATTGAAAAAAGATGAATTTCAAACAAAGGCTTTTTTAGTTTTGCAGAATTGAAGCAGTAAATTGAAAGAAAGTACTATGAAATTAAAACTATGAGGATTTGCCTTAGAAAAAAAATATTTGTACATAGCACAGTTGTTTCACTATATGGAGTAATAAACTTGTTAAACATTTTTATCTAGTAACTATGCTTAAAAAATTTTTTGGGTCACGTGGCGAAATGTTTTCTACCATTTTTTTCGAAAATCCTCTACAGAATTAAAACTATAAAGATTATCCTCGGAAAAAAAATACTGGTGAATAGCCCAGTTATTCCACTATATATAAAATTATAAACATGATAAACATTTTTGTCTAGTAACTATGTTAAAAAAAAATTTATTTGTTCACGAGGTGAAATTTTTTCTACCATTTGTTCGAAAATCCTCTACAGAAATAAAACTATGACGATTTGCCCCAGAAAAAAAATAATTGTGAATAGCCCAGTTATTTCACTATATAGAATAATAAACTTGTCAAATATTTTTGTCTAGTAACTGTGTTAAAAAATATTTTGTGCCGTGCAAACTCATTTAAACATAACTTTGCAGGTCCACCGTGTTATGTGACACAAAACAATTTTTAACACAGTTACTAGACCAAAATATTTGATAAGTTTATTAATCTATATAGTGGGATAGTTGATCTATTTACTATATTTTTTTCTGGAGAAAATCCTCATAGTTTTAATTCTGTAGAAGATTTTTGGAAAAATTATATGTTAGAGAAAATTTCGCTGCGTGACAGAAATATATTTTTTTAACATAATTTCTAGACAAAAATGTTTGATAAGTTTATTTTTCTGTATAGTGCAATAACTAAGCTATTCACCAGCATTTTTTTTCTGAGGCAAATCATCATAGATTTAATTTTGTAGAGGATTTTCGAAAAAAAAATTGTAAAGAAAATTTCGCCACGCACCACAAAACATTTTGTAACACAGTTATTAGACAAAAATGTTTTACAAATTTATTATTCTATACAGAAAAATAACTGGACTATTCACTATTTTTTTTTTATGGGGCAAATTTTGATAGTCTTAATTCTGTAGAGGATTTTCGTAAAAAAAGAGATAAAGAAAATTCGCCACGCAATAAAAACATTTTTTTTAACATAATTACCAGACAAAGATGTTTGATAAGTTTATCATTCTATATAATGGGATAACTGGGTTATTTACCGTTATTTTTTTCCTGAGGCAAATCTTCATACTTTTAATTCTGTAGAGGATTTAAGAAAAAAAAATGGAAGAAAAAATTTCGCCACGCGACACAAAAAAAATTTTTTTAGCTAGTTACTAGACAAAAATGTCTAACAAGTTTATTATTATATATAAGGGAATGACTGGGCTGTTCACCGATATTTTTTTTCTGGAGCAAATCTTCATATTTTTAATTACATAGTAGTTTATTTCAATTTACTGCTTCAATTCTACAAAACAAAAAAAATATTTATTTGAAATTCATATTTTATCTAATTATTTCATAAACTATAGTATCTACAAAAACCATTGTTTGATAAAATCTGTTGTTAAGAATATTACCTATCATATGACAGTTTATTTGTTTAAATCGAACAAGTGGTTATTGAGAAATTAGCCAAACTCTGATAACCGAGTTTTGCACCTTTTTCCTCCCCCCCCTCCCCCCTCCACCACTTTATAATGCGACAACCGCTATATTATTGTTCAGGAGATCATGCTGAAGACAATGATACCAGTTGTCGGTAGAGCACTCGCTTGTCCGACGGGATTTCAATTTTGAAGGCCTGGCCCCTCCTCTAACACTCGAGTTATCAGATTTTCGCTACGACCTTCCTTTTTCAAGATCCAGGTAGAAAAGTCTCCACAGCATATCCTCACATATCTCTTAAACGCAAGACCGACAAAATCTGGTTTTTGTGCGACAAATTCCGACAAATTAACGGCTGCACACACGAGTAATCAGATTTTCGCTACGACCTTCCGTTTTCGAGATCTGTGTGGCTCAGCTATAGAGACGTCTCTACAGGTGCGCCACACAGATCTCCTAAACGCAAGACCGACAAATTCTGGTTTTTGTGCGACAAATTCCGACAAATTAACGGCTGCACACACGAGTAATCAGATTTTCGCTACGACCTTCCGTTTTCGAGATCTGTGTGGCGCAGCTGTAGAGACGTCTCTACAGCTGGGCCACACGTATCTCCTAAACGCAAGACCGACAAATTCTGGTTTTTGTGCGACAAATTCCGACAAATTATCGACTTCATCATGGCATAGTCAAAAAGTCAGATTTCCAACTTTTTTTTTGTGGCGCAGCTGTAGTCCGTCACGTGACTTTCCATACAACTGTCTTTGCAAACAAGTGTGTTCCATACTCATAACTGGAGTACACTTTGTCGGCTGAGCCATGGACGCTTCCTACATACATAAATAGCTTAACAACAATATGCATTGACATAATATTTGATCCACTAAATCCAGAAAATACTGATTTTGTATGTCAACTTAAAACCCAAATATCTCAGTAAGTATATCACTAACGAGATTTTTTTACTCATTACTTTTTGTTTCTAATAATTTCTTCTATCGATTGATATCACTATTATCAGAGGCGGCCAAAACCGACTTTTTTCAAAATGGCGGACAGGTAGGTATGCCTTGGATAGTCAGGAAAATGGATAGGAGCGATAAATAAATTGCAACGCACATGTTATCTATGTATTTAAAATTTAATTTTCATTACTTATATACAAATTACAACATTCACTATTATAGTAGGTATTAGTTGTCCTATATTTACATATGTAATAGTACACTTTAGAAGCGTAATTTCATTTATCAAGTCAATAAATTACATGAGGAAACTTTTGGAATTACAATACGATGAATAACCAACAATTACTTCAGTGGCGGGAGCGGCCCGGTTGATTTGGCACAGACAAGTTAACTATACATACTACACTATTTCCATATATGTGATTATGTACATTTTTTCAAAGACAGTTTAAAGCTAGGCGTCCACTTATCCAAGCTTCAGGAACGTACGCACTGGACACAAACAAATAAACTGATTCTGCTTTCTGTTACAACCTCTTAAAACTTGAGTTTTCTGAATGGTTACCAATGTCTCTTTCTCGCTGTATAGTAAATAAAAGAGATGCATTGATAGACACTCTCCTAGAATAACTCCCCCCCCTCCTCTTCTGTACGACACAGATCAGTGGACACACATGTCTCTCAATCAAATAATACTAAAATCCGTTTGATGCGATGCGTGCGTTGCGTACGATGCGATACAATGTACGCTTAGCTTTACAATAGTTTTTTATTAATTTAAGTGAGACTCGAATAGTGGCTATACAAATATGAATCTTATTACGTTGACTTAAGTTAAAAGTTTATATACTAACAATCGCATTATTAAATGTTAATTACCCAGATGATATATTTTTGTAAAACACAAAATGTATGGGGTTGACTGCCATTTTTCTATCGTAGATCAACAAAAGAGTCATGTACTTAATTTAAATATACAAAGTGTGTATTGATACACCTGTTTTAACAAAAATATACTTGTTTAAACTCTTTAACTTGTCTGTGAGTCTGTTTCAACACTTACTTTACCGGAATAGAAAAATGGAATTGTACACTAGAAATGGAATTAGTCGTAGTTTCTAGAGTTCTAGAGTGACTCCTGACACCGACCCCGCCTCACACACTGAACGATAATGTACTTACTAATTCTAAAAGTTGATAAAGATCCCCAAGAAAGTAACGAGAACAATTAAAATCGTCGAAAACTTAAAAAATAACGAAATAAATAGTATTTTGTTTAATTTAATCAATAAAAAAGTGATTATAATCGGTGAGGAATTTTTATGATTCTAACATTATTATGACATCTTTATTTGCATTATAATTCGTAACCAGATTAACAAGTACTTTGATATTTTAACACTAATCCTACATGATATTAGTATACCAATGATAAAATTGCAATATTCTCAAAATGGAGACAACAATTATGACGTAATAATACGATTTAAAAACCACTACTTCACCTAATGTATTTCATTGTATGTATTTCAAAAAATGATCAGTCGTATTTGAAAGATTAAAATGAGTTTTAATATCGTAAAGTAAAAGAGAATCATAAAAATTCCATCCAATTGAACTATAAGATTCTAACACTGACACTTCCGGCTAAAGTGACAGCAGCGCCACCTATGTCATGCGTGGCTATAAGATATAACACAGAGTGAAGAGATCAGGAATATACGCCGCTCCCACTCTAACCAGGCGGTTACTCAGTCGACAAAACGGCTACTCATTATTTAGCAGCTCACAAATTGTCGGCCAGTAACTGGCTATATAAATATTAAAAGGCGATGCAGGCTGACTTTGTAATTGAAAACAAAATAAACAACAGTTTGTAAAGTGGGTCAACAATTATAACAATTTATATTACATAAACTATTTCAAAACAAGACTTAGTATTTACATAGAAACTTAATGAAATGTAATTACCCCTTTGTAGCGCACCTTTTTAATTGAAACTTAATGTTTAATGTAATAAGAACGTTATTTAACGTGCAAATGAAAGTGCGATTTAAATTACAAATTCCGCCTGCATCGGCCCGCATATAAATTAAATGCATCGCACTGCCACTTAAGTTTTCTAACTACAATATAATATACATTTACATTCCAACTTCATTGCACTCATTCGGAACTATTCGCCGCTGTAATATTATCACAACTAAACAATAAAGTATGTTCTATGCACTTAGTACTGTCACTGCACCCTACACTCACATTCTTATATTTAGGGATATGATATTCCGGCATCTAAATTGTTTGTAGAGTCAACACCACGATTTTTAGTGGGTGAAACAGCAATTCCCTTCCAGGCGACCGACTGGAACTTATCTGTATAACTTTGTATTGCCATGTACTTGAGGCAGTGTTGCCACTTGAATTATACACGGTTAATTTTTAAGTTTATCTAAAAATGAAATGAGTGTATCTCTTCCCTATTCTAATCGAGTATGTACAGTTAAAAGTTTCAATATCTATTAACTGGTCAAGAAGGTTTGTTTATGTGCCAAAATTTTACTGATTTCTGGATTTAGAGCTCATTCATAGAATTACACGTGCGTAATCAAAAGACACTATCTTGTTTAGTTTAAAAATTAACGGTATAGAGATACATATTTTATTAATATTTAGTTTTTTTTTCAAAATATACAAGATTTCTATTCAATCACCAACGCAATTCAGCCAACAAGAATAATAAACAAGCTCTGATTTGCATTTATGAAGTAGTTTATTGTAATTAATGTATTCTGTTGATTTATTCAGACATTGATTGTTCTGCTTATTTATAGTTTTGCGTGTAATTGTAATTTGATTAGATTTTACTCAACAATTTTCTGTTATTAAACACGTGCTTAATCAAGAGGGAGCCACTTACGTTAATTTATTTCAGCGATATGTTTAAACTTAATGTAGTTGTAGGATTGTTTATTATTATTTAGATTTTCTTTTTAACTAAGTTCAATTAAGACTTCTTGATACGAATGTTATTGAAGTATTTTTTGAAATATTTCATTATGGAGTCTGAACATACGTAGTAGTAGCCGTAGTAGGTAATATAGTAAAAATATATATTTTTTTAGTCTCTTTTGAAAATATTTCATAGTTATACAGATAAGTTCACACGCGGTCTTGCATCAAGCCGCGGGGGCCAACATCTTCGGACGGATCAATTCGTTCTCCTTCGGGGCGAAACGAGAAACGGGGGTGGTCAAGCAGTAACACTGTCTTTTACCAAGAAAGTTTAGATTTCTGATTTTAATGACATTTTGAGATTTGCGATGCGTTTCATTGTGAGTTTTATAATTTCTATCATTTTCACTTCGTATAGTTAATTGGTTAACCTGCCAATTTCACCAGATGGCACCACACTGTCACAGCACAAAATAGAGAGCCAACAGAAGTTTAGCTGAGTTTAGTACTACGCGCGCTCGAGCAACGCAGACACCTCTCACCGACTCGGAATCACTGCTACGCCAGGCCTCCTTCACTCGCTCGTCGCTCAATAAGCACCTACGGCTAGCCGTGCCTTCGAAGGCACAAGTGAGCAGAGGGCCGCCACACGCCCGCCGCCGTACAAGCGCGGCATCTTACTGCACAAGTAGGTATTGTCTCTTTGTAATATAACAATGTCGAATCGCCATTACTGTGCCGTGTACGGATGTCACATTATGATAAATGCTATGCAGTTCATTTAAAAGAAGATAACCCTAACGTTGCGTCGGTCGTCAGAAAAGGTATGAGCACGCGATAGAAAGAGAGGCAACTACTAGGTGAATATAACTGTAGGCCATTAGGGCTGTGCGACCTGAATTGCACTTTATTGTGTCGGAGCAAAAGTCGCTATTCATTTAAATGACTTTGCGGAGTGCTGCTTCTGTACTTGTACTATTAGTTATTCTGTGGCTACGCTCAAAGTTCGAGCGCGTGTCGCGCAGTGTCGTCGGTCGGTGAGAGTGTCTATGAGTGTGTGCGTTGCTCGGGCGCACATAGTTATTAGCTTAACTTTTGTAGTCTCTCTATTTTGTGGTCACAGTACAAATTAAAGAATGTAAAGTTAATAATGGTAAGAAACTCACAATTAGCGCATTGCATTGTTTTGGCTGTGTAAATATTTTATTATTTATTATATTAAATTGCTTTTTTTAGATAAGTATTTGGAAAACCAGCCAGTATTAATTAACCCACAGCTCGTTTAGTAGCGTTGTATGCCCGTTCGCCCCTCCCCGCCCCCTGCTCAGTGCGGGCGCGCGGGCGGGGGCCCGCGCGGCGCCCGCGGTCAGTCGCCCGTTGCGGTCACCGTCGTCCAACTCCACGGGCTGTTGTAGCTTTTTTGACTGGAAATAAAAGAAAAGGCAAGGTTAGATACATATTCAAGGTACTCAAAAACTATAAAGTAAACAATTATTCTAAATATTTAGGCGATACCAGGCCAGGGACGTGGCGGGCCCGTTTAACCAGGCCAAAGAAGGCTGCCGCGCGCCGGTTGCAAGCATGTTAGTTCGACACTCAGATCAAAAAAGGAAGATGGAGCGTTGCGCAGTGGTTGCGAACAACTAAGTGAGGCCGGTTTTTGATGGTACATGTGTGCGTGCTAGGGGGCGGGCGGGGGCCGGGCGGCAGGGTTCGATATGGAACGCCCAATGACTAACGAAAGCCAAGGCGTAGTTTCGTTACATATGTGTGCGTAAACTGTGTATGTACACAGCCAAGGCGTAGTTTTACTGGCCTCACCGCTTTGTCGGAAGACTCCGTCTTTACTTTTTTATTTGGTCTGAGGTTCGATACTCTCGAGCTCGCTCGCTACGTTCGCGTATTAGTGTAGGAAAGAAAGGCAGTGGACCCCCACAGTAAATCCTCAGTAGACGATACTTTACAGTATGATAAAGTATCATAAATGAAACATATTTTTTAAATTATCCAAATCGTTTTTTTTTGTTTTTGGATAGGTAACTATTTATACAAAGTGGCCACTTTTAACAATAAAAGTCAATTAAACTAAACGACAGGCTAGAAAATATTGCTTAAGTCATAAAAAGTACCACAAAAGCTTGTTCGGAGTGCACTCCAGAGAGATAATTTACAAATTTGTCTTTATTTAAGCACTATGATTTTTAGGGTTCCGTACCAAAATGGTAAAAAAGGAACCCTTATGGTGAGACTCAGTCTGTCTGTCTGTCTGTCACAGCTGGATATCTCGAGAACTACTAATGGTATCAACTTGAAATTTGGAATAGTTTAAGATGACATTTGCCCAACTATTTTGCAAATAAGAAATAAATAAAAAAATAAATGTTTTTTTTACAGCAGGGCCTGAAAAGGGGTCTTAAAAATTTGAAGTGGGGCTACTAGGGCATGTGGGGTATCATATGAAAGAGCGTCGTTTGCACGTTTTTAATCATTTTTTCTTTTTTTTCTAGACCGCATAGTTTTTGACTTATGATGAAAAATGTAAAAAAAATGACCGTTCCCCCCCCCTTATCTCCGAAGTTTGCAAAGAGAAAAATCTGAAATAATTCTATGCGATAGCAGTTTATATAAAGATTACAGGAAAAATAAAATGATGTCTCAATATGGCACACTTTTTTAGAAATTATCAAATTTCTAAAAAAGTTTACATTAGTTCCACTATCGGTCAAGAGATGGCGCTGACCTATAACTGCAATACTAATTTTATTATTCTACTCTGCAGTGTGGTTTAATGGTGCAATTATGATGGTACGGAACCCTCGGTGCGCGAGTCCGACTCGCTCTTGACCGGTTTTTTTTTCTAATGGCGTCGCTAGTGTGCAGACTGCGCAGTTTTAAAAACAACATTGGGAATGATAATCTGACGCTGGAAAAAACCACAAAACTTATTCGAAGTGCATACGAACTTGCGGGGCGCGCTGAGGTAATTGATTGGTGGAGTTTCCTTTCTGTACGGTAGTACCTGGGGCTTATTGCATTACAAATTACAAGCTAATATTATTAAAAATTTTGGTTGTAACTTGTACTTTTGTGTTCCATAATAAAGTATTAGTCACAAATTTACAAGTCGATAAGTACAAGCTAATAATATTAGTATTTTAACTGTAACTTAAACGTAACTTGTAGATTTCTGTTGCATAATAAATATGAGTAATAAACTACAAGTGCCAATAATATTAGTCCATATTACTAATATAATTAGCTAATATTACAAGCTTCTGTTGCAATATCAAACCGAAAATACAAATTATTAGTAAAAACTTGTATTTATTTCTACTAATCTAAGGAGCACCGTATTTTCAAATTATTAGTTGTACTTATAGTGTGATTAATTTAACAATATACCGGAGATGTGACATCATCCTACGAAACTAACGTTAGTTTCGTAGGATGACGTCACATCTTATATTTTCTAATATTATTAGTAATCTTATGCAATAGGGCCCTGGTAGTACACACTTATATCTATTCTGTGCTGTGTAGGTAGGTAGTAGGTACAATCGCTATCTAAACGCTGCATTTATTTTTATTACACTTATTTGTGAATTATAACAATTATCATTATTAAATGAAAACTATAATAAAGAATTTATAACTGGTAATGGTAATGGCCGATATAAATCAATGTTTTCTACAGAGCAGCACAATCATAGCAACGATAGCTTGGAAAAATGATCCATTTGAATAGTTACGAGTGCTACTTATATTATTAAGAAAGAAAGAAAGAAAAATAATTTATTTGAGACATGAACATAAAACAAACACTGAAACTTGAACAGATTGTCTCAAAACGGTCCCGACTCAGCATAATGCATGGCCTGCAACCAGCGCTGTCTTCCGCCGGGACCGGTTCGTTGACGCTGCGATAAATAACATATACTACGTAAACTAAAACAAATAATATCTAATATGTACGTACATATGCATTATGCACTCCCTAAACGACCAAAACCTGCCTGTCAATCATTTACATTGCTTGTGAAGCACATTTCGATCGTCCAGGTCGTAGTTCCCTGTTTCCTTCTCCAAATTTAGACCGGTTTAAAAATACATTTTTCATAGAAAAAATTTCAAGAAAAGCTTTGGCTGTGTTCCTATGTTTTCCTTATTTTCATAAATTATTAATAAAAAAAATATAAATCTTTAAAAACTTGTAATTATTTGGACATCCAGGAAACAGGAAACAGGGGACTACGAAACGTTGAATTGGCAACTTTCTATAGAAATTTTTCGAATCTCGTGAGTTTTTTTAAGACAGCTAAGAGGTAAGTGCTTTACCGCTATCACGCCTGATGGTAAGCTATGATGCGATCTACGATGAGACGCACTTGCCTAGAAGATAACGATATCTACTCGCGACTTGAAGGTCCCCAGATTGTACCTATCGGGAAACACAGACCTAGGCAAGGAGTTCCACCCTCTAGCTAGCGGTACGAATGGTGAAATTTCACTTTAAGATAAAATGAACGAGTTACTAAGGAAAATACCCAAATCGCTATAGGCATGCCTATGTCTGAAGAGTTCCCTTGATTTCTTCAGGATCTTAACATCATCCTGACCTGATGACAATGGGACCATTTTGGAAGTATGTAGGCTGTTCGGGACATTTGTATGGAGAGTCGATATTTTTTTGTCTGTTTTCGGAAAAGTCGTAGAACAAATGTTGTTGTTTCTGATATGATTAGTAAACTTCTCCTACGAGGTTGTTGGTGTTTTACAAACTACCCTTACACTTTCAAACAAAAAAGATTTTTCTTATTCCTGTCTTCGGGTAACATACCTAAAAAAGGATCCCGACGAACTGAGAACCCGATCTTTTTTTTAAGTCAGTTAAAAATCGATCAATAGCTTCTTTAAGGTAATATCGTATCTTCCACCTCACATTTTGATATGGAAAACCGAAAAAATATTCCCGATTTCGTTACAAAAGGAGGGGAAAATCCCACCCTCTATTAGTCGGGAAAAATATACCTAATTGATTATTGGAGTCGCTCCGAGCGATTGTCGATGGCATGAATGAAACATGATGGAAATTCATAAAGGATTTTTAGAATAAGGGTTGTCGTTGTCGACTTAGACAAGTGGGTGGCTTCCTCGATTAAGGGTTCTGAATTTTGAACCTATTTTATACTGGAAGGTGTGGCTGAAGGATTTGGTTTGGTTATTCTTAATCGTTCAAGTGTTTAACTTTGAACAAGTAGGTAACCAAATTCAGTAAAACTGGAGAAGTAATGTTAAGTCTCCGCATATAACCTATCTGGCTCTACTTAACTTAATACTTTCAGTGATATGTAGTTTTTACCAATTTTTATGTCTTTCCTTGTGTTCCGGGTTAAATTAAATATTATACAGTACTTACCTATCGGTTTCTTGTAATATCCTCCACTGAGTCTATATATTATTTAGTTCGTATGGACCTACTGGGACAGGTTTCATAGTTTCATTAAAAACTAAAAAAAGTTACTTAAGTATCTTTTTATCAACGCTACAATATCGCCAAAGGCTACCGAGTAATAAATTGAGCTTTGAAAAAATAACATCGTGAACTCGTGAAATAACATTGGTATAAAATTAATGTATTTACTGTGTGCTACATACCTAAATCCATCAATCATACATAGGTAGGCGTAATTAAATTGTCATTGATTTATAAATGTTTTATTTATACCGCAATCCATTTAGTTAAAGGACAGAATAAATAATAGACTTACTAGGTTAAAGGTACCTACACTAAATTATTTATATTGGTATTGATTACGACATCAGCTATTTTTAATGTCCCCACTGCTGGGGCACAGGCCTTCCTTATGGGTGGATAAGGAGGATGGGCCATAACCCAACACGCGGGCCCAATGCGGATTGGTGGGTGTTAACGACTGCAAATGCAGCAGGGAACGACGGTTAACGTGCCTTCCGAAGCATGGAGAAACTCGAGATAAAAAAATTTTGGCCACCCATCCCATGACCGACCCTTGCGAATGTTGCTTAACCTCCGCGATCGCTGGGCCAGGCGCTAAACTAGTGCGCCACACTGAGCCCCTCGATCCTCGGTACTTATTGATTAAGTAAATATGTATTTAATACAAAGTACCTTTTACATTTTAATTAAATTGCCCTTTATCATGTGCATATGAAAAGTAGCTAGGTAGGTACCTAAGTACTATAAATAAGTAGATACCGAGCCTGATTCCAGAAAATATGAAAAAAGCAACTGCAAACACAAACACCCCGACAAGCTACTGTAGAAAAGTTCATTTTCTATATTGACCCAGTGGGGGTTCGAACCTGGAACCTCAAGAGACGGTAACGCCTTGAAAACCGGCGTGCAAGTTGCTCGACCATGAAGGTCGTCAAATCGTTCAATCTTTCAAAATGTCTTTTCAAATGTATATTTTCCCGTTATTTACACATAATTATTCGTTTTGCGACAAAAACTATAATGCATACCACGCGGCGTTGCGCGACATTAGCGTTTTTGTGGTGCGTGTGAGTGCGCGAGCCGTAGCGCGTGCAGTGCGGACCGGCGCACGCGCACTTGACCTAATTCTGGGGAATCAATTTAACGAATGTAACACGCAATGCGGGAATGCGTGGTCCCACTTATGGCGGAAACTTCGATAAAAAAAATGAACAAACTGTTATTGTAACAGTTGAATTAGTAGGTACCTACCTATTGAAATTCTTCTCAATCAAATCGAAATTCATAAAGTTTGAATTTATAAATAAGTATTATTGTTTCGACCATTTTAAAGTTTGATTTCGCGCGACTAGGTTTTTTAAAATCCAAAAAGGGAGTGATTCCTGAAACCTACTGACGATTCAAAATAAATAGCTTTGACTATATGCAGACGACGACGTCATCATCAGTGAAGATAAATAATAAAAAATAAATAATAAAATGTATTTATTAGTCACTTCACAAACTTGTTTCATGGTACATGTGTAAATGAGTTAAACAGCATTTATAACCTAAATTTGTGAAGGATTGGTGCCCGAAATAGGTTTCGCAGAAACTGTACCACAGGTCGCCAGCTTCCTCCCGCAGAAAGGATTACAATAGCTAAGAAACACAGAGCAAGCTGATGAGCTATACAACCAATAATGTACAAGTACTTATAAGAAAAGGTTTAGCCAAGATTATGATAAATACATTAGTCTATAGTAACAAACAACAGTTGAACAACCTACAGCAGATTCTAGAAAAGTGGAGGGAAGCTCCGGAAACATCAGGTCTGCGAATAAGCAGAGAGAAGATCAAGACGACCACAAGACCAGAAAAGTGCTGGATATCGAAACTAAACCCCGAGGACGAGAAAGACCCCGAATTACATTTATGTCCGTAGTAAATAAGAACCTCAAAGAAGCACAATGCCCCGTATAGACGCTTTCATATAGAGAATGTATGAAAGAATAATTACCACGGTGGCGGTATTGTGCCGGAACTGTGATCTCGTTAAGTGTGAATCGGGCTACAAGGTTTAGTTTTTGGTTCAGTACAACACTTGTACAATAGTACAAGCACAGAATACATACATAATAATGTATTCTGTGCTTTAGCCCTGAATGTTTCCGCTATCAGTGGGACCACGGCTCTCCGCACACCGCCCGCGCTCAGACGGAGCCGTAGAAATCACGGGCGGCGTAAAAACACAAGGAATGCTCCATTGATTATGGTAACGACGACGCCATCAACTGATTGATTTATCACGCGCTGGGGTGTGAGTGTGGGGATGTGGTGTTTGGTAACAAAAATATAAATAAAACATAAAAAAACGTATGGTGATACAATGAGAAGTGATTTCGAAGGGTTTATACCTATTTGCAAGTCACTTAGGTTTAGGTAGGTACCTATATAGAAAGAATAAGAATAAGAATAAGAATGTTTATTTGCATAATACCATGTACAGACAGAGTTAGAGGGTATTGTCAATGTGGATCAATAGTATTATACCTTATGAATGTAGGCATGCAAATATTTTTAGTGCTAGTATTTATTACAAATTATCAAGAGCGCAAAATAACAATAAAAAATTAATTGATGTCAAATAAGTGATAAATAGTACGTACAAAATTAATAAAAACAATAATATGAATGTCATAGTTCTTTGGATTCTAGATACTCCTTGATTGAATAAAAGTTCTTATCAAGGAGCCAACGCAGTAAGTTATTCTTAAATTTATTTTTGTCTATTGGTAAATCTGTTGAAAGAAAGAAGTTGTTGTTCAACGTACTATTATTTATTCTGTGGTTCAACTGTTGAGGTAAGAATTTGAAAACAAGAAAGAGTAGTATTTACACGTACAGTGTATTCTCTGATAGGTCTCTGATAATCGAAACTCCGATTCACTGAACCCAGTCTGAATCCCAAGAAAGTTCTTGACTTTCCTACTCAATAAAAACAATTGAACCGAAAGTTGACAGAAAACCATAAAAGTTTGTTTTCACACAATCGTCTTCCCGTTCCCTTCATCTGACGCATGCCTCGAGGTATTCAATAGCGCACGCTGATAGTGCGCTTTCCATTTCCTCTTGTACTTTCATCAGAGGCATGCCTCAGGGCAAGCAATATAGCACTCATTCTCTCAAAAAAAGTTGAGGCGATTAATGCCCTCATATTGCCGCTGTCATGAAATTAAATTAATTGCTTGCTAAGTACATAGTTTATTTACAGACCTTTGTAAATTATAGTTCGTTGTAGTAATAGTAGGCAAATGTGCCAAAAGTGGCCACTTTTTCGACACCTTATGTACCTAGTTAGCGAGCAATAAATTTAATCAAGATCTAATTTAATTAAAAGCACTAATTGTCTTAAAGTATGGCAGAAAGTTGAACGTTAAAGCGCACAGTGAAGCAATATTGCTTGCTTTTGACGCAAGTTGATTTAAAAGTTGAAGCGACTTGGTGAAGACTAAAGGACACTGGAAACAAATTCATATTCTGGCTTCATAAAACAGATTCACTTAACCCATACAGAGAATCCTCTCAAGTAAATTACTAGCTAGACATTGGCCCGTTTGATTTCGCAATTTGATCAAATGTTTGTAAAGTTCGATGATCAATTCGTAAATAAAGTGTTCGATCAAGATAAAGTGTAAATTGACTCCGATCACTGAGTTTGTTATTGAAAGCTTTTCAATTAACTTTAGAGTCGAGTTTCACAATTTCACTATGTTTATTTGTTTCGAACGGATTATTATCTATTTTAATGAAAGATTTTGTTTTTCGCTTGCGAAATCTGAGAGAATCCGAATTAAAAATAATATAGAATTTCGTGAAAATGAAAAACATTTCGTGGAAATATTAAAAAGAACGAGATTACTATAAAAATACAAGGTAAACCTCGCGTGATATTATTACGTGTACCTACCTACCTACCTAACACGACTGAATATTGAATAATTTTAATAGATTTAAGGACCAGGATTTTTTATTAATGCCCTGTGCTTTATTAGGTCTAACAATCTTTAGTCTAGGTGTAGGTAATATAGACTTCACGACAACTGATTCATTGAGATTTATGGCAACTAAATATAATTGGAGAAACGGAAAAAAGAAGAAAGAAGGTTTTGCTTTTTAAACGCAACGCTAACATTACAGTTTATTTTATTACCCTAGCTAGCAAATCCCTAGCTTCTTTAGTCTATGGGCCCTAGTGTGGCATTTCACGCTAATGTCATAATGAAGTCAAAGGCCCCCTGGGAGGGACTGCTTGTTTGTGCAACGATGCAATCAGTGCACGCTGTAATGCAAGGGAATATTCATATCGACAGCACATCAAAAATGTGTTGACATTTGTTATAGTTTCGTGCGATGCGAGATTGTTTATTTCAGTGATTATCGTAACTTTTAAAAATGTTTATACAGAAACGAAGAAAAGCAAACAAATGAAAAAATAAAACAATCTTGATGGATTGTTAGACTCTCTTGGAACTTATAAATTTAAGCTCACGAGTTCCATACGACGTTTTTCAACACGTTTGCTAAGAAAAAACAAAGTAATTTACCACACAGCAACAAATAGGACAAAAACAAAATATGAAAATTATGGAAAAAGGTGCGCAAGTTTTTTTTCACACGCCCAATACAAGAATATTTTGCGAACAAAGGGGTAAGTATACAATACAGCCTACTTCAAAATTATAGATTTAAGTGATAAAATGCAAATATTTTAATATTGTAATTTGATAATAATAAATATTTGTTTGAATTAATTAAGGACTTATCTACTTACATATTTATTTATTCCAAAAAGTATATGAATTTTCAGCGGCATAAAACCTCTTTGTTGTTACTAAAAAAAAATAACTGTATAAGGTACCTAGAACTTGCAGTAAGGTACTAATTTAATTTTGTAGGGATAATTCTGTAACGCACTAGTGTATAATTTACGCACTGTGTTTGTTAGATCGGTTTATGGCCCTAAAAGCGATGTATTAGGGCTCACTTTACGAGCAAGTGTGTTGAAAAATATTTACATACATTAGAAAAACTACGAAATTCAATATAGATAAGATCAATAAATATTGAAAGGGCAATATGTATTAACAGTTTACAGCATGTATAATAATAACATATCTTATTTCATATTACTTACCTACCTCGACCCGAAATACTAGGTATCATACCTAGTGGGTATTTATAATTTAACCTCTAGCACTATCTTGAAAAAAAAAACGCGTGTAAAAGTACTCGATAGAGTTAATTATTGTCTATGAGAAATGTCGCTTGCTTTTCGTCGGTAGATGGCGCTGAACAAATTTCCCATACAAAATGACTCTATAGAACTATTTTACGTGCTTTTTACCTACTGAACTCTTGATCATGTGGCAAAACGGCCATGAAGCCTATTTCCAACCGCGCAGTACAGTTTTAATTAAATTATCGTAATTTAGAGCAGCGGGATTAAAATTTGCACTGGAACATAAGACTGCATTTGTTTTGTAGGTAATTAAATACATGATGTATCGGAAAACTCTGTCAGATCCTTAAACAGGTGGTAGTGTTGCTAAAACTGAACAACAATCTCCAAGGAACATATGTCGAAAACCGAAAAAAAATTCATACTCCCATACAAAATGTATTGGTCAACTGGCCGACTTAGTTACTGTGGAAAGGCGACAAAAAATGTATGGAAAAACAATAGAATCTGTGTTGTTGTGGGTGGTACAAAAGACAACAGCGTCTGTTTTCTTAAGGGTTTTTTTTTAAGTTTTTTCTTATTTTAATAATTTTATTGAAGCCATCATTACTAAACATTTTCTAGTGCGATAGATTATAAATAAGTACCTAAGTAGAAAAGTATTGTTTTTTTCTGACACCGTAAAGTTTGGGGGTCCAGTCCATCCATACGATCATGGCACTTCAAGTTCCGATAAATGTCCCAATGTGGTCCCAATTAACTTTTTTTTAATAAAAATTGAGCAAATACCTATCTATTCACAAAAGAAACCAGCTACATGTTTTTAACTAGACACCTTGTCATGAGAACCGTTGCGGCGGGTCCACATCCCAAGTCAGGCGCGCGACCTCCGGGCACCAATTGGTGCCAATTAGCCAGGTGACCTGCGGGCCTGACCGATCGTATTACACGCTGTCAGGTTACGTGGTTACGTTCCGATGATTGAAATCACATTGAAATTCAATTTTGCGACGAGGGAATGGAAATTATGGTTTGTAAGTTGTAACTAAAGAAAGCTAAAGACTAAAGACTCGCACTGAGCGTTTTCAAATTGTATCATCCGTACCGCTAGAGAGTGGAACTCCTTGCCTGAGTCTGTGCCCGATTTAGGTATGTACACTACAATCTGGGGGGTTTCAAGCATAGCTTCAAGTCACGAGGGGTTTAAAGCATAGCTTCAAGCGCGATTCATCGTAGATCGCATCATCGCTTACCATCAAGCATGATAGCGGGTAAGCCTATCTATCTACCATAAAAAAACGTAAAGTTATAAGTACCTAAGTACCACAAATATATTATAAAGAAAGTATGATTTTATAATTGTATTTTTATTTTCTGTAAGTAGGTGAGTAATTAAAAGTAAAGCAAATTAAACATAACAGCATGATCAATAAAATTTTGGATTTGGTTTCCGATAAAAAATGATTTTCCTTAACTCTTTTAGCCGGAATGAATTACCATGTATATAACGGAAAATGATTGAATATAAAATCAAAGTAACACTGTTATTTTATTTTCATTGTGACATCATTATAGAATTCAATATCTCTTAAGAGCTATTCATTTAATAAAACTTGAGTATCGTAGTAAGAACAATTAAATAGTCTTAGGTAATATCAAAATCGAGTTTTGTTATAAGTTGTAAAAAAAGTTGTTATACCTAGGTTGTAAAAAATAGTTGTCATATTGTCATAAGTTGTAAATTTTGTAAAAAAGCTATTATCCAATATGGCGTTCATAATATCAGACCTGACCTATACAAGAGTAGAGCTAGGTGTTAATGAACCCGACTTCAAAGGCCTTTGTCGGCTGTCAGTCGTAACAGCCAGTTTAACCCAAAAAATTTTAAGAGCAACCGATGGAATTAGATTCATTCAGTTTATGATGCGTTGTTTTTAACTGAAACTCGACGGCCATTTTGTTTTTTCTATTTTGTTAGTTAGTTTTGTTTTGAGAATCAAAATACGTAAGTACATATTATTAAAATAAAATAATATTTAATTTAAAATCCTTATCCTTACTAATATTATAAATGCGAAAGTCCATTTGTTTGTTTGTTACGCCTTCACGTCTTAACTACTGAACCTATCATCATGAAATTTTACATACACGTTGTCAGGGGTACAGAGAAGGACATAAGGTAACTTTCATCTCGAAAAAAGTATTGTTCCCGAGGGATAGCAAAAAATTTTCCACGCAGACGAAGTTGCGGGCGGCCGATAGTTGATTTACAACACTATAATTGAGTTAATTTGATAAAAAAATTAATATGGTACCTATACTTACCTGCGCATGGGGTTAATAAAAATATCTACTACTACCTATTATCCATGCCATACCATACTATAGGTAAGTAAGTACTACTTAATTTATGGAATTCCAAGCATAGAAACGAAACGACACCCCGAATATTCATCTTTTTACAAAATAAATAAACCTTAACATGTAAAAAACCTTTTTACTTATCCCAGTAGGTATTCAGTATTACGAACATTAATTAAAACAAATCTTTAGTCCATTCATGTAGCGAATATTCAGCAAAAGTCGGCTCGCAACATCAAAAAACTCAAAAGGAACAGCCATTGGAACACATTTTTTGTAAAAAGCATAATTAGCGGAGAAACAGTTATAAAAAACCCTGGCGCTGATTCGTACGCACCGGGTACCCGGGGGTGGCACGGGGTGGCCCCACCCCTTGACCCAGAAACACCCCATGCGTGCCCCCACCCCTCGCAAACATTATCGCCTGATTCTGACGCCATCTCGTGATAAGATAACGATTGTGCGAGATCGCTTTTGTTACATTTTTACCTACATACATTGGTGCAAGTGTTATCTATTTGTGCCGGAAAAAAAGAACTATTTTTTAGGGTTCCGTACCCAAAGAGTAAAAACTGGACCCTATTACTAAGACTCTGCTGTCCGTCTGTCTGTCACCAGGCTGTATCTCATGAACCGTGATAGCTAGATAGTTGAGATTTTCACAGATGATGTATTTCTGTTGCCGCTATAACAACAAATACTAAAAACAGAAAAATAAATATTTAAGGGGGCTCTCATACAACAAACGTGTTTTTTTTGCCGTTTTTTGCTCGATATTAATAACAACAACAGGTAGACAGTTGAAATTTTCACAGATGATGTAGGTATTACTGTTGCCGCTATAACAAAAAATACTAAAAACAGAATAAAAAAAAATATTAAAGGGGGGTTCTTATACAACAAGCGGGTTTTTTTGCCGTTTTTTGGTACGGAACCCTTCGTGAGCGAGTCCGACTCGCACTTGGCCGGTTTTTTTTACTCTTATGCGACTTTTTCGACTACAAGCTTACTTAAAACTGCCCTTTCAGTTTTTTATGAAAGATGCATAATGATGTTTGAATAACGCGAACAAAATATTGTAGGTGTACTGTTTATAATTACAATCTTTACTTTAATCAAACTTCTAATAGGTATTTTATTTAAGAGAATACCTGCCTACCTCCTACCTGCTTACTCGATTCTAATAAGCGTAATTACCTAAGTTTTTCTTTGTAGGAACTTGGTAGGCATTCCTTATTGATTTTGTGTTTGTTTTTTAATTCAAACTTTGGAAACTTTTAGGAGACAGGAACGATGCCTCTCTAATTAAAACAGCACTCGGAGTTTATTTCGAGTTTCCAGAACTTTCTGAAGATACACATAAAACTCAAGACAAGTAGGTATCACGCGGAATGTTCTGGAAAATTTATGTCACTTTTCCAAAAAGTATCTATTTGTGATAGGTATACTTTGTTTGTACTGCTGGCTGTTTAAAACTTTTCCCTTTGTCACAGATTATAATGACAAAATACTGATAAGTATGTAGCGATGTATGTTAAGGCTCCGTTATGCCAAATCATTTGTCGCTGTCTTTTTCTTTACGTGTAAAGAGTATGGAAAATAACCTCACTTCTGCACTTTTTCGATGTTTTTCGTTGTTTTTTCATCGTTATCTTTAGCACAATTATCTTTCTTGAAAAAAAGTTATTGGAGCAACTGCACAGTACGTTAAAGTGTATTTTGATGTAGAATTCAATACGTTTACGCTATTATTTACGCCAAAAATATGGCCCGCGACAAGCGCTTTTGATGATATTCTGTTTTTTTTTACAATCATCTGTGAGGTTTATACGAAATTTAATGTTTGTAGCAACTAGATAAACTCTTTAGCTTGTCGTATGATTTTTTTGGTGGCTACAAGTTTACGTTTTCTATATAAAAATATGGCCCGCGCAAACCATGTTTTCCTATTACCGCCCCTTAAGATGTAACCGATTGTTTTCAATTCAAATTCGGAGAAATTATAATTAAGCCTATATTTTGCGAACCAAAACAACTCTTACACAAATAACAAATGTTGCTTATATCATACAAAAGACAAAAGTTGTTAAAAAGTTGCATGTTTAACAAGAAGATAAAAATTAAGCGAAATTACAAGCAAAAGCGCATTCACGTATGTAAACATTTGCTTTGCAATTTTTGTAATTTTTCCACAAATACGTAGTTTCAGTTAATTAAAGCCACAAATCAAACTTGGACAACATAGGTTAACTTTAATTAATTATTTACATTTACATATTTATAAAACACGTTTTAAAAAAAAATCGGGTTGCACTCCGGGAGTGCCGGCAGAAGTGAAAACTTGAATATTAACGTTATGCATTTTTGATATTTTGGAATGGTTAGGGAATAATTTTGCACGAATTGCTTTAATTATCAGTGTAAAAGTACTATCATTTATGAGGTAGAAAACGATATTTATTTATTGCGCTACACAAACATGACAATATAAATTAGATTAAAAAGTTTATCTCTCAGAAAAATCAACCCGCCCAACGCCAAAATGACGCACCGCCATTTTCGCCGCGTTGTAGATAGAGAGGGGGATACTTCCGCCGCCGGCTGTCTACACTACATCCGTCTTACGAATTTTCGATCAGGGTCACGTGACCCTGACTGACACGAGTTTAACATTTTTTCCCCATTACAAAAAAAGTGTACAACGCCGCTAAAGAAGTTTTCACTTCAAAATACTTTTGAGGTTGGTTTACAAACATTATTTCCTTAATGTAGGCTGAAGTATAGTAAACTCGAGTTCTCAGTTCTTCATACCAGACAGTACCCCTGGCACGAACATCTATAAAAAAAACGCGCTTAAAAATACTCGATAGAGTAAAATGGAAAATTTTATTTCGCTTTTACGCGGAAGATGGCGTCCAAATTTCCCATACAAAATTACTCTGTCCAACTTTTTTACTCGCTTTTTTGTCGATAGATGTTAGTGCTACGGGTACAGAATACGCCTGCGAGCTAGCACGATTCTACAACGAAGCCTGTACGTGACACGAGATGAGTGCTCCCTGTTACAGTATGTATTGTAATCCTGTTATTAATTAGTTGTTACGGAATAACGCTGTTATACAATGATGCTACAACGATGACACACATCGTTACATTAATACTTGATTATATTGATGTGTTTAATTATTATTGCTAACGTGCTTTCTTTGATAACAGGGGTTAAGATGAAGCTAGGTCTACCATAAAGATAAGGATAACTGAAAATCGTATTGTGTTAATGGTTACAAAATTTTTTGAAAAGCTTTTCGCTGAAAAATTTGTAGAAATTACCTGTGGTAAAAAATGTGATTGGTAAGCATTCTAATAACAGAAACGTTCTATAAGTTTCTAATTTTTAAATATTTATAAAAATTTTAAAATCGAAAAATTGCAATCAGAATACCAGTGCTGTTGCGGTGTGAGCAACGTTGTCATCGCAATAGCATTGTGCTGAGGCAGGGGCCTGGGGCCGGACCGGCTAACTTACATGGCTATCGTAATCGCTTTCATTTGACAGATGGATGTGACACATTGCTAATTTTTTTTGGTACAAAAAAATCTTACCAAAGAAAAGCAGCAATGTATCACATCCATCGTCAAATGAAAGCGATTACGATAGCCATGTAAGTTAGCCGGTACGCTGGTTGGCTCATCTCATCACACACCCTGCCTACGCTGATGTTACTTGTATTTTTAATTAATTTAGTTTATAATCATTTCTGTTTTTTATTGTGATTTTTTTGTGTACCAATGTGTGATGTTGGCCAATAAAAGCTTTCATTCATTCATTTTTTCAGCGCTCGCTGCGGAAAATCGCCAGAGAAAGCTGTCGCCAATCAAACTATGTTGCACTTTACTTTTATAATACACTAGCGACCCCTTCGCTTCGGTTCCTTCCGTTTTTGCTAGGAACTTGATCATACGTAATAACTCAAAAGGTTTATGCAGCGTTTTCGATGCAAGCTCCCAGTCGGCTTAATTTTTGGCGACATCTTTAATAATTATCGTCGTATTTCTTACTTATTATACACCTAAACCTTCCTCAGAAATCATTCTATCATTTGGTGAAAACCGCATCAAAATACGTTCAGTAGTTTTTGAGTTTAACGCAAACAGACGGACAGAGGCTTTTTTTATCGTAAAGACTTTTTTTGCGATAAAACGGACATTGTAACATTTGGTATGTCTAAGAATTGCGCTATTAATCTACTGTGGTTTTATCACATCCGCTATATTTATTATCTTTATGCACCATAGAAAAAGTTACACAATTATGTTAATTAGTGAAATCCATTATATTTTTTGTCTTTCATTCAAAGTCACAGGATATTGCATTATTTATGAACAATCAACAAAGCAACAGTGTCATTAGAAACAAGCACCGATCTTTTGAAAATTCAAGGTTTTACTTCTTGCTAATTTGAAATGTTCAAAATACAACAAAAACACATGTTAATAATGAAAAAAACTCAGCACTGACTTGTGACAAATACCTAAGGCCCGCCACATACAGACAGAATCTGATTCGGAATTAAAAAACGGAATATTGATAATGTATGAAAATTCTGAACGGAAAAAATACAGCATATTATGTGTAGTAACTTAGATTTGTTAAAATAAGAATAAGCTTTATTTTGCATGAATGCGGTACATATGAGATCTTAAAAATAAATCAAAGAGCAGGGCACATTCACCTGGGCATGCAAAAGGAAAAACATAAGATATAATGTCAAGTTAAAATTAATACTGTCAAATTCAATTCATTCAATGTATGGATTTGCCGGTCTTAGGCCTGCCCCATTCCTATCCCATTCTCATCAAATCTGTGTTCCAATCATTTCCCTCTACACCTTTTCGTTTACTGGACTATAAATACCTACTAAACCTCTTTTTTAATTCACCAACACTTTACTGCTAATAATAAAACTACTAAAAACAAAAACAGTGTCTGTATTCCTCAATTCCTTTTCTTTTTCGCAACAAAAAGTAAATGTAATGAAAGCTAAAGAGCTTAAGACAGATAGACATCGTGATCCAATAAAATCCTCGTGTGTTTTAATTAATTTCTCCCTTCGTCGGGAGTGCACAACACAATGGCAACATGGCAACCATCTTGGCGTGTGGGCCAATGGCTCACATCAGTTGAAAGTAATTGCTACTCCGACATGTTTAAGGATAAAACATTACTGTTTTTCGAAACACAGTTAAAAAACGTAAGCAATAAGTAGGTAATACTCGATGTCTCGATGTATACTTAAGCATTGAAAAAAAGTTTTTGATCGACATTTTTGCTTAAAATTTTGTAGTTTTCATTGAATTGAAGAAAAAAATTCAGAAACCTGCTAAAGAAAGAATTTAAAAAAATTAAGCTGTTACGTAGAAGTGAAACTATGAATCTTATTTTTAGTTGGTTTTAAGTTATGAGTGCTGAAATAATTTTGACTGTGTGTGTTGATATTCTGTTTTTATAAGAAAAACTCTATTTAACTCAGTAGATGTGTGATGGAAAATAAACACAATAGAATGACAGTAGCAGAATTAAATAAGAAGAGCTAAAGCATAATGCAATCATGTAATCATGTAATTCCATAAACATGAGAAAAGAAGGATCGTTTCCAAAATTTCAGACGAACGGAATTACAATGGCTAGTCACCCCGATAGCTGAAAACGTGCGGTGATTTCAGGTTTAAATCACAAAATCATTAAACATCACAAAAAACTTACATAAACAACGCTTAAAAGTGTTTCTTATAAATGTCCATCCGCGGATATCTAAATAAGTGAACCCCGTAACTAACTCTGTTTTACCAAATCAGTTTTTAAAAGAGATAGGTTTGCTCTGTGTATTTTTTCTTGACAAAGCAGTTTTCTACATGGGAAATCAATCCGATATTTTCCCATTAATCTAAAATTATGATATATTTATGATGATACGACAGGATGTCCGATGGTAATAACGTTGTCAGTTACGTCCCGCCACAGTGATACATCGTTGTTTGTCTGTAATTATTTAATAAATACCTATACCTACTACATCAGGGGTGGACTTGCACGACGAAATATTTTAATTTTTTCCTCTGTGGTAAAAGTTTTTTATTTAAAGTCCTTTTTTTGTAAGTCAATATAGTAATACTTAGTATTATATTATCTGTGGTAAGTCTTCACTTTTTGAAATTGAGTTTCTTGTATCATGCACAACTTTACATTCATAAATACAGTCGTGTTTGCTACTGATCGCATATTATGCGGAATACCTTACATTGTCATGAACAGAATATCTCTTCCCCCATCCAACAGTGGGTTTTTTAAGCAGACATTTTATTTCCTCGAGGCATTTATTTGCTTGCTCCTAACACAAACAACGGGAGTGTTCACAAACTTATGTTAAAAAATTCGAGTTATTTTTAATACATTTTGTCGAGATTGTCTTCAGTCTGATGCATAGCACTTCTGAATAATACTCTGTTAAAAAGAATTAAAAACAGTATAAGAAGAGAACCGTATAAACATTTTTTTGGTGTTCTTTTTTCGTTAGTGATGTGAGTTTTTATAGTGTGCAATACCTATTCCGCTCTAGTCAAAACACTAATATAAATCTCAGATTATGTCACTTGTTTTGGTTCTCTTCAGTACCAAGTACTGGCATGAATTTGGGCAATATAAAAGTTTTTTGGCTACGAAGCCTTTACTATACATCAAAATGTTTGACGCAGAAAATGGCACGTATGGGACTATAAATACAGCGGGATTTGCGGCAAAGTTTTGCATATAAATATTTCTGTGTGTTGTACTAATGAATACGAATAATTTGAATAGTTAAAAAGTGTTTTTGAGACTGAATTCTGTTTTTTCAGTAATTAACGTATTTTTTTTGAGATAATGCACAGATAAAACAGATCTCTAATGTAAGAGACCATATTTTTACAATTTTATTTCAGTCAAAGCAATAATTCTTGACGGAAAGAAATATGTCTAACGTCTTCAATGACATGACTTCACAAATGACTATTTTTATTTTAAAGTGCCCATATAATTTAGGACGTAAAATCGCGTTTTCTCTCCTGTTTGAACAATTTTCTGCACTAGTGGGACTGCGAACTTGCGACATATTACTACAACATGGGAACGCACGGAATTCGTATTAACTGCCGTGGTATGTCACATACTGCTGCTATTGCTTGTTTCGTTTCACTACAATGTTTCAGAAAGGAGGCAATGGATTCCAATTTTATGTAAATTCTAGCTAATAAAAGCACAATATGAGATCATCAATGTGTAATGTTTATAGAATTTATATATTCTTTATAGCTGTTGTTTAAGTCAGTCTCTGTCAAGTTTGGGTCCAAACAATTGGCATCAGTTGTCCCGAATTTATTTCATACTGAAGGGTGTCTGTAGATCTGTTATCAATTTTATGTTTGGCATTGTTCAATCTTTCATAGGGGTGCTTTAAATTTTATTATCATTGCCTTTTAGTACATTGTTAAGCCGGATATGGAGACTCGTTAAAGGGATACAAACTCAGAATACGATTCCTCCTTCGCTATAGAATAATTATGTGCTGTCATAACTTTTTCGTATACGTATATACGAAAGTTTTATGGTGTCAGTAGCGCCGTAAATACCTAGGTACATTTTATTTTTATAAAGGGTACGTTTTCTTATTATATGACAAAGGTAGTTTAGTTTTCGCTTCACTAGAGTTAAATGCTCTTTTTAAAAATCTCAATTAGAGTGAGAAAAACATTAGTTAAAAATAATTTCTTAACTATTTTTATTTAAATTTCATCATGTTTAATAATTTAAACATGATGAAATTATCTTAGAAAGTATTTTTTTTTGTAAAATGTGTAAAACATAAGATTATAAAAACCGACCAAGTGCGAGTCGGATTGGCGAACGAAAGGTTCCGTTCCAAAAAAACGGCAAAAAAACGTATGTTGTATGGGAGCCCCCCACTAACACACATTATATTCTGATTTTAGTATTTGTTGTTATAGCGGCAACAGAAATACATCATCTATTAAAATTTCAACTGTCTAGCGATCACGGTTCATGAGATACAACCTGGTGACAGACAGACAGACAGACGGACAGTAGAGTCTTAGTAATACGGTCCCGTTTTTACCGATTTTGGGTAGGGAATCCTAATAAAAGTTTGTAACTAGGTACAAATGGAAGTAAACCTCCATCTTAATAAAAAGGAACAAATGGTTTCAGTACTTTCAGTCTACAGGATGTAGGTGAATTGACGAGGGACTATCGTTAGATTTCGGCCTGCCTAGCTAGACTGAATGTTTACGACTAGGCGATAACTGCGGAGCATTCTGGACCTAAACACGTACTAGGTAAGTTCTCTTTTCTTTAGCTATCGGTTGTATATTTGGGATGTAACTAACGTTAATGTCTTAGGGTTCCTTCTCTCCCACTCTTCTTATAAATTAACTTCTATATTGCTTTAGAATATTTCGATACATTAGATTAGGTATTCCCTTTATTAAAAAACTAGGACTAAAATGAGATTGCCCTGTTTATCAATATTTACAAGTCAACAAGTTAGTATACTTTACAAGAAAAAAATTATAAGTTCATGTAAATTATGTTTTTTCCAAATAATTTATGCAAGACACTTCTAAAAATTATCAGACGGAATGTGAGAGTCGCCGGACACCCTCAGAAAAACTCAGGATTTTCCATTGTTTTTTTATAAATTGTGACTTTTTGATTAACGAAATCACTTATCAAGGGTTGTGTGTTTTCACATATTAGTTAACTAAACAATCACACGTGTAGCGTATAATTTAACGTGTTGGATTTTGTGAACGACTTTTACTATGGGACCAACTCTGAAATAGCGAAAAAAAATCAGCTGTTTTATACATTTTGATATTTTCCATATTAATTTTTGTTTTTCCGCCGCCGAATGTTTATAGCACGTTGTACATGTCGTTACGTGCAAAAAATAAACGGATATATATTACTTTACCGTTTTAAAAAATTGGAACACGAAAAACCTTTCCTTTTAATTATTTAAAATAGTTGCGGCGGGCACAACAGCCGGAACTTTCGCACAACACTCCGCAAAATTACAGACGCCGTTAAAAAAACATTTTTCAGCACTCCAAATACGTCCCTGTCGCAAATTAATCCGACCTCCATTTTGTAGGTCAAAATGTGACGATCCGAATTAAAACGTACGGCAACGCAATACGAATTACTTTTGATCGTACCGCCTTCTTATACATTTGACGTCATTTCAGTATAGTATATCTCCAAGATCGATAAGGCTCTGAGACTATAGCATCTTTTATGTATAGAATAAAGGAAACGGATGTCATTTGTAACAGTACATATGTATAGTGATGTACGATTTGAACCCTGTTCCCTTGAGATAAGGACGAGGAAGTTGAGGTGGCTATCTTAGCGATGAGCATTGTTTGTGCAGCCGGCGTTGTTTGCACTAGAGTCTGCAAAAGCATTCGGTTTCGTATTCGAAATCGGATATAACTATCGAATAGCGAAAACGAATATATACAACGTGTTACAAAATAACCCCTAATGCCGAATATGGAAACTGAACAACTTTTGCTATAGGACCAACTCTAAAATCGCGAAAAAAAATCAGCTGTTTCATTTTTTTTTTAATTCATTTACTAGCGGCCGCCCGCGGTTTCACCCGCGTGGTTCCCGTTCCCGTGGGAATATCGGGATAAAAAGTATCCTATGTTTTTATCCAGGCTATTTCCTATCTGTGTGCCAAATTTCAACCAAATCCGTTCAGTAGTTTTTGCGTGATTGAGGAGCAAACATCCAAACCCACAAACTTTCACATTTATAATATTAGTAGGATTCAAAATACTTACAGGCTAACACAATATTCCAAAACGCCAGTAAGCTTAATCTAACAATAATATAAATATAAATAATTTCATACAAAAATTAATATCGAAAATATCAAAATGTATGAAACAGCTGATTTTTTGTTGGTCCAATAGTAAAAGTTGTTCAGTTTGATGGTCCCTATTTACCATATTCGGCATTAGGGGTTATTTTGTAATTTGTAATACGTTGTATAGAAATCGATAGGTACCTAATTTATTTTACCTAATAAGTACCTACATAAAACTAAAGTGCTAGACTCATAAATAAAGTTCATTTATACATATTTCTTTGTAAACATTTTAACAATAGGTGAGCTACGTTATTAATTACTTACACTAAATAATTAAAGTAGGGACTGATTGCTTTAGTCAATTAAAAAATATAGGTACTTTATAACTTCCAAGGTTATCTGTGAGTAAATAATGAAAATTTTTGTAGGTTATAAGGCCATGGTTGGGGTGAATTGGTAATTTAAATAGAGATATAATTATGAAGCTACTTAAATAATGAAAGGAATCAATAGTCTGTAGTATTTACTGGTCAAAAATAGTGGGAAGCAATAAACGATATCATGTTACAAGGAGTAGGTGCTTAATGCAGAGAAAGTAAGGGATGTGTGTAAGGAAGAACTTAATTGAAAATTTAACATTTACTTTAAAAATAAAAATAAAGTTAATAGAAACAGGAAATCTGTAAAAGACGTAGAAAATAGTTATTTGTTTAATAATGCTTAAATAAAAGCACGAGACAAAAAAAATGCTCTTGTGTGAAACATATAACTTTCAGCTAGAAAACTCGCAGCAAAATTAAATACCTAGCTTTTTGCTGAGAGCGCAAGGAAAAGTGATTCAAAACTCACGCTCGCAGCAAAAAGCGATTTCGCTGCGAGTTTTTATGCACCAAAAGCGCGTTGTTCGTGCTGGAGAGGTGAAAAACAAATTGGTCAAGATTTCGTCTACGATTTCGTATACGAATCGTGTGAGATGAGACTACACTATTCAAGTGCCGAACTGTTTCCGGTCGATCGCCACTACTTTTTGTTTCTTCAGTATTTATTTCTCGTATGAAAACTGGCTGTTATTTTAGTTGCGAAATGAATACCGTGGGAAATATAACCTGGAGGAAGCTGCAGTCAATTTATGAGGACGTGTTGGTTGAGAATAATGGCCGCTAAATGATAAATGTACGCGTATCACTGTTCCTTGTGCAAATCACAGGTGCAGGTAACAGGCTTATAATCTATATTCATTTTGTATTCACTTAATAATTTTCATTCATGTGATATTTCCTTTTAGTGGTAGGTATACCTAGTATAAGTACCTTAAATTAAACTGTAAAAGGTAAATAAAAAAGTATTGATTGAAATCAAATAAAAATAAAACTAATATTACTTATTTATTATGCAAGAGTATCGATTGGTCTGCATGGCTAATTATGTTTTCATACAAGTTTAAATGGCTGAAAGCTATAATAATCATTTGTGACAGCAATAGCGATTTCTCAGTAACAAAGTATTTTATCTGGTATTATTTTTAAAAGCGTGCATTCTGTAGCGTTTGTTATTACTTAATCAATAAAAACGTCCAAACTAGAAGGAAACTCTTGTTAGCGACAAATACAAAATGTAACATGTTGAACTCTGTGAAACTTTCATACATTTTCTGTTCCGCTGGCTGTGTATCTAACTCTAGTGAAATGAAAAACTTTTTGTGTTTTTTTCCGACGCGCAGTGCTGCCATCTGCCATTATAAGCGGTTATGTTTAATTTTTTACATTTTTAGTATCAAAGACAAACTTTGAAAATTTAAAGATTGAGGAATTTGCTATTAACTACAAAGGAAAGTAAACTATAATGTATTATGGTAGCTGTAATACCTATTCGTAAGTATTATAACTAAGTAGAAAATTACTCTTTCCAAATATTAAATAAATACTGATTGCATCCCTTGATCCAACAAAAGATGCTAGGTATCTATTAAACTGTTTGAAGTTTTCGTGATTTTCATTTGTAATCTTTCTGCAAACAAATGCTTATCTATTGACCCAATTTGTTAAAGATTTCCGTGGTTTTAATGTGTAATCTTTGTGCAAACAAGGCAGGTAATCCTGTGTGATCGAGGTTGGCGATCGTATCAATTGTGGCGAGTCCCGGTCGCGGCGAACCCACCCCACGGGGTATTGGGATCTGCGGTGTGACGCCGGACGCGGGTGTGTGGATGGTGTATGGAGGATTAATGGATGAATGCTGGTCTACAGCGTAACTTTATGGATATGAAATTCGGGCTCATTTTTAACCGACTTCAAAAAAGGAGGTTCTCAACTCAAGTCGACAGTTTTTTGTGTATTTTCCGACGTGCAGTGCTGCCGTCTGCACATTGTATGAGGTTATAAGTATTTAAATTTTTAGTATCAGAGACATACTTTGAAAATTTAATAATAAGGTTGCGGAATTTGCTAAAATATGGATGGTGTATGCAGGATTCATGAATACCTGCCTGCTGGTCTACCGCGTAGGAAATTCGGGCTCATTTTATCATTTGAAATTCCCTTTTTTAATTGCTTTTTTACCGATTTCTGTGTTCTTTTCCCCCTATTCCCATCTGCCCCCTTCGAACTCCATTAATATACATTTTTATTGATCATGAATCATGATATCCAGATTTGTTTATTTCAATTTCCATTGGTAATGTCCACTACGAAATGCAAATAAACCGCTGCGCGCTGTACAGTACAGCGGTTTATTCGCATGTCGTATTGGACATTACCAATGGAAATTGAAATAGGTAAACAAATCTGGATATCAGCCTGTACTATAACAAAAAAGGGGGCAGATGGAAATAAATAGGTACCATCGACCAGCGGGGTGGTGAACGCCACCTATTAGTGCCAACCACCACCCCGGTGGCGGAGCTGGAAGGGGGCAGATGGGAATAAAGGGTTCTTTCTAACGATCTCGTCTTGTCATTACGGGCGTCGCTTAACAGAAACCCGTCCGGCTTGAAAAAACTATATGAAATAGGGATTTCAAATGTGAAAATAAACCTGAACTTCATACATATTCACAAAATTACGCAGTAGCATCTGGTGATGTGTGGCTAATGCGAGTATTTACGTAATTTTTTTTAATGAATCTCTGTATTTTAGGACACAAACAATCATACAATTTCATGCAATAGTCTACTAAATAAATACCAAGCCTAAACGTAGATATTTCCAGATGCTAGTACCTATTTGCTTTTGCCTTATTGTAATTTCACACTCAGTCACTCACACACTATAAAGCATTTATATGAAATCGCAAGTTAAAGTTTAATAAAATATGAACGATAGTGCTACTTCATAATCTAGCACAATCTTAGTTACCTATGAGAAATCTAGGTCATACGAGTTATGAGTCTAATAAAACCAAAGTGCTATAAAGCCGCGGGTACCTAGGTAGCTACTCATAAACTGTTTGGAGCTCTAGGTAGCTAGGTGATAACTTAAGTAAACACAGCACTTAAAAGTGTCATTTGATGTTCTTTTAGTACCTACCTACTAACTTTGGCTTTTACGGGTTATTCCTAATTTAAGTATAGAGCCTACCTAACTTTGATATCTAAATGGGATCACGGTTAAATTATTTTTTCTGTTGTCTCATCAATGGGACATTCAATGGAGCTACGGAAAATTAAGGGTGTTTAATGCCCTAGTTATCGTTATCGTGTCCAATGCATTTGAGAAAATTATTGTACGAGCGCTTTGCCGCTTTGCAGAAAAATTCGTGTGCGCGCCCGGCACGGAAACTAAATGTATGTTGGTATGAAGGTACTGCACAAACTAAACTTATTTTAACTTTAGAAAAAGATTGGTAAAGCGGAAGTGTTGTCGATATTACCTACCAATTAATCGTGATGTTTTGACCGTCGATAATAAATGTCAAATCATTACAAACAGATCCTGGGTATGACTATACTTCATTTAATATAATTCATCTTAATAACGCCACTTTCAAACAGAACTGAGTGTTATCCATCATCGACGAATTAACCCACTTATTGTTGCTCGTAACTCAGCGTTACAGTTACTTTAACTGAATGGTGTTTACAGTTAACTTGCACGTTGTTTAGCGTAAAGGAAACAGTTTGTTATTAGCTAATTACTGAAATTAGTTTAGTGAAAATAGTGTACCTATAGACGCGGAAAAGTAATAATATGAAAACAGCATTTCTAAATCCAACAGATTACCAAACATTTTATTAAATTAAAAACGTATCCAAACGCAAATTTTTGAGTTGGTTAGTTTGTTTTAGTATATCCCGACGTTTCAGTGTGGTCACTTTTTTAACAATTAATTTATACAATAAAAGAAACCTAAATAAAATAAAGACTTTTGTATCGTCCAATATTGTTTATTTGCCAATTACCTAATCAAGACCCCTTTTACTACACGTAACTTACAAATATGTGCGACCTTCTCATTATACTCATTTAATTACGTATTACTATTATTAGTCAGTTTAGTCACCATTAAACTGTTAGTATACAAAATGCTCTTTTAGTGATAATATGTGAAATTTTGTGATTCCTGATGTTTCAGCACCTTTTCAGGGGCAGCGATACTTGTTTCAGCACCTTTTCGGGGGCACAAATACTTGTTTCAACACATTTTCAGGGGCAGCAATACTTGTTTCAGCACCTTATCAGGGGCAGCGATACTTTAATTTTGGTTCTCTTTTTTACTTTTAAGATCCTACTCAAGAATCTGCTTAAACCTTCTTAAAAAGGTCACCCAAGACGTCGTAATACTCAGTTATTTAATTACTTAATACTTAAAATAGTCACCATTATAATTATTATTGCAGCCAGTAGATAAGTATTTTCCCATAAGGTCAGTGGGTTCGAGCCCCATCACGCGAAGGCTATAATTCTCCTAAATGTGTTAGGAATAGGCTGTTATATGAAATGCCACCGCAGATTGTAATCTGTTTGATTTAACTTTTCGACTTGTAATTAAGGCGTAGTAAGTTGAAAATATGAACAATATTTCAGGTGAAACATTAAATTGCTTGCAATTTATGGTGTTTCGTTAACCTGTAGCTGTAGATGTAAAGTTCTCAAGGTGTTAAACTTCTACTTCTATTACACGACGGCCCAAAGCAAAAAGAGTGTATATGTGTTCAGGGTTCATGTATGTTTGTGGGTATGTGAGTTTCTTTATTCCACCATAACTTCTAAATGACTGAACTGATTTGGATAAATGGGGTATCGTTAGCGCTATCGCACACAGGCAACTTAGTCTCCCAGCAACTGTTTTGTCTCTCACATCAAGTCCACGGGTTTATATGGAAGCGCGCACACGAAGCGACACGGTTGTCTGCAACTTTTCATACAAATCACGTGAGAGACAAAAAAGTTGCGGAGACAAAAGTTGCCCGTGTGCGATAGCGCTTAGCGCTATCGCACACAGGCAACTTAGTCGCCCAGCAACTGTTTTGTCTCTGTCTCAAGTCCACAGGTTTAAATGGAAGCGCGCACACGAAGCGACGCAGTCGTCGGCAACTTTTCATACAAATCATGTGAGAGACAAAATAGTTGCGGAGACAAAAGTCGCCTGTGTGCGGTAGCGCTTAGAATCCTTACAGCATTCCAAGTGACACTGGCTATATTTAAAAAAAAAGTCAATATGGCGTCTGTAGGACGCCATTTTCAAATGTGAAAAAAAAATTTTTTTCTTCAATTATTACAATATGGGCATCAAATGAAAGGCCACAATGAGCATATTTCAAAACTATATCACAAAAAGGTGTGAAATAAAATAAATAAATTTAAAAATATTAAAAACACGACTGCCCAGCCAAAAACGAACTAAAAAGATAAATAACAAGGTGTCATTGCAGTCGGGGGACCTCTTAAATTGAAAATTGTTCCACAAAACGGTCCCCCGACTGCAATGACACCTTGTTATTTATCTTTTTAGTTCGTTTTTGGCAGGGCAGTCGTGTTTTTAATATTTTTTTTGTGTATAAGATAGGCCGCATATACACGGAATCGCTTCGTTTTGCATGTCTCTCGGATGACGTATTTGGTCTAAACGCTCAAAGTATTTGGTTAACATAAAATAGTGTAAGTTGTGTATATTTTCTTTGGTAAGATGCCAATATCTTTACGAAGAATTTGACTTGTAGTCCGAATTTTTTTATATAGAATCGAATTTAAGTTTAACACATTCTCACTCTTTTGATTTTATTTTCCAGATAGGTATTTTAAGGTTTTATCACCCATTTACTTCCGCCTTGACCTGCGCACACGCTAGAAGCCACGAAACCGACGTAAAAGCATACAGTTGCACTTTATGCCACCACTAAACCTGTGTGTCACGCCCGTTAAAAGTTACACCTTTTTAACTACTCTATTCATTGTGGTTTAGAACGTTGTTGTAAAGATATTGTGGTGATGAACACTAGGGTTTTTTACACGACTGCCCAAAGCAAAAAGAGTGTATATGTGTTCAGGGTTTCTTTATTCCACCATAACTTCTAAATGCCTGAACTGATTTGGATAAATGGAATTCTTCGTTAGAATCCTTACAGCATCCCGAGTGACACTGGCTATATCTTAAAAAAAAAACAATATGGCGACTGTACGACGCCATTTTCAAATGTGAAAAAAAAATTTTTCTTCTATTATTACAATATGAACATCAAATGAAAGGCCTTGATGAGCACATTCCAATACTATATAATATGTCACTAAAATGTGTGAAATAAAAATAAATAAATTAAAAAAATATTAAAAACACGACTGCCCTGCCAAAAACGAACTAAAATGTTAAACAACAAGTGTCATTGCAGTCGGGGGACCTCTTTGATCAAAAATTGTTCCATAATAAGGTCCCCCGACTGCAATGACACTTGTTGTTTAACATTTTAGTTCGTTTTTGGCAGGGCAGTCGTGTTTTTAATATTTTTTTAATTTATTTATTTTTAACCTTTAAACATCTAAGCAAGTCAGTAGTATATCATTAAAATTAAAGCACTGGTACTTATTGGCAAAGCTGAGATAAATTAAAACTTATATTATGTGATTTTTTCACTGAATCCTTCGTGCGCGAGTCCAACTCGCACTTGGCCGATTATTTTAAGATCCTACGCAAGAACTAAAACTCGAAAAGCGGTCAGAGCATTGGACCGGACATCTAAAGGTCACGGGTTCGATTCTCGTCCGACAATTGATCTTTGGGCATGAATTGAGTGTTTGGGTATTGTCATTGTTTCCATCTTTTGACACCAATTTTGAACTCTATTGGTACTTTAGTACGGAAATCAATATCGAACCGAGTAGAAATGTATAAGGTTTGGTTTCTGCTACCTAGGCTGCTATACAAAAATATCCAATTCGAAATATTTCGAACGGGGTAGATATGTAAAAAATCAATTATTGTGCTACTTTATCGGATAATGATAATAACTACTTAATACTGAATGGAAGTATAATTTAAATTTTAACATTTTATAAGTTTTGGTTTCTGCTACCTAGGCTGCTATACAAAAATATCCAATTCGAAATATTTCGAACGGAGTAGGTATGTAAAAAATCAATTATTGTGCTACTTTATCGGATAATGATAATAACTGCTTAATACTGAATGGAAGTATAATTTAAATTTTAACATTTTATAAGTTTTGGTTTCTGCTACCTAGGCTGCTATACAAAAATATCCAATTCGAAATATTTCGAACGGAGTAGGTATGTAAAAAATCAATTATTGTGTTACTTTATCGGATAATGATAATAACTACTTACTTATACTGAATGGAAGTACTTTTAAATTTTAACGACTCACTGTAAAAATAAACGATGTACCGTTTCGTTAAAGCATTCATTATGTGAACCATCATTATAATGAGTTGTACGTAATGAAAGTAGGTAATACCTTTATTTCGAAGCGTAAAAATAGAGAGCTTTTTAAAACATTTTCCCTTAAGCCTCTTTAAATGGACCCTTAGGTTTTAAGGCCCTCGTGAGGCAGACAACATCTGTCCTAAAACTTTTTTTCTTTTAAGGCTTTCTTTATGTTATGTAAGTACTTAAAAAGTTTTGCCTTCGGATAGTGGTCTTACTTTGTTGAGATTCAAAGTGAGTTTTGGTGAACACGACAGCTGTTGTTGTGACTTTAACAGAAGTTTTAATCATTTGCTTTTTAGATCGTCTTGAAGAATATTTAATGGTGAGGTCAGTGGTGGAGAATTCAAAAAAACTTACTACATACTCATAGATGTATGTAAATGCGTTTGTTTACACTATTCTAAATAATAGCTAAAAAGCTTTAAACGTAAAAAATAAATAAATTTAAAAAATATTAAAAACACGACTGCCCTGCCAAAAACGAACTAAAAAGATAAATAACAAGGTGTCATTGCAGTCGGGGGACCGTTTTGTGGAACAATTTTCAATTAAAGAGGTCCCCCGACTGCAATGACACCTTGTTATTTATCTTTTTAGTTCGTTTTTGGCAGGGCAGTCGTGTTTTTAATATTTTTTAAATTTATTTCACACATTTTAGTGACAAATTATATAGTTTTGAAATGTGCACATTGTGGCCTTTCATTTGATGCCCATATTGTAATAAATGAAGAAAAAATTTTTTTTCTCATCTGAAAATGGCGTCCTACAGTCGCAATATTGACTTTTTATGAAAAAAAATATAGCCAGTATCACTCGGAATGCTGTAAGGATTCTTACGATTTACTCAAATCAGTTCAGGCATTTAGAAGTTATGGTGGAATAAAGAAACTCACATAACCACAAACATACATGAACCCTGAACACATATACACTCTTTTTGCATTGGGCAGTCGTGTAAAAAGAGTAAGTACGTCGCTCACAGGTCGTAAGCGTAGTCGTCTCGTAAGCGTATCGTCAAGACGCAACGAGTACGAGACGAGCTACATACGAATCGTCGCGTAGACGTAGATATTGTTTCAGAAATAGAAACTAGAGCTTTACGTTGACGAAAATTCATCACTAAACGTATATAAAGTATTTTCTACGCTTGCTTTTTTACGCCAGTACTACGATTATCGTCATTACAATAAAAATCTCATACGATACGCTGCAACACCGCTTCGTGTGCGTACTTCTTTGAACATGTGTAGAAAATGAAGCGATCTTTTGTATGGAGTTATTGAAGACATTAAATCCTCAGTCGATGAAACTTTGCGGGGATGTAATATAGTATGAACCAAAACCTATGTACAAATATAAAAAAAAAAATCGATTTGGATAATTTAGAAAATATGTTTCATTTTATCTTAAGTACTGTAAAGTTTCGTCTACTGAGGATTTACTGTGGGGGTCCTTCCTTTCCTACACTACACGTGCACATATCGCTCTGGTACGTACTACCGACGCACGAATTACGATACGCTTACGCTACAACGCCGTGTGCGGAGGGCTTGCGGAGGGGCTTAATTTCAAATGAGGTTCTTTGACCGTAAACGCAAAAGGAAACTTTGTTCGTTAAGATACTTATTTATTTTTTCAATTTCATTTCCACAAAATAACGCCACTGTTTATTTGGAAATTGGGTACACAAAGGGAGTGGTTAATTTAATTGACGCAGGTAAGGAAGAGTTCTTTAGTTTTCCACTTAAATAATGCTGAATTTTGTAAAAAAAAACATCGTATTTTATTTACAAAAAGTTGTGCAAAAGTTCCACATTAAATTATAAGAAGATTTGTCCGTTAAGGGCCACACACAAGGACAGGTTCACGGGTGGCAAGAACTTCGATTTCCTTTAAAAAACTTTTTTTAAAGCTGTAAGAGGTTAGCAACGAAAATCGCTTCGAACACTTTAGTACCTACTTTGGCGTATTAACTGTTTTATCTAATGTTTCAAACTGTGAGACATCTGTCAGAAAAGTTGCTGTGACATTTATACTAAAGTGTAAAGCGGCTTTTAACATTAAAAATGTTTAAGTGATTACCAGTGTAATGTGCCCGATATTCAGCCAAAAATGCGGCATGGCCGTAGATCGGTCAAAATTGGAGTAATCTCTAAGGAAGAAGTATCAAAATGTGCAAGGCGCGGAGATCTATCGTATGGTTCTTGAATTTTGAAAATCGGTTGAGTAGTTTTTGAGATATTTTGAAAAATGAAAAATGTTTCCGACTTGCCGGACAAAAATTAAAATAACTTTTTTTCGAGGGGCTTCATCAAAATCCGGAAAAAATCGCATCTGGTGATTGAATTGGGCTACAAAATAAGCTCACAAATGTGGGCTGCGGAGGTTCCCAAAGGTGGGAGTGGGTTGTAGTTCGGCCGCGTTGAGGCAGTCTATAACACATACGCTGTCGTGAGGTCTCAGTATTATAAATTTATTATTTAAAGGTGCTCCCACACAGCAGCTTAAAAATAAAAAATAAAATCTTAAACATTTAATTCTCACCTATTTTAATACATATATAGCTGAAATAGGTACTATTAGTACTTGGTACTTTTTAGGATTCACCACCCAAAGGGTAAAAACGGGACCCTATTACTAAGAGTCCGTCTGTCCTGTCACCAGACTGTATCTGAGAAACCGGGATAGCTAGACAGTTGAAATTTTCACAGATGATGTAAGTACCTATTTCTGTTGTCGCTACACAAATACTAAAACAGAATAAAATAAATATTTAAGAGGGGCTCCCATACAACAAACGTGATTTTTTGCCGTTTTTTGGTACGGAACCCTTCGTGCGCGAGTCCGACTCGCACTTGACCGGTTTTTATATTTGATTCGTTCATTTTCAATGGACTGATAGTTGCGTGGAGAGTGAAATCTGTATTTTTTTGTTTACTGTACATGTTGTACGAAATAGGTTTTTCAAGGAGTTTTGTATGTAAAGGTCCGCGCACAAGGTTCACTTCACGGGTGGCGAGAACTCTCGGTGCGATGCGATGGATCGACGGGCGGTGGCCGAGGTCGACGACCGAGCGCGCTTGTCCACTGCGTGCCACGGATTTGTGACGGCAACGTGCGTTTTAATTAAGTATTCAGTTAATCATTATAAAAAATAAAAATTGGAGAATGTTTTCAGTTACCTCTTAGTGTAGGAAAGGAAGGTAGTGGACCCTCACAGTAAATCCTCAGAAGACGAAACTTTACAGTATGATAAAGTATAATAAATGAAACATATTTTTTAAATTATCCAAATCGTTTTTTTTTTGGATATTTGTACATAGGTTTTAGTTCATACTATATTACATCCCTGCTAAGTTTCATCGACTGAGGATTTAATGTTGGGGTCTCCATACAAAAGATCGCTTCATTTCATACGAGTTTCATAAGAGCGTAAAGTATTTAGATATTTAGATAGTTAGTAGGAGAATATCATCTAAACGAGTGTTATAATGTTGTACTAAATTTCTTAATGCAACTGAAACATTGGAACGTCCAGTGTTATAGTAACCATTATATCATCCACAAGAGTGTTATAGTTTTGTTCTAAATTTCATAACGCAACTCCTTTAAAATGGTTACTGTGACAGTGGTTGTTTTTAATGTTGGCAATAAGCTAACTGTTTCAGAACCTTTATAGAGTTTATATCATATCATGGGTGTAGATAAAGTCTCGTATGCAACAATGCAACTGTACCTATTTAGGTATTAAAAGACTCATGTGATTCGCCTCGTGTGATAAACCCGCATTCGTGTTTGAATACCCCTAATTATACAACAGTTGCATAAATAACTATTAATGTACCTAGGTACTTAATGTCCATTAAGACACTGCAAATAGCACAACTTTGATATTTTAAAAGTATTTTATGTTGTTAAAATGTAGGTTGAAAGTAACATGCAGGGGTGCTGAATTTTTAAAAAGTTTCAAAATACTTGGAAACTTACTATTTAGTCTTAAATGTATATACCGAAATATTGACTTTCTATTTAAAATTTCATCCAAGAATTAAATATGTATGTAAGTATGTTTGATTACCGAATTTCCGTAACACTTTATCTGTATTGTAGATTCGAAATGCCATCATCATTTCGGAACTTCATTCTCGCGAGTTGGTGACCGCTACTGATTTGTGGTTAAGGGCCGTTAGGGGTGACACTCAGATAGTTATGTATGCATACCTTGAATTTTAAAAAATAGGTGCAAGTATAAATTTCAGGTTGCACATTCGTAACATGAGTCTTAGAGATCATCATTAGAAATTATTATCTTAAAATTGCGATTTTAAAAGCTCAACATAATAATCGACCTAGCTCACTGCTTTCATACTATAGGGGCACAATTTGAAAAACATGATTGTTGGGAAATCGCGTTTAAAGATCCGAAACCGAGACGCTTCACTCGGAAATGTGAAAGAGACACAAATAGTTTTCGCGGCTCCTTAGTATACTTTGACTCTTCTGTCAAGAGCATCATGTAAAGTGGTACATTTTGTGCCCATATATTATAAAAACTCGAAATCACAAAATTTTGAGATGTGCCCCTATAGTAGGAAAGCTGCGAATGTCGACCCCATTATTTTGAACGAATTTGATCATTAAACTTGATAACTTAATTAAGTAAAAGTAAAACTTGATCTTTCATGCAACACGAATACCGTGTAAATTAAACCACAGATTTTAATATAAAAAATAACATTGAAGGTCTAATTTACTCCCACCATCTGATTGCTCGCAAGGTGTCGATTCGGTTGGTACAACTTAACTAAATTGACAGGACTAAACATAATTTTAGGATCCTGTTCTTGTCTTTTCGATACCTAAAGAAAAGTCTACCGAAAGAAAAAAAAAAATTGTCAATTTAGTTATGCATTGCCAACCGGATCGATAAAGATCAGGGTAAAAAAACTGTGTTTCGTTCTTTCTTAAATAACATATTAGCAATCTAAATAAGTTACTATCACTTTTTTCAAATATTCACTAGTCCGTATTGGACAGCCCTGACAGACACTGACCACAACTGTGGTCAGCTGGTCTGCACCACCAGCCACCACGTATGTACTGGTTTACAGTTACAACGAATTTTACGAAATGACATGTCATTCGCTTCAGTATTAAATTAAATTAAGTAATTTTTCGATACGGGAGTTATTTTGATTATTCGCATTCAGTGATTTTAATTTATCTCGATCAGTCAGATGCAATAGCTTTTTCTCTATAAATGCAAAACAATATACCTATATATATTGCGATTAAATTGACAATAGATAGTGATTTGCGGCAACTTTAAAATAAACAAATCACGTATGTAATAATAACTTTAATAAGCACATGATCAGTCCATCACATTATAAGAATATTAAATTGAGTATATTCAATGCAATAAATAATACTATTCAAAGTTTCACAGTAAATATAAATGCATTGTTATTCAAAGCGCAGTTTTCATATCATACATTGATTTTATTGCTGTTTTATTGGCTTTATTGTCAGCTGATTTGAATAAACACAATTGAGCATTGTTGGACTTAATGCACCACTGTTTGCGTGCACCACGCAAGAAAGTTAATAGGAATTTAACTATATTGGATTAATTGGCTGTTATTATTTTAAGCAGAAGTATACCTACTTAAACAGGCAATCGAAATCATTGGCAATTTTTTAAACTAAGGACAGTATGAACCGATAGCTATCAACGTTGATAGCTATCCTGAGATCATACTCGAAATGTTCTTCTTAGCATCTCAGGTAAAATCTCAAGATTAGCCCTCAACTTTGTTAAAACTAAGTGAACAAAATCAAGGTGAAATACTCGTATACATAAAAAAATCACAAAAGTCATAAGTAAAAATTACTGATGCTAAAACATGAAAGTAACGATATTTGAAGTGAAAACTTCTTTAGCGGCGTTGTACGCTTTTTTTGTAATGGGGAAAAAATCTTAAACTCGCATCAGTTAGTCAGGATCACGTGACCCTGATCGAAAATTTGTAAGTCGGAAATGACGGATGGAGAGTAGACAGCCGGCGGCGGAAGTATCCCCCTCTCTTGACATTGGCGGCGCGTCATTTCAAGACGTAAACACTTGTGTTACTATAGCAACGCGCAAATTTTTTAATTAAATGTCAAACCTCTAGATTTTCTGTCAAGCTATGAATAAGACTTTCGTACAATACTGTTCTGTATTCGTAAATTCAAATGCAGAGTGAATTCGTAAGACGGCAATTCGTGCAAAATTATTCCCTAACCATTCCAAAATATCAAAAATGCACAACGTTAATATTCAAGTTTTCACTTCTGCCGGCACTCCCTGAGTGCAACCCGATTTTTTTTATTTTCCTATCAATTTAATTTCTTGTTTCATCAATTTCATGTGTTTTTTTGTTTTTTCATCACTTTTATTTGAGAATTTTGTGATAAAGTTATCATACCAGTATTGAGTTAGATTCTTAGTTAATAAGTTGCCAATGACTTCGAATTCACCCTGTAGGTTTGTTTTTAATCTGAAACATTTTGTTTTCTCTGCCTCCCTAATCAAAATGGCCAACTCTCTGTTCGTTTGAAGTATAATTAATGCTTAAACTATGATATTTTATTTTAATAAGCATGTCGATTCAACACATCAAAGTTTGGAAAACTTTACTAATAAGCTTTCGACATGTCAATGTGATCCTAATTGTTTGTTGTGCTCATCAAAGAACTTTTGAATGAGCATTGGCAAATATAATATTTAAGCCTTAAAAACAGTAATCACGTCTTTATAGATAAAGCAGTTTCTCTTAAAAAGACACTCGAGTTTCAACACGAAATTCTCGAATTTTTTTACATTTTTCCCTTGAAAATATTGTATGAACGTTAGTAATGAAATGACGAATTCCTCAGATGGTGGAAGAGGAAGGACAAAAAATAATAAATTCTTCCCCCATGTAAAAGTATGCGGAATTTGCTAAAGTATTGCACAAAAGCGAGACGTCGGGAGACTCTTTTACAAATTGCAGAACTTAATTCAAAAGTCTATTATTTAGGTGCGATATAGTAGCTCCCTCCTTTGGAAATAGCAACATTTAGCTTTTAATATTTTAACAAAAATGTTATTTTTAACGTTTAAGCTTCGCCGTAGTCGTAGACTTTCCTCAAACAAAGTATGTAGGTATAAGTCGAGAACTCAATATTGATTTTTGTTCAGCTGTGCGTGTGTGGGTATTGCATTAAAATGCTTAAAAAGGATAAGCTCTGGCTTATGATGAAAAATGAAAGATATATTAAATCTAAATAACATTTAACGGTAGAAAATACGAATATTTTCCTAACTGCAATAAAAAAAAGAAGACTTAGTTTTTGTTCTTGGATTTTTTTCCCGATAAACATGTAGCTTTAAATTTTTCTCGTTACTATCGTGTCGTAACGTAAGTAACACTGGAAACGCGGCAGTGCCAGCGATCAAGCAAGGACCTTTGACGTTATGCAATGCAACCACGAATATTATGTCTGCAACTATTCGCAGCGACCTTATTCCACCTCATACAATACTGCAACTGCGTTTTTTAAACTTCAAAGTTATTGCCACAGAACATGAAAATAAGGTTCTGTGGTTGTTACGGTGCGCGCACTACTCCTCATCGAGGATATGCTCGCTCATAATAACAGACGTGACAATTTGTCACCTGTCATGACATTTTTATATCCATTGCGTCAATCGATTTGAAAATAGAATAAACTACTCATAGAACTGAAGATGAAATGGTTTACGCCTACCATTTAACCCACTAAACTGTGCTAGTAATTTATTAGTTTACGATCAGTTAATGTCACCAATTTAAAGTATTGCTTTACTGAAGTTAGCGTACGATAGAACACCACGCTATTGCGTTAGCTGTATACTCATGAAAAAATGCATTTTAACTTAAAGTAGAAACAGTAAACAATTAGTTATTAGTTTTAAATGTTTGAAAACATGTAATTACGTCGTATAAAGAGTTATTAACCCTATTGGGTTATAACGCCGAATATGGTAGATAGGGCATGATAGGGTACCAATGCATACATTCTTTTTTATGCATAACGGGATAATGCTTGGTCTTCACCTCACCTGATGCTAGGAACACCACTGAGGAAATGGCTATCTTACCTTTAACTGCCGGAACACAACAATTTTTAGATTGTTGTTATGGCGTCCGACTTAGGTAAGATGGTGGTAGCTAACCAGGCGGACTTAAATAAACCCTACCACCAACCAAATCGAGTACAAATTGTAATCCCCTCCTGGGAATCGAACCCGGGACCCCTGCGTCTTACACGGGTGGGCGAACCACTAGACCACACAGGCGGTAAAACAACAACCCTGGAAAATGATTATAAGCTCTGAGAATCAGCACCTTTTCATCACACTTTTAGGAAAAGGAAACAAGCCTATATTAAAAAAAACTTTTATTGGCGGTTTCATAAAGGGAAGTGTTAATCTACGGACCCCAAAGGGGTCCGTGGACCATGCTTAAGAGACCCTGCTATAAATGAATGAAGCGAATTAATTTAATTCGTGCAAGATGTGATGAAATGAAGTGTGGGAATGTACTAAACAAAGCTTGCAAAGCTGTTAATATCCAATTAAGATTAGCATCCACCTAAATCAAGCATTATGAAAATTAGCACAATTAGCATTACAACAAAGGGTTTGACACAACAGCTGTGTAAATCATCGATAATTTTTCGTTGAAATTATTTTTATTTTGTATCGCTTTTGAAGATATTTATTCAACTATCAGTGCTTTATTCCAATAATAGCTTGCAGCTATTAAAAATCCTTGTTGTCCGTACAATCGAATTTTTATAAGAGATTTTTGGCTAATAAACGCCGCTAAGAGGAACACTAAGTCGTTTTGTGATATAAGATCGAAGAAGGATTACCGATTTACTGGACTTCAACACATATTTAGTGTAAACTAGGAGCCAAGGTGAAGTCTTATACGGGGCCACGATACCAGCTCACTACTCCGTTCGCCTTTTGGACGAATTCAGAAGCCGCCGGCATACGCACGGGCTTCACCACTCGCTGACGGCTCCGAGATAACCATATTTGCTGTCATCGGAGCATTCTAATAATCCGGCTCGTTGATAAGCTGTGCCCTGCGGTCGCAGACTGCGATAGATCAAATAGGTACCTATCTCTAAAGATAAATTCATTAAAATCTACTAACCAAGTCAGCGAGCATCGCTGACGGTTAGCCTTCGGCACTTATTACATACTGAAGCATTCTAATTTACTCTCAAGTTAGATTTATTTCAAACAAATTCATTTTATCCTGATATCTGACGGGCAGGCAATCCTTAAATCACCCAGTTTCTTTGAGTTAGGTAGTTTTAAGATTTAAATAGCAACACCCGGGGAACGGCAGGAAATATTTCTGATGTATTATTTTGTATCCCAGTGAATTTCAGCGGTTAACCGCCCCCAATTTCAGATTTATCATTGTATAAAATCAAACGAAACCAAAATAAAATTATACTTGTCTATTTACTATATATTTTGTTGTTCCTTTATTTACCCCGCTGTTTTTATAAGGTGAGTACATAGCATAATCCATTATTATTTATCCGAAAACAGAGGGCAAGAGGAAAATAACATTACAAGTGGCATTGTTGTACATTGTGCATTGTGTACATTATTAATTTGACAATATCCAAAAGATGTGGCCAACTTCAGAGCGTTTGCGGTAAAATACGGTGTAAGTATTGATGATGTACGAGGCAATCTGCATACATTCTCGTGTGAAGTTGCCGCGGTCCATTGTCAAAATAATCGCTTTATGATCAATTCATATTTTATTGAGAGTGGCTGAAAATGGCAAAAACCCTTGTTGCATGCGATCTCGCATGCAGGTTCAATATTATAGACCGCCTAGATAACGTGTTTTTATGTACTACAGTTATTATAGAACCGTGGCTCTATACCTAAAACTTTGCATAGATCAAGAATCATAGCCTGGTTTATGAGTTAAATCTGTTTTGTTGAGCTTAGAACTACTTCTAATAAGGAATGAATGGTGTTTTGCCTTTAAGGACACGAACATTCTGTCTCTTTGTGTTTACCTACTTAAACTTAATGCATAGTTAAGAGAAAATTATAGAAACTTTATGAAGTAGGTATAATATAAGTAAATAAAGGTACTAATATTATAAATGCAAAAGTATAGTTTGTTTGTTACGCCTTCACAAGCGTGAATGAATCTACTCAACCGATCTTCATAAAATTTTGCATACACGTTGTCAGGGGTATAGAGAAGAACATAGGGTAACTTTTATCTTGAAAAAAAAGGACTGTTCCTAAGGGATAGCAAAAAAAATAACATTCCACACGGACGAAGTCGCAGGCGGTCGCTAGTTATTCGACATTTTGCGTATATTTGTACAGGTATAGATGATCAAAGTATTTGTACTAGGTACCTAAGTATTTGTACCTACTATTTTCTTTAACTGTCAGTCCAGATAGACTCAACCATTTTAGCTTTAAGACATTCTTTTTCAATTTATTTATAAAATTGTTGTTTTTGAAGTAAATAAAAATTATGAATCCTGTATGAACACATTGTAAAAAAATTGTCGTAAGTACTTATAGTTGAATCTCTTATCGCAGTTTTTCTCACAAGGTCTTTCGTCGTGAATTTACAAATCGATAGGTTTTTACATTCACAATTTGTAAACAGCTAAGTAAAACTGAAATAAATATTTTGAGTACAACTTACGTGATTAGTGTCTCTCCAAAAATGATTTGCTAATTTGTTGTTGACACGGTAATTATGAGTTTTTATTTTTTTTATCAATTATGCAGATGCTAGTTGAATAACATAATTCACAATACGGGATAATTAAATTTACCGGTTGAGCTCGTTAACTTTTTAACAAAAACCCTTCATCATTTTTACCCTTAATGTAAAAAAAACCTTTGCTAAAGCCAGGTCAGTGAGCACTTAGTAACAGCCTTGGGTATTCCATTGAACCGACTCATACATAAATGTATGCAATGTGTCTGTACCGCCGACAATGCCGAACGCAGCATACATGGAGTTAGCTGTTACCGATTAAGAAAATCGAGCTTCGATACTATTCGATATACCTTACTTAAGTATTCGAAAATTGTGCATGGGAAAAAATGTTAGCAATCACAACAGAATCACACCATAATTATGTTTAAAACAAAAAATGTGCATTCGTTGACAAAATGCCTTTAAAAAAAAGTGATATTAAGTCTGACTAAAATAAATGTAATCATTTTCACAGAATACGTAATAATTACGTTTGTGTGACCTTATGCCCTCTTGCGTGTAATATGCTGAGTTAAAAAAATAAATTACTTAACAAAGAAAGCTCATGAATTTTCATTTTTCTGAAATGAACTTAGAACTTGGAGTGTAGTATTGTATGTAAATATCTTTGAAAGTAAAATCAACTGAAGAAAGTTTGTTTTAAAAGGCGTCTTTAAAAAATATTTGACAGAAAAGAACTGTTTTTATTTCATAACTTGTGAAAGATATATTTTTTGGATTTATTTCAAGTAATTTAGTCTCTTCCTAGTTATAACCTGGATAGAATAGAGCTAAACATTCCTCTTTCGGAGCGGCTACAAATTTATAATTTCAGATTTCTCCCGATATCATTGTCCGTGGCTAATTCTAACAGATAACAGGTTGTGGGCTGTTAAATTTTGTACAATAAGCCGATAGGCATCACGGATAGGCTGGCTGCAAACTATGCGATCAGTCACGATTAACGGGTAGGGTTATTTCTTATTTTGGTGGGTAAAATTGTAATAAGGAGTGTTGAGCTTTGCCGAACTTCTTTTGTTTTTATTATTGACACAATTTTATTTTTTCTGGAAATAATCTTTTTAAAATGCCACTGCCAGGAAATAGGTGTACACAATCAACATCACTAGTGTAATCACAGCAGATGACAAAAAACCGGCCAAGTGCGAGTCGGACTCGCGCACGAAGGGTTCCGTACCAAAAAACGGCAAAAAAATCACGTTTTTTATATGGGAGCTCCCCTTAAATATTTATTTTATTCTGTTTTTAGTATTTGTTATTATAGCGGTAGCAAAAATACATCATTTGTGAAAGTTCCAACTGTCTACCTGTTGTCTTTATTAATATAAAGCAAAAAACGGCAAAAAATCACGTTTGTTGTATGGGAGCCCCCCTTAAATATTTATTTTATGCTATTTTTAGTATTTGTTGTTATAGCGGCAACAGAAATACATCATCTGTGAAAATTTCAGCTGTCTAGCTGTCACGGTTCACGAGATACAGCCTGATGACAGACAGACAGACGGACAGCGAAGTCTTAGTAATAGGGTCCCGTTTTTACCCTTTGGGTACGGAACTCTTAAAAAGATATATTGAATTAAATTAACGATTGATCATTAGAAAAGTAAAAACTAAGTTTTTTGAGCAAACAAAAACCAAAAGCTCTAGGTTATTTGTAAAACACCAACAACTTCACAGGAGCAGATTACAAATTTTAATATAATAAACAACAAAAATTTTGATCTACGACTTTTCAAAAACAGACAAAAAATCTACTTTTCATACTAAACTCGATCAGCTGTTGGACATTTGTATGAAAAGTCAATTTTTTATGTCTGTCTTCGGAAATGTTGTTGTTTCTGATGTTAGTGATGTACTCCTGCGGGGTTGTTGGTGTTTTACAAATAACCCTGTACTATCTTGGCGATGAGCATTGTTTGTACAGTCGCTGTTTGCACTAGAGTCTGCAAAAGCATTCGGTTTCGTATTCGAAATCGGATATAACTATCTAATAGCGAAAACGAATCAATACAACATGTTACAAAAATACCCCTATTGCCGAATATGGTAAATAGGCACCATCAAACTGAACAACTTTTACTACGGGACCAACTCTGAAATCGCGAAAAAAAAAATTAGCTATTTCATATTTTAATAATTTCGTTATAAATTTTTGTATGAAACAGCTGATTTTTTTGCATGCTTAGGGGTACTTTTGTAACTCTTTGTATAGTGCAAACCTATAATGTAGGTACTACTCAAAAGAAAATAGGGGCCACCATATGATTTTCCATACAAGAGAGCTAAGTTCTGAAAGGTATTTTTCTGATATCTGATTTTATTTGAATTAGATATCGTTCGAAAGCTGTAATAGTCAACTTGTCGAATTTACTGTAAATTTCTCCTATTCGCCGTGTATCAGTTAGAATAGAAAGAAATTGAAGTTTTATACAAAATTCACGAAATTTAACATTTTTTGATACCAACTGACACACTGCGAATATGAGAAATAACACAGTAATAAGACAGTAAAATTCGCAAGTTGACCATTACAGCTTTCGAACAATATCAAATCAAATAAAATCAGATTGAAATTATGTTAAAAAAAATTAGAAGTTAGCTCGTTTATATGTAAAACCATTATTTTCTTTTGATGAGTATAGATTGGTATGCTTCCAGAGTTGTTTACAAGAAAAGTTTGGTTAAAAAACTTAAATTGCAAAATCATTAAAAGCAACACGATAAAGTACAAAATGAATAAAAAAGTTAACACGCCAGAACTTAACGGAGATTAATACCAAAAACGAATTAAGACCAAAAAGTTCAATGTTCTTTCGGCTTTTCTCTCAGTGCTGAGAGCATTAAGGAGATTAAAAAAAATATCGTGCTTCATCATCAAATGACTGTCGGGAAAAATGGCCGCCGTAGAAATAATACGGGCTGACTTTTAAGTACAGAAATAACTTTGATTTTTGTCTTTGAAGTACAAAAAGATGCTAAGTATATAGATTGTATCTCTTTGGAAACATTTATTATGATTTTAATTAAAAAAAACGTAACATTTGTCGTAACACCGTCGTTGTAAATTATCTTATTTTTCAAAACATAAATTAATTTTTTAAAGTATAGATGCTGATATTGATGATGGAATTTATAATCAATCGTCTTTCTGAGTTAGGAATTTATCTGAAGTGAAAATTTTTCTTTAAGTAAATAACGTAGCACGTGGACAAATCTGCTAAGGAAATCTTAAGAATTTTATTAAATTCATAGTAATAGCAAATGAAAAACAATATATAAGTAATGTTTATAATCTTTTTCTTACCCTACATACCTTGCGATTGGCAACGGTTAGCAATTTAAGTAAAGTGCCGGATGTCGGGGCGTGTGATACAAAAACACTGTATTTACTTCTTGCGAAACTAAAAAGGCAGTTGTTTGTTTCACTTTATCAGCGCATTTGAGGGGCAAAGAGTGGGCGCCAAGTGATGTGAATGCAGATTATGCTGCTGATTCACTGTTCAGGGGTTTAAAAGGCAAGATTCTATGTTACATATATTGCTCATCATATATTTTTTATATTTTTGAATTAATACAGAATAACGAAAAAAAATCAGATTTGAAATATGTATTTTACATGTTTTATGATTTAATGTCACTAATGGGGTATATATTCGGAGAGTGTGCAAAGGAATTACACGAATTAATTCCTCCAGCCCCATTCCACCATCGAAGCACTAGACGCAGATTAGCGTACCACCCTTATGTTGTTGATATTCCAACCATCCGCACAAAGCATTTTGCTAACACTTTTATAATACGAACAGCTAAGGAGTGGAACAGCCTGCCTGCCGATGTGTTTCCTAATAGTTATAACTTGGGCCTTTTCAAGGCTAGAGTAAATAGGCTTTATCTAAGTGAGCATGCTCCATCGTAGTCCGCATCATCACTTAACACCAGGTGTGATTGTGGACAAATGCTCACTTATTTTCAATAAAATAAAATAAAATTACATAAAGCGACTAGGCAGGCAACTTTAGTCAATTAGAGCTTTTTATCGACAATCGCTTGTAAAATAGAATCGCCATTTCATTGAAATTAGGTTTGCGATTAGAATTTACAAGCGATTGTCGATTAAAATTGACTAATTGACTAAAGCCCATAAGGTTTTCAAAGGCTTTGATTAATTCATTTTTCAAATGCATCTTGCTTGCGTTTTTAAACTCCCAGCCAGGCCCAATCTACGTAAATCCAAACATAAAAAATACAATGGCTAAGAAAAATATCGAAAAGGTTAATGATTAGGGTTAAGAATGGTCCCATGTAATTAATTCCACCAGAAAAAAAATTTGACCCCTTTAAGGGACGTCACTATGACACGTGACAGGAAAGGGAATCGCGGTTAGGTGCAGTATGGAACCCCAACTGAAGTACTCTACATCAAACAATGCACACGCGCCCAAGTAACCCTATTCAGACACCTCGAATTATCCCTAATCACCACCAATTTAACCTCTAACACCTGCGTGCAGAACTCAAATTCCTCTGTCGCGACCATCAATTACTGTCTTTAGAACGGGTAAAGTTGAAAATGAACCTTTTGTTCTATAGTTAGAGTTGAGAATTGATAGGGACAATAAGCCGCATTCCTCGCGAGCTGCCGCGACAGGTATTCAAGGGAGCGTAGGGTTGGCAGATTGTAAATCTCTGCTTGTTTATTACTTTTAGTGGCAATTTTACCAATTGGTAAGGTCGAATAGTAACTGTCGAATAGCTCTTTAGGAAATTGATCACTTGTCTTACTTCGAAGAGTATTCTACTTACAGCTTCATTTGTGTTGTCTTCGTTACTTTTCGAAGATAGCTATTAAGTACATTTATCTTAAATTAGTGGACATGGTATGTATTCCGAAATATTTGTGATTAAGCGATGAGATTGAATGTTCCTTTTGATTTTAAATGTACGGGTCACGTAAATACACACATCAACTTTGCCTAGGGATACCAGGTGTTATTTTCATACAAAACTTTGAAGCCTTGGTTTTCTGCCAGGGATGTACCGTGCTGTGATCTGATGACGGCTATCTAGGGAGTGAAGTGACGGATCAGTTGGGTATGTATAGCGATCTGAATCTACTCCATTCACTCCCTGGATGGCCATCATCAGATTACAGCACGGTACATCCCTGGCAGAAAACCAAGGCTTCAAAGTTACCTCGTTTGTATGAAAATAACACCTGTATCCCTAGACAAAGTTGATGTGTATATATTAATGTAAATTGAAATTAATTGTCATTCGTTTTGTTTAATTTTTATTTTATTTTATTTATTGAACATTGTTTTAAAGTTACTAACATAGTCTAACTAACTAAGTAATACTAACAAATATGGATGTTTTTAATATCTGAAATAAATCTTATATTATTATTTTTATTAAATATTTATGGATAAAACTTTCATTATAACATTAACATTTAATATTTTATGATGTTTCACTAATAAGGTAGCTACTTATTTTCTGTACCAAGACTACCAAGTAGTAAGTACCTAGGTGTTATTCTGAAAATGGCGTTAAACCAAGAAGGCGCTATATTTTTTTTCTCTCATTGAGCGTGGCATTGTGCTCTGAGTGCCTTTTCATTTCACAGGAACTAAATTGAAACCGATCCACGCCATTGTTGTAGGGCGCCTTTAAATGCCAAGTGCTATGAAGTCACACCTCTTTTTAGAAACCTTTTTATGGTATAAAATTGAGGGAATGTTATGGCTTCCAGTTTCTCAGAAGGAAACCAGAGGGCCTACTCTGAAAAGCAAACTACGACGCTTTCGACGACGATGACGGACGACTTTTTCGACTTCCTTCGTCCTTCGAAGAATTGGGCCAAAATTAAGGAAATCAGCAACGATCATCGTCAGATTATCGCAATAGTTTTTGTAGGATACGTATAGAGCTAGGCCCTCAGTGACCCTGGTGATGGTCTCACGTCACACTCGTTGTCACGGCTTATACCGAGCAGAGGTTTATTTGGTACTAAACCAACTTAGGTATTAAATATACTATATTTTATTCTAAAACGAGCGACCCGTTTTCGCTTCGCTTCGGTTCCTTTCTTGTTTTGCCAATTGCAACCTTCCAACGTAAATTTTGCGTTAGGTAAGCCTTTTTCAGATTACGTTAATTAGTCACTTTTTTAGAATAACCTCCTCTTTTTGAAGTCGGTTCATAATGTATAAACTTCAATGATGATTAAATGACAATCTAGCTAATCTACCGTGGAAGACATAGTACATAAGTGTAGATTATGCTTTGTTGTAGACAGCCCTAGTCCTAACACGATTCGATTCATAAAAACTAGGGTTGCTCCCTGTTTATCGACATTGTGGTACAACAATTAATACTAGGCCTTTTTTAAACCGGTGTGCCTGAGACTTGGCTTTGTAACCTGGTTTAAGATCTGGTTTAATTAAAACCTATGACTTTTAATGGTCGCCATATTATGTTGTTTTATAGCAATACCTTATATGTTTTACTAGTTAGTACAATTAAATTATATAGTGAACAGGTTTTATTACACAGAAGTCTCTTGATCTCTTTTTTGTATTAAATTAAATATTGCCTAATTCGCTAAGTACGATACAAAATTAATTCAACTTAATTTTATTTGATCAAATTTAAATTTATTTTACCCGATCTGTAGTACGTACTTACCTAATTTTGTAATAGTACATTATGATATAAGTGCGGTACGTTGAAAATTACAGCCGAGGCGATATTGCTAGCCCGAGCCGTAGGCGAGGGCTACAAGAAAGCAGAGGCTGTAATTATCAAAGCGCACGTATGTCATACGACGTTTTATAACATATTTGCGAGGAAATAAATAAAACTCGGACTTTGCACCTTTGTTTTCCATATGATTAAATTTTGATACGCTTGTAAGAATCTTATCGGTCAATTTTTCGGGCAAGAGGCTTAGAGTAGCCTTTTTCGCTGCCTCTGAGACTTCTGGCGGTGTTGAATTAATAAATTCATCACACTACTTGACGACATTTTCAAATAAAAACAATACAGCAAAAAAAAATTAAATTAGCAATGCGCGCGCATCAGCGCTTTTTTTAAGGCAAAGGCATAAAAACAGCCAGTATCCTTACTAATATTATAAATGCGAAAGTTCGTTTGTTTGTTTGTTTGTTTGTTTGTTACGCCTTCACGTCCTAACTACTGAACCGATCATCATGAAATTTTGCATACACGTTGTCAGGGGTACAGAAAAGGACATAGGGTACCTTTCATCCCGAAAAAAAGTATAGTTCCCGAGGGATAGCAAAAACCTTTCCACGCAGACGAAGTCGCGGGCGGCCGCTAGTTACTAATAAAGTAAATTAATATTTTTTTGTTTTTGTTACAAATAAATGGTTGTAATTTATTGTCAACATTAATTAAATTGAATAATTAAATGTTTATTTATTATATTTTATCTCCCAAAGTTAATTTTATCCATAAAATGTTGACCTCTTTTCTGACATAAAAACTCTTTGCTAAGATTTAAAAAAGTACCGTTCGTTTTAGACTAAGTAAGATAAACCGTGCGGTAAAGTAAAACGCACGGTTTATCAAGGAAACCGTGCGTTTTACTTTACATTACCGCACAAGTTCGTAATGAGATACAATACGATATTGAAATTGGTGTAATAAGAGACCCTTTACGAGCAAATATGTTATAAAATAACATTTTTGCGTTATTTGCATATAATTTTAACTGTAAACAGTTAAACTGTAAACAAAACAAAGAATAAAAATAGAACATAATAATAATAATAATTTATTTTCAGGCAAAAGACTCATAGTACAATATAATGCGTAAATAAAATACATATTTTATTATTATTATGTTTTATTTTTATTCTTTCATTAATTACTCTCATGACTATGCGGGTTTTTGACCAAGCATTAAATAGTGACGTTTGTGAATGTGTGTGGATGTGCTTGGATGTGTGTGTGTGTGTGTGTGTGTGTGTGATGATTGTGTCCATATTTATGTATTCCTAGATCGTGTCCTCATCTACGGATAGAAATTATTATTATTATAAAAACTATAGTGCTACTGGCATCAGTGATAGGGACTTGACTTTGGAATTTATTTCAAAATTAAGCAAATATTATACAGGGTTATTTGTAAAACACCAACAAACTTGCAGGAGTCGATTACTAACATCATAAACAACAACGTTTGTACTACGACTTTTTTGAAAACAGACAAAAAATATCGACTTTCCGTACAAATGTCCGAAATCAAGTTTTGTATGAAAAGTCGTTTTCTTTTGTCTGTTTTCGGAAAAGTCGTAGAACAATGTTGTTGTTTATGATGTTAGTAATCTACTCCTGCGAGGTTGTTGGTGTTTTACGAATAACCCTGTATTCCATTACCGTGGGTCAGTTTTGGAAATAGCCCTTAGTCTTAGAGGAGACAAAGTACTTAGTCAGTCATTGATTTATTAATATAATAGTGTGTATGAAAACTAAATACACTACATTTGGTTGGTGGTAGGGTTTATTTCAAGTCCGCTTGGCTGTCTGACGCCATAACAACAATTATTAATTTGAAGCGCTCATGGCGGAACTTGACAGACTGATCGTACTCGATCACGTTTGTTAAGCAACGCTCGGTCTGGTCAGGTTTCGGATGGGTGACCGTTAAAGTGGTATTACAACTGAGCACTTCCGTGCTTCGGAGGGCACGTTAAATCGTCGGTCCCGGCTGTTGCCATCTGATAACAGTCGTTAAGCCAAGTTAGAGGCCTTACAGGCGGCTTGATAAACTCTAACACCAGAGGTGGCCCCTAATCCTCATTCGATAATAAGAAGACAACAATTTAAAAATTGTTGTGTTCTGGAAGTTAGAGGTAGGATAGCCAGTTCCTCAGTGAAGAGGATTCCGGGTGTAGTGCTTCCACCTTCGGTCTTATCGTCAGTTAACATCAGGTGAGGTGAAGGCCAAGCACTATTCCATTGTGCATAAAAAAATCCCTTTATAAGTCACTCGCATGAACACAAACATACCTCCCACTCAACGCCCCCTAAATGTAGTTATGGCAATTAGGCCACATACTTTTACAAAACGCAAACTCCACAAGTCCCCGTTTCCTGCCTCCTAATGACCGTGGCAACCGAGCAGAACAGGGACAATACCGCAAAATATAAAAAACTGTGTGTTCTAGATTCTAGAATCTAGACAGAAGCGCCGATATGCCTTTACGCAAACACTTCCGTTATTTGTTTTGTGCATTGATGTTATAGATGTGAAATTTCGGATACGGATAAAGAAACAACAATATTAAGTACTAGCGGCCGCCCGCTACTTCGTCTGCGTGGAAAGGTTTTTGCTATCCCTCTGGAACAACCATTTTTTACGGGATGAAAGTTACCCTATGTCCTTCTCTGTACCCCTGACAACGTGTATGTAAAATTTTATGATGATCGGTTGCGTAGTTACGACGTGAAGGCGTAACAAATAAACAAACGGACTTTCGCATTTATAATATTAGTAAGGATACCGGTTTCGGAAAAGTAGTTTCGATTACGGATATTAGATTTTTAAGAAATTGTAATCATCAAGACTCCGCTTTTATCCGAAACGTTTATTTCGGATTCGGTAATCGTTAACGGTAATGGATATATTTTTATTTCGGATATCCGATAGTTTCCTTTACGGTTGCATGGAGCATTTCCTTGGTAACTGGTACAGTACTGAATATAGTCTGGTTTGGCCTGAGAGTTCGTCTACGAAAATATCTATGTTGAAAACCGCGATTGGGTCCGAGCGGTTCTTCTAATGATATTTTGTAACAATACTGCGGTTTTGGATCTAATTTGCCTGTCTGGCGCCAAAATGGCACAAACGACATAATTGAGTTACGAAGGGTTGTGTTTTGTTAACAAACAACACAATCAAAGCGAAACAAAACACTATTCCATTACTGAATCACATAATAGATATATATTAGTACTACAGGGTAAAAAAAATATTTTTGAGATGATCAAACGCTCGTCGCATTTGGCACTTCTTCATGACTGTATTTTTAGGGTACCTATTTACGACGAATTTAGGATATTTTAATAATAATTAGTAATTTTGGGTATGTATTTTACTAACGTAGTAACTTACATAACATGCATCTACCAACATAGTGCCACACAAAATACTGCATAAAAAACTCGTATGTAGAATATTAATTATATATGTATGTCCTCTTTAATATTATGTAAGCAGGTAAAGTAGGTAATTTTTTTTTCTAAAGAGCCAATATAATAATATTTGAAGAAGCTTAATACTCAGTTCTTAAAATGTGACAAATGTATATATCTAAGCATATAAGCCGATTTTCAGCTTTCAGAGACACTTTATAAAGTGTCTCTGAAAGCAGAAAATCGGCTATTCGAATCCGAAGATCCAAAATAATATCGCAATTGGATATTATTTTGGCTCTTTAGAAAAAAATATCATCTACCTAGCTTTCTCTTATTGTCAGGACATAATACAGCAAAATTTCAAATTATCGAGAAAAAATAAAGATCTAATTATAGATCTTTATATTTTTGTATTAACAAAAAAGCCTCTCTTCAAACTCTCACCATAAGATTACATCGAAAAATAATATTTTTATGTTATTTCTGTAGAGACTAAAGCCAGTTTTGGTAATGGCTGTATTTGATTTGATTTAGTAGGTGTAGGGTGATTTTACGTTTTATTTTAGCATAAAAACGTAAAAAATGTTTATACGTATAGCTTATACAAGGTTATTTGTAAAACACCAACAACCTCGCAGGAGTATGAAAAGTCAATTTTTAGGGTTCCGTACCCAAAGGGTAAAAACGGGACCCTATTACTAAGACTTCGCTGTCCGTCTGTCTGTCTGTCTGTCACCAGGCTGTATCTCATGAACCGTAATAGTTAGAAAGTTGAAATTTTCACAGATGATGTATTTCTGTTGCCGCTATAACAACAAATACTAAAAACAGAATAAAATTAGTATTTAAGGGGGGCTCCCATACAACAAACGTGATTTTTTTGCCGTTTTTTGCTCGTTATTAATAACGACAACAGGCAGACAGTTGAAATTTTCTTAGATGATGTATTTTTGTTGCCGCTATAACAACAAATACTAAAAAACAGAATAAAATAGATATTTAAGGGGGGCTCCCATACAACAAACATATTTTTTTCCGGATTTTGGTACGGAACCCTACATGCGCGAGTCCGACTCGCACTTGGCCGGTTTTTTTTTTGTTTGTTTTTGGAAAAGTTGTTGAACAATGATTAATGTTGTAGTATATGATGTTACTAATCTACTATCTATAAATTACCCTGTAATTTTTTCGTGTTTACACACACATTTACATAAATAGCAACAGAAAATAAAGTAAATTTAGATGTTAAGTAATTTGGAGAACTATAAATTGGAATATTTTCAAGCATAATGCCGGGTTCATAGCGCGTGTTTTGCTCTACACAATCAACAAAAACATCTCAACATTAAAAAAAAACCTATGAGGATTTTGTTGAATGTTGAAATGTTTTGTTGATTGTGTAGGGCAAAACATGCGCTATGGACCCGGCATAATGAGAGCACATGATAAACAGAAATCTTCGTGACTTCGAAAGGAGGTATTGTAGCTGGTAAGATAAGCTCTACTAAATACTTAAATCTTTTCTCGAAATCGTAATAAAATCCAAAAGCACATGTGTTCAATATACATTTCATCTTAAAGACAACGTCCATCAGACCTAACACCAGTGTTTTTCCACGTCAAAAATAGTTTAAGAGTGGTCGCTGTGTCACTTTAAAATAAACCAGGCCACTTTGAAGAGGCCTGATTGTGATGGACGACCCATTTGTATGGCACGACATACATACAACATGGTTTATTTTTACATAATTATTATGAAAAGGAATGACAAACATGTGGAGATATTTGTGCTTGGCGTTTTTGGTCCGGGAAATTAAGTTAAAATTAAAAAGGAAACAAAGCTATGGTCAAATATTATAAAATGCAGGGAACTTATTTTCGCGCAGCGTTCAGTAAATACACAATTTTACTTTGATTATGTCACAAAAATAACATACCTACTTAATTGAAATAAATATGAAATTAAAATATTTTTTTAAGTGAAACAGTATTAAATAATTACACAACATTTTATTATTAATTAAAAAGTGTTGTGAAGTTTCAATAATTGGTTTGAAGCGCTCATTATCCAGAGCGTTTCTGTAACGTCAAAAGAAAATTCAAGATGGACGCTGGAGAAAAGCTCACGTAAAAAAGGATAAGAATTTTGCTTGAGAAGACACTGGGAAAAGTTTATCAATGGGTCATCAGCTCCAGATGAAGATTGCTCCCCACGCGCGAACGAGAAAAAGAAAAAAAAAAGAAAAAAGCAAATGGCTTATCTCCGGACAGCGTCCATTTTGTTTTTCGAAACGGTAAACCGCATCGCTAGTGTTGTGTTTTGTTCGTTGTTCGCAATTTCGTATCTTTATCGACGTTTAGCGGTTTGCGGAGGCAAGATAAAAAAAACTGCGTGTAACATTTTGAATTGAAATAGCTTGTTTTTCTTATTCTTTTCTTTTATAGTTAACCGCGCGCGTTTTGTTTCAGATATTTTAAGATTTTTTGACACAAAAATAACCCGTAACGCGTTAGAGTATATGTTCTGTGCCGTAACTGTACTTTAGTTATTTGTTATACAAGAGAGCAAAGTCATTTTTTGCTGCGAGTGCTGACTTTTAAATCACGAACTAGCGAAGTAGTCTAGAATTGAATCACGAGCGTAGCGAGTGATTCTAATATAGACTACTGAGCACAGTGAGTGATTTAAAGGCACGAGACATCAAAAAATTTGCTCTCGTGTTAAACATACAACTTTTCACCTCTACCAGCGAGAAAAGGTGTTAGAAATTAAAAAAGCACTTTGCCTCACGCTCGCAGCAAAAGTCGATTTTGCTGCGAGTTTTTGGTAAAAAGTACTTTGCCTCACGCTCGCAGCAAAAGTCGATTTTACTGCGAGTTTTTACGCGCCAAAAGCACCCTTTTCGTGCTGGAGAGGTGAAAAATATTTTTCTAAAGTTCTGATATATCTAAGCTACTTGAATCGGCTTTATAATGGGTGCATAAAAACTAAGTATTAAAGCTAATAGAAAATGAGTATTTTATTACAGCAATCGATTCGATTTAATCTCTCTAAGGTAATTTTATATCAGTATTATAGTGCAGTTTCTACTGCAATTTTAATTAAGATATTAAATTACGAGATAGTAAAATGCGTGTTATTAGAAATTCCAAATGAAAGTTCAGGTAATGTCCCTAGTAAATGTGACAATTAGGTTGTAATGCACTGAATTTATATTTTTTTCTCAGAGTAATCACATTTTTTTATTTGTTATCAATGCAATTTCTTAAATGTGTACGTACGTCCGTCGTATGTGTAAGTAGTCACATTTTTATTTAAAAGTATGCAGGAGTTGCCTTTAAATCAAATAGAGTTGGTTACACTACTAATATTAATGTGAAAGTTCACGCAAAAACGCCTGAATGGATTTGGATGAAATCTGGCACATAGCCCGTATAAAAGGATACTTTTTTATCCCAGTCAAAGGATCTCTAAGAATTTTATAAATATCCACGCGGACGAAGTCGCGGGCGGAAGCTAGTCTGATACTAAACTGCTAAGTAAAAATTATGATGTACTTTTTAGTAGTATTTAATACAGTTAAGAATTTTTAATACTTTTTCTAATTATTAACTTATTACATTTCAATGGAAGTAAATAATGTTTTGATTCAATAGCTTTGTACGTAAAGTGTCAAAGATTTAGGCCACGTACGCACTGAGAGGCTTGCTTAGCGTCTAGACTAGAGCCTAGCGAGTCACCTAGCGTGAAGCGAAGTGAAAGAAGCGAAATATGTAAAATTTTCTCTTTGCCATACATTCTCGAGTGAAGTTGCCTCGGATCACTGTCTATTTGTCAATTTAATCGCATTGTATGTGTTGTCGATACAGTTTTTTTTACAAAATTTGCAATAGCTAAGTATATTACAAAAGATGTTAGTGTTTTTCACGAAATTGGACAAAAAGCTAGAAAATAATAAATAATTGTAATTGTAATATTAAAATTCAAATCAAATTAAAGAAGTTATTTACGAAGTTAGTTCGTCGTCGTAGGATACTGCCTATTTATACAAAGTTAAGTCACATACAAACATACAGACATATAATACAAAAGATAGCGACGCACTAGAAAGTCCGACATCGGTTTTCCATCAGCCGGTCGAAAGTTTGTTTAGCAAAACAGTTTTATGTTCATTATGTTATATTGCAATTTTAATGCATTTTCCGGAAAATCATTTCTCTTTGTAAAATATGACGTAGTGTAAATAAAGTATCCCTGACCAATACTTTTCTATTTTACTGATGTTTATTTCGTAAAATTTCATAATTTTCAGGTTTGTCAACATTATACTGATTACATTTCTAGACTTTGTTAACTCAATAGAAACTTCTTCTGATTTTGTTTAGATGTGTTATTTGTTGAAAATAAGTTCTGAAAACTTAAACTAGAGTTATTATTAGTTAAAGTAAGTACCCTTAGTATGAATAGCTATCGAGAAAAAAATAAAACCGGTCAAGAGCGAGTCGGACTCGCGCACCGAGGGTTCCGTACCATCATAATTGCACCTTTAAACCACACTGCAGAGTAGAATAATATAATTAGTATTGCAGTTTTAGGTCAGCGCCATCTCTTGACCAATAGTGGAACTAATGTTAACTGTTTTAGAAATTTGATAATTTCTAAAAAAGTATGCTATATTGAGACATCGTTTTATTTTTCCTGTAATCTTTATATAAACTGCTATCACATAGAATTATTTCAGATTTTTCTCTTTGCAAACTTCGGAGATAAGGGGGGGGGGGGAACGGTATTTTTTTTTTACATTTTTCATCATAAGTCGAAAACTATGCCGTCTAGAAAAAAAAAAAAAGATTGAAAACGTGCAAACGGCCTTCTTTCATATGATACCCCACATGCCCTAGTAGCTCCACTTCAAAATTTTAAGACCCCTTTTCAGGCCCGGCTGTAAAAAAGATATTTATTTTTTTATTTATTTATTATTTGCAAAATAGTTGGGCAAATGTCATCTTAAACTATTCCAAATTTCAAGTTGATACCATTAGTAGTTCTCGAGATATCCAGCTGTGACAGACAGACAGACAGACAGACTGAGTCACACCATAAGGGTTCCTTTTTTACCATTTTGGTACGGAACCCTAAAAACGCATGTAAAAGTACCTACTTGACAGAGTAATTCTCTATGGGAAATCTCATTTTGCGTCTCGGCGGTAGATGGCGTTGTGCAAATTTCCCTATCCCTTCCCTTTCCCTAGAAAATTACTCTATCGAATGTTTTTATGCAACTTATTTTTATTCGCTAGCCGTTCGTTCTACGGGCACATAACAGTTTTCATTGTACCTACTCTCCCAAACTCCAACAAGGAGCCATCACGTAATCGAAAACCCACTCCCGGCTATCATCTGTTTACTAAATTCGAATTTTAAAAATGGAACATAATTGTGCTCATGAATGGTAGTCGCGTGAACAGCGGCAGTGACCTTGTCGGCTACTCGACTGGGCCAGGCAGGCTATTGCACTGCACGCGCCCCCCGCCCCGCACGCAAATTATTGAGCGGGGCCCCTCTCCCCCCGGGCCCCGGTGCACTTCCTTCCGCGACCCCGCTGCTAGCCCGGGAATCCAGTTTCACTAGAATTGCGTTAGGTTATGATTTCTTATTGGTTGGCTTAGGCGGGTTTCACTTTCGGGATTTTAAAAACAGAACGGGTTTGTTCGCTTGCTCCTAGAATGTATTGGAATGGAACTTTTCTTGGTAATATTCTGCCTTCTGGAAATCTACTTTTACACCTATATTTTGGCTCCCAAATGTCAACTAACCCTAGTAGTGGATTTCTTTCCTCATCAAAAATACTTACCTACATTTAAAAGATAGGTAAATGATTAAAATCTCGTTTGATCATACAAAAACAGAAATACCAAAGGCAGAGGAAATTGTTTCATGTGAAAAAAAATATAGGTTCAAAACAAAACAAAAATATTTGACGTTGAAAAGCTACGATATCGCTACGTAAATCTACGGGCGGTGGGAAAATCTAGCATATCTTGAAAAATAAACGAGCTAGGCTTTGTGCTAGCTTACATAAAGTTTCTTTACAACTAAAACACGAGTATAGGAAAGCCTCTACCTTTTCTGGGCAACAAAGGAGCTATGCCAACCCTAGAACAAACGATTTTGGAAAAAGTTTGTTTCAGTCCATTGGGCTTTTAGCGTTTTATCAGCACAGGCCATTAGCAAGGGGATTTGAATTGGAAACTCAACACGTAGCCTCCTCTCTACACTTTAGTAGCTCTATCTATCGAGAAATAAACGCGCGTAAAAGTATTCGATAGAGTAAATTATTTATGGAAAATTTCATTCCGCTTTTAGACGGTAGATGGCGCTCTACAAATTTTCCATAAAAAATAGTAATTTTAAGCGCGCTATTTTTTTCGATACTTACCTGTTCGGTTCGTGATAAGGATACCTACTGAAAAGAGTTTTTTCGTTTGAAAACTTAATTAAGTAGATTTTGATGTTTCGTACAGCAAACATACCTAATTAAAATATGTTTGCTACGAAGTACCTACCTACCGGGCATAAGCGAGAACCAACTAGCGCTATGTAATCTAAATTATTCAGTTTATCATGTTGAATAGAAGAATATTCCATCCATGAGAATTATTAATTTAATTTCAGTCTGTCTATGTTGTATTCATTTAAATGAAATTAATAAATTAAGTACCTACCCTACCTACTTGTGTGAAATTTACCTAATCAGAATGTAGAAAATTAAATGAAAATTCATGTAATTTTCTGAGCAGAAATCAGTAATTGGCTTTGGTTAAAAAATAAAAGGTATTTTTTTTATATTTTTTTACTACAGATTAGGCCAATTTAAGAAACTTATTTGAATATTTTAACATTTGGTCCCGTATTTATTTTTTTATAAATATATTTGTCGAGCGGATATGGTCAACCGGAATGACGTCATTAGTGGCATGAAAGTTTAAGAAGAAAACCTTTGCCATCTACTTATAGAAAAAGAAAGGCCAAGTGTCATTAACTGTCATAATGACTTTATGGTTGTTTGTAAACAAATAAGTTATAGTTAATATTTCTTCTATTTTATTCATTTAATCCAGTTGTGATGGTTCTAGCCTACCTTCTTAATTTGCCGCAATAATTTTTGAGGTGGTAAAATTATAATAAAATTGCTTACCAGTGGAAACTCTGCTGAAAAACTTTGTAAAAACTGACACGCCCAATCTACCCAAATTGCGAAATGTATTGTATGTATTGTGTCTATTTTGGATGTAGGCTACATGGATGAAATTGTAACGATTGCTTGTGGACTGATAAATTTGCAGCATAACATAATAAACATTGTGAAAATATGTGCATACTTTATTTCTATTTACAAACATTTAATAGTAGGGATGTGGAAAAAATTACGAGATAAGTTCATCGATATTTTTCGGGCGATATTAAATACTCTGATCTATCGTTAGATGTTTTTACAATAATTTTTCCAAAACATTTTTTTGATAATTACGTATGGATTCTAATAGTCGACACTATTTTGTCACTGGAGCATTTTGATTTTTTCCAACTTTGAGTCTTAAAAATCATCGTAAAATTCGTCAAATCGAGCCAAAATTTCGCGTAGGGGTTTATTTTGCTATTTTTTATGTTTTACAATACCTTAAAATTAGAATCCATTACTTAGTCATCGTCCCATTTCATCCCATTTTTTTCTGAGAAATATTACCTATATCGATATTTTTTCACTTCCACCTTCCACCATCCCTAATGCCAAGTTCATTGTCAAAATTGTCTTTGCACTTTTTTCTTTTTTTTATTATGGCTGGGAGATCTGTATGTGATGACGTCATATGAAGGTCATTTAAAGGTTAAAGCTTTTTATTGAATATTATAAATATCTTTAAAAATATAGACTTATTTTTAAATTTAATTAGTAGACACTGTACCGAAAGCTTATTCCTCGAAATGGTTTTGAGATTTCCAGTCATGTTCAAAAAGTTATCAAAGCCAATTGCGTGTAACGCGCGTGCGATCTGCCAAACAGAGATACCTAGAGCAATTTAAAAAAAACCGGCCAAGTGCGACTCGGATTCGCGCACGAAGGGTTCCGTACCGAAAAACGGCAAAAAAATCACGTTTGTTGTATGGGAGCCCCGCTTAAATATTTATTTTATTCTGTTTTTAGTATTTGTTGTTATAGCGGCAACATCATCTGTGAAAATTTCAACTGTCTAGCTATCACGATTCACGGTTCATGAGATACAGTATGGTGACAGACAGACAGACAGACAGCGGAGTCTTAGTAATAGGGTCCCGTTTTTACCCTTTGGGCACGAAACCCTAAAAAGAGTCCGTAGATGGAAATGTCACTGAACTTTTTGTGTACCTACCTCGAACGCAAAACCGTGTAAAGAGTTTATGTTGTAATACATTATTGAGCGACCGACGCGACGTTAACCGGGGAGGCTCGTTTCGGTGGCCCACATCCTCGCGTCCCCAAGGAGTCGCCTGGCGCACCGTCACGATTTTGCCGCCTGTTTTGAATTTATAAAGCGGCTCAACAGCTGATCGGCGGCGTTGCCGTCCCGCCCGCCCCCGCGCGACGTTGCCGCTACGTGCAACGCCCGGCGAGTCTCGAGGCGATCGACCGACCCCCCCCGTGCCATAAACTCGGCGTACAACGTCCTGAAATAGTTGGTTGGTATACCTAAACCCTTTTTGGTGGAAAATGTTGTTACGCTTTTGACGAGTTCGCTTTCCGAAACGAGGTTATGCGGTAAGGAACGTTACGTAGAACGAAATTCGGTGGTCGAATCACTGGGAAAGTGTTTTTTTTAGCTGGAATCTTTTCGTCACTTGATGCAATGTTTTATTTTAACAAGTCACGTTTCTTATGTTGCGCTATATAATATGGTGTATCGCCACATTGAAGAAAAGTTGAAGTTTTTTATGGCGGAGTGTAAGTAAAGTAAAGGTTCTACCCGTTCTACCTACATAAGTAGGTCCTACATGTAAAATTGCTGTATCTGGTATTAAATATTGCCGTTGAAACATTGCTGCAATTTTGAATCTTTGGCTGCTACTGAAAAAATTACCTACGCCTAAATTACGAGGGTAAATATTACGAGGTTTTAGGGATCTATTCCTATCGAGTACCAAAAACTAATACCAAATGGTATTTGTTTATTGCCGTTATAAAATTCTATTCCCAACGAGTCCCAATTTTTAAATATTTAAATGAAGATCAAAATCTATTCCCAACGAATACCAAAACATAACATTTGGTACAGTCACCGAAACAATTTATTTTGCGTTTTAATAATTTAATATTATGATTATCAAATAACTAAACCTTCCTAAATTCACTTTATTCCGGAATTTTTACTCACGACACGAGTAGCTTAAGTGTATTACTTGCCAATTTTTTTGCCTCCAAGAAATGGTGAGTTTGCTCTATTGTTTCAAAATCCAAGCGCCGTGTGCAAACGAATTTTTTTATTGATTGGTGGAATAAACGCTAATACTAATGAAATAAGGACTGTTTTTTTTATTTTTGTTCCTGCATAAATTATTATTATTTCTATTAAACTGGTCAATTCTAAGGGATATTGTTATCTAATCCTTTGTACTTTTCTGTGTGGCGTGCGCGCAATAACTTGAAACAAAATTGAAAGTGGTATTTATTAAGTGAGTACTTATTAATTTATAATTTTATATTGATTTACTTATCAGTCTTTTAATATTCCTATGTTCATATACAATATGATGTGTATTTATATAATGTATTACTTAGACGAATTTTTAAAAGATAACAATTAAAGTCACGTGTTTTGTAAAGTCCAAGTAGGTACCTAATTACAAATCCCCGTTTTAGTTTATGCATTTTTTTTGGATATGTCTGATGAAGATGCTGTTACTCTGCCTCCCACAACTTCAGAAACGAACTCTATATACTATAGTATTTTGTATACTGGTAACCACAAAAACTTTTTTTTAGTAAATAAGTATTTAATCGGTTGATTGTTTGTGATATTCTTCAATTGTTACATTTTGATGACAATAAAAAAATATAGATATGTAGGTACTTATCTAATTAAGTATCTCTGTTATTATAATAATGGACCAAACGTTTTCATACTACATTTTAATATGTTTGGAGAGACTGATTTTTATTAAATAAACACTACTTAAAATCACATTTAAAAGCATTTTTATTACTGACTGTACCTCATAGCATTTTACTTATTTTAGGATTCGTTTATGAGTGGTACTCGTTGGGAATAGAATTTTATAACGGCAATAAACAAATACCATTTGGTATTAGTTTTTGGTACTCGATAGGAATAGATCGTTTTAGGAACGAACGACAGTAATCAAAAATTTTAGTTTTTACGAAAAATATGGATTACTTACAATTTCTAAATAAATTTTGTAAGTTTTCTGGGATAAACCGTGCTTAAGAAAAAACACTTTTATTTTCACATAGGTACTTAGGTATACATTTTTGAGAATAAATATGTTGTTGTATTTCGGTCTCTGTGTTGGCACTCATAGAAATAGAAAGTCAAAGAACAACAATGTCAATAAACAGGTGATCCGAAAAACGAATGCATACATTTTATATGAGATACGTAAAATATGACTTAGATACATAAAATATGACTATATATGGCAAAGGAAATTAATAAACTATGTTTCATACCGTTTTCTTCGTCGATAAACGAATAAATGTAGCGAAATTTGGTTTTAGAGAAATGTGTGGCAATATTTTATTTACCTGTGAAAAGTGTGATTACTTGGATTAAGTATTTCTTTTTGTCACATCACAATTACTTAGAGCACAAGACACCATGGCTCCACGATACCTTTATTTTAAATTCTTATTAAGATTATCAAATATTTTAAGCAAATCGTGATTGCTCCTTTGCAAGGCGGGCCGCTAGGGCCTCTTACTGTAAAAAATATTGGCACATGTCACTTGATCCTATTTGTCTCTTTTTTACATAGACCGTGTCCGTATGATGTTAACTTCTCTTTTCCATGCTCTGTTGGTCTTCTTGAGCGCAGCGAAAATTTTTCTATGTCTATGGTTGAACTTGTCTCCTTACACAATCTGTTGGTGTTTGTGTGGTGTGACTCTAGCTAGAAAATAGGTACCTACTTAAGTAAGTAAGTCAATTTTATTTATTTAAATATTATATTTTCATAAAAAAGAACATTACACTCGTTAACCGTCCCATAGGTCACCCACCGGTGACCTACGTTTTAAATGTTTCTTCCCCAGAGGAATTTTTCGTTTAAATTTGATATTGTAGGTATATGAAATCTGTAATATTCCTCAAACTTTTTCTTATAGTTCATTTATTTTTAGTGTTCAATTCATGAATTGTAAAATATTTATTTGTATGGCGACAGTTAAGGTGTTAATGAAAAAAAAAACTATCTTTTAAGGCTGAATAATTAAATCACATTATGTATAGTGTATAGAATAGGTAGGTATCAACTTTCCGTAATAATGGTTATTTAAACAGTTTTAGGTTATTTTATGGCATAATATTAGTTTCGTGTTATAGCCACATTGCTGTCGTGTAGGTAGCGTGTTGCTATTACTTGAATACAATTTACATAATGGTAGAAAATTCGTTCGGAAACGCGACGATCCGAAATGTATGCTATTATTTAGTATACATAGTAAATTACATTACTGCACGTTATTTATACATAGTAGGAGTGAATGTTATTATAATTAAACTCATTTAGTTCACGATGACTGAGTGAAAATAATTGAAAGTATGAAGAAAATGGAAAATATAAAATTAAAATTAATTAAAGGTTATCAAACTTCGATCAAGAATACCCTATATACAAACTTCAACCAAGAATACTGTATGTAAGAATGTATTGACATGACAGTTGTCGTATTTAAGTGGGAGCAGCCACTGACTCCTGAGATACAGGCATTTAGCCTAGTTTGGGTGTCAGAGTCTTCATAGGAATTTGTACTAAAGATTATGTCAGATAAAAATTAATATTATTATTATTATACCCTAGATGTCCGATCAGAGTCTCAAAAAATGGCACCTCAAATAGCGTCCCACTTACAAACTGGGCGCTTATTTTGTACAAAGTAAGTGATACCTACAAGATGTGGTTTTGTACAAAATAATAATTTTGTACAAAATAAGTGATAAAAAATTTGATGTGATTATGTACAAAATAAGCGCCCAGTTTGTAAGTGGGACGCTATTTCGAGGTGCCGTTTTTGCGTGCTGTTTTAGTTCGTGAAGCGTAAGGCTGGCCACACACAGACGGAATCCCGTTACGGAATTCCGTACACGTGATTCCGAACGCAGCAACTGCATACAAAATCTATGGGCCTGCCACACACATGCGGGATTTTTCCGTACGGAATCTTCATACATTGCCGAAATTCCATTCGGAGTTACGAATCGGGATTCCGTCTTTTATCTAGGATATTCATGTTTGAAGATTACAAATCATAGGAAGACGGTAAAGAGAAAAATTACTAAATAACATTTTGCTTTTCAGGTCAGCTCCGCTCAGACTCAGACCAATAAAGTGCAACAGTGTAACTCCATTGATTTTTACTCTTAAATTTTATATCCTCCGTAGGTAAAAGATTTTCCCGGAGTTTCCCGTAAAGCCCACACTTTGGGCCGATTCCCTGAAGACACACTAAATCAATTTTCCCGGAGTTTCCTAGCTATATTTGATTTACCGCTTCGAGCCAAGAAACGTACTGGCTTTTTGAATTTCATTTTTAAACATTTTATGTTTCAGTAACTTCCTACATAACAATAGCGAATTATGTATAAAGCAAAATTAGGTACTTACAATGCGAGAATTTATGGTGCGCACATAGGGTTACCAGATATAATAATGACATTTCCTGAATTTTCAGGAAATTTCCTGACATTTTGTGCACCTACATACATCTACATTCTTAATGTAGTTGACGTTTGATAATTTTTCTCATCAAAATGGTTAATAAATTATGTGTTTTCATTAAGTACTTAATACACTTTTTGGGATTTCAAAAATCCCTGACAACTACAGTTTTTCCCTGTTTTCCTGACAGATGCCTAAAACTCCTGACATGTCAAGAAAATTCCTGTCGTCTGGTAACTCTATGCGCACATGATTGCAACAGATTAAAATACTTTTAATGCGATAAAATTGACAATCAACAGTGATCAGCTGCCATTGACCTGCATATACACTGGACAGGCTTATGTCAAACTGTTTTTGTGCCTATTTGATTTCCGCCATGTTGGCGCTGTAGGACGTAGCGTGAGCATAGCGTGCGTACATGGTACTAAAGTTTGAAGTCTGGAGAGACCATCAAGTCAACCATTTTCATATTGTACGTCAAAATTAGTTCTTTAGACGCACGCTAGTGGCGTTTCAAATAGGCACAAGAACTTTGCTGTCAAATCATACAGACAGCCTGTCCAGTTAATTAAAAAAAATTTTTTTCATGTCAGTGTCAGCTGCAAATTCACTCGATGGCAAAGAGTAAATAAAAAAATACGTTGTTCTGTACCGCAAGTGCTCTGAGTCAAATTAATCGTTTTTTTAACTTGGTTATACCTACGTTACGTTCCGTTGTATTATCTAGACTTGAAAACTAAATAAAACACCAAGCTTAGGCTAATATAATAGCATACGGTTTTTGTGTGAGCAATGTGTGGTAAGTGTTTTGTGTAGGGTACACCAAGCAAATTAACATCAATACTTAAAATTTATAGAAAAAAAAATCTAATTCAGGAGACAAAATGATATGTAAATTACGAAAAGTGTATGTTGGTTGTAAGTTCCTAATGCATTGGGGCACATTACAGGCCTTTTGAAAACATACAAACAGACCCATTATTTTCTACAACCTAACACTTGACTCGTTGTTTCTTCTGATTCCCATCTTATTTACGAGCAAACTACTGCTAACTTAACTTAACAAGTTACGCAATAAAGGCCCAACGCTTAACGCTTCTATTCTATCTCCAATTCCGCATGCCGAATACACTGCGTAGTTACTAACCACTGTAGGTCGTTGCTTTAGACCACGTCTCAGAAACCGAGTGCATCGGCCGTGGCTGACACGAATCATTCTCCTTCATTCGCCAAACGATTTCAATCTCTATTGCATAACAAATAAAACCTCAAATCCCAACCGCGCACCCACACTTTCCCACAATGTTTTTCTCTAAGGGGATTGAGCTTTCGAGCTAAGTTTCCCGCCTTAAGTCTATGCCTGATCTATTGTCCGTCTCGCTCTAACGACTCGGAGATCCTATCTGTTTCAGTCGCACGATACAATGCAAATTAAGCCTTTGAATGGAAAAGCTGATTTCAATCTATGATTTGAAAACGGAACACTAATGATGGACGTGGGTTTTAAAGTGAAACTTTGCTAAATATATTTCAATATTTTTTCGACTTCAATGTACTAATGCCGGGTCTATAGCGCATGTTTTGCCCTACACAATCAACAAAATATTTCAACATTTAACAAAATCCTCATACTTTTTTTTTTGTTGAATGTTGAGATGTTTTTGTTGATTGTGTAGAGCAAAACACGCGCAATGGGCCCGGCATATCAATGGCCTTATTAATAAATGAAGAGTCAGTTTACATCTGGTTTTTTTAACCAAAAATATTGCATAGAAATTGGTACCTACACCTTTGACGTCTCAAAGAGTGATATTTCTGGGGCCGTACAACGTTAAACACATACATGTAGATCAACAATTTCACACAGTATGAAGCTATGTCCAGACTAGTCCATTTTGGCGTATCAGATCACCGTATCTTTAACATACACCGCTAGTTTGGTTGGGCGTGCGTTGAAGTAATATCAACGCACGCCCAACATAACTAGCGAATGTATGGTAAAAATACGATGATCTGATACGCCAAAATGATACAAGTCTGGACAAAGCTTTACTTACCTACTTGATTTATCTGTCCCAAAAAAATGTAGGTACGTAATATCCCCGCAGATTGGTAATGAACCTGGCGGCCATTTTTTTAAACCTCAGAAACGAAAAACAATTGTAATTCTTTTATATATTTACTTTGAAATCTTACTGAAAATAATAATTCAATAATTAAGTAATTAAAAAAGTAATTATTGTACACGTCATTTTTAGTTGCGAGTGACGTCAAGGTCAATGTGACAAGGTTATATGTATTACCAATTTGCGGGTATAGTAAGTAGATAGCTTACTCAGTTATGGAAACAAGATAGCTAAAACTTATCTTGATAGAAAAAAAAATGTAAAGTGACCTCCAATTTTGTAGTTTTTCAGTTCATTAATAGACCTTTAATCCTGAAACTATGATAAAAAAGCCTTAGCTAGCTCTCTAGTTTTATGATTGACAGTTTTCCAAAATAAGAAATAGTTTATTAGTAATCACATGAAAATCATGATGTTTTTGATAATAATAATTAGTAAACCGTATATAGTAACCGCAATTTCAATAACTTATTTACAGTTTTCTAAAAAATAGTTTATTAGTAATCACATGAAAACCATAATGTTTTCAATAATTTATTACCCCAAATTAGTAAATCGTATTTGATAACCATAATTTCAATAATTTAGTGACAGTTTTCCAAAACAAGAAATAGTTTATTAGTAATCAACTAAAAACGATAATGTTTTCAATAAATTAACCACCCCAAATTAGTAAACCGTATTTAGTAACCGCATTTTCGATATTTTTTGTTATAAAAATTATTTCCAGCAATGTACGCACCTTTAAAATTATCCCTAAGTGCGGCTGCGTCTATCTAGTAAATAATTAAACACAAGAAATACTTATTTGAAAAAAAAAACACGCCAATAAAAATATTTCCAAAAATAATACTATCCCGTAAACGCTTTTCCCAAAGGACGTGTATTGAGTAATCAACTAAAAAAAATGTTGATCGAAACATCAACTGGGACGCTGTAATTTGTATTACGTAAACACAAAAATATTTACTTAGGCTGTGCCCGCAACGGACATATTTTATGACGGAAAAACACGTTATATATGGTCTTATTGATTATTATGTAAAAACTTTTTGATAAAAAAAGGCTCTTACTGAAAAACAAAAACAGTTTGAAAAAATTGCGTTCATGTTCCAAAGTTGAAATACGCATTTTCATAAAAAAGCGCAGAGAAAATTTTTCTATGTCTATGAAAAAAACGCTGTTTCTGAGACGGAGGGATGATGTCAATATTTGAATTGTGAAAAACGAAATGTATACTTCCGCAAAAAATATATGCAAGATGCAACACCCGCCCGCCCGCAAAAAAATACACATGCACACCACAAAATATCAGTGCATACCTGCATTTAGCCAACACACCTTGCACCTTCACTAATTAGGCTACTCTACGCGTGTTTCGCCCCAACCCGGAGCATCCTCAGGAGTTAGATCGTGCGTAAGCCAACACTGACACTTGTGTTGGTTTGGTTTGGGACTTCCGCCAAGTAACGCCTGATTCAACCAAATACAATATTTTTTTGTCTATTCATATTTTTATTACTTATATATTTTTTAAATTTAAAAAAATATCTATCTGCTCTTTGGATGTGAAAATTACAAAAATAAACCAGAAAATTAGTTTTTATTTTTCCACTTCGAATAATTAACTTATTCATGCTGTCAAGCGTTTTTCTTCATAAGAAGTCTACGCTAACTGGATAAGCATAACAACGTTAGTTTTATGCCCGGCTGTGTTTTAACGAGTCGTTATTAGCAAACACTTTTACATCACAACAAACAGTTTTTGCCTTTTTCTAGGTGTTATTTTGCCTTTATTAGTTTTCATAGAGACTCACTAGATAATTAAAGTTATCGCTTAACATTAGTGTTTAGCGTCTCCTTGTATGTGAAGATTTGCCGTAAGTAATCCTTGGACATGCGATACTTTTATAAAATCGTCATGTTTTTCTGTATCCTATCCTATTAATCCTACTTAATATTATAAATGTGAAAATTGGATGTTTAGATGTTTGTTACTCAATCGCACAAAAACGGCTTAACGGATTAAAACATCGGATTATTATACTTATTTATACTTTTTATCCCTGTCAAAGGTTAACTACGGATTTCCCAAATGTACAGTAGCAAGTAAATAAAATAAATGTAAGGAACAATCAATTTTTTTTATTTGTTATCTGATTTCCGGTTTTTCGCCGCTACGGCATAGTTTGAAACGGCATACCTTGTCCATCAGCCATTTTTTGATGTCCCCACTGCTGGGGCACAGGCCTTCCTTATGGGTGGATAAGGAGGACGGGCCATAACCCATCACGCGGGCCTAATGCGGATTGGTGGGTATTAACGACTGCAAATGCAGCCGGGACCAACGGCTTAACGTGCCTTCCGAAGCACGGAGGAGTTCACGATAGTACATTTTTGGTCGCCCATCCCATGACCGACCCTTGCGAACGTTGCTTAACTTACGCAATCGCTGGGCCAGGCGCTAAACCACTGCGCCACCGAGCTCCTCACTGCGCCACCGAGCTACCTTCCTACCACGGCATACCTATTTACTTACAATTTTTGTTTATGTTACGTGGAGTTCCGTAACTATAGCTTAGAATGTAGGCTCTGGCCATACATACATTGTAGTGAAGTTATGAAGGCGCAAAAACATTAACTACTTACTGCAATGTTAATTTCATTGCAATAGATAGCTAATAAGATCAGTTGCTTTAACCGGGATCACTTTCTTTATAATTATTTATACCTTAAGTACCTAATAATCTGTAATTAACTGTAAGTAATTTCTGCGATTATAGACATTATAATATTACTTGTAAGATTGTTTTTACTTTACTCGTAAAAAGTGTATTGAATTCTACGAAAATTTTGTTATCGATTCTTGAGTTTCATTTTAATCGTTAGTCATTAATTATTTCTGCAAACTTTTAATCGTCAATTAGAGAGATGAATAAATAAATAATACGTTATTTAGAATTGCATTACGTTACGTGCTTATCAAAATGCAAAGCAGAACATACAGAGCGCTTTTTCTAATAAGCTCAATATAAAAAGATCTTAGTTTTTATTGAAATTCTATATTTTAGGCATTAACAATGCTATTTTTATATTAAGATAATTAATTTAATAGAAAAAATACTAGGCAAAATTGACTCACTCGTAGCATCCCGTCTGAGCTGCTACTGGTGAGTCGATTTTATCTACTATTTATTCTATTAAATTAATTAAGTTTTTCCTTTTTGCTTCGGTATACTTCATTAAGACACTATTTAAAAGATAAGTATTCCTAAATTTTGCTAATTTCCTTACGTTTCGGACTCTTCGACAGTAGTTAAAAGGTCACAATTTCAAAAGTTTTAATGTGATATGATAAAGAAAAAAGAAATATGGATTTAATATTCATAATCTTTAGCAAAACTAAGCGAAACGTGAATGACGTCTTTACAAATGTAATTTTTTCGTGTAAGGTTTTACGAGATTTAGTTTGTTCAGGGAGAGTAAACTTAAAAACTTTATACGAGAATATAATAACGCTGCTTTTTAATAAGTTTCTTTAGAAACTGTTTCTCCTTATGTCGAAAGAAAACATTTCAGTTGTGTTTAGACCAATTGAAAGACACCATAAATTCTTAACAAACACTGGAGTTCATAAGCGGATAAAAGTATTAGAATCTAACAAAGGCCAGACGTTACTTTCCAGTGTAACAATAGAGGTCGTTTATAGACAGACAGATCTACATACAAAGCCGAAAACAGATGTGACGAGACAGGGTTGCTACCTTGCTACATGATTTAAGAGGAAAATGTGTAAGTTTAAGTATCCTAAAAAGTTAATAAACAAGAAGAAGTTAGGTGTTTGATGACTTTTCTTATTTGACTGTAAGTATCAGTAGGTACCTACCTATCTTCATCTTTAATTTTAACTTTTAATGTAAAAAAGTAATGATATTTTATATTCCTCTCACTAAGAAGTCAATTAGTTGCTTAAAGGAAGCGCTCATAGTGGAACTTGACAGACTGATCGTACTCGTTCACGTTTGTTAAGCAACGCTCGGTCCGGTCAGGTGTCGGATGGGTGACCGTTAAAGTGGCATTACAACTGAGCGCTTCCGTTCTTAGGAGGGCACGTTAAACCGTCGGTCCCGGCTGTTGTCATCGATAACAGTCGTTAAGCCAAGTTAGAGGGCTTACAGGCGGCTTGATATTTGATAAACTCTAACACCAGAGGTGGCCACTAATTCTTATTCGATAAGAAGAAGAAGAAAATGCTCAAAGGATATTTTTGAAGTGAAAACTTCTTTAGCGGCGTTGTACACTATTTTTGTAATGGGGAAAAAATGTTAAACTCGCGTCAGGTCAAGGTCACGTGACCCTGATCGAAAGTTCGTAAGATGGATGTAGCGTAGACGGTGTAGTAGTATCCCCCTCTCTTTCTACGGGGCGCGGTGAAAATGGCGGCGCGTCATTTCAAGACGTAAACACTTGTGTCACCATGTCAACGCGCTAATTTTTTAATTCAATGACTAAACTCTAGATTTTCTGTCAAGCTATGGATAAGACCTTCGTAGAATACTGTTCTGTATTCGTAAATTCAAATGCAGAGTAAATTCGTAAGACGGCAATTCGTGCAAAATTATTCCCTAACCATTCCAAAATATCAAAAATGCACAACGTTAATATTCAAGTTTTCACTTCTGCCGGCACTCCCGGAGTGCAACCCGATTTTATTTTTATTTTACGACGAATTTGAGGACCTATTACAAAAAATCACCGCGATAAGCGTACGATGTTCGATTATTAACTCATATTTGAAGTTCAAAATCAAGCAAATTTATCAACGAACATCGTCCGACTATCTCATTCTTTTTTGTAATAGACTCTGGAATACGACCAGTCAACAACACGACGGAACAAATCCTCAAAGTTTGAGAAACATTAACAGTGCCGTGTAACACTGATATGGGTTAGAGGAGGAACTTATACCTACCTCCCGTGACACCCCTCTCCGACCCACCCATGATAACGTAGGGTAGTAGATAAATTAGTCCACGTCATCCATGACTGACACGTGACGCTCATTTTGAAGTCAACTACCGTGGAGATATGACGTGTCTCGAGGCCATTCTCTTGAGGATTGTATTTAGACCGCTTGAAAGATTTATGTAACAGGAGAAGAGCCTCTTTGAATATCGATATTATTATGAGTTATTTGAATGTATGTTGTCGTAAAAAATTATTAAATAGAGTCTCATACTGGGGTGGTTTCGAAACAAAAAAAAAGAAAAACAAATGAACAGTTAATATCAAAAATTTAAATTGGAAATTTTGTATGTGACGCCATTTCGGAATACCTTTAACAGATAATTTTTGAAGGTTTTAAGTCTGAAAGATCTCGTTGAAATAAAGCATACTGTTTTGCTTTCGTTTTAGTGTTTAGTTACTTTGTTATTAAATAACTAACTAATTAAACAGGTGCCGCTGGTTTTTAATATTGAAAAATTGACAAGGTAAAAATAAATGATAATCGTATAAATTGTAGATGATACGAAGTTAACAGAGTCCACTACTAAATAATAAAGTTTAACAACGTTTCAATAAGACTGTTATTCCAATCAGTAGGTATGGGAGCTTAATTGGAAAGAAGTTTTATAAAAAATTTAATATCTGCTCCACCTTGTGGTGAGTTGGACTTGTTACTTTACTTATAGCTGGATAACTTCCAAAACTGCTAACTTTCGTAGCTGAAGGAAAGCTTCTGAGCTGTATGTAAGAGCCAATAATATTATAACTTATAACCCATGCTTTTAGAATAAAGATTATGTTGCAGCTGAAGTAGGGGGCTTACTCCCGAAACACGAACGAGAATCTGAGATCGAATTGCTATCGAATAAACGTCAAAACAGTAGGTACAATGGAAACCATGGAAACCGTTTTCAATGTACTAAAATAACAGATTTTTGACGTTTATTCGATCCTGATGTGAACTCGATCTCGTTAATTCCCGTCGAGAGTAGATTATAACAGTTACAAAAGTGTTTGTAATAAACCTTTTTAGTATTTTAAGTGTGTGATGTATTTCTTTTCTAGGAAAAATTATCGGAACTGAGTTCATGGAGTGTGTGATATATTTCTTATGTAGGTAAAAATTACCGGAACAGTGTTCATGTATAATATGTCAGTGCCAAAAAAATTAACCTTGCTGATTGTTTTTGGCTATTTTTCTAGCCACAAGGTATGTAGATTTGAGAATTGCGGCCCAAACTTAATAATAAGTAGATTTTTGTGGACCTGGACTAAACTTAAACCTGTTTTAAACTGATGCTATCTTTTTTTACACAACTGCCCAAAAAGGAGTGTATATGTGTTCAGGGTTCATGAATGTTTGTGGGTATTTGAGTTTCTTTATTCCACCATAACTTCCAAATGGCTCAACGGATTTGGATGTATGGGGTATTGTTAGAATCCTTACATCATTCCAAGTGACACGGTCTATATTTTTTTTGAAAATGCCAATATGGCGACTGTTCGACGCCATTTTCAAATGTGAAAAAAAAAATTCACTTTCAATGAGCACATTTCAAAACTATATAATTTGTTACTAATATGTGTGAAATAAAAATAAATAATTTTAAAAAATATTAAAAACACGACTGCCCTGCCAAAAACGAACTAAAAAGTAAAATAACAAGTGTCATAAATTGCAGTCGGGGGACCTCTTTGATTAAAAATTATTTCACAAAACGGTCCCCCGACTGCAATGACACTTGTTATTTAACTTTTTAGTTCGTTTTTGGCATGGCAGTCGTGTTTTTTTTCGTTATACGGAAGATAAAATGTTGCAGTCGTTTTACCCAGGTATTATTTTAGTTCACGTTTTAGAAAATAAGGTAACTTATTATGATTGTTTTAAAAAATAAAATTGATGAGGTACTTTGTTACAGCAGACAGCCCTAAGTTTCTTCGTATTAGATATAGGCGTCTAGATGACGTCCGACTATTATTATGTAAATTTTGCAAAACAGGAGCAACCGACGGAAAAAAAACCTCAAACAAAACGTAGTTCTTTTACATAATCCCTTGTTGATGGATCCTTGAGCTGAGGCCGTGTGGTGTTTCGTAATTTTAATTTATATTCTGTCACGTTCTGCAGACGTGGCGCATATTTGTGATGGCTTTATTTTAGTTACAATAACATATTGGTGGTATTATTACCATAAATTCTTGTCTTTTTGTTGAAAAACAAACGAAGTGTATAACAGCCGTATGTACCTATGTGAATTAAATCAAAATGTAGAAAGCTATGTGGTATTTACACGCGTCGGCTTGACAGGCAACTTGGCAGAAAACTTTAGTCAATTACTTACTGCTTTTTATCGACAATCGCTTGTAAAAACGAATCGCCACCTCATTGAAATTAGGTTTGCGATTGTCGAAAGAGCTAATTGATCCTACTAATATTATAAATGTGAAAGTTTGTGGGTTTGGATTTCTGTTCCTCAATCACGCAAAAACTACTGAACGGATTTGGTTGAAATTTTGCACACAGATAGTAGATAGCCTAGATTAAAACATAGAATACTTTTTATCCCGATATTCCCACGGGAACGGGAACCACGCGGGTGAAACCGCGGGCGGCCGCTAGTTGACTAATAAAGTCACCCGCCAAATCGCTTGCCAAGTCGCTCCAAGCTATTTCTACGATTGCACAAAGTGAGAAAGAGTAAGAGAGAGAGAGAGATAAAGAGAGAGAGAGAGAGAGAGAGAGAGAGATTTTAAAAGTTACGTGTAGAAAAAACAAATTGCAATGATATGCAAATCGAAGAGCAGAGGACAACAGTTTAAATGAGAATAGTGAGATCCCAAATAGTATGGTTTTAAAAAGTTTAGAGGTACCCCGATCTGGAGATCTATCTTACTCTAACAAACTTACATTGCTATAATCGCTCTGATTGCATTTGCAATACATTGTTACTTTTCTTTGACAAGTTTTAATTTGTGCCAAAACGAAGTAGCAATGTATCACATACATCTGTCAAATCAATCACAGTTTACATTGTTTTTAGGCGATAGATCAGCTGATGACGTTCGATCTATCTACATGGCAATCAGGCAAATATTACTGTTCGTATTTGAACTCAATTTGCTAACGTTACTTTAACTAAAGCATTGCGTTACATAAAATCCCGTTAGTCAGAGACGGACGTGACTTTTACTGAATGTACTTGTACATAATACTGGTAGATTTCATTATTGGCGATAGAACAAAAGTGCAAAGCCGTGAAGAAATTAAAAAAAAAGAAGTTTAGCTTTTTGCTCTGTGATCTATGTGTTATAGTCAAACCCCGAAGTCCCGGCGCTCTAGGTTTGCCTAGTCAAACCTCAGGTTTGACAAGAAAGCTTAGTCAAAGTCCAAAACTAATGGCATGTTTCGGCCTTTGACTAAAGCATTTATGGCCAAACCTAGGAGATAGAAGAGACTAACTTGGACAGTCAAACGCCGAAACGCAATTCGATCAAATCGGGGTTTGACCAGTCAGACTTAAATTAGGTACAGAATTTGTATTTTTGTATTTAAACGTATAAAAAACACATTCTTTAGAGTGAAAATTTAATAATATTAACAACCTTCCTGTGTTAAAAATATTATCTTCGAAATTTCACTTACTTAATCTAACATTGGAAATGGTTAATTCTTTTTTAACAGACAACAGAAATCTTTATTTCACAGGAAGATTGTTGATTTAGTTAAATTTTTTACTCTAATGAATGTATTTCTTTGTAAATTATACAAAATAACACATTCTGTCCCTAATTTAAGTCTGATTGATCAAACCCCGATTTGATCGTATTGATTTTCGGCGTTTGACTATCTAATTTGGTCTCTCCTAGGTTTGGCCATAAATTCGTTAGTCAAAGGCCGAAACATGCTTTAGTTTTGGACTTTGACTAAGGCCTCTTGTCAAACCTGAGGTTTGACTAGGCAAACCTAGGAGCGCCGGGACTTTGGGGTTTGACTAAAACAGGGCAGCACCAAGAAGTTTAAACTCATATTCTATAATTAATACATGAATTTAAGCTTCTTGGGGCGCGCATAACATGACAACACAAACATTTAACATAAAGCAAAGCAAGATTTTAGAATTTGAAGTTGGAAGTTTAGCTTACAGAGTATCAAGACAGCCGCTACCAACCACAGATAATAAAGTAATCAAATGCCAGCTATTCACTACCAGTTTCGCGGGTTGACAGGGTCACCATAAACGTACTCCATTCACTGTGGTGAATGTGTTTTGTTCGACAGTACGCATTCATACGGGTACTGAGATGGCAGGTCGTTGAACCCGCGTTAGATGAAGTACTGGGGTGCATGACCATTTGGACTTAACCAATTCCCGCCAACGTCGTTTGTTTCAACCATAGGTAATATTAACTTTATGGTTTCAACACGCTGGTTATCTCTGTATTCAGCATCGTATGTCTGAAATGATGCTAAAAAGTAGTCGCTCTGTCTGTAGAACTGTAGACCTCGCGTTGGTGACATATTTGAACTTTTTTTGAAATGGCTGAAATATGATTTTCCCAACGAAGGAATGTACTAAATCCATGGATTTTCCACATTCTCCGCCATTTTGAAAAAAAAAACTGAACCGACAAAAAAACTATACATATAATTATAGAACCTGCACACAAAATTTCACGAGAATTGGCTGAGAAATGCGACTTATAGAGGAGAACAAACGGAAAGCCAGACAGGACAGCGGGACAGACATACAAAATCATTTTTGCCCATTTTTTGCCCAAGCTGAAACATAGCTAGCTAACGCTTCGTGCTCGCTCGGTCAGTATTTAATTTGAATAATATGCTATAAATATAATAATCTCCAATCTCGCAAGATCTCTTATATTTATTCTGTAATCTCGTATAAAAATATGAACGATATTTACTGTATTTCCTATTTACAACATAGCTTATAATAAAATTTCTTATAAGTGAGAGTTGTTTTCACATCACATTATAACGTATTTTACTATAGAACATTAATTACGAATTTAAAAGCTTACTTATGTTATGTGTATAGAAACGTAATTGAAAGTACTACAATAGTGTTTCTTGTTTGAGTTAATATACTAGCATGGATTATTCAAAATGATTTCATCATCATCATCAGCCATTTTAATGTCCCCACTGCTGGGGCACAGGCCTTCCAGGTGGATAAGGAGGACGGGCCATTAACCCACCACGCGGGCCCAATGCTTGGTGGGTGTTAACGACTGCAAATGCAACCGGGACCAACGGCTTAAAGTGCCTTCCGAAGCACGGAGGAGCTCGAGATAATAAATTGTTGGTCACCCATCCCATGACCGACCCTTGCGAACGTTGCTTAACCTCCGCAATCGCTGGGCCAGGCGCTAAACCACTGCGCCACCGAGCTCCTCGCGTGATGATGAACGAACGAAAATGATGAAACGCGCGAAAAATGATTTAGATGTATGTAATTATAAATAACAACCTATTTACTACTAACTTCATCGTTACATAGAAAATTGAACTGTATGTGCTAAGTGTTAGTGTTTATTATAATTCCAAGATGATTTAGTAAAATGTTTGCCTACCAAATATACTTTGAGAACAAGTATTAATTGTTATTAATGATGAAGTACATAAAAGACACATAAATAACAAATGTTTTGGTTACTCAGGTGTAAGCAATTTCGTGTTTATTCAGATCTCACATGAGCGTAGTGATCCGGCTCGGAAGGACCATGTGTTTAAATATAGGTACCTACCTATAATAAAAATTAAGTAAGTAATATGTTGCCCACAAAATTAAACCTATACAAACGTAGTTATTATTCTTGCCATTAAATTTCTAGTGGCAGTATCTTTGTAAGTAGTATAGAAAATCGTTTGTCAAAACAAATCGATTTTCAACAAATCCAAAGATTTGGATTCAATGCGTTAGAACAGGGGTCTCCAAACTACGGCCCGCGGGCCAGCTCCGGCCCGCGAGCACCAAGAATCCGGCCCGCGAAAGCAGGCTAGATCTTACCAGCAATACTGTAATTTACAGTATGTTGGTACGGAGCTAGCTAGATTCTGGCCCTTGGGACTTCATGGAGGAGTTAGTCTGGCCCTTATGCTAAAAAGTTTGGAGACCCATGCGTTAGAATAACGCCAAGTCCAGTCCAACGTTTTAGTATGAGAAGAAAAAAACTAAAAGGAAGACATAGAATAGAAAAAAAGTTGAATGAAATTAAATTACTGAAATGAAAATATATTTTTTATCAAATAAGCTCACATATTAATAAATAAACAAGCAGTTTTAAATCGTCATGACCCTTTATGATGTCTTTTAGAATAAAACCTAAAAGTAAAGATTGCTTAGTGCTTCGTCCATCAACCATTTTTAATGTCCCCATTGCTGGGCACAGACCTTCCTTAATTTTGGGTGGATAAGGAGGACAGGCCACAATCCACCACGCGGGCCCAATGCGGATTGGTGGGTGTTAACGACTGCAAATGCAGCCGGGACCAACAGCTTAACGTGCCTTTCGAAGCACAGAGGAGCTCGAGATAATAAATTTTTGGTCACCCATCCCATGACCGACCCTTGCGAAAGTTGCTAAACCTTCGCAATCGCTGGGCGCCACCGAGCTCCTTAGAGTTGTTTAGTGCTTACCACATCCATATTTTAGTCGTCGAAGGCATAGAGTGGCCTCAAGCCTGGTTCAATTGGTCAATAACCTATTTTGTTATTAAGCCCGACCCGAATCCCAACAATAATAAACAAGTCAAGGACTCCAAATTTCTTGTCTGTGAGCAAAATGAGTTGTTATATAAGAGTTGAACGACCCACGAACCCTCGACCTCAAACTTACGCTTCGTCGCTCACGACTTACGAATTTAGCCTCACGTGGGACAAAAGCGTAGTAACCGAATATAAAGATCAATGGATGCGTTTATGACTAATGCAGACAGAAATAGAACGGTATAAATGGCCCCTTTTGTGTTCGGTTCCAAATAGGCGATAGAATTTTTAGCACAATGAACTGGTTTTTACTGAAAATGACGTTGTCCCTTTAGGAGAATTGTAAGAAAACGTGTATTTTCCTAAAGCAGTGGAAAATTAACGATTCTTTCGAAGATGACTTATTTGAGCGACTTAATTTGCATGCATATAGAAGGAAATGGAAAGCAAGGCTGGGTTAAGACGACATTATGAGGTACACACACAAGTTAAATATTTCGAAGATGATTTAAGTAAGTACTTATTTCAAAGAAAAGATCATGGCGATAAACGATTTGAACTCACAGTCTGACCTCTCATCATACGGGCAACCAACCGCTCTACATTTCTTTATATTCATTTAAATGTAAGATTATCACTTTTTTATTTGCATTCATTCAGTTTTTGTTGAGTGCAAATGGCCCCTCATAAAAGCCGCAAAGTTATTATGATCACGCCACGTGCCTATCCGAAAAAACAAACGAATAAAAAATTCCTTCACTGTTTTCGCAAATTCGGTGTTAATTACATTACATTAGTATTGATGGATGGTTACACCCTTTTAAGATATTATACGCCCTCAACCGAGCAATCGTGTTACTGAAAATGAGCGGAATTTGCCCATAATCCATCGCTCTTCGGAAACCCATCGACGCTCTCCGCCAATATTGTAAATATTGTAATATTGCAAAGTGCACTCTTGACTGCATCGATGTATGTAGTGTTACAATAAATAATGGTATGGATAGGGAAACTAAAGGTTATTTCTTTCAATATACTGATGTATTGACGTAGGGAAGGTCATCTTATTTTTGGTATCTTATTTATCCTAAAAAGATATCGATCATTAAGTAAATGTCCGCCTGATTTCAGCGCACATTTATGTATTACTATTTATGTGGCTGCATCTAGGTATTTTTTGCTAGATATCGATTAACCATTAACATAGTTATCTACCAGATAAACGTGTGACGAGAAAACCGATAAGGCGTCGTTTTAATTAATTCGCTAGTTAATAAATAGTAATGGTTTGGTGTTCAGAGGTGTGAAAATACATTCATTTTACCTGTCTTTGACGAACGCTAGTTACTTTACAAACCTCGTGTAACCAGTTTAAAAGATAGTTATTACGCTCCTTCAGATTAATATTAAAGGTACCTACCGATCTGGTTAATTTTGTCCGGGAAAAACGGGAAATGGAAACCATAATAATTTGTGCTAAGTCTCTATAAAACGTTTTTGTCTTATACTTACTGTTTTTTACAATGTTAATAATAATAATTTCTGTGACGTTCTACTACAAGCTTGTTAATTAGTCACTTTGCCTGTATTTAAGTAACTATAAACAGAAACTCGAAAACAGCTAGCCCGCCACACACGGACGGAATCTGATTCGGAATATTGATAATGTAGGTATGAACGGAAAATTACTGCATGTAGGTATGTGGCAGGTCCATAAATTTGTATGGATTTGCTGCGTTCGGAATGATTCCGTTTCGGATCGGAATCCCAAATCAAAATCCCACCTGTATGGGATGGGCCTTAATCACCATTTTCTGATTTGTCCGGGAAAAACGATTTGTCATTAGATTTGTCTATTATAATCGGTGTTAGGTCTATTAATAGACGTTTTTTGACATTCTTATTTTTTGAAAATATTGATAATTATTTACTTTAACGTACCTAATCTACTACAAGCTTGTTAATTATTCACTTTGCCTGTAACGATAGAAAATAAAACTCTACAAAAACAACTAGAATCGTAAAATTTTCCACCGCTAATTACCATTATAAGTCTCAAGTACGAAATTTTTTACGAATACGTTTCCAAGGTGAAAATAGTTTGAAGCTTAGGTCTAAAATACACTACTAGGTAAGTTATTATATTATCCTTGATAATTCCAAACTTGTTTTTTTTAATAATTTCAAAACGAGTAAATTGAAAAACACTTACTTACATATTTTCTTCTATTGAAATATAAGTTTTCTTTTTTCATTTATTTAATTAACAAATACTTTCAAAATTAATAACTTCAGTCGTACCTATTGAAAATCAAATGAAATGAAAAGCAAGTTTTAATATTTATGATTACTCGGTAACAAAAGTATAATAAAATAAATACTGTTATCTATAAAGTTTCTCTATTTATGATCACTTTATTGTATCGAAACAAAACATTTTAATCATGTTAGAAGAAACACAACTTTTTCTAAGAAATAACGAGTTCGAAATTAATTGAAACAAATTATTATTAAACGTAACGATCTCTCATCTAGTAAATGGCATGAACCGGCAATAAAAAAATGCGAAATTGCCTTATCCCGTATTCCAAACAATGTTTTAATACTATACGTATATATGTATCTAGAACGTTTTATGCGAAGTAGAATTATAGCTGCAATAAAATTTATCGCTCCCAATTTAGTGAGTTCCGAAACAGTGTAAGTTCGCAATTTTGTCTCATCTACAAAATGTAACGCAAATTACAATTTATTATACCGTTTAAGGCTGCGCAGTCTGCACACTAGCGCCGCCATCAGAAAAAAAATCATAATGCTTAAATAAAGACAAATTTGTAAATTATCTCTCTGGAGTGCACTCCGAACAAGCTTTGTGGTACTTTTTATCACTTTAGCAATATTTTCTAGCCTGTCGTTTAGTTTAATTGACTTTTATTGTTAAAAGTGGCCACTTTTCGCAATAAAAGTCCATATAACTAAACAACAGGCTAGAAAATATTGCTTAAGTGATAAAAAGTACCGCAAAGCTTGTTCGGAGTGCACTCCAGAGAGATAATTCATAATTTCTTTTTTATTTAAGAACTATGATTTTATTTCCAATGGCGGCGCTAGTGTGCAGACTGCACGCTCTGGAGGCATTAATAGTACGTAAGTGTAATTATGGTCCCTTGTTTGAAAGTAGAGAAACGAAATGAGTTTTAATTGTGTTCGAAAATGTGATGTAATGAAACTACGTGTAATGTTCATTATAAGTTTAGCAAAGTTACCAAAATGTGTTATCTCTTGCATGTTATTTTCAAAACTAAAACTGGCTTTTAGGCTTAATTCGGGTTGGTTTAAAATTAAAATGTTAGTCTTCTTAAACTAGCATTTAATCTCAATTCAAGTTAGATTTAAATTATAAATATTTTTCAGTTTTTTTTTATTGAATCAGGCGTCACTTGGCGGAATTCCCAAATCATTGTGAAAAAAACCGGCCAAGTGCGAATCGGACTCGCGCACGAAGGGTTGCGTACCAAAAAACGGCAAAAAAAAATACGTTTGTTGTATGGGAGCCCCCTTAAATATTAATTTTATTCTGTTTTTAGTATTTGTTGTTATAGCGGCATCAGAAATACATCATCTGTGAAAATTTTAACTTTTTAGCTATCATGGTTCATGAGATACAGCCTGGTGACAGACAGATAGACAGACGGACAGCGGAATCTTAGTAATAGGGTCTCGTTATTACCCTTTGGGTACGGAACTCTAAAAAAGAAGTATTATGTAGCTTACTTTTGCAAAAAATGCACATGCACACCACAAAATATCAGTGCACATGTGTTGCTGTCTTGCTAGATGCAAGTTTTTCAGTTTTTTTGCCAGCCAGAAATATCTATTTTCATCAGTTTTCACTTAATTTCTTTTTAATCTGTTGTATTGTAACTTAGAATTAAAATTTGTAATGATTTTATTAATAAATAAATGAGGGAGCGTACAAACAAAAACTGCAATCTGCAATGACAATAAACTTGACTTTTCTGCTTTACAAATTGATTGCACATTATTTACAATAAAGGTGATAACACAAGCCCGTTGCATCGCTAATAACGTATCGTCGTATTTCGTATCCATCGCAATAGGGAACATGCATAAGTCACCGATTTTGATAAATTTGAGCTTGGTCGCTGCGGACACGTATAAAAACATGATGGAACAGAAAAAAAAATAAAAAAAATAATTATTTTAGTTTTATCACACAGGGGAAAATAACGATTTTTTTTCATTTTCGGATATAATGCACTTAACAGTCGGATATAATATCGAATAAGAAATAATATTATGTATGACACATATGTACTTAAACGCAATATTTAGGGAGATATTTGAAAATTCTTGGCTAACTCCATATAATGCGCCTGAAACGTGACATGAGTGACGTCACAAATGTTAGACTTTTTGTATAGAGCGTTTTCGGCGGGAGCTGATACATGCTAACTTCAAGTGACGATATCATAAGAAAAAAACGCATGAGAAAAGTTTTAATATTACAGTTGATTTTCTCACGCATTATACTTTTGATTTTGATACAAAAAAAAATTGATGCATCTTCCCTATTATCCCTTGCCACAAGCCGTGGTTGTAATAGAATCAGTCACATGCCCTAATTAGGCTGTCTAGACCAGCCGTATTAGCCTAACAAGCACCTGATCGTATTAGGGAACCAAAACGTACATGATTTAGGCACAATATAGATTATAGATCCTATAAATCAAGACAACTAAGACGTATCTCAGACTGCAACTCATCACGGCTGCATCATAATACGTGACTGCAAATTTTCAAGTTTAAGGCCAGTATATTCCAAAAACTCTATCTCTGTCTTTTTCTTTACGTGTGAAGAGTAATGAAAATAACCTCACTTTTTCATTTTTTCAATGTTTTTGTAGATATTTTGAGCATAAAGTCACTTTTTGAAAAAGTAACCGTTGAATATTCTTCTATATGTCATTACCTATTTTTCTATATATTTTTCGAGAATAAAGGATTAATGGACTTTAAGTATTATCCAATAAATATAAAATTAATAAAAATATATTTTTATCTGCTCAAAATAAAGAATATTTGATTGTTTATTGTTGAATCAATAATAGGCCAAATTCGATAATTTCGAATATACTGGCCTTAAACGTATACTTAAGTGCTACGAGTATGACGTATCTACAACAGCCTGCCTAGCATGATCGATTTATATGGCGTGATATAGCGTTTTATCACGTTTAACTGTCAAAAAGACAAAGGAATTTGACAGTTGAGTGTCGATAAAATGCTATATCACGCGATATAAATCGGTCATGCTACGCAGGCTGGGAATGTTAACGTTATTTTTAAATATAACGTTAATTTTTACTCTTTTTACCGTTAATTTTAACATTAACGTTAAATAAATAACGTTAATTTTAACGTTATTTCTTCCTTTTTTTACCGTTACTTTAAAATTAACGTTATTCCAATAATTAACGTTAATTTTTTACCGATAATTTTACCGGTACTAAATTTAACGTTATATTTAACGTTAATTTTACCGTTAAAATATTTTAACGTTATTTTTACCGGTAAATTTACCGACAAAATGTTTTAACGGTATTTCAATCCCTGATATCTACACGTGCATGATTTTCTGCTAAAATCTGCAACAAGGAGTATAACGTGTGTCCATTTTTAGGGTTCCGTACCTCAAAAGGAATAGCGGAACCCTTATATTTGATCATATTGTTGTCCGTCTGTCTGTTAAGACCCTTTATCTCGGGCACGCGTGGAGGTATCGAATCGAGTTTAAATTAAAAACATATACTCAGGTCTAAGTTCCTTGAAGCTGTGAAAAATTATTTTCTTCGTTGAAAAAACTTTTAAGTTAACGTTAAAAAAAGATACAGCCGTTTATGCCGCAAAAAAACATATTTCAACACTCTCAAAGGAATCACTAGTGGGTCTCTAAGCTGTAGACCTCGCGTTAAAAAGTAGCTCAAATGGTATGTTTTCAAAAACAAATAACACAGAATAGATAGGTATTAGTTTTTTCAACTAATAAGTATCTATAGTGTAAATAATATACGCAGTCCTAGGTTCTGTCACAAAGTCACAACCTTATATATTTTCATCGAATATTTGCCAGAAATGTTTTAGTTGATGAACTTTTGAGACTTCTAAAAATAAAAAGCAACATTTGTTTTACACTGCTAACAAAAAGTTTTGTTACATTTTTTGATAATTTTTCGAAAGGGCAAAAATGTGTTTTTTTAAATATCTCCGCCATTTCGAACAAGTGATTTGACTGAAAAATTCTATATAATTACTGAACCTGCTCACAAAATTTCACGAAAATCGGTTGAGAAATGCGACATGTAGACGAGAACAAACGGACAGCCGGAAGGACATCCGGAAGGGAAGAAGGACATACGAAAGAATTTTTGCCCAAGCTGAAGCAGAGACGCTTCGCTCGCGCTTCGAGCTCGCTCGGTCAAAAATTTTATAGGGTAAGTATTCCGTTGACCTAGAACTATGAAGAATTTTTACCCAAGCTGAAGCAGAGACGCTTCGCTCGCGCTTCGAGCTCGCTCGGTCAAAAATTTTATAGGGTAAGTATTCCGTTGACCTAGAACTATGAATGTGGGCGAGTCCGACTCGCACTTGTCCGGTTTTTTACACTGCATTGACTTGTTAAACCAACTTTGTTAATTATAAACATTTTGACAGAGTTTTCGTGTCACTATTCTGTCAGACTTGTTTCGACACGTTTCGACGATTGTTAATTGACTAGCGGAAAACGCACCAACTATTTATTTCTTGATTAAAGTGACCACCGTGGTCTGGGTAGCTTATATTGCACACTGTTTTTTGTGATGTCGTCATATCTGAGGCCCCAGGTTCATAAAATGATAAAAAATTAACTTTTCTATATTATTTCGGATTTGGATATTTTTAACAAACAGCGAATAATTAACAAACTATATTCATAAAACTTCCAAATCTAGTTTTTGAAAAGTTACAAAAGTCAAGTTAATAAAAGAACTGAAAAAAAAGATGAAATCATGGCAATAACGTCCGATTCTATGTTTAAAAATTAAAAAAGACAAATAACCAAGACACGCTGTCATGCTGGCCTCTAAATAGCCCATTAGAATGCGACGCAATCTCTAACATGATTAGATATGCGCGTCTTTATGTCACTCACCGGTAGGGTTGCCAAAAATATTCTAGAAAAAAAAATTGATTTCTATGTAAGGTATACACTTTTAATTACTTATAACATTTGAAGACGACCGAAGGATGCCTAGATGCCAACCCTAGCGCTCCGACGGAGCGTAATGACAAATGCACATTTCATTTTTTGAGATGAAGAACACAAGGTATTAAACGCGTTTAAACTAAACAAGAGTGTTGATTAATCTCTACATAAGGTATCAAAAAATAGTACACATATAAAAAAAATAGTATCCCTTATTCATAAATTAAAAACAGTTTTTTACAACTGTTATTATTTGACTTTGACACCCTTAAGTTGAAGAGGTTTTTTTTTTATTTTGAGGTATCTGAATGCGTTAAGCCGAAATAGAATGGAAGTTATAGAAATGATAACCCAACTGACAGTGTTATCACTGTATTGCCAAAATATAGTAGAGTTTATAGCAAACAGTACATAGTATAATAATATAGTATAAATAGTATATACACTATACCCTCGTGGTTCCCGTTCCCCTGGGAAAATCGGGATAAAAAGTATTCTATGTTTTAATCTAAGCTATCTACTATCTGTGTGCCAAATTTCAACCAAATTCGTTCAGTAGTTTTTGCGTGATTGAGGAACAAACATCCAAACCCACAAACTTTCACATTCATAATATTAGTAGCAGCTTATAGTATATCTGGGAACCCTACACTCAGGCTGAACGCGACATGGAATAGGCAGACAGTGTGACGCCTACCGAACGCCTTTTTGTGGCCTTTTTTAGGGTTCCGTAGCCAAAATGGCAAAAAACGGAACCCTTATAGATTTTTATAGCACTTGTCACTTCTATAATTTAAAATATATTATATCGAACTTAGAGTAAGACGCGCTTCTGTACCAGAAGCCGCGAAAGATATCGAATAATGACTATCATAGACAACTCTCAATAGTAAAAAAATCCTTATTTTAGTCTTCTAATCATTAAAAATAATACCTTAAAAATTACTCCTCTTTTTGTTAGCAGAAATGACAATTATAACGGGTGTAACAAGACCCTCAACGAAGCCGAAGTCCACGCATTCCGCCGATCATCAGGATCATTTTTGTCTTTTAGACTATACCTGGGAAACCAATAGCTACGAAGTTATTGAAGGTCAAAGTAAAAAAAAATCATTTTTTTATGAAATCTTATTTTATTCATAATTTACTAATTTTTGTCCAAAGAAACATTGTCAAAATTTTTAGTATTTCTTAACAAACAATGGCTTCAAAACGACATCACTCAATGTATCTCATGAGCACGCACATAAACGCTGCCTTTCAACTCGGCCGCACGCAGCTGTGTAGCATACACTCGCAAGCGCAGCCTGTTGTACGCGTTACATTGCGTGGTAAAGTATGCAATGCTTTATAACACCAAAAATTAAACCGTCTCCCAGCAATAATTTTGAACAGAAATGGTCCTAATGATGGGCAGAATACGTAGACCTCGGCTTCTTTAAGGGTCTTGTTACCCCCGGTATTTGTTTTAACTTAGCCAAAACTTATTTTTTTCGCTTAACCTAAGTTGCATACGTTATCTTGTGTGGTGTTTAAACATTAGTGCATAAAAGTTTTAAAACGTTAGTGTTCATGGTTGTTAAATAAATTAGGAAAATGTTAGTATGGAAAATGCAATTTCTTTAAAATTCTACATACAAAACGCAAAGGATTATGCCGATTTTACTATACAAGCTAGGCCATGATGCGCTTTGATGAAATTACCAAAATACTATAGTAATTTTATAGTGATTGCGTGGGAAGAATATCATTAAAATATAATGCGGGAAAAAAGAGAAATCTCAAGGAGCCGTTTGGGGTTACATTTTCCTATTATATGACATTTTGTTATCTACCCCTTTTTGACATGACATGAGTCTGTCACAGATTTGTATGGTTAATGCGCATCATGGCCCAGAATGCGGCATGATCCTTTCATTTGTGCTGCGAAAATGTATCTACCATAAAACTGTCTTTTTTTTTCGTAATGCATTAGAACTAATGAGGCTGATTACGATTTTCAGATATCGAAATATCCGTGATATTATGATAATTAAATCACTGATCATCACTGAAGTTGCTCCGTTATCCAAGCAGGAGTAGTTCGTTATGCATGAGCCAAGCCATGGCTATTCATTTTACTCCAAGTCAAATATGTTGAACGATATTTGAAGAAAAAAAGATAGGTTGGATTGATCTAATGTGCTCGATGTTGCTACCACAATTTTACTGATCTTGATACTTTATAAGTCTATGGCGTTTACGGAAATAGGCGTACTTTGGGATAGAAATCGGTAACAGGCTTTTTAAATAACCAATGTCACTTTGCAGTAGGTACCTATTCCAAAATGGCTGATAACAAAAGTAGGCGCAAAGTCTATGGAGTTAAAGACTTCTATGTGTGTACTATGGAGTTTACGGAAATAGCAGTGCTGGATTAACCCTTAAACAAATTAAGCAATTGCTTAGGGCATCACGTCTGGGGGGCACCATAATTGGCACCGAACATAAACGATTTTTTTGTAAGAAATATTTTTTATTTATTTATTACAAATTCATTTATGTGGCCATGTAAAACGACTTACTACAAGATTAGTGGATGAATCTGACAAAAAATCTTTTTTAACTTTAAACAGGCAAGACAAGTACTATTATGTATTTTGTGACAAGAGTACAAGATTAGTGGATGAAATTGGCTAAAAATCGCGCTGCGCGGCCGTGTTTTTTCTATAGACAGGCATTTTTCTGAAAAATCTGGAATTTTGTGCATCCTAGACAGGCATCCTCCCTTTCGTAGATGGTAGCCTTATATAGGGGGGCCCACAGGCGTGGATTGCTAAGGGCACCAAGTAGTCTTAATCCGGCACTGGAAAATAGGCGTACTTAGTGATAGAAATCGGTAACAGGCTTTTTAGGGTTCCGTAGCCTAAATGGCAAAAAACGGAACCCTTATAGATTCGTCATGTCTGTCTGTCTGTCCGTATGTCACAGCCACTTTATTCCGAAAGTATTAAGACTACACAGTTGAAACTTGGTAGGTAGATGTATTCTGTTAACCGCTTAACGAATTTAATACAAAAATAAGAAAAATAAAAGATTAAGGGGGGGCTCCCCATACATGGAACTGAAACTGAAAATTTTTTTTTCTTCAAACCAACACGTGTTGGATGTCTATAGATAGGTCTTTAAAAATGACATTGAGGTTCCTAAGACAACTTTTTCTCAAAGTTAACCGTTTCAAAGATATACATCGCCAAAGTGGTAAAATGTGTGTCCCCCCCCCCCTTCAACTTTTGAAATAAGAGAGTGAAAAATCTAAAAACAATATATGCTGTAGATCTTAATAAACACTTTCAACCAAAATTGGTTTGAATGAGATATAGTAATTAGTTTTTGAGATATAGCACATTTTCCAAAACCGCAAATATAACTTTGTCATTCAAAACAAAGTTATTTTTGCATACGAAAAATGATAGATGGTATTAAATATGGTATGGTATAAGGTAACTACGGAACCCTATGGCGCGTGGCCCGACACGCACTTGGCCGGTTTTTAAATAATCAATGTCACCTTGCAGTAGGTACCTATTTCAAAATGGCTGATAACAAAAGTAGGCGCAATGATTTATAATAAACAATTTTAATTAACCGTAGTGCCGCTATGGCACACAGCGAGTGATAAAATTTGAAGGTTAATAAAGAAATATAGGTAGGTACCGAAGTATAACTTTTATGAGCTGTATTTGATGTGAGATAAAACCACTAGATAAAATAGTATTTCGTTAAAATAACTAAGCGCTATCGCACACAGGCAACTTAGTCTCCCAGCAACTGTTTTGTCTCTCACATCAAGTCCACGGGTTTATATGGAAGCGCGCACACGAAGCGACACGTAACGGTCATCTGCAACTTTTCATACAAATCACGTGAGAGACAAAATAGTTGCGGAGACAAAAGTTGCCCGTGTGCGATAGCGCTAACAAATATAATTTAACATACGATGTCGGTCATCTTGCGCTTTCCATAGTTTTTCGTTTTTTTTTAACTTTTATTCCTTACTTTTCAATAGATCCTTTTTTCCATGTGTTATTTATTTTACTAAGTACCCACCTACTTAGTTATAGTGTTCTGAATTTTAGGGGCCTTATAAAAAACATGATGTAAGCAATTTGCTCATGACATTAAAATGGAATATAGTGGTAACAGCATAAAGAAAGTTGAAACTGCGCGTTTTCTTGGTCTGCAGATTGACGAAAAACTTAACTGGAAAAATCATATAGCTGAAATAAGTAAAAGAGTAAGTAGTTTGGCTTATGCTTTGTACCGACTTTCATTTTCGACGAATACTGACACCCTTCTCACGGCATATCATGGCATGGTTGAATCTGTTCTTAGATATGGTATCATATTTTGGGGAAATTCTACGGATAAAGACATTATCTTTAAAATGCAAAAAAGGTGTCTACGGGCAATGTTTGGCCTCCAAACCACGGATAGTTGTAAGCCGTATTTTACAAAATACAAAATGTTGACACTTCCGTCATTATATATATTAGAAATGGCCCTTTTTGTAAAAACTTATCCACATATGTTTCCACGTCAATCTTCTATAGTTGTGCGTAACAGACGTCATGGTGATAGGCTGTGTATACATGCTGCTAAAACAACACTTTTACGAAACAGTGTAATCTGTATGGCACCGAAAATTTACAATAAAATTCCGGACAGCTACAAAAATCTTAATAAAAGATTGTTTAGAGCTAAACTTAAAAGTCTTCTGGTTGAAAAATGTTATTACGGTGTACATGACTTCATAAATGACAAAACTTTTTAAATATACTTAAGCTTGACTTTTTATACTTATTTTAATTTTTTACATAATTTTATTTTATTTTGACTTTGTAATATACCTATGACATGAAATGAATTTGAATTAATAATATTTTATTCTAGATACCTACTTAATGCAATTTTAATTTATTTTATATTTACTGTTGTTGTTAAATTGTTGATTAATTTGATTGTTGCTAAATTAATTGTAATTTAAATGAAATAATTATGTTTTATCTTTAAAATTTTTGCATGCTGACCGGCAAAACATGTTAGATCTAATTTTTACCTTTTACTACATCAATCATTTACTCATGTTTTTTGCAAATAAATATATCTTTATCTTTATCTTTATCTTTCAGCTTTAAAAACCTATTGCAATAAATAGTGTACTAAAGGCTGTTCCGATATACCATTCTAAGTCCAGTTTTTATGACATTTTAAATTATTTGTATTTATTATTCACTTTAGTGATACCTACATATTTTTCTCCGTTTTTCTTTCAGTTTTTATAACTTAAATTATTTATGGATATTAAAAGGGTGAGAATAGTTACTTAGGTACTTTTTTCACTTATGCTCTGAAATATTAATTACCTACATTTGAAAAAAGAATGCAGTCAGGTTCCACATTTACGGGGTGGTCTGGTTCATCGCGTTTTAAATTTGAAATTCAGTGCGGAAAGGAATTTTAATAAGTACAGCTCGCGCAATATAACTTGAACCAAGCCATAGACAATATGGCTTGCGCACTAAACATTTATGTACCTAAAATTGCTACTGCGCAGGCCAGGTGGTACTAAAATTTGGGTCAAGTTATTTTGCGCGAGCTGTACTTATAATGCGCAATAGACATTGATCCGCTGCATTTTCATTCGAGAATGTATGGCTAACTGAAAATTTTACAGATTAAAAATCATTTAGCAAAATTTTCGGACAAAGAAAGAAACAAATAAACGAGAAAGCAACCTTCAAGTCTTGTACTAACATTGCCTTGAATGATTAAAGCCCTCGCCTACGAATCAGGCTTCAAACCACCCTCGACAATATAAATGCTAACTTCCTGTACTCGCCTGTAATGTACATTTTCCAAGATAATAAATTTTAAAAAGTCTAAAATATTTACCTCAGTAGCTCTCAAACGCAGGAAGTAATTTTCGCGTAACGACCCCAGATTGCAGCGAAGTGCATAGAGCCTTAATGACGTCACACCAACTGAACGCAAGATGCAACGGTTGCGTAATCATTGGATAGTCATTACAAGAGGTATCGATCTAAATAATATTGCAATATTCATAACCATAAATACCTATTCTAACAAAACTTTGTCTTTTCTTCGCTAAGGGAAAGCAAAAATGGCAAAGTACAATGTTTTTTTTTCAGATTTTTCTGAACACAATTTGCTTTGTTAGACCACATAAGCCAACAAATATACTACAGAGCTTTTTTATTCACTCTCTAAATTTTTAGGATGTGTTCAGTCCATGAAACTAAACATCTTTATCCATGAAACATGTGTCGAAATACGCCAAAAATTTTGGTCATCCCTTACTAAACTGAACAAGTGATCTCTTTGATTTGTATGGAAAGTCATTTTTTTACATATTTGACCCTATGTTTCTTAGGGAAAGTTGTTCAGTTCCATGGACTGAACACATCCTTAAAATTTAGAGAGTGAATAAAAAAAAACACCCTGTATAGCACATGGATCTGACGATTCCAAAGCATGGCTCTCTTAGAACTTACTGAATGCTGATCTTTCAAGAAAATCTGTCTGTTAAATTTTTTTAAGAGTTTTTTCTGGACTTAGAGCTAATGGTTTAGGATTCAAATTATTGTCAAAAAATGTGTGGCTGCCAAAGAGCAATGCAAGCCTTTTCAGGAAGAACATCGTAACCACCAAAATGAGCAAAAAAGTGTTTTTATATTAACCGCCATATCAGCTGATTTTGCACCTTATACCACTAACTTTAAAGTTCACAGTAGAAAATCACTCAATTTTATAAATTTTGAAGTTTTCATCGTAACCTCAATCGACTGATGTATCGTAAGTATAGTACATGTCGCTTACGATAAAAAACTAGGTTAAGCGTAACCGCTCACGGGCGACTTTTTGTAGCTGCAATAATCGTAGCGTTAATCGCGGCGATAATCGCCCGTGAAATGACACGACAAAGGTTTTACTTAGCCAGCGACAAAAAAGCGCCGCGATTAACACCGCGTTTATCGCAGCTACAAAAAGTAGCTCGTGGGCGTTTACGTATCGAACTCCGTATGTTCTATTCTCAGCGACAAAAAATCGTTTCAAATCAAATCAAACTGTTTATTTGCATAAACATGTGGTAAAACAATGGTCTTAAAATTAAATTGTACCGTTACATGTCTACCATATGCAAATGGCGTGCAAATATTTGAAAAAAAACAGTAAGTAGCATTACAAAAGCTATGTCAGAATTACTAGTATACGTTCAGCGATTAATCGCCCGTCAGCGGGGACGCTTAAGGATAAGTCCTAAAACCTAGGTTTTTATCGTAAACGAAGATGCTTGCTATATAACCTTAAGAGGTTCCTACCTGTCGTTTGCGATAATTTTGAAAAATATTTTATTAAATTCTTCTCCTGTAAAATATGCAAAATGGCGCTTACGTACGATGTTCTTCCTAAAAGGGCTCGAATGTTTAAAGAACTTAGGACTTGATTCATAAGCCAATAATAGATTTTAATATTGAAAAATATTCACCTAGCTAGAGAATGGAGTTCTTTTATTGAAGTTTATTGAAATAATATACTTAAACTAGAAAAAAAGACTGAAATAATATTCATGTGTTTTCTTTGTTTGTTGGGAAAACATAACTTGCGAAATAATATATTTAAATAAATTAAGTAGAAGTAAGATTTGACAATCAAATGTATTGTTCTGTCCCAATTCCAAGGTTAGTAGTTGAAATTGTATGTGCTACATTCAATTACATACAACCTTCCTTGAAGAAAAAAAACACCGAATTCAACGAGTTTTGTACTGACACCATAGACATAGAAAAATTTTCGCTGCGCTCAAGAAGACCAACAAAGCGTGGAAAAGAGAAGTTAACATCATACGGACACGGTCTATGTAAAAAAGAGACAAAGGATCAAGTGACATGTGCCAACATTTTGCACAGTAAGAGCCCCTAGCGTCCCGCCTAGCAAATGAGTAATCACATTTTGTTTAAAATATTTGTTAATCTTAATTAGAATTTAAAATAAAGGTATCGTGGAGCCATGGTGTCTTGTGCTCTAAGTAATTGTGATGTAACAAAAATAAACAATCCAAGTAATCACACTTTTCACAGGTAAATAAGATATTGCCACAAATTTCTCTTAAACCAAATTTCTCTACATTTATTCGTTTATCGACGAAGAAAACAGTATGGAACATAGTTTATTAATTTCCTTTGCCATATATAGTCATATTTTATGAATCTAAGTAATTTTTTTCGTATCTCATATAAAATGTATGCATTCGTTTTCGGATCACCTGTTTATTGACATTGTTGTTCTTTGACATTCTATTTCTATGACTGACACAGTTAACTAATCAGATAACGTCACCCCATCTTTAGAACAATAAAATCGATGTGTCTTCAAGACGTGACGTAGACACGACAAGGGTAGAGTAACTTTTCCCTAAATCAGAGCAGGATAGAAACACGTCAATTACGTTAGGGCGTTGCAGCGATATCTTTAATTAAAATCGAGTAATTACTGCACGAACACGTGTGGCTTAGTTTCTTTTTATATGGAACACGTTTCATAAACTATAAACCAATTAAAGCCATGGAAAACTATTTTTCAGTATTTTCCGGTTTTTTAAAACACATTTTTTAAATGTTAATGCTTTCATTATTGCACAATTTTCTAAGCAAAAGAGATTTTGAAATACTTACGATTAGAAAAAATTACATATTTTGTCCTCTGATTTATCTAGTCTTTTTCGAGTGTATTTCAGCATCAGCATAAATAAGGAGCAAAGAATTTTGTCAAAAATATAAGATTTTAAGTCATATAGGTAGTACTTAGGTACTAGTAAAATGAGAACTAAATGTGTGGTGTTTTAATTTTTTTGCCCCTCTTGTCAGTTTTCTAAATGACAAAACGCATTGATAGCAATTCAGAATACTACAAGTTTTGATTTTAAAGAGCTTTTATTACGAGGCTATCCAAAATAGGGACGTTGACTTATGAATAAAATAACGAAATACTAATAAAAATCGTAAACATATCAAACTTTTGGAGTAGCTTGTATACCTCTTGGTTTTATATATTGCGTATTATTTGTTTTATGACCCTTCAAAGTTGGGTGGACAAGTCCATTTAAAAAGTATAAAATTTGTTAAAATCAATAATACATTTAATTAGTCCGTAAAATTTATAGCAAATTTGTCAAAGAAACCATTTTGATAAACACAATATTTAATATAGCTGCCGAACAAATTTCCTACGCGTTGCATACAACGTAGGAAGGCGTGACGTCATAACTTGGTAGCCGTTAGTATGGAGCGTTTTCGGGTGAGTCCAATTTTGTGCATTTCAAACTGTGATATCTCGGGCAGTTTTCATGCTATCGTAATAATTCTTATACAAATGTTTCTTTTTTTAGGGGTAATTTATGTAACATAAAATAAAAAAATAGTCAACATGCCTATTCTAAGTATACAGGGCAAAATTTTTCACCTACTAATTAGCTACGATGTAACTTACTGCTCACGCGCTCCATTTAATTAAACATACCTACTTTGATCAATCTTTCATCAACCAATCAAAGGCGAGAACGGATGACACAAACCAATCAGGATGCGACGCGAGCTCTTACGTCAGCGGAATAAGTTCACATCAGATAAAATAAACACACTTCAAACAAACGTTCAAACTTCAGCAATTAAGATAGTGACGAGATATTTCAAACTTTTGCTCCTTAACCCTTTATAAACCTTCCTTAAAATTGCTTCATTTTAAGAGCTTAGAGGGCAAAAGCTAACTATTTTTATTCATATTAGCCCAGGCAACAAAAACTTGTAGAGGGAAATGATTGGAACACAATTTTTGACTTCGTAACTTTGTTTGGACCTGTTAGGAGGTGAACATATCAAAAGTCCCTGCCCGTAGCCCCTATGCCGGGGGGAAGGGGGGGTTTAAAGGTCCTATTTTTCAATATATACGTGTCCCAGCGTTTTTGAAAATTCTACTCCCGAAGGGATGAAAAGGGGGATGAAGTTGTGTATAGAAAATGCGATTTTGATAAAATATGCCGTTCAGAAAAGCGATAGGTTCGATTGAGCTAACACCAAGGTAAGTAGATATCCACCTACAAACTTTGAGCTATGCAACCTCTACAGATTTTTTCAAATCATCATCAATCAAAAAATATTATTTTTCCTAAATTACAGATATTCAGGAGCGGATATCTCAAAAACTATACAAGATATCGAAAAATTTTACTGTATAAATCTTGTCTCAAATTTAATCATCATTCATTTTGTAAATGTCGCTGGAATGTATAGTTTTCGAGATATATGTGAAAAACCGAAAAATAGGACCATTAAACCCCCCCTCCCCCCCGGCATAGAGGCTACGGGCGGGGACTTTTGATATGTTCACCTCCTAACAGGTCCAAACAAAGTTACGAAGTCAAAAATTGGGTTCCACGCCTTTCCCTCCACACCTTTTTTTGAGCGTTCATTGCCTGAACTATATCTAAATATAGAAAATAATTCAGCAATGAATCACTCATCATCATCCTAAAATAATAAAAATAAATAGACGAATTCAAAATAAACTTCATATTACAATTATTGTGCTTACTAGGGCACGTTCTTAACTAAAGCCCTAATCGATATATAAATCATTAGTCAAGTTCCAATAACCAAGCCCGTTGGTCGATTGTTTTAATATTTTATAAGGCACATAATTTGTTCTAGAAATGTTGAGGCCTGTTTGTGCTACGCTAGTTTCCTTGACAAACAACAGAACCAATAATGGAAGTAGAACCACGTAAAACAATAAGAGATATGAAGTAAATAATAGACGATACGAAGGAAGAAATAGAAAATACGATTGGGGAAGCTGTGGTCAGTAATTAAATAACATTGCTGTTAGAAATACAGTCACAGACAATTATTATTATTAATTGCTAAAAATATAATACACACATCAACTTTGTCTAGGGATACCAGGTGCTATTTTCATACAAACGAGGTAACTTTGAAGCCTTGGTTTCCTGCCAGGGATGTACTGTGCTGTGATCTGATGACGGCTATCCAGGAAATGAATGGAGGAGATTCAGATCGCTATACACACCCAACTGATCTGACCAGCATTCTAAAAACGTAATGGACATGTTTAAAAAAACCGCGAAAATAGCATGAAAATGTATGGAAATCCTCAAACCGAGAACTCTGACCCATTAATCTTTTAGAATGCTGATCAGATCAGTTGGGTGTGTATAGCGATCTGAATCTACTCCATTCAGTCCCTGGATGGCCATCATCAGATCACAGAACGGTACAACCCTGGCAGAAAACCAAGGCTTCAAAGTTACCTCGTTTGTATGAAAATAACACCTGTATCCCTAGACAAAGTTGATGTGTATATTTGAACAATAAAAGTAACTGTTCAAATAGATCTTCTTTTTCATGTTCAAAATTTTTTTTCGTTTCTGTTGTATTCTGTAAAGAAAAGACACCACCAAAATGTATGGTTACATAAAACTGCGACGTCCTATTATTTGCCAATACTTTATATTAAACCACTGGTTGTATTAATATTTTGGGTGTTCCTAAATACCTATTAGATGTATTGGCTATACATTCCATACATTATACAAATAAACATCGCACGCAGAAGTCCTTAGTAGAAAATAAATAATTATTTTCTACGAAAAGACAGAAATTGTTAAACTTTACTTTATAACTAACGCCATTCATATCTACAAAATTCATTCCAGTTGATTATCTTTTACTATCTAAATTTCTTTGCATGGCATGAAAACTTAAATTAGCTTCTAAACAGAATTTGAAAATTTCCCTAATATTATGTTTCTTCGCAATAAAGTTCAAATCAAATTATCCCTAAACGATTCTGGCTTGAACTTCCAAGTGACATTTTGATGTTACTATTGATTGGACGTCATCTTCAATGCAAAGGGTTATTTTCGTTATAAACATGAGGCGGTTTCACATCATTATTTATTCTCTGTGTCCCTAATTTACGTCCCATACACGTAATACTTCATATCTAGGTCTAACTTCTAGAATATTCTAGTCAAATTACTTTGATAATGACGGAACTACTTATTTTAAATTTCTTTGTTCGGTAGTTTAGCGCAAGTTTAATTGACTTTTCTAATTGCTACAATTTGTGTATTTTTAAATTTTCCGTAGAAACAGTTGATTTGCAAATCCTTTATTACTATGGAAACGATCAAAGCTTAAAATGATAAACGATGGTTATTATTAAAGATTTTTAGGATAATCCTTAAGGATTAGGGAGTTAACTCCCTGATAAAAGAAGAGATTACGTAGTTATTAAGTATTTTATACAAATTTCTCGAACTTTATTACTGTTTTAATTCAGTTAAAATATTACCAACTATTGTTTATTCTGTGATATTACGAGTACTTCGATTTTAAACGTTCAGTTACATCTCACATAATTTCTGTCGTCAAGATTGTTTGTGTAAGTAAAAGCAATATAAACATTTGAATTTATTTTTAACCCCGAATACTAGGTTTTAGTTTACATTCGTTAGGGTTCAAAAGCCCAAGATCTCCTGAATATTTATTGGTGTTTACTCGTCGAGGAAGCTTCTAAATCTCATTAAGTTTGTATCGCAAAGAGCTTCAGCAGTGAACGTTGACGAACGGTCAAAGGGCACTGGAACTATCTAATTGCGCTGCCCCAGTTTGGATTCGTACCCTGTAAATATTTGTTCAGGAAAGCTACTTCGTATTGCAGTACTGTTACGTTTATGTTTATTTATTTATACTTACTTGGATAGGGGTCACATCACAAATGATACGACTCAAAGGATCAGAAATAGAATGGAATAGAAAGCATTTATTTAGCTTATTATTGCAAATATTTATATTTATAGAAGTTAAAAAGAAATAAAAAGGACGTTTCTATTATTTGAAATGGGCACGGAAGTGATGATGATGAGTTTTTTGAAAGGACGACGTCTTAAGTAGGTAAGATTGGTTTCATTTTAGGAATACATAGTTAACTATTTAGTACTTTAATAAATATTACAGCCGAAACGAAATCATCACTCAACACCGCGTTTTTAGAGGAGGTACTAGAACTTATATCATCGTCGAATAGAATATAGAAAACACTCCATCTGGTGTGATCGATGGGACAAGACAATTACCTAAACACTGACAGGCGGACCGACTATGGCTATTCAATGGCATGCATGCTAATATTTGCTCAAGCGGGATTTGAACCCGGAAAGGCGAAGGTAAGACACCGCTAACGGTTAATTGGATGCCGAAGTCAAAGGGAAATTTCTGTTTTCTTTACTCTACGACGATACACTAGATAACATAACCATAGGTAATTTTTCATATATTTCTTATCTTTCATGAATAACTTTGAATCTTGAAAACGAAAATGTAAAGTTCTTTTGATTGAGGTACGTAGAAAAAGTGGTTCTATCGAAATTTGTTTTTTAAACAGCCCCAACGACGGCGAAAAAGGTAAATAGAAGTGTTAGTGTGTTTATAAACCGTTTGCAGGTAGTGTTCATGCTCTAAATTCTAATATCGATGTGTTGCTTTTCAAGCTCCCAACAGTGAGAAAACCTTAAATTCTTATGCACAACGTAGTAACTTAAGATCTAAAAATGTTCCATACATACATATTTTATGTTGATGAAGGATTATGCACTTATTAAATATAACAACTTTGAAAAGTAAATTAATTAACCAAATATAAATGCGATATGAGACAAGTTTCTAATTTCAGAAACCAGCAGACTCATCGTTTATTCTAAAACCACAAGAGGCTATTTTCGCACCAATCGATTTTTCCAAAAGGGGATGTCTGTTGGCTGACCCAATAAACTACTAAACGTATCTAATTAAACTATGCCAACTATTTACGTACGAGCCATTTCTGCAGCTGTCCATTGTAATTATCAAGTAACATTTAGAAAATTAACTTTGTACGACATTTTTATAAATATTTTCATAAGAAAAAGTTGGTAAGTAGTTCGTTTACAGAATTTCTCAATCAACGTCGTTTTTCAGTGAGCTGTGCAATAAATGCATGCACTTCGAGATAAGAACGCTCTGTTTACTTTTATTTCAACGGAAATGAATTCGGAATAGAAGTCGTAATTTTGCTTGATTTACGGAATATGGAAACCGCTAGTCGTTATATTTAAAGTATTTAAAAGTACTAGCTTAAGAAATATGTAACTTACTTGCCAAATAGTGGATGCCACAAGTGGAATGATGAAGGGTCGTGCGGGTGCGGCGGCATGTGAGGAGGTGGTTCGCCCAGCGGTGTGGTGCTCCCGACCTCGGGCTCGTCACGCCGCCGGCTCAGCGACGGTGCCGGCGGGTTCGGGGCCCGCCGCGCCGACGACGCCACGCCCGACGCTGCGGCTGCCGTTGGCTCCAGAAGATTCTGCAGCGACTTCACGCTGATCCTCGGACGTGGCGACTCCTGAGAACTCGTACTATTACTTCTCTGATGACCTGTTTCCGGTTGCTTCACCGACTGAAGGTAATTGTTGTTCGGATAATAAGGAGATGTCGGACTCTTCTGCTGCCCACTTCGCGACCTTTGACCGCCCATTAAGTTCGGGTTGAAATACGGTATTTGCAAACCGGGAAGGGGCATATTTGGTCGCATGTTGGCATTCATGCCTGGGTACATGCCTTGCAAGAACGGGTTGTGAGCCATCGATCTTTGGTTGCTGTTGTAATTATGCGCTATAGGGCTGGTCCGAGCAGCAGATGTATGGTTTTTATTTTGAGAATTTTTTGTGGAATGCACATAGGGATTTTGTACATCGCTCGTTTTCGACGCTAATTCCTTCATTTGGGATTCTAATGAGCTAGGCTTAGGTCTCTGAGAAGCCGTTGCATTAGCGTGATTCATGGCTTCTTGCCACATTGCAAATTGCAATCGATTATCGTAATCCATCGGGGACATCATCGGGAAGCCAGTGGGGCCCATAAATCGAGCTGCTGACGGTCCAAACATTTGGGACAGATCTGGATAGTTCGATCCTGTATAGCCAGATGAATTTAGGGCTTTTAAGAAATCCATATTCTGCGAACAAGCGGCCATCGCTTCTAGTTGACTGAGGTATGGTAACCATAACATTTGGTTGAGAGCGGCTGAGGTTGCAGCATCTATGTCGCCAGCCAAGGCATCCATGGAGGGTATTGGTTTGGGTTGATTCGTTTGATCTGCTTGTTGCGGATTATTTGACTGCTCAGTAGTTGAAGGTGTTTTAGGTGTAGTTGATTTCGTCTCTTTAGCTTTAGAAGCCATTTCTTTTTTATTCTCATTTTCTAAGATATTTTCTAACTGCGACAGTGAAATTACAAGTATATCTGGATCCTGTAATATCGCCGGGAATGCGAAAGCTTCTGGTAACCTTAGCTCTGGTCTTTGTAGCAATAGAGCCGGTATTTCTCTCGCTGGAGCTGCTAATATTAGATTTAGTTTGTCTTTTGGTACTAATAGAGGATCTGGAATGTTAAAATCAGGACTTGTCTTAAGAGAATGTAACTGTTTGAGCGGATTTACTTCATCTGCTAATTTAGGGCAAATTTTTTCTGGTTTCTTCGGTTTTATATCATGCTGATCATCACTGCATACTTTACCAATTTTAGCAAGCTCTTCTGCCGATTCTTTTTTAATTCTCTTCTCTTGAGGTTCTCCGTATTCTTTTGTCATCTTTCTAATTTCATCGGAGCAACTGGATACTGTGGGGCTTGCTGATTTTCTATGTTTTCCCAAGTTGAGTGGTTCACATTGTTGTTTAGTAATCGTTACTTCAGATGTATACATTTTTGGTGAGGGTGATGAAAGAAGAGTTTCTAAGAACAATGCTTGTTTACTTTTTGTAAGCGGCATAGTAAATATTTCTGGTGATGAGGGCACAGCGGGAATACCGCTTGGTTGGGGCGACTGCATTGCATCTGACTCTCTCGAAGGCGCTCGTGGTATATCTATCCTTTTTGGTGACGCATGCGGAGTGGGCAACCTACGGTGAAAACTTAGATCTTTTGGCTGATCATCACTTTTATCCGACAAACTATCTTCTGTGTGATGAGTTGTTTCAGCAATACTTGCAACGACTAGAGGAGTATTGGTCTTTTCTACGTGTTTTATACTCAAGTCAGTGGGCACCATTTCATCACTGTTAGATGATTCTTCAAGTTCTTTTGTATAGTCCATCTCTGTTGGCACTAATGATGAACGATCATTGTCGTCGTTATCTTCTGAATGGTCAATTTGAGATTTATCCATGTCTTTATCGCAATCTTCGTTTGTAACACCTTCATTAGCCGTCACACTGGATAGCATAATTGCACTCTCATTGGATAAAATTGTATGAGATTGTGGCTCTTCATAAGTATTATTTGCGTAAGTTTCTGGTTTTTCAGGTACAGGTTCAGTATACATCACATCGCGACTAGGCTCGACTTCATTTTGTAGCCTCTTCTCGGCATTTTGATCATATTCTAAATGGTTTGCTTCACTTGAATGTTGTATTTCAGATTGCGCACTTAACGTTTCTATCGTACATTCTGCAGGCGATTGAGATGCAAATACTTCATCAGAGTGATGCAGTGTTGGGGCAGTGAGATGATCACCTATATTATGCAGGTGTAATAGACCTTGAGCAGCAGTAATGCTACTTTGCCCAGGTGACTCTAAAGACTGCTCTAACCTATCGATAATATCAGCGACTGGTGCTCCACTTAACAGAATATCTTCTTCTTCTTCACCGTAATCACCTGAAGAGTGCACCAAATGTGCAAACTTATCGAGAGCTTGCCCAAGTATTTGATTATCTTCGCAACCCTTTTCCACGAGTGATTCCAAAAGTTCTTCGTCGTGTGGGCCCCCTAATTCTGGCAGATAGTGTGCCTCACTAATAGTTTCGAATAGATCCTTGTGCACAACCATATCATTTTGAAACGTGTCGTCCTCCGGCGCACGCTCCGTTGCGTGCGTTTTACGTTCAAAGAACATCCCGTCCTGTTTCGGCTCGCCGAGTTCGAAGGACATCACGTCACGCGCGACCTCTTCGTCCGGTAAAAACGCGTACGAGGCGCCCGCGGTCGCCTGCAGCTCCAGCTCGAGTTCCTCGCCGCGCTGCTGGTTGAACTCGAGCTCGGCCACCGCCAACAAGTTGTCGAGCGGGGTCGGTTCCGAGTGCGCGTGCGATGGCTGCACGAGCTGCGGATGCGGCGGCGACGACTCGGGATGCGGCGGCGACAACTCGGAATGCGGCGGCGACGACTCGGGCGACTCGTGCTGGATCTGAGCGGCCCGCGGCACCGCGATCGTGTGCGACGGTATGTGCGACTCCAGGTCGGGCGCGAGCCACGCCGTCACCGGCTCCGCGCGCTCCTCTGGTTCGACGCGCTCGCGTCTCCGGCGGGACCGGCCCGAGCGCCTGCGCCGACGGCGGCGCTCTTTTCTCACTCGCGGCGGCGGCGGCGGAAGCCGAATCGAGTTGTAGATCTCGGTGCGCGGAATCACTCGCCAACCGTTCGGGGTGCGCGCTATACGAATACGGTTTCGCGAGTCGTAGTCCTCGCAGCGGACCTCCTGGACGGTGCCGTCGTGCTGGCGGGCCCAGAGGAAGACGGGGCGCAGGCGCGGCAGTGACGCGGGCGCTGAGGGCTCGGGCGGGTGGCGGGCGGCCAGGCTGCGCGCGCGGCGCCGGGCGGGCGCGGGGGACGCGGGCGGGGACGGTGGCGCGCTGCTGCTGCGGGCGGCAGCGGCATGGGCGCGGGGGCGGGCGGCGCGAGGCTCGCCGCCGCCGCCGGGCGCCCGCGGACGCGGAGACACTCCGGCGCGCCGCACCGCGGACAGGCGACAGGCGACGACCGCGCGGACGCGGCCCCGAGGCGGACTGAGGCCGGGCGCGGCGCGCGGCGCTCGCCCCGCCCCCGCCGCCCGCGCGCCCCGCCCAGCATCGATCGCCGCCCGCTGCACCCGCCGCCTGCACCCGCATGTAAACACGCGCCCCCCGCGCCCGACCCGCCCCCGCCCCGCGCCCTCGTTAATCTCGAATCCATATCTGCGGGGCGCCGGGCCCGCGGCCCCGGCACGCCCCCGGGGCTCGCTTCCGCGTGTTCGCACGTCGCCCGTCAGATTTGCCGGCGGGTCTCTCGATGTTATTAATCGGATTCGTCGCGACACACCGAGCGATCGCCCTCTGGACCCCCTGACGGCCGGGCGCGTCGCCTGTCTGCGCTTTGCGGTCGAATGAACGTTTCGCACTAATAAAGTACAGGCGGACATGCCGAAACGTGATCAAAGAGACAGATTAATGGGGGCTTAGAGCTCTATAGTCATTAATTTCACTCGATGCATTCATTGGCACAGGGTTCACTTTCATGTCATCGCTTTTCCGCTTTCCAATAGTTTCTATGCGTATAACTTGTTCGAACTATTCGAGACTGACTTCCTGTCTGAGCTGCTTGTGATCAATAACGCAGTGCTGTCATCTCCCTACACTTTTTGTTAGGTACTTCCTAATCCGAAGCACAACACTAGGAACTCTTTACGAGAAAGCGGAACTTCCGGCAACCGGAGCAATATAATTCAGAGAATTAATAAGAGATGGCGCCTTATGCTTCGTTTAACCTACGTGTATAGACATAGGTTCTACGTAGAGGGCGTTGTTGGCTAGTCTCTTGTGGGATATTTTTTTTATCTCCTTGAACCTGTTTCTCGGGTTCTGGGGCCGTACCGGCTAACCATAGACATAGAAAAATTTCGCTACGCTCAAGTAGACGGACAATGGTGCGAGTGAGAAACCGATTCTTACGGCTTATGCGATGTGCGAGAAAGAGTTAAAAGAAAATGACAGCAGAACCTAGTTTGACTTCATTTATCGTCTGTTATCATCTTGGTGAAAAGCGTCCACACGATTATTTTGTAATTTTGACCGCGATCTGCTCGGTTTGGCTCATAAAGCTATATAAATCAATAATGGTGTCGTGTTTTGTACTGAATTGTAATGTTACTTACGACAACAACCCAAATAAACGCTCATTTCACAGGTAAATAAGATTGTACAAGTACCATTTTCATATTTCATATTTTAGTTGAATATATTCCTAAACACACTAAGTAATACACTAATATCATGCTATTAACCGCCTATTTTCTAAATAAAGGCTGATTTCTAAACATTATGTGTAAGATAAAAAGATATTATGTCCGTGAACTTGAGAAAATAAGGCGTAGAGATTGATCAAAAATTATTATATTATCGATACTCATGTCGATGATTTCCAATACAACCTTGTTTTTCTTTGTGAACACTGATAGTTTTATCTAAAGCTGCTTTTAACCGACAGTTTTCAAATGGTAAATTATACCTACTTAAGTACTAATTTAACAATATTTCCAGGTTTCTTGTAAATCCAGTGATTAAGTTACTGGATAAATGTCATAAATAGAATAGGCTGGGAGCCTCAAGGAGACTTTAAGAAATTATTTAAATAAAATTGTTCAAAATCTTGTTTGTTTTATTTATTAGAGCAATAATACATTATGGTTATCGACAATCTAAAATGGACTTCAGGGCATCCCTAAAGTTCACGCACACGTTTACAAATTTTCACACACTGGCTCATGTCACTTTTGGTGTCGCAGCCAAGCGAACTCTGTTCCTCTATTCCAGTGGAATATTAACTTTATGCGGCTAACGAATCGAGCTTCGAAAAGTCTGCCGGGTGTCAAATTAAAACAGATAAATCGAGCCCCAATTGGGCGAAAATGGCGAATTCCATTTCATGATGTCACACGAACATCGTTATCTTCCAAATTACGTCAACAGAAAGTACAAGACGAAATTCCTTACTTTGATTTTTCAGTTCTAAGTTGAAACCGATTCAGATTTTTCGATAATCGATTCGTTAGCCGGTACGGCCCCTGGTTAAGTTCCAATCGTTTTATTCGACAATAATTTAATATAAATATTTTTTTTTGTATATTTAACCGGTTAAAATAACGTGTATCTTTTGGTTTGGTCACAGAATACTTACTTTAAGTAGTACCTAGCTAGTAAAACATTTTTTGTCCCAGCTATTTTTTCGATAATAACTCTAGTCACCTTGGCCTGGGAAGGCATAGGGCTTCCCTTTTTTTGAAAGGGATATCAAGGTACCTACATAACAACCTTCGAAATTATGAAACACAAAATATAGGTACCAAATGCCAAATCCATACTCTTATTTAGGACGCGCTACCTATACTTGCTGTGGTCTCAATGTTTTTTCGTAATTTCTATGGAAAATTTGTCACTTATATTTTTTCTTAAATCTAGGAAAAAATATGTAAAAAATAAAATAGGGATAGAAATAAAACTAACTAAACGTAAATATGAGTAGAGTATTTTTATTTTTAATACTTTCTATTGCACTGTACATTATATTACATGTAATATTGATATAGTGGTGGCCACATATTAGGGTCACTAGTCGGATTTCATTCACACGAGGTAACTTTGAAGCCTTAGTTCTCCGCCAGGGACTGACCGAGCTGTGATCGAATGATGGCCATTCAGGGAGTGTTAAGAGGAGATTCAAATACACTACATACCCAACAGATCTGATCAACATTGCTATTTTGGTGTTTGTTTGGGGTGATAGTTGGGCGTGTATAGCAATCTGGATCTCCTCCATTCACTCCCTGGGGCCGTACCAGCTAATTTACATGGCTATCGTCATCGCTTTCATTTGACAGATGGATGTGGTACATTGCTGCTTTTATTTTTGGTACAAATAAAACCTTACCAAAGAAAAGTAGCAATGTATCACATCCATTTGTCAAATAAAAGCGATTACGATAGCCATGTAAGTTAGCCGGTACGGCCCCTGGATGGCCATCATTATATCACAGCTCGGTCTATTCCTAGCGGAGAACTAAGGCTTCCAAGTTACCTCAATTAAATAAGAAAATCGACTGGTTGGTGTCCTTAATTATGTGGTCACCACTATACAGGGTTATTTGTAAAACACCAACAACCTCGCAGGAGTAGACTACTAACATCATAAACAACAACGTTTTTACTACGACTTTCCCGAAAAAAATAATCTACTTTCTACAGCGTGTTTATGAATAAACGCAAAAACTCTTAGCGCTATCGCACACAGGCAACTTAGTCTCCCAGCAACTGTTTTGTCTCTCACATCAAGTCCACGGGTTTATATGGAAGCGCGCACACGAAGCGACACGGTCGTCTGCAACTTTTCATACAAATCACGTGAGAGACAAAATAGTTGCGGAGACAAAAGTTGCCCGTGTGCGATAGCGCTTAGTAGGCGATTGTTTCATACAAGTTGTCAATGTATGAAACAGCTATTTTTTTGAGTTGCAGAGTTGGCCCCATAGTAAAAGTTGTTCATATTCATGAGCACAATCACAAGGCTTTGCCAAACAGAACGCGTACCTAGCGCCGCGTTATAGCGTTAATAGCGTCGCGGTTTAACGTCGCGCTCTTTTACGTCACACTGATTTTAACGCTACGCTCCTACGCAACGTACTATTTACCAGTGCGCAGTGCAGATCGCTATTAAGATGAGCGAATAAGATGAAAGCTTATTCGCTATTCAGATGAGGAAGAATTATTACTTTTATACGCTTTATCAAGATCACAGAGAGTTTCATTTATTTCATTTCCGATTTGTTTCCACAATTTCGACTTTATTGCTAAGTATTTATAAATTATTCTTCATATTATACAAGCAGGGCTATTTTCGAGCTAATTCTATCAGATTTTCAGTCATATTGCAGTTATTGCACACGTTTACGTTGAACGCTAGAACAAAATTTTGTAAATAAATACAACGCCCGGCGTCAAACCGTTCTAACGCCGCGTCAGAGCGCTGCGTACTGCTAGCGCCGGCGCTGTTTGGCATGAAACTATGCACGTCCTACAACACAACGCGGCGGCGCTATAGCGCGCAGGTTAACGCTCTAGCGCGGCGCTAAAACGCGTTCTGTTTGGAGAAGCCACGTTGCATACCAAACTCGATCAGCTATACGTGTAATAGAAATGAATGGCTAAACCAGAAAAAAAACCAGCAGATTTTTTTCGCGATTTCAGAGTTGGTCCCATAGTAAAAGTTGTTCAGTTTGATGGTTCCTATCTACCATATTCTAGTTTAGGCATTAATTCTGTTACACGTTGTATTCGCTGGGTGCGAAGGTATAATAATCGATCGCAGCGCTCATGGTAGCAAAAAATAGAATTAATGAAGGCTCTGTTATCTGTTTGTAAACGATATTTAATTCATTACTAGCGATACAGGAACAATTATATATGTTTGTCATCATTTAATATAATTATTAAAGTAGCTTTATCATCTTGTTTTACAAAATCTACAACTAAAAAAGAAGTAAACAAACCCTGATATAACCAAAATAAAACACTCTTTTTGAATAGATCTTACTTGCCATATTTAATTTAAATGACCAAAAATGATTTCACAACACTTTGTCCACCCAAATCACAGTAATTTTGAAATTTACATTAATAACACAATATGTAAGTATAGTATTTTTTAAGATTTTGTCACAATGCCGCCATTACATATCAAAACGTCAAAACGGTCAGGGGCCGTACCGGCTAACTTACATGGCTATCGTAATCGCTTTCATTTGACAGATGGATGTAATACATTGCTACTTTTCTTTGGTAAGACTTTTTTGTACCAAAAAGAAGTAGCAATGTGTCACAGATATCTTTTGGGTACAAATATACATTGCTACTTCTTTTTGGTACATAAAAGTCTTAGCAAAGAAAAGTAGCAATGTATCACATCCATCTGTCAAATGAAAGCGATTACGATAGCCATGTAAGTTAGCCGGTACGGCCCCTGGTCAGAGCCAACAAAGTTGCAACACGCTAGGTGGCGCTAAGAGCGTGCACGGAGCCAATACGTGTAACAGAAATTAATGGCTAAACTAGAAAAAAACCAGCTGATTTTTTTCGCGATTTCAGTGTTGGTCCCATAGTAAAAGTTGTTCCTATCTACCATATTCTGGTTTAGCCATTAATTCTGTTACACATTGTATATCTGATCGAGTTTTGTATACAAAGTCGATTTTTTTATCTTTTTTCGGAAAAATCGTAGAACAAGAATTGTTGCTTATGATGTTAGTAATCTACTCTTGCGAGGTTTTTGGTGTTTTACAAAATAACCCTAAATAAATAAGTTGTTAAAATAAAAGTCTTATGTTCTCTTCATCTTCATATTGAATTCATGCACCGCTTTGAGCAGGTACATCGAACCCGAGACGATGGCCAGAGCTGTCCCGACCGCCACTGAGTAGTAGTGGTCCAGGTTGCCTCTCGGGACTTCCCACACCACAGTGTCTGTCATCTAAAAAAAGTATTATGTTTATGATTTTAAGGCTATGGTGAAACATTTCTTATCTTTATCTACAGAAGAAGTACAGTCAGCGTCAAATTGATATGAGCGTCCAGCCCGGGGGCTGGACGCTGCCAGGAAATAAGAGGTCATAATACCCGTATTATGACCTCTTATTTCCTGGCAGTTTTCTGACTGGTTATCAATCTATCTCTTTTATTTGCTATACAGCGAGAAAGAGATGTAACTATAGCAATTCATAAACCTGGCAAGTTTTAAGAGGTTGTAATAAATTGTTGTTTTTCAGATCATTTTGACTACTCTAGACGCTCATATCAATTTGACGCTGACTGTACTCTTAATTTCTTAGTTATCCCCCTCCTGATTTTGTAACTTTGTTTCAATCAACTCTGATAGAAATCGCTGATTTAGTAAGAACCAATGTGACAACTATCTTATTTAAAGCAGCAATGTAATTACGGCTTCAATCGATTTCAATAATAATAATAATAATAATAATATTTATTTATTTTTCTCCAACAATCTACAATTTGAACTTAAATTCTAATAGTTAACAGCTAAAAAGTTATTGACATAAGATTGCGAGAGAACTGGTACCTGAACTAAGCAAGGCTTGTGTCTCAGTGCACCAGTACCCTCCTCCTCGTGATGTGACCATGAAATACATTACAATGTCTTAATTATGAACTTATATACTATGGAGAGATTAGCTATTACACTTTAGTTTAGATATTAATTTAAATTTAAAATAAAACAAGACTTTTAACACCTTAATATAAAATTATGATGACTTATTCAATCGGAAGTTTGGCAATAAGTTAGTAAAAGTTGGTAAAGTTTGGCAATTAAGGCGCTGTAGGTAGTGAAACTAGCGCCGCCACTACATTTATTTTTATTACTCGTCAACCAAGTCGATATTTAAAAAAAGCTCATGTAATAATCTCTTAAATTGTCTCTAATATTTTTTGAATAACTCTTCAACAGTAATCATTCATTCTGTAAGTTTTAAAATCCATTTTAGCTCAAAGTGGCCACTTTTGGCAATTATGGATTTTAAAACTTACAGAATGAATGATAGCTGTTGAAGAGTTATTCAAAAAATATTAGAGACAAAGTAAGAGATTATTACTTGTGCTTTTTTTAAATATTGACTTGGTTTACGAGTAATAAAAATAAATGTAGTGGCGGCGCCACTTTCACTACCACCTCGCCTTAAGCATTGTTAGCAATAGAGTTACGTAATAGAGGGGCAGATCTACAAGCGACTGCACGCGACTTCGTCTGCGGGGACTATTATTTTACTTTTGTATCCCTCAGGAATACTACATTTTTCTGGATAAAAGGTACCGTATGTCCTATTCTGCACCACTGACAACGTGTATGCTCATGATGATTGGTTGAGTAGTTAAGACGTGAAGGCGTGATACAAACTGACATTTGAAAATTACGATGTCTTTAGTGTTACAAAAAATATCACCAGGACATGTCACAGGAATCTTATATGTCGGGTATCTCTAGGCTTGCCTTATCTTTGAACTTCGTACAAAATGTATGAAAAAGTGTAGTTTTGTAGCAATAACATGATTATTTCTACCTATATAATACGCCAGCAAATGACAACGCCTACTGTATCAGTAATAGCCAATACTTACAGCTGTGTCATGTATAACTTGCTATTTTGCTTTATTCAATAAGTGGATTTCCAATATTAACTTGCCTAATTGCCAAGATTAAAAAAAACGGGCCAAGTGCGAGTATGACTCGCGCACGAAGGGTTCCGTACCAAAAACGGCAAAAAAAACATGTTTGTTGTATCGGAGAACCCCTTAAATATTTTTTTTCTGTTTTTAGTATTTGTTGTTATAGTGGCCACAGAAATACATCATGTATGAAAATTTCAACTGTCTACCTGTTGTCGTTATTAATATAAAGCAAAAAACGGCAAATACATCACGTTTGTTGTATGGGAGCCCCCCCTTAAATATTATTTTATTATACTTTTAGTATTTGTTGTTATAGCGGCAACAGAAATACATCATCTGTGTAAATTTCAACTGTCTAGCTATCACGGTTCATGAGATACAGCCTGGTAACAGACAGACAGACAGCGGAGTCTTAGCAATAGGGTTCCAACACCACACTACACCGAAGCGAAGCAAGGGCGGGTCGCTAGTAATATGAAAAGGTTTTTATCAGCAGAAAACCACTAGATTCTACTGTATTGCAGGTGGTAACAAACAATACTGTGGTTGGTAGAGAAAAAAATGGTGGATCCAAAAATATTTTAGTAGGTAGGTACCTAACCTTTGTATTTAGATTTTGATTACATGCTGTATGTATCGTGTATAATCTTACCATAGTAAAAGGTATTTCTTTCCAGCTACACTTCTCCCTAGAACTGCCGTTGCATAGGAATGTGACGGACGGTGATATGGCTTTGCCACACAGATCTAACCTTAGATCTGGGCAGCGTAGGTACATCTTTGGTGGCACTATTTCATTTCTTGCAGTTCTGTAATGCAATCAATACAAATTATATACACATCAACTTTGTCTAGGGATACAGGTGCTATTTTCATACAAACGAGGTAACTTTGAAGCCTTGGTTTTCTGCCAGGGATGTACCGTGCTGTAATCTGATGATGGCCATCCAGGGAGTGAATGGAGTAGATTCAGATCGCTATACACACCCAACTGATCTGATCAGCATTCTAAAAGATTAACGGGTCAGAGTTCTCAGTTTGAGGATTTTCATACCTTTTCATGCTATTTTCGCAGTTTTTTAAACATGTCCATTACGTTTTTAGAATGCTGGTCAGATCAGTTGGGTTTGTGTACAGCGATCTGAATCTTCTTCACTCACTCCCTGGATAGCCGTCATCAGATCACAGCACAGTACATCCCTGGCAGGAAACCAAGGCTTCAAAGTTACCTTGTTTGTATGAAAATAGCACCTGTATCCCTAGACAAAGTTGATGTGTGTATTAATATGGAGAACACCTTTACTATCAAGTGTTAGCCAATCATTATTTATTTACTGCCTAGTAGAAATCAAAAGTGAGAAAGTAGTATAACAATAATTAATAACTGGTGAAAGATTACTAAAGGTGCTTAGCTGAGTTTCAAGTTGATACAGTAAATTCCAATTAAAATTGTCTTCCATTCCAGTGCACAGATTTATAGCATAACTAGCGGCCGCCCGCGACTTCGTCTGCGTTGGAAAAGTTTTGGCTGGAAAGTTTGGCTATCCTTCGGGAACTATACTTTTTTCGGGATGACTGGTACCCTATCTATATCTTTCTCTGCAAACTAAAATGTAATTTAAATTCTGATGTGAGCGACCGTAGTTCCTTATTTATTCAATATAAAGTCTTAAATATTAATACAAGGGGTTGGAACGACCTATTAAGTATTTGAAAACACTTGTGTCAGGAGGGAGGTCCCGCTCTTCCTAACTTAATGCCAGTAAATTAAGACTTTATCTTTTACAATTATAATTACAAAAAATAAAAACATAAAACAAATTAACACCTAATTTTAGAATAGTTTTACAATGTATAGGTAAGTATGTGCGTGTATGTGTGTGTGTGTGTGTGTGTGTGTGTGTGTGTGTGTGTGTGTGTGTGTGTGTGTGTGTGTGTGTGTGTGTGTGTGTGTGTGTGTGTGTATGTGTGTGTGAGGGTGTGAATTAAGTATAGCCATGCGTAGTTTAAAGTATAATTTTATTATTCAATATTATTAGTCAATAATAATGATAATTAATTGGATATATTACTTCATATACTGCAAAAATGCCTCAGTTTCATCGTAAGATTATGGTAATTTCACCTTCTTAAGTTTAATTTATGAATATTAAGATCATCATTTAATGACTTGTAAGGTGTTCTTGTCAACAGCTGTACCCATTATACATTACTATGTACCCAATGTGTATGTAAAATTGCATTATGATCGGTTCAGTAGTTAAGACGTGAAGGCGTAACAAACACACGGACTTTCGCATTTATAATATTAAGTAAGGATTAAAACAGTTATACAAAGGCATTTACGATGTTGTAACAACCAATGTCTAAAACTGACTTATGTCATTATCTCACCCGCCTCCGGAAACAGCTTCATGGTACCTAGCGTGGACTGGCAGCCACAGATACACTTTACTCTCCGACACCAACCCGATGGTGTATACACTGCTTTCTTCCGACTGCTCTGACGGTTGCTCAACATTTACTTTGTTCTTTGGTATGGCGTTTAACTGAAATAATGGATACAAAAGGATGTTAAAGCATATTGCAAAGTTATGTTGGGTACAGTGAGCTTTTTGGTCACACATGCTTAGTTACCAAGAAAAGTACAATTAAAGAACATCCCACGAGACGATGCCCAGAACAAGTTCGATCTAAGTGTGTGGAATAGACGTAGGGTTGCCACCTGCCACTACTTGATTGAAGTGTCACCAGCATAAAAAATACAGGTTTTATATTTTTTACAGAAGACAATTAAAATAACTGTTTTTTATGGAGATAATTTAGACCACAGATTTTTTTTACACTGTATTTTATTTTTGCAATTACGAGTTTCTGTATTATCATAGCCTGAAAAATGGGGTAACCCATAAAATACAGGGCATCTGGCAACCCTAAATAGATGTGTGGTGGGGCATGGCTACGCGAATAGTTGCTAATTTCACAGAAGTCAAAATAAGTTCACAAAAATTAGTAGATAGTACACAAGAGAAAGATTTATATTTTTTAAATGTTTCTGGTTACCTTATTGGTCCTCCGCAACTCTCCTAACTGATCAGGGTTGACATACACTCCGGGCGGCAAGGTTTGATCCAGGGCTATGATGCAGTCCAGGTTGATCCAGTCATCGGCTTCATCTTCGTTGCTGAACACTATGCCGTAAGTCAAGTTCCTGGAACACACAGCAATAATAAGATTATAAGAACTTTGACAGGATTATTACTTTTGAGCAGATCACTAACTCAAGTACACGGGTTACCTTGATACTAAGTACCGACTTGTGTTAACAAGTAGGTACTTATAATTAATAATATGATTTAGTTTAATAAAGTGAATTATGCAAATACAATAATTTAACTATACACATTTCTTGAACGAAAAATGGTATTTTTTGGTATTTACTTACCTACTGACATTTGCAAAAGTATTTGCTCTTATATAATTTTAACTGTCATTTTGTGTAAGTAGACAACAATCTTAAAAAGGGAGTGAAAAAGTACATAGGTAAAAGACTTTTAATGATTTTTTCAGCCATTATAACAACAAATAGACAATGATATCAAAGACTTAGTTAGGATTGTGCAAAACCTGATTCTCCAACCAAGATACCTGTGAAATCCTTCGTTTAGAAGTGTTTGGGTCATTTTCACGTCAAAACTGCATGCATCCGCCGAAACATTCTTGGAAAATAACAAAATTATACAAATGCATAGTGGATATTGGTACGACATTTTCTCCGGTTGTTCTTTAGATGAGGATGGCACTGGAATGTATTGTTTACTAGCAGTAATTAAATTAACACGATTCTGCTACATTTTTAACTATTTATTTTATTACCTTTTACTTAAAATCAAAGCTTTTATTAATATTTTGGAAAATAATGCATTAATATAAAGCTTCTTGGCCCAAAGTGATGATTATGACTGACAGTGACATTTGTTGACAGTCAGCTGTTTTGTGTCAAAATAGGGGCGCGTTCAGAACCTACGTTCCGAGTGCAAAGTTGCGTTCCGAACCTACGCTCCGATTGCAATCAGCCCCCTTAGCTTGACCAGCCTGCCTAGCATGAGTAGCATGACTAGGGTTGCCAGGCGTCCGGCTAAAGCCGGACATAGGTAGGCTTTTTGATCGAGTGTCCGGCCAAATTAAACGGTGTCCGGCCTGTCCGGCTTTTGTTAGGTTTTTTACATTTACCGCACGTGGTCGTTCGAGCGAGCGGCGCGAGGCGAGGTGCAGCGGCATTCATGAATATATTATTTTCCAAGGGAAACACTACAGTATAATTTAAGAAAATAAAATTGAACAAAACAAAACTTCTTAGTAAAGAAGTTTTGATTTGTTTAATTTTGTTTTCTAAATTTTAATTTTGTGATTTTCCTTGGGAGTTTATTTTTATTTTATTAGAATTTAAGAAGTTTTATGGTAAATAATAAAAAAGTCTAGTACTACGTAAAAAAAATGTCGTATTATTACTAAGACACAAAATCCTTAATAATTTAGGGTGTCCGGCTTTTTTACCCAAATGTCCGGCCAAACTGGCTGGTCTGTCCGGCTATTAGGTCAGACGACCTGGCAACCCTAAGCATGACCATGATGATATAGCATTTCATCGACACTCAACTGTCAAATTCCTTTGTCTTTTTGACAGTTAATCTAGCTAGGCAATGTCATGCTAGGCAGGCAGTATAACTCGATTTATATCGCGTGATATAGCGTTTTATCACGTTTAGCTGTCAAAAAGACAAAGGAGTTTGACAGGTTGAGTGTCGATAAAATGCTATATTACGCGATATAAATCGGTCATGCTAGGCAGGCAGAAGCTCTAAAGGCGTTCCAAACATTAGAGCGTGACGTTCGGTTAACACAACTTTCCCGTTCCAAACGTCGTCAGAGTGTTGTAACTTTTTAACCATCAAAATCGGTGGTTGGAAAACGCTCTGACGTTTGCCTAGATCTAGATACAAAAAATGACAATGTCATTTGACATTATTTGTATTTTGATGGTTTTGTGTCTAAGTTTCAAAAAGTTCATGGTTGCTTCTCAATATTTTTTATTTTTTATTTAGTGTTTATGAAAGTTAAAATTATCCGTCCTATTCCAAATGGAAAACGGAGATTTGTATTCTAATTACCTATATCTAAAGTTCTTCGGTCGTTCCGAACCTTATAGTGAGTTAAAAAAAACCAACCTACCCCACTTTGACTGAACCTCGGAACGCAGCCCAAAGGACAAGGAGTAGGTAGTAGTGTTCTTGTTTTTTTCGTTACAACTTTAATCTGCAGCAAGAACCTTAAATTCATATTCTAATAAGGTTCTTGATCTGCAGGTTTTTGGTAAAAGTATTAACGTTGTTTTCTTTATTGTAATTTATGGGATTTATGCACTTAGAGTAAGACGCGCTTCTGTACCAGAAGCCGCGATATGCTCTAAGTATGCACTTAGAGTAAGACGCGCTTCTTCGAGACGAAGCTGCGATGCTCTAAGTTTATGCAGATCTTAAGGCTGGTTTACATTATCTTAGTATTTAGTAGAGTGCTTAGTAGCGTGCGAGTAGATTCGAATGCGAGTGCATTAGTAGTTTTGGTGCCTTTCCAGTGACCGTTTACACGCTTCCAGTAGAGTGTCATTTTCGCCATACCTAATACCTATTATTTAATTCAATTACACGTCACGCGTTCACCGGCAAATGTACTCTACTAAAGACGCTACTAAAATGTCGATTTACATGCTTCCAGTGAGAGTGCGAGAAAAAATATCGCGCGGGGGTGAGCAGGCGCGCAGGGGGTGCTACTGGAAAGCGAGTAGAAAGGCTACTAGAACGTTACTCTCTTTAGTCATAAGACGACAGTTTACATGTTTCCACTAAAGCACTCTCCTAAAGCACTCTACTAAAGACTAAGATAATGTAAACCAGTCTTTAGAGTAAGACGCGCTTCTGTACCACAGAATGCAGATATATACAATAGGCGCGATCTTGGTTATGTGAAGCCGAGACTTTTATTGTAGGTACCTAGTGGTGGCTACCTCGGCTAATCTTACCGAGTAAACTGTCTCGATGTACTTGATGCCAAATGCTCCAAGCAGCATTGGAATGCGATGCACCTGCATTTTAATGTAAACTGAAACAATCCACCACTGAACTATTCAACACTTGATACTGGCAAAAATTAGATATTTTTTATAGAGGAGAGTAGATTGCCAAACTAAAAATAAAAAGATGAAGACTTTTTGACTATGCCTTGATGAAGTCCAAGAACCTTATATATAGAATATGAATATAAGGTTCTTGATGAAGTCTATAGTTTGTCGGAGTTTGTCGCCAAAAACCAGAGTTTGTCGGTCTTCCGTTTAGGAGATACATGTGGCTCAGCTGTAGAGACGTCTCTACAGCTGCGCCACACAGATCTCGAAAATAGAAGGTCGTAGCGAAAATCTGATTACTTGTATGTATAGCCGTTAGTTTGTCGGAGTTTGTCGCACAAAAACCAGAGTTTGTCGGTCTAGCGTTAGACCGACCGAGATAGCATAACCTGCATAACTAGATTCCGCTTGCGATTTCGTCCGCCGCGTGAACAATCGAAAAATTTTAAATAAATAGTAATTTCGCATGCGTAGGCTTTGATTATATAAGGTAGTTACGTATTACGCAGTTGTGTAGGTCACACCTATTTCGTGGCTCTGTGTAGACAAAACAAACAGTTTTGCAGACCTCTACGCTTGATTGTTGATGCGGCCTTGCATACACCGGGTGCGGCGCCAATCCCTGTCTCTAAGGTCTCGGGTTTGATTCCCTAAGGGGCTTAGAGAGAAACTTTCTCGGTAGAATAGGTACTGTCCTCTTTGCTACTAGGAAGTTCGAAGCAGATTTTGTAAGTTTGTGTAATGTTAACTCTATCTTAAAGTACTCAGCGCCCGCTACTTTTTAGTGTTTCCACTGCATTCTCAAAAAAAAAAAAAAAAACACGACTGCCCTGAAGTAAAATAACAAGTGACATTGCAGTCGGGGGACCGTTTTATGGAACAATTTTTTATCAAAGAGGTCCCCCGACTGCAATGTCACTTGTTATTTAACTTTTTAGTACGTTTTTGGCAGGGCAGTCGTTTTTATTTTTTTTTATTTTTTTATTTCACACATTTAAAAAACAAATTAAGTATATAGCTTTAGAATGTGCTCATCAAGGCCTTTCATTTGATGATCTTAATGTAATAATAGAAGATATTTTTTTTCACATCGGAAAGAAGATCAAATTTTTGAAAAAAAAAAAATAGGTTGGCACTCCGGGAGTGCAGGCAGAAGTGAAAACTTGAATATTAACGTTGTGCATTTTTGATATTTTGAAATTAGCGGCAAAGGATTATAATTATTTCTTTCCTATTACTATACAGTCACGCAATTCAATCAGTTTGTAATTAGAGAAAAATTCTTAAGATTTCGCGCCAGTGGTCTTTTTAATTTCTACATGCACGTATTCTACGATTTAAACTTATAGTCACAGAGTATAAATAAGTCTATGATTTCACCGAAGAGATCGCTGCTATTAGTTCAATTTTCAAAATTAGCGCGTTGCTGGTGACACAAGTGTTTACGTCTTAAAATGACGCGCCGCCATTTTCAACGCGGCCCGTAGAAAGAGAGGGGGATACTTCCGCTGCCAGCTGTCTACTCTTCATCCGTCACATCTGTCTTACGCATTTTCGATCAGCCACGTGATTCTTACTGACGCGAGTTTAGCATTTTTTCCCCATACAAAAAGCGCACAACGCCGCTAAAGAAGTTTTCACTTCAAAAATATAGCCAGTGTCACTCGGGATGCCGTAAGGATTTATACAACCAAATCAGTTCAGGCATTTAGAAGTAATAGTGGAATAAAGAAACTCACATACCCACAAACATACATGAACCCTAAACACATTACCTACTCCTTTTTGGGCAGTCGTGTAAAAAAGGAGACTGAGTTATTTCGGCCCACCCATTTTTGGCGGTAAAGTCCAAGATTCGTAGTGCGTGGTAGGCGGTGACCTCTGCCGACTGTGTGCGGCAACGGTGGCTCAACAATCATACCGCTCATTCGGATGACCGAATCGCGAGGTGGCCACCATGATAATGGCTTTTGGAGGATAGTCCTGTCACAGATAATGTCCTTGCCGACAACTTGACACGTGACTGCATCCATAGGCTAGAGCAGTGGTTCTTAACCTTTTTGGCTGGTGACCCAAAGTAGGAATATATTCCGTCCGCGACCCTCATCCTAATATTTTATTTTATTTTCCAGTGACAGGTACTAAAATGACATGTTATTTATTTTTGACTAGTGGCCGCCGAGATTTGTTGCTTCTCGGGGAACTGTTCGTTTTTTCTGGGTGAAAGGGGTAGCTTTCATCCAGAAAAAACGAATGTCCCTTTTCTGTACCCCTCACAACGTGAATACAAAATTTCATGATGGGTTCAGTAGTTAAGACGTGAAGGCGTAACAAACAAACAAACGGACTTTCGCATTTATAATATTAGTAAGGATGCCGATGGCACGCACTTGCCTCTTTGCGCCCCGCGTGCTCCCGCCCACCCATTATAGATTAGGAGGCCATAACAAGTTTGGTAACGATCGCGTAAGTGGCTGACTTTGGGTTCACAGGATGGAGAGGCACTCTCTGATGCTAAATATGTCGGTCTGTTTGCGTGAAGTGGTTGCGTTCTTTTTATATGCAGCCTGAAAAATGCGTTATCGTTACCAAAAAAAAACCGATAACGTAAGTGGCTGAAAATAGTACAGCTAGTAAGTACTAGTTGTACTCACGTGTATTACGGAAGGACTGAACAAAATTCGGTTGCGTTATGGAGCCACGCCAGTTCAAAGATGCTTTATTGTTACCAAAAAAAAAACGATAAGGTAAATGGCTGACAATAGTACAGCAAGTAAGTACTAGTTGTACTCACGTGAACTGTGTAAGGACTGAACAAAATTCGGTTGCGTTTCGTAGGTATAAGCGATTTAAGTTACAAGGATACAATTAACTTTTTGTTTGTTTGTAATGCATAAACTCAAAAAGTACTGATCCAATTTTGATTTTTTTTTCACCTATAGAAAGCTACATTATCAGCAAGTAACATAGGCTATAATTCATTTTCAAAAATATAAGAGATCCCTACAAAAATGGGCAATAATGAAACCCACGGTATCAAAAAAATCCAATCAAAGTAACTATTTGGCGTGCGCTGCGAAAAATATTGATGATACATAAAAATAATGTAGTGTAGGTTTATAGTTCTCATTATTACCTACAAAAAAATTTAGGAGGATATACGTCTAACTATTATAGTTTAGTCAATATAACCGCTTTTTGTTCAAATTAGTCAATCAAAATGGGTAGAGTCCAAAGACGTATTTGTTTGGCAGTTTTTCCATGAGCGCCATCTAGAGTTTTCGCTTGGTGTTTATTTTCACGGTGTGCGCTCGACCGAATGCCCCTCCCGCTCCGCCCGTCGCAATAGGTACGTGGCAGGTTAGGTACATTTGGAACGTCTCGCCCAACTGCCGCACGCAGCGCAATGACATATAGGCACGAATCGCACCGCACCGCTTGTCTCGAGCTGCAAAAGTTGCAGCTCGAGACAAGCGGTGCGGTATCGCAATCGTCATCTTCGTCGCTTTCAAAGCACACAGAAGAATCTGTGAAGCAAGGAAATATGAGAATATTGAAGTATATAGTTTATGTATTGTATTTATTGCTCCATAGGCTAGGCATGTAACTAACACATGGACAAGTAAATAATAAAGTCATACATAATGCTATCTGAGATTTAATTGTATGAACAAACTCGTCTTTTAATGTACCGTGCAGAAAAAAAGACACAAAGCTACTTTTTCTCTAATTCGAACTTTAATTTTTAAATAAAAACTATATTTATAATTTGTAAGGACTTACCACTATCATTTTCTTGGTTTGCATTATTTACTGTTACATCAGCTACACTGCTTGGCAGCTGATTGCCTGCGTACCAAACAGGGACGTACTTTCCATTGTCTTCCGCCCAGCCGTGATTAACTGGCGACAGACTACTGGGGGTTTCTCTACAGGCATTGCTCCAGATATTTGCTACATATCGTGCACGTAAAATCTGTTGATCCAGCTCGACTTTGGATGGCGGCATTGACGAAGCATCAAAGTTCATGAGACTTTTATCTTTGGTGGGTTTGAATTTTTTTAAAAACATCTTATGTCTAGCCTCGTTTACCGACTTACTATTGCAGCCATATATTTCGCAATCTAAAGAAAAAAACTATTGGAACAGCCCACGTAGTTACTTTGATAGGAATTTTTTTGATACCATGGGTTTCATTATTACCATTTTCGTAGGGATCTCTAATTGTTTTGAAAATGAGATATAGCCTGTGTTACTTGCTGATAATGTAGCTTTTTATAGATGAAAAAAAAATCAAAATCGGATCAGTACTTTTTTAAATTTTTCATTACAAACATACAAAAAGTTAATTGTAACTTTGTAACCTTAATCGATTATACCTACGAAACATGACCGAATTTAACTAGTACTTACTTGCTGTACTATTGTCAGCCATTTACATAAAGCATCTTTGAACTGGCGTGGCTCCATAATGCAACCGAATTTTGTTCAGTCCTTCCGCAATACAAGTGGGTACAACTAGTACTTACTTGCTGTACTATTGTCAGCCATTTACCTTATCGTTTTTTTTTTGGTAACAATAAAGCATCTTTGAGTTACACCAGATTCTTCTGTGTGCTTTGATAGCGACGAAGATGACGATTGCGATGTATAATACTCTACTTTTTGGAAAGGGCATAGGTATGTAATACTATTTCTTATTATTATTAGTCTCAATGCCTACTCCCTTTATTCCAACCTACTTCACTTATTCAAACAAGATAAAAAATTATAAAACATGGAATTAACTTCCTTGTTTTATAATTATTTATAGACTAGTGACCCACCCTCGCTTCGCTTTCTTTCAAGTCTTCGAGGCGCATATTCGGTCGAGCGCAAACCGTGGAAATAAACACCAAGCGAAAATTCTAGATGGCTCTCATGGAAAAACTGCCAAACAAATACATCTTTGGACTCTACCCATTTCGATTGACTAATTTGAACAAAAAGTGGTTATATTGACTAAACTATAATAGTTAGACGTATATCCTTCTGAATTTTTTTGTAGGTAATAATGAGAACTATAAACCTACACTACATTATTTTTATGTATCATTAATAGTTTTCGCAGCGCACGCCAAATAGTTACTTTGATTGGAATTTTTTTGATACCATGGGTTTCATTTTTGCCCATTTTTGTAGGGATCTCTTATATTTTTGAAAATAAATTACAGCCTATGTTACTTGCTGATAATGTAGCTTTCTATAGGTGAAAAAAAAACAAAATCGGATTAGTACTTTTTGAGTTTATACATTACAAACAAACAAAAAAGTTAATTGTATCCTTGTAACTTACATCGCTTATACCTACGAAACGCAACCGAATTTTGTTCAGTCCTTACACAGTTCACGTGGGTACAACTAGTGCTTACTTGCTGTACTATTGTCAGCCATTTACCTTATCGTGTTTTTTTGGTAACAATAAAGCATCTTTGAATTGGCGTAGCTCCATAACGCAACCGAATTTTGTTCAGTCCTTCCGTAATACACGTGAGTACAACTAGTACTTACTAGCTGTACTATTTTCAGCCATTTACATTATCGTTTTTTTTTGGTAACGATAACACATTTTTCAGCCTGTATATAAAAAGAACGCAACCACTTCACGCAAACAGACCGACATATTTAGCATCAGAGAGTGCCTCTCCATCCTGTGAACCCAGAGTCAGCCACTTACGCGATCGTTACCAAATATGTCATGGCCTCCCAGAACATTAAATTAAAACTGAGAACTAACATGTCGCGATGTGAACTGATCAGATGATGGCAGTAACACAGCCTTTAGTCTTTGTTCTGTGAGTAATAATAAATTTGGAAATACTTTGTGTAATGACATCGATCGATATATTCTCAATTAAAAACGTAAATTTTTATCACTATTTAAAGTCATTTGGGGGCCCGCAACCCAACCCAATACCTCTCGCGACCCGAATTTGGATCCGCGACCCTAGGTTAAGAATTGCTGGATTAGAGGCACAGAATAATTAATTTAAAAAACGTACAAAGTGTAGTTTGTTGGCACTTGTAAGACGTCTTAGGTACAGAATGCGACTCTTTTCTGCCATGTGTGTTTTGCGAATCGCATTGATCGTAAAATGCGGAGCGCGCATCATCCGTCGTTCGTATCTATTCAGAGCTGAAATCCTGTAATAGTCTACCCCCCTTGACTCCCTATTTTGCATCCCCCTTGCATCCCGGGCGCGGTTGCTCCCATTCGCGCGCGGTTGCCCTATTTGGGCGCGGTTGCTCCCATTCGGGCACGGTTGCTCCCGTTCGGGCGGGGGGCTATTGCTCCCGTTTGCCCCCTCCATCACGTTGAAGAGTCGAAGCTGTACCATATGTAGATTCTTACACCTACTCGGCGAACTAACAACTTATCTGCAGGGTTTTGTTTCAAGACACAATGTGCTCTACTCGAACCTACTAAGTACAAAACGGGTCATTAATTTCTTGGAGTTTTCAATCGTCACTATTGTTCCAATGCCAGGAATTTGTGATTTATGGTCACAAGAACCCGATGGTATGCGACCTGCGGAACTACCACGCCACTCATCTCACATAAATCTCGATATGTCCCCTCTCTGTCTACCGCCGTACTTTAGAAAGGAATGGAGTCGTCTCACAGCGAGAAATAAGTGACTGTTAGCACTTAGTAGTGCACCGTTGATCAGAAAGGCAATCAACGAGCGAGCCGGTTACCTCAGTTTAGGCTTGTCCACACAACTTGCTACCCGCGCGTTTACGTAACTGTAACCTTTACATACTAAACAGGTGCTTGTTCTGTTACCAAATATCTTCTAAGGCAGTTTGAGGAGTGTTCCTAAAGGTTAGTAAAACTTTTACAAGTATTTTTTTATCTGTGCAAAATTGCGCGCTCTGTTAACTTTTTTTTTACGGCGGCGGAGGGAAAAGGAGGTTTAGTCGTAGGAGTACCTACGTACAATGTTGATCTAGAATCTATCACAGGAATCAACAAAATAACATGATTTTTTATTGAAACGGAATTTTAAACCGAATTTTATAGATAGACAGATATTTTTTAATTCTATGGGCGTAGCGAGGGGGATTTGGGGGTTCAAACGCCCCTGAAACAAGGACATACCTACTTAGTAAACATTTTTTTTCTGTCAACCGTTTTTTTAACATAACGACCCCGAAAATCTGACTTGGCTATGTCTACGTTTAATTCATTTGATATAAACATTATAATTTTTTAAATAACTTTGTAATGGACCTAGAGTTTTTGTATTCTTTTTTACTTTGTTTATCCAAACCAAGTTTTTGCATATCTTAGGTAAGTAGTTAACTTAATAATGTGGCTGTTGTAGGTAATCTTACAGAAAATAAACTTATGGGAACAAAACATACTTTTTTTCCTCGACTCTACGCATAATTATAATTACACATGCCTATGTAGGTATTCTTATTTACGTAACTTTTAAGATTTTTTAACTGTTATTTTTGTTGCGGAAATAGTCGACGTAGTAGGCAAGTACCTATTTAATATCGAAAGCGTAGTTTATGCTTTGGTCTACTTGTGCTATCGCTACGTGATAAAGCGTGAATAGGATTAACAAAACAGTAGTAACTTATCGGTTCATTTTCATTTCCCCTTTTGGCTTTTATTTTATTATAAAGTCAAAAAAAATCGCTAACCTTTTTTTACGACTTTAGGCACACAAAAAATGGCGTTCCACAAGGGAGCATATTAGGTCCGCTGCTATTCCTAATAAACATTAATGACTTGCCAGATTTTACAAAAAATGACTGCTTTCTATTCGCTGACGACTGTACTTTACTATTTAAAAACAAAAACGTAGATATGCTAGAAACTGACATAAACAATACCATTAAATGATATTCACGACTGGATGAAAAGAAATAACTTACAAATAAATATCAATAAAACTAAGGCTATAACAATTTCGTACATATAAGGCTAAAAAACTACATCTTGACATAAAGCATGAAAATGAAAACGTTGACATAGTAAAATCCACTCAATTTTTAGGTATCATTATTGATGAAAACTTAAATTGGAAAGGTCAAGTCGATAATGTATGTAAGAAAATTAATTAATTTGTCTTCGCCCTGAAAAGTATCAAAAGAGTTTCATCAATGCAAAGTGCATTGCATTATCATGGATATGTCTCCTCCACACTCCGCTATGGCTTAGTAATCTGGGGAAATGGTGTAGATTTTGAAAGGGCATTTAAAGCTCAGATAATATGATCGATTTTATCGACAAAACCCCCCACATGTAGTTCAAACAACAATAACTCTCGAAATATGCAACTTAGAGCAATAATTTTGATGTCGTTTTGTAGATAATATTCCTTTGTATTATAAAAATGCAAAATATTTGCACATTAAAGTCATAGTTTTTGAGATCTGTGAAAAAAACTAAAATAAAGCACACTAATTTCGGATTAAAATTTACTTTAGTAATTTTTTTATTACATATTAAAATTAAAAGTTTACATAATAATTTTTTTACTTGATAGGTATTATTTAGCTTTCGAGAAGTACATTCTGTGTACTAAGTATCGGGAATTTGTCAATAAAACAAAAAATACAAATTATTCATCTAAATTTATTTTATCGCCAAAGATTTAAATCGATTTAAATCTTTGTTTATCGCCTTCAAAGTAGGCCCCATCGCTTGCTCATCCACATCTCCACCGCTTCACCCAGTCTTCCATACATTTTTCATAGGCTATTTGCGGTATGGCCTTTAGCTCATTCAGCGAATTTTCTTTTATGGCTTCTATCGACTCAAAACGTTTTCCACGAAGTGGTAATTTTAACTTGGGAAATAAAAAAAAGTCAGACGGAGCTATATCAGGTGAATACGGTGCTTGGTCGAGAACTTTTGTTGAATTTTTCGCTAAAAACTCTTTCACTATAATGGCTGTGTGTGATGGTGCATTATCATTTTCCATTGTAAAAATCGCCGAGGACTCAAAACTATCACCAACAAAAAGTGTAGTTTAAAACCTTGCGAAATTTTTCTATGTCTATGTTTAAAACAAATTAAATGACAGATCCCGCTCAAATTTTGCGCGCTTAATCTGTACAGTGCTACCAACATGCAGTAAAAAAATTAGAACGACCACTTTTACGCGGGTCTTTTTATTGACATATTCCCGATACTTTTTACACAGAGTAGTATTTCTTTTATAACTGTAGAACTTTTAAATCCGGAGAAATTAGTATTTTTCAGCAGGGCCATCTAAAATAAAAAGTCAAATTTAAAATGCCGGTCATTCTTAATCAGGCAGGAGAGGGGCTAGACCTCAACATGTGGGGGGTTTTGTCGATAAAATTGATCATATTATCTGCCATTAAAAGCTCCGACATCGCTAACCAAACATAATTAGTATGTATAACAATTTTACAATATTATGTATTATGTAAGATAACACTTTATGAGAATGTTATTGTATAGTAGTTCTTTCGATAATTTAAAAAGAGTAAAATACTTAATTTTAATTAGGTGTAGGTACTTAGTATTAAATTAAGTATTATTTTGTACTTGTGAAATTGTTTGAGCAGTCCAGTGGTTTCCGATTCCTGCGTATCACTTCAAGAAATTCCTCATATTTTGTTTTGTTACTGATTAAATTATAGTCAAGTGATTTCTACCTCTTCCTTGATGGAACTTCATATACCCCTAGGGGTACATGAAGTATGTATTCCCAATACATAGGCGTATTGGGAAACGAGTAGGCACGGTTAGGTAGTAGTTTCGCAACGAAACCACAAGTAAATGTTGTGGAATTTTATTCATAAACGTTAAAAATAGATGTGGTCATTCATTATGAATAATATAATATTCAATCATATTTTGGTTTGTCCTGTGTAGGTATATTATTCGTTATAGGTATTGAATTGACTAATTAGCTCATCCAGTTGATATGAAGGAACTTCCAATTGCTCATGTGCTAATTCTAAAATCGTAACTTAGTCAAATAAACTGTCACATGTTTTGAAATCCATATATTAAGTAGTTAGTAACACGATCTCTTTTCAGATTATATATCGTGTTTGCAATACTAACTTTCGTTTAGACTAGATTATCTTAGAATTAATAACGTGATGAAACGTAAATAAATTATAAGAAACTTTAGTAAAGTGGTTTGAGAAGTTGAAATTTGCAAAAATACATTGCGGAAATCCTTTCATATAATGTGAAAACCATTGATTTACTGAAAAATTTCGACTCAACCAATCAATCAATGTTTTTTTTATCAATAATGTTCGCGGTGTGTTACAATACTTACAATATACGCAAAATGATATTTCATGCACATATAAATAAAATATACTTAATAATAATGTTGGTGCAAAATTATTATTGACTTATCTAATTTGGCATCCTGTTTATGCTTTCAGTAAGTACCTAGGGATTGCAAAATCCGGATTTTTTTCAAATCCGGATTTAAGAGTTTTAGTCACATAGAAATCCGGATTATCCGGATTTTTCGAAGTTTTGATCAAAATTTTCAAAAATTTGTCTTTCACTCTTATTTCATGCTAAATGTAAGTGGTTGAAGTCACGTGTTTTATTTTTTGGGTTCGTAATGAAAAAACCTGTGTTTCTTAAACAATTATAATACTTATCAAGTTATCACATGCATAATCAGTCAGATCAAAAGCAATATTTGCTTAGTAATTAATAATTTAAATTAAGTAAATAAAAAACCATAGAGGTGCTGATAAAGACAGCAACCACCATATGGTTGTCTCGGAATTGCGTCTCAAGGTCGCGATAGCATGGCCAGCCAGAAGACCTGGCAAGGTTGGATGAAGGTATGACGTATCTAAACACAGTGAACCGAACACCGGCAACGAGGTTAAAATCGTACTCCGTAATTGTTTCTCTGGACTCAAAACAGATGTTGGCAACTCGTTAGATGAGTAGTGAAACCAAATTAAAGTGGCTTATACAGACAGAAGCCAGCTCCATCGTTCTAGGGTACAAATCTCACAACCTAGAAGACTGGATGTCAACTTCAACTTGGGAGCTCGTCAACAACAAAAGAGCGCTTCAATTAAAACTGCTAGAGACACCCAAAGAATCACTCCGATTTTACCTCAGACAGCACTACTGTCAGAATCACAAAAAATCTATTGCAGCACGCTAAAAGATAAGAAAATGTGGGCTGACGGTATTGCCGATAATGCCCAACTCGCTGCTAATTCTGGTATTCTGAGAGAGCTATATATAGCCACTAAAACCTTAGCAGCCACGTAAGGAAGCCTCTAAAATCCAAAGACGACCAGCTCACTAACAAGACATCAACGTGAACCCACCATCACACGAAGAAATGGCCAAGGCCACATTAGCTGACTTAACCTCCGCCGTTGAAGTACTTTAATGAGAAGATCTGGTGACGCGGGGAGATTCCAGATGACTGGCATAAAGGGCTGCTTATAACTGTGCCCAAAAAAGGTGACTTAAGCCAATGTGGTAAATAAAGAAGCATCACCTTGCTTTCGGTACCATCCAAGGTCTTCTGTAAGATTATCCTGGACAGGTTATCGAGGGCTGTAGGATCTCTCTTACGCAATGAGCAAGCTGGCTTCCACCCGAATCGTTCGTGTACTGACCAGATCAACACTCATCGTATCATAATCGTGCAGGCATCTGAATGGTAAAGGGAACTATATCGCATCTTTGTGGACTTCGAAAAAGCCTTTGATAGGCATTTGCTCTCGCTCATCCGAAATGGGCGTCCCGCCGAAAATCAACAACCTATTAAAGGCCATCTACAAGAAATATTCTTGTAGAGTTACACTCGACAGCCTCTATTCAGAAGAGAATGCAGTACATGCGTGTGTGTGCCACAGCTGTTTACTCTCGCCTCTTCTCTTCCTGGTAGTGCTCGACAGGGTATGTATCGGACCTATCACAACAAACTTCGCGGATAGAGCGGGGAATATCCAACGTTCTAGAAGATCTGGATTATGCCGATGACCTATGACTGCTGAGTCACACGCACGACCCGCGATGGGAGGCGGAGATTACAGGGTTAAAATTCAACACCCGAAAGACCTAAGAGATGAGATCTGGAGCAGGAAACAACAGTACAGGATGTGTGGAACACGTCCACAAATTCTCATATCTCGGAAGTGTCATGTCAAACATAAATTATATATACACTAGCGACCGCCCGCGGTTTCACCCGCGTGGTTCCCGATCCCGTGGGAATATCGGGATGAAAAGTATTCTATGTTTTAATCTAGGCTATTTACTATCTGTGTGCCAAATATCAACCAAATCCGTTCAGTAGTTTTTGCGTGATTGAGGAACAAACATCCAAACATCCAAACCCACAAACTTTCACATTTATAATATTAAGTCAAGTCAAGTCAAATCATTATTATAAAATTAAGGACTCACATTAATTATCATGAGTACGTACGATGCGGATCGGTGCAGACGCAAACTTAAAAAAAAAATAGAAAACGCGTAACGCGGCTAAGTGCAGCTGTTTGTATAGAGCCATGAGCGACAAACTTGTAGCAAATGAACTTCTGGCGTTCTTACAACAAAAGCTGTACGTCATGGATGAGGTGAGCGCACTGCAAATTTACAAGTCCAACTTCAGCAAGGACGATGTGGCTACGGTGAAAAAAACATTTGTACGACTCTCGGCAAGGGTGACCAGATGGTGTCCCGGAGGCGTGCGGGGACACAGAAGAGCCTGCAAGAGATCATCACCCTGTTCTAGGAAACCGACACCGATGACAAGCCGAAGTTCGTGGTGAGGGACCTCAACAAGCTGCCTCCCGTCACCTTCGATCACGTCGATGTGACCTGCCTCCTTAAGGATATCGTGTCCTAAAGGCGAGTTTGGCTGAAGTGATGCTGAAATTCCAGGCATCCGAAACGCTCGCCTGAGATGCGTGCGCCCGTCAGCTGTCAACGGAATGTTGCTGCCGCCAACAACTCAAGGCCGCAGTCGCAGCAGACAGCTCTCGTCAAGCTCCTTCGCAGAATGTCGTCTGACCGGGACAAGATGAAGACGGTTCCTCGTGGTTCGGAACATAAAGCTACAGCTTCAGCGAACGAGGCAGAATCACCATGGCACTGCAGTGATAGGGCCCAACGCATCAGGAAGTTGACCTGCTGCAAGCTGCCATATTAACCACGGCCGTGTACCTGTCTGGCTTGCACCACACCACCACTACGCAGGACGTGATAGACTACATTAAGAAGAAAAGCCAATTTTTTTTTGGGAGTTCATCCTCTTGAGTGGCTCCATAATACCAATTTGGCGTTTGTGGTGCGCATCCCGAGAGTAAAGCTAGACTTTTCGTGAAGGAGGACTTCTGGCCGCAGGGCGTGGTGTACAGGCACTTCCGAGGGACATTAATTGCCCTGTGCCTCCGATTCGACACAGAAAATAGTGTCAAATTAATTCTTTGCTAACATTACTATTACTTTATTAACTAAAAACATTGTTTTATAGTTTAATATATGTTTAGTTTTTAAGGTATATATCTATGGACCATTGTTGCCTGATTATAAATAAATAAATAAAAATAAATTCATTGTCGTCAAAATCCGAAAAAACCGGATTTGAATATTTAAATCCGGATTTATCAGAAATTCGAAAATCCGGATCTTTCAGTCATTTTCGAATTTCGAAGTATCCGGATTGCAATCCCTATAAGTACCTATATATTAAGTGCTAATTCTTAGCCAAACGTCACATGATTTGAGACTCTAAAATATACAGTACGTACCTATACCTATGAAATTGCCGATTTGTATGGAGAATATTCAAGAACACTATGCTAACTTATACCATTTACGCTAAGCGAAAAAAATAAGTTTTGGCTAAGTTACAAACAATCCGATCACCCCTTTTTGCTCACAAAAAAAGTCACTCTCAAGATCTTTTTTTACGTTAAGAAAGCTATAATAAGGACTTTATTTTTACTGATAGTTGACTATTATGGTCATATTTCGATATAATATCAAGATATTGTTAAATATTTTAAATCGTTTTCTCTGTATGTGACAAAATATCGGCCGTTTCATAATATAAATAAATATATGTTGTTATGTTATACGTATGAGTATGATTTACATATTATGCGTTACAAGTTTTTATCGGCCGACCTTTAGTATTAATCATTCTACGGCCTTTATTAAATATCTCATTGAGTGTTACAGATATATTTACTTTCATTTAACCATACAAACAATTATCATGTCATTTGAGTTAAAAATAGACGAAATATTTATTACTAGCTTATCCTTTGACCGGGACAAAAAGTATCTTATGTTTTAATCCAGGCTATAAACTGTCTGCCAATTTTTATCCAAATTCGTGGTGCTGTTTTTTTAGACACATTTTCACATTGTAATATTATATAGGTACCTAGTTGGATTAATAGGATTGTCAGAAACTTGAGAAATATTTTGCCACCTTAAGGGTGCATGATAGGAAAACATGTGTTTGCGCGGGCCATATTTTTATATAGGAAACGTAAAGTTGTAGCCACAAAAAAAACATTTGACAAGCTAAAGAGATTATCTAGTAGCTACAAGTATTAAATTGCGAATAAACCTCACACATGATTGTAAAAAAAATCAGAATATCATCAAAAGCGTTTGTCGCGGGTCATATTTTTGGCGTAAATAATAGCGGAAACGTATTGAATTCTACATCAAAATACACTTTAAAGTACTGTGTAGTTGCTCCAATATTTTTTTCCAAGAAAGATAATTGTGCTAAAGATAATAATGAAAAAACAACGAAAACCATCGCAAAAGTGAAGAAGTGAGGTTATTTTCCATACTCTTTACATGTAAAGAAAAAGACAGAGACAAGTGATTCTACAATAACGGAGCCTTAATAAAAACAAAAAATGCTACAAATACTTATAACAAACTAAAGTGGGTTATAACTTTGACTGAACCGTGTTTGTTCAGTTCTTTTCCTAAAATTATCAATAATATATTTAAAGTTAGCATTAACTTTTGAATTAAAAATCTATCATAGTTTCTTCACTCGATGGGAAAGTTGAGTCGTATCTATAAAGGTGGGTTCACAGTGGAAGCGTGCTGGGCCCATAACCATTTAATATATGGGATTTAATAAAATATTTATATTATTACGCAGTGGTTTAATGTGACCATTTGACAGAGGAAAAAGGAAGTGAGTGACAGAGTCAATATATGAATTTAGAACTACAGGCTGTTCGCATTGACCATGTAGGTTTAACATGTATAGTAGATCATTGCGGCGTTTCGTATTGTATCACTTTGCATAGCATCACGCGTATAATGATCGCGTTTACCATTTATTATTGGGTAGGGTGAATATGCCCAATTATACTAGCCCCTTCAAAGATTTTTCAACATTGATACTCTGTTATTGAACAATTGCGGTCTTAAAAATATTGTTGATACAGTTTTAGGTAGGTTGATTAATCTTTATTACGAAAATAGTACTAAGTTTATAATAATGCTCTGTGAAATTAATAGGGTCAGTTACCCTATTAATTGTACAGAGCATTATAAGTATTTATTACTAGCGCCCGCTCGCGACTGCGTACGAGAGAACTTAGTAGGCACGATGAAACATAGTATCAGAAATACGACTGTGAAACCGCATCCAATTTGGTGCAGTAGTTTTTGCGTGATGCGCATACAAACATACAGACACAAAAATTCTAAATCTATGACTCTTATACCTATACCCTTTATTTTTTTCCTAAATATCTTCATGTCCAGACATTGACCAGTTTCATTTTATTATTATGTATAGATTGCGTGCCCTATTAGACCACGGGACGAAGCCACATTTTGTAAAACCATTGCTATCATCGGACGGTTTAAAAATCGATGTTTAGCGAAATTTCATGAAATTTCCACATTCCCGTACCTATTTGTTTCGATAACGAAGATTAATTGCAAAATGCGATATGGGCTAGCCAAAGTTACGTATGGAAGTGACATAAGTTTTCACCGAACATCGATTTTTAAAATGTCAAAATTTTGTTTCGAAAGCGAAGCGATAACGAAGATTCGTTCATTGCAAATGTTTCTTTGGCTAGGGGGCTAATGTGGACCCACCTTAATGACAAATGTGTACGTAACGAGTAGGATGTAGGTATTTAATGCACGGCGACGCACGGCGACACATGCATATTGATGGGTGGTCGGTCACGGGTGTCACGAGGGCGGCTTGTTTCTTTGCTCGAGTAATATGCAAATAGCATTAGTTCTTCCTCATAGTCCAATACATCTTTACACCAAAATTAATCAAAATTATTTCAGTAATGCAACAACAATATGTAAACACAATAAGGAGATGATTTTCGGGCGCGTCAAATTCAAGATAGGTACCTCGTAAAAGTCATTCAACTTATAATGTCGAAAATCCTTACTAATATTATAAATGCGAGTCCGTTTGTTTGATTGTTTGTTTGTTACGCCTTCACGTCCTAACTACTGAACCGATCATCATGAAATTGAAAGAAAATGACATAGGGGGTACCCTATGTCATTTTCTTTAGAAAGGTATTCATTTGAAAGGTATTTCATCCCGAAAAAATGTATAGTTCCCGAGGGATAGCAAGAAACCTTTCCACGCAGACGAAGTCGCGGGCGGCCGCTAGTTGTGTAATAAAATGAGAATTAATTATATCTAAAAACTTAATTATATCTCTACTTATTGGTAGTGATTTAATAAAGTAATATTTTTAATAGAGATTTGTGACAGAGATAATGACGATTCGAATTTCGAGATACTATTTCGAATTTGACATCTATAAGATATGATCCAGGGGGCAGATTTTCGCGTTTTGAGTCATTTATTATAGACAAACCGAAAGAGATCGTTGCTACGCTAAATTACTCTTACATGAAACAAATACATTTGGTAGTTTTTGTAATTACAATATATTTTTTTATTTATCGGCTCGAATACTGAAATGTCATCAATGTAATTTCAGGGCCTATTTCAGGAAATTGTATCAGAAAATTTCAATTAACGACGTCGGTCGGTCGTTGCGTAGGAAATTGTTTCCGTATCATCTGAGTCATGGTTATATCGACTAGGTAGATTGGTTTTTCTATCAAGATAGAAAAGTCACAGTTCGATGTTCAGATTTCCTTAAATCTATGCATATTTCTCTAAATTAAAAGCATTTCTAATTTGATGAATAAACATTTGATTTCACTATATTGTGAGTTCTTAAGGTTTCCTGAGCGAAAGTGGCGCCGCGGTGAATTTTATTTAATATTATAACTCTAATACACAATTTTAATAATGTTTATCGTGGAAATTTTAGGGTCCACAGTCTAGTATTTTTAGACGGTATCGTTACATTCCCTAGTAGTCACTGCTAGAAGTAGATAGAAAAACTGCTAAAAGTGGCCGTTTTTGACACATTTGCTATCTACTTCTACGAATGACTACGAGGGCATGTAGTGATACCTTCTAAAAATACTAGACCATAGGCCCTAAAATCTCCACGATAAACACTATTAATATCTTTATCTATTAATAACTTATTAAATAAAAACCTCTGAGGGCGCCACTTTAGGTCATACAACCGCCTTAAGCTTATCACTAAATCCCCCATTGAGGGAATTATTTTCAAAATTTACAAAATAGTAAAATAAAAAGTTTATTTTCAATACGTTACGAAACTTTTGTCAAGGGAAGCATATTATTTTACTAAATCCATTTCATCAATCGAACCAATTAAGTTCCAATTAGTGCTAATTACCTGGTTTCAATTTAAAATGAACAAAGAATTTTAGAATACAATTCTAAAATAAAATTAAAAAGAAAAGAAAGAATACAATTAGCTGTCAAGTAATTGGAAACTTACTTCTGCGCTGCTACGGCGCGTAGATGTCTAAACAACGCTTGCATTCTTGTATAGGAGGTTTACATTTTGATACCTAGATGAGGGATGAAAGCGAGCTCTGGAGTCTCAGAACAACTTGAAAACAGGTTTTGCAAATAAACGGAGTGCCAAGGTCAAAATTTTGGCTGTTATTCGCATTTTGACTTCACGCTCCGGCGGGCGGCGCCGGCGAATTCTTTAACAATTTCTCAGTTATTTGAAACTTAATGTAACGTAGAAGGATACTCTTTTCATAATGTTTTAACGGAATTAGTTAACATTGAACACCTCTTACTTTTCATGACGAAGTTCCTACATTAATTTTCATATTTTGTAGCGTCCTCACTCGCTGTAACGAAAATGTAGAGATTAATTAAATTTTGAAATTAAATACTATTCTATTTAAATTCTGGTTTTAAATATGGGGTAGTATTTTTTTTGCACTGATTTTATTTTTTATATTTTGGGGTGATGATAGCAGTACAACAAGTAATTCTTGCCTAAATAATCGACTTAAAAGTTAAACCTATTTTTTTGTGTAATGCAAGAAAGATAATTAATTTCAAAATAATTTTAAAACGACGTTGATGATCGAGGGATCCAATGTTAAAACCAACGATATACTTATTAGAAGTATAAAAGTATCGTTGGTTAAAATGCGATTTTTTAAACGGCTCTTTAGACAGACTCACCCTCGTATTTATTATATATATATATATATTTGATATATTTGAAAATTGCAAGTTTTACCAAGTTATTACCTACTTACTTGTCTATAGATACGAGGGTTAGAAGTCTGATTTAAGTTATAAAAAATGTTGTGTAGGTACCATTTTTGCTTAATATACAACACATATAATTAACAAAATAAGGTAATTTGCTGTCATTCTATTTGACAATGTTTAAATCTTTATATTATTGTTTTGCACACCCATTATGGGTAAAATATGACGAACTCAATATTGTACCTCTTGCGACCTTTTATGTACTCATATTTATATGCAAAAATAAATGAATTGAATTGAATTGATACCTTTAACTTCGATTTTAACTGTCCTGTCCATTGTCTAGTGTCTAAAAGACCTTTACCTAGTGCTTATGTCAAGAGATTGAAGCGATTTGAAGTCATGTCACAGAATACATACTGTGACATGACTTCAAATCACAATCTGCATCAACAGCTGCATTAATCTAGTTAAAGCAACAATTTTAACCGTTTGTTACCTATTGCGTGTTTTGTTTCGCAAGAAGTGGGGTGCGTGTGACCGTGAACTGCGGTGCACGAGGACAATTTTTATGTTCACACCTTATTGTCAATTTTTAGTGCGTGATATATTAAATATAGGTGGATAAGTCAACTTTATAGTCAGTATACCAATACAAAAAATTTAGTCAAAATTTGCTAATTTTCCTGCCAAGTTAGAACAACATAATATTGAGAAAAAAATCACAGTAACTAAGTCATATTTTTAATATGTTTTGACAGGCGAACAAACGAGACGTGACGCCATACATTCGAAGCCGTGCAACTTGCAAAGAACAATTCTTCAGGCTGAAATTAGCATTTAAAACAGGCTTAGTTTATTTCATAAATCACTCATATAATTTCCATTGTCCTTTCGTACGTTCAGGTGTGTTTTAAATACTGCCATGGCGTATAATGCCTTCTTATACAACTGTAAATGACTCATTGTTTGTAAAAATTAAATTTATTGGTCGCCATATTTTGTTATTCTTAACGCTACTTTAATAACTATTTAAATATAGTTTTGACCTTGTCTAGGTGTAGATTTTTCTGTCATTGAAAATTGTTAGAATATTGAATAGCTGCATAATAGATTTATTTGCTTGTCGGCCGTTTTCTAGAGCTCTTTGAAAAAGCTCTACATTTCGAAGTTCTAAGATTTCTTCCTCTTATGAATATTGAAAAAGCTCTACTTACTTTTAAGTAGAGTAAGTAAGTAGAGCTTTTTCAATATTCAATTTACAATATAGAAATGTATGTATGAACTTCGAAATGAATGAATTCGAATGAACTTATGGCTGTTACAGCTGATAAGTTTTTTTGCGCCCGTTCTTCTTGTCATCTAAAAAAGTCTGGAATGGGTGGTACGAAAATATAGACGATTCAAAAGTACTTAGTAATTAAGTTTATTTGAATAAAGCTTATTTGACTTTTACTTTGAAAATTCGAAGTTTATACATACATTTCTTCCTCTTGTAAATCTGATAATATCGTTAGGAGGAAACAAAGAAGTGAACTTTGAAACTAGCAATTCATGAATCCAGAATCCAGAATTCTGAAATTGCGAAAGTTCACTCTGGTTTTCCTCCAAATTACATTTATTAGTTTAAAACTTCGGTCTTTATAAAAAATACCAGTTTTATTTTGATTTGACTTGATGACAATAAAACTTGAGTCTTATCTAATTAGTTTGGTAGTGGTTATAGGCTAAAGATAGTGAACTGGGCCCAATTTGTGGGTCATGGCGGGCCGGTGCCGCACCTGCGCGTACGCAGCGAAATCTTTCCTCCTACAGTAATTGGCTCGTAAAAACGCATATCGTATTAATGTCGTTGTACGTTTTTCATTCCATCGTGGGTAAAAAGAAGTGCACGGAAAAGTTATTTAAGTTTATTACGTCTATCGCACGCGGCGGGCGCAACGTAGTTACATTAGAATCAATAATAAAAAATTGCGGAGGTGGGAAAAGGTGTCTTCCAGCTAACTTAAGACATGTTAGAGATTCACTTAACAAAAGTTTTTTTATTTAACTTTGATAAGTTTTTTATTTAAGAGATAGAAGATATCATCAAAAGTGTTAGGTGCTTCTTGCACTTGTCGAATTATTTTAATACAATAATTTATACTCAAATAAAAATAACTTACCTATATAAATATATTATGTTTTAATATTAAGACTTTCTAATAGCGGTTTACATATGTACTACTTGATATGTAATATGTTTTTAGTACCTACCTACTTTTATTGTGTACCTTTTAAAAATAAAAGGGATGCGACTAAAAATATAAAATTACTCAAAAGCTCTTCAAAATTTTTTTAAGTAAGTACAACTACAAAAAGCATGTACCTAATCATAGTGATGCAACGAATGCTACTATAACGAATACGAATATCAAACCTACTATTCGGCGAATACGAATACGAATAATTCAAGAACGTAATGAATAATACACTCTATTCTTTTTTACAAAGATATTTAATAATTGATTTTAACTGCTGACAATTTTTGTTCAAAAAAGCACATTTGTAATTTCTCAGGCATTAGGCGATTTCTTTTTTCTGTTTGTACTATGCGTGCCAAATAAGAATAGTATCGACAACTTCACGTCACTGGTCAATTTTGTACTGCCAGCAAAAAATCCAATGATCGTTTGCCATGCTGATCGATGCCAGCAAAAATAAAAATCATATTTTTATATATTTTGTTTCTTTTTATGCACATCCTATACATTATGAAGTTATCAATAATTCTACCAAGCAATAACAAAATTCTCCAGTGCAGTGAAGTTGTCGATACTATTCTTATTTGGCGCGCATAGTACATTCCCAAAATAGAAGAATAAAAAATAAAAGAATAACAGAATAGAAGGATTTAATGGAAAATACTTCTGGGCCAGTTTTTTCAGTTTGAGGAAATATACAGGGTCATTTGTAAAACACCAACAACCTCGCAAGAGTAGATTACTAACATCATATACGACAACATTTGTTCTACGACTTTTCCGAAAACAGACAAAAAAATATCGACTTTTCGTACAAAACTCGATCAGCTGTTCGGGACATTTGTATGGAGAGTCGATTTTTTTTGTCTGTTTTCGGAAAAGTCGTAGAACAAAAGTTGTTTTTCATGATGTTAGTAATCTACTCCTGCGAGGTTGTTGGTGTTTTACAAACAACCCTGATCTTCACGCCAGAAAACCAATACGTGTCTACTTAATTTCTAATCCCCGACAATAGATACAAACAGTATAGTGCGTAGGTATGTTCGGATACACGGTGCACAGCCAAACCGTAATTAGGGTTACGTTCAGATATAATATAAATAGTTTGTTTTTAATATTCGTGATGATATTCGGTGAATACGAATATTCGGTAAATATCTACTATTCGGCGAATACGAATATTCGTATTCGTATTCGTTGCATCACTACCTAATCACTTATAGTTAATTTGTTGTTGTTAGTAATGAGTAGTTTTTTAGGGTTCAGTACCCAAAGGGTAAAAACGGGACCCTATTACTAAGAGTCCACTGTCCGTCTGTCTGTCACCAGGCTGTATCTCATGAACCGTGGTAGCTAGATAGTTGAAATTTTCATAGATGATATATTTCTGTTGCCGTCATAACAACAAATACTAAAAACAGAATAAAATGAATATTTAAGGGGGGCTCCCATACACCGGCAGTCTGTCTGTCACCAGGCTGTATCTCATGAACCGTAATAGCTAGAAAGTTGAAATTTTCACAGATGATGTATTTCTGTTGCCGCTACAACAACAAATACTAAAAATGGAATAAAATTAATATTTAAGGGGGCTCCCATACAACAAACGTAATTTTTTTGCCTTTTTTGGTACGGAACCCTTCGTGCGCGAGTCCGACTCGCACTTGGCCGGTTTTTTTATTTTTAACCTTATTGTCGTCCATTAGCTTATCGTAAATAAACATTCTTATTTAGAACAAATTGTTTATATATAGCGAGTGAAGTTATTACTGTCGTAAGTTTATCATCTAAGTATACAATGTAAATTATTTATCAAGGAGCAAATTTAAATAAGCAATATGCTATTTAAAAATATCCTTTGTTGTCCGTGTTATTATTAATACTACGGAATAAATAATAATACAAGTTCTACCAGTAGTAACATTGTTAATTTTATCTCCTTGTTACTATATTATTAGTAAACAAGTTGTTATTCCCAAGAAACTAAAAATATTTTCTTTGAAATATGTTACCTAGATACACAAGTACACACAAGACACACACCCAGAATATAAAAAAATACAATAATTCTAAAAAAAAAAAGTAAAGGATGGCCAAAAATCTTGAATCATCAAAACCATGCCGACAAAATACGCGTTGGTGGTTACCAACGCGTATTTTGGTCATGTGATGAGAAACGATAAATACAGAATTCTCCAAGTAATCATTCAGGGCAAAATTATGGGTAAATGCAGCGCTGGAAGAAGACGACATTCATGGCTGAAGAGCCTGCAGGATTGGTTCAGTCGCAGTATTACACGGTATTATACGTCCCTATTACGGGCAGCGGCCTCGTAGGACAAGGTGGCCTTGATTAATGCTCAACGAGGAGATTCAGATCGCTATACACACCCAACTGATCTGTCCAGCATTCTAAAAACGTAATGGACATATTTAAAAAAACCGCGAAAATAGCATGAAAATGTATGGAAATCCTCAAACTGAGAACTCTGACTCTTTAATCTTTTAGAATGCTGATCAGATCAGTTGGGTGTGTATAGTGATATGAATCTACTACGTTCACTCCCTGGATGGCCATCATCAGATTACAGCACGGTACATCCCTGGCAGAAAACCAAGGCTTCAAAGTTACCTCGTTTGTATGGAAATAACACCTGTATCCCTAGACAAAGTTGATGTGTATATTATTATCGCTGAGAGATAAATGAGTAGCACATTATGAACAAAAATATTGATTTCTTAAAAAGCAAATACCTAATATAACTATATTTCAACAGATCTTTTTTGAGGATTTAATTAGCATTTAATTTAGCTGGCCATAAAAAAATAGAGAGTGTTATGTGTTCAGTTCATGGTGTTTGAATGTGGGTATGTGAGTTTCTTTATTCCACATTATCTATGTTGTTACTAATAATCCTGTCACCATGTTGTAATTATCTGGTAACGATATATTAAAGTTTGTAAATATCGGTACTTATGGCTGTTACAGCTGATATGTTTTTTGCGCCCGTTCTTCTTGTCAGCTATTCAAAAGTACTTAATAATTGAGTTTATTTGAATAAAACTTATTTGACTTTGACTTGACTTTGAATAATATTTTAATGCCTTGTTATTTATTTAATCTTTATTGCTAGTTCTTATACAAAATACAAACAAATGGCGGACTTAATGCCATTAGGCATTCTCTCCCAGTTAACCAGTAATTGTGTAAGAGAATACAACTGTGCCGGCAATAAACAAACTATATGTAGTCAAAATAGTTAAACTATATTGAATTAAATTAATAAATATATACTTAACTATAATACACTTAGAATCCTTACATTATCCCAAGTGACACTGGCTATGTATATTAAAAAAAAATCAATGTGGCGTCTGTACGAACGGCATTTTCAAACGTGAATAAAAAAATATTTCTTCAATTACTTAAGTATTACAATATGGGCATTAAATGAAAGGCCTTGATGAGCACATTCCAAAATATAATTAGTCACTAAAATGTGTGAAATATAAATAAATAAATTAAAAAAATATGAAAAACACGACAATTGTGTCATTGCATATTTTTTTAATTATTAAGTTGCTTTAGTACCTAGCTATTTATGTATTTTTCCGATGTTTGGGATTTGTTAAGATTATTTATTAGACAGATTTGTAAACTTATTCATCATATCGTTCCTGAATAAACTGCAGCGAAGGACATTGTCACACTTAAGTGTTTTAAAAAAACCGTAACTAATGAATCATTCAAAGCTATTTAGTTGTTGATTAGTGGATAATTGAATGTGCGTATTTACTGGCCTTAGAATAGAAAGGCTTCGTTGCAGGTCAAAGCCTTGCCAAGGTCAAAAAATAAGTAGGTGGGTACCTACCTACTTGAGGACATTTATAAATAGATATAAATAAATTACAGTACCTAAGTACCTCAATTAATATATGTACTTTAATAAAATAAGACTAAAATAAAAATAAATACTCGATGGAATATAATATGAGACATCCTGATTACTACAGTAATTAGAAGCACCAGTCGATTTTTATACAAACGAGGTAACTTTGAAACCTTGGTTCTCCGCCAAGGATTGATAGAGGTGTGATCAGATGATGGCTGTCCAGGGAGTGGGAATGGAAAAGACACACAAAACTGATCTGGTCAGCATTAAAAAAACACGAAAGTAGCCTTAAAAAATGTATGAAAATCCAGAAACTGAGAACTTTGATTCTTACAGCTCTGTGTTGGCAGTTGAATACAATAAAGTGTTTCTTCCGTTTAGAAGTAGGTACCTATCTAATTACATTCTTCTAATCCATTCGTGTTGTTAATGTCAATTGGTCTCATTAAGACCTACTTACGACAATACGTGACGCAATACTGAATTAATGCATCTTATAATTGGCGTTCAACGATTGTTAGAGTCCATGGGAACTTAGGCAACAGGTTTTCAAGGGCGAAATCTCGTCTGAGTCATTGAGGAAACTGGTCCAAATTTTAGGTCGGAATGAGTCAGGTTTGTAGTAGCAATATATAGTTTGTCTGGTGATCCTCAATCAGTTTTTTTTTGTAAGTTTATCTCAGAAAGACCTCCTAGTCAGTGGACTTAGAAAAGTTACCTTCAATTGACCGAACGAGCGCGAAACGTCTTAGTTTCAGCTTGGGCAAAAGTTATTTCGTATGTCCGTCTGTTCTCCTCCGCAGGTCGCATATTTCTCGTGAAATTTTGTGAGCAGATTCGATAATTATATAGCTTTCTTTGTCGATTCAAAATTTCAATAACATTTAACCTCGCGTTTTCAATACACTCAACAATAAACACGAGGTAGGTATCAACAACAACTATTGCAGGGGTGGAAAATGGTCAGTTAAGTCAATGAAAGTCAGTTTTTTTGGCTAAGGTCAGTAAAAGTCAGTTTTTTCGAAAAATTGACAGTAAAGTCAGTATTTTCAGTCTGGTTTCTGTAGATTGAAGCGAAATAAATGCCGTTTTGGAGTTGGAATCCTTTAAGAATCTCTTAACACATCGTTTTCTTTTAGAGGTGGTCCCCCCAAAAAAAGGACTATGAGTCCTTTTTTTTTTTGGATCCACACCAGTGATGACTTTAGTTGATACAAGCACGTGGACCACGTGCCTCAGTGATAAATTATTGAGAACAAATGATATCTCGTTTCTGAGGGGCTTTTTATTATACCTACTTATTAAATAAAATAAAATAAAACTTTGTTTCATCTTTAATAACAATTACCTAATACATTTTGAATAAAAAAAAATATTCTTTGCTTTTTTGCATTGCATGATCAATATTATTGTAATAATTTAAGTTACCCTAAAATTTGTTAGTTATATTACCGTTGATATTTTTTTTAATTTAATTATTTCTTTATAATATCGAATATCTTTTCATATAATCAAATGTTGACGTTAAAATGCCTCTTCCTACAAGTGTTTTTATAAATTCAATTTTATCATATCGTTTTAACCGGAACGTTTCAATTCAATCATGAATGCAATGACGGCGAAGCGTATCCTTTAAACCAAAACATTCAGTCGACATTCAATTTTAAACGCTTTGCCGATAACCATACAGCTGTAAATCGAGTGTGTAATTAAACAATGACAATTTAATACTTATTCACTCGACACGAGTAAGTAGTTGTATTTTCAATAAAGTTATAGACCCAGTCAATGCAAAGTTTATAGGTTTATTATTTTGAGTAAACACTATTAAGCCATTGAATGCAAAAAACAGCTGCTAATTAAAACCTCATTGCGTCTTTATGTTGACAGGTTGGTTAGTTGGTTAGTAACGAGAAAAGCTATAATTTTTTCTATCCCTCTGGAACTGCAAATTTTTTCATGATGTCCTTTTCTGAACCTTTAAACTTTTAGAAATGCTTGTAAAACGTAAAATACATGTCGTGTAGTGTAATGTAACCGTGCGTTCACACAGCGATCCGTTAAGCTTCGTACAGACTGAGGCGAGCGAATCGCGCGCGTCGCTCATTTTGACAGATTTTGATCGCGTAACTCAAAGCAATAGCCATAGCCATAGCCATTGCCATAGCAATTTCTTTGACAATGGCTATGGCTATGGCTATCGCTTTGAGTTACGTGGTCGCACTCGCGAATTTCGCGCGGAATTCGCCTCAGTCTGTACGAAGCTTTATACAGGACCGTTTTATCGGATCTATGTAGTTGTATGAGCCTGTTCAAACACAGCCCTACTGGGATACTTATCGGATCCAGTAGAAATACCGATCCGTTTACGGATCCGCTGTGTGAAGGCACGGTAACGTGTTCAATTTTTTTTTAAGTCTGAAAATTATTTCAGTGGGATAATATTATGACACACTCATATCGCTCCCCTGTCTACGGGCCTGGTATTGCAATCAGGGAGTTAGAATCCGATTTAGCATCCGTTTTCACGATGAAATGGTCTCCGACGTAACGAATGCTAGATCGGACTCTGAATATCGGATCCGTTATTCAGGAAAGTCTAATACCCGTAGGAGTAGTTAAGCGACGCTGTTGCCCATGGTACCGGTAGGTCAAGGTCGTACCGAGGGGGGGGGGGGGCAGGGAGGGGCAGCTGCACCCCCTGTATTTTATTTACCTCCAACTAACTATCAATTGTTATCAATAAAAGTTCTTATTTGCCATACAATATATTTGATTTACAATAAATTTGCCCCCCCCCCTGGGGGCGACACAATAGATTAGCCCCCCCTGGCCCAGAATCTGGGTACGCCCATGCCGGTAGGTGTGCGCAAGCGTCGAATGTTAAGTGCGGAACGTCAAATGTCAAGTGCAAAGACAATCGGACACATCCCATCATGGGAGGGAGCGATTTAACAACAATAGCTGTGTGTACCCTTAGCACGAGTTTAAGTAAACTGTCAAATATACATATTACTACTAGTTAGTCTTATTTTAAATGCGTCGAATTTTTTAAAATATTTTTCCACATGACTCATCATTAAAACATTTTTTTCAAGCACTTAACATCGCAACCAAAAAACACTGTAAACAATAGAAAAACATGAACGCGCAGTACTATTCTTCAGACAGGTTAAGGTTGTACTTGCATGCTACCGTAGATAGGTACCCAGTGCAGTGTACCCCTACTATTATTCTGTAAAGTTCGTAAATACGAGGGTGGTTTGATAAGTCCATAACTTTGTAAAGAAGTAACATCTTTTTTTGGCATATTTTGTTTTATTTCTCTATACAGGGTGGAATTTTTTAATGCCACCTGGAGGGAAAGTACTCTAAAGACTGGACATAGCAAATTTCACTCAAAGGAAACATTTCTTTATTTTTGAAAAGAAACAAAACTACAATCAAAGATTTTTAAAAATACGCTTCCCACACCTAGCAATCGAACTGGCTAAAATTTGAAAAAACAACAACCCTGTACTTTTATGATATCAATCGTTAGGGACGAATATAAGGATCATATCTTTTTAACAAACATGGTAAATTAAATGAGAGGAAAACTATTAAAACTAAACTTATTTTAATTGAACGAGAAAAAAGATGCACAAAATTCCATAATTTAGATTATGAATACTGCCACACCACACGCAGTTATGTCTCATCTAATAAAGAGTTTGCATCTTATCAAAAAAGTTCTACGTCAAAGATAATTTATTGTGAACTTCTTACTAACATAATGGATCCAAGTGCTCTATCTTGTCTTTCACGGTTTTCCTTTCATTTAATTTACCATGTTTGTTAGAGGGATTTGATCCTTATGTTTGATCTTATCGATTGATATAATAAAAGTATAGGGTTTTGTTTTTTAAAATTTTTAGTTGGTTCGATTCCTGGGTGTGGGAAGCATATTTAAAAAAATCTTTGAATGCAGTTTTGTTTCTTTTTAAAAATAAAGGAGTTTTCGTTTGAGTGAAATTTGCTATCTCCATTGCTTAGAGTACTTTCCCTCCAGGTGGCATAAAAAAATTCCACCCTGTATAATCTTTTTGTAGCGCTGCGTATTCAGTCCAACGAAGTTCCTACCTCTTTAACCCATTATTTTTTTCTTTCATCGCCTAAAAACTGTGGTGACTGAAATGAGGGCCCATTTCAGACACCACCTTATGGCTGAATGAAAATCTTTGCCTGCCAAGACATCTATTCATTAAAATAATCATTTTAATAGAAAAAATACTAGAAAAAATCGACCCACCCGTAGCAGCTCAGACGGGATTTATGTTTGGTAGGAGGAAAAATCTCAGCGGACTTAATCTAGAGAATTGTAAGGATCTTCATTCGATGAGTTTTGATGTCCAGGAGTGCTGCCGATAGGGTCGACAGGGTCATTAAGAAAAGTAGCTTGAGCTTTTTGTTTTCAAAAGTAATAATCTTTTGCCGAATTTGAAAAAAAAATAGTGTTAAGATTCCTAAGGAGTTTCTTTTTAAGATACAAAAAAAAATATAAAAAAATGTATTTCTTCTTTTCAAAGCCATGGACTTATCAAACCGCCCTCGTAAAGCCTACAATCACTACCAATTTTATTGTATTCTGTGGCACTATACCACACTGTCTGTCTTCTGTCTGGCTTCCCGTTGCAGCAACTCGCATGTTTATACTAGGTAATATGAAACCGTTTATAATTCCACTGATTTGCAGCTAGCTGGGCCCTATTTCATAAACGTAACAATTTGTCACCTGCCATGACAATTTTATATCAATTGCGTCAACTAGTTTGAAAATAAAACAAACTACTCATAGCTACACCGCAATGTAAACCAAATTGTCATGACAATTGACAAATTGTCACGTAGCCACAACGGTGCGTCGCACGCATTGCGGCTAGCAGGTAATTTTGATTGAGGTTTGACATGTTTTGTTGACCCAACGTACTGTTGTCTGTACGTTATCTGAGTTAACGTCAATTTACGTCATTTTACGTCAAGACTCGGTAGTTTGCAACCAAAAGCTTGGAGACCGCAAGTCTGCGCGCACGCACAGCGCATGGCGCATGGCCTCACGGTTCGCGCGTTCAAGGTCATTCACCTGCGTCGCCTGATACCAAAACTGGTCCAAGGTATTACGGATTCTGTAATTAACGTAATATATCGATTGCTTCCGCAAATTCAACTTGATTGGGATTGCTCATTTCCGTGTGTTTGTGTGGTAAAAAACGGGAGTTTCTTAGAAATCAATTAATTTCTTATATTACCTATGTACAGTACGAGGCATAAATCTTGAAATCGGGTGGGATTGCGCGGAACGCAAATTTTGGGCATGCGTTGCGGTGAGGGGCGCGGGCGGCGGGAGAGGGGCGTACGCTATTGGTCACTCACATCACAACTCACAAGAGCATATGCGCGAACTTATCCCTACTCCGTCGAAAAAATTTCAAGATACCTACATGCCTCGCACTGTAGCTACTACATTTAATTTAATCAAAAACATCAGATCCGAAAGAGTTTTCAAACTATAAATACACAACAATAAACTGATACTTCTTGTTTTTGATATCTTCCAAGTTATTAGAGGCGTTATAAAGGTGTCTCAGTCATGAACATCTAACATCAAATAATCTCATCAAAACCGGACAGAAAACTGTCAAAAAACCTTAAAATCCCAACCATTATTTCCAGGTCCAAGATGGGGGGGTTGAAGGCCCTCTTTCTCCTTCAGCTGGTCTACCTGACCAGGTGCATGGACCAGCTGAACATCGTCTACGAGTGGAAGCAGCTCGACTTCCAGTTCCCCAGCGAGGAAGCGAGACAGCAAGCTCTGGACTCCAAGGTTTTCATCCCAGAGAACAACATACCGATGGGCCTGGAGGTTTATGAAGACAGGCTGTTCATAACGGTGCCCAGGTGGAGGAATGGAGTGCCGTACAGCTTGAATTATGTTAACTTAAAAGGTGAGGGTTCTTATCAATGATATTAGAATTAAAAATTCTAATATCGTTGGTTCTTATCATTATTTTGAAGGGCATCTTCTGGACTTCCCTAATTTACCATTTTACCAGTAAAAGGCCACTAATGCCTTAAATGTAGCATGTAGCACTTTTTCATATAAAATTTCATGAATGGGTTTGTGAATTTTTTAATTTTCTTTTTCTATAATTATTACTTACCAATTCGTGTAGTTCTAATCTATGGAAGAGTTATGTCAAGTTAAAGTCAAAGTCAAAAATATCTTCATTCAAATAAATTTAATTATTAAGTACTTTTGAATCGTTTATATTTTCCTACCACGAGCGCTACGACATGTATGAGCCCTACGACATAGTTTATAAGATTTTGTTAACGAAATTTTACGAATTCAGCTATTGAGTTAAATATACTGACTCGATACAACTTAATCAATACGCCACAATAACCTCTTAATAATTCCTTGTACCGATATCCGGCGAGTATTTCCGGTAGCATAGCATTGTGTACATTTTCGAAGGTCCCAAGTTCAATGCCGGCAACTTGTTTCAAGATAAAGTGAAAGTTTAAACCCAAATAATTGAAAAAAACCGGCCAAGTACGAGCAAAAAAAAAATACGTTTGTTGTATGGGAGCCCCCCTTAAATATTAATTTTATTCTGTTTTTATTATTTGTTGTTATAGTAGCGACAAAAATACATCATCTGTGAAAATTTCAACTGTCTACCTGTTGTCGTTATTAATATCAAGTAAAAAACGGCAAAAAAAATCACGTTTGTTGTATGGGAGCCCCCCTTAAATATTATTTTTATTCTGTTTTTAGTATTTGTTGTTGTAGCGGCAACAGAAATACATCATCTGTGAAAATTTCAGCTGTCTAGCTATTACGGTTCATGAGATACAGCCTGGTGACAGACAGACAGACAGACAGACGGACAGACAGATGGACAGACAGACAGACAGACAGACGGACAGACAGACAGACGGACAGCGGAGGCTTAGTAATAGGGTCCCGTTTTTACCCTTTGGGTACGGAACCCTAAAAAGAATAAACTTTTGGAAATTTCAGCTTTATAGGAGGAAATGGGACTTTGTATGAAAGCCTTTGTTCTATTTAGATAAACATGAAACACATGATAAAAGAAAAAAATACTTTATCTTACTTTGCATTTTCCGATTTCTCTAGAAAATGGTTAACTACGAAACAGTCAACAACTAAATCTCACACAAAGCTCAAAATTTCACCTTAGTCAATACATTTTAATGACCAAGAGTACTAGTGAAAGTCGACATTACATTTGAACAAGAGGATGACCATGTTGTTTTGTCGTTGCATGTTGTTATACCTAATTGGAGAGCTTTCTTGATATTAAGTTGAATTACATAATATATGTCACCTCTACACTGACGTATTAAATTAAATAGATAATCCTCGTTAACACCTCACAACTTGCCTGCCTCAGAAAATAGCTTTATCGTATTAGTATAGTACCTAGGTCCTACCATGTCACAATGTCACATGACACAATTACTGCGTTGAAATAGACAAACGCAACGGTTAGTATAACATGGTAGGTAAGTACTAATATTAATATTATGTTAAGCTATTTATGAGGTTGGAGTAATATGGTGATCGAGTCCTTATTGAGTTTGTTTTGTCCTTCTTTTAATCAGATAAATCCCGTTGTAGTTTTGCGACATTAACTATTTTTTTATGGATGCACAGTAACTTAAGTTTGTAGGTTGGCAATATCAGTATGCTTTCCAAGCATTTCGCAACATTTTAAATCAATATAGGTACTACTACCTAGGCTACTAAATTGCTATTTATGAATTTAATTTGAAGTGTGTGTTTTGTTCCAAATTTTCCTTGAAACGATTTGAATGAGATCATTGTTGAAAATCGATGTGAACCTATGACTCATGGCGTGAATCAAAACAGTTCAATTGATCGTATTATGGGAAATCTCACACATGTCGACTTTCAACATTTTGTTAATAATTGATACTGATTTCAAACAAAACGTACATTTAGTCAAGATTAAGTTTGATAAAGTTTTAAAGCCCAAAACAAAATGTTTTGAAGATAGTAAAGAACTAGACATAGACGCTATGTAGGCAATCATACATTCTCTCAAAAATGCTTTACGTAACGTTTGTTAGTGTTAGTAAATACATGGATAGGTAAATGTCTTTTTAAAGGTCAAATGACATTGCAATATAGAATGTAGAGGAAAATAAAATAAATTTTAAGGAAGAAAACGAACAGTGCAATGAACGATTTATGTTTTTATTTACAGATAATAGTACGACATCGCCGAAACTGATCCCGTATCCAAGTTGGGCTGCCCACACCCCTGGGCAAGATGGCAAACAAATGGAAATCGTCTCTCCCTTCCGCGTCCGCGCTGACCGGTGTGGACGTCTTTGGGTCCTGGACAACGGGAAGATAGGCAACTTAGAGAAAAACACCACCAAGTATCCTCCCTCCATCATCATCTACGACTTGAAGGATGACACCCTCATTAGGAAATACGTCTTCCCAGCGGACCAAGTCAAAGAGGACTCTGGGTTCGCTAATATAGCCGTAGAAGACACAGACTGCGCAAACACATACGCCTACGCAGGAGACTTGGGTAAAGCAGGCATCGTCGTTTACTCCTACGACAAGAATGAGTCTTGGAGAATCGAACACCACTACTTCAACATTGACCCTGTTGCATGCGACTTTAGCGTAAAAGGTCACAACTTCTCTTGGTCTGATGCCATCTTCGGTATCGGTTTATCAGCACCGAATGCTAACAATTTCAGCACTCTTTACTTCCACCCGATGTCAAGCTTCAACGAGTTCGCTGTCTCTACAGAGTATTTGAGGAATCAGTCTATTGCTAACAGCAATTTTGATGCGTTCAAAGTCTTAGGCAGTCGTGGTCTTAATGCTCAGTCAAGTGCTTCCTTTGTGGATCCTAAAACTGGTGTACTTTTCTATTCCCTCGTCAATTTGAATGCCGTCGCTTGCTGGAGAACATCCAACAAAGATTACAACATGAAGAATCAAGGCAGAATCTACATGAACGAGACAACAATGGTCTACCCAACGGACATTAAAGTGGATTACAATGACAACCTTTGGGTCTTGTCAAACCGAATGCCCATCTGGATGTATGGAAAACTGGATTCTAACGATGTTAACTTCAGAGTTTTCTCTGCTCCCGTTTTGGATGCGATCAGCCACACCGCCTGTGACGTAACAGCTAAAACTGACATCCTGGACAAACTTAAGAATAAGGTCTTGAACACAGCAAATAAAGTTGTTGCTAAGTTCAAGACCAATTCTAGTACTTTAGTATCTCCTGTATCTTATTTTATTATTCTAAGTACCTGGATTATTGCTTCCAGTTTAATGTAGTCTAGTTTAAAGTTGTGTTTTTACTTTAAGTCAGTTTAAGTGATGAAAAAGACGTTACCGCTTTATTTATTGTGATGGAAAGCCATTGTTGGTCTTTATGTACTTATATACCCATGTATGTTAGTGCCTTCAAAAGTGATATTGTATTTTAAGCTACTCAGTATCGTGTGTTACATTGTAAATACCTAACTTAGTTTTAAATAAAGGCTTTAAGCGTTTATTGATTTTCACTGTCCTGGGTAGGTACCCAATTTTATTCATAGTTTCTTGGAAGTCACGCCATCTAGTGGCAACAGCACAAATTATTACAACTGCTGTTTTGCCAGTTGATGGCAAAAAATAACGTTTTCTGCATTATTAAATCTTACATTACCTATTATCTACCTAGTACCTAGGTAGATTAAAAGTATTAAAAATATCGTGGATTAACAATTTTTGTTTAATAGGTATCTATGTTATTGTTTTCTTACATCTAACGGATAGTGGTTGAGTTTACTTGGTCCACCAATAGATGACGCTACTTGTAATTCTTCTATGAATGTTCACTGGACAATAAAAAAATACAGAAATAGTTGTATATTAAAAAAGTGATAAAATTGCAAATAACTGCAAAGTACGAGTGATTATGAAAGAAACCTTGATTAGGATACCGACCGACAGATATTTGTAACCTAAATATTAATTTAGAGGAAAGATTAACTTCTTCAAAACTACGGTCTCAATGAGAGTAGGTGTGATAGCAAAATTGAAATTGAAATAGAGAATCTTTTATTCAAATAAACAATTGGGTGCTTTTGAGTTGTCTATATTTTCCTACCACCCATTTGAGACTTTTTTAGCAGACAAGAAGATAAATCATCAATCAAGTTATACAAACTGTCAACCTTAACCTTTTTAACCTTTTTATTGTAATCATGGCGTAGTAGTGCTCTCAAAAAAAGATAATAATATTTAGGCAAACACGGAAGATCAGTTTGTAACTTATTTTGTGCACTAAATAAATCAGTTTCTATTCTATTCTATTCTATTCAAAAAGGTGACTCTGCCAAATCAGTACTTGAAACCTCAGATATTGCGATGCCAAACAGTGCAACAGTGGATCAAAAATCAAAAGTCTCTATCTTTGTCCGTCTTTGTTCCCTTTATTTGGGGTCGGCTCTCCTCACTCGTCGAATCGTTAAAAATATTTGAACAAAACTAAATTTTAAAGATTACTCGTTCTAAGGCGATGACTACTACCGTAGACCGTAGAAGGAATCGAAGCTAATTTGTTTCTTCTTTTAATATGTGTAGGTAGGTTTTTCGCATTTTTTTGGTTTTTTGTTTTCATCGTTAGTTTTGGTTACCAAGGTATTTGATTGCTTAGAAATTTATTTCGCGGTGAAGATAGACCGTATAATAATATGGATTCTAAAATATTACGATACACGACAGCACTTCAATCAAGTTATACAATTAAACTGCGAAAACAACATTTATTACTCAGGGCATAAAGGCGGTCTCAAGGTCAACATAGACCAAAAAAGAACGGCCTGAGGTGCCTCATGTGTACAGTGAACTGCACGTCAGACTATACATGTTGACCTTGAGACCGCCTTTATTCCGTGCGTAATAAAAGCTGTTTTCGTAGTTCAACTGTTTAACCTGACGTGCTGTCGTGCGTACAATACAATCACAAAACTAGAAAGATACGAAAATACTTTAATGAAATGAAATTATTTTAACAATGTAATTAATACCGCTGCATGCTCATTGGCGCGATCATGGGAGTGTAAAAATATGGCCGATTAGAGGAATACAAAATACGAAAATACATTTTACCGTTAAATATAGTACCTAAGTGTGAAATGAATCAATTTTCCGATCTCTGACTGTTGCTGTATAATTTACACATCGCATCGTCTACAATCGCAGGAAGGCATATTTAATCCGAATGTCACCGTTTTATCGTGCCTAACTGTTGAGAGTCATATGTGTTTCCGTGTCGCGAGACTGGCCTGACTAATTGAAAGTCGGGCAATTACCTGACTTTCGTCTTGCCACTGTAGAGTGCGGGTAACGTATCTATACTTTTTTTTAATATCATTGGCCGTATTACAATATTGCAATACTGATACTTAGATTCTGTGGTCTGAGCATAGACTTAGAAAATTTTTGGTCTGAGACGCGCGGCAGATCACATGCCATATGCGACAGACGTCGCGGGGCGCGGCGGCGGCGAGCCGCGCCGCGCCGATCCTTTAGGCCGCTTCCTGACTTGGCGGTGCGGTATCGTTTCGGTATACCGCATCGGTACCGAAAGCTTACCGAGCGCCTATGTTTGAATGCACGCGTCCTGATTGGCGCGGGCTGCGCGCGGGAGCGGGGCGGTAAACTTGCGGCATACCGCGTCGCGGGTCGGACAGCCAGTAAAAGCCTGCATGCCGAGCGCACACCGCGTGTATTTGGTAAACAAAATGGCGGCGGAAAGAACCACGTGTATTACTTTGGTGACCGAAGTTGAAAAATATCCACTTTTATATAACTATAAGTTCTTCATCTGACGACGACATTTTCTCGCGACGGCACAAACGATTCTGCCAAGATCCTACCGTTTTATACCGAAAGCATACCGACAGTATACCGCCTAGTGAGGAGATCTGAGCGACATTAGTAAAGTCGCGGTAAAATATAAATTACCGCATACCGATACCGCACCGCCAAGTCAGGAAGCGGCCTTAAAGTTACCGACTCGCAGGGTTGCTAGGTTGGGTTTTTTTTCGCATTTTGGGGAAAAACAACGGTCTTGGCAAAATTTTGGGGAAATTAAATCTTTGGGGAATTGTTTGGGGAGAAAATTATACAAGGAAGAATTTTGGTTAGAGTAAATGTTCTTAATAGCGAAGCGAGTCGGTCGGTACACAAACAGTCGTACAGTCAGTCTCAGTTTTACAATGTGGCAGGTGACGTACCTACTATTGAATGAAATATACAGTACGAGGCAAATATCTTAAAAATCGGGTGGGAATTGCGCAGAACGCGTATTTTCGGCATGCGTAGCGGTGAGGTAAGTACCTACGTGGGCGGCGAGAGGGGCGCGCGCTATTGGTTGCTCACACGATCGAACTTCCGATCCCCACTCCATCGAAAAAATTTCAAGATACTTACTTATATACCTTTATTACTATTATGGATAAGCGCATATTGTGCTGTTTTTATTACATTTAATTAACAAATTAACTAATCCACAGATAAAAAAAATACCTGCCTGGAAAGTCCGAAAAAAAGATTAAGTATTAGTAGGTACCTTAAATATTTTTTATACAGTTCCTTTGGTCTTAAATTAGCGATAATTTAAAGGCGTGAAACACCTCATTTTAATATTCTTAGTTATTTTTCTATAATTCGAATGCAAAAGGATGTTATCTACAAAACGAATCTAAAATTTCATTGCTGTGTTGTATATTTCGAGAGTTATTGTTGTTTGAATATGACCCTAAGCACTAAATGTTAATTTTCGAAAATGAATAAAAAACAAAACTCATAAAAATTGGATTTAATCGTTTGATGAGATTTGTATTCATTCATATTTGTCCATTTTCAAAAATAATAATTTTTGGTTAGGTACGTAAGATGGTAAGGGTCATATTCAAACAACAATAACTCTCGAAATATGAACCGACTTATGGTGTAATTAGGTATTTCAAGGACGGCCGAGTTACAATACTGATAGATATCATTACTGTGACGCACGGCAGATGCCGACAGGCGGCAGGCGCCGGCAGGCCACGCTCCGCGCCGCGCCGCGCCGATCCTTTGAAGTTACCGACACCCGATGGATCGGGCAGACGACGGCGCGCCACGGCAGACGTCAACGGACGCGTCGGTTCCCACGACGTGCTGGCGCGGCCTAATCTGTGACACCACAGGTCGTAGGAACGCTCCTTGAAATGTAAATTACGCTGTCTCTCCATTTGCGATGATGGAGGGATATGTGGGAGTCATGACCATATAACCCCCAAACCAACAAACAATAACAGATAATAAGCAAAGCTAACGTCGTGATACAAGGCAGTGGTTCACAATTAACTAGAATTAATTGGATATACTCGTATTTTAATAGCGAGATTTGATTCTAATGATCGACTCTATAAAATTGTTGCTTTTAAATAAAACTAAACTGACATTTTTAAATAAATTTTATATTAATATTAAACTAAATTAACATGTACTTAACTGATATTTTACATTTTATAGTTTTTGGATCCTTTTGAATATAAGGCGAACACTAATTTTATTGTAGTTTATCCATTAATATAAATATCAGCTGTTTATTTTATGTAAAACCTACGAGTATGTTCTTCCGACTGGATACGGGATTAAAATTACATCATCTTTATTTATCTTACAACATATATGAATTTTGACGTTCCACAGGGTAGTATTCTTGGGCCGACATTATTCATCCTGTATATATGAGAAACATTCATAATAGTAGGCACAGACGCAGAAATAGTATGTTACGCATACGATACAGCAATAGTTTTCAATTGTAGTTCTTGGGAAGACTCGTTCTCAAAGGCTCTTCTTTTTTATTTTGGCCTCTTCAGAAGTTAAAATAATCACTACTTCAAAAATGTTAAGGCATAGAAGTCACTGCTGAAGAAAGTTTTATCTCTGTATCCGATACTAACTGACAAACTTTCGCTCTGATGACAGCTTGTTCACGCGTCGGAAAAGTCTCCACAACATCAGCCATTGCCTCAAAAAACTTTTTAGTCGCTGATTGAGGTTTAACTTGCGAGTGATTGTTTGTTTTTGTATTGTTTACTAGTGTTTTTATTAATCGTAGCCTCTCGCCTCGCTGTTTAACTAGTGATTTTTGTAATTTACGAGTATTTAGCTTCAGTTTCTTAGAGGTTGACGGAGCTGGAGAGGAATCATCAATGTTGTCTTGTATTGTTTGTTTGTTTTCGGATTTTGTCTCTTGAATATTATAATCGGGTTCGGAATCAGTTCCAGTATCAACCCCTGTTGTCCGAGAATCATTTTCAGTCATTTCTTCTGAGTGAATATTAGGTATGGAAGCACTGAAATAATATAAAATTAGTGAACGAATAAATAACGGAACCACAGGCTTAGTAAAAGTGTTTGAATAATTGTATACTCTACCGTCTTTCAGGTGCATCAGACAAAAAGGATAATATCTCCATATATTCCCAAGTGCTATTTTTCCATCTTTCGCCATCTTTCGTCTTTTTATTATATTGGTCCCGTAGACTCTTGAATCGCTTTTTACATTCTGAAACTAACAAGAATATTAATTAAAACGTAATAACATTTATTTTTAGGTTCTTTGCAACTGGAAACACTATGCGATCACTTGTTTTTTGTTTGTATATCGCATAATTATTAATCAATAATCATCATGTTAACTTTTAAAAGCCATGTGCAAACATCTTGTTCCTGTATATTATCAAACTTAATAGAAACTATATTTAAGAAATCAGCAGTAGGATTTCTTTACAAATAGAATTTTCCATGCTGCGGCAGACATGGATGGTTAACATAGTTATTATTTTATTTTATTTTATTGGGGACCACACACACTTTACACATTGGTTCCTACGCCAATGAAAGTGATAACGGAATATTTTCCAAATCGGGTATAGTGCCTATAGGCACAGAATAACTAATAGTACAAGTCTATATGCAAGCAAAATGCAAGATGGACCCATTCTATTTCCATCAGATTAAATATAGGCCAGTAAAATCTTACAAAGGTTTTTCCTAAAAAAAACAAAAAAACCGACTTCAAAAACCTGCCTCCAAAAACCAAGAAATAATAATTCAAATCATTAGATACGCATTATTATTGTTATAATAAAAACACGTCTATTGAAGTCGGGTGGGGCTGGAGTACAACTTCCTTTTTACCATCGCCACTCGAAAAAGTGCGTTTAATTCAACGATAAGAGTGAATAAAACGCTGTTTTATTCACCGAGTGAATCAAAATATTTTGAATTTGGAACAAGTGCGCATCGTATGAATTATGTACAAAAAAATAAAACTTGCTGAAAGTATGGAGCTATTCCATAGATAAAGCCTCCCGCCAATTTTATTTAGGTTCTTTTTAGTGTCTTCTTATCTTTGGGTTATTTTCTAAAAAATATCCCGCCAATTTAATTAGGTTCTTTTTAGTGTCTTATCTTTGGGTTCTTTTCTATATAATAGAAAGAGATTAGATGTTCAGTCTTGCATTGCATCAATCCATTCCATCAGTCTGGTACGATCTTCAGATTGTAAAAATTCAAAGTCTATACAAACTGATGAAATGGACTGATGCCAAACCGATCATGTTATTTACCTCTTAGCGTGGTTATTTTATGTCATTGGAAAACTTCTAGTTTCACTACTTTCTAATGTTTAAATATTACTGATTACCTACCTAAATAATAAAAATGTAATGACTATAAATACTATAGGTATAAGTACCTACTGCTATTTGTTTTCTCGCAGTCAATGGTAAAAAGTAGAGTACACAACAACATCTAATTCGGTTCATAAATAACAAAGTCGTCAAGGTAATTGATGCAAAATCATAGTATTTTCAGGATTTCTTGAAAACTACTGAAATGATTTGAAAAAAAAAGTGAAGTGAACATGTTTGTAGGAAAATAACGGTGTAGGCGAATAGATATGCCGGTGAGTGTCAATGTTTCAAGCATCATATCTCAAAAACTATTAGACATAGTTGCAGAGCTGTGGGTTAGCTTCAATTGTTTGAAATTTAATACATTTTCATAATAATATTGACAACTAATGTCAAAAGCCCATAGTTTTTTAATAAAACTGCAAAAACTGAATTTTTTTGCAGTTTTTCACGTATAACGCAGCTAGCACAACTTTTTTTTGCTTGCAAAACATGGTTCCTCACTCCCTTAAGGCAGCCATTACACGCTCATGCAAGCGTTCATGCAATTCCATCAGTCATGAATTACGTTTATTGTGACTGACAAATAACCTACCGTGTAATGTAGTGACTGATGGTTGCATGAAGTTGATTTCTTCTTTCCATCAGTCAGTCAGTCAAACGTAATTCATGACTGATGGAATTTGACTGACGCTTGCATTCCTGAGCATGTAATGACCACCTAATGGCCGAATACTCAAACGCTAATTAACTTTGAGGGGCTTTCAAACGTCGTTCTGTTGCATTAAATTTCAAAGATATGACAAAGACAGCATGCTGTTTGAGAGCCGCTCAAAGTAGCGTTTGAGTATTCGGCCATAAGGGATCCAAATAACATTTGCGTTTTAAATGTTCAATTTTACTGGGCTAATATTCGTAATGAACATTAGAATGAACTTATATTAAAATTATGCTCACCACAAAGACGGTTAACATGGCAAAATAATATCTAAAAATAAACTTACCAGGAAATCCTACTACTTCACTAATTTTTTCCCAACATTGGTGTTTATAAACATAATTTTTATGGTCCTTGTCGCTTTTATCATAGAGTGCATTAAAATCTTTAACTAATTCAATTAGTAATTTATCAATTTCTTTATTAAATCTCACCATGACGCTCAATTTACTTTAGTTTATTTTAATGCCGTCGGCCGCTTACAGCGTCAGCGTCACAGTGCTTACAGAAATGTACTGTTGCGGTCTCTTTCTAAATGTGCTGACGCCGCGCGTCGGCGCGGGGCGCGGCGTATGAAATGTATACCTACCTAGGAATGTTTACGCTGCCGCTGACGTCAGACGTCTCACGTCGCGTATAGCATAAAATAGGAGACCAAGGCTATAGAAGTTATGGTGGAATAAATAAAGTCATATGCAGACAAACATACATGAAGGAACCCTGAACACACTATAATACGCTCTTCTTTTTTGGGACAGTCATGTTGCAATTGCAATTCTCAAAATAATTGGACCTACATTTGCATAAAAAAATTGTCCTCGGTAGGTATTAAATCTTAAGTACCAAGAAAATTTTATGGGTATAAGCAAAACACAATTTAGGTGGTGGTTTATCATGCAAATAAAAATAAAAATTCAAAGAAATGGCGGTTTTGGGGTAATTTTCAGGGGTTGTCAGAATAAATTGTACTCTATCTAGCATATTTACTTACATATTACTTATCTTCCGGCTTTAGTGGTTTTTTGTAACACGTAAGTTACTTTTTTAACCGACTTCAAAAATTTGAAAAGGAGGTTATCTGTTCGTCGCGTATTTTTTTTATATGTATATATACCGATTACTCGAAGACGGCTGAACCGATTGAAACGATTCAAACGCTATAACATCAGGTTTCTTTCTAAGTTGGTCCCATTTTTTGAATATTTGAAATCAGTTCAGTAGTTTTCAAGTTATCTTGAAAATACTATCGTTTTCATTACCATTTTATACGAATTCAGACGGATGTTCAACCATTACTTTTTTGTTTATGAACCGATTTAGATGATTCTTTTTTTGTTTGAAAGAAGACACCTTAAAAATGATACCATATTAATTTCATTGGTATTAGACTTTGGATTATGAAGATACACGAGGGAACTCCTCAAAATCAAATAGGAACTGTACAGTGATTGAAATATTGGTAGGTTTATGACAATGAAAAACAAGTTACGTAACTATCTATTGTCAAGGACGTTCTGTACTAGAGTTGAACTGCGAAGTCCCAACGGAACTCCTGTGGAAATTGAGTTACTAGGGGTATACCAATGAAAAATGTGAAACATTAAAACGTTTTATTTTATAAAATCATCGTTTACATACCTACCACAAAAAAAATTAAAATAAAAAAGCTTTTAAAAAAAAGCAAGACCTCCTTCAAAAACCTTAAAAAACAGCTCTATAAAAAGCAAGAAATAATGTTAAAATCGATTAATTAAAACACGTCTATAAAAGAAGTCGGGTGGGGCTTTTAGAATATAAACAATACAATAAGTAAAAAAATTACTTCCAGCTCCACACGACTTCAATAGACGTGTTTTAATTCATTATTTCTTGCTTTTTATAGAGCTGTTTTATAAGGTTTTTGAAGGAGGTCTTGCTTTTTTTTAAAAGCTTTTTTAATTCTACTTCCAGAGAGATAAAAACATAAAACGATAAAACGAACGGCATAATATTATATGCCAGCTCCAAATAAAGTTTTTTAAGTTCAATCTTTTTATTATTATTTTTTCAAACTATTATAAGTTTTTATGATAGATTTTCTATATTTATTTGGTATAAGAACAAAGTATATTTTTGCCACTGAGCTCTATCAATTAAAACCGGCATTAAAAATTATCGGTGACAATCTATTACTTATGTAGGAGATACATTCTGAAAACCTGGAAAATCACGTCGAAATTAAACTGAATAATAATTAGCTTCGAATTTTAATTAACTTTTTGTTTTGTACAGTTATATATTTTCGGTACTTATCGTAAATTTCCATAAATTGATACAGAGAACAATGTTTGTCCACTCCAATGTGTGTATGACAACAGTAATAATTCGGGCTCTTTAGATAAGCTATATTGTTATCCACAATTTAATTTAACTCTGTTGGACAGGGGTTATTAATAACCATTAGACCATTTGCTTGGATTGCGAAAGCCGAAGGATGCGGGTTCGATGCTAGGGTAAGTTATTTTTATAGTATGAAATTTAAACAATAAACTGAGTGATAATAATAAGGATATACCTAGTAGTACCGAGTAGTATTGTAGAGAAATGGGAGTTGCGCACCCCCATGGAGAGATTAACTGATATTTTTTTTTATCTGAAGGACATAGGGTACCTTTTATCCAGAAAAACTTACTGGTCCCGAGGGATAGCACAAAAACGTTCCACTCTGACGAAAAGCATATAAAGCAGACCCAAAGGATGTCCCAGCGTTGCCTCATTTAATTACTTTCATAATAAAAATTGCTAATTACATTTTATTAAGGTATTGTACCAGTTAAATATTGTTTAATATTCAGAAAAACAATTACAAAAACATCAAGTTGTTTTCTGAAGTATTTTGTGAAAAAAAGTAAGTAAATAGTACTATCATGATAAAATATTGTGATATAAAAGCGTTTTAACTTTAAAAATCCTACTTTTTAATGCAGAAAATAATTATTAATCTGATTCTAGAGTAAAATACCTATTCTGACATACTACTTTGATTACGACGCTATAGACTTTCATTTTTTGAGAAAAGTGAGGCAAATGACATAGGCGCGATGGGACATGTCTTTTGAAGCTTAAATATCGACATCATCATTGTACTAGCTAGCCTATCATAAGTCCACGGCAGGGTGCAGTTCTCTCCCGGGGGAGAATATTGCCATAATGGGTACATGCTCAATCTCCAATGCAACGTTTTCATCGGAAAACGCAGCAGCGTTAACTAGTTTTGTACATCTTTGTTGGCCTGTAAATAGGCTGCTGCCCATTACAGGTCTACGAAGATGTAGAGATGAGATTTGTTTATTTGATTAAGGGCATTAGGGAAACAAAATCGTACAATATTACATTAAAACTATATAACTAGTGGCTCTGTAGAGCTGTAGATTTATGTTAGAGTTTTTTGTAGTATTATTTTGAAAAAAAATCACTCACTAAATTTCACTAGAATCGGTTGGGAAATGCGACCAGGGGCCGTATTATGACCTCTTAAAACTTGCCAGGTTTATGAATAAAGCGAGAAAGAGATGTCACTACAGCAATTTATAAACCTGGCAGGATTTAAGAGCTCGTAATACGGCCTCTGTAGAGAAGAACAGACGGACAGCCAGAAGAACATACGAGCATTTTGCCCAATCTGCAACAGAGAAGCTTCACTCGCGCTTCGAGCTCGCTCGGTTTACAAAAGTCAACATCCTGTCAAAAGTGTGACTGCATAACGTGGCTAGTCAACTAAGTATCTATTGATCCACTGTCCAATAAACATAGTAAAGTTATATGGTTCATAAACAAGCAGAATATAAACAGGTTGTAAATTACATAAGCCCCAATATCGGCTATCATTTGATCGGTTTACGGATCCCGTCAGTGCCATGTAGTGCCTGATGCTTCAATATGGCACACGTTAAGTTTATCGAGAAGGAAGTGCACAAGTAAAAAGTGTGAAGTGACTAGTTGGAGATATGACCATGGCAACTAACGAAAAGGTATTTTTTTTCAATAATAAATAAACAACTGGTAATAAGACCAATAGATAAGTCATGAAATGGCATCCTTTCCTGATATAATTTACAAACGTTAGTTTTACATTGGAAAAAATAAACATTTCACTGCAAATAGAAACATTCTACTAAACACACAAGTAAATAGTTTTTAAGATTGGTAATTTAAAAGATAGATACTGAAATGAAATAATCAATAGTGCATTAGTTTGTACTGAGAAAGTTCTATTTTGTTGCATTTTCTTTAGGTGGAAGAACCAATTGCCACCTTTAAGGAGAAATGCGTGAACTGCATCAAAGGTCCAAATCTACTGAAGACCATCGTGGTCCTCGTGTGTTTCGTACTTGTAGTGCAACAAGTAAGTAAACATAAAGTAATCACCAAAAATCAGGGAAAGGTTTAAGATGCCCATAGTGTGAAACTTGAAGGAAATCTTCAGGGCCCTGACAATTCTTAAAATAAAAATCTTCTTAAAATATAAATAATAAAAAATATAGTATGATCTATCAATAAGGTGATGATCGAAGGATTGAAGAAGCAATTATCGCAGTTTATTGTATGAGATGGCAACAGAAAATAAAGTTGCCGTATTTTTTACAGATTTCAGCATGTATAAGAAAATTGGTCCAGAAACCAATCACGACGTACACCCACTTCGACTTCAACAGAACCATAGCGTACCCCAGCGTTACCTTCTGCAGAGAGCCGCCCTACAAGTTTGACAAAATGCTGGTAAATCTTCTTCTTATCGTATGAGGATTAGTAAGGCCTCTAACTTGACTTAACGACTGTTATCAGATGACAACAGCCGGAACCGACGGAAGCGCTCAGTTCTAATGCCACTTAACGGTCACCCATCTGACACCTGACCGGGCCGAGCGTTGCTTAATAAACGTGATCGAGTCTGGTCTTCCTGTCAAGATCCGCGTTTCATGCTGGTAAATGTCATATCTCATCACCAACCCACTTTGGTCCGTTTAGGGTACAGAGGCCGTATTACAAGCTCTTAAAACCTGCCAGGTTTATAAATTGCTTGTAGTGACATCTCTTTCTCGCTGTATAGCAAATAAAAGAGATAGATTGATAGCCAGTCAGAAATCTGACTGGAAATAAGAGGTCATAATACAGCCCTAGGCCGCTTTTTCTATTTATAAGGTCATTAAAAAACTGGGGACATTAAAATGGCGGATGATGTTTTTGATGAAACTGCATTCGGTTCTCGTGGCGTGGGTTTTTTGTGATTAGGGTTTGCTCTTGACCTCAGTCTAGCCCAAAAACAAAGACAGGGTCTACGATGGTGCTTGGCCAGAAGGTGTTTATTCACTTGTTCATTTGGGTTATGGTTATGACCTATCCCATTTAAAACTTGCATCCCTAAATGAGACCTGTGTAAAATTATCGAAAGGATATTATGGTAATGTTTAAAACACAATTATAGGTACAATTTAGTCTAGCAGCTATTATAAAATAAAATTGAAGAGTATGATATAATGTATGTAATTTGTTAAAATTAACAGAATTTCTTTAAATGATAATAAGAATTCAATTAACCGAAATTAAAGTGACACAGATCCTAAATATGTATATCTCTCTCTTCAGGATTATGGTCTATTTGCGCACCCAGATTTCACGTCGGCTTGGAATCGGTACAATTTTTCAATTCCACTGGACCAGCTGTGGCAGGATATTACTTACAACTCCACCGAGTTCTTCGCTCAATATGGCCTGGAAGGTTCGATGGATAGTGAGTATACACCGTAAATTTTTAAATATATATCTAAAAATGAAATGGGGATATCAGATCAGACCAGAGAGTTTCTAAATAAGAATGTGCAGTTAAAAGTTGAAAACGAATAGTTTAAAAATATCAGACAAAAAATTAATCGGCAAACTCACAAAAATAGCAAGACGCGTGCGTAGATTAATTGTTTTCATTATTTACGTAGGTAAATAAGAGTCTCTTTTAATTACGCGCGTGTAATTCTATGATTGAGCTCTAAATCCAGAAATCAGTAAAATTTTGGGACATAAACAAACCTCAATATCTTGACCAATTATTAAATATTGAAATTTTTAACTGTACATACCTACTCGATTGAAATAGGGAAGAGATACACTTATTAAATTTTTAGATATACTTAAAAATTAACCGTGTATTAGTTTTTCACAATCTTCAGCTCTAACATGCTTTGTTTCAAAAGCCAGCCACATTCACAACAAAAATATTAAAAATTTGTTTAAATTTGAACTAGGCAATTTGGTAAGTACCTAATAGATTTTTATGTAATCACTAGCGGTCACCCTTGTGTCCACCTTCTACTATTCTTACTACTTCTTTCCTGTCATCCATCCTCATCACACACAGTCCTCATTATATTCCAACTGATTATAAGTACCCTTGACCCGTTCCATTTTGTTAACCTTCAAAAGAAAGTGATGCTTAAATCTCTTAACAGACGTGGAAGTAAAAACCTTCATCGGCTTCATCCACGGTCGCTGCTACACTCTGTCTCCCAAGATCCAGGGAACCAGAGCTACCAGAAATAGCGGCTACTCCATCACCCTGCAGCACAGCGCCGCTGACATCGCAACCAGTGCTAGTATCTACCCTCCAGGCTACCACGTCTATATACACTATACCATGGAACCCTTTACTGGTGAGGAATTCTATGACACCATATTGTTTAGCAGACATAAGTTTCTGAAAAGGAGTTCATATCCATAATTTAATCAAAATCAACTTATCGAAATGGCTTAACTTTATGGCTAAATTTACGGCGAAGCCAAAAGTCAAAATTCAAACATAGGATAACTTGCAGAAATCTTTTCAATCAACTATTGTAATTTGGCTTAGTAACTTCAGACCGCTTTCTGAATATAAAAATATAAAGTCAAACAAATAAATTAAAGATAATTGATGCTTAGCTTCGATTTTGATAAATTGTATATTCTTTACGTAATTATATTATACTCGTATGTGTAGAAGTACCGGTACACAATGGTGGTTTAGTGGACTACCTGTACTCCAACGTAGGGGAGACAATCGACGTGAAGCTGTCAGTCAACCAGTACTTGATGATCAGCAGGGAAGATGGTCCCTGCATCAGCGATGACGACTACAGTGCCAACAATGTACGTATTTAGCATCCATTTTGACGAAGCAGAATACAGTTATTTTTAATTTAATAAAACCGGTCAAGAGCGAGTCGGACTCGCGCAGCGAGGGTTCCGTACCATCATAATTGCACCATCAAACCACACTGCAGATTAGAATAATGAAATTAGTCAGCGCCATCTCTTGAACGATAGTGGAACTAATGTAAACTTATTTTGAAATTTGATAATTTCTTAAAAAGTGTGCTATATTGAGACATCGTTTTATTTTTCCTGTAATCTTTATATAAATTGCGAATGACATAGAATTATTTCAGATTTTTCTCTTTGCAAACTTCGGAGATAAGGGGGTGGGAACGGTATTTTTTTTACTATTTTCATCATAAGTCGAAAACTGTGTGGTCTTAAACAAAAAGAAAAAAATATTGTAAACGTGCAAATGGCGCTATTTCATATGATACCCCACATACCCTAGTAGCCCCACTTAAAATTTTTAAGACCACTTTTCAGTCCCTGTTATAAAAAAGATATTTATTTCTTATTTGCAAAGTAGTTGGGCAAATGTCATCTTAAACTATTCCAAATTTGAAGTTGATACCATTAGTAGTTCTCGAGATATCCAGCTGTGACAGACAGACAGACAGACTGAGTCACACCATAAGGGTTCCTTTTTTACCATTTTGGTACGGAACCCTAAAAATGGAACAAATCGTCAGGTATAAATATAATAAATAAAAAAAATTAGACACCAACACCATCATAGGTCTCTAGGTATACATTGTTCCGATTCCATAGTACAGCACCCGGCATATATCTTGAAATTTTTTCGACGGAGTGCGATTCGTTTGCGCATGTGCTCTTGTGAGCGACCAATAGCGCGCGCCCTTCTCCCGCCGCCCACGCCCCTCACCGCTACGCATGCCCAAAATACGCGTTCCGCGCAATTCCCACCCGATTTCAAGAGTTATGCCTCGTATTGTAGCATCCATTTTGATGAAACAGAATACGTTAATTAGTTGTTTGCTTACTGTTATTTAATTTATAGGTACATATATGAATAGGTATATCCTTATCCTTACTTCCTTAACCTTACTAATATTATAAATGCGAAAGTCCGTTTATTTGCTTATTTGTTAGTTTGTTTTTAACGCCTTCACGTCGAAACTACTCAACCGTTCATCAAGAAATTTTGCATACACGTTCTCAGAGGTACCGTGAAGGGTACCATTTATCCAGAAAAAAGTACTGTTCCCGAAGGATAGCAAAAATAACTTTCCACGCAGACGAATTTGCGGGCGGTCGCTAGTTATAAATATAAATATTGGACACCATCATACCACACCAGTACGAGTAAATCACTTGTGTTATGGAAGTCAGAGACAACGATGATTCCACATACACCCTCAGATTGGTCTGAGCATACACCCAAACCTGAGATAACAAGGAACGGTGAGGTCCCGAGTTCGGGACCTTACAGATGGCGACAAAGAGAAATGTAATAGTGATTATGATAAATTATGCTCTATTTGTCAAATACTTCCATTAGATTATAAATTAAAATACATGATAGCAATAGAACATTACTACAACGAAGAATATAAAGTGGAAGTAAAAAATAAATATAATACAAGAAGGGTTAGGCAGAACAAGTTTTAGCCAAGTACAATAAACTATTATGGTAAAAGATGTTCCGATATTTAGTGCCTGAAATATGTAATGAGGTAGATTTAGTTAGAGATGATAATAAAGTTTGTAAACCCGCTCTTAAAAGAAAATTAAAAGATTATTTCTTAAGCAAATAGTATAACATAAATAATTAATGTAAAAAGAAAAAGTTAAAGTACGAAAATTATAATAGGTGTACACAAGTAAAATATTTGTTAATGTGAGTGCTTTTCTTTGCCAACAAACTGCCATGCAGTTTGGCGAATACTTATGTATGTGCAACCTGTAAATTTTCTAAATTTCATTAAATAAAAATAAAAAATCAAGAAAGCTAGTGTTCAGTACAAGCCACTCGACCACGGAGTTCGTCTGTAACATATCTGTAGCCTATGAAAGATCCCCAAATTGTCAGTTCATCAGTATCTTACAAGAAGAACAAGAATTTCTCATATCATAGGATTGAAATACCGTTAAAAAAAATAACGATAAAAAAATAACGTTAAAACATTTTATCGTTAAATTTACCGCTAAAAATAACGTTAAAATATTTTACCGGTAAAATTAACGTTAAATTTAGCGTTAAATTTAGTACCGGTAAAAAATTAACGTTATTAATTGGAATAACGTTAATTTTAAAGTAACGGTAAAAAAATGAAGAAATAATATTAAAATTACCGTTATTTTAGTAAATAACGTAAAATTTAACGTTATATCTCAAATTAACGTTAAAATTAACGTTATTATTTGACATAACGTTAATGTTAAAATTAACGGTAAAAATAGTAAAATTAACGTTATATTTAAAAATAACGTTAACATTCCCTGATCATACGACTTGGTAGGATAATAATTGAGTCAATCAATATCCAAATGAGAAATGTCCAATTTCAGTGCACCACTCGGTATGTTTGGGACTATGTTGGACAATCTGCTGGTTGCTCTGGACCTTGGATGCTGGACAGCAATCTACCACCTTGCAGTGACTATGATTCAATGAATCGATTGATGAGTACATATCTCAAGTAAGTATGGGTGATAAAATTTATTTTTAATGTAAAAATATTTAATAACTGTCGATAGTATATGTTGTGTCTCAAAAGTTGAGATGAGAATTTGAGACTCACCTTTTTCATTTTGCGACCACTTCGATACTTAGCAATAAAGCAACCTTGTCATAGCAAAATCAAACTAAAATAGTCTGAGTGACAAAGTTCATTAAATACGGGTCATACTTTAACGTCATTGACTGTTTTCATTTATAATTATTTAAAACCTTAAATGATAATGATCATATTTATATTTGATTTTTACTTCGCAGCTATATCACACAACAGCACAACAGCAGTGCGTGCCTTCGGTTCTGCCGCTCCTACCTCTACAAGGGATTCGTGAACGATCGCCACCACTTTGCTTGGGACTCTGCAACGCAAACGTGGGCAGTTAAAATAGGCGACGCTGCGCTGCAGACTCAGGTAGGTGATCTCACTCGCAGTAGGTATTAAAGAGTTCATTAGGTTAGGCTGGGTGCGATTCGGTTGCCATAAAAACAGTTAATCTAATTTCAATGTCACTAACGTTTACTTCATCTAATTTTTATTTGACCTAAAAATAAATGACATAATTTTTATTTAACCTATTATTCATTTGTCATCATTATTATTTGCCATATTTACATTTGCTCTAACGTTTATATCCCATAAGTATCATTTGATATATAGCTTTTTTATCTAACTTACATTTCATATACATATCATTTGATCTAATTTTACATGTTATAATCAACTTTTTACAATAAAATAGAAATAACTAGCCTTTGTTATCATGATGCTTGCTTAGTTATCAAATCCACTAATGTTTAATGTACTTACATCTATTAGCATACATATATTATAACATAACAATGACTAGACATGCAAGCAAGCATTCAAGCATGCATGTAGCTTGCCAGTAGGTTAGGTTAGGTAAGTGTTTTGACCACTCGCAGCGGAGTTCCACAACGCTTGCTTGCATGCTTGCTTGCATGCTGCATGCTTGCTTGCATGCTGCATGCTTGCTTGCATGCTGCATGCTTGTTTGCATGCTGCATGCTTGCTTGCATGCTGCATGCTTGCTTGCTTACATGCTGGCTTGCTTGCAAAATGCTTGCCGGGGGGTGCAGGGGGGCTGGCCCCCCTGCTCGGGGGGGTCGGGGGGCCTGAGGCCCCCCGCTATAAAGAAACACTTTTAATGCACCTACCAGTAGGTTAGGTTAGGTTAGTGTTTTGACCACTCGCAGCGGAGCGAGCGAAGCGAGCGGAGCTCCACTATGCATGCATGCATGTTGCATGCTTGCTCTCATGCTGCATGCTTGCTTGTATGCTGCATGCTCGCTTGCACTCTGCATGCTTGCTTGCTTGTATGCTGCATGCTTACTTGCACGCTGCATGCTTGCTTGCACGCTGCATGCTTGCTTGCAAGCTGCATGCTTGCTTGCACGCTGCATGCTTGCTTGCACGCTGCATGCTTGCTTGCACGCTGCTTGCTTGCTTGCACGCTGCATGCTTGCTTGCATGCTTGCTTACTGCATGGCTGTTTGCTTGCCGCATGCTTGCTTGCATGCTTGCATGTTGGGTGCTTGCTTGCAAAATGCTTGCTGGGGGGTGCAGGGCAGCTGGCCCCAGGCTCCCTGCTATAAATAAAAACTTAATACACCAGGTAGGTTAGGTTAGTGTTTTGACCACTCGCAGCGGAGCGATACTGTAATTTTGGCAGTAAGCTAACTGTTTTAGAACCCTTTATGGAGGATTTAAAGCATGGGTGTGGATAAAAATATATAAGTAATGAAATCATATTTTTTGGCTATGTTTGTTTTTATAGCATTTAAATCATAGGTCAAATAAAATTATGTTTAATGATGAATAGAGTAAATGAATGTAATATGAAATGTGATTTATATCATCTGTTAATTAGATCAAATGATTATTGTGTCAAATAGTTTTTATATCACATGTATTTAGGTCAAGTGAAATTATATTAACCGTATGTTATATTATTTCATTGGTATGTCAAGTGAAATTATATGAAATGTTATTATATCCTCTGATCGTTAGTGCATGTAAATTTAGGTCATACATTACACACCCGGTTAGGCTAGGTTAGATTGGATCTGCAGCCAAAAACGCGCGAGTTAAGGGAGCGGGGTGAGCATGCCGCGGCAGCGGCGGCGAAGCGACAGAAACGATGTTTTTGTAAAATGTATTATCAATTCATAAAGGTCCTTAAACTTCCCGAAGCCTTAGCAGTTTCGCTCGCATCGTATCCGATTCTTATACGTTAAATTTAAACTATAATAAAAATATATTTATGAGTATGATAATAAAAAGTAACAACTTTTTTTTAATAAGGTCAAAAGTAACAGAGAAATATTTATCGACTTTTCAGTTATACATCTACTTCAACACTATGATGGTCTCAGTTTACGAAGAACGGTATAATTACGATTGGAACCTATTTGTATCAGACCTTGGAGGAAGTGTGGTGAGTATACATTGAAACTGAATTGACTATTAAAAAGTTACTTTTTACTTCCCCCTACTTCAAGATATTCATTCGGCGTCTAGTGGGTGTGCGGCCAAGTACCTAGCTTGTGGTGCAACAAGCTAGGAAGGAACCAGGGGGCTACTCAAATGGTCACTTTTCTCTTCGTTCGCTAACTTAAAAAATAAAAATAAGCCATAAACACCAAAATAACGTGTCGTAAGCTTGTCAATCCATACAATACAACAATGTCTGTGATTCACATAAACTTGCGACGTCTGACTTGATCGTTTAATTGCTTATTTTTGAGCTTTAAGTTAGCGAACGAATAGAAAAGTGGCCATTTGAATAGGGGGGCAGATTTATCAGTGATATGTTATAATCACAAACTAGTTCCACCTCTTTCACACCCGCCCGACACCCTATTGCCCAAACACACAACACAACACAACTCTACCAAAAAGTCATGTGCCAAGTAAAAATAGTAATATTTTTGTCACAGGGTTTCCTTCTGGGGCTGTCAGTGATAAGCATCATGTCGATCCTCGGAAAGTTCTGGTCTATCTTCGTCAAGCCCTCCAGCAAGACATCAAAGGAAGAAGAAGTGAAGACTGATCCTGATGAGAAGAAATATCAAAATGGCGTCAAATGCAATGAGAAGAACATGCTAAAATTCAATGAATACTAAATTGTAACCAAATATATCAAAATTCCTTTAAATTCTTAGACGAGCATCTACAGTATAAAATACCATTATATTCCATTTCTTATTTTCAATTAGCATTGCAAATAGTTTATCAATGATTGAGGATTTCGGGTACAGTTGTTTCCATGTTCTTCTAATTTTAAAATGAAGATTTAAGCACTATATAATTTAAAGTGTATCCAAAAAGTTCGTAAGTTTAAGCCAAGATCCAGTTTAGTCCAATAAAATTGTCGCCTGAAAGTACGGGGTACCTTGCGTGAAATCCGGTAGTTCTGATTTTTTGAAGACTTGTTTATGATGTTGGCCGAATGAATAATCCAAGTTTGTGACCTCAAGAGCCGAACGCAACTATGTCAAAAATCGAAAAAACCACGTAAATTTCCGATTTTGGCGATTATAACCCTGAAGAACTAGTTTTTGATAGTACCTTTTCAGGGCGTTTTTAAAGTAGACTAAATTTGCTACAATATGAAACTATAATTAAATAGGCTAGTTGACAAAATTTGTAAAAAAGTTTAAAAATAAAGTTTGGTATCTATTTTACCCCAAAAATATATTATTTTAAGAAAAATAAGTAATTTTACCTATGAAAAGGCCAAAACTGTCATGGCGTCTTGAATGACGTCACGCCTCGCGAAACATTCGTGTTTGTTTATGACCGTCAATTGTTTTTTTACACGACTGCCCAAAGCAAAAGAGTGTATAAATATGTTCAGGATTCATGTATGTTTGTGGGTATGTGAGTTTCTTTATTCCACCATAACTTCTAAATGGCTCAATAGATTTGAATGTATGGGGGTATCGTTAGAATCCTTACATCATTCTGAGTGACACTGGCTATATTTTTTTGAAAAAAGTTGATATGGCGACTGCTCAGACCAAATAAAAAAGTAAAGACGGAGTTTTCCGACAAAGCGGTCAAGCCAGAAAAACTACGCCTTGGCTGTGTACACACACAGTTTACGCACACATATGTAACGAAACTACGCCTTGGCTTTCGTTCGTCATTGGACGAACCCTGCCGCCCGACCCCCGCCCGCCCTCTAGTACGCACACATGTACCATCAAAAACCGGCTTCACTTAGGTTGTTCGCAACCACTGCGCAACGCTCCATCTTCCTTTTTTATTGATCTGAGGGCGACTGTAGCACGCCATTTTCAAATGTGAAAAAAAATTTTTTTTCTTCAATTATTACAATATGGGCATCAAATGAAAGGCCATAATGAGCACATTTCAAAACTATATAATTTGTAACTAAAATGTGTAAAATAAAAATATATAAATTTAAAAAATATTAAAAACACGACTGCTCATCCAAAAACGAACTAAAAAGATAAATAACAAGGTGTCATTGCAGTCGGGGGACCTCTTTAATTGAAAATTGTTCCACAAAACGGTCCCCCGACTGCAATGACACCTTTTTAGTTCGTTTTTGGCTGGGCAGTCTTGTTTTTAATATTTTTAAATTTATTTATTTTATTCGAAAACGTCGTCGTCGTCGTTATCGAAAATGATAGCAACAACAAATGTTACGCGAGGCGTGACGTCACGCGTCTCTGATTGGTGTTCAATGTCACGTGATTAAATGTCCAATTTTGCCGATTTTATTTTCCGTAAATATTGGTAATCTTTATTTATTTTAATGAAAAAAGTGATTTTTGGGTTACTATTTAACATGATTAATCATTAGAAACCTTATGCTAGCCGATTTATTCTTAGTGGAAACAAGCCTATTGTCTCTGTAGACCCAATATTTTCAGAGATAAAGCTTTTCAAAAGTTATAATGTTTTCGAACTTCGCAATTTTTTGCATTATTAAAGACGACTTAGAAATCGTCATTGAAACCAGAGCTTTTGCTCTTCATCCATGCCTTTAGTGGTTGTGACTTGATATCCTGCTTAGGGGAGAAGCAAATGCAGTCCATGGTCGAAAACAATCCAGGCATCGAAAAGGAAGCTGCGATTTTTCTCGACACTAACTCTACACCTGACGAGATAGCAGCAGCAGGAGAGCAAGTCATACGACGATCTAGATTCGGACGAACCTCAACCGGGACCTTCCAAATGGCTTAATTAACTAATAATATTGCAAAAAATTTAATACTAATAATAACTGATACTTTAATAACTAATAATATTGCAAAAAATTTCGAGGTTCGAAAAAATGAAAAATTTTGAAAGGCTTCGTCTCGGTCTACAAAGACAATTTTAGTCTTGTATTGTCGCAAATATAGTCTATTTTAAAAAGTCTTGAGATGGTACTATCAAAAACTAGTCATTTATGGTTATAACTAGCGGCCGCCCGCGACTTCGTCTGCGTGGAAAGTTTTTTTGCTATCCCTCGGGAACAATCCTTTTTTTCGGGATAAAAGGTACCCTATGTCCTTCTCTGTACCCCTAGCAACGTGTATGTAAAATTTCATGATGATCGGTTCAGTAGTTAAGACGTGAAGGCGTAACAAACAAACAAATAAACAACAAACGGACTTTCGCATTTATAATATTAGTAAGGATTGCCAAAAAGTCGAAATTTTTGCGGTTTTTTCGATTTTTGACTTAGTTGCGTTCGGCGCTCGAGGTGACAAACTTGGATTATTCATTGGGTTAACATCATAGACAAGTCTGCAAAAAATCAGAACTACCGGATTTAACGCAAGCTCGAGCGATCGTCGTGGAGATTCTGGGGTGGCATTCACCTAGAATGATTTATTTATGTTTATCAAAACATATATCTACATCGTGAAATTTTAATCATTTGGTTCCCGCAGTAGATGGTTCCACTCATGATTACAAGCAACTTTTAGTATGGGCCAACTCTGATATCGCGAAAAAAAAGTCAGCTGTTCCATACGAAAGCGCAATACCTACTCGACTTTAATGTATGGAACAGCTAATTTAATTTTTCGTGATATAAGAGTTGGCCCCATAGTAAAAATTACTTGTAGTCATGAGTGGAACCACCCCACTCCGGGAACCAAATGATTAAAATTTCAGAGTGTATGATTTCTCGCCCGAAATCTACCATTGATCGTTCGAATTTACGACATAGGTTTTGCGTCAGAGCTGTCTATTAGGAATTCGGTTTTGTTACGGAAGCCAAACTCTTACATATTGTAGTATATTTGGCAAGGTCTTATCAAGGATTAGTTACAAACCCGAACGTGGAAAACAAAAACTCTAAAACACTATAGAGTATACTTACTTATTACTAACATAATTATAATAATTAATAAACATATAGTTTCTCTGGTCCCAACACATTTATTCAAAGCTCTTTTTTGGAAATCTGAAACACACAGTACCACGTGGTACCACCATCCTGTACCGAGGCAAATAAAGACAACCTATTTTTTGTACATTTTAGACATGTGCGATTGATACAAAATCCGGGTTTTCACATTTTTAGATATGGCGAATATTGTTCCACTTTTTCTTTTGGCAGTTCTACCGTAGAATAATGAGACTTTTTTCTAATTATAGTGCTACGGTTTAGTACTTTGTGGTAGTACTAATGAGAAAAATATCTCATTAGTGCTACGGTAGATATGCCCGTTAGGTCAAAAGGACACAACATGGCGAAACCCGATATAGTCATTTTGCCACATTTTTCAACAGAGTTTGTCCCTATACTCCAGCCGTATTACGGAAAGAATGTTTGTACACAAAACTCCACATGTTTCGTAATTATATCACAAACACGTTATGTTTCAGTAAATTAACTCTATAAATACAACTTATACAACATAGGTAAGCTACCAACGATATTCAAATATTTATAAAACATGCAATAAAAAAGTACTTATGAGGTAAAGTAGGGTTAATCATTATTTCCTTAAGTTGGCTGGAGTGTAAATCATTATACTATTTAATTATCTTTTTTGTATTACTGGTCTATGTCATAATTTATACTAATAAATCAAAGCAGAGACTTAAATGTGTTCATTAACTATATAAATATTTATCTATATATGCGCAACTATTGCACCTCTTGGCAATTGAGCGATTGCATTGCATCTGATTCTGACGCATGTTCATAAAGTAGGGTTTACTTATACAAGCGGAGCGATAAACTGAAGCGTTAAAATGTTGATAAAAATTTAGTGATTTTTGTAACCGCAGATACGAGTATAAGAGAAGATGACAAATTGTGATTCCACATAGGTGCGATGTGACTTTTTTTATGGAGCACTCATGGCGGAACTTGACTGATTGATTGTACTCGATCACGTTTATTAAACAACGCTCGGTCCGGCCAGATGTCGGATGGGTGACCATTAAAGTGGCATTACAACTGAGCGCTTCCGTGCTTCGGAGGGCACTTTAAACCGTCGGTCCCAGCTGTGGCCATCTGATAACAGTCGCTAAGCCAAGTTAGAGGCCTTACTGGCAGCTTGATAAACTCTAACACCAGAGGTGGCCACTAATCTGAATTCGATAAGAAGAAGAAGAATCTTTTTCATCACAATGAAAACAAAAACGTGCAGTCAACGCCTCATCTATGAGCACTTTACAAATCGCTCCCGCTCCTCCTATGCACTGTGATGATGGTTGATTTATTAGTCATCCAGGAGCCATGTCGATAACCTGAATTAGTGACAGCTCATTTGTACAGCGGGAATGATCTATCTGTGATCGAGAACTTACAGCAACATTGTATATATTGGCAGTAATTAATTTTAATTAATTACATAAAACGCCCTTTACTTGCACTTTTATGAAATTCTACAAACAATTTTACAAACTCTACTGTCGTATCAAAGATATTACAAAACGATTGGTAGAATTATTGATATAATAATGTTTATGGCACCAAAGTGCAAAAGTTTATCAACTTACAAAAGTTTTATTTGGTTAATTTTAATAATAAATAAATACTTGAACAATTTCACAGTCATTAAAATTCATAATTTCAATTTCTGCCCGGCCGGTAATCGAACCCGGGACCTCTAGCGTTATAGACCGGCATGTTGGCCACTGCATCTCTCAGGTCGTCGACTGATATTTAATAATAATGTTATTTTTTTCTTCTTATAGTAGGTAAGTACTTACTACCTCTCCCATTATCAAACATAAGTTTTTGTAAGTTTCAATGTTTGCAGTCGAAACAGTCACCTAGAAATGTTTTATTTAAAATAGCCTTTTTTGCGTAAGCGCATATATTCTGACAATCGGTGCACTTGCTTTAACCGCCGGGAGGGACTTTAAATAGCGCGCCGGGGAGCTACCACTTGATTCATGGAACGGCTTCCACCTCGTCCGGGTGTGTCAGAACAATTGACTGAAAATTAGTGAAACTATAAATTTTACTGCCGCTTAGCTGTTAGAGAAGCAAACGGTCCGTCTGATGGGAAACATTTGTCTTGTTATACAAGTTTACTTCATTCGTAAAAAAATTGATAAAGTCCATTAAATAAAAAAAAGCTTTTTTGTGAATCCGTATGAAATTTTAATCATTTGGTTCCCGCAGTGTGGTGATTCCACTCATGATTACAAACAACTTTTACTATGGGGCCAATTCTGATATCGCGAAAAAAAAATAGCTATTCCATACAAAAGCGCAATAGCTACTCTACCTTAATGTATGGAAGAACGGGTTTTTTTCGCGATATCAGAGGCCCCATAGTAAAAGTTGAGTGATGAGTGGAACCACTCCCCTGCGGGAACCAAATGATTAAAATTTCACGCCGCATACAAGAATGAATGTTATATTTTCTTTCCACGTCTATTATAATATCGTACTCACTCACGGCTGTAATTGAAAAAAGTCCTACGCTGGTGTTAGGTATGTTATGTTAATCGTCATTGTTTTACTATACGGTTTTCGGGAGTAGCCCCCCAGTTCACAAAGTTCAACAAGAATACTGCAAACAACTTAGAAACCGGCCAGTAATAAACCAAAGAATAGACGGACTCATTTAAAAATAGCTACCAGACTATTTTAGAAAGAGCATTATATCTCTGTCATCGCGTCACCGAACGAGGGAGATGGAAGACACCCGTCTATTTCTCGTATCCGGGCAAAGCACACCCACCATTCTTTTGTCCTTCCCACTTCGCTAAATATAGGTCACTCACTGGACAGAATTGGGCAAGTATGCGCAAGAGTTTGTCATGCTACGGGAATTTGACGTCACTGATTTCAAATTTAGAAGCGCCGTTGTAATCTAGACGCACGTAGTTGTTAGAATTCAATGTTTATGTTACTATACTCTAGACCAGAAAAACATAAAATTTATGACCAGGCAGGTATGGTATCTGGCCTAAGTCTGTTCCTCTACGAAATGGTAGAAAAACAGTTTTATACTCCAAAGGGGATCTCAATTTAAGTTCGTATTTCGCAGGCAACAGAAAATTTATTACAATTTACGCTCAGAGTAAAAAAGCTTTCAGACAACCGCAGAGCTTGCAGTCTCTCTGTCAACTGAGCTACGGCAAGAAATAGACCTTCAAATATATAGCATTTTCTGAACTACGTCATCATGAAATGAATCATTGAAATTCTATTCAATGTTTATTTTTACAATTCTATTGGATTGCAAGCTATAAATTATGAAGTGACATAAAGCTTTCGACCAAAGTTTTTTAAGCTTTGCTAAGTGCGTGAATGAGGCTAACAAATATAATTCTTATATGTATAGAATAAGTATTAATATGAAGAAACGAATATGAGATATTAAAGATAAGTCAGTAGCTGAGCGATATTTACCAAAAAATATTTTGCTCACGTGTCGTGTAGAAACATGTTTGATTAAAACATTTGGTTCGGTGTTTAGAACAGTAAACAGATTGTTTAGGCGGAATTAAAAAAAAAAATGGATTGTGAGCCATAATAATTATTTAAAGTTCACTTCATTAGATGTCGTAATATTACACCCCTTGAAACTTGCTACCTTAAACAAACTGTAAAATCGTAGCAGAATCGTAGCGAGGGTCTGCTACGGTCTGCTACGAAATTCATTGTCGTAGCAGATCCTTGGATCGAAAGTATTCGACAAAACTGTTCTGCAACTTCAAAGAAAAGTTATAAATATTAAATTAGTGCTAGAATCTCCGCTCCAAATTCAAGTCTAGGATACAAACTTGCCGTTCTTGATAAATAGGCTTAATAATGTTTGGGCAATTTTGTACCTTATTGTAATGAATTAAAGATCCAATTATTTCAGTATTTCTCTACATCGGCAGATGTATTTCATCAATATGGTCTGCGTTACCATCAGTCTGATATTTATAGTTCATCTGTGATATATTTTATCGACGGTTTGCCAAAAAATATTGAAAGCTTGAAGTTGTTGAACTGTTACTCGCAGTATTTTATGGAAGTGCGATTATTTATTTTCAATAAACAAATACTATATAAATAGGGAGATATTTCTTGTGATGTTGGAAAACTAAGATTTTAGATTTTTTTCGATGACTAAAAATACTTTTCATGACGTGTATTTTGCTATTTCGTTTATATAGAGCAGTCGGATTTGGTTACTTGTCCACCGTCATCATGTCAAAAAAGTCTTAAATTTTAATAGACTGTAAAAAATATATTTTACCATTTAAAAAAGGCCAATTTTTATAATAGAGTACTAATAGAGACAAAGTAAAAGGAAAAAATATTTACACGCCAAAAAGCAGCATCGAAAGTATGTCTGAAAAAAATATTAGTATCTTTTATCTATCTTTTCACTTTCAGTGTGTGTGTCATTTACTAGGTATCCTTATTTATGTCACGATCTTTGACTAGATACCATCTGTGCTTGGCGAGCAGCCACTCTTAATTGTAACTGATAATACTAAGTATTTTTACAGTCAGTAATATTATATGCTACATAATTACATAGCTGTTTCTTCGGTGTTACAACTTTCATTTGGATGTTCTCTGATAGACTAGGCGCCACCTCGCAACGAGTCCGCTCTTGTATATGTCACCGTATGTCCATCAGCCATTTTAATGTCCCCACTGCTGGGGCACAGGCCTACCTTATGGGTGGATAAGGAGGACGGGCCATAACCCACCACGCGGGCCCAATGCGGATTGGTGGGTGTTAACGACTGCAAATGCAGCTGGGACCAACGGCTTAACGTGCCTTCCGAAGCACGGAGGAGCTCGAGATAATAAATTTTCGGTCACCCATCCCATGACCGACCCTTGCGAACGTTGCTTAACCTCCGCAATCGCTGGGCCAGGCGCTAAACCACTGCGCCACCGAGCTCCTCGTCTACTGTCACCGTATACAACATGTTAATGAATTAACGCAAAATGAGAAAACCGTTTCTTCGGACCATCAAACTGACCAACTCTGAAATCGCGAAAAAAAATCAGCTGTTTCATACAAAAAATAATAATCTTATCTATATATATAAAAGCGTAAATCACTCACTGACTCATCACGAAATCTCAGAAACTACAAGTGCTAGGAGTCTCAAATTTTGCATAAGGTTTCCTTTTAGGGTGTAGGTGCTCACTAAGACGGGATTTTGCGAAATTCAATCCCTAAGGGGGTGAAACAGGGTGGCAAAGTTTGTATGGGAGAATGCGATTCCTTGGCCCGATTGACTTGAAATTTGGCATAGACGTTTTTTCACAAAATTAATTGAACACGTGTTTCGCATTTTTTTGAAATGTATCCCCTAACAGGGTTGAAAAGGGGTAGAAAGCTATTTTTAGGGTGATTGATTTCGATATCGGAATCAAAACTTCTTAGTGCATTTTAATGATTAAGAAAAATAAATGTCAGTTGTCAGGTTGTCACCTCCCCTGAGACTGTAATTATGTCACCGCACGAGCTGACATTTCATGTTGTATAAGATTTTATCCTGATTTACACTATTTTACGAAATATTAGTCTACTTATAAAATGTGGAAAAATCTGGCAAATATCAGATATCTAACGTGACAAGGAATGTGGTGTTGAAATTGAGAGCCGGATAATAATGCACAACATTAGTTGCACCCGACATAATTTGCAAGGTCACGTTATTTTAGCCAGGAAACTTTTCAGTCATAAGCAGCAGTCAGAAATTCAACAAATATTTATTATAAGAAGATTATAAGCGTATCAAAGTTTCATCATAATCGGATGTGAATGGTTTAGGAGTGCATAGGAAACAAAATAATAAACATACATAGATTTTTATTTAAAAAGATGATACCTTAGATTATTTATATGTCATACAAATACATATAAATAATCTAAGGATGATACCTACCAAACTATTAAGTATGAGTATTAAATGTTACATAATATTATTATACTTATTTTGTTATATTACTGCTAAGAAATTTTATTAAGTACCTACCTACCTACCTTATACAAAATCATGAACAGTAGGGCGTCTCGGTTCTGTAACCAAACTCGAACCCCACTTCGAATCTCACTTCACTCATTGACCTGCATATATTTACACAAAAAAAATTTTTTTCATGTCAGTGACTTCACTGCACGGGACGGGAACTTTAAATCATAAATAAGATAATGATAAGATTTTTTTTTCATCACAAAATATTTTAGATAGCTACCTAAAATTATTGTAATCGGTAAAATTGCTCATTAAGTTAGCTAATTTCTAATAACTAATTCACGCGAAGTGAAGTGAAGTATAGTGAGATGCGCGTTTGGTTACAGATTCAACAGATCGCGCAGGTAAAACCGCGGGGTGCAGCTATTACCTATATATCACAAAATTGTAAGAATGTGAAAGTTTTGATGTTTGGATGTTGTTCATTTTGTTACTCAATCACGTCTGAACGGGTGAACGGGATTTAGACGAAATTTGGCACAGGAATACATTATAGTCTGGAATACTTAACACAGGCTTCTTTTCATGCCGATCATTGGTTTCCAAGGGAAGACAACGATTACCGACTCCCACGCGGGCGGAGCCACGGGCAAATGCTAAACATAGTATAAAACAAAGTCGCTTCCCGCCGTCTGTACGCTTCTCTTAAACTATACATAAAAATCGCAATAAAATCGATCTTTTAAGTTTGGAAGCTAGGTTGCCTCAGAGTCCTCTGACAGATAGACACACACACACTTCAATTATATTTTAACACCCCTTGCGTACGTCATATATGTAGATATCCTGTAGTATAATCAAATAACTTCACACTGAAACCACATTAGCACAGTTTTACATTAGTAACTACATTGAACTGCACCCGTGCGAAGCCGGGGCGGGCCGCTAGTAATATATAAAATCGTAAACTGAATGACTGACTGATCTATCAACGCACAGCCCAAACCGCTGGACCTAGAGACTTGAAATTTTGCACACAGATACCTCATACAGTGTAGGCATCCACTAAGGAAGGATTTTTGAAAATTCCATCCCTAAGGGGGTGAAATAAGGGATGAAAGTTTGTATGAAAGTCCCTCAGTTTTGAAGCTAGGATCTTAAAATTTTGTGTTTTGGCTGACGATTGAAAATTAATAAATACGGGTCTCAGAGTTTTTCAAAATTCTACCCCCGAAGGGGTGAAAAGGGGTATGAAGTTGTGTACAGAAGAAAACCTTCATTTTCAAAGTAAAAATCGCTTAATTTATAATATAGGCTTACGGAAGAAAATCTAACGCAACGTAAATTGTTATTGTTAGTACTTCAACCCCTATGGCGATGAAATAGGGGTGAAATGGGTAAATAAACCTTAAAAATAGATATGGATGTAGTTACTGGGGTTTTCTGGTATGAAGATTGCGAAAATGACATTTATTTTGAAGTCCAACACGGTGGACATGATTTAACCCCCTAAAGGGGTGAAAATGGGGTTCAAATTATGTATGGAAAGAGAATATAAAATAGACATTACAACTTTTAACGTCGTAGGAGCACGTCTGAAAATAAATAGGAAAACATATATTTTGTGATTTTGAAAATCAACCCCTTAGAGGGTAAATGGGGTAAGTAAACATAAAAACTTAAAAATAGATATGGATGTAGTTACTGGGGTTTTCTGGTATGAAGATTGCGAAAATGACATTTATTTTGAAGTCCAACACGGTGGACATGATTTAACCCCCTAAAGGGGTGAAAATAGGGTTCAAATTATGTATGGAAAGAGAATATAAAATAGACATTACAACTTTTAACTTCGTAGGAGCACGTCTGAAAATAAATAGGAAAACATATATTTTGTGATTTTGAAAATCAACCCCTTAGAGGGTAAATGGGGTAAGTAAACATAAAAACTTAAAAATAGATATGGATGTAGTTACTGGGGTTTTCTGGTATGAAGATTGCGAAAATGATATTTATTTTAAAGTCCAATACGATGTACATGATTTAACCCCTAAAAGGGTAAAAATGGGGTTCAAATTTTGTATGGAAAAAGAATATGAAATAGACATTACAACTTTAAGCTTCGTCGGAGCACGTCTTAAAATAAATACGCAAATATATATTTTGTGATTACCCCTTAGGGGGTAAATAGGGTAAGTAAACATAAAAATCTATATATGGATGTCGTTCTTGAGGTTTTATGGGATAGTGATTGCGAAAATGACATTCATTTTGAAGTCCAACTCGGTGGACATGATTCAGCCCCAGGGAGAAAGGGAACGGGAACGGGAACTGGATGGGGCGGAAGAGAACGGGAATGGGAACGGAACGGGACGCGAACGGGAACGGGAACTGGACGGGACGGGAACGGGAACGGGAACGGGAACGGGAACGGGAACGGGAACGGGAACGGGAACGGGAGCGGGAACAGGAACGGGAACGTGAGCGGGAATTGGAATGGAACGGGATGGGATGGGACGGGAACGGAACGAGAGCGGGAACGAGAATGACATGGGATGGGACGGGACGGGAACGGAACGGGACGGGATGGCAACGGGGACAGGAACCGGACGGGACGGGAACGAGAACGGGAACGGGAACGGGATGGGACGGGAACGGAACGAGAGCGGGAACGGGAACGAAACGGAATGGGACGGGAACGGAATGGAACGGGGCGGGAACGGGACGGAATGGGAACGGAACGGCAACGGAACGGAACGGAACGGAACGGAACGGAACGGGACGGGACGGGACGGGACGGGTCGGGAACGGAACGGGACTGAACGGCAACGGGACGGGACGGGACGGGAATGACATGGGATGGGACGTAACGGGAACGGGAACGACCAGTCGTTTTTACGCGATTAGGCGGGTCCCCACCAAGCGAGCGAGCCTCGTGCGAGGTCCGCCACGTGCGGCAAACGTCTTGCCTCGCGAGGCAGCGCGCTTGGTGGGGACCTGCCTAATCACGTAAAAACGGCTGGTCGGATCTTGGTTAAAGGTTCCCTAAGGATTTTCTCTAATATCCACGCGGACGAAGTCGCGGGCGGAAGCTAGTGAAAATATAAAAAGTATGAAGCAGCTGATATTTTTTTCGCGATTTCAGAATTGGTCTCATAGTAAAAGTTGTTCAGTTTGATGGTCAGAAGAAACAGTTTTCTCATTTTGCGTTAATTCATTAATACGTTTTATAATTGTAAAAACTGTTAGATAATCTATCTCCCGAGATTGTAAACTGTCGAAAAATTCTGATCCATACTGCTTACAATTTAACGCACTACTTTTCTATAGATTATAATCCATGAGATTTCTTTCATAATAATTTTATGTAACTAATTCTAAAGCTTCGACTTATTTTCAACAGTCAACTCAACTCAATCGAACGAGCTCAAAGTCGGGTTGCATGGTTTTAGTGTAGAGTTCCTGTGGCCTTCTTCCGGCTCTATCATCAGATCAGCTCAATGACACCATAATATTACACTGTCTTCCAGTTCTGACCTATGTTTAATGTTTCAAGTCTTTAAATTATTGGAAAGATATATTAAAATCGTTTTCAAAATTTGTGGACAAACACAAACAAATAAATAAACGAGAAAGCAACCTAATAAAAACGTGTTAAAATAAATGGTGCCATCTTGAAAGAAAATTTATGCTAACAAATAAAGAATCGTCAAAATCGGTCTACTTGTAAATGTAGAAGTTTACGCGAAAATACATACATTTATTGAACATAAAAACCCAAGAGCATCTCCTCAAAGTTGGGAACGAAAACCGTGATTCGCTCTTCTTCGCTTCCAAGCGCTAAACCACGGGCCAGGCGCTAAACCACTGCACCATCGAGATCCTCATTTTCAGTCTTTAATAGGCTCTTATTCGCAAACATACAAATCAGGAATAAATGGGAGTTCGCGACCAGTTCCCACCTGGTTCCCACAATACCTTACATATTTACTATGTTGTATATTTAGCTTTGTGACTCTGTCGGTGCCTCGCCAGCTGGAGACTCTCCAGATGTGCTTACCTCAGCCCAGTCATTCATAAACAATGCATAAGGGATGTGAGTAATGACATTTTAAGTTGGTTTAAGCACTTTGTTATAAAAACTTATAAACTTTTTTTAGAAATGTTTTAACACTACGCTAACTAATGCCACAATAAGTCGCGGCTACGTTACAACTGATAAAGTACAGTCATTTTTGCTAGCAAAAATGGATTTATAGTTGACCATTATGATCATTAATTTCTAAATTATACTAAGTAAAACTTGATTTATTTAGTACTCTTCTATTTTTTAAATAATATAAGTTATGGGCTTTTTTGCGTGTGCGACGAAGCAGTCAATATATTAGCTTTGGCGTGGGTTTGGGCTCAAATAGTAGGATAATACTGTTTCGCTTTTCCGTTATTTGGAGAGAACTGTTAAACCATAAGAGTAAGTGTTTCCGACCAGCACCAGCTACAGCCTTTTTGGATTTCTCTTTGGTCTGCCTTCTAAATTCTAAATTTCTGTGACGTCTTTTTTTGTAAAACAAATGTTTGTAATGTTGTCAATAAACTTCTTACGGAAAAGAATGTGTTTGTGAGTTTTCGTGCCCTATCCTCAACAGTAAGCTTTTTAGTTTAAGAATTTCAACCAATTTATTATTTGAGATTTTAAAAAAACCACTGACCTGGTTTACGTGTAATAAAAATAATTGGCTGCGCTAGTTGACGGCTATAAGGCCCCTAAGCATATACCGTGAACCGAGGGCGTCGCCAGGGGTTGGCAGGTGAGGGACAGCTGCCCCCCCTAGAGGTTTAAAAATGTAGCCAACTGCAAATAACCAAAGTCCTAAGGATAAATCCTGCCCCATCTCAAAACTTGAATAAATTCACTAGGTGCTCTTGACTGCGTACCATGGGCAACAGCGTCGCTGAACCACTCCTAAGGTTAAAATCGCTTGCACGCCGCGCCGTCACCACATACATTTAGTTCATGCAGGGGCGATACACGCGCACACGAATTTTGTTGCTAACTGGTTAAGCGACGCTGTTGCCCATAGAACCTACAATTCATATTTTTCTCATCCTCTTTAATATTAACTTGCCCCCCGCCCTAGGCCATGGGCTTGGACGAAATTCGTCCTAGGCCATGGCTGGCGACGCCTTTTCCGTGAACGCCGAAAGTGTTACCGATTTCCAGAAACCTAACGAGATCAGGGGCCGTACCGGCTAACGAATCGATTATCGAAAAGTCTGCCGAGTTTCAACTTAAAACAGAAAAATCAAAGTAAGGAATTTCGTCTTGTACTTTCTGTTGACGTAATTCGGAAGATATCGATGTTCGTGTGACATCATGAATTGGGGTTCGCCATTTTGGCCTGATTGGGGCTCGATTTATCTGTTTTAATTTGAAACCCGACAGACTTTTCGATAATCGATTCGTTAGCCGGTACGGCCCCTGTATGGCATATCGGAATGAGGGCATCCTAAAAAAAACCGGCCAAGTGCGAGTCGGATTCGCGCACGAAGGGTTCCGTACCAAAAAACAGCAAAAAAAATCACGTTTGTTGTATGGGAGCCCCCCTTATATATTAATTTTATTCTGTTTTTAGTATTTGCTGTTATAGCGACAACATAAATACATCATCTGTGAAAATTTCAACTTGCTAGCTATCACGGTTCATGAGATACAGCCTGGTGACAGACAGACAGACAGACGGACAGCGGAGTCTTAGTAATAGGGTCCCGTTTTTACCCTTTGTGTAGGAACCCTAAAAATGCCTTAACGTCGTTAAGTGTACACGCTGAAATTTTAATCATTTGGTTCCCGTAGTGGGGTGGTTCCACTTATGATTACAAACAACTTTTACTACGGGGCCAACTCTGATAAAGCGCAAAAAAATCTGCTGGCAAACGCGCAATACCTACTCGACCTTAATGTATGGAACAACTGTTTTATTTCGCGATATCAGAGTTGGCCCCATAGTAAAAGTTGCTTCTAATAATGAATGGAACCACCCCACTGCGGGAACCAAATTATTAAAATTTCATGTTGTATGTCCAGATGTAACTAAAAATCTGTCTTAAAAATAATCTGCTAAGGCGAGAAACCTTAGGGATTTATATCTAGAGTAAGATCGCCGTAGTTAGCTGACCTGTCAAACGGGTGACTCACTGGGCCGGGCGACGTCAGGAACCAAATCCACCTCACATCTCGCCTTGCCAAATCTATTCTTGATAACGCCTGTCCACAGCCAACCCATATTCAACCTAATTCCAACCCACCAAGATCCATTCCCAAAATTTTGCCCAAATTTCAAACCTGCAAGCGATTTTATGTTTTGCCGCAATGAGTTTAGACTTTTATTTACGTAGCCAATGGGAAAACATGTTTAAATTGAGCTAAATATCGCCAAACGTCACTTTATAATAGGCTATCGGATGTAATCGAATGTCACAGTGCCTGGAAAGTTCTGGTTTACCTGAGAATATACCTGGCTGGCAACCTTGGAACAACATATCAGCCGTATCCAAACCAATATCAGCTATAGCGCACAGAACTTCCTTAGCGGTTGGATAAGAAGGATAGATACGTACCTGAATATGCCACTTTATCCAAAATAAATAAATCAGATTATATTAATTTGTCGTGTTCAATTTTCAGTTCACTTTCAATCCTTTAGTGTTGAAAACGTTGATAGCTGTTACATAGTAGCATTGTAAGTACTAATGCCACAGTACCGTCATTGTTATGGATCTGAGTATATATTTTAATCTAGTGCGGTATAAAACAATAACAATCTACCATTACCCATTCACAAAGAACATTTTTTACAAATTATTGTTTCATAATTTACTACTGAATTATATATATTATAAAAATAAAATAAAAATATATTATAAAAATTATAGAATTTAAACAGCCTTATAAATAGGTAGCGTTGCTATCTCTATAATTAAGATTCTATTTTTGTTAAGCTAATAAATAATAAGCAATATTTGATCGTTTCCTTTCATCATAAAATTTTGAGAGCAATCAGTAGTAAATTATGAAACAATAATTTTAAAAAAATGTTATACTGTCTATACAGCAAATAACTATTGACAAATGATATTGAAATATTTACCACCACAATCATCACTTGTGTTTTTCTGATGCATTTTCATCTTCTGCATCAGCTCTCGAAGTCCAAGGTACTAGAAACATAAAACCTTTGATGCACACCTAGAAGGGGTTGGATTAGATTGTTTTTAAATCTTGCATACCACATAATTATCTTTCTATAATAAGAGAATTAAAAAAAACATCTTGCAACGGTTGTGACGGTACGAACTATAAAAAAATGCGTGATCATTTCCATCTTCTGCATCAGCTCACGAAGTCCAATGTTCAAGCTCTCAAACTCCAATGACACAAAATCTTTGATGCATACTGCTAGAAAGGGTGGCATCAGATTATTTTTATACCTTGGTTTACATAAATCTTTCTAATAATAATAAAAAATATCGTGTTGCAACAAACTATAAAAAAATTGAGTGATGCATTTTCGTCTTGTGCATCAACGTTTTAGAAAAGAAGACTTTTTTACAAAAGTCCAAGGTTTTAGAAACACAAAACCTTTGATGCATACCCCTAGAAGGGGTCACATCAGATTGTTTTAAAACCATGGATACCACATATGTCTTTAATAGTACCTAATATAAATAATCATATTGCAACTACAAACAAACTATAAAAAAGTTGGGTGATGTATTTTCATCTTCTGCATCAGCTCTCGAAGTCCAAGGTCCTAGAAACACAAAACCTTTGATGCACACGGCTAGAAGTGGTTACAACGGATTGTTTTTTAACCTTCGTTTCCAAATATCTTCCTTATACCGATATAAAAATAATCTTATTGCAACGGCAAAAGCTGTAAAAAATATTGTGCGAGTGCAACCAATCTGTTTGTAATGGTAAAAATACCATTTTATTATTGTCAGTGTATTTGAAGGTTGAAAAATATTGCGATGTTTGTTAAAAGATGTCAACTTTTAGAAAATTACCTACACGGTACATAAACAATATTTAATTTAATTATCAGAGGTCAGAATCTGTTGGTCTTTCCAGGTCCGCATTGAATTTTTGCCTGGAAAATAATTATTTCTGAACTGTCACGCCGAAAAAAAAGAAAATTAGTCTAGTCAAAGTAGATACATTAAAAACAGGTACCAAATACGAAACTTCTCCTTTTTTGAAGTCGATTAAACAGAGGGCCCAAATCATATAACTTAAATGCGGGCTAGGATGACCGGCAGCTTAAACCGGCAGATTGCGATGTCTAATAATTACGAAGTGAAATAGTTAAGCTGGAGTCTGGACACAACTCAGTCGACGTCGAACGCCTGTGTGTATCGCCAACCAGTAATTTAGTGTAAAATATATGATGTATTTTAGAGTAAATTACTGTAAACAACGCGTTTAAATTATTTTTTAACAACAACAAGAAATAAATCACCAAATAGGTACATCTAGGTTCGATTGTAGTGTTATAAGATTATAAGGAAAATCTCAGCAGTCACAGAGTGATTGAAGTAAAGTATGATATAATAATATGTCAAAATTATAAAAATCTCTAGGGTCAGTTTACACAAAATGATTGAGCACACTTTAGTGACATTGAATAAATTTATCAGAAGAATAATGAACGCCAGTCTTGTGGGTTAACATGGGCGACTAAAGACGCACAACTTTCGCCGCACGGCGAAAATCGACCGTGTAAATGAAAAATTCGGCCTAGGCCGCAGGTGACTAAAAAATTTTCTGATCCGGTGGCCAAAACTGGAACTATGTTATTACATATTGTTACCTAGGTCACGCCATCACCTAACGATTCAATTTTGGAAGCGGCTTGCTAGGTAACTAAAGTTGACCGTTATTAAGAACGCGAACGTAGGGCGTTGGCGGTCAGAAGCAACATGATCGCCCGAAGGTTTGCTCGGTCTTCAGAGCAAGTTAAGATAACTCTTTTTAAATCATTCTGCCAATCTTTTTACACCGGCAGCCTTTGGGTGAGATATACGCAGAAGGCCTACAACGCTCTACGTGTGCAGTACATTAATGCTTTCAGGATGCTGTTGGGGCTGCCGTGGCGCTGCAGCGCGTCCGGCATGTTTGCTGAGGCGCGGACTAATGATTTTTATGCTATAATGCGCAAAAAAGTAGCCTCATTAATGAACCGAGTGTGCGGCAGCAGCAATAGCATTTTGAGAGCTGTGAGAGGTAGGTACGAGTGTCCTATTAGCCACCACTGGACGAATGTATTGATTAAGGTAAACTAAATTGTAATTCATTTAATTTTATTTTTGTTTTGATGTAGTTATTATTATTATTTTTTATTGATCTTATATTTTTTGATTTAATTTATTTTATAGTTATTCTAAATTGACATTATTATTATTATGATTATTGAATGTTAAATGAATATGGAACTGTTTGTTTTCCGAAATAAAGTATTATTATTATTATTATTACAGGTTGCTAAAATCGACACATATAAATAGCCCATTAGATCTAGCGAACTTAGAATTTGAATTGGTTTTCGGGATTATATTTTTATTTGACTAACTCGTTTAACACGCGCATGCGCCGTATGCGTCACTCACGGAAGGTACGAACTTTATTGAGGCCACGCATTTTTCACCAAGTCCACTCCTGTCTGCCGCGGAAATAGAACATAATATACTATTCCGAGACGTGAAATAAATCAGATAAAAAACAATAAATATGTGACCATTTTTTAAAAGTGTGTAAAAGTGTACCAAATTGGATGTTTCAAGTAACAAACTTTTTGAATCTTCAAAAAACAAATTAATAAAAAATCTACTCATTTATTACCAACAAGAAATGGAGAACTAGTAAAATCATAATTATAATAAGGGTAGTATTTAATTGGGTGACAATAAATTCCCATTTTTATCCGACTTCAAAAAAACGAGGAGGTTCACAGTTCGTCTGAATATTTTTTTTATGTATGTTACTCGATTACTCGAAGACGACTGAACCGATTTGAAAAATATTTTTTTTGTTCGAAAGCATATACTTTCACATTAGTTCCATTGTCATAAGGTCAGGATCTGATGATAAGATCCTGGAGAAATTAAGGGAACTCTTCAAATATTATAAGCACACATTTTGCGATTTTGGTATTTTCTTAAGTAACTTGTGCATTTGCTTTCAGAAAGTACCATTTTGGTGAAATGGAACTGATGATAAAGACCATAGATGATTATCGGAACTATTCAATAGCATTTCACTGGTGCGATACGATTAATTTAATATGGTTGCTAAGTTAATTATCCTCCTCTTAATGCGTATGGTGAAGTGGAGCTGATAGTGAAGTACCAGGAGAACTCCTCAACAATTAACGCCCCTGCGTCGGGAAAAGCAGTATTTTGTAAAAGGTGATGAGCTATTGACATAAAGCTATTGTAACTTAGATAATATTGTCACCGATTAAACCTACCACAAAAAAACTTAAAGTATTTGTTTTTATTAAAAAAACAAAACCTCCTTCAAAAACCTTAAAACTTCGTAACAAAAATATGTTCAAAAATCAACAGCGGGCTAATTGTCTAATTTTAAAAATCTATCGCAATCGCTTTCGTTTGACAGATGGATGTGACACATTGCTGCATGTCTTTGGTAAGTTTTCATTTGTGACAAAAATAAGCTTCAATGTGTTACATCCTGAAAGTGATTGCGATAGATTTTTAAATTAGATATTAGAAAGGCAGGTCTAAAAAGCAGGAAATAAAATATTCGAATCTGCAATAATATTTAGATATGCGTACAAACTTTCGAGTTAGTTATTATGCAGTTTTGAATATTTTATTTCTTGATTTTTGAAGCTGTTTTTGTTGGGTTAGTTATAATAGGTCTTTACCTATGAAATTGCCGATTTGTATGGAGATTTTTCAAGAAGTTGCATTTTTCATAATAGCATTTTCTTTGTTCATTTAACAACCATGAACACTCATGTAACAAAACTTTTATGTACTAATGTTTGAACACTATACTAACTTATTTCCATTTAAGATAAGCGAAAAAATAAGTTTTGGTTAAGTTACAACCCCTTCGGTCACCTTTTTTTTGCTCACGAAAAAAGAGTCACTTTCAAGATCTTTTTTTTAATGTCACGAAAGCTAAAATATGGACTTTATTTTTACTGATAGTTAACTATCATGATCATAATTCGATGTAATATTCACGATTTTGTTAAAATTTTAAATTATAGAAGTTATTATTTTCTCTGTATGTGACAAAATATCGGCAATTTCATAGGTAAAGACCTAATATTATCTTATAAAGTAAAATTATTTCTAGTCCTATTTTTTCTAGTATATTATTTAGTATTAAATTATTTGATTTTGCATAATATATATTTTCTTCACATGACTGTTGAATAAGCCTTTGATAAAGATAAATTCTCTACTTCGACAAAGGTTAAAAAATAGCTTGTTTTAATTTCAATAATACTCGTACAATATTTATTTAAAGTAATTACATGAAACATTCCTGTCAGCGGCGTTATTAGTGTACGTTTGATTTTCTGCCAAAACTATTCTGATATCTATATATCCTAATAATCTTTGCTCAGAATCATATCAAAAGAAACACGGCAATAAAAACAATATAAATTTTGTTTTCCTGAACTAGTGTAGAATTATTAAAATTATTACGAAGACAGAAAATCTCGCAATAGTTATATCACTGATCTGCCGTTAAAAATTTTTACGACATTTTTTTATTTACTATTGCAAGTTAGCGTCCATAAAATGATTTTTTAAACATATTAAGTTCACTCTCACACATTCATTCACACAAACTCATTCACAGCAACAGGCGCTTCAGTGTTAAGTTTTCTATTTATAAGTTTTTAATTTTTAATTTAAGTTTTTCTTTTTTAAGTACCTATTAATGTCTGCACTTGCTACTGTACTAGGTCATTTATGAGGAGCGACTGCATCCTGACATACAGGTCTAATACCTAGTTCAGGAGGCAGGAGTAATTCAAATTGTAATTTAATCTTTGCAGTCAATAAATATTATTTTATTATTTTATTAAGCAATTTATGAAACTTGTTATAAAATATTAATAAAATAAGTAACTAATAATATAAATACTTAGTAGAAAAATATTGACTCGCCACGATGCTTCTCAGGCGGGACTCGAACCCGCAATCTTTGGGAGTCCGGGCTCTGTCTATCAAATTGAGTTACCGAGTCACTTAAAATTATATATGAATTATGAGTGCTAAAAATCTCAAATTTATCATTAAAAATAACTTAGCATGACCATAATTCTCTCGGAACTCGGTGGCGTAGTGGTTTAGGGCCTGGCCCAGCGATTGCGTAAGTTAAGCAACGTTCGCAAGGGTTGGTCATGGGATGGGTGACCAAAAATTTACTATCGCGAACTCCTCCGTGCTTCGAAAGGCACGTTAAGCCGTTGGTCCCGGCTGCATTTGCAGTTGTTAATACCCACCAATCCGCAATGGGCCCGCGTGGTGGGTTATGGCCCTTCCTCCTTATCCACCCATAAGGAAGGCCTGTGCCCCAGCAGTGGGGACATCAAAAATGGCTGATGGACATGACCATAATTAATATACCTAACACCTTTTCGGAATTATCAAAAAAGGAGATATCTACAATGTAACAAACGCGAAAATCTTTTGCCTGTTTTTAATATTAGGCACCTGGATATGAAAAAGAGTTCATTAGCCCAATTTATAAAGTCATAAACTATTACAGCATTGCTGTCTCACAGCTCACTGCTAAAATCTGCCCCTGTCTTTCATCTGACTACATTGTCGTAACTTCTATTTCCTTATTCTATTTATAATCTTTATTCATCTATCTTTAACACCACAAAATATGTTATTCAATCGTAATATTTTTTTTAACAATTCACAAATTAATTTGCACAGTTGTAGCAATAACGCATTTTAAAGCAGAGTACGCCAGTATTATTATTTATTCTGGGACAGAAGTTAATTTGGTGTTGCTCAGTTCATTAAAAGGAAAGCTCCAAGGACTTTCCAAGGACGTAGTGACAGTCAAGTTGACCTACACTGTTTTCTACAAAAAAGTTAGTAACTACATTACGCAAACACGTGTGGACACAAAAGCAAAAGGAATCTCGACCCACATCGGGCGGCCGATGGTGCGGTAAAAATAGACAACGAAATAGTCGGCAGGGCGGCGACCGAATTAGACCGTTTGTTCGTAACGATTGTCGTGGCGGCGCTTGTCAGACTTGATAAGACTGTAATGGTACACCGTCGCTTGGAAGATTTGTTACGGGATAGTACTTGGATGATAAGCGACGATAAGGCCGAAGGTGGAAGCGCACTACGCCCGGAATCCTCAGCACTGAGGAACTGGCTATCTTATCTCTAACTGCCGGAACACAACAATTTTTAGGGTTCCGTACCAAAATGGTAAAAAAAGAACCCTTATGGTGTGACTCAGTCTGTATTGTCTGTCACAACTGGATATCTCGAGAACTACTAATGATATCAACTTGAAATTCGGCATAGTTTAAGATGACATTTGCCCAACTATTTTTCAAATAAGAAAGAAATAAAAAATTAAATATCTTTTTTATAACAGGGCTTGAAAAGGGGTCTTAAAAATTTGAAGTGGGGCTACTAGGGCATGTGGGGTATTGTAAATTGGTATTGTATTGTGAAATAGCGCCGTTTGCGCCTTTTTTATCAATTTGTTTTAGGCCGCATAGTTTTAGACTTATGATGAAAAATGTAAAAAAAAATATTCTATGTGATACATATACTTACTTATTATATTACAATGTGATAGAAATTTATATAAAGATTACAGGAAAAATAAAACGATGTCTCACTATAGCACACCTTTTTAAAAATTATCAAATTTCTAAAAAAGTTAACATTAGTTTCACTATCGGTCAAGAGATGGCGCTGACTTAAAACTGCAATAATAATTTTATTATTCTACTCTGCAGTGTATTTATTATGATGGTACGGAACCCTCGGTGCGCGAGTCCGACACGCTCTTGACCGGTTTTATTAAATTGTTGTTAAGGTGTGACTTAGGTAAGATGGTGGTAGCTAGCCAGGCGGACTTGAAAAAATCCCTATCACCAACCAAACCGAGTACAAATTGTACCCCCCTGGGAGTCGAACCCGGGACCCTTGCGTCTTACACGGGTAGGCAAAACACTACAACTGCAACTACAGTACTAAGTAGAACTATCATAGAAACAATGAGATTTTTTTTCTCATTAGTTTTATTTCAATACTCTGTAATAGTATTAATGAGAGGAAGAGAAGAGATGAGAGTGTCATTAGTTCTGTGGTAGGACTGCCCAGTGGAACAAACGGCAACACAATGCTTGGAAAACCTATCATACTTATTGTTAATTCCTAGATTTTAGTCCTTGCTGGGACTCGATGCAGATTAAAAAAATATGCTCTGTAAGTTGAAAACATTCTAGAGTTTATTTTATCGTTAGCCAAAACTGTTGATAAAATATGGAATAATTGTCAATGATAAAGAAACAAAGATTAATCTACTCGTATCTAAACGAAAAATCCTTTTTGCAAAAACTGTAGCTGCTCTAAGTTCAAAAGTTCGGTCTTGTAGCTACGATAGACTCAAAGTTTATGTCTCTCTATGACATGATGATGTACCGTCTTAATTATTGTCAACCTAGTCTACTAAGATCGTAGACGTAGTACTCCTTAGAAAATTTCCCTGAGGCATAGCATTCTGAGTAGTTATTGCAGAAACGATGTCATCTACTTTCATCAATAAAAACAAGGCAGCATTCTTGCAGTTGAAGAAAAAGTACGACCGTTTGGCAACAGCCCTCCTATTGAGATTTGCAAATAATCGCTTTAAACATGTATGGAATAGACGGTTTAATAAATAAAAAAAAAAATACCGTCGACTTGATAATCTCCTCCTTTTCTTTAAGTCGATTAAAAAACTCAGAAGCAAAGCGATAACGAAGTTTTGCAAATGTGACATCGGCTACCGGCCATGATTATTTTAACAGACTTTTTTTACCTGGTGTGCATGAACTTCTGCTTTCTCATGAATCCCAAGTCACAGCATAAAAAATTCTTTATGCTGTGCCCAAGTCATGAGTTCTGATAGAATGCAGTGGAGGGGCCTCCTACCTACCGCCATATAACCGGATAACCTTCAGTAAACGATCACTAATGTTAAAGCGCTTGGAGTGTCCTTGGCTAAGCAAGGGCTTTTTTAGGGTTCAGTACCCTAAGGAGCCAAACAGAGCCCTAGTGCTGTCACTCATGTGTTCGTCTGTCCGTCCGTCGTCTGTCACAAAGCTCTAGCAGCTAAATCTTGCCTTAGTCTTGCCAAAAGCTCGTTATGTAGACAATAGTGAAAGGTATTGTATTTTTTATTTTAGAAAGTATTAGAAAACCAAGGCATGAGAAGCTGCCAAAGTTAGCTTTTTCCAAAATTTTGTTCTGAAAGATCGCTTTCAATAATGATAATCTGAGTACCTACATCCGTTGCTGGCTTATACAGGCAGTCATTAAAGTAATTTGAATTGGTGTAGCAATCATATTGATATACACACCTGTATATGGATACAACCTGTTTTTTTATTTCCCATAACTCTAGGGTATTAATGAAACCATGAAATAAAATCGAATAGCATAGGAAATATTTTTCATTTTATTTTCTTTTTCATTTTCATTTTTCATACTAAATAATTCATTAAAGTTAAGACTACTTATGCAAAATACTTTTATGTAAAATAAAGGTATGATTCCGATGTCTGCAGCACTGCTACGCGACACTGCTGCGCAGCAGTGCTGCCGAGCTCGGAATGTAGTCTCATATAAACCTATAGAGAATGTATGGGGACCAGTGGTGTTGCGGTAGCAGTGCCGCGCAGCACTGCTGCGCAGCAGTGCTGCCGACATCGTAATCATACCTTCAGGCAACGTCGCATTTCCGTACTTCTAAATATGAATTAAGTCATCAATGAAAATCTTACTAGTAGTATTTGTCAATGAAAGCTAAACGTCATCTTTATCATTGATAATAGTAAAAATAAATATGTGTACGCAAAAATAAATAATCGTCATAAGTGAAATAACTTTTGAAGGATTGAGAATATTTCCAAAACTATGTATTTTTAGACCACATGTTCTAGGAGTTTTTTTTATTATTTTACATATACTCGTAGAATATAAACTCAGAGTAATGGGATATCAAAAATACAGGTTGTATACAGTGTATGTCAAACTGATTCCGAAAAATTTTGTATAAGAAAAACACGCTGTTTAGAGGCAAAATAATTATATAGATGTCGACTTGTGGAAACCGTTAGTATTGCCAAGAAGAGGGGTGTCTATTTGTCGATTATAATTGTACACCACAACTCATCACCACGTGCATCCAATCACTTCGAAAATTCGAGCAATCCTACAGATGAAAATATGCAGTTGCATCTCGCCTCACGAGAGAGGTGGTGACAAACAGCTCCATATTTAGAAAATCTGATGACATAAATAGCCGCACTAATCTGTCTTATCACGACTCGATGCCAATACTAGAATATTTTTGAATATAAAAATTATAAACAATATGTAGGCAGGTACCCGAACCTATCATTCGAGAATAATGATCTGGGGTCGTACCGGCTAACGAATCGATTATCGAAAAGTCTGCTGGGTTTCAAATTAAAACAGATAAATCGAGCCCCAATTGGGCGAAAATGGCGAACCCCAATTCATGATGTCACACGAACATCGTTATCTTTCAAATTACGTCAACAGAAAGTACAAGACGAAATTCCTTACTTTGATTTTTCTGTTTTAAGTTGAAACCCAGCAGACTTTTCGATAATCGATTCGTTAGCCGGTACGGCCCCTGATTGGTTCTCCACTAGTATTGGCATGGCAGCAACTAGCCAAAGCGAAACTTTTCTTCTTATTGAAATATCAATAACAGTCACGTTTTGTAAACATGTGTGTAATAATATAGTCACTTAAAAATTAAATTAAGATTTTCTCAATTTAATGTTGGATTGAATTAACATGTTTTAATTTTTTACAAGGTAAATACCTTAAATCGAAAACCATTTTGAGGTTTTTCAATTTCTTACACCGTACATATTTTGTTGGGTTTTTTAATCAATTATTTAACAAAATATGTGGGAAAAACCCTGTATTACTATCATCGAGATGAAGGATTATTAAAAATTACACTCCTTTGCGTAAAAAAGTTGTGTGATTTTATGTTAAAAAATCATAAAAACTGTCGCTGTCAAGGTTATAATGTGCCTATGTAAGAGACTGTCCAGTAAACTCAAGTTAAGCGTGTCCTAGGTAAGGTACATCTTAGCTTAGGAACAGCCTAGAACAGCCGAGCTGAAATTTTTGTTTGCACTGACAGACTACGTCGTAACTTGGGCGTCGCCTTGCTAAGACAATGTATGAACGAATGTAAATATTAAATTGTTTGTGGAATTGTAAACCGGCGAAGTAATATAGGTAAGTTAAGAATAGCCTAAAGTGCATTTAAGAACGTCCTAAGAATGCAATTTTTACACGACTGCCCAAAGCAAAAAGAGTGTATATGTGTTCAGGGTTCATGTATGTTTGTGGGTATGTGAGTTTCTTTATTCCATCATAACTTCCAAATGGCTCAACGGATTTGAATGTATGGGGTATTGTTAGAATCCTTACATCATTCCGAGTGACACTGGCTATATTTCTTTTGAAAAAGTTAATATGGCGACTGTATGACGCCATTTTCAAATGTAAAAAATAAATTTTTTTCTTTAATTATTACAATATGGGCATCAAATGAAAGGCCTTAATGAGCACATTTCAAATTACATAATTTGTCACTAAAATGTGTAAAATAAAAAAAAAATTAAAAAAAAATTAAAAACACGACTGCCCTGCTAAAAACAAAACTCAAGTTTTTTTTTTTTTGCTAAGAATGTCTTAAGCTAAATAGGAAATGACTTGGGCGATTCTTAAGTTTAGTGCAAATGGGTGTGTGTCAAGTATCAAAATATTTTTCACTTTTGCTTGTTTTGAATGTTTTAATTATATTTTTAACTTGAATTAGTATTTTAGTCTTCGATCATTTATTCCTGATTTTAGTCAATTTTAATATCTCTCGAAATATAATATCAAGTATTCTAAAAGATTTTTAATGGCAGACAGTCGCAACCTTACCAAAGTGGACTTCATCATGCTGCTGAAGCTGAAAGTCTTCTGCGAAACTTTTATTTCTAGAAAAAAACCGGCAAAGTGCGTGTCGGACTCGCGCACAAAGGGTTCCGTACCAAAAAACGGCAAAAATATCACGTTTGTTGTATGGGAGCCCCCCTTAAATATTTATTTTATTCTGTCTTTAGTATTTGTTATAATAGTGGCAACAGAAATACATCATCTGTGAAAATTTCAACTGTCTACTTGTTGTCGTTAATAATATCGAGCAAAAAACGGCAAAAAAATCACGTTTGTTGTATGGGAGCCCCCTTAAATATTTATTTTATTCTGTTTTTAGTATTTGTTGTTATAGCGGCAACAGAAATACATCATGTGTGAAAATTTTAACTGTCTAGCTATCACGGTTCATGAGACACAGCCTGGTGACAGACAGACAGACGGACAGCGGAGTCTTAGTAATAGGGTCCCGTTTTTTACCCTGTGGGTACGGAACCTTAAAAAAGATATTGTTGACGTTTGAATTGGTTTAATAAATACAGTTTGATTTGAAGTGCATTATTTTTGCACATGACACATGAGCTTATGGGATCTCATTTACGAATATCTTCATAAATATGGTAAAAATAGCGACAATAAAAGAAAACAACCTCGAGCAAAACAAACAAACAAACGTCATTAGAGTCCATAGATTAGGTTGACAGGTTGACGTCAAAGTGTATTTTTTATCCATATTATGGGCCAAGGAATGTCCGCCAGAAATCCTTCAAACTGCACTTACGCTCTTTTAGAATGAATAAGTTTTCAAATAATATTATGGTGAGATAAAATAAAAATTGTGGAAAAGAAAAAAATACGTGTCGCTTGTTTTCATCAGTACTACAACTTGAATTAGGATGACGCAACATCGGGACGCGAATTTGATAATGATCCAGATCCACGCAAATCACCAACGACCAGAGGACAGTTAATTTTTTTTTTTTTTAGTAAATGTACTTCTTTTAGAACTATAGTCTAATTTTTCTTGGCACTGTAAACTTCTTAAGTATTTGGTAAGCATGTAGCGTTTAGTTTATAATATATTATTTAGGAAGTGACCAGATCGAGGCTTCGGACACTCCACGAAAATCAAAGAAAGGGGGTTTTTTATTTTTTAATGATTGATATCATCAAAAAAAAATACTCCGATATTATAACCATAATTATATAACAACAAATATATTATAACGATAATTAAATAATAATAACCCAGTTAAGAGAGGTTTTGAGATTTGCGCAAAAAAAGGCTTGCTGACTTTTCGATATCCACTATTTTTAAGCAATGCCGCTTGAAAACGTGTCCATAATAATGGCCCATAAATTAATGGAAACTCAAAAATAGCTAAACAGTAATAAATATTTCAATTACCAAAACCTTTGATGCGTCAATTGATAATTTTCAAAGAGTTTCGCAACAATTTACAAAACAACAACTCCCTTCAAATTAGTGTACAGACTTCAATTTATAAATTGTAAATAAAATTCTGTTTTTAGTCGATAAAATGACCAGTCAATTTTATTTTGTGGTCCAAGAATAGCCCGGTCGAGGTAAACTCGACAATCGGGCATTCTTGGCAGCGTACAGATCGGGATTTTTGCATTATGCCCGAGGCTCAGCCATTGCTAGATAAACTGTAATAAAATAACAGTGAGAAAACATTTACGAATTTGATGATTTTTCTGGGAGCTTGTTTTGTTTATGTTTGCATTTTATGACTTAGCAACTAATTGCAGCGACATTATTTTGAACAAATAATAAATAAATCGGACAATACAAAAAAAACTTATTATCTCTGGTGCCAAGTTAAGCTTAGCACTATTTGTTAAAGAAAATAAACACAAAAACCGGCCAAATGCGAGTCGGACTTGCGCACGAAGGGTTCCGTACCAAAAAACGGCAAAAAATCACTTTTGTTGTATAGGAGCCCCCCCCCCCCCCCCACCCCTTAAATATTTATTTTATTCTGTTTTTAGTATTTGTTGTTATAGCGGCAACAGAAATACATCATCTGAGAAATTTTCAACTGTCTAACTATTGTCGTTATTAATATAAAGCTAAACACGGCAAAAAAATCACGTTTGTTGTATGGAAGCCCCCCTTATTTTTTTTTCTGTTTTTAGTATTTGTTTGTTATAGCGGCAACAGAAATACATCATCTCTGAAAATTTCAACTGTCTAGCTACCACGGTTCATGAGATACAGCCTGGTGACAGACAGACAGACGGACAGCGGAGTCTTAGTAATAGGGTCCCGTTTTTACCCTTTGGGTACGGAACCCTAAAAACTAGTGTAGTCAGCTTGACTTCCATCGATACGAATTCGCAAAGACTTTTCATCGAATAAAGACAGAGCTGCTACTTCTTTTAATGGAAGACACGAAGACGGATATACCACCTGAAACGGATTTTAGTGCCCAAATTACACATCAATTATGATTCCGTTCAGTTTTCAGTTCGCCATTTGGAATGCCTATCAAAAATAACATTTATATTTTAAAAAGATATGATGAATGAAACTACGTTTATTGTGTCCATTGAACCGTTTTCGCAATTTCACATATTAACGCTCTAGTAAACATCAGAAGCTGAATCTTCATGGTAATTGCTATATTAATATAGCAATTACTGGATCTACAGTGATTAATATAGTTAGCGAATGATTCTCCATCAGCCCTGAAAACATATCAATTGGTGCTACCTGCAGCGGCCATTAATGAAGGTATGCTGGCCACCTGCCAGCTCTCTGACGTGTCAACTATTGAGCAGATAACTGTTAAAACAGAATCGACAGTAGGTACAAAGCGATAACATGGTTATTTGAACATGGTACCTAAAACTTACTCAAATTTATCAGCAGCTCGATTCAATGATGACATTTTTATGTTCAGTGTATGTCATCAGGATTTTATTGTTAACACTGTCTTGCAAACAATTTGAAAAGTACGTGTTTTTGCCTTTATGCCATTGAATGATGTAACGCGAAAGTATAAATTGCAAAGTACAATTTTAAAATGTGAACTTAATTGAATAAAGAATTTTTCACTTTCATGATATTTTTTCTTGACGTAGTAGACTCACAAAAAGATGATGAGCATTTTAATTTGACAGATATTTTAGATTTTTTGCATTCGACTCCGTATAATTATGCTATTAAAACAGATTAATATGGAGCTATTTTGTATCATTATCATATATTATTTATTTTATCATTTTGTATCATTCTATAAATGATGCTGTATTGCAGTGCATTTTTTGGATCGGTAAACAGCAGTCTATGCGTAGCAGTGTTTCTCTCATTTATTTTTGGCATTTACGGAAGACCAGCGTCGTGGCGTTCTTGAATGCTGCGACATTATGTTGTCTTTTATATTTTTTTAATGTATCTATTTTTAAGCTTAGTATTAATCATTTCACCGAATAATGTACGATTCAAACAGACCGGCCAGAGTCGGCCCGCACCGAAACGCATTTTACAAACTGTTGAAGGAAATGTAACTTTCAATATAGGTAGTTAAGTTCTATATTTCTTTGAAATTTACGCAGCTTGGAACTCGACCGGCTCCGTCGGCACGCGTCGGCATACGTCCGCATCCGTACGCATCCGTACGGATGCGTAGGCAACCGTTCGGCTCGGTCCTCACGCGTCGAAGCCGACCGGCTCCGCATGTACGTCGCGGCAGCCGACCCACTTGTACTATCATATATACTTGGGGCGTATTCACTTATGAAGATTGGTAACTGGCGCTCAGTTATATAGTAATAATTAATATTTATATTTTATATTATAGCTTAATCTATTCTGTGGCTCAGTCGCATGATAACAGAATCTCCAACACTAACATTTTAACCAGCGCACCAGCGCTGACAAGCGCCGATCAGCTAAGATCAGAGCTAGGCTTCAACTTTTTAACCATCTTCAAAAAAGGAGGAGGTTATCAATTAGTCGCGTACCTGTATATTTTTTTATATTTGTAGCTGATTTTTTAAGGGACAAACGTAGAGGTATTTAAATTACTTAACGTATTTAATTTTTATTTGTGCAACACATTTACAAAGTTATTTCATTTACTCTCATGCGAAACATACAACTTCTCACTTGTTACCAGCGAGAAAAGTGTAAGGCAAAAAAAGTTATTTTCTCGTGACTTTCCTTGTAACTTTTCTTAGAAGCTTGTTCTGTCAACTCTTAAACACATATTACTTACTTATATCTATTCTGAGGTTAGACTAAATCGTTTCGCTTGATGTAGGTACTAATTTTTTCGTAACAGGGTAAGCTTTACTTCTATTGGAACCCTCACAGTGATTGGCACTTTGACTTTTAAACGCAGATATAGAGTACAGCATCTAACGACTAAACTTTATATTTTTTATCAAATACACCTTTAATGCCCAACAACAGAACGTGATTTATAATACATGTCACGCCATCTATTGAAATGTCATCATCATCAGTTCAGTATGTCTCATTTTAGCAGCTGTTAGTCCGACGGTCCGCCCTCTCGTTCGTACGTTCGTATGTCACTCGCAATACCATACCAATGCCATCCATATAGCTATGGTAAACTCTTTTTTTAAACTTAAAATTCCTATATCTTTTGTTGGAGTAAACTGATTGCGATTAAATAAAGACTCAATGTTACTCCAAATTACATTTTTTTTAAGTAATAAATTTTTATGTAAACGTCAACACGATTGAGTATTTTTGACGTTATTAGCGTATAAGCATACAAACAAACAGATAAACAGAAAGAAAATGTTAAAAATGAATTCGATTTTTAAACATACCACTTTTTGCAAAATATTTCCTTTCTACAGACACAACTATTCTTCAGATTTATTATATGTATAGATATAGATTGTCATGGCAAAATCGTACAACTCTGTTACTTTTTTAAATTTGTCATTACATTACAACACTTTAAAAAAGGTATCGAACCTTCATCAACCCAATTTCTCAATTTTCTTTTTTTTTCTTTTATTACACAGACACTGACTTACAGACTGCAATGTGCTCCTTCTATAAGAACGTACTGACAAATGCGAACGCGTGCCGACGGATACGGACGGATCCGTACGCATGCCGACGGCTGCGTTCGGCTGCCGACGCATCCGTACGCATCCGTTCCGATGCGGGCCGATTCCGGCCGGTCTGTTTGAATGGTACATAAATCATTCATTCATTCATTCATTATTGATTTGGAAATCTCATTGTCCCTTCCCTTATGCCGTATTATTTAAGTAGAGTAAGGGAATGCAATGGTTATTTATGACGTATTGACTGACCCCTCTGCAGCAATTGTCTATGGCAGTATGTCTGAAAGCATATTTCTTTGGTTCACGTTGACGCGATAACTAGCCGGATTCAGAACCCATCTGATGTGGACATTAACATTAATTACACGGCATTAGAAATGGCACTTACAGGACTTGTGGCTTATCAAGCAATTCCTACGGATATTATTTTGTTAATATCTTAATGCATGTACTTCGAGATCGCAATGTGTATAAGTAATGTTTATTTAGTTGGGTTTTGCGAAAATAAGCGAGAGTAATTCTTGCCCTAGCAAATGTTAGTTCAGGATAGAGCTATGGAGAAATTCAGAGCAAAGTGTTCGAATATCGTTTGATATAAAAATATCATTCATATTTTAGTCGTAGCGTTAGTGGCCGATTTACGAGTGCAATGACTTAATAATAAGAATATTTGATATCCTTTCACACAAAAGCTGTCTAACAAAGTTATTTTTAATTTTTTATCCTCCTCGTTGAAATTTGGTCCTGACACTATTTCAGGAGAGAAAATATTTGTCTCAGTGAGTCAGTTCATTAATTATAGCTTGGGAGCTTCATTGCTTGTTTACTTCAGCGATGCACTTATTAGGTCATCTGGTTTATGTGTGATTTCTTTTTCGGCGTTCGTCGTTGATACTAAAAATGGAAAATATCTCGTGTTCTTTGTTTCTTTACATGTTATTTTTCTCTTTAAGAAAATAACAACTTATAGTGAGGGTCTAACGTAACAACATCTTTAAAGTCTACAGAAACCATAATTAACTTCGTAGATACAATTATTTTTCTTGAATTCGATAACGTAACTAATTAGTCATAAAATTATACTTTGATTATATCGAAAGCACTTTGATATTTTCTAATAAGTCAAAAGCGATTTAGGAATTGGCGTTCGTTCAAGAAGTATTTTAGGTATCTATCTATCTAGATAGGTGATACCTATAACACTGATACTATAGTATAGTTACATTTTGGTGACATAATAATATAACAACAGCAGAAGAATTTGTTTACCCTGTGCTGCAACTTTGTGCATATGTTACCGGCAATGTATGAAATGCAGGCATTGTATACAATGCCTAGGCATTGTATACAATGCCTGGCCCTTTTAGGCAATGTATGAAATATAATGAATATTGATATCTATTTCACACATTACCTAGGCAGTGTATACAATGACTAGGCATTGTATAGAATGCCTGCTGGTCCACCGGCAATGTGTATAATAAAAAGATTTTCGAGAATAGATTCGAGGGGGGATCGAGGGGGCTTGGGGAAAGCTCGAGGGGGGGGGGATTGAGGAAAGCTCGAGGGGGGGGGGCTCGGGGAAAGCTCGAGGAGGGTTCGATGGGGGGCTCGAGGGGGGCTCGAGGGGGGCTCGAGGGGGGCTCGAGGGGGGGCTCGAGAGGGGCTCGAGGGGGGCTCGAGGGGGCTCGAGGGGGGCTCGAGGGGGGCTCGAGAGGGGCTCGAGGGGGCTCGAGGGGGCTCGAGGGGGTCTCGAGGGGGGCTCGAGGTGGGCTCGAGGGGGGCTCGAGGGGGGCTCGAGGGGGCTCGAGGGGGGCTCGAGGGGGCTCGAGGGGGCTCGAGGGGATCGAGGGGGGCTCGAGGGGGGCTCGAGGGGAGCTCGAGGGGGCTCGAGGGGGGCTCGAGGGGGCTCGAGGGGGGCTCGAGGGGGGCTCGAGGGGGGCTCGAGGGGGGCTCGAGGGGGGCTCTTTGGAATCGAACCTGTTTTACTCCTGTAGGTCCCGCGTATAGGTTAGAAATTTAAGGCGAGCGCGGAGCGCAGCGGAGCGTGAGCCTTAAATTTCGAGGTTATTTTTTTATAATAGACAACAGAAATTTGAGTTTGGAATCGAACCTGCTTCACTCCTGTAGGTCCCGCGTATAGGTTAGAAATTTAAGGCGAGCGCGAAGCGCAGCGGAGCGTGAGCCTTAAATTTCGAGGTTATTTTTTTATAACAGACAACAGAAATATACTTATTTTACACATTGCCGGTGGACCAGCAGGCATTGTATACAATGCCTAGGCAAAGTATAAAATGAATTATATTTCATACATTGCCTGATCGTTTTAGGCATTGTATACAATGCCTAGGCATTGTATACAATGACGGATTATACACATTGCCGGTAACACATACATTTCATTACAATAGTACTACTGTATATTGGGTAGGTACATAAAATTTTAATAGAATCTGTCCCAAACATCAAATATATTTTTTTTATATTTTAATATTATTTGTTAATTACATAAAACAGCTTACAATTATTACAAATAATATCATCTGAAGTTCATAAGCAAATTGCAATCCTAATAAATGTGTACAATAAGTGACAATAATTCAGAGACGTAAGAAATGTGACATAATATTAAAAGTGCAGGTTCGATTTTTTATCGATTAAATTTTTCGATTATTTCCAAAAATTTGTGGAGACACTTATGTCAAAGGTGGTTCAAGCTAGATATACAGGTCATAGAGCCACAAGTCTTTAAAAAATACCCAATTTTGAAATTAAAGCAATCTTTTTACATAAAGGTATACTATAAAGTACAAATCTCGTTCGCGAATCTCAAGATATCGCTGGCATGACTCATGTTTATTTTGCTCCAGTGCTATAATTATCGCAATATTACGAGTACCATGCCACTGGAGTAATAACACTGGCATACTTATTATTAAGTAACGATTCACCAATGCATACGTATTGAATACCAAATATCTCAATTCAAAACTATTGGTTTATGTTACCACCAATACGAATCATGATATTAACGCAACAAAGACTAATATTAATCACAATATTTTCGCAACACTAGCCATTATTTCGTCAATACTCGTAAAATAAAGCACAATTTAAGCATCTTTTAGATAGGTTGGCGTTCAAAGGAGAGAAAGTAGTCACACCGGACCGGAACAGCTACGCAATACAGGGTTATTTGTAAAACACCAACAACCTCGCAGGAGTAGATTACTAACATCATAAACAACAACATTTGTTCTACGACTTTTCCGAAAACAGACAAAATAAAATCGACTCTCCATACAAATATCCGAACAGCTGATCGAGTTTTTATGTAAAGTCGATTTTTGAAATGAAAACTTCTTTAGCGGCGTTGTACGCTTTTTTGTAATGGGGAAAAAATGAAACTCGCGTCAGTAAGACGTGACCCTGATCGAAAATTCGTAAGACGCGTGTGACGGATGGAGAGTAGACAGCCGGTGGCGGAAGTATCCCCTTCTCTTTCTACGGGGCGCGGTGAAAATGGTGGCGTGTCATTTCAAGACGTAAACACTTGTGTCACCATAGCAACGCGCTAATTTTTTAATTTAATGTCAAAACTCTCGATTTTCTGTCAAGCTATGGATAAGACTTTCGTATAATACTGTTCTGTATTCATAAATTCAAATGCAGAGTAAATTCGTAAGACGGCAATTCGTGCAAAATTATTCCCTAACCATTCCAAAATATCAAAAACCGGCCAAGTGCGAGTCGGACTCGCGCACGAAGGGTTCCGGACCATAAAACGGCAAAAAAACATGTTTGTTGTATGGGAGCCCCCCTTAAATATTAATCTTATTCTGTTTTTAGTATTTGTTGTCATAGCGGCTACAGAAATACATCATCTGTGAAAATTTTAACTGTCTACCTGTTGTCATTATTAATATAGAGCAAAAAACGACAAAAAAATCACGTTTGTTGTATGGGAGCCCCCCTTAAATATTTTTTTTATTCTATTTTTAGTATTTGTTGTTATAGCGGCAACAAAAATACATCATCTGTGAAAATTTCATTTTTCTAGCTATCACGGTTCATGAGATACAGCCTGGTGACAGACAGACAGACAGACAGACAGACAGACAGACGGACAGCGGAGTCTTAGTAATAGGGTCCCGTTTTTACCCTTTGGGTACGGAACCCTAAAAATGCACAACGTTAATATTCAAGTTTTCACTTCTGCCGGCACTCCCGTGGGCAACCCGATTATTTTGTCTGTTTTTGGATAAGTCGTAGGACAAATGTTGTATGATGTTACTAATATACTCCTGCGAGGTTGTTGGTGTTTTACAAATAACCCTGTTTATATCAAGCGCAAGTTCGATCGTGTATACTGCTCTCATCTTTGGGAAGGGTCCACCAAATACCAACTCCAGACGCTCGAGTCCATTGAGCAGTGAACAATCTTTTCTGTAATAAGCTCAAAAGCCTCGAGCATAGACACAAGGTTGCAAGCTTTACGGTTTTTTATCGGATACATTTGGCAAGTATGCAGCGGAATTGCACAATCTAATTCCACCATCTCTCTTCTTTCATCGGACAACCAGCTGGGACGTTTTTTATATAACGCAGCAAATGAGAAATTAAAAATTTATGAAAAAACACAATGTAAAAGGATCTTGATAGATTGGCTACTTTCTTTAGATTATGATAATACTGAAAATCTTTTGAATGAAATAATTTAATAATAGTATTAAATAATAATAATCCTAAATAAATAATTATCGATTAATATAGTATCACCTACCATCAAAATTCACATTCACAACACACACACACACACACACACACACACACACACACACACACACACACACACACACACACACACACACACACACACACACACACACACACACACACACACACACACACACACACACACACACACACACACACACACACACACACACGCACACTTGGAATATGACCCTTTATTAAATTTATTTTTTCTTATTTTACTATGTATACCTAGTACATACTCAATATTTATGTTTTGTCTTGGGAAGAGCGAGTCAACCCCAACACGAGTATTGTATTACTCTCTGGGGTGTCTCATTACTATGCTAAATTAAAATTGAGAAATAAAGTTATTTTTATTTTATTTTTTATTTTTATACGTCAACCTCAACTGAAAGCTGAATAGATGGAGATGTTTTTAAAATATGTTGCTTTGGTTAAAGGATTTTTTAAAGATTATTTTAAAACAAAACACGGAGAAAAAGATTGTTGTTAAACGCCTGTAGTTTTTGTAAATTTTTTTTCTTTATCAACACTGTAAGTTTTCTATTCCAAAATAATAAGAAATAAAATTGAATGAGATCTCTTTTATTTTATTTCTGGGCCTGAAAACGTACTTTTTGTGGAAATATATTATAAGTATTTAAATTTTTTCCAAAATTATTAACAATTTGAAAAAAGTTAAAAAAATATATTTCTTTTGACCTCATCTATAACTATAACCCTTTACCAGGAATACGTCATATTTTCAGTAACCCTGTAGGCATATGGATTGTTTGCGCCTTTCCAGCAACGCAACATGACATGACAATATCAAGACAGCCCTCCTAGCATGACCACCGAAACTTGATATAATATAGCGATTAATTGCTTTTAACTCTCCGAAGACAATGGATTTTGACAGTTTTCAGATTCGAAGTACATAAATTGGCTAAAGATGTGTTGTCTTGTAAAGATTGTTGAGCTGTAAGCTCAACTAGCCGTAGACTGATTCGATACTATACTCGCACTCCTGATAAAAAAAAACAGTCTGACAGACAGGAAATGGACATCTAAGATTATTTAAAGTCTCAATGAAATTTCAACTTTCAAGTTCAATATGTATGTTTTTATTAAATGCTCAGTAGAAGTAGGTCACAATAAAACAAAAGATTGTACGGTAATCAAAATGTCAAAACAAAAATATTTTGTTATATATCGGGTCATTTTGAACTTACCATCCAAATTTGAAGGATGTATCCAGTCCAATGAAACTAAACAACTTTCTCTAAGAAACATGTGTCAAATTTCGCCAAAAAATTTTGGTCATCCCATACTAAATTGATCACGTGATCTCTTTGATTTGTATGGAAATTTGATTTTTATTTGACATATTTGTGTTTGACATGTTTAGTGTTTCTTAGAGAAAGTTGTTCAGTTTCATGGTCTGAACACATCCTCAAAATTTGGATGGTGGATACAAAATGACCTTGTATAATATAAGTAGGTACCATAAACTTAATATTGTAGCGAAAAATTTTCTTAGTCTATGGTAGGTACCTACTGAAAATCTGTAAACATATTACATCCCCAATAGTTCCAGCAGTCAAATTTTGTTTGGATAAACATTAGTAGATGATTTTATTGCCAAGAAGACCCCTCGTAACAGCAATGGTTTCAATAAACAGAAATCATATTTCTATGGTATTTGACATGTTTTGACATTTACTAAGCCAGGTGTCTTAATTTAAATTATTAAATAAACGCTCTGAGTTTGCCGCGAAATATTCAAGTGACTAGAGTGAAAAACTATGCAATTCCCGTAACATTTATTTGACATTGCGACGCTGCAAGATCGTAAGAGACCTCCGTGGAAAATCCAAGACAAATGTAGTTTTACCACTGTAAATTAATTTGCAATATCAAAATTATAACATGTCGTAAATTAAATCTAACCTCTTCACCAAAAATATAAATTACTCGAGAACTTTAATTAAAATGACATCAAATAAACAAGCTCCCTTTTCCAGTTACTCTTGCATAAAGAATGTGACGAAAACCATATTTCATTGATCCAAAATATCCATCTTCAATTTATGTTCAACAAAATTTAGTTTAACTAGCAATAGTTTTATGTTTACCTACGTTTCAATCAATCCATTTATTTAGACTAATAAAACTGAAAACGATCTATTTTATTTCGCTCAAGATCCAAGAGCAGGCATACCGTTTTCATTAGTAACTGTTGTTTGAACAGCCTATATAATCATTAATGCATCGATAGAGGCTCGTCTGCAAACTGGATTTCCTGATAAACATGCGCTGGAAGCATCGGTAGACTGCGGGATTGCTTCTGCCGACCGGCGCTTTTAAACATTACGCCGCGCCGGTGCCGTTCGGAAACCCACAGCACACTGCCGCCGCTGAAGTGAAAGCTAAGCTTGTCTGAAAGAGTAACTGTGGCCCAGGCTGGCATCCGCCTAAAATGGGGTGATCACGCGTACTGGTGTCGTGTTGCGCGTATAAAAAGCATCGGCACTCCCCGCCTCCGGTCAGAACGGCTTCAAACGTGAGTACCTCCGCACGTATGCGTGCGCTCAGTGCAGTGCGTCAATACCTTCCGCGAGTGTATATTACCTTCAAGATTGAAAGTGACGTCGAAGGACGCGTCAGCTGATTTATCGGATTGGATTTGATTTGTGCAAGTGGTCCAGAAGTGAAACGCTTCGTGGTGGTGGTTCATGGTTTACGCATTTTCAGAAAGGAAGCACCGGATTTTTGGTGATTTATTAATAAGTAGACTAGATGTCACTTACTGATCGATAATTGTATTGAAATCAATAATTTATGGAGGATCGTGTTTTACAATTATAACTTTTGAGTTTGAGAAGTTTGAATAAGAGTAACTAAGTATAAGTTAGTAAGAAATAATTAACATTTAAAGTAAAGCATTTCAGGTAAGTTAGAATACTTTAAACCTGAAAATACAGTTGGAACGATAAATAATTTTCAAAAAATAATTAAATGGTTATAATAGAAATCCGAAATAACCATAGTGAAGTAAAACAAACTGATCCATAGACCATCACCATAAAAGACAATAAACAATAATCCATCAGATAAATCGGTTGGCACGCTTCCAACTCGCATTCCTTGTGACGTAACATCCGCGAAGGGCCTTTGGGGGAAGCTAATAAAAAGCGCCCGCGCATAAAACACGGTATTACGCAAACTGCGCGCTGGCACCGCTCCCAAAGCAGCTCTCCTCGGATTACAGCCACAAATAGACGCACGCACTCGGCCGCGGCTCCCTGAACCCGAATACTCGGCTGATCGACTAACAGTGTGTGTGTGTTTCGCAGGAAGGCTGCAGGGCTGTGTTTTGTGTCTCGACTAGCCCAGAAGTCTCGAAAGCCCTCCAAACATGCCGAAGCCTGTCGCTCAAGTGGGCGACGACCCCGACCCGACCCCATACCTGTTCGTTTCTCTCGAGCAGAAGCGTATCGACCAGAGCAAGCCCTACGATGGCAAGAAAGCGTGCTGGGTCCCGGACGAGAAGGAGGGCTTCGTGCAGGGCGAGATCAAAGCCACCAAGGGTGACCTGGTGACCGTCAACCTTCCCGGTGGCGAGGTACTATATCCTGCTATCTATTAATAATGGCTACGGCATGAACCCAGGGGTTCCCCAGAAAATTCTGTGCATAATTATTATTGCAAAGTGCACTTTGTTTGTTTATGTAATATTGCATCACAAGTAAATGACTTTCTCAAGTTAGAAGTTAAACTTGACAATTAGACTTTATTGTTAATTCATTATTATCAAATTAATTTCAATGGGTTGCTACCGAAGCGGAGGAAACAGGCATTTGTGTTTGAAATTGATACTATTTGATAAATTTTCTACATTATGTAAAATTAAGTATGAAATTGTAGCTATCTGAAAGATGAAAAGAGATATTTTTTCTTATGGAATATCTACTCTTGAATGTTTTTAATACTTAGTAAATTGCATGATTAAACACGTATCACATGAGATAGATTCTGATTATTGATGATTCTGAAAATATGTAGAATTATTACTTTTGATTCTAACAAGTCATACAAGATACTACTCGTACATAACTCGAAGTTAGAACAATTATTTAACTTAATTTCATTTAGTTCAAAGTCAATATTTGTTTACATTTTATATAATACACGCATTCAATGAGCAGGAAAAGACACTAAGAAAGGAACTCATCGGTCAAGTAAATCCACCAAAATTCGAGAAAGTCGAGGACATGGCCGACTTGACATACCTTAATGAAGCAGCTGTTCTTCACAACCTGCGACAACGATATTATGCGAAACTTATCTACGTAAGTAGGCGCGAAAAGCGCCTTTACCATTTCTATAACACTAATATTCCAATTTCTCCCACAGACCAAAGACTTCAAGAAGGATCTCGTAGGTCAAGTCAACCCACCTAAGTACGAGAAAGCCGAGGATATGTCCAACTTGACATACCTCAACGACGCTTCAGTTTTGTATAACTTGAAGCAGAGATATTACCATAAGCTTATCTACGTAAGTCAGGAGCCAGGCCAGGAGTTGCAGCCTTGCAGTGTGCATGTATCTCACCTCTCTGATCTTTCAACGCTGTAGACACATTTCTATTTGGATAACAACCAAGTTTTAAAGTGCATTATTCGCCTTTAAACGACGCAATTCGTCTTGAATTGATGTTTTGTTTATAATTTTAATTATAGTACCGTCGATTTGCCGGCTGAATCTATTTCGGTCGAATTCGTAATGCTATTTCTGTCATGTTCGAGACATATTCTAAAACATCGAACGCTTTGTAATGTTCCAAATATAAAAAACGAAACAGAATTAAAAAAAAAATGAAAAAATATCTTTAAATGTGTCTACACGTCTCCCAGTTTCAAACTGTGACTAATCCAAGGCCCTTTCTCAGCCGTACTTGAACCCTTTTGACCCAGGACAAGTCGGTGGTGAATGGTGATCTCCTGGAGGATTCTTCTTCGGGTTTCTGCAAACTAGAATAGTGTCTATAAGATAAAATAGTTTTTATTGTGTTTAGAATAGTTTTAAGTGTCGTGTTATTCATTTGTTTTCTTTCTACCGTAAAGAAAAAAAAGATTTATTTTTCTTACTCGCTAGGGCAGAAAGGTATCAATACAGTACCCCTGCTGCATAACTAAACGTTTCCATTTTGAATGAAATTATTGACGTTTCTTTGTTCACAGCAACTGATTTGTTTTTATAAATTAACAGAATTATCCCCGTTTTTACGCTAAAAAACTTGTATTTTTCAAATTTACCGATATACTGGGGAGAATTCTGTTAATAAGTACGGGGAAATAAAGTATCGATACAATACTGTCCCCGTACTTGTGTGTTTTAGTTGTGATTTTAGCATAAAGTTTATACCTACCTTATAATTTTTACTCCTATAGCAAAGTAGTACTGTTATATTCCTCAATATTATGTCCTTTAACTCTCTAATTTTTGGTATTCCTTTACAGCAAAATGCTGTCATATTCGCCAACCCTTCAGTTATAAAACAGGCAAAATTAATATCCCCATTTTCATTTTCAAATATAGTCTAGTAAAATTACGGGAGGTAGTATGACGAAATTGAAATAATTTGTAATTTGTGAATGTAAATCCAACAAAAAAAATGTAACAACTACGCTGTATTTTTTGTATTCGTAAATGTAGCTGGATTCGTTTTGGGACTGTTCTCCTGCAGTCATTTGTCCGCTGATCCATTAGCCAACACAACTTTCCATCGGCGAATGTTTCTCTAAAATATGAATTTTTACTCTGCATTATCTTTTGCCAACGAACGTTTCGCCGGCAACGAACGCTTCGCCGGCAGTCGCTTCAACGATGGTCGTTTTGCCCGAGTAATATTTGGCATTGATCTTTTCATCGCCAGACGCAAGAATATTATAAATTAAAACAAAAAAAAAATTTAATTATCAATATGGTGATGAAAAGATCAGTGTCAAAATATTACTCGGGTAAAACGATCACCGTTGAAGCGACTGTCGGCGAAACATTCGTTGCCGGCGAAACGTTCGTTAGCAAAAGATAATGCAGAGTTAAAATTCATAGGTGAAAGATATTTTACAGAAACATTCGCCAGTGAAAAGTTATGTTGGCTAATAGTTCAAGGGAGAAATGACTGAAGGAGAACAGTCGAGTGTTTTATAATCACATCAAAGTCAGATATGCAAAAATATAGGTTATTAGCATTTAATTGCGAATCCGTAATTTTACTGAACTAACTTTAATACCTCTGTTCCTAATCCTCGTTAAAATCAGTTCCAAACTCCTCAGCTACATAATCTTTACCATAACCTCTAACCTGTTTATCATCACGCAGACGTACTCGGGTCTCTTCTGTGTGGCTATCAACCCTTACAAGAGATACCCCGTGTACACCTTCCGATGCGCCAAGCTGTACCGAGGCAAGCGTCGTTCGGAAGTGCCGCCCCACATTTTCGCCATTTCCGACGGCGCTTATGTCAACATGTTAACCAACCACGAGAATCAATCTATGTTGATTACGTAAGTTTGTCAATTTTTTCCTCTATCAAAGTATTAAATAATAAAAAATTGAGATAAGTCCATTAACATTGTCTACCTAATATTTTTTTCTCGAGATAATATAAAAAGTTAAAATTTCTTGCGAACCTTGCGAACAAACAAAAATGTAATTATTGAATTATCCTAATATATCAACACAGCGTATAATTAATTCACGTTCTTGAACTTAAACTAAAATCCTATTTAATTCTACAGCGGTGAGTCTGGTGCCGGAAAGACTGAAAACACGAAGAAGGTAATTGCGTACTTCGCCACCGTGGGTGCCTCCCAGAAGAAGGACCCCAACGCGGAGAAGAAGGGCTCCCTGGAAGACCAAGTCGTCCAAACTAACCCTGTACTTGAAGCCTTCGGTAACGCCAAGACTGTGCGTAACGACAACTCCTCCCGTTTCGTAAGTATCCACTTTACTTTTGCTACAATTCTCTAGGTCCAATACTTACAGTTACTACAAATCACTCATCTCTCTTTCCCAGGGTAAATTTATCCGTATCCACTTCGGCCCATCTGGCAAACTGGCTGGTGCTGACATTGAGACCTGTAAGTTGCGTTTCTTCTGCTCAGTATAAATTCTGTTTCTTTTTCAAAAGAAATACTAATATTTAATTTTCTCTTCAGACCTGCTTGAGAAGGCCCGTGTCATCTCCCAACAGGCTCTTGAGCGTTCTTACCACATCTTCTACCAGATGATGTCTGGATCCGTCCCAGGACTCAAGGGTGCGTACACATACACAGCAAATCATCTCCATAACATAAACAGTTTTAATTGCAATTATTTCAATATCAGATAATAAATTTTGCAAATGTTTTATATATAAAAGAGATAATATAAAAGACTAGATGATTTAATTTTAAGGCTAAAAAGTAGACAGTATTTTTTGTTTTAGTTACATATTTTTTACTTTTGATGATGTCAGCTTATGTCGATATTCTTTGATCTTTGTTTTTTTAATATAAGTAATTCTCTGGAGTATAGACATCAGCTATCATCTCAAAATTTATTTTACATTTACAAACAAACACTAGTCACAAGAAGAAATCAACACTACACAGACATGCAGAAAAACTGTGACTAATTTGATATTTAAGTATTTTTCATATTTAGAGATGTGTTTGCTGTCAAACGACGTCTATGACTATTACATCGTATCGCAAGGAAAAACCACAATCCCAAACGTAGATGATGGCGAAGAATGTACTTTGACCGACGTAAGTCCAGCCTTCATTGAGCCGAAGGCTTCTGTCGGAAGTTTCCCAGTGTTTCTGACCCTTAAGCCTATCCGCATGAAACCGGGGGAATGTAGGGAATCCGCCATGGAACTGGCATGTGATTTATACTCAAATTATATAGAATTTGATTTCCTTCAAACCTTTCTCTTAGCATGTTTAGATTTAGATCAATCGCACCAATTATCCTATGTGACTGTAATTGGTGTTGTTTTATAGAAATATGCTTTTTATCGAACGACATCTACGACTACCACATCGTATCGCAAGGCAAAACCACCATTCCTAGTGTTGATGACGCCGAAGAAATGGGAATCACAGATGTGAGTCCATAAATAAGACTACTGGTTCATTCTCATCTCTATGTTGTTTCATCTTCTGTTTCAATCGCTTGCTGCTTCGCTTGCGGCTGAACTGTAATTCAGTCACGCATGTGTATGTCAGATCGTAATTGGTGTTCACAGAAATGTTGATGCTAAGCAACCGGATGTCGGACTATCCCCTCATAAGTCAGGGCAAGACGCGTATACCTGGAGTCAACGACAATGAAGAGTTTGATCTGACGGTCGTAAGTCACGAACTGCGCACGGAGCGTGAAGTTGATTCAGATATACGCGAATTGGTCTGATTATGCTCAAAATTCCTGACAGACACATGTCCGCTCCCTGCCAGAGTTCAAAAAGCTTGATGCACAGGTTTTTATCACGGATGTATTCCTTGCCCAACCCAGCACACAACCCCAAAATCAACTAAAATGTGTGGACACAACACAACATGGACACACAAACATAAGACTACATTAGCAGGATGTTTCTTTTTTCTTTTAGAATTTTGTATTAAATTGAGCGATTTGGTTTAATCAACAGATAAGTGTCTGTTGTCCGACAACATTTACGATTACTATAACGTCTCCCAGGGTAAGATTACCATTCCCAATATGGATGACGGCGAGGAATGTACATTGACCGACGTAAGTGAAATCAAGTTAGATGGTCTTGATTAGTGAAACCACCAAAACTGCCACGAGAGGCAATTTTTATCCTAAATAGTGAACAAAATAAAATAATCAAAACCATCGAGAAATGGAAGGATACTTTCTAAGAACCCTTAAATGTTTTTGTTTTTTTCCCAAATTTTTTAGAAAAAACCTATGAAAATGTGGGCACGTTTTAGACGTTGAGAAAAACATCACTATTATTCTCAATCAGGTATCGAGTAGTTTTGTCCCTATCTATCCTGTGCACATTTTCGAAAAGCTAGCAACTAATTAACTAACGCAGTGGAAAATCTTACTAATATTATTAACTTATTGTCTAAGATAAGGTTGTAAATAGTCATTTGTCAAAATTAATTTAAGCAATAGTAATACTTTTATTGGTTTTAAATTTTTATCTTACAATTAAAATAATTTTAAATCAAATGTTTTTATGTTTACATTACTGATTGCATTTTTGTGTTAAAAGAATCAGTAGGTACCGACACCCATGACTATTATCAATAACATTTCCTGGAAAGTTATAAACCCTTCCCTAATGTATTTTTTAAAATTGTAGCAAGCCTTCGACATTCTGGGCTTCACCCAAGAAGAGAAGGACAACGTATACAAGATCACCGCCGCCGTCATGCACATGGGTGGTATGAAGTTCAAGCAGAGGGGTCGTGAGGAGCAGGCTGAAGCCGACGGCACTGAGGCAAGTATCCTTTATCTAGGGTTCAAAAACACCAACAACCTCACAGGAGTAGAATACTAAAATCATAAACATGATTACAAATACTCTACTTTCTAATATATGTTTACAGGAAGGTGAGAGAGTCGCCAAGCTTCTCGGTTGCGACTGCCAGGACTTGTACAAGAGCTTGTTGAAGCCCCGCATCAAGGTCGGAAACGAGTTCGTCACCCAGGGTCGTAACAAGGACCAGGTCACCAACTCCGTCGGTGCTCTTTGCAAGGGCATGTTCGATCGTCTCTTCAAGTGGCTCGTGAAGAAGTGTAACGAGACCCTAGACACCAAGCAAAAGAGACATCACTTCATTGGTGTACTAGATATTGCTGGTTTCGAAATCTTCGACGTGAGTATCGTAACTTAGTAGGGAACTGAAATTCTAAAAAACAAATATTATGTTATTTAGAATTTCATTCAATATGACAAAAAATTAAAATAGTTAATAGTAATTGTAGATATACCTCTTTAGAGTAGCATCTTAGTTACGAAATCTATGATATTAATGATATTTATTTTATTAGTACAATGGGTTTGAGCAACTTTGCATTAACTTCACAAATGAGAAACTCCAACAATTCTTCAACCACCACATGTTTGTGTTGGAACAAGAGGAATACACCAGGGAAGGCATTCATTGGGAGTTCATTGACTTTGGGATGGATTTATTGGCCTGCATAGATCTTATTGAAAAGGTACACCGAGAGAAATCTCGGAATCCTTGGTTGAAAAAACATCTAGAGCCCCCTAGTACCATCCAATAGATAGAAGTCATAGTTTATAGCCCCTGCTGACTAATAAAGTTATTTTATATAGATTAGACATATGCTAACAGTGTTTACCTGTGATTTATTTTGGGTTTCCTATGTTCCTATTATTATAAAAGTTCAACGGTTTCGAGCAACTCTGCATTAACTTCACCAATGAGAAGCTGCAGCAGTTCTTTAACCACCACATGTTCGTACTTGAGCAAGAGGAGTACAAGAAAGAGGGTATCAACTGGGCTTTCATCGATTTCGGAATGGACTTGCTCGCTTGTATCGATTTGATCGAGAAGGTAATAGTCGGCAGGGTATTCGACTTGTACCCGTCGCCGCTGGGGCTCTTGTGACGGGATAACTCAACTTCAAACTTTCCGCCATGCGAGTAAAGACTGGCATTGGCTATATCATTTGTAGGTTTCGGCTCGGAACCTTAACTATGGAATGCAATCCGTAGCCATTATACCTACCCTTGACCTAACTTTCCACATTACTTATCTCCCTGCAGTTTAATGGTTTTGAACAACTCTGCATTAACTTCACAAACGAGAAACTGCAGCAGTTCTTTAACCATCACATGTTCGTACTGGAGCAAGAAGAGTACCACCGCGAAGGCATCGAATGGACTTTCATTGATTTCGGCATGGATCTTCAAAATTGCATTGACCTTATTGAAAAGGTACATGGCGGCAACGCAACAAAGATCGCTTGCAACTCGCCATCGAACCTCTCGAACAATGTTGTCAAATTCAATTTTTTCACTCATTTCACTTTAGTCCAAAATTTTATAGTTGGCATACTTTTTAAACATTATTCGATTGGCTTCATCAATGCTACTTGCTCGTTGTGGTTTTTGTGTGATTTATTTCTTTCTGTCTCTTTTTTAATCTTTCTCACACTACACTGTTCAACGTTTCAAAATAATTAGTATTTTTTTAATAACACTTTTATTTGTTTTTTTTTTTTCATGTTTACTACCATCCAGATGAATGGATTTAATCAGCTCTGTGTTAACTTTACCAACGAAAAATTACAACAATACTTTAATCATTTTATGTTCGTGCTAGAACAAGAGGAATATGAGAGAGAGGGGATCCAATGGACCTTTATAGATTTTGGTATGGATCTCCAAGCGACAATAGATTTGATAGAAAAGGTATTAGATGTATAATCGTATACAGCTTACAGGCATCGGGCCGAGATTAGAGGAAGCTTAGGGCTGGACAAATAAATGTAAACGCCTATAAATGCAAATTATTTCTGGCTGTCGACCCTTGCTCCGTGGAATTCCCTGTAAAAATGAACATTGAGAATTGCTTAGTACACGCAGTGTTGAAGTAAGCAAGCAGAGCTATTGCATTGCATACATTACAGTAAAGTAGAATTTACAAGGCATATTCAGTCTCTAAATAGACTTCGCAATACAAGCACGTAACGAATGCACAGAAAATGCAATAAATCTATTAGAAACTATATTAAAACAAAATACTTTTTTTTATACTTTTACAGTAGTTAATAACAGCTTCAATACTTTTTAGTATGTAACAGTAGTAATAGTAGGATTATGAATTTATTAATACACACTCAAAACGCCTAAGTTAATAAACTTATTAATACACACTCAAAAAGCCTAAGTTAATAAACTATACACAATTTCGCACATTTATTTCTATTTGCATGACTGCTTTCATCTTTTCTTACTTACAACTAATTAGCTATTAAGAATAAAATTTTATTTAAATATTTATTTTGATAACTTTGTTATACACATTACTATTTCAATCACAATAAAATCAATACTATTGTAATCTTTGTTTTCAAACTTAAGTTTATCATAATAACAGGGACTCAAATCATTATACCTGGTTTCAGTGATAAAAACAATAGTTACTTATTATGGTACTGTTTAAAACATAATATAGCTTCAGGTATCCTCATACATCGATAAAGCTAAAGGGTAACCTATTAGCTTCACAAACACCTACGCGGCTTTCGTGTTCTAATCTCACCGGTCCGATTTCAGCCTATGGGTATCCTCTCCATCCTTGAGGAAGAGTCTATGTTCCCCAAAGCCACCGATCTGACTTTCGTTGAGAAGTTGAACAACAATCACTTGGGCAAGTCTGCTCCTTACCTGAAGCCCAAGCCCCCCAAGCCTGGTTGCCAAGCAGCCCACTTCGCCATTGGTCACTACGCCGGTAACGTAAGTATCAGAATAAAACTTTGACATTCACCATGCCACTCGAATTTTTACAGATTCTAAAACTTGCATTTCTTGTGAAACAGGTCGGCTACAACATCACTGGATGGCTTGAGAAGAACAAGGACCCTCTTAACGACACCGTCGTTGACCAGTTCAAGAAGAGCCAGAACAAACTGTTGATTGAGATCTTCGCTGACCACCCTGGCCAGTCTGGTGGTGCTGATGCTGGTGGTGGCAAGGGTGCGTTTCGTATCTTTATAAAACATTTAATTAAGACAAGTGATACACCATTTAATTATTTTTGTTTAAATATAATTGAAGTTCAATTTAAAATGAATATTTTATATTTTAATAGTCCAGGAATTTTGGATACGGAGATAAAACAACAGGTATCACGAACTGAAAATGTTTACTTCTGTGGAGATACACTTTCTACATTCCATCAAAAACTCTCATCCTTACTATTATACCATTACTCATACTATCATTTTTCACCGAGGAACCCGAACTAAGAGCGAAATACTTTACTTGCTCTCTTGTTCATCATTAAATTATACACCCTCTAAAATGATACCAACCTTTGTACCAGACTGACATTATTGTTTTCACCTATCTCAGTCGTTATTAATATGCCTTCTATTCTGATGCATTTTTAAATAAATTAGGCGCTGGTGGTAAGCGTGCCAAGGGTTCTGCCTTCCAGACTGTATCATCACTCTACAAGGTGAATTGGAATACATGACCAAAGTTAGCTTCTGCGCCTTCCACGTCGCTTCATTGTCGTTTGTCTTCGCGCTTGAGACTGGTTCCTACAAAGATATGTCTTTTAACCTTAACGACATCAGTATTACATTGTTTACTATCCTACTAGGGGCCAGTCTTCCATGCACTCACATTTTATCTGTCTACGTCAGTGTATGTTTTACAGTTCAGTTCGTGTCGACTTAAATGTTGCAAATTGCAGGTGGATTGGAGATGTCTCAGTAGTGCCATGTGCCGTTATTGTGTTCGTCTTTACTAATTTTGTGCTTGTTAATGTATATCCATAGGCGGTCGCGGTAAGAAGGGCGGTGGTTTCGCTACTGTCTCCTCCGCTTACAAGGTTATTGATATAAATTTTATAAAGTAGATGTTTTCTTATGTTCACCTTGTTGATGTAGAATCCTACTTGGATGTAGATCTATGTCGACATATTTTGTACCAAATATTTAATCCTAGAACATGATTAAATGTTTTAATGTCATTATTACCTTCTTAATATATTTATTGAGATTGTTATTAATGCACCTTATTGTCCTTTAGACGCACTTGACTTACATGTGTGTCGAATGGTACTAGCCCTACACAAAAGTAGATTATGAAATTCGGTATAATATTGTTTACCGTTACTTTCGTTGCTGAATTGCTAACCATTAAAAAGTTTTAGTGTGATTTATTTTCTTTAACCTAGTTTGGTGTGTTTAATCTAAATCCTCACATTTCATCAAAATACTTATTTGTATTCATCTCATCAAAAATGTTTTTATTGCCTTTAAGTTCTTCTACAACAGTAAACCATAAATTATTTCTTAAAAACAGAAATAATTCTATGTTATTTACTGTACTGTACCTACTTCAAAACCAAAAGTATGTTTTGTGTGAAGTGATTGTAAAAAAATGCCTTTCGAAACTACTACATTATTGTTCCATACTAACTACATTGTATTCACAGGAACAACTTAACAACTTGATGCAAACGCTGAGGTCTACCCAGCCTCACTTCGTGCGTTGTATCATTCCCAACGAGTTGAAGCAGGCTGGTAAGTACTTGACATTTTTTTTTATCGACTTCTGCAATATCTAATTTCTAGTAAATTCTTAGGCTTCAACATATTTTTCTTTGTATCCTAGGTCTCATCGACTCTCACCTTGTAATGCACCAGCTGACATGTAACGGTGTGTTGGAAGGCATCCGTATTTGCCGTAAAGGTTTCCCCAACAGGATGGTTTACCCTGACTTCAAGCTCCGGTAAGAATCCAGTTCTAAATTAGCTCCGACTATTTTCATGTTTGAAATAATCTTAAAGCAAATTTACGAGGTCGCCATTCATATAAAATGTTTATTTGAGTTTCGCTGTAAAGGATTAGAACTAATTTTGACAAGGCTACATTTTCAGTTGCTGAGTCAAAACAAAATTCTTTTGATTCTGGAATATCTGGATTCATTTTATTTTTAGTATTGCAGCTGACTCAACTGACGTCAGCGGGCCTTATGTCCGTGTTATGACTAACGTTTTCTAAATTTGTTTTGATGTACTCCAACTGGAGTTCGCACCTCAGTATACCTACTTAGCAAATAGATTAAGAAATGTTGCAGCTAAAAATAGTTTTCAGATTACAAAATATTCGATAAATAATTAAATATTCCATAAACAGTTACATGATTCTTGCACCTGCCATCATGACTGCCGAAAAAGATCCCAAAGAAGCAGCTAGGAAGTGTCTGGAGTCTGTTGAACTTGACCCTGAAAGCTATCGTATTGGTCATACTAAGGCAAGAAGTGAAACTGATACCATCCTAGAATGGTGTTAGCATGATAGAAATTAGTTTAATTCTACAACAATATCTAAAGAAATAGAGATGTTTTTACCCCACCGTACATTCTTTACCCATGTAGGTTATCGATGTATTTTTCATTTTTGATTTGCATCCACAGTCCATCATTCCACAGTAGTTATTAAGTAGAAATGTTATTTCGAATGCAACCTATACAGTTGAACATTTATCTATAAAGACTGCAAACACTTGTAATGGGATACTTAAGTAGTTTGTTTTAGACCTTTCTTTCCTTATATTTTTACCCTTTGAACCATAATATTTAAGGTACCCGAAGAGACGTATGTACTGTTTTAGCGTTAGTTTCATTGTGTGCCATACTTTTGATAATGTAGCTACAAGATCCTGGCCCCTCAAGCTGTGGACAAGGAATCCGATCCTAAGAAAATCGCTCAAGTGATCCTGGATGCCACGGGCTTGGATGTCGAGTCCTACCGTCTCGGTCACACCAAGGCATGTCTTGAACCCCTCGGTAGTTTCAGTTGAAAATGACGAGCAATCCTACATACCTCGCCGATTGTGACTCAGCCAAACGCTTAGTTGAATTATTATTACAGCACCATATACGACTGGTGATATAATTCGACAGTAGGACCTTTACGCTGCTTACCCCCAGAGTCTTAATACGCAGGCTCGTGTTTGTACTTCCTTACCCATTTTTTCCTTACAACACATACATTAGACACTTTTGTTTTCATATTTTGTGTACTCCTAAACGCAGATACAAAATTCTGTGCCCGAACCTGATCAAAGAACCAATTACACCAGAGAAAGCTACCGAGAAAATTCTCGAACACACCGGCTTGGATGCCGAGTCTTTCAGGCTTGGAAAGACCAAGGTAGAACACAGCATGCCAACACACAAACACTTAACTTCTGTTTTTAAACTCTTATGCATGGTAGTAAATATAATATTAATGCTTATCTACTTCAACTGAAAAGTTTTATAATGTGATGTGATGTGTTGTTTTTTATTATATTAAATATTTTATTATACATACACATAATAACTGAAAACTCTATTTACTACGAAGGTAAGTATCACTCCTATATTTTAGAAACATTATTTACAATGCACTGAACCGTAATTAATTAATATAGTATGTAAGTATATATTTTTACTTATATTCATTATAATTTTAATCTACTAGTTGCATCTTGAACCATTTTTATTATTTTATTAAGTATTTATTCTTCCGTTTTCAAAAATATAATGGCCTTTTAATAGATAATATTTTTATATACTAACCGATAACTTGGGCGAGCAGGTGTTCTTCCGCGCTGGTGTCCTGGGTCAGATGGAGGAGTTACGTGACGACAGACTGTCCAAGATCATGTCCTGGATGCAGGCCTACATCCGTGGTTACTTGTCCCGCAAGGAGTACAAGAAGTTGCAGGAACAGAGGTTAATAACAAACCAAACAATTAGATACAATCAGGAACTACCTATATTTTTATTTTCAGATTCTATAATTTTATTTTATTTAAAGGGTGGCCCTCCAAGTTGTCCAGCGCAACTTGCGCAAGTACCTGCAGCTCCGCACCTGGCCCTGGTGGAAGTTGTGGCAGAAGGTCAAGCCACTCCTCAACGTCAGCCGTATCGAGGATGAGATGGCGGTAAGCATCTTTCATTACGAGCTACCTGATTAATATGATTAAGCACTCTGACCCAATCTGCGGGAATATGGAACGCGTGAATCAGTGTAACGCAAATAGATCTGACCGCACCCACCTGTCGGTTACGTGACACCGCAGCACCTGCGAAGCCATTTCTGGATTCCGCGCCCCTCCCGCGCCCGTGCGCTGTTTCCTTACGCTATGTTCCTGCGGGGGCGCGCGCGCCTCACTGGAAAACTCCAGCCACACTCAGTTGCTAAACGGTCGGCGGCGCGCGCACCCCTTCCAGCACTCACGAACGAACCGAACTGCATTCCTTAGTGTTCTTATTAACTTGATGGTGTAACACTTAACAATAATGGCTACGACAGTGCATATGTCCGAGTGGGATGAAACAGTGGATAAAGAAAGTGACATTTTACAGAAACTGGAGGAGAAGGCACAGAAGGCCCAGGAAGCCTTCGAGAAGGAAGAGAAACTCCGCAAGGAATTGGAGGTCCTTAATGCCAAGCTCCTTGAAGAGAAGACCAACCTGCTGGCCAACCTCGCCGGTGAGAAGGGCTCCCTCTCTGAAATCCAGGAGCGTGCTGCCAAGCTCCAGGCGCAAAAGGCCGACCTCGAGACACAACTTAGGGTAAGTCGAACAATAAATCACTCATTCCAATTAGTTCAGTCATTAATTAGACACTAATTTATTAACCTACCTGACACTAATTAATTTGTCACGGTAATAGGTGATTTTACACTACATAGGACAGTTATACAGGTCTTGAATAAGCCTATCGCTGTGTACAGGAGTGAAATTTCTAGCTAATTAATAAAACAGGTTGTCATAACACCATTAATTAGAGCAATTTGGCACCACTTCGCGTTATAAAAACATTCACTATCTTCTTATATTACAAGCCAAACAAGTATTAAGAAATATACATAGTTGCGAAATGTATTACGGTCAGTTTTGATCGGCGTGATTCTTTGAATAAACATAAAGTTTGTTTATACGGGAAATAGTTTGAGAGTTAAAAATACACGTCTGCAAGCTGCACGATTTTATTGCAAATCATTAATGACTACAATGTACAGAGAGATAGAAAGCAGGCGTACCAATACCAGATGTTACCTAGGTACTCGTTTTGAATGCGTTATTGTTTTCTGTTGTGCATTCATTATTGTGTGCTAGAGTTAATCATATTAATATTTTATTTTAGGACACCCAAGACCGCCTCACTCAGGAAGAGGATGCCCGCAACCAGCTGTTCCAGGCTAAGAAGAAGTTGGAACAGGAAGTGTCCGGACTGAAGAAGGACGTCGAAGACCTCGAACTGTCCGTCCAGAAGTCAGAACAGGACAAGGCTACCAAGGACCACCAAATCCGCAACTTGAACGATGAGATCGCCCACCAGGATGAGCTCATCAACAAGTTGAACAAGGAGAAGAAAATGCAGGGTGAGAGCACCCAGAAGACCTCTGAAGAGCTCCAGGCTGCCGAAGACAAGGTCAACCACCTCAACAAGGTCAAGCAGAAACTCGAACAGACTCTTGACGAGCTTGAGGACTCTTTGGAGCGCGAGAAGAAACTGCGCGGTGACGTCGAGAAGCAGAGGAGGAAGGTTGAGGGTGACCTCAAGCTTACTCAGGAGGCCGTCGCTGACCTGGAACGCAACAAGAAGGAGTTGGAGCAGACCATCCAGCGCAAGGACAAGGAAATCTCATCTCTCACCGCCAAGTTGGAGGATGAGCAGTCCCTTGTCAGCAAGCTGCAGAAACAGATCAAGGAACTGCAAGCCCGTATCGAAGAGCTCGAGGAAGAGGTTGAATCTGAACGCCAAGCTCGTGCCAAGGCCGAGAAACAGCGTGCTGACCTCGCCCGTGAGCTTGAGGAGCTGGGTGAGCGTCTTGAGGAAGCTGGTGGTGCCACCTCCGCTCAGATCGAGCTGAACAAGAAGCGCGAGGCTGAGTTGAGCAAGCTCCGCCGCGACCTCGAGGAGGCCAACATCCAGCACGAGTCCACCCTCGCCAACCTCCGCAAGAAGCACAATGATGCTGTCGCTGAGATGGGCGAGCAGCTCGACCAGCTCAACAAGCTCAAGGCCAAGTGAGTATCTCAATATTCTAATTTTAATATTGTTTTATTTGAAACTTTCCATGTACCATGTCTAAAGATAGTGCTACTCCGCTCTTAATTTTCTACAACAACATTGTTATGAATGAGAGTGTTAGTGAGGAATTGTTTATAAGACAAAAATAGCAACAAAGTAAAGAATGTATTATTGAACTACAATGCTAACGCAGGGCTGAGCATGACCGTGCGTCTTGCTACAACGAGCTTAACAACACGCGCGCGGCTGTCGATCAAGTCGCAAGGGAGAAGGTAACATGTCACCCGAGAGGCATGTCTACTGCCTGGGGTGAACCTTGCATGGAACCTTTTAGAACCTCCCTGATGTTTTACAAATACACATCCAACTGTACACGACAACCTGACTTTATCCTCCCAAAAAGGACCACCATTTTGGTGGAATCGAGACAGTGTATTAAATTGTTTTGTGGTATTTTATCCATTCAGGGCTGAGAAAGAGCGCTCTCAATACTTTAGCGAAGTCAATGACCTTCGTGCCGGTGTCGACCACTTATCCAACGAAAAGGTACAAAAACTAATAATGTGGAAATGTGATGGCACCATTTTAGGATGAATATAGCTTCGAAGCTTTCGCAAACTAGTGGAGAATACCTAACTTAATAAATAAACACAAAAACATCAAACAAAATAACTCATTCCTCCATTAACTATTATAATGACGTATAATTAATTAACCCAAACAATACATTTTGGCATGATAGCGACGACGCTTACAAAAAATAATTTACTTAACCATGATTTATTAAAGGCATGCAATTATCAATTAAACCAGTTTTTTTTATTATTTAACCTTACCAACAACAAACAATAACTAATATTAACAAAAGTAAGTATTATTACAAATAACAATATCATAAAAAATATCTCAAACAATTGACACTAAATATGTATGCCAACAAGGTCTCAAATAGATTATTCACATGACTTTTCCTAATAGGCTGCCCAAGAGAAGATCGTCAAGCAACTACAGCACCAGCTCAATGAGGTTCAGAACAAGTCTGACGAGGCCAACCGCACCCTCAATGACCTGGACGCCTCCAAGAAGAAGCTGTCCATCGAGAACTCCGACCTGCTCCGCCAATTGGAGGAGGCCGAGTCCCAAGTGTCGCAGCTATCGAAGATCAAGGTGTCCCTCACCACCCAGCTGGAGGACACCAAGAGGCTCGCCGACGAAGAGGCTAGGGTAAGTTAAATAGAACAGCAAAGTTTGATTGATTAACTACAGTAAAACAAATTATTATCCCTACAAGTCATTTCATGTGACTAAATTACATTACATTTTCATGTTATTTTTATTGTCATTGATTTGTGAATAATGAGTTTACGAACTCATTCAGTCAAGTTGCCTCAATAGATCAAAATGTGGTGCCCATTTCGATAATTTTAAAAAATTATATCATCTTTTTCCACAGGAACGCGCCACACTTCTTGGCAAGTTCCGCAACCTCGAGCACGACCTGGACAACATCCGCGAACAGGTTGAGGAGGAAGCCGAAGGCAAGGCTGACCTGCAACGCCAACTGTCCAAGGCTAATGCCGAATCTCAGCTGTGGCGCTCCAAGTACGAGTCTGAAGGCGTCGCCCGCTCTGAGGAGCTCGAGGAGGCTAAGCGCAAGCTCCAGGCCCGCCTCGCCGAAGCCGAAGAGACCATCGAGTCTCTCAACCAGAAGGTTGTTGCCCTCGAGAAGACCAAACAGCGCCTCGCCACCGAGGTCGAAGACCTGCAACTCGAGGTCGACCGTGCCACCGCTATTGCCAACGCTGCCGAAAAGAAGCAGAAGGCATTCGACAAGATCATTGGAGAATGGAAACTCAAGGTCGACGACCTCGCCGCCGAGCTTGACGCTAGCCAGAAGGAATGCCGCAACTACTCCACCGAATTGTTCCGCCTCAAGGGTGCCTACGAAGAAGGTCAGGAGCAGCTTGAGGCTGTCCGTCGCGAAAACAAGAACCTTGCCGACGAAGTCAAGGACTTGCTTGACCAGATCGGCGAAGGTGGCCGCAACATCCACGAAATCGAGAAGGCCAGGAAGCGTCTTGAGGCCGAGAAGGACGAGCTCCAAGCCGCTCTTGAGGAGGCTGAGTCCGCCCTCGAACAGGAGGAGAACAAGGTCCTCCGCGCTCAGCTCGAGCTGTCCCAGGTCAGACAGGAGATCGACAGGCGTATCCAGGAGAAGGAAGAGGAATTCGAGAACACACGCAAGAACCACCAGCGCGCTCTCGACTCCATGCAGGCTTCCCTCGAAGCCGAGGCTAAAGGCAAGGCTGAGGCCCTACGCATGAAGAAGAAGCTCGAGGCTGACATTAACGAACTTGAGATTGCCCTTGACCATGCCAACAAGGCCAATGCTGAAGCCCAGAAGAACATCAAGCGTTACCAGGCACAGATCAAGGACCTCCAGACCGCTCTTGAAGAGGAACAGCGTGCACGCGATGATGCCCGCGAACAGCTTGGCATCTCTGAACGCCGTGCCAATGCTCTCCAGAACGAGCTTGAAGAGTCTCGTACTCTCCTGGAACAGGCCGACCGTGCCCGCCGCCAGGCTGAACAGGAACTTGGCGATGCTCACGAACAGCTCAATGAACTGTCCGCCCAGAACGGTTCCCTGTCCGCAGCCAAGAGGAAACTGGAATCCGAGCTGCAGACCCTGCATTCCGACCTCGACGAGCTGCTCAATGAGGCCAAGAACTCCGAGGAGAAGGCAAAGAAGGCTATGGTTGATGCCGCCCGCCTGGCTGACGAGCTCCGCGCCGAGCAGGACCATGCACAGACCCAGGAGAAACTGCGCAAGGCTCTTGAACAACAGATCAAGGAACTGCAGATCAGGTTAGACGAAGCCGAGGCTAACGCGCTCAAGGGAGGCAAAAAGGCTATCCAGAAACTCGAACAGAGAGTCAGAGAACTCGAAAACGAGCTTGACGGTGAACAGAGAAGGCACGCTGACGCACAGAAGAACTTGCGTAAGGCCGAGAGGCGCATCAAGGAGCTGTCCTTCCAGGCCGAAGAGGACCGCAAGAACCACGAACGCATGCAGGACCTCGTCGACAAACTGCAACAGAAGATCAAGACCTACAAGAGGCAGATCGAAGAAGCAGAAGAGATCGCCGCCCTCAACTTGGCTAAGTTCCGTAAGGCACAGCAAGAGTTGGAGGAGGCTGAAGAAAGGGCAGACCTCGCCGAGCAGGCTATCAGCAAATTCCGTGGCAAGGGACGCGCAGGATCCGCCGCGAGAGGAGTCAGTCCGGCGGTAAGTTGAACGCCTTCACCTCAACATTATAATTAGAATATTCAACATACTAAATTGCAATTTTTTCATTCAGGCGTCCGTTAAAGGGCGTGTCTAAGTCAACATTGAAATAATATGTAAGTTGGCAACTCTTCGTTGCACGCCCCCCACAGCACACGGGACAGTGCTGATCTCCCTTTGCTGTGCTCCTTATCATAGTTTTAGTCAGATTTAGCACCTGAATTTATCACCTTTACTATTCAGCCATTATAAGACTAAATCTCCGGCATGTACCCTGCATGTCACAAAAATGAACTAACCTGGTGAGGAGTGGAATGTAATACGTGTGTTGTGTTTCAGCCCCAGCGTCAGCGCCCCAACCTGTCCGACATGTTCGGCACCTTCCCACCAAGGTTCGACCTGGCGCCTGAAAGCGATTTCTAAACGTTCCACTACACAAAAAACGGACTGTACAGATTTTTCGTTTATATGTAACTCATTTTTTTTATACATAGCAGTTGAATAAGTGTTACGAAAGCGTGAAAACGAGAAACTGTAAAAATGTTTTGTATACCACAAAAAAATATACACTTAGTGATCTAATCTTTTTACGAAAAGCTATTTTGTAACTTGTTAATATTTATTTATATAATTTATTACCGTGAAGTATGTATCGAGAGGGAGTGCGGGGTCCTGCGCGCGCGCCGCTTGCCCTTCAGAGACACGCCCCCCAGCCCCCCACCGGCGCTACGCCCGCGGAACCCCGCACACCCTTTGAGTTGATATCTAATAAAGCGATATCGTTGTCATAAAATACTTAAAACTGCAGTTTTATTTAATTGTACCAAAAACTTAGTTAAATGTGCATTAAAATTTACACTCTTCTAAAATTAGGATTAATAGAAAATATCTTTAAATGATGTTCACTATCTTCTTTCATTCTTTTAAAGTCCGAAGTGTTAAATTTTTGTCTGCCTTTAAACATACAAAGAGCGCTACTGATACTCTAATACCGATTTTTTTTACTAGGTATTTAATTGAGTCTCTTTCATATACAAAAACACATTAGGAATTACAGTTTAGGTGCAAATCGTCTTCATTCAGTACGTTAAGTGCAATGCACTATTAAGTTTTGGTCTTTATTGTCTCGAAATTAAAAAAAGTGGACAGAGGAGCTTTTGAATCTATACCCTCATTATAAGCTTCAGATCAGACTTAATCTATATTTGCACAAACATGAATTTCAGAATTTTTACACCCAACGTAGAGAAAAATATTTCACCACAGTCATAGTTTTAACCCTCTTAATTTCCGGATAATTTTGACCCCCCCACCGCATAGTGGTTGTAATATCAACACTCCAACCCAGGGCTCTCAACAACGCAACGGGGTTGTTTGAACTCTATTGGTAAAGCTGTGCTATTATTGTAGGTACTGATTACATATTAGAAAATAAAACTTTGTCGAGCTAATTTTAAAACAACAACGAACAAAACAATAAAGTTTAAAATAACAATGGTCATTTGACCAAAAGTTCAACTGACCAAAGTCTGGAATATCAATGTTTAAACTATTTATTACACTATTGACCAAATCGTTCTAAGGTCAAAAGGATTATTGAATAAATTATTAATTATCAAATGGATTAACTGAAAAAGGTAAAAATAATATTAATAATAGCGAATAGCGCCTGTAAATTTTTTGTTCTGGCGCTTCGACAGCCGCTGCCGCGGCACGCCTGCTTCGCTCGCTCGGCTTGCGCGCTGGGTTCATGTCAACCTATCATGCTCGTCGATACGCTCCTTGCACCTATCTCGTGACCGATGGTCTACGGTTTCTAAGTCCCAGTAGACTAGTTTAGACTCATTTCCGGCTGTTAAATTTGCTATAAAGCATTTTCAGCGAAGCGCAAAGACACCTCCACAGATTCATTTGTAATTAGATTAGTAATGATTTGATATTTTATTTAAAATTACATCTAGCAACTTTTGATCAGTCGTTCATTTAATGTCACATACATTGGGATTATTAAATTTTTCTTAATAAAACATTTGGTCTATTCAATTTTGTTGTATTGTTCGTTGTTCTTTAAAAATTTGCTCGACAAAGTTTTGATTTTCTAATATGCAACCATTGTACTATTAATAACCAGCCCCACACCCACACCCCACCCCAGGGGGGAGGAAGTGATGCCCCACCAATTGAGTAACTCGACATAATCTAGATACGAAACGCTATCCGCATCACTTTGTGGTATTCGATTCTTATCTTCACTAGCATCAATAGGGATGTGGACTATTTTTAACCGACTTCACAAAAAGGAGGAGGTTGTGAGTTGTTCGCGCATATCTTCGACATTTATGGACAGATTTTGATGATTCTTTTTTTGTTCGATTGAGTTTTCTTGCGAGATGGTCCCATTTAATTTTTATTTCAATCGGTTTAGTAGTTTTCAAGAAATCCTGAAAATACTATGATTTTGCATTGTTGGGAAAGGGTACTTTTAGTGTAGTCTTTTTAACCGACTTCAAAAAAAGAGGGTTCTCTCTCAGTTTGACCTGTATGAATGTATGTCTCTCCGCGAATATCTCACGTTTGACTGAGCCAATTTTTCTACGAAATAATGTACCTACACTACCTAATAGAGAAGGTACTTACAATAAAAATGAAAAAAATAAAAAATTGATTTAAAAAACAAAAAAAAGACTTCAAAAAACCTGCCTCAAAAAAGCAAGAAATAATATTCAAATCATTAGATACGCATTATCATTGTTATAATAACAAGACGTCTATTGAAGTCGGGTAGGGCTTTTATAATAAAAAAAGGAAGTGGTACTCCAGCCCCACCCGACTTCAATAGACGTCTTGTTATTATAACAATGATAATGCGTATCTAATGATTTGAATATTATTTCTTGCTTTTTCGAGGCAGGTTTTTTGAAGTCGGTTTTTTGTTTTTTAAAACAATTTTTGGGAAAGTGTTTAAAACCCAGATTATTTATATGTCCAGATAGAGTCTTACGCTTTTGACGTACTAAAAACAGGCCAACTTTTTGAGGTTGGTGTGCATTTTTAGCATCATTGCGCCCAAAGAGTATTGTAATAAAAACTATGGCCGGGTCACACTACTGACAATGTGTGCGTGTTTTGGTCACCCAACTGTTGGGTGATATTTTTTTAGACGCTTTCGTTGCTTCGACTGTCTATCTTGACATATAAATAATCTAAGTTAAAACCATGCATAAGTACCAAATATAGTCCAAACAATTTTTTTTTTAATACAACTAATACCTTTAAAATAAGTTATTTAAAATTACATTTCAAATTTCGCGCCAAAACGTGGGTACCTGTCAAACGCCCGCTGTGACGTCACTTGTTCCTAAACAATTGTCGAAGTTGTATGTAATAGAAAGTTATTTCGTAGTTTTGTGTTAATAAAATGGATTCTACATTTTATAAATGTTGTGCAGTGCCGCACTGTGAAACTACTACTAGTAAAACACCTGAAAACCTATTTATTCTCGTTCCACGTACAAAAACGATGCGGAAAATGTGGCTTCAACTAGTCCGTCGGGATCCGGCACTCGTATCTACACAAAGTAAAATGTATTTCTGTGAGGATCATTTTGAAGTAAGTTTGATAATATTTGTTAGATTTCCTTGTACTAAAATAATTTTTCTCTTCAAGTTTTCAAAGATAAACACTGGAATTTTGAGGTTAAAAATAAAGTAAACAATTTGTTAAAAAGATAAAACATAACCACAAAATCATATTATTTTATTTTATTCAATTTAATTTTTCGAGTTTATAAGTACTATGGGCAACAGCGTCGCTTAACCGTATCGCCCCTGCACGAACTAAACGTATGTGACAGCGGGTGCGGCGTGCAAGGGATTGCCCATGGTACCTACGATTACTATTATAATGTATCCTTACATGGAGGTCTTCACATTTCTAAATTCAGCAGTGCAAAAGTTACTATTTGTTGCGAAGAAATTAGCCACCGTAAAGCAATAAATTTTTGGCAAATTTGAACTATCTGCCTTAAATATCCACTTTCCATTATGGGAAAACCTTTAAATTGATTATTAATTTTAATTGATTCAAAAAGATAATTGAGCAAATTTCGAAGAAATTTTACGGGAATCACAGTAATAATATTATCCAAATATCAACAAACACCATTGTACTTGACAGCGAAAATTCTTGTTTGTCAACAAGTGACGTCACGCATTTTGATTGGTGTTCATTGTCACGTGACTTGAGGGTGAAATATTTAATTACATTTTATTAAATAAAAAATTAATCCCTTGATTATTTATGAAAATATTGTGTTTTTTATTATTTTTATCATAGAAACTACATTTTCGTGGTAAAATAATATACTTATTTGAGTGCAGTCCACATCCCTATTGAAAGAAAATTAATTTTATTAAAATAGGACTCAAGGACTTCTACATAATGGTCCTTATTACCAACAACAAGACGTGTGCGTCAATGTAAAGTCTCTTAAGGCGCTTTAGTGACCGAAAGTGGCGCCGCGGTGAATTTTATTTAATATTGTTATTGTAATACACCATTTAAAAAAACTTCTCGTGGGATTTTAGGGCCCATAGTGTAGTATTTTTGGACGGTAAGTCGTCAGCGACGCCATAACAACCATTTAAAAATTATTGTATTCCGATAGAGGTAAGATAGCCAGTTCCTAATTGGTGAGGATTCCGGGTGTAGTGTAAGCGCTTGCTTACACTTTCGGCCTTATCATCACTTAACATCAGTGAGGTGAAGGTCACCATCCCGTTACAGTTAAAAAAATCTCAAATGATAAAAACAATGTGATGAGGTGACAAACAATAACAAGCAGCTGCCGCTGCCGAACACACGTCTCATTTAATAACACAACTTTAAAATAACAACACTGTTTATATTATGCATTGATTTAATTTATGAAAGTAAACCCAATGTGATGTAATCATACCTGATGAAAAGTGCATTTCGCTTAAGGCAATTAGCAAAATGTTCCCATTTATGTTCTTTTGATTTTCTGGGTAACCTGATGATATTTCAAAACATAAAAAAAATAGACATTCGATAGCTTACCTGAAAATTAAGCTGTTTTAAATAAAACAATGAAATTATAATAATTTAACTGCAATTGTCAACCATATTAATTTGAAAATTAGTAAACATACTTAAGTATATTAAATGAATAAAACAATAATAAATGCGACTTTTGAACTTTTTTATGCGGTATTTAATATCGTTAACACTGTAATTCATTTTTAATAGATCTCTTAAAACACTTTTTGATTACATAATTAAATAAGCAATAATAATACCTATACTATATCGATTGTCGAGAGAAATATATGGTAGCGGGTTCAGTTCCTTCTAGAAACAAATATAATACTTATTCGTATCGATGAATCATAGTTATACCACAGATTATATAATTGGTTGTATAAATAATAGTTGTATAAATAATAGTTACAGAATAAATAATAGTACTATGTTGTATACGGTCGAATAGCGTAAGATATAATGGTAAATTTATCAATAGTTCAAAATTATATACTGAATTGAAGCGAAGAATATCAGAAGAAGCATTTGATTTAGTTTAACAAAACCAAATCAAATGCTTTAATTCTTCTTTTTAGGGTTCCGTACCCAAAGGGTAAAAACGGGACCCTATTACTAAGACTCCGCTGTCCGTCTGTCTGTCCGTCTGTCTGTCCGTCTGTCTGTCTGTTTGTCTGTCACCAGGCTGTATCTCATGAACCGTGATAGCTAGAAAGTAGAAATTTTCACAGTTGATGTATTTTTATTGCCGCTATAACAACAAATACTATAAACATAATAAAATGAATATTTAAAAGGGGCTCCCATACAACAAACGTGATTTTTTTGCCATTTTTTGCTCGATATTAATAACGACAACAGGTAGACAGTTGAAATATTCACAAACGATGTATTTTTGTTGCCGCTATAACAACAAATGCTAAAAACAAACGTATTGTTTGCCGTTTTTTGGTACGGAACCCTTTGTGCGCGAGTCCGACTCGCATTTGGCCAGTTTTTTTCGAAATTCACCTAAAAAGAAGAGCCGATCTCTACATTCTCTACATGTTGTTTAACAGTTAGCCTGACTGAACTCGTTGGCAGCATAATGTAAACCCTACGCTAGGCATCAATCAGTGCACGTTTGACTGCGGTCAAGAGCAGTCATGTACGCGCGGTGTCTCGTGTTCTTCTCGTGTGTATTCTTCGTGTTGGGTCGATCTTGCTACTGGAATACTAAGTGCAGTTACACCTACTTTGGTAGTAAAACTGTGTATGATGACGTCAGAGGGGACATTAGAGATACAGCTGAGTTGGAAGGTCGGTTAACTGATAAGAAGATTCTTTATCTTTCGTTAATAAATTATTTTAGGATGTTCAATGAAAGTTGATTTTTAATAATTAATTAATTAATTTTGAGTTTTAATAAACAAGTAAATAAATATCACTTTATAGAAGGGATCATAAAACTCGTTTAAAATGCAAATCTCAATTTTACTTGAAACTATCTATATTTTGATAGGTTCAATCGTTTTGGGAAATTTATGTTTCGATGGTAAATCAGTAAATTATAGGAATTTACACTTCAAAAGTGATTATTAGATAAGCAACCGGAATAGAAAAATTTGGGACCTTTAAAATCTCTGCACTGTCGCAGTCGAAAACCTGTTAAAAACGTACACTTAAGTACCTACCATTAAATTAACTATCGCAAAGCTGATGAATATTCAATACTCTTAACTGTCGAAAACTAAACAAAACTTGTCAGTAGAAAACCAAACTACGTATTCGTACGTAGATATACATCAAAGAATAATAACAATGACCATGACTCGAGTAAAGTTGTTAATGTTCATCGCATTACCTACGCCTCTTTACCTGCCCTCTCGTGGGATTCGAACCGTGACTAGGGTTGCCAACCCTACTATATGGGAGAGGAGGAGACAGTATTAGGCTTAGAGCAACGCGGCTTCCGTCCAGAATGGAAACCGCGTTGCTCTATGGTTAAGCTCTATTTTTTTTATTTTAGATAAACTCAGGGTACGTGGTAGGGTAAAACACGCGTTTTCCCAAACATAAGACTAATCTAGATCGTTTTTTTACCCCCGAAAACGCCCATATACCAAATTTTAGCGAAATCGTTAGAGCCGTTTCCGAGATCAGAAATAAATAAATAAATATAGGTACAAGAATTGCTGGTTCAAAGGTTTAAGCTTATCCAACCAACAACTAACCCTCAACCATGACATGAGGGAACGACTGATGCGGACCTAATATAGGTACCTATAAATGGGATCCCTTGTTTTCGCATAATGGTTTTATACCTAATTTGATTTGGCATAACGGATTTGGCATATTTTTCAAAATTCAAAATTCAAAATATTTTATTCAGTCTAGGCTGTTACAAGCACTTGTGAATGTCATAGAAGCTACGCCATCGGTTCGCAAACCCTAAGCGGGAGACCTTGTAACGAGAAGAACCGGCAAGAAACTCGTCAAGGGCTGCTTTTTTCTCCCTGTATATTTCATACAGAGTCGTCAACATTGAAAAATGAGCTCTACGTTTAAAGTGAGGTCATTTTCCATCACAATAATTAACAAAAGTTTGCACACAATGGGTAGGTAGGTTAAAATTAAATATATCTACTACATTCAGTTAGGTAAATATGAGAGTAAATAACTTTCAACTAGTTGAGAAATCACTCTGTCTGCTACTCGAACCAAAAAACACTTGATGCAAGACATAAAAAGTAAAAACGCAATTCTTACAATTCAATATGCGTTAAGATAGGTACTCAGAAGCAGACCCATTCCCACTGGCAGCACCCGTTCACGAGCATGACGCATGGACCAGCCATCGCTTCGCTCAACCATATTTGAGGGAACGTAACGACCCGCCCCACACGACACCACCGCAGAAATGATTAAAGAGAGCATGACATACTTAGGTCATAATAGTACTATGGCATAATTGTTTTTTGGTATACTATTTATATAAACATAATAATCATTTAGACTAATTTGTTTTCGCATAATGTTACTAGGCATATTGTCTATTCGCCTAATATTATTAAGACATAAAAATCAAAAACAATCAGAAAAAATATTTTTACGTACTTATTAACTTTTTTTCAAAAGGGGTATGTATTAAAATGCCGAAAATTCATAACACACACGACTGAAATATCGACGTATAAAACAACTAATTTTCAAAATCCCGCAAATTCTAAATATCGATATCCGATAGACCGTAACTTAAAAGAACGATTATTAAATGACCGATAGTTCGAAATCCCGAAAGTTAAAATGCCGATAGTTCCAAATCCCAAAAGTCTGTTTAGGCCTACAACAACGCACGAGCCGAGCGAGCAAAGCGAGCGTGCAGCGGCAGCGGCCGGTGAAGTGCCAGAACCGACGTGCTGGCGTGATTTTAAACGTACGGCCAAACGACCGTTCGACCATTTGATTTTCGACGTTTCGTCCAAGGGTCTTGTAAAATTAGGTCTTTTCAACTTCGGCATTGTAAATACATACCCCTAGCCATGCATGTGACAAACAATATTTATTTTTATTTCAAGTGTAAATTTTTAGCAATAGCTTTTAAATGTGCATGTTTCGAAGTGTATTCATTTTTAGGGTTCCGTAGCCTAAATGGCAAAAAACGGAACCCTTATAGATTCGTCATGTCTGTCTGTCTGTCTGTCTGTCCGTATGTCACAGCCACTTTATTCCGAAAGTATTAAGATCACATAGTTGAAACTTGGTAGGTAGATGTATTCTGTTAACCGCTTAACGAATTTAACACAAAAATAAAAAAAAATATTTTTTTAGAGGGGGCTCCCCATACATGGAACTGAAACTGAATTTTTTTTTTCTTCAAACCAATACGTGTGGGGTATCTGTAGATAGGTCTTTAAAAATGACATTGAAATTCCTAAGTCATTTTTTTCTCAAAGTCAACCGTTTGAAAGAAATACACCGCCAAAGTGGTAAAATGTGTGTCTCCCTCCCCCCCCCCCCCCTTTAACTTTTGAAATAAGAAAGTGAAAAATCTAAAAAAATGTAGGTCTTAATAAACACTTTCAACGAAAATTGGTTTGAACGAGATATAGTAATTAGTTTTTGAGATATAGCACATTTTCCAAAACCGCAAATATAACTTTGTCATTCATACCAACACTGTAAAAAACCAAGTTATTTTTGCAGACGAGAAATGATAGGTGGTATTAAATATGGTATGGTATAAAGTAACTACGGAACCCTACGGCGCGTGGCCCGACACGCACTTGGCCGATTTTTTTTTTGTTTTTTCAAATATGCATTAATAACATTATGCGTGTTTAAATTTATGCTAAAGAATATTATTCTTAAACACGGTTATGCTTATATTATATTAGTTATGCCTAAAAAAATTATGCATAAGCTGTTATGACTATGTAATATTATGCGTAAACATCATTCGGCGAAATCATATTATGCTATGACATATTATTATTATGCCTTAAAATTTTATGCAAATACATAGCTATGTATTTGCATATGTTTTGAGCATTTTCACTATCTACTTACTATATTTTTAAACGAATAATCTTGAAAATACTATACCTATTTGATGCAAAAAAAGTTGGCAACCCTAACCGTGACCGTCCCAATGAATTGATAATCGCAGTTGATAATATGTATGCTATGGTATGTGGCTAGGTCCGACTTTTTAATAAGTCCGGATTGGTTCATATGAGAGATTATTCGGTGAATAACGAAAAGCGTAGCACAGCAGAGTGTTTTTTCATATTAAAATACATACATGGTTTTGTACCGCGAGCGGACTGAAGTTGGTTATTTCTGTTGTACATAGTTAAATTAATAGCACTGTATGTATAAAATTGTGCAGTTTATTTTAAAAGACAGGAAGTGAACAATCAGAAAAAACCGCAGTTATTACTTTATTTCCTATTACCAAATTATGCTAAACACGACAGTAGAAATAATAAGTTGATTTTGTTCTCATTAAATAATTACGTTTTCGCTATCTAACACATTGTTACGATGTTCCCACAAGATAACTTAATGTGCACTGTTTTGATACATTGAGAGGTCGTTGATTATTAAATTGTCCAGTTATCTGTTTCATAAAATAATATGTTGGTTAAAAATAGTAAGTGATGTTTTTGTTTTTATTATTTAAGTACTTAGAACCTAGATTGTTATATTAAAATTAATATGTAGAATATATTCAGCGTCTAAAGCAATTAACTAAAGTACTTGTGCACTACCTACTAACACACAGACCTGAGATTATATTTAAAAAGTTCTTTTTCTAAGGGCCAAACCGCACTGTCGACTGGTCGACGAGCGGAGCGAATCGGTCTCCCGGCGACTGCAACTCAAAACGCACGAGCCGACGACTAAGCCAGCCAGCAGCCAAGCCAACTCGATACATGTAGTGTTTCTGGTACAGTCGTCGTGCAGAATCAACTAACTTTGCAATAAATAATCAATTTTCAAATAATTCACATTTAAAATTATAAATAATCAAAAACTAAAACTTAAAAACGAAAATCTAAAGCTTTTTCGTCTAACTTATTAATAAAATTTCGTCTAAATTGTTAGGAATATGAGCCGTGACGTCATGCAGGAAGGCAACGGGACGCTGAGAGCGTCCACAACAGGTTCAGTTCCCGGAGCTTGCTATAAGTGACAGACGTGTACTAATTTGTGAAATATTAATTAAATATGTATTTCAAAGTGTCTAGACTATTTTATTGTTAACAAAATATTAATTTTATACGTCATCATAAGAAGATAAATTATAAATTAATTGGGTATATTTACAATGTGTTATCGTAAGCCGTGTGGGGGCTTTATCAAAATATTAGGACTTTTTAGTATAAAACAGGCTTCTTGTCAGCATTTTTTGATATAACATCTGGTAACCCTATACGCGACGTGGTATATCGTACAGAGATATGTTTGTTGATTATTTTATGACTGAAATGAGGAGGGTCAATTGTCATGGCAGATGGGCAGAGTTCATTAGTTAAGTAATAAAAGAAATGACATTGTAATAAGTACCTCCAAATAACTCCACAATAATTTCCTCACACTGTTGTTTCTTTATATCCCGATAATTAGAATAATCGTTACCTACTTGATAAATCCCAAATACCTTTTCGAAATTCTATTTCTAAAATGAATATTTTAGTATCGAAAGCCATTTTGTGAGCGACGTCCAGGCGCGACATTGACTTTATGTCCAAAACAATCACACATTTTATTATAAGCTTACAAGTTCTAACCTTGGATGAATTCATCCAAGGTTCTAACTCACAAAAGTTAGCTTGTTGAATGAAGTTATGTTGCTCCAATAAAAATATTTAATTTTGAGTGGGTAATAGAAAAATTCATACATATCATTTGAAATACGAAAGTGAATTTAAAAAAACAATAACGTAATACAGGGTGTTTCATATAAACAATAAATAAAACTCTTTATTGTGCATAATATGATACAGTTTGTACACTACGAAAAACATCCGTTACCTCCCGTCCTAGTACGTGACTGTGTGACGACAACAAGGTATGATTCTCTTACAAAAATGTAAGTTTTTAATTTCAACTGTATTATTAGTGTACAGACTGTATCATATTTTGCACAATAAAAAGTTTTCTTTATTTTATTTATTATTTATTCATAATAACCCGTAAAAAAATATTTTTTAATTGTATAGAAAACTGAAGTGACAACTCTAGACAATCAATAGCAAAACACTATTTAGATCTAGGATTTCCATTGCTACTATGCAGTTTATCACGAAAAGAAAAAAAGAGAAAAAAGCTGGTGGTTTTCGAATTTTATCTGGGAGCACGGTAGTGCTCCCGCCAAGACGAGCAAGCGAAGCGCAAGGGCACTACCTACCTTTTCTCGAAGCGCTTCGTCGTTTTTTTGAACCCTCATATTTTGAGTTTGGAGTATACCAGATAAACAAAATTTTAGGAATGTAATTTCAGTAGTAGATTTATTAAATATATAAAGTTTCAATTGCATAACTTTTATAATATAGATTTAATTGATATCTAAAAAACCCCGATTTCGACACTGACTCTTTCATGATCATCAAAATTCATAGGGTACTTCCAGAAGTCTAGAAAGCTGAAATTTGGTATGTAAGCTAGTATTAGGACACACACCACAAAAAAAATTGGACTTTAACCCTCCAACTGCTTAACGCTCATAACTTGGGTTTGGATAACACCAGAAAAACAAAACTTTCGAAATATGTTATCAATAGCAGATTTATTAAACATAAATAAAGTTTCAATTGCATAGCTCTTAATTTTGATGCTAGATGTCTGAAAAAATTTAATTATTTTTAAAACTTAGTAAATCACAGTAAAAGCTACGAAAAAAAATTCATTAAAAAGAAATTGTGTTCATTTCAAAACTACTTCTTTCATGGCCACTGATGTCCAAAGTACGCTGTACAGGCCAAAGAGAATGTAAAAAAACTAGCGTTTTAGTACAGGCTAATGTCATAAAATGACAGCAATTTTTTGTGCCGATTTGAAAATCGTTTTATGCCACATATTTTGACAAGGTGAAGAGTTTTTGAAGTTAGGGCTTGTAGAGTTAGGGCGCGTAGACTTAGGAGCTTGGCTCTACATGAGGTCTGATAATTTTTTGACAGTGCAAGCCATTTGGAAGTCTTGGCACCACTATACATGAAAATGTTTTTGGTAGGATAATAATCTTCCGGGGTTATATGCACCCTATCTAACATATTTGGCTTTGGGGTTTTTTTATAACAAGCTGTATATTAAATGTGAAATAATTTTATTATCTACATAAATCACGCAAAACCTAAAAAAACTAGAAGGCTTTCAAAATCTTTTTATGACCCAATTTTTTCGCTTGAAAAACAACTTGAGTTAGGTACCCCACAGAAAAACTAACTCACAAATGAATAAAAATTGAATCAATCATTAACTTATAAATTACTAGCGTAGTCAATATAAGACTACAAAAACATCCCTAATATAATATCCTCACACGTTTTGTCATTTTTCTTTAGATTGTAATGTAAATATCGTATTCGGAAAATTGCAAATCTTTTAGAAAATTAAAATGTTCGATTTGATCAAATTTCAGGATGCAAACCCGTCGGTGTTTGGGCCCTAGTAAGGCATGGGACGCGGCGCCCCACAGGGTCCAACGTGGCCAATATGAAGAATTCCGCTAGACTGAAAGACAGTATTGTCGCCAACAACCTTTTAGAAGGGCAAGGGGAACTGTGTGCACAGGTAAAGTAATATGCACTATTGATTGTAAGCAACATCTAAAAGCAAAGTATGAAATGCATATCTACGAGGGCGGTTTGATAAGTCATGACTTTGAAAATCTTAAAAAGAAACTCCTATGGAATCCTTGCACAATTTTTATTCAAATTCGGCTAAAGATTACTATTTTTGGAAACAAAAAGCTCAAGCAACTTCTTACTTTTCTTAATGACCCTGTCGACCCTCTGGGCGGCACTCATGACATCAAAACTCGTCGAATGAAGATGCGAATCCTTCCTATTCTCTAGATTTAGCGCACTGAGTTGTTTTCTCCGACCAAACATGAATATGTTTTGTCGGGCAAAGATTTTCATCAAGCCAAAAGGTGGTATCTGAAATGAGCCACAGTTTTCAGGCGATTAAAGAAAAATTAATGGGATAAAAAAAAACACATTTAAAAATGGCGTCATACAGTTGCCATTTTAACTTTTTCAAAAAAAATATAGCCAGTGTCACCACTCGGAATGATGTAAGGATTCTAACAATACCCCATCCGTTGAGCCATTTGGAAGTTATGGTGGAATAAAGAAACTCACATACCCACAAACATACATGAACCCTGAACACATAATTATACACTCTTTTTCCTTTGGGCAGTCGTGTAACAAGGTAGGAACTTCGTTGGACTGAGTACGCCGAGCTACAAAAAGATTATATAGAGAAATAAAACAAAATATGTCGAAAAAAAGTGTTTCTTCTTTACAAAGTCATGGACTTATCAAACCACCCTCGTCATATATCTAAGATTGGAAAATATCCACGGTGTTATTACAAAAGATTTTTAAACACCTGTTTAACTTAGACACTGTTTAAATGTGATGCTGTCTCTTACAAAACAATATTGTCAAAAATGTGACATTTCATATTTAAAAAGTGTCTTAGTTAAACCGTGTTTAAAAATATTTTGTAATAACACTGTCCATGTTTAACATGTTGACTTTATTTAATTAATAATATCCTGAGCAGTCACTTTAAGTAGTACTTTTTTAGTCTTTAATATAATTTATATTAAGAGCCATCTACAGCTTGGCCATATAGAGTTGAAATTAAATAAAATGGAACTAAAATTTTCAGTACAAAATATTGATTTTGACGTATTTATATAGAAAGAGGCGCCCTCAATTTTTCAAACTCTTTATGGTCAAGTAGTACCGTTTATATTATAGAAACGTCAATGAGACTGTAGTATTTCCAATAAACCATGACTTGACTATGGAGTGACTATTTTCTCTGATTAAGCCCATGGGCTTAGCCCGTGTCATGACATGGTTATGTCCATCGCTTGCATCTGCTGGAACCGCAGACCTATTTTGTTAAATGGTCTGTGGCTGCAACACATTAACTTATCGATGGAACGTGTTCGATATTCGATATGGTGTTAGTAACTAAATAGGTGGAACAGAGGGTTATTCGATGTGACGACCCGGGTATCCTACTAATACACACATCAACTTTGTCTAGGGATACCAGGTGCTATTTTCATACAAACGAGGTAACTTTGAAGCCTTGGTTTCCGGCCAGGGATGTACTGTGCTGTTATCTGATGATGGCTATCCAGGGAGTGAATGGAGGAGATTCAGATTGCTTTACACACCCAACTGATCTGACCAGCATTCTAAAAACGTAATGGACATGTTTAAAAAAACCGCGAAAATAGCATGAAAATGTATGGAAATACTCAAACCGAGAACTCTGACCCATTAATCTTTTAGAATGCTGATCAGATCAGTTGAGTGTGTATAGCGATCTGAATCTACTCCATTCAGTCCCTGGATGGCCATCATCAGATTATAGCACGGTACATCCCTGGCAGAAAACCAAGGCTTCAAAGTTACCTCGTTTGTATGAAAATAACAACTGTATCCCTAGACAAAGTTGATGTGTTTATTATAAATGTGAAAATTTGTGGGTTTGGATGTTTGTTCCTCAATCACGCAAAAACTACTCAACTGATTTGGTTGAAATTTGGCACACAGATAGCAGATAACCTGAATTAAAACATAAAATACTTTTTATCTCGATATTCCCACGGGAACGGGAACCACGCGGGTGAAACCGCGGGCGGCCGCTATAGTTAACAATAAAATGCCCATACAAAAATAACGAATCTAAGCATTCGTCCAAGATCTAAGCACTTAAGCTTTCAACTAGAATTGAAGATTAGAGTGTCTCAATAAATTCTTCTTCTTCCTCGTAACCTCATGACTGAGGGTTGCAACAACATGAGGTCACTCGGTGTATGAGGGCCCTTCATGCGGTGCGGTTTTCGACCATCCGGATAGATGTCTGCATATCAGGGGGCTATTACGAAAATAATGTTCGCAATTGCGTTACGCAGTCACTTGGCCACGATAGTCGTCCGCAGTTCGTTGGTTGTAGTTTTATCAAAAAATTTGAATTTTTCTATCGTAGTCCATAGACTACTAAACGAACGATGTCGGATACGCAAGAGAGAAACTGACAAACTCACGCAATCACTTCGCAATATTGCATACGAAAGTGATTTGTAATGCGGGCTCCACATTCGCGCCGTGAACGCCCGTGAAAGGCGTGAAGCGCGAATGTGGATGGTTTTCGCGCCCGTTCACGGGCTTCGCGCCTGTTCACGCCTTGTTCCCCGTTCCGTGTCGGTATTTGCGCCCGCTTCAAAGGGTTCGCGGTCCGCGAACCTCCCGTGAACGCAAACGCATCCACACTCGCGCGTGAAAACAGTACCGTGCCGTGATGTTTTTTATTTATTTGCGGAGTACGGTGCGTCAAAATGAGCTTCACTTGGACGAACGAGCAGGAAATTGTGTTGATTGAGTGTTATCATGCCGAACCCATTTTATGGGATGCTAAATTCAAACATAGCAGTGCATAATTCGGCGTCCATTCTCGACGAGCGCGCGAACTAAACTGTGAACGATAGCGAGTGTGGAGGGTCATGCTTTTCACGCCGACTTCACGGCAAAATTACGGCGTGAATTCACGCCGTGAATCACGCAGGAGTCTGGAGCCCACATAATAGGAAACAAAATGAAGCACGGACGCAGCTGCGTGTATCGCATTAAACTTTTTGTAATAGACTTTGGCTTCTTCTTCCTTCCACGTTGCATACGACGATGAGCTTCTCAAGGTTGTCTAGTTCCCGTCCGGCCACGTGTCCGAAGGACTCGAGGAGACGTTGCATGCACACATTTTAGAGGCGGGTCTTAATATCCAACTCTGACAGAATGGAAGCATTAGTACGGTGTTCCGTCCACGAGACTCCCAGCATTTTTCGCCAACATCACATCTCCACATCTATACTCAATAAATTACTTGAAAGCAATTATTTATTTTCAGGACATCAACAACCTCCAAGCCTGGACTTGGGATGACACCATAGACTCAACTCCAGGATACCTGACCGCCAATGGGTACAAGGAGATGTACGACCTAGGACACAGATTCCACCAGAAGTACTTCCCGCTCCTGCATGACCTTGGGAGGTACCAGTTCAGACCCACCTTGGAGCAGAGAACTATCAAGAGTGCGGAGGCTTTCGTCGAGGGTCTCAATCAACAGCAATGGATGTTTAAGAATACCAATGCTACGGATAGAGATGACATTCTAAGGGTAAGTTCAATGACTGTTTACACCTAGTAAAAGCGTCCTCGTAGACTACAGACTTTCTATCGGCCGATAGTTGGTTTTTATATGAAGAGTCGGCCGAGTCGGCAGAGTGTAAAGGCTGGTTTACATTATCTTAGTATTTAGTAGAGTGCTTAGTAGAGTGTTTAGTAGCGCGCGAGTAGATTCGAATGCGAGTGCTTTAGTAGTTTTGGTGCCTTTCCAGTGACCGTTTACACGCTTCCAGTAGAGTGTCATTTTCGCCATACCTAATACCTATTATTTAATTCAATTACACGTCACGCGTTCACCTGCAAATGCTCTCTACTAAAGACGCTACTAAAATGTCGATTTACATGCTTCCAGTGCGAGTGCGAGTAAAATATCGCGCGGGGGGTGAGCGGGCGCGCAGGGGGTGCTACTGGAAAGCGAGTAGAAAGGCTACTAGAACGTTACTCTCTTTAGTCATAAGACGACCGTGGCGTTTACATGTTTCCACTAAAGCACTCTCCTAAAGCACTCTACTAAAGACTAAGATAATGTAAACCAGCCTTAATGTGCGCACTTGCATACTTCTTCTTATTGATAAAGGCCCGACTCAACTATCGGCCGACATTTTGGTCTGTAGTTTGCGGGGACTCTAACCAAAAACTTTGTTTAGGAATATATGTATATGACACTTTGAGGTGACAAACGTAGTTTACGCAATATAACTTAAACCCATCATATAAATTTTTCAATAAACATATTAAAATTCTGTGATAATTAAAATAAGTAGTTTTTTTTATTAACTCAAGTGTATTTGTTTAATTTGATGAAAAACGAAATAATAAGTATTTTTTTATTTGCTCTGTTTTTCCATGATTTGAGTATAAATATTTGAAAAGAAGGTAGGTCATTGGGATTGCAATAAGTTTTTTTTATAATTATTATATTATGCTCGTAAGAATATCGATGTTAAACTATGTTGGACCATATCCAATAGAATATTTGTATGCAATAAAACACTGCTAATCTTTTATGAAAATAATGTAAATAATAATTTGATTACTCGATTAATCAACACGTAACCGACGTGTGATTATATCGAATATAACGAACAATTTAACTCTTTAACTACTTATGGCCATGCGAAAGCGCGACATGCGACGCGATTCATTTTTTTTTTAATTTTTCAATATTTTCAGCCTTACTACTACTGTGCCAGACACAACATCGAGGTCTATTACGGGCAAAGGTCGACTGATGAAATGAACAACCATTCCGAATCCAAGGAATTTAAGGAGGTAAGTACCTAAGTAATTATGAGATTTACCTGTTGGCGATTTCATATACACGCTGAAATTTTAATCATTTGGTTCCCACATTGGGGTGGTTCCACTCATGATTACAAGCAGCTTTTACTGTGGGGGCCAACTCTGATGTCGCGAAAAAAAAATGCTGTTCCATACAAAAGTCCAATACCTACTCTACCCTAATACTAATACATGCATGGAACAGTATGGAACAGCCGATTTTTTTTTTCACGATATCAGAGTTGACCCCATAGTAAAAGTTGTTTGTAATCATATGTGGAACCATAACCACCCCACTGTGCGTACCAAATGATAAAAAATTCACGATGACAAAATTTTTAAGTAACTTCATAGACATCCTTTAGGGCTCGTTCAATTTATGGATTGGTGCTGGTTTAATGCCGCACGGCAGCAAGGCACTAACGTGTGCAATGTGGAATATTAACAGCACTGTACCAAACCGAAGTCGCGTGCCAATTTGCGGCGAATTTACCACTTTCTGAACAAGGTCTTACTGCACACGCAGCGTCTTTGTTTTTAGGGTTCCGTACCAAAGGGTAAAAATGGGACCCTATTACTAAGACTCCACTGTCCGTCTGTCTGTTTGTCTGTCACCAGGCTGTGTCTCATGAACCGTGATAGCTTATTAGCTAGACAGTTGAAATTTTCACAGATGATGTATTTCTGTTGTCGCTATAAAGACGAATATTAAAAACAGAATAAAATAATATTTAAGTGGGGCTCCCATACAACAAACGTGATTTTGCCGTTTTTTGGTACGGAACCCTTCGTGCGCGAGTCTGACTTGCACTTGGTCGGTTTTTTCATACTAAAGAAGTCCGGCGCATATATAAGAGAGCAACCGGCCTGCTATCGTGCGACAGCAGTCCACATCAAACCCTTTAAATTGAAAGAGCCTTCATAAATATGTATTTAAAATTCACCAGACAGTACAAATTACAACAAAACCGAAAAGAGAAGTTATCTTCCGTCGTCATTTAACGCACTTACGTCATCGTAAGCGTAGCTCACTTCAGAAATATGAGGACAAAACATACCGCAAGACCAGCGAATATACTCAGGTTAACCGTAAAGTGACTAAACAACGTGACTAATATATAATTATGCTGTTCAGAATTTAGCCACTAAAACATTAATACACTTCTGTAATATTTGCAAAATATTTAGCTATTTTAGAAGTATAATATAATTGAAATAATTAACTCACGTTAATAAATTACTCAATCCCTTTTATTCCTTTAAAATACTAAGGGCCTGTTTCGCAGGTTGGCTATTTTGAAATGAACAAATTTTCTAAGAAAATATTGTCATTTATGATATCTGTCAGAAACATATCCTAATCCTGTGACCTGGTATTAAATATTTAATATTTTAAGTGAAATACCAATCATTCATTCTACTATATCCTACTAATATTATAAATGCGAAAGTTTGTGGGTTTGGATGTTTGTCCCTCAATCACGCAAAAACTACTGAACGGATTTGGTTGAAATTTGACACACAGATAGTAAACAGCCTGGATTAAAACATAAAATACTTTTTATCCCGATATTCCCACGGGAAAGGGAACCACGCGGGTGAAACTGCAGCAGCCGCTAGTTTAATATAAATTCATTTAAACTTTTAATGAAAATACACTAAATGTCGTCGAAACGCAAATAGGCACTACATATATACCCTTTTATACTTCCAGATGTTATGTCGGGTCCAAAAACGTTCAGGCTTGAAAGAACCCCTGACCTCATCAAACGTGACGGGGTTCTACGACCTGTGCCGCTACGGCAGAGCCTGCTCCTCAACCAGGACCTCGCCATGGTGCGCCCTCTTCACAGACCAAGATCTGACCATCTTGGAGTACCAGAATGACATTCGACACTACTTCAGGTATGTTAAAGTCATTACAAATCTAAATCATAGATACTAACTATGTAACCTCACAATTTCAATGATTATTGTCGAATTTTGACTACCGAGTGTTCACTAGTTAAAATAAAATAAAAAGCATTGTTTTGTATGAGCATAACTTAACTGTGATTAATCGAGAATAATAAACATGATCGCTTGCAATGCAAGTGTTTATCAATTTTAAACAAACCTAAAGACGAAATTGACTTTGACAAAGTTAATCGAAGACGAAATGAGCATCTGCCAAAGAACTAAATAAGACGTTATTTTTTTTATCTACACTCACAATCACAACGTAATGTTCCAAATATGAATTCATAAAAGATTGTAAAAACACGTACTTTATTTTCGAAGTTAAAAAAAACTCTTCTTCTTCTTCTATTTTTAGTTTGGCAATCTACTTTCCTCTTGGAAGTAATTTTTGCCAGTGTCAAGTGTTGAATAGTTCAGTGTTGCTGTGTTTCTGTTTCATTGACCTGAAAAAAATGTTTTTTCATGTCAGTGTTCTGTTTACACTTAGATTATTTTTATAAATAATCCTTAGAGCATAAATAATCTAAGTGTTTACATTAGAATGCGGGTGCATCGCATTCCAATCCAATGCTGCTTGGAGCATTTGGTACCAAGTATATCAAGACAGTTCACTTGGTAAGTTCTGCTGAGGTAGCCACCACTACAATAAAATTCTCAGCTTCACACAACAATGATCGCGCCTATTTCAATTATCCCACATATTGTTCAGTTGCGTAGACACTTATACCACAAAACTGCACCAATTTAAAGACACAATATCCACTATGAATCAATTTGCAATAATTAAAATAGACACCGAACCGAACTCGACCGAATGGCGCCAAAAACTAAAAAAAAAACTCATTACGGTGCAGTCAACTGCATCTTAGAATAGCTTTTTAAATTTTTATCTACACCCATCATGCTTTAAATCCTCTGTAAGGGGTATTGGTAATGGTATTGGTGATGGGCTCTTTTCTCCGCATTTAGACTCCCATTTGGTCCGTTATGCGTGAACACAGCATGGTGTGGCTAGTCAAGCCATCCCAGCTCCTTTCAGAAGCGCAGAAGCCTCCTGGGGCGTTCACAGGCTTCTAGGAGCGACCTCACGTCTTTGAGGATTTCTGCCCGGTGTGTGGCCAAACCCACGCACTCCAGGATTACGTGGGCGGCTGTTTCCTCTGCGTCCAGGCATCCTCTACATAGGGGACTGTCTGTCGCATTCATGATGAATAGTTGTCGGTTTAAAGCTAGGTGACCTGTAAGTGTACCTACAACTATTCGGAGGTCTGGACGATTAAGGCTGAGCAGTCTACAGGTCAACCGCGGCGAGACTACGGTCATCGCCAACTTGGACTGTCTACAGCTTGTTCCTCTGTAAGGGGTTCTGAAACAGTTAGCTTATTGCTATCATTACAATATCCCGAGCGAGAGCTGGGGCCCTATTTTTGAATCGCTCGGCAGGCGTCGAGCGCTCTTTTCGAATGATTTTCGTTCGACATATGACTCAAAACAATGGGATGTCGAACGAAAATCAGTAGAAACGAGCGCTCGACGCCAGCCGAGTGATTCAAAAATAGGGCCCCTGGTCCTGCAGCGCCGCGTGCCCGCGCGCGAGCGTTGCATTATGAAATTCAGTACAACATTTATAACACTCTTGCGGAAGACATAATGACGAGGAGGGAGAGGAAAGTCAAAGTCAAAGACAAAGTCAAAGTCAAAACCTTTATAGAGGATACATATCATGGGTTTAGATAAATATCACGGGTGTTTTTAATCCATATGTATTAAAATGTTGTTTGTTTCCCTAATAAAAATAAGAAAAAATAAAAAAAATGGGTGTAGATAAAGTCTTGTATGCAACTGTACATAATTAGGTATTAAAACATTCATGTGATACTATTATCACACTCGGCTTCGCCTCATGTGATAAACCCACATTCGTGTTTTAATACCCCTCGTTATATTACAGTTGCATTAATAACTATTACAGCACACTTTTACTTTTTTATTTATTGGCGCGTATGGGCTCATTATAATATCTATGGTCTGTGGTGCGGGGCGCGTCATTTTTAACGCCAAACAAAGAAGTTATGATTTCAATTTTCACTTTTTGTTGTAGGTTCTGATATTCGTAGGATTTTTTTATTCTTGCTTTATAATATCTGGTAGCAGTGAATGTGACAAAATTTTACTCTGCCCAACATTTTAGATGACGCACCGAAATTACTCTTATATCAAGGTAGTACGGTAATATCAGCAAAGTCTCTCTCTTTTTTAACTTTGATCTTTTATTTAAGTAGTAGGTTCAATCCCAAATTGTGTGAGTGTAGATAAAGTAGTGTATGAAACTGCACATAACTAGGTATTAAAACACTCGTGTGATACTATTAAAAACCTCGCCTACGGCTCGATTTTTAAACTCGTGTTTTAATACCCCTCTTTATGTATCAGTTTCATAAACTACTATTATAACATATTTGCTCGTAAAGGGTCTCTTATTACACCAATTTCAATATCGTATTGTATCTCATTACGAACTTGTGCGGTAATGTAAAGTAAAACGCACGGTTTCCTTGATAAACCGTGCGTTTTACTTTACATTACCGCACGGTTTATCAAGATACTTCGTCTAAAACGAACGGTACTTTTTTAAATCTTAGCAAAGAGTTTTTATGTCAGAAAAAGAGGTCAACATTTTATGGATAAAATTAATTTTGGGAGATAAAATATAATAAATAAACATTAAATTATTCAATTTAATTAATTTTGACAATAAATTACAACCATTTATCTGTAACAAAAACACAAAAATATTAATTTACTTTATTAGTAAAACTGGCTATTTTTATGCCTTTGCCTTAAAAAAAGCGCTGATGCGCGCGCATTGCGAATTTAATTTTTTTTTGCTGTATTGTTTTTATTTGAAAATGTCGTCAAGTAGTGATGAATTTATTAATTCAACACCGCCAGAAGTCTCAGAGGCAGCGAAAAAGGCTACTCTAAGCCTCTTGCCCGAAAAATTGACCGATAAGATACTTACAAGTGTATCAAAATTTAATCATGTGGAAAACAAACAAAGGTGCACAGTCCGAGTTTTATTTATTTCCTCGCAAATATGTTATAAAACGTCGTATGACATACGTGCGCTTTGATAATTACAGCCTCTGCTTTCTTGTAGCCCTCGCCTACGGCTCGGGCTAGCAATATCGCCTCGGCTGTAATTTTCAACGTACCGCACTTATATCATAATGTACTATTTTAATCAACCTATTTTAAACCTACTACTTGCTTATATATTTTTGATCGCCATGTACTATATTTTTAAATATTAAAATCTTGGAAATACTATATTTGATGCAAAAAATGTTGACAACCCTTCTAGTTATTTAAATAACAATGTTCGTACGTCAAACGCAATCGTCACATTGCCATCCGCCAACTGAACCACAGCTGAACCACAGCCTTTCCATATCATAAAATGTTTGTCATAGAGTCGAGCCGTCGCGTCGCCACGCCGTCGCATACACGAGTTGTCGCAGTAGCGTTATATTGGAGTAGGGTGCGCCGCAGTGGAGTTCAGTCGCTGTGACGATAATATGCTCAGTAGTCTTCTGTCGCAATCACGTTAGCGGCAGTAACAAACTGTCGCAATCGTGTTATGCGCAGTTTTGTCTGTCGCAGTGTCATGAAATACACGTATTTAACAAAAGACGTGAAACTTTGATTTACTTTTATTTCTTTCAGAAATGGATATGGATCTTCCATTAACCCTAAGCTAGGAGGTCCTGCTCTCAAAGATCTCTTCGAGAACTTCCTTTCCGTCGTGTCTGGAGGAAACACCAGCTTCACTGGCTACTTCACCCATGACAGCCTCATCCAGATGTTCTACACGGCTCTGCACCTATATAAGGACTATCCAGGAATATCAGGGTTTGAAAGAATAGAGACAAGAAAATGGAGGACCAGTTTCATGACTCCCTTTGCTGGCAACTTTGCGGCTGTTTTGCACAAGTAAGATTATCTACTTATTTTTAAATTACACTTGTAGGCAATTTACCTACTTTACCGTTATGCAAAATCATTTGTCTCTGTCTTTTTCTTTACGTATAAAGAAAGACTATGGAAAATAACCTCACTTCTGCACTTTTTCGATGTTTTTGGTTGTTTTTTCATCATTATCGTTAACACAATTATCTTTTTTTAAATTTGAGATTTTTGCATTTACAATGCTATTTTTAAACAATACTAAATAATATACTAGAAAAAATACGAGTAATGATCTGGTGCGAGTCGTATTTTTTCTAGTATATTATTTAGTATTGTTTAAAAATAGCATTGTAAATGCAAAAATCTCAAATTTAAAAATTATATAGCTATTTCATCTTAATCAATTGTTAAAATATCTGAAAAGATATTTCAATTGAATGTCGAGGTAATTCCTCACATTGGTGAAATAACGCTGGCTTACAGCGTAAGAGTTTAGGATATACTAGGAAAAATTCGACGATGTCACTAGTGACTCGGTAGCTCAGCGGTCAGAGCATTCGACCGGATATCCAAAGGTCGCGGGTTCGATTCCCGTCTGAGTATTGATCTGGTGCGAGTCGTATTTTTTCTAGTATATTATTTAGTATTGTTTAAAAATAGCATTGTAAATGCAAAAATCTCAAATTTAAAAATTATATAGCTATTTCATCTTAATCAATTGTTAAAATATCTGAAAAGATATTTCAATTGAATGTCGAGGTAATTCCTCACATTGGTGAAATAACGCTGGCTTACAGCGTAAGAGTTTAGGATATACTAGGAAAAATTCGACGATGTCACTAGTGACTCGGTAGCTCAGCGGTCAGAGCATTCGACCGGATATCCAAAGGTCGCGGGTTCGATTCCCGTCTGAGTATTGATCTGGTGCGAGTCGTATTTTTTCTAGTATATTATTTAGTACAATTATCTTTCTTGAAAAAAGTTATTGGAGCAACTGCAAGTATAGTGCGAATCACGAAAGATGACCACAAATGGCTCCCATCTTCGCATATAAATATTATATAATATTAATATATTAATAATATTTTGTCTGAAGTCTTTTCATCATGAGTTATGATGCAAAGATGGGCGCCATTTGTGGTCATCTTTCGTGATACGAACTATACACTAAAGTGTATTTGGTTGAATATGTCTATGGGTTGAATGTTTGATGAGGTTTACTAGATAATCTCTTTAGCTTGTCGTACGTATGGTTTTTTTTGTGGTTACAACTTTACGTTTTCTATATAAAAATATGGCCCGCGCAAACCATGTTTTCCTATTATGGCCCCTTAAACAAGGAGAAACGAGTTTGACGACACTATTCATTTTAGTTACTATTCGAAACTCATTTTAGGATCAAATCCCTTAACTGAAAACCTACATTTACGAGTAAATTTTATTACTATAAAGTTGTTCTTTGAATTCGATGGAGTCGTTTTGTTCAGTACAAAGAGATTAAAGGCGATTTAAGTGAACTTATCACGACAGAGTCCCCTGTTAGATGTCATTGTATATTTAATTTCTCATTACAGATGCCCTTTGAGGAAGGACTGGGACCGTCACCAAGTGCAGTTCTTCATCAATGAGCAAGAGTTCCACCTTTGCGACGCCAGGACTTGTAGTTGGGACCAGTTCGATGAAAAATTCGCACCATTCATCGAATCCAACTTAGATATATGTAATATTGACAAAAGTCCAACAGTGAATCATGATGATAAAACTAAAACGTGAACTGATGGAATGGAGCCCTTAATAGAAATATCAGGAATGCATAATAAGACTGCTAAATTAAGAATAATTATTTTTTTAAGATACCTAACTAATATACAAGAAAATATCGTCTCACCCTTAGTGAGACAGGACGTCGAAATTGTCTAGTACCTAAGTATATTAATATAAAAATACCATTGTGAATGCCTAAAATCTTAAAATTCAAAACCCTAACCAAAAAACCGGTCAAGAACGAGTCGGACTCGTGCACCGAGGGTTCCGTACCATCATAATTGCACCATCAAACCACACTGCAGAATAGAATGATAAAATTAGTATTGCGGTTTTAGATCAGCGCCATCTCTTGACCGGTAGTGGAACTAATGTTTACTTTTTTTTAGAAATTTGATAATTTCTAAAAAAGTATGCTATATTGAAACATCGGTTTATTTTTCCTGTAATTTTTATATAAACTGCTATCACATAGAATTATTTCAGATATTTCTCTTTGCAAACTTCGGAGATAAGGGGGGGAAGGGTATTTTTTTACATTTTTCATCATAAGTCGAAAACTATGTGGTCTAGAAAAAAAAGAAAAAATGATTGAAAACGTGCAAATGGCGTTCTTTCATATTATACCCGACATGCCCTAGTAGCCCCACTTCAAATTTTTAAGACCCTTTTCAGGCCCTGCTGTAAAAAAGATATTTTTTTTTTATTTATTTCTTATTTGCAAAATAGTTGGGCAAATGTCATCTTAAACTATTCCAAATTTCAAGTTGATACCATTGGTAGTTCTCGAGATATCCAGCTGTGACAGACAGACTGAGTCACACCATAAGGGTTCCTTTTTTACCATTTTGGTACGGAACCCTAAAAAGTATTTCTGTTGGTTAGTGCTATTTAGGTCATAGATAGTTTTTAGGATTCGAACTACCTCAATGACGTCTGCAGTTGAATTACTGTGAAAGGGAGTCAGATACCTATCTGAGATTGTATAATCCAATATTTGTAAGGAGCAGTCGCTTCCTTACATCATAGTTTCTTGCAGACTTATCAATATGACCGTACTAAACTGAATAAATAACAATTTGATTAATAAATAAAGTATTTCATTATTTATTTTCTAATAATAAATTCTTAACAGGCTAAACTTTTTGTATCTAAGTACACAGAAATGCTGTTTTTTACAAAGTACAAGTTTATTGCTTGATGACCGTAACCCATCAATGTTCATTTGCTTCTGGTGAAGGACTTTGACCTCCTGTCATAAACAAGATAAAATATTCTACTTACTAAAAAAAATTCATGCACTTAAAGCAAATCTTTTTGATTAGAACAGACAAATATTACATAGCAAGCAAAAAAAAGCATAAGTTATTCAGAATTAAATCTGCAATTAATCTATTGACTGTCGTTAATTTCTATGGAGACAAACATACATACAACTTAAATATTTTAAAGTTTATATCGAGTTTATAATTTTACGCATTATGACACATTTTGATTACGCAAAATGACGCATACGCAAAATGACACATACGCGAAATGACACATACGCGAATTGACACACGCGAACTAACATGAATTAAAGACGTAAAATGTTGCGCGTTGATTCGTAATAAATACTCACGTGTCAGTGTCATTCGGTTGTGGTATGTGACATGAGATCCCTTTTTTTGTGTTACATGATCTTTTTATTCCTAATTTGCTCTGGCATTACAAATTTTGCATATTTTTAGTCATAATAATTTTTATACACGGCTATTTGTAAACAGCTCCAGATATAGTGAAATATAACCACAGAATAGATATAAGTACTACCGTACAGAAAAGAATCTGCAATCAATTACCTCACCGCGCCCCGCGAGTTCGTAGGCCAGTTCGTAGGCTCATTCAATAGCCCTAGACTTTACGCACACAGTTGCGCGTTTGCAAAAATGTCACTGTGAAGCATCTGATTCTGTGTAATAAGTAGTTGAAACGCGGCGTTTGTATGGAGTGCCCGGGGTGTAATATAACGTCAAAAAAAGAGCTTCTTTTAGTGCCGAAAATAGTCGCATCTATTTTACATTTAAATTTAATTCCGAGTCCACATAATTTGCTAGCAAGTACACATGTGCAAACTTTCCCCCACTCCATCGAGAGAGCATCACGATGTTTGCCGAAGTCTTATTTAATAATATAATAAGTTCAACTTAATTTGGCATTATTGTACTTTATTTGGTAATATGCTTACATTTTATGGCAATCATAGTGGTTTATTTAGGCATAATATTACAAATTACCCTGTATAAGAGATAATGTGGTAAACAAATTGTTATTTTGCGTCAGAGTCCGAGCTGTCATTATGCGTAGTCTTCGCGTATGTGTCATTTTGTGTATGTCATTTCGCGTATGTGTCATTTTGTGTATGTCATTTCGCGTATGTGTCATTTCGCGTATGTGTCATTTTGCGTATGCGTCATTTTGCGTAATAAAAATGTGTCATAATGCGTAAAATTGGTCATTTTGCGTCAGAGTCATAGATATGTCATTATGCGTATGTCATTCTGCGTGGTCACAATATGTCAAGTACAAGATATGTCATTATGCGTATGTCATTCTGCGTAGTCATAATATGTCATTTTGCGTCAGAGGCATGGATATGTCATTATGCGTGAAATTCTTATTATCTTATGTAAATGTTGTAGTATGGTCTCAACAATATAGGTACAATTTATCTCTATTTAGAAACAATGTCTACGTCATAGAATTTTTTCTTAGTCTACGGTCTAAGTACAGAGGGCTTATAACAAAAGAGAATCACGATAGTCGACGTTCGTTGATCGATTTACTTGATTTTAAACCTTATACATGATATGATAATGTCACGGAGTGGGACGAACATGGTACGTTTATCGCGATGCTTTAATTTTGTGATAGGCTCTCAGATCTGATGAGACAGATAAATGTTACATGAGACGCAAAAACAAAATTTTATCGAGCATTATTATAATAATCTATTGGGTTAAAATCTACGAACGTTATGATAATAATCTATGGCATTAATATTTATGGACACAGACATAATACAGTGTGTTTTTTTGAACAGTGAACAAATTTTGTGGTATGGCTAAGACCATCAAACTGCAAAGAGAGCAAAAAAATAATCAGCTGTTCCATACATTTTGGTCGAGTAGATACCTATTGATGTTTTCTATGGAATAGCTAAATATTTTTTTGATCTGATTAAGCTAGTCCCTTAGACGATGTTGTTCAGTTTGATGGTCTAAGCCACACCACAATATTTGTTCACTGTTCAAAAAATGACACTGTATTTTTTTTTAGTTAAAATCGAAAGCTTATAATAAGACTAGCAATGATAACCATACTACTAAGTCCGACCGCTGCAGCGGCGCCCGGCAGCCGCGCCTCTAATTCGCAGAAGTCAAGGTTGGAGGTGAGGAAGCTCTCGAACTTGGCCCTGAAGGTCTGCCACTCGCAACCTTCCAAGGGGCACAGCTCTGTGGGCTTCTCATTCACGAACAACTGGACTCGAAATGTCTGGTTACCTGATGTTTCGCAACTGAAATTAATAAAGGAAAAAAGTTATTTCATAATCATGATTGAATTAATTGGAGTAACCAATATAGCTGGAAGGATTGTTCGGCTGAAAAGAACGGCTCCGGCTGCACTTACGTACGGCCCGGCCACAGCCATCGCGGCAGGCGGCGAGGCAGGCGAATTCGGTAATCAATGCGTGGTCGTGACGACGAGCTGAGAGGCCGCCATCAAGATAGCGCGCAGTGATTTTTCAAACGTCGCTTGCCGCCGTAACGGCCCGGCCACAGCCAGCGCGTCAGGCGGCGTTCAATAATCACTGCGCGCTATCTCGATAGCGGCCTCTCAGCTTGTCGTCACGACCGCGCAGTGATTACTGAATTCGCTTGCTGTGCGCCTGCCTCGCTGCCTGCCGCGCTGGCTGTGGCCGGGCCGTTAGCCCTCAGAACACAGGCCGAATCGGCGATTCGTATGAAGAATTTTCAACAAGTTGCATTTTCATACCTACTAGCATTCTCTTAATTTAATAAACAACCATAAACGCGAATGTTACAGAACTTCTATACTAGCGAAAGAAATTTGTTTTGGCTATGTTACAACAAGGGAAGAGGTCATTTTTGCTAACAAAAAACCGGTCAAGAGTGAGTCGGACTCGCGCACCGAGGGTTCCGTACCATCATAATTGCACCATCAAACCACACTACAGAGTAGTATAATAAAATTAGTATTGCAGTTTTAGGTCAGCGCCATATCTTGACCGAGAGTGGAACTAATGTTAACTTTTTTAGATATTTGATAATTTCTAAAGAAGTGTGCTATATTGAGACATCGTTTTATTTTTTCTGTAATCTTTATATAAACTGCTGTCACATAGAATTATTTCAGATTTTTCTCTTTGCAAACTTTGGAGATAAGGGGGGGAACGGTATCAGATTTTTCTCTTTGCAAACTTTGGAGATAAGGGAGGGAACGGTATTTTTTTACATTTTTCATCATAAGTCGAAAACTATGCGGCCTAAAACAAAAAGAAAAAAATATTGAAAACGTGCAAACGGCACTCTTTCATATGATACCCCACATGCCCTAGTATCCCCACTTCAAATTTTTAAGACCCCTTTTCAGTCCCTGTTGTAAAAAAGATATTATTATTTTTATTTATTTCTTATTTGCAAAATAGTTGGGCAAATGTCATCTTAAACTACTCCAAATTTAAAGTTGATACCTTTAGTAGTTCTCGAGATATCCAGCTGTGACAGACAGACAGACTGAGTCACACCATAAGGGTTCCTTTTTTACCATTTTGGTACGGAACCCCTCAGACCAAATAAAAAGGGAAGACGGAGTCTTCCAAGCAAGGGACTGAAGCCAATTTTTCATGCATTAGTGTGTGAGCCGGTGTTGCCATAGTAATTCATATTACCCCAATGTTATAAAAATAACGCGTTATAAAATAATAACGTTATTTATCACATATCAGAATCAAAACAAAAAACTGCCTGGATTCAAGAGATCATAATACGGTCCCAAGGGGGGTATTACAAGCTCTTAAAACTTGTCAGTTTTCTGAATGGCTATCAAAGCGTCTCTTTTATTTATTACTGATGAAAGAGACGCAGACTATGGTAGGCATTCAGCTATTCTGACTCGGGTGTGAGGCGACGGCTACACGCCTGGTACTGTGATCCATCAGTATTTAATCAGGGGCCTATTTCATAAAAGATTAGTGAATTTACTATAATAATTTACCACAGTTATTATTGGGGTAGAATTATGTTTCTTATTCATTAAAAAACATAATTCTATCCCAATAAACTATTACTATGGTAAATTACTGTAATTTTTTATTCTTTTATTAAATAGATCCCTGATAAATAATACTGATGGATCACAGTATTTACCACACGTGTAGCCATCGCCTAATGATAGATAGAAAAAGTGAGCTTCTCAAAGCCCTGCATGCAGGGCTGTGAGTAGCTCGCTTTAAAAGTAGTGGCGGAAGTAGGAAGGAAATAGGAAAAATGTAAAAAATAAAACTAATGAATACTAAAGTTTCGTGTATTTAAGGCAAGATGTTTGTTCTGACATGTTAGGCATCCATTACACGGTAGGTTTTGCTGTCAGTTTAACCACAGTCACGGGCTGTGACTGATGATTAACCTACCGTGTAATGTAGTGACTGATGGTTGCATGATGTGATTTGTTCTTTCCATCAGTCAAACTCATAACATCTTTCCTTCAATATGTATAGTACTCTACCTAAATTAATTTAAATTGGGAGATATTTTCGTAAAACCACTTATTTTAGGAATACCTATTTTTTTCACTTAATCCTTTAAGCCCGGAAAATGAGACACAATATTCCATTTCCATCAGGGATTGCAGGATTAAAAATAACAATTTTAAGTGACGTAGGTTTTTTCAAAGTTTTAAATGTTGCTTTTCATTTTAATTTTTTTAAAGAATTCATACTTTATCTAGTTGTAAAAAAAACCCGCCTGCATAAAAAGACAAGTCAACTGAAAAGATGGAAACAAGATAAATATTAAAGGCAACATAATAACATGCTGACAGAGGCATGCATAAAGAAAGTGACATTATGAATTATTTGAATTATATACCTCCGACTGCATGTTATTATGTTGCCTTTAATATTTAGTCTTGTTTCCATCTTTTCAGTTGACTTGTCTTTTTATTGTCTTTTCTGCGGCAGGCATGGGTTTTTTAATTATATAATTTATTTTTTTATTTATATCTTTTTAGTTATCATATATTACGGTCATGATATACCTTTTCGAAATCTTCATAATAAGCCCTTTAATTTGATACCCATATAGCAGTATTCTAAAAACAATTTTTGTTCCACTACGTATAATAGCACCGTATAGCCGCCATGTTGGTTTTTTAGAACGCCACGTTCTTAAGAAGTTTTTTAGAACGCCATCTTCTTAAGAACAATTGGGCTGACAAGACGAATCTAACGATATCTTAATCATAGAAATCCGTTCAGTCGTTTAAAAGATATGAGGTAATAAAGAATATTACATACATACAAGATAGAAGATACGCACGAAAAACATAACCCTCTTGCAGTCAGGTAAAAACAGCATCTAAATCGGTCAAACCGTTATGGAGATAAATGAAAACATGATGCTGCAGCACTCCCTAGCGGCTAAATACTATAACACTTATCTAAGAAGCATCGCCAAAAATCATTACAGAAAGCCGTAGCGAAATCGGTTTAGTAATTTTTGAAAAACGACAAAAACTTCATTGAAATCGGCCCAGAATGTAGTTTCCGAAAAAAATGGTAACAGACATAGACAAACAAACAAACAACCTCTGAGGCGACGGCTACACGCGTGGTAAATACTGAGATCATCAGTATTTAATCAGAGGTCTATTTCATAAAAGTATGAAAAAGTACAGTAATTTACCATTGTAGTAGTTTATTGGGGTAGAGATTATGTTTTATAATTATTAAGAAACAGTTCTACCCCAATAACAACAATGGTAAATTGTTATAGTAAAGTTACTAATATTTTATGAAATAGGCCCCTAATTAAATACTGATGGATCACAGTATTCTAACCCCAAACGCATATACCACCTCCATTCCGTTCCGTCCGTCGTGGGAAAAAACAGTCCAGAAACAGAAATAATTAACGCGTTATTTTTAACAAGAAACAAATAACGTTACGTTACTTTCCATGTTACCCAATAACAGGTTTAAAAAAGAACGTTTGGCATGGCAACACTTGTGTTGAGGTTTTGTGTTTGAAGTAATACCTTAATGTTTATTTTGAATTAGTGAAAATATTAGTTTCCAATTTTACTTTCGTGTGAAATGTGACTCCATCCTGCTTTTTATGTGTCGAAAATTGGTTTTTACACCTTTTCACTACACAATTCGGCATTTTCTTTGGTGAAATTTATAATTTATTAGTACGTCCTGATACGTCCGCTTCGCACGCTGGCTGTTAAGAAAAGGCGTAGTTTCGTTACATGTTTGTGCGTGTAACTGTCTGTGTACACGCCAAGGCGTAGTTTTATTGGCTTCACTGCATTGTTCAGAGGACTACGTCTTCCCTTTTTTATTTGGTCTGAGCGGAACCCTAAAAAGGAGTCACCTTCAATTCAAGCAATTGTTTTTAAAGTTATGAAAAATAAAATATGGATCTTCTTATTACTGTTAGGTAGTTGCCAATCATTGTCTTGGTTCGATGTTATATCAAGGAATTTATGAATATTTTAAATCATAGAAGTTATGAGGTTCTTTGTTTGTGAAAAAATATAGGCAATTTCATAGGTAAAAACTTAATAAATAAGGATTTCATATGCCAGAGATTTCATAGAGCCAGACAAGCGGATTAATAAAGTGATGCCAGCACACTTTAGATCTATTAATAATAAAATTTTATTACAGAAGTACTCAGAAATTGATATTATACTGGTACTACTACTTTACTTATCGGCTTGTCAAATGTACCTATAGTAGACAGCTAACTATAAGATAAGAACATTAAGAGGACGCCTCAAGACGTTAATCTTCGAAATAAATTTCTTAGACCTTTTATTCCGAGTTGGGAAAATCATTGTGGTATTATAATAATAGGGAACATGCATCAATTTTTTTGTATCAAAATCAAAAGTATAATGTGTGAGAAAATCAACTGTAATATTAAAACTTTTCTCATGCGTTTTTTCTCGTGATGTAGATTGTAGTCACTTGAAGTTAGCACGCATCAGCTCCCGCCGAAAACGCTCTATATAAATGGTTAACATTTGTGACGTCACTCATGTCACGATCACGTTCCAGGCGCATTATATGGAGTTAGCCAAGAATTTTCAAATATCTCCCTAAATATTGCTTTTAAGTACATATGTGTCATACAAAATATTATTTCTTATTCGATATTCTATCCGACTGTTAAGTGCATTATGTCCGAAAATGAAAAAAAAATTTCGTTATTTTCCCCTGTGTGATAAAACTAAAATAATTTTTTTTTTTATTTTTTTTCTGTTCCATCATGTTTTTATACGTGTCCGCAGCGACGAAGCTCAAATTTATCAAAATCGGTGACTTATGCATGTTCCCTATTACTTTTATCTTTGTGTTATACGTGTATGAGTATGTCGAATACGGGGATTCCATTCGTCCGGATATAAATACATACAATAACGATAAGTTTAAACAAAATAGTTATAAATATTGAATAATGAATTGCCAATGAGCAGTTAGAATACAATCGAGTTGTACTGTTACTGTGTACAGTCATGAGCAATAAGATGTACACACCATAGAACTTTGTCACATTACGTTTTGAATAACATAGGTATAACATTTTCACACTGAGACATATTGATTGAATGTGACACAGTTCTAAAGTGTGTACATCTAATTGCTCGTGACTGTACTGTTGTAATAATGACACCGCTTAAGGACACAAGTTCATTGTGCTAAAAATAATAATAATGAACCAATTTAATCGAAGGAAACAATAAATATTAGAGCGGAAGGATTTATGATGTTTCAAGCTAATCTTGTTTTATGTCTCTGATGTTCAATCGATGTTTGTTAAATTTTATTAAACATTTGGTTTTGTCATCGTAAAAGATCAATCATGAATTCCTTTAACCCTATTTATTGTCAGAATTTTCACAATTTTTAGATTGTAAACACGATCAGTAGAAGGATTATCCGAGTACGACAGCTTTTATTTCTCTTTACAATAATTCGTCAGACGCCTCATGACACTCACAGCTAGACATATCCTTAGATCTCCACGGTTAAGTTTATTTATTGAAAAATTGAAGACTTAAATACTAACCTATTAAGCACCGCGAGGATATTCGAGGAGAAGCTCCCAACAAAACTCGTTCGCCACCATCGACTCGGGTTCCTAGCAGCACCTTGGAGCTGGTAGTCATCCTTGAACAAGCCCATAGCACAGAGGGCCATCTCGACCATGGTGTCATGGGTGAAGTACGCGACGACGTTCTTCCCTCTACCCTGGGTGGCAGCTTCCATCGATTGGTAGAGGTCTTTTACAGCTAATCCTCCTAGGTTTACATTGACCTAGAAATGTTGAATATAACTTATACTAATATATTGATAATTAGGAAGGATTGTTCCGGTTTTGTTTAGCAATCATTTGTTTTTGTAGCTTAGTAATAAATATTCACTGAACAACCTAATTAAAATGCACTTAATAGCTATTAATTGATCTTAAATAATAACCAAATCAATTGTCTTATAAGCAAGTTTACACATTGACTCAGTGTCGTATTGATTGATAGTTACTATTGGACTCTTAAAACTCAATGAACTGGTTAGCGTTTTGGATCTCTCATGTCCGTAAACTTGCATGTGTCTTTAAAAAAAGGATGGCTTCTGAACTAGCATTAAGATTCAGCAGATCAGATCAAGACGTAATCAGAAGATGCTTATTTAATTACAACAACATACCGATGACCCATACCCATTCCTATAGTAGTGCCTGAGGTCATCTTTATACTCTAGCACCACTAGGTCCTGATTGGTGAAGACGGAACACCAGGGGCTCTTCAGGTTCGGTTGCCAGGAGCGGTAGAAGCGGCAGATCTCGTAGAATGAATAGATGTCGTCGGGGGTTAGATTGGTCATACCCAGACGCGTTTGGACATTATTTAGGACCTGTCGGATCATCAAAAGACCGTAAATCTAGCGATACTTTTTATTTAAAAAGACAAAATGGGCACAGAATAAATAGTACTAGGTGGGGGCATCATTTGTGCACAGGGCTTTTTATTTTTAAGCTAATCATTATTGCAATGTAAAGTGCACCATAAGAAAAATCCAATAGTTTTAATAATCTAATTTTATGTCTAATAAAGAAGTCACCAAGTAGTTATTAGACTGTGTGATTGACATATACGCAAACTGTTTATAAACACTCGTTTTTAGTCAGCGTACATTTGATCTTTACACAATGAAAACGAAACTCACAGTAATAAACTCTGGATTCTTATAGTAAGCATCTAATTGATATTCCAATGACTGAGATCCTTTCACTTCTTGTTGGTATCTGTCGCAGTTCTCATATGGCTGAAACCAAAAACATCATTGCTAGATTGTATCTTGAAATAGTAGCTAGCTCTACAATAAACACACCGAACAATTTCTAAGGATTTGATCAAATTATTATAAATATTCAAATTATAATTAGGTAAGCTTAGAAGCTAGGACCTATTAGCCTTTCTTTTAGTTTTATAATGTTTTGTTCTGTAATATTATTAGAAAATATAAACATACTAAATACCCTTATCACGTCGTCTCTCTCCCACGGTCCGTCTACAGTAAAGTTCCATTTCGTGCCTTCTGACAAACCATGCACAAACGCGAGAGAACTAGTAACAGTTCTTTGCTCATTCGTAGTCCTGAAGTAGAAGTCTTCCTCAGACCCTTCCAGAAGGTCAGGATACTTCTCCCTGATTCTCCTGCCGATGTCGTACAACTCTTCATAGCCCGTTCCTGTGAGAAAAGACTCGGATACTTCGAGAGTCTCATTCCATCTCCACTTTTTGAAGTAGTCAATATCCTATAATATGTAAAACATGTTATAGGATGTCAATAGAGACAATTTTAAACTGACTTAATACAGTGAGTGACTCGGTATCTCAGTTGGGAGAGCATTGGAGTACGGATATTAAAAGGGTATTTATTTCGCAGAAGAAATGTATCCGGACTATTACTGGTATCGCCCCTGATGGATCCTGTGAACCTTTATTCAGGGAGCTGGGTTTACTACCACTACCATCGTTATACATTTACGAAATATATTCATACATTTATTCATTCATTCATTCATTCATTCAAATATGTTGTTTTGTTAAAAAATATAAGTCTTTATTTAAAACAGCTAGTGAATCTAACTCTAGACTAAAAAGAAACCCTCACAGACTCATTCTGAAAGTTGCGCCAAAATCTGCGAAATATAGTAAAAGCTGCTTGATTATGTGCGTACGTATATTTAATAAAATACCTTCTGACATTGAAATTTACATGAAAAATTATTTAAAAAACAATTATTTAAATGGCTGAATGATAAAAACTTTTATAGTATTAAGGAATTTTTTGACATGATTCAATTTTGTAATAATAATAATAATAATAATTTTAGGATTCAATTAATGATATTCAATGTAATTCAATCTAGTAATTTAATTAATGTTTTACAGGAACTCTTATATGATTTTAATAATTTTGCATGCTACTTTAAGTTAGCTTAACATGTAGTCCTAATTAATGTATGTAACATCTTTTATACCATGTTAAACAGCAAATAAATGATTATCTTATCTTGCGATTGACTTAATCCAACAAAAGAGTGGTGGTAGAGAATCGAATCATCTTATAAGTTTTTGATGCGCTTGCTTGCAAAGTTAAGTTGTTAAGTGCTAGCAAAGATTTAAAACGAAAATTGTGATTTATTTTCGTATCCAATTACTTATCACAATCAATGTCAGGACTAGGTCAGGGGCCGTACCGGCTAACGAATCGATTATCGAAAAGTCTGCTGGGTTTCAGTTTTTCAGGTTTGCAGTACATTCAGTTTTTATTATCTGACTACTTCTTTCTTATTATTTCTTCTTTGTATAGAATTTTATCTACCTGGGCACAGAGCTCGCTCCCTCCTTCCCTAAAGATATCCACAATCTGGTCTTTAAGGCCAGCGATCTTCTTCATGTCTTCCGTGTCGCTGCCGCCAGGGTTGCGGTTGCCGTGCCGGTTCAACGACCATACACTCACCGCTCTGCAGTCTTACAGAACTTGAGGTTAGACTTATATCACAATGGCATAGGTACTAACGGTTATATAATGTCAGTATTTTGTTATTTATTAAACATGTTATTAACCGATTTTTATTTATTAAAAGACAGCTAGCTAGCGAGAACATTTCCAAAGGCAATGATGAATTTTAAGGCTTAAAACTTATTAAAAACTGCCATTGGTTAATGATTTAAGTATATTTATACCTAACTAGCTATTGACCGCGACTTCGTGCGTGTGGATAATCATTTTCTATGGGTATTTTAGGGTTCCGTACCCAAAGGGTAAAAACGGGACCCTATTACTAAGACTCCGCTGTCCGTCTGTCTGTCTGTCTGTCACCAGGCTGTATCTCATGAACCATGATAGCTAGAAAGTTGAAATTTTCACAGATGATGTATTTCTGTTGCCGCTATAACAACAAATACTAAAAACAGAATAAAATTAATATTTAAGGGGGGCTCCCATACAACAAACGTGATTTTTTTGTCGTTTTTTGGTACGGAACCCTTCGTGCGCGATTCCGACTCGCACTTGGCCGGCTTTTTTAAGCAATAGCAGCCCCCCTTTACAAGGTAAGTAATCCATATCTTCACCAATAAATGCGGGAAATGCAACAAACAAACAGAAAAACAGGGCTGTGATTTCGCTGTCAGCAATTTTGAGGTAAAAAAATCTTCTTTAGCCATTCTACAGGGTGTTTGGAAATAGCCTTATAAAGCCAAATATGGTAGATAGGGCACCATGCATACAACAGCAGTAAAATTGCCACATGGCTAAGATTTTTTTTTTGTTTTCGATAATCAATCATATCGATAAGCTAAAGCAAATCACAATTTCAGTGGGTTGCTATGCCACTATGTAGTTTATCATTAAAAAAAACCAAACACCCTGTATATCGTACCACTAATATTCTAAGACATCATCAAGTCTCCTACTTTTTAAATTTATGTTTAGCAGTCCATTGCCCAAAGGCATTAGAAACATTATTATATCATTAAGATAAATAGCTATAAATAGGCATTTGTCTTAATTACTAACGTAAAAACTAGTATTCTTTGTCGTTTGTTAAATTATTGTTTTATTTTGCGTGTTTAAAATTTAATATGCTCATGCGTATAATAGGTCCCTTGTTAGTTAGTACTTACTTTATCATACAACGTGACATAAAAGTACTAAGTATTATATTAAATATAAAATTTTGTTGTCAAGTGGAGTGACTTCATAAGTTAAAATGTAATGTTTCTGATATATATAGGCTACCTAATCTAATGTTAAATGATATACTGGCCTTATTAACAATGTATTTGAATAAGAAAGTATTCATTGAATTAAAAAAAGGCAAGCATTACTTTGTTATATGTGCGGTGACAATTTCGGCACAGTGGTTTCGGGACGTAGCATTCGATTCTAGTGCAATATTTTGGGAAAATAGTAAAAACTCGTAATGAGGGAAGGGAGCACAGCATATCGGCATATCGGCTACACCAATAATTTTCATGCCATGCTAATGCATGGCATGGATATCTCGTCACAAAAGCCTTGTAGGTATGTACTCGGGACCTCTATTTAAAAAAATCTGAAAAGCTACTTACTCTGTGGAACAGGATAATCTCTAATGTCCCCTCTAACGGCGTCATAAGGGGTTTTGGACGAGAACAGTAGGTACGGACACCCATCATTCCAGTAGCAACTCTGACCACTAGCTAAATTCACATAAATAAAAATTAAAGCGAATGAGAGCATCTTCACGTGTTATCAGGGCTACAAACGGTAGCGTACTATGTTAGTGTTATACTATCTAGATTACTAGGATGCCCCCACTACGAAACAGTCAGACACTGAGTGTTTACATACCTTTATGTAGGTATTATTAATTTTATATGTGGAACCTTGTAATTGGCCCTTAATATTTATTTATGTTAGCTACTTTACTCAACCTATATGTAAGAAACTCGAAGAATAGTAAAAAAATACTTAGTCTTTGTTTCACTTTTAAACAATTTGATGGGCGTTGAGTGAAAACGAAACGAATATTTGTTAGTTAGGTAGTCAATTACTTAGTCATAAATTTTGAACTACTAACGTCGTATTATTAGAAAATTGGTTTATTAAAAGCACGTGGGAAACAATCTCAGTCAGATGCAAGTCTAATGCCACAAGTCATAGGTACCGTATGCATTTCCACTTTTACGCCTTTAAGCATCGTCCTATTACGCTAAATGCCATTTTAAGAAGCCAACTTTTATACTAGAAAGGGGCAAATTAACTCATCTTAAATATTATTCACGGCAGACCTAATAAAATTAATAAATAAATAGGTCTGATCAGATCCTTCGCGATTTCCTCTCCTTAAAGTTTTTTATAATAATATTTATTATTTACCTTGGACGAATCAATTTACCTACCACAAAATCACATGATGTGCAAGTATGAATAATATAAACAATACAGATTATCTTGATCTGTCAATAGAAAAAGATATGAAGAGAACTACAAGATTCGAGATAATTTTACTCCACGATTGGAGATAACGCATGCTTCTGGATGACTCATACCAATCATTGTAAATAATAAAAATTAAATTCCAAAATATAGTTAGAATAAATACTTATTAGATTAGAAAAAACCGGCCAAGTGCAAGTCGGACTCGCGCACGAAGGGTTCCGTACCAAAAGTCACATTTGTTGTATGGGAGCCCGCCTTAAATATTTATTTTATTATGTTTTTAGTATTTGATATTATAGCGGCAACAGAAATACATCATCTGTGAAAACTTCAACTATCTACCTGTTGTCGTTATTGATATAAAGCAAAAAACGGCAAAAAAATCACGTTTGTTGTATGGGATGGGAGCCCCCCTTAAATATTTATTTTATTCTGTTTTTAGAATTTGTTGTTATAGCGGCAACAGAAATACATCATCTGTGAAAATTTCAACTTTTTAGCTATCACGGTTCATGAGATACAGCCTGGTGACAGACAGACAGACGGACAGCGGAGTCTTAGTAATAGGGTCCCGTTTTTACCCTTTGGGTACGGAACCCTAAAAACGGATCTTTAAGAACTATGTTAGCTACTAAATTTTGAAAGTTTATAATTTTTTTCAATGATAAAATACAGTTAAGTATAAATTGAAAATCATTAGTTTTTATGGCTTCATCAGGATAACAACTGCCGATGTGTTTTGTAAGGAAAATAAAAAACATTAATTTTATCTATATTTATAATATATAATTCAAAGTCCTGACTGACTGACAGACTGACTGAGCAATATATCAACGCACAGCCCAAAAAAAATGTTTAAGACATTATTCATATTCTCAGGAGGAGTTTGAATTATACGCAAAATTCAAACGAAGTCATAACTTTGTATAATAATAACCCATAGGTCGAAGTCAGTTTTATATAAATGAAATAATAACTTTAAGGGCTAAGTCTGTCAAAAAATTAAAAAATAAGAAACAATATTCCTTTTTCGTCTCATTTTAAATTGTGCAAACCTAGCTGTCGACATCCAACTGTTGCAACAAGGTGAACATCGAATAAGACATCTTGATGATCTGAAAAATAGAAAATTATAACAAATTATTGAGCTGCCATTCAATGTGAAAACTAAGTTCAATAAAATAAGGTGCTAGAACAATAATTCGTGATCAATTTTCAGATACATTATCTTCAAACATCAATTTACTAAAACTAGTATTTGACCATCAGCCATTTTTAATGTCCCCACTGCTGGGGCACAGGCCTTCCTTATGGGTGGATAAGGAGGATGGGCCATAACCCACCACGCGGGCCCAATGCGGATTGGTGGGTGTTAACGAAAAGTGTTCAGAAAATAGTCCTAGAATAGATATAGTCAAGCACTGTCCCAAATATCAGTCAATACAGTTATTCAATAAACTGCCAAATGAATTAAAAAGTGTGGTGTATGAGTCTAATTTCAAGGAAAAATTGAAAACATACTTGTTGAAGGAATGCTTTTATTCCCTTAATGATTTTTTAAATAGCAAGTAAGAATCTGACTGGTTTTTCCTTAAAATATTTCATTAATTATTAATTTTAATTTGACTTTGTAATTTTCTATAACTGGTAAATAAATTATATACATTATATTCAGTTAAGTAAGAAGTTGCCGCAATTTATTAATTTCGAATATTAGACTATTATTAATTTAATTTAATTGTAAGTAATTTAATCCTAATGTATTTATTCACAAATTGTTATATTTTCGACACAATGAACATTGTTATGAAATAAATAAACTTGAAACTTGAAACGACTGCAAATGCAGCCGGGATCAACGGCTTAACGTGCCTTTCGAAGCACGGAGGAGCTCCAGATAATATATTTTTGGTCACCCATCACATGACGGACCCTTGCGAAAGTTGCTTAACCTGCAATTACTGGGCCAGGCGCTAAACAAGTGCGCCATCGAGCTCCTCTAAAAACTATATTTAAGGTTCCCAAACCCGATAATAATGATGGTATATGATAGCGTGGTATGGTAATAGAGTAATGTAAGGTAGAGACCGCAGAAATGAAAGTGAGTGATGACATGACGACTGATAAGAAAGAATGTAAGAAAAAAAATTGCAGCGTTGAAACAATTAAATAGGGACAAGGGCAAAAGAAGAAGGTCCTCACTCCAGTAAAGGAGGCGAGTGAGAGTGTAGTGAACCCAGCAGCAGTGATCTTGACGACGCGGCGGGTCCTGACCATCAAGATGAGCAGCGAGCGGCGCAGCGGTGTCGACATCGCGTACCAAGGACACTCGTACGCAGCGCCCGCCACTTCGGTACTCTATAATAGAGAAACACTGCATGATGTTGCATTCGAATCAGCAAACTAAAATCTATGAAAGTGTAATTGCAAACAAATATTGCTTAAAAAATTAGCACCACGGGCACAGAATAACTAATAGTACAAACGGGGCCGAAAAAGTATAACCCGCTCAGCTTTCGTCGGGCCAGCCACGCAACGCACCCGGTGACTGACGTTAGCGTTCTTTACAATAAAGGATTTGGCACACTGGATGAGTGAGGTCTGCAGTCAGGTCAAAGTGAACGCTGAACGCATCCAGTGTGCCAAATCCTTAATTGCAGTTGTAGAGAATAGAGAAAAAGAGAAAGTTTATTAGAAATGACGTCCTGTTTAGTCAAATGGTGTAGACGCAAAGAAAGCAGTAAAAATATGCAGAAATAACATAATATTTTTCCGGTTAAGTCTAGAAAATATCTATGAGTACACAAATTATGGTCGCTAATAAAATAAGCAACCAGTGCTCAGACGCTTTGTGCTGCATAATTAGATGCCAGCATTTTTGGTGCCAATTTTTGAGCGCAACGCTTATTCCATAGCTTTAGTTCGCTGGGTAAAAGACTTGTACTATTATGTATTCTGTGGTAAAAGATAGTACTTATTATTAAAAATTGTAAGACCTACCTCCTCAGAGAGTTGGTTCCCTTGGTAACAGTACAGGAACACTTGAAACATCATGTTTACTAGGTAAGTCCCCATTGAAATAAGACGAACTGGGTTTCCAGTTACCTACAAAACATAATAATAAGTAATATGGTACCTACAAGTAACTCTGATACCCTTACGACTTTCTGTGAAACGCCACTGTAAAGTTATGTTCTAAAGTTATTTACTATAAAAAAGTGATCTCAAAGACAGAAAAATCAATTATTAGACTATAAAACAGTCTTCATCTATCATCACCTAGAAAACTCAATGTCGATTTAAATACTCAAGTTTGAGATTAAATAACACTACAGATGATTGCTTCTAGTTCTACCTATGTTTAAATTCATTGTCTATTGTAATTATATAAGGTCCTTCTTAAATAGTGCACGAAATTTTAAAGGGGTCAATGTACTCATGCCTTGTGGTTAATTCATCCAAGACTCATGCATACAAATAACTTTTACCGCGGTACCATCATTGAAATCGCGAAAAAAAATCTGCTGTTCCATAGCAAATTTAAAATCGAATAGATCAAAATGTATGGGATAGCTGATATTTTTTTCGCGATTTCAATGTTGGTACCATACCATAGTAAAAGTTGATTGTATGCACTATTTAAGAAGGACCCTATATATTTCTACAAATACATTTTATTAATGATACAAATTTGGAGCCACACCAGGGTTTAGTGGCATACCGAGACCAGCTGGAAGGCGGTGACGCAAATGATGACAAGCGACACGTTAAACTGCGTGAACACCTGCTCGGAGAAGCAGTGCTGCAGCTGGGCAGCTGCCTCCAGCGCGGCGTGGTGCTGCTTCACGCACGACTGCAGGCGGGCAGCAACTAATGCCTCTTCTTCTGGCATGAGGAGGTTCTGGATGGGGTAAAGAAGATTTGAAATAAAACACTTTTTAACGGATTCTAGCGCGGTTTTATTGAAAGTACTTGAGTAATTACTTAGTTGGTATTTGGTTTAATTTTTGGTATTTGGTTTGATGACGATTCGGAAAAATCAAAAATCTGCTGCAAAGACGCCCTGGTCACGGAGGACTGAAACGTGGGGAAAATAAAAGATCTAACCAAATACCAACTAATAACCAAAGTGCTTTCAATAAAACCGCGCTAGTATCCTACATATAGATTGTTATGATATTTCGTCAAAAGGCTACAGTGATAGTTTTCCTTTTGACTTAATTAAATTGTGTACTAAATAAGTACTGTCCTGATTTTTTGTTTCCAAAAGCAATCTGTAGGTGTACTTGGTAGGGGGGCAGGGGGGATGGCACTTGATTCTAACAAAATTTAGCACTTTAAAGCGTATGTAGTGACGGGCGCGGCGTGCAAGCGATTTTAACCTTAGGAGTGGTTAAGCGACGCTGTTGCCCATGGTACCTACCAATTTTTTGGCCTAATACACATTCATGCTAAATTACAGCTTTCTAATACTTAGGCTTCTGAGCTAAGCCGCGGACGGACGGGCGAACGGATGGACCGACATGGCGAAACTATAAGGGTTCCTTGCTGACTTGACTATGAAACCGTAAAAAGGGTCTTATCGGCCTTATAACTTGATTAAGTTCAGTCTATCTTTACGGTAGAAGTCCGTATCCCACTACAGAGAGTCCGCAGCGAGAGTCCCAGGAGCTGCAGCCTGCAGCGGCACTGCGCCACGAGGCTGGTGACCAGCGTGTCCTTGCCAACATTCAGGAAGGCGGCCACGTACAACGCCCCTATCTGGTACAGGTAGCTCAGCTCGTACGCTGGCGATTTTGTTACATCGTAAGGATACCTGATGGAAAAGGAAATTCCAAAATTATTCAAAGAGAAAAAAATATCGAAAGTTTATTGACGAAGTCTTTAACGACATTTTGGACATTGAACTTTGACGAAGTCTTTAACGACATTTTGGACATATTGAACTTTGGCGAAGACTTTAACGATATTTTGAACATGTTGAACTTTGACGAAGTCTGTAACAATATTTTGGACATGTTGAACTTTGATGAAGTCTTTAACGACATTTTGGACATATCGAACTTTGACGAAGTCTTTAACGATATTTTGAACATATTGAAATTTGACGAAGTCTTTAACGATATTTTGGACATGTTGAACTTTGACGAAGCCTTTAACGACATTTTGAACATATTGAACTTTGACGAAGTCTTTAACGACATTTTGGACATGTTGAACTTTGACGAAGTCTAGCTTTAACGACATTTTGGACATGTTGAACTTTGACGAAGTCTTTGACGACATTTTGGATATATTGAACTTTGACGAAGTCTTTAACGATATTTTGGACATGTTGAACTTTGACGAAGCCTTTAACGACATTTTGAACATATTGAACTTTGACGAAGTCTTTAACGACATTTTGGACATGTTGAACTTTGACGAAGTCTTTATCGACATTTTGGACATATTGAACTGGCTCCGTATTCTTCCATAGATCTATTTCTTTTTGCTATGCAGACACATGGTTCACTAGAGTGCGAATCCGCTCGGAGATGACCAGTGTTGTTGCCGAACCAAATTTACTGAGTGTCAAAAAAGATAGAGTAATGAAAAACTGTAGTCAAGTGTGTTTTTCAACAAAAATGTTGATTCCAAAAAAAATCTAATAAAATGTCTCACAAAGTTATACTCGAATGTCATCATCATCATCATATCAGCCGCACGACACCCACTGCTGGGTATAGGCCTCCCCCAAGGATTTCCACGACGATCGGTCCTGCGCTTCCCACATCCAGTGGCTTCCGGCAACCTTCACCAGATCGTCGGTCCACCTTGTCGGGGGCCTACCCACGGAGCGTCGTCCGGTGCGCGGTCGCCATTCAAGAACCTTTCCGCCCCAACGGCCATCGGTTCTTCTCGCTATGAGTCCGAAATTACTCGAATGTAAACTTACATATTATTAATTCGAATCTTGATTAGATACTTCCTCAAAAGACCCTGCTTTTAACCTGCTGCACGCCCTCAATATATGCTTTAAAAATCAAACAGTTGCCTCACCAAGCTCTCAGAGGCAGCTGTCCCTTCTCAGCACTAGTGGCCCAACCCAGCATCGTCACGAAAGTCAGGCAACCGAATATCAGTTGCTGGACTATGGTTTCTCGATTGCATCTGCATAGAAAATGGAAACACATGAAAATTAAAATTAAACAGAAGATATTCCTCATGCAAGACGCATCTTGACAATTTTAGCGCAAATGAATCTTATTTGTATGCTGCTTTCTCCTGATGACTTTGATATTTTTTTATGCTGTACGCAGTGCCTATCACCATCTTAACCATAAATCAATGTAAAAGCAGTAAAACTTCATTGAAGTTACTATTGTAACCGGTCTTAATAAAAAAAAGTGCGAAACGGACTCGCGCACGAAAGGTTCCGTAAAAAAATCACGTTTGTTGTATGGGAGCCCTTGATATTTATTTTATTCTGTTTTGTTAAGCGGCAACAGAAATACATCATCTTTGGTCAACTGTCTAGCTATCACGGTTCAAGAGATACAGCCTGGTGACAGAGCGACAGACAGACAGACAGCGGAATCTTAGTAATAGGGTCTTAAGTAATCTTAGTAATAGGGTAGGGAGGTTTTTACCCTTTGGGTACGGAACCCTAAAAGGTGTGACCTATTAAAATAAATCCTTAAACCTCACCTCTTTACTATTGCCCTCGCTCCTTCAGAGTCAGCCGCTCCCAACGCAACATCGGCGTCGTTGACAATAGTCCAAACGAGGTCCCTTCGCCATGCAATGTTAGCGAATTTTACCAGTTGGGCCACATTGGTGAACAGCAAAAACGACACCCCCGTCATCAAGGGCAGGTCCCCCCAGATCAGATACATGTCTACCAGTTGGGAAACCAGGTAGGTACCTGTAGGCAGTGACCTTGAAAATTATATTTTCTGGCTCGAAACAATGTCGGCTTTCCTACGCTAAAAAGACGCAATTTAACGGAACCCTGCTTCAGGATTTCAAATTATATTGCTGCTAGGTGTTTTACGAAAACTAAACTACTGAAACTTAGTACCTACAGTTAACGAGCGAGAGTGGTAGGTACCTAGTTATTTATTTCAAAACTACATAGTCAGAGAAAAATTATGACCAATTTAGATTAATTTTACTAATTAGAGATTGAACCTTAGAATTGTAACTACCCCTATGTTATGATGATATAATATGATTGAAGAGTTGAAGACTCGCTACCCTACTACCGATTTGCTAAGCTGTTTGATAATCTTTTAATCCTAGCTTTTATATAACCTAGCACATACCTAACTATAATCTCTACTTATGGTGATTAACCGCTAGTCGTCTTTAAACCTAACAATGCCTATTTATGAATTGATTAAATGTTTGACCTAAGTTCAGCTTGGTTTTACTTCCTATAACCCTATTCTAATGATGTGACCGAATATGCTACTGATTTGGCTTTTGTATGTGTGAAAGGGCTCGTGACTTCTAGCGATAGGACCCAATTGTAAGCGTAGACCCATGTTCTTGAGTACTGCTGTCTGATTGCTAATAAATACTAACTCTAAACGCTGAATTTAAATTATCTATGCTCTGTTAATTATTAGCCTAAGAATCTATAACAAAATAATGAGAATTACTTCGTTTGATTTTAAATAAAATAGAATTTTATAAAATTATTTTTCTACATTAACTAAACCGAACCCTATACAATTCTCTTAACTTTGTGAAGTATCTTTGTTTGCTTATCAGCTGAAATAAATGCCTATTCCATTATAAGGAGCGCTATGCCTACCAGCTCTATACCTACTGCTAGTAAAAGTGTGAACTATGCTAAACCTACTACCAAGATGATAGTTAATAATTAATTAGGAACTAAATTGAGATATGCAATTGGTTGCTATAAGTGATAAAGGGAAAGTGCGATGTGAACTGTGTGATTTCTAAAGAATTAGCTATAAAGTATCTTTTACCGATGCCGAATATTTATTGCTTTCATTTCTGTGGTTATGCTTAAATTGTACTATTAGTCATTACTAACTTATAAGCTGGGTTGAACGACCCCTAAAAAGAAATAATCATTTAACTAGCTTCAGAGTAAGATTATCAATAAATGGTTAATACTAGTGGTTTATTCTGACGGAATTCCACTCATCATTTCCTATTATAATGTAAAACCCAATACTGAAATTTCTATTATGGAACTTAATTTCTTATTTTTATGAGATAATATTATTGCTAAACCTTAACTTGATATGCGGATATTATAAGAGTTAAGCAGAAAATATAAGAACAACACTACAGTTTCATTGTGAGTATGAGTAAGTATCAAATGTTATATCAGTCGAATAATTAATCAGTTGTGGAAAATCATTTATTGCCATCGGATAGTATATTAGTTCGTACCTATCTTCAAGTTTAATGAGTTTATATTTATGGTAGAAAGTAACCAGTGTGTTTTTCCGGCTAATGGTGATGGCACCACCCCGCCATCACGATAGGTCTCGACACCAGACTGGGACAACCTTCTCCCGGAACAGCCAGTTACTTTCTTACAAGCTTTATTATGTATTAAATATATTAAAGTCCATAGTCCATGTTAGTTTGTAATATTTCCAACTAAAAAGAGGACAAAGCAAAATGCTTTCAAGCGATTTACCAAATTTTCACAATTGAAATATTTCCTTTTCAATGTGATGGCTGATATAAAATTTAAATTTAAGTTATTTTTTTTTTTATATATTGAACCAATTCTAAAGTTGACTTACTTTATGTCTCACGAATTCAATCTTACAATCCATGACAAAATTATGGGAATTGGTAAATCTTTTTTGTTCTGAAGGAAAGATTTATTAGAAAAAGGGACAAGATGTATGTACTAAGCAATAAATAACCCTCCTACACTTTACTTTCGCAAATTCTAAGTTTAGCTAAAATACTTCGACGCTGTGTTGTTAAAATGGCATCGAAGGATTTGTTTTAAGATGGAAACAATTTGATGTTAGTTTCTTCCAAATTGAAATGATCAGAAAACCTCCAGATCGCACCTGTGTCGACGCATCAACTGAGCACCAAAAACAAGTATTTTCGCCTGTATTCACTATATTATAACGGTACTGTTAGTGGTAAGAATTTAATGACATTTTCTTCCAGCCACTTCGTCACTTGTAAAATAAAATTTCATCTTAGTGGTTTTTATATGATCTCCACGAATCAACCTGGGAGAAATCATACATACCGGCCCTTCCTAACGACCAAAGATTTATTTCACTTCACAAATTATTAAATAGCTGAGTTATCACAAAGACAAAATAAATCACTATTAATGCGGCTTCACACGACACCTGTGATTACTTGATTTCAAATCTGGTGGTTCATATGACCAACCCAATTCAGAAATTTTACTATTATCATACTTTAGTAATTTACTGATTTATTAAATCGTTTACTTGGCTGGCTTTAGCATAAAAATAATTAATTAACACTCACTTGATTTTCACAATCGACGCCATTTTGTACAACCAAAACTCAACACAACACTGCAGATATTTTAAAAGGTTTACTGAGAATTAAATAGTATCGTGGATTTGCTAAAATATCTTAGTAGATCCATTGATCTGCCGATAATATCCCTGTCTGAGAGATCTAAAATCATGATTTTCTTTATTTAGGTGATTATCTTTGATCCGCCATTTTGAAAACCAAGCGTCCATTTCATCCATGACAAATTTAACATTTAATTCTTACATAAAAATACCTATTTCTAGCTCAAGTTACGGCAGCCATTTTGTGCGCTCCGAATTGCATTTTTCCTAACTACAAAATATTTCGGCCATTTTGTCGAATCACACCTAATCGTTACCCCTAGCCAGCTCGCGACGTCTAAACCAGCCTTTTGTCGTCGAAACCCTATATGCTACACTTTTCTGTATAGAAATTTCCAAAAGTCGTTCTCCTATATAAAATATGTTCTTGCCTAGGTTTTGACCTAATCATATTTTCGTTTGATCAACATGGTCGCCTAACCGTTTACACACCTATTTCGCTCTATTAACGTCAACTCGAACCACCTTTCATCACAAAAACCCACCCAATTTTTGTGATGCCTACTTAACCTTCGCGATACTAACCTTCATCTATCCTACAAGATTTTACCTGCCTAACCCAGACTAAATGAGAACTTCCTATGCAAATTGTGTGACGCTTACCTCGTCATCCGGAGCCCCGTTACCTGGACAGTTTGAGCAAGCAATACTCCCTGACCACCTAGTGCTTGACCGTGCCGAAGATGGATGGGAAGGAGCCATCTTCGGTCCCTAGCATGAGGTATAGCATAATCATGTACTTAAGGACTTGACCAAGGACCAGAATTACATTCTAACGACCTCATTTCTACGACGTCTGTCATCAGCCACGTCACACATGATTACACTATGTGACTTAACTAGGCAATCAACGAGTTGATGCCCGCTTATGAAGTCACACTCATAAGCTATCAGTTACCTCATTGCCCCCCCCAGAAAGTCCATTACGGATCGCCCCAATATGACACAAATTTTCTAATAATTATTCTAAATAGAATCTCCCTTCCCACATTTTATTTCATTTAAATTGATATTAATTTAATCTGATTTTACTAATTCTGGAATTTACTTGGAACAGCTAGCGTTAATTTTGATGTAACCTTTGCAAATAGAATTATATATTTCAGTCAAGGCTTAATTTTTACCATTTTAAAACCCTGTTTGAAATATTTCCCCAAAGAAAACTTGCCCCGATTGCAAGGCCTAAACAATGGACTTTCCTAAATTCACTAATTTGCTGACTTCTTCATATGTGCTTGAGTATAAAAAGAACTTGTTCTATGGCGCTTCTTACAGAGGGGAGGCAGAGATTCGTCTTCTTCTCGGCAGGTGGAAAAATGAGAGCGAGAATAAGCTCGTCGAAGCTTTTATAACCTAACCCCCACCCATTATTTTTTCAAAGCGTCCCCTAGCTACACATAATTCCTAGTATTCTATTGTTTGTATCCTTAATGTGCCCTGTCACAATCTATTTCCCCAAAATGCCGGGAAATTTTCCACTAATTGACTTACAAAAATTGCCTAGTGCATTTAGTCCCCCTAAGTACCTGTAAGATACTTTAAATAAATAAATAAATAAATAAATATATATGTTCTTTTTTTGACAATCACCCTCAAATATTTAAATTACGTGAACATTTTACGAATACAAAGATTAGTAATTACCTCCGTATCCAATAACTAATTTTGGTTAATCTAGAATTTACAAAGATCCTCAAGTAAATATATATTATATGACACAAGCAATTTAATCTTTCCTGTGTGTTCGAATAAATCTTTTGGTCTAATCAATTTCGCTAACCTTCAAAGAAGACCCCTTATAATCAATAAATCCGCTATCAGCCTACTTTTATTATTTACGATTGATGCATGACTCTATTCATAATGTTAATTACTCTTTGCGCCACCCATTTATTTATTCTATTTGCCAAAGAACGTTTCGTTACTGGCCAACTTATTTTTTTTTTCATATAATTTCATTACTATGGGTATTTTATGATTTTATACTGGTATCATTTTTTTAAATCTTGGCGCCACCATTCTGAGCTATTATTTGCTGACTCTAAAGTTAACTCCCCCCAGATTCACGCGTTACGATTGGCTAAACATCAACTCAATTCATCTCCTTTTATGGTCACAAAACGCTTCGCAAGCTTACGATTGGCTACCACGAAACTCTCCTTTTGTCTCTTGTTTATGGACAAAGAGAATGTAGAACATTCCGTTTCACCATATATATATTTTTTGTCCAATTTTCTTACAACTTTTTACTAGTTATTGTTTTTATTTAATTATTTTCTTATTACAAATATAATCATTCATATTCTTTCTTTACTTTTAATATTAAACTGATTTTACTTTATCTATAATCCATAGCTTAAATTACAGTTCCGTGCGTTGCGTTCCGTTTCCCACTAGTATGTGACACATTTATTTGCTCTAGCAAGTATGCTTATAAAACTTCGATTTTTCCAAATTTAAATGTTATTCTACCTAAGCAGTGATTATCTTTAATTATCATTTATTTATTTTATAATCATTCGTCCCTTTTCTCTTTATAATTTATTAATGATATAAATTTCCAAAGATTATTTCGTCTCCTAACTTTTTTTATAGAGTAGTCTTTCTCGATGGAATGTCAGTTTTTAGTTCCAAAACCGTCCACCAAATGTCAAATACATTTGTCTATACCAAGTGTCAGACGACCTGTTTATTATTGTTGAAACATATTTTCAAGTTATTGAATTACCATAAAATTATCTGTTTTTTATATAGAAATACGGACATTTTGTCAATGTTGTATTTGCATATTGCAATCATAACTTATAAAGTGCATATGAACAATGGATTTGTGTTACAAGAACATCATTCTATCGTTAGTATAACTATGATATTTTGAATGCAGAATGAAATGCAATAAAACCTCACAAATTGCATAAACAACCATTCTTTTAGTAAAATGAGAATAACCACCCTCTTCATGGTAAGTTATTCAAAGAATTTATTATTTGATTAATCGCATAACTTTACTTATTTGTGTTTACAACTATTTTTTCCAACCCTGGATTTTTTGTACTTTTACAGACTTCTAACTAGCCATAAATTGTGGACCCTCTGGAATGTGATAAAGAAGGTAACCGACAAAGAATAAGACCTACAGAAATCATGAAAACTAACCCTATGCAGGAATACTTAAAGTTTGTATTTTGCCCGCTTCCGGATCAATATTTGAGATAAAAAACATGTTCAGTTTTGAACTGTTACAGCTCGACCCCAAAATTTATACGCAGGTGACAATACAACGTATTGGATCCGAAGTAAAATTTTCTCCTCGAATCTCAAATATTTATATTACCCCAAAGATACACAATCTTCCCCCCTTTTTTTTAATAACCCTAATCATATTACTTCTCCAAGATCAAAGAATTGTTGGGTGAGCCCTAGTGTAAATGAAAATTTAAGATTGTAGAGTGTATTTAAACCAAGACCATATCAGAGATTATTAAGCGAGTTTTAAGTATTTGTTGCTTTTGCCAATTCCGTCGTATGCATATTCAGCACCAGAGTTGTACAACACTATGGTAAGGTGTAGGTTGTGAGGCTACAGCCCAGATTAGGCCTACCCGAAAAAATAGGCTCTTTTCTTACCTTATGAAAAGATTAAACGTATTCGTTCGTTGTATCCCTCCACAACATTGTAATCCTCCTTCCAAACCAAAGGTTTAGCGGTGATCATATACACAGACCATATATTTCCAAAAGCTCACTTAAGACTCTGGAACAACCTTAATATCACCTTGGAGAGTGTGCAGTTGCCGAATTTGAAATTAGCTTGTCAGCTTCTTGTGTAGTATGAATTTCAGACAGTCGTTCACACCAGGACAAGTTACAAACGTCAATAGTGTTTGTTTTCTCTCTTTTTTTTTTCTCTAACCTAACACCAAAAGTCCTTCTGTACGAAATTCTATTTTGTCAACCCTAAACGCCGGCCCGGCCGCAAGCACAAACCAAACGCCAGAGCAGTGTGGTGGTCCTATCTCTTGGAAGAATAATAAGTCTGCATTCAGGTTTCACATATGTTATAATCCAAAGCCCTCCATATAGAATCTATATTTTAATTTCCGTTCCTTTCTCTCGTCAACTTCTCATTCTATTCATTCTCTTAAATCATCATTTCATACATACTCCTATCCTAGTTTAGATTCTCATTTTATTCATCTTTTCTCATTACACAGCAACCACTATCGTCATTCACTAGCCTACGTATACGCCACCCAAGATCATATCATAGCTATAACCTGAATACAAAATATATACAAATAAAGATAACGATTTTGAAATATAATTTCAATGTTAAAATCAAATACGTCGACTTGTCACCATATGAATTCTACGCAAAATTACATCAGAAGATTGCAATTAATTTACGCAATAGTAACGCTTTAAAACCACTTTATCCTAAACATCCCATTAGTACGCATATCTACGCTACATTACGCAACTTTCCTATTATGCCACTCTACGCTATTTCTTTCCTTAACATGCCTCCCTATTCTAAAGTTTCTCAAATAATACTCGACCCCAAGTGTGTATATAAATATATACATTTTTTTTTTTTATATTACTACTTTAACCATCCTTTTAATTTTAAATATTATTAACAAAAATACCTCACATTCCAATTTATCCGTTAAGTTTTTATTTTTAAATTTTATAATATATATATATATATATATATATATATATATGTTTGGTTCATCGAAAGCAAATTTTTATTTATTTTAAATTTTTACAAACGCCGTTCCTTTATTAGGATTCCTATTTCCGACCGTATTTTTTTTTTAAGGTTATATTAGCAGAAAACCTTTCCATATCTCTAAATACTTATGAAAAATTTCCCCCCCGAGAAGAAAAGCCGCCAACTCTCCCCTCTATCTGACCTTACAATTTTAAGCAACGCAATAATTAAAACGTCCATTTGGTTTATGCGGACTTTGGTTAATTTAATAGAAAATTACTTTCATATGACAAGATGGGTTACCTTATTAACAACACTCTAAAGGGTAATGAATGACTTTTACTTAGCCTGGTTTTTTTTCTTAAAATTGAGTCCTTAATTTTCTTGTAAGTTCAGATAGGCTTTTCCCGTTCCCAACAGACTTTATACAATTATACCCCATTATTATTTATTAATCAACTTAAATTTACATCTTCATGTAGTTAACATAACATTAAACATTTCTTTTCCTTAAAATTAGACATGACATTAAATTTTACTTATAATACTTAGACAAATGTATAGCGTTAAACCTTCCTCTTTCTTTACCAGTCTCCGGATCAACAAGTAAATATACATTTTTAAACGGGTTAGCTCCAATCACAAACGGACCCTCATATAATGGTTCAAACTTTTTTGTTATTTTTAATTTTGCGTCAGACTTATTTAATTTCCTTAATTTTACTAAATCTCCTATCTGGAAATGGATAATTCTATATTTTTCATTAAATTTGTTTTGACGTAGTTGTCCTGCTTTCTTTAAATTTTCCCGTGCCTTTTCCCTAATTTCGTTAATAGGCGGTGGTACTAAATCAGTCGGTATGACATTATCAAATGATAATCTAGTAGGTTCACTGTATAAAATCTCACAAGGTGTAAACCCTGTACTTTCGTGATAAGTATTATTATAAAGAATTTCTAACTTCGGCAATAAATCTACCCAACTTTTGTGATTGGTCCTACAGTAAGTCCGAAATAACCGTCCTAACTCTTTATTTACTCTTTCGGTGGTATTAGGTCTAGGGTTCCTAACTGTAGTATAAATTACTCTAACCCCTTCTGCTTTCATAGTTTCTTTCCACAAGTTACTAGCAAATTGTGACCCATTATCTGACATGATCGCCGTAGGTTTTATTATGCGAAAGAATTTCCTCATTTTAGTTAATACTGATATTGCAGTTGCTCTTCTAAGATCATAAAATTTCACAAATTTACTAAAAGAGTCCTGAATAACTAAAATGTAATTCATACCAAACTTCCCTGATGGTAATGGTCCATATAAATCTACCATAACGATGTCCCCCACATTTTCAGTTATAATTGAACGACAAGGTCCTACATACTTAGCTGTATCACTTTTAGTGACCTGACAATCATGACACCCCCTTAATAAACGTTTGACCTGTTTAGTTAATCCCTTCCAAAAAAATCTATCCCTAATATATTTTATTACTTTGTACGCCCCTTGATGACCCATTTCGAAACGCACCTGCCAAATAACTTCTTCCCTAAGTGAATTTGGTAAAAATAACACTCTTTTATTTCCTTCGGATACGTACAAATAGATATCTTAGTTCCGATATTATTCCGGCCTAAGGATTCACCCGGACACCAATTCATTTTAACCATCATACTATAATTTAGGTCCCCCGTGGCTGAAGCTGATCCGGAGACTAGAGTCTCAGCTTCCGCTAGTTTAACACTCCGCTACCATCTACATTAGTATTATTACTATTTAAGTTAACCGCTTGTACTTGATTCTCTCTAGGTTTCTGCCATTGCCTATAATTTTGCTGAATGCCTCTTTTCTTCTGTTCCCAATCCTTAGAATTTTTAGATGTTGAAGTGCTCGGTAGTTCTTGTTTCTGTATGTTGTCCATACTTCTTAAAAATTCCGCCGCTTCTATTACATTTCCTATCTTATTGGTCACGAACGCTTGTTGAATATATTTCGGATAGTGTCGAATGATATCGCTAATTAATTGTGTTTCTGGAATGTTGTAGCTTAACATTTGCGCCTTGACTGTCAATTTCAAAAAATGTTCCACCATGGTGGGCGTCTCCGTCCTATTCCATACACCTTGCACTATCTTCCTTCTCAACTCATTTTGTTCATTCTCTCCCCAATATGCTTTTAAGAAATCTACCTTAAAATCAGCCAACCCTGTCCATCTTCCTTTATATACTCTAAACCAGTCTTTCGAACTCGAAGTTAAGCAGTCTTGTATTAAGCTTAATTCGTTTTCAGCCTTCCCCGCCTTCTTCAAATAAGTTTCTAAATCTTCAATGAAATCGACCGGATGTATCGACGAATCCCCAAATTTAGGTCTATCTAAATGTATATTTTTGATGTTACAAATGACGTACTTCTGAATATCCTCAATCGCATTAGACTCCTTAATCACATTCCTACTTTCCATTTCCACATCGTTCATCGGTGTTGCTTCAACTACTGGCGATTTTTCGACCTCACTAGTATCCTGATTAGAACCTTGAGTCCTTTTAACTTCATCGCTTAGGTCATCTATCCTCTTAGTTAACACGCCTACCGTGCGATTCAGCATTCTTTGTATTGTCATTAATTCGCGCGCTCGCGTTACTTTCGGTTTCATTATGGTCTTTACTATCCGCTGTCTTGCCTCTACCGGTTGAGGCTCTCTATTTTCTATAACCTCGGATTCTGACTGGCGGGAACTACGTGGAACCTCCACTAATTCTGCCGGCTCCTCAGATGATTCATATCGCTTTGGTGCACGACGAACTCGGACCGGTTTCCCCATGGCGAGTCTTAATTGTCTGTTGCTTTAGTGTAAGGTCAGATCTATATAAAATATTAGCACACGTCCCTATTTAGCTTGATTTTATAATATCCAATAGTTTGGATACGATAAAACCATGCTCCCAAATCTTAATTTGTTTCATTAAAAAAATATTTATTTTAGTTTTAGCAACGCGAGTTAGTTCTAATGTTATACCGAATAGTCTATTTGTTTAGTTTTAATTAATTCGTTTATATTTCCTAATTTTTTTCATTTTCAATTATTTATTTTTGGTTCCGTTAACTTTTGTCACCCTACGCTTTACCCATAAAATTAATTATGATGTAATTAATTATATAGATAAGTTATTTTTATTTCTTATAACAAGGTAGAATTCTATGTCAACTCTCAATAAAACCGTTCTCATATATACTTCGAATCAAGAATTAAAAGTTAGGTTGGTCCAACATATACGATAGTTCCTAAATAAAACCAAACATTTAATCCGTATTTGATCACAAATGGACCCAGTGAAAAACGCCATAAATATAATTGACCTCATTTACCTACTAGTATTTCTAGTAATAAACCAATACAAGATTAACTTAATGATTTTAAAACTGTACGCTAAATAAAACCTTAATAGCAAAGCCTTTTCTCAGTTGTACCATTTTCAATGTCATTATCGCAGAAAACAGATGCCTATCATAGCGCTGTAACGCACAACCAAACTTGATACTTCAACATTCCGCTCTAACCGTTAGCGATAACTAAAAATAAATTTACTACAAAAATCATTACTCCATAATCCTATTAATTTAAGGGAAGTCGCGGCTGCTAATAGTTGCTGTTTAAAATTAACCCGAATCTTCATTGTTATTTCACAATTTTTATTGAAATTATAAACTTTGAATTTTTATCTCTAAGTATCGTTAAATTCTATTAGACATCCTATGGCAACCTGACTATTTCGCTAAATATTTATTTTACCTATGTATTTCTTTACTCAAAAATCAACTTTAAACCTTTGGCTCATACACTAAATTTATTAACTAACAACTACCGTGCCTATTCCAACACCCAAGACTGTTGTGTCTACGTTCGGTTCGATAAGTTTAAGGTTAATTCAGTAAATAACTATTTGCTTCTAATTCGCTTGTAAAGGCTACCTAAGTATTCTCCGACCCCCATCATCAAAGGTCAAAATACTATCCTTAATCTAAGCTTACTTAAAACCCGCATTTTAGTCATAACGTTTCTATCTTATTTACTCCCAAAAATATTCGTTTAATTAGAAATGCTATTAGCAAATGTTCTCATTATTTACATACGGTCACCCATCACTCTAGCTTCCCATCTGGATTGTGCGTTTAACTCACATAATCTACAAATATTCTAAAGATTTTTAAACCATATTACTAAGTTTTGTTCATTGTAAACTCTCATGTACTTGAACATGTTTTCTGAAATATAAACAATATCGTCCCTCCTCTTATCAAATTACCTTATAATTCTAGTCAAATCTATAAGTATTATGGCAAAATCTACTTACATTCAGTTATAAATTTCATTACATTCTAACTCGAGTCTTGTTATAAAGTTGACACTTTTAAAACTTGTTTAATCACACACTTTTCCGCTAACCTACTTTTATATTGTTCATTAACTATTTGATAACATTTTCACGAACAACTAACACATAAATCCATATTTGTAAGGTTTTAATTTTCGACAAGATAAAATATAACCTTTCGTTTTGTTTGTTGATAAACATACTAGGGTGACCAGCTACTTTTTACACAAATCCGCCTAATGCACCCCGAAAGAAAAATAAAAATTACCAATTTTTCATGAGAGAATTTACAACAATAACAACCTTCGCGATAATTTTTACACATTCATCAACACAATAGTCAAGGTCAAAAACTTTTATTTTTTTTAACATAGGTTAAAGATATCAATACTATTTGTAATTATGACGGCGTAGTTTTTCCTTTTTTTTTTTTCAAATTACTGAACTTTAAATCTGAAGAAATGTAAGTTAAATCCGGGCACTCTATTAACAACAACAGAACGGTGTGTTCCCAAAACTCTATATTCAAAATATACCGAAAATACACGTAGTCGCCAATTTAACTTCAATATACTTACACTCGGAAAAAGTCGCGAATTATACAGAATCCGTACTAAAACAGCATCTGGTCACCCTACAAGTTTCGACTTGGTTGCCAGTTTTGACAATGACATCTGTCAAAATGAACTATCGAACGAATCTCAATGAATGACAATCAAAAGGATCTATGCCGTTAGCTTACTAATCATTCGTTCTTCTATCCGTCATTCGTTCTTATTTTATATTTCTTTTCTTTAAATAAATGATCCTAAATGTATTTTTAACGTAAACGAACAGTCCACCAATTGATTCAACTAGTTTATATTTCATTAGCCCACAAATCTATTTTATTTTTCAATGCAAACGCAATTCTTATTTTCACCGATTTCGAATTTTAATTACCACTAACGCCATCTATGACATTTCTATGTACTATGTTTACTTCAATCTAACTAAGGCATAGATTACACAATAGGTTTTGTTGTTAGTTTAACCACAGACACAAGCTATGACTAACTGAACCTGACTAACGCTTGCATGACCATGTAATGGCTGCAAAAGTCTATAGAATTAATAATCGTTCGTAAGTCCGACCCCACGACTTATGCCCCGCTGCCGATCTAACTGAACAAGCCTAATACAATATATTTTTTTTCTCTAGAGTTTATGATCTTCTTTCATTTAATATAGTTGACAGTAGATTAGACCTATTACATTTAATTTACCTACTTCCATCCATCCCAATACTTCTTCAAGATTTTAAACCTCAATTCTACGTCCTCACTTATCATAATCAAGATGGGCGGTAATAAAAACGCTCGTCAAAAAAAAACGCTCATTCTAATAATTCCCGAAATAGCATAAAGAAAATAGCAATAACGTTTGTGCTAACAAAATAACTCTAAAGTTAGTTAAATTTATTTGTTTCTTTTATTGATTGCTATTGAGTTTATATTTCTAAGCTTTATCTATGAAGTTAAATCTAAAAATTTAAATTCTAACATTTTCCGTCTAGTTTTAACATAGCTGCGCTAATGATTCTATATTGTTGCAATGAAATTTTTGAACTTTGAACTAACATTTGTTATGTGAATGCTAAATACGATACTTCTACAATTTTTTTCTATTTGTGCCCTATTGACAAAGTATTTCAGCAAACTCATCGCTAGGTCATCAGACCCCCTTAACCTAGTCTGCTTTATTTGACAGGACCCCTTTTTTTTCTATCAAAGAAATCTAATCTTAGTCATAATTTTCTTCATAACCTAACTAAATATCACAATGTTAATGTTTTTTTGTTTTTCTCAAGAAATAACTTGTATCCCTAGTAGTGATGATCAAAGAAGGCGTAAACCAATGGTTTATTATAACAACTCATTACTACAACAACCTCCCTTGTAAGTATCAAAAATTAGTTGGCATTTTTTCTTTTGTGAAACACGATTTAATGTAAAATGTCAGTAAAATTAATGCCCCCAATCGAACTGAATGTTACTTTACCTCAATCATTAAGAAAACTCTCTCTCAAACGCTAACATACAACTCAATAATCATTAATGTGAAATTACATAACCTATTTTAATATTTTTTCTTTAATTTCAGCTATAACCAAATGAATTACGTGTCCAAAGTAATGGATTAAAATGAGTGCTAATATACTGAAATTATGGAAAATCAACAGCAGCCTCGTACACTCCACGACAGCAAAATGTGGCCGCACCATCTTAAACTGTATGCGACCACTGCTTTCACACTACAAAAACCCTGGATTTGCAGAACCACCCAAGTTATAATCTACGATCTAAAGTAAGGTATTACCTTATCCTGGTCAACGGCATATCAAAATGTAACTACCCCTATGTTATGATGATATAATATGATTGAAGAGTTGAAGACTCGCTACCCTACTACCGATTTGCTAAGCTGTTTGATAATCTTTTAATCCTAGCTTTTATATAACCTAGCACATACCTAACTATAATCTCTACTTATGGTGATTAACCGCTAGTCGTCTTTAAACCTAACAATGCCTATTTATGAATTGATTAAATGTTTGACCTAAGTTCAGCTTGGTTTTACTTCCTATAACCCTATTCTAATGATGTGACCGAATATGCTACTGATTTGGCTTTTGTATGTGTGAAAGGGCTCGTGACTTCTAGCGATAGGACCCAATTGTAAGCGTAGACCCATGTTCTTGAGTACTGCTGTCTGATTGCTAATAAATACTAACTCTAAACGCTGAATTTAAATTATCTATGCTCTGTTAATTATTAGCCTAAGAATCTATAACAAAATAATGAGAATTACTTCGTTTGATTTTAAATAAAATAGAATTTTATAAAATTATTTTTCTACATTAACTAAACCGAACCCTATACAATTCTCTTAACTTTGTGAAGTATCTTTGTTTGCTTATCAGCTGAAATAAATGCCTATTCCATTATAAGGAGCGCTATGCCTACCAGCTCTATACCTACTGCTAGTAAAAGTGTGAACTATGCTAAACCTACTACCAAGATGATAGTTAATAATTAATTAGGAACTAAATTGAGATATGCAATTGGTTGCTATAAGTGATAAAGGGAAAGTGCGATGTGAACTGTGTGATTTCTAAAGAATTAGCTATAAAGTATCTTTTACCGATGCCGAATATTTATTGCTTTCATTTCTGTGGTTATGCTTAAATTGTACTATTAGTCATTACTAACTTATAAGCTGGGTTGAACGACCCCTAAAAAGAAATAATCATTTAACTAGCTTCAGAGTAAGATTATCAATAAATGGTTAATACTAGTGGTTTATTCTGACGGAATTCCACTCATCATTTCCTATTATAATGTAAAACCCAATACTGAAATTTCTATTATGGAACTTAATTTCTTATTTTTATGAGATAATATTATTGCTAAACCTTAACTTGATATGCGGATGTTATAAGAGTTAAGCAGAAAATATAAGAACAACACTACAGTTTCATTGTGAGTATGAGTAAGTATCAAATGTTATATCAGTCGAATAATTAATCAGTTGTGGAAAATCATTTATTGCCATCGGATAGTATATTAGTTCGTACCTATCTTCAAGTTTAATGAGTTTATATTTATGGTAGAAAGTAACCAGTGTGTTTTTCCGGCTAATGGTGATGGCACCACCCCGCCATCACGATAGGTCTCGACACCAGACTGGGACAACCTTCTCCCGGAACAGCCAGTTACTTTCTTACAAGCTTTATTATGTATTAAATATATTAAAGTCCATAGTCCATGTTAGTTTGTAATATTTCCAACTAAAAAGAGGACAAAGCAAAATGCTTTCAAGCGATTTACCAAATTTTCACAATTGAAATATTTCCTTTTCAATGTGATGGCTGATATAAAATTTAAATTTAAGTTATTTTTTTTTTATATATTGAACCAATTCTAAAGTTGACTTACTTTATGTCTCACGAATTCAATCTTACAATCCATGACAAAATTATGGGAATTGGTAAATCTTTTTTGTTCTGAAGGAAAGATTTATTAGAAAAAGGGACAAGATGTATGTACTAAGCAATAAATAACCCTCCTACACTTTACTTTCGCAAATTCTAAGTTTAGCTAAAATACTTCGACGCTGTGTTGTTAAAATGGCATCGAAGGATTTGTTTTAAGATGGAAACAATTTGATGTTAGTTTCTTCCAAATTGAAATGATCAGAAAACCTCCAGATCGCACCTGTGTCGACGCATCAACTGAGCACCAAAAACAAGTATTTTCGCCTGTATTCACTATATTATAACGGTACTGTTAGTGGTAAGAATTTAATGACATTTTCTTCCAGCCACTTCGTCACTTGTAAAATAAAATTTCATCTTAGTGGTTTTTATATGATCTCCACGAATCAACCTGGGAGAAATCATACATACCGGCCCTTCCTAACGACCAAAGATTTATTTCACTTCACAAATTATTAAATAGCTGAGTTATCACAAAGACAAAATAAATCACTATTAATGCGGCTTCACACGACACCTGTGATTACTTGATTTCAAATCTGGTGGTTCATATGACCAACCCAATTCAGAAATTTTACTATTATCATACTTTAGTAATTTACTGATTTATTAAATCGTTTACTTGGCTGGCTTTAGCATAAAAATAATTAATTAACACTCACTTGATTTTCACAATCGACGCCATTTTGTACAACCAAAACTCAACACAACACTGCAGATATTTTAAAAGGTTTACTGAGAATTAAATAGTATCGTGGATTTGCTAAAATATCTTAGTAGATCCATTGATCTGCCGATAATATCCCTGTCTGAGAGATCTAAAATCATGATTTTCTTTATTTAGGTGATTATCTTTGATCCGCCATTTTGAAAACCAAGCGTCCATTTCATCCATGACAAATTTAACATTTAATTCTTACATAAAAATACCTATTTCTAGCTCAAGTTACGGCAGCCATTTTGTGCGCTCCGAATTGCATTTTTCCTAACTACAAAATATTTCGGCCATTTTGTCGAATCACACCTAATCGTTACCCCTAGCCAGCTCGCGACGTCTAAACCAGCCTTTTGTCGTCGAAACCCTATATGCTACACTTTTCTGTATAGAAATTTCCAAAAGTCGTTCTCCTATATAAAATATGTTCTTGCCTAGGTTTTGACCTAATCATATTTTCGTTTGATCAACATGGTCGCCTAACCGTTTACACACCTATTTCGCTCTATTAACGTCAACTCGAACCACCTTTCATCACAAAAACCCACCCAATTTTTGTGATGCCTACTTAACCTTCGCGATACTAACCTTCATCTATCCTACAAGATTTTACCTGCCTAACCCAGACTAAATGAGAACTTCCTATGCAAATTGTGTGACGCTTACCTCGTCATCCGGAGCCCCGTTACCTGGACAGTTTGAGCAAGCAATACTCCCTGACCACCTAGTGCTTGACCGTGCCGAAGATGGATGGGAAGGAGCCATCTTCGGTCCCTAGCATGAGGTATAGCATAATCATGTACTTAAGGACTTGACCAAGGACCAGAATTACATTCTAACGACCTCATTTCTACGACGTCTGTCATCAGCCACGTCACACATGATTACACTATGTGACTTAACTAGGCAATCAACGAGTTGATGCCCGCTTATGAAGTCACACTCATAAGCTATCAGTTACCTCATTGCCCCCCCCAGAAAGTCCATTACGGATCGCCCCAATATGACACAAATTTTCTAATAATTATTCTAAATAGAATCTCCCTTCCCACATTTTATTTCATTTAAATTGATATTAATTTAATCTGATTTTACTAATTCTGGAATTTACTTGGAACAGCTAGCGTTAATTTTGATGTAACCTTTGCAAATAGAATTATATATTTCAGTCAAGGCTTAATTTTTACCATTTTAAAACCCTGTTTGAAATATTTCCCCAAAGAAAACTTGCCCCGATTGCAAGGCCTAAACAATGGACTTTCCTAAATTCACTAATTTGCTGACTTCTTCATATGTGCTTGAGTATAAAAAGAACTTGTTCTATGGCGCTTCTTACAGAGGGGAGGCAGAGATTCGTCTTCTTCTCGGCAGGTGGAAAAATGAGAGCGAGAATAAGCTCGTCGAAGCTTTTATAACCTAACCCCCACCCATTATTTTTTCAAAGCGTCCCCTAGCTACACATAATTCCTAGTATTCTATTGTTTGTATCCTTAATGTGCCCTGTCACAATCTATTTCCCCAAAATGCCGGGAAATTTTCCACTAATTGACTTACAAAAATTGCCTAGTGCATTTAGTCCCCCTAAGTACCTGTAAGATACTTTAAATAAATAAATAAATAAATAAATATATATGTTCTTTTTTTGACAATCACCCTCAAATATTTAAATTACGTGAACATTTTACGAATACAAAGATTAGTAATTACCTCCGTATCCAATAACTAATTTTGGTTAATCTAGAATTTACAAAGATCCTCAAGTAAATATATATTATATGACACAAGCAATTTAATCTTTCCTGTGTGTTCGAATAAATCTTTTGGTCTAATCAATTTCGCTAACCTTCAAAGAAGACCCCTTATAATCAATAAATCCGCTATCAGCCTACTTTTATTATTTACGATTGATGCATGACTCTATTCATAATGTTAATTACTCTTTGCGCCACCCATTTATTTATTCTATTTGCCAAAGAACGTTTCGTTACTGGCCAACTTATTTTTTTTTTCATATAATTTCATTACTATGGGTATTTTATGATTTTATACTGGTATCATTTTTTTAAATCTTGGCGCCACCATTCTGAGCTATTATTTGCTGACTCTAAAGTTAACTCCCCCCAGATTCACGCGTTACGATTGGCTAAACATCAACTCAATTCATCTCCTTTTATGGTCACAAAACGCTTCGCAAGCTTACGATTGGCTACCACGAAACTCTCCTTTTGTCTCTTGTTTATGGACAAAGAGAATGTAGAACATTCCGTTTCACCATATATATATTTTTTGTCCAATTTTCTTACAACTTTTTACTAGTTATTGTTTTTATTTAATTATTTTCTTATTACAAATATAATCATTCATATTCTTTCTTTACTTTTAATATTAAACTGATTTTACTTTATCTATAATCCATAGCTTAAATTACAGTTCCGTGCGTTGCGTTCCGTTTCCCACTAGTATGTGACACATTTATTTGCTCTAGCAAGTATGCTTATAAAACTTCGATTTTTCCAAATTTAAATGTTATTCTACCTAAGCAGTGATTATCTTTAATTATCATTTATTTATTTTATAATCATTCGTCCCTTTTCTCTTTATAATTTATTAATGATATAAATTTCCAAAGATTATTTCGTCTCCTAACTTTTTTTATAGAGTAGTCTTTCTCGATGGAATGTCAGTTTTTAGTTCCAAAACCGTCCACCAAATGTCAAATACATTTGTCTATACCAAGTGTCAGACGACCTGTTTATTATTGTTGAAACATATTTTCAAGTTATTGAATTACCATAAAATTATCTGTTTTTTATATAGAAATACGGACATTTTGTCAATGTTGTATTTGCATATTGCAATCATAACTTATAAAGTGCATATGAACAATGGATTTGTGTTACAAGAACATCATTCTATCGTTAGTATAACTATGATATTTTGAATGCAGAATGAAATGCAATAAAACCTCACAAATTGCATAAACAACCATTCTTTTAGTAAAATGAGAATAACCACCCTCTTCATGGTAAGTTATTCAAAGAATTTATTATTTGATTAATCGCATAACTTTACTTATTTGTGTTTACAACTATTTTTTCCAACCCTGGATTTTTTGTACTTTTACAGACTTCTAACTAGCCATAAATTGTGGACCCTCTGGAATGTGATAAAGAAGGTAACCGACAAAGAATAAGACCTACAGAAATCATGAAAACTAACCCTATGCAGGAATACTTAAAGTTTGTATTTTGCCCGCTTCCGGATCAATATTTGAGATAAAAAACATGTTCAGTTTTGAACTGTTACAGAATATGCACTATTATTCCCGAAATCTTAATGCACGGTGCACGGGATATAAAATTCCGAAAATTCCAACAATGTCGCGGACAAAAAAAAATTATTTAAATTAAATATCTCACCTAATAAAAACATTAACCAAAAGAAACCATAGCAATTATAGAGTACCCTCTGGGTCCCCCTCAAACCATCTGGAGGCCAGAACCCCACCAGCCGCAGTCCAGTCAGGGACAGCCTGATGGACATATTCACATTCTTCACTAACATGGTAGCTTTTTAGGCTCTGCCTTTTCTTAAAGACACCTCTACAAATGTTACGGTTTACTAACTTGATCCTTACAGTCAAAGGCTACCTCCAAATCTTTAATTAAACTTATGCATGCGTTACAAACATTTTGGGCATATATTATATTTAATATACGACAGAAATATTTATTTTATTTTTTTATCTACACCCATGCTTTAAATCCTCTGTAAGGGGTTCTGAAACAGTTAGCTTACTGCCATCATTACAATATCCCGAGCGAGAGCTGGGCCTGCAGCGCCGCGCGCCCACGCGCGAGCAACGCATTATGAAATTCAGTACAACACTCTTGCGGAAGACATAATGACGAGGAGGGAGAGGAAAGTCAAAGACAAAGTCAAAGTCAAAACCTTTATAGAGTATACATATCATGGGTTTAGATAAATATCATGGCTGTTTTTAATCCATATGTATTAAAATATTGTTTGTTTCCATAATAAAAATAAGAAAATATTAAAAAATGGGTGTAGATAAAGTCTTGTATGCAAGTGTACATAATTAGGTATTAAAACACTCATGTGATACTAAACCCACATTCGTGTTTTAATACCTCTCGTTATAGTACAGTTGCATAAATAACTAAAAGTTGTTTGAATTCGGAAAAATATTCTATACCTACCTATACAATACTATACTATATACTACAATACGCAGCACAATTGTTACATAGTAGTAAAAAAAATAATTTCTTTATCAAAATAGACTTCATAATGGATTGTGCTACTTCTTTCCTTTTTTATATTCCTTGTTTTAAAAAAATCACAGATCTCGTGCCTTTCACGACCTTCTGGTACATTGAAAATGAATTTAATTAATTACCTAAAACAAAATTTATTCGTAAACATTTTTTATTACTATTAAATATACTTACCTATGTAAGTACTATAACTAAAACATCTTAGAATTTCTACACAAAAATACCTAATAAAAAATTCTAATCAAAATCAAATGCAGTCTCGAGCTGACTTCATCATCATTTGAATATGTGCGATAACAAACTATGTTTATCTGGGCATCATCTTCACATTCTCATTTAGAGACCGTTGTAAAAATTCATTTGGAATCGTAGCGTACTAAGAAAAACATGAGACATGCCCGATCGTGTAATTTTAAATCTCGAAATTGAAATAACAGTAACCCACGAATATACAGCAACATCTATAACATTAACATAGGTACCTATTTATTTCCTTTTATTACACGTTTTGAGTGTAATTTATCTTAAAAATTCTAACCAATTAGTGCAAATGCTTTTCTGTATCTACTCCTAAGTATGGAGGCTCAAACTACAAACTCTCTTCTATTCAACTTTCGCTCAAGATTCGTTTATTCGTTTGCCTATAAAAAAAAGTGCCGGGTATCACGAAATCCCACGGTGCAGGCAATGGTCAGGAAATATAGCCAAAACAATAGAAACAGATGCGCCGAAATAGTGTTTTCGATGCTCACGTGCAACTGCAAGGCAAAGCCCGGCCTTTTGCATAAGTAGAGAAACGCGTTATTAACCAAAATAGGGTTAATAAATAAATGATATCTTGTTCTTCGTATGGGTAATACTAATGATGTTTATTTAACTTAGTTGTTTTACGTTAGATTTGACACCTAACCATTAAAAAGTCATAAATAAATCTTTACAAAAAAAAATCACATTAACAAAATTTAATACAAACATAATCTCTTTTAATCTTATTTTACTTGATTTAAGAATTTTACATAAGTATTAATAAATTAAAAATATATTTTTGTTTTGGTTTTAAAACACTTTCATTAGGTACCTATCCGATTTTTTTATAATTAGAAAAAAAAACATTTTATTACATTTACAATTCAAAATATAACTATAAACAAACATTTGTCTTTCAGACCATTAGCGTTGATACGACAGCGCTCACTCACACGCTCCGCGCAAACTTTACTTCATAAAGGTTAAGCTACAGAATTATCCTTTTATGTTATTTACCTCAAATATTTTTTTTAAAGTAGACCAATGTCATATCTCGAAGTGTTTTTAAAATCGACCCGATTTTCAGTTAAAGTTTAAGTTTACGAGATATGATTTTTTTCTCGCCGAAACCGGTCGAAAATCGACCAAATTTTTCACAATTTTGCGATTTTCAAAAAAAGAATTTGAGATTTCTAAAAAAAAATTGTTGTCAGTTTATAGCCCTTGATTAGACGCGTCATTTGATATCTCAATCATTTACGTAGCTCTAATATCTACGACACCAGGGTGAAATCTCGCTTTGGCTGAAAATCGGGCCTATACAGATGCCTCAAAAAAAACATTTTCAATGTTAAAATCCAAAAATTATTCCATATTATCTTTAGTTAGGTTTAGATGATTCATAAAAATATAAATAAAGTATTCAATTCAAATAAATGTTGAGCCGCCCTTCGGCGTCGTATAATTGCTGTTACAAGACATTAAAAGGAACACAAATATAATTACGTTATTATTGTAAACGTCGTGTTCGGAACTTTATTCGGTATTTACAAAATAATTGATAATTGTGTTCAAAAACTATTTTCGTTTCATTACGTTACGCCTCTTCTTACTTTAATAGACATAATTATAGAGAAATTCATTATTATTCAAAAATACTTATAGATTGTACCATACTAATTCTAAATTTGCCGATTGTTAACAACAAGTCATACTGAAAACGATGAAAAATTAAATGGGTCTTGAAAAAATGCACGATTTTTATTATCAACATTAAATCAGGCATTTCTACGTATTTTAATGTAATTCCATCATTGATTGTACCATACCCAAGTAACACAAACGTGCTGAATAAACGTTGAGTAAGAGCTATCGTTAAGAATATAAGTTGAATACTAACTGAATAACGTCTGAGTACCATCTATTCAGATTTTATTCAAACAAAATAGGCCCCAAATTAAAATGCTTAAAGCTTAATAATGTCTGAGAAACATCTGACTAGGAACTTAGTAATGGTACTATTATCTTAATAACTTCTGAATAACAGCTGATATTGCTTTTATTAAGCTCTTACACCTCAAATATTCAGCTATGTCGAATTGGTTATTGTTTAGTATTATTTAGTATTGGTTATTGTATTCAGAATTTACTCAGCATTAATTTCATGTTAACAATAATACAGATATTTTTCATACAAATTGTGGAATAAGATGACAATCAGTTGGACATAATATATAATGTCAGTGAATGATTATTGACATGCATGGTGAATTTATTAAAACGGTACTTTCAATAATTAGGTTTGCTAATAGTAATGTTAATTCTTAGTGTGCAAATTATTTTGTCGTAAATAGTATATGATTCTTTCGATTATTTTTGACGCGCTGCGTGAATAATCAAGATAAGTGATTGTAAATATTATTTTCGTACATGTATGCTCGGTCTGACTAAAATACTTATGGCGAAATTTCTAATTTTAGCAATTCCAATGCAACATACGATAAATCTAATTGAAAATGTCGTAGTTGTAAGATTAAGCATTCAGGTAATATTGGTGAATAACTTGTACTATAATTATTTACAAATATTTTTAATGGCGATCACTTGTATTGCTTTCATTGCTGAATAAAAGTGCACAAGAGTCTAGTTACTAAGATTTCACTTGAATAAAGTCATTTCACTAAGCCTGTGGTCTTTAATTTGAATATATTAGTTTAAAACATACTGTTATGCCGGTGAAAACTTAATAAAAGCCCAAATAATCTTCTTTATTCAGCAGCTGCATGACTGGTAAAACATGGCATCTTATCCAGTTTAAGCATGAAATAATTAGCTTACTTTACATTTATTCAGTATCAAGCTGTATAACAGCATTATGTAATAGCTTATTCAGATTGTTATACTTTATTCAGCAATCAGCTGATTCAAACGCTACTAGCTTAGTAATTATTGAATAATAGCAATACAGATTATGATTATTCATACAAATGCTTCCACAGGGGCCTTTCTTCAGCTTTAAGGTACCTAGAATGCGTAATGCTTAATAAAGCTTGTATAATAGTCTAACAAATATTGTTTATTAAGTTTAAAGAAATCAAATACAAGAATACAGAACTTATTAAGCATTAAGAATTTTAAAAGCCCGATCTCAAATGAATTCAGCATTTAGCTATTTCTAAGGCTCTTATACAAAAGATATTCATCTTTAAACTGTAAAGCTTTCTATATGTGTATTGTTATCTTGCTTGTGTGTTACTTGGGTAGGTACTAATTCTAAATATGCCGATTGTTAACAAGTCATACTGAAAACGATGAAAAATTAAATGACTCTTGAAAAAATGCACGATTTTTATTATCAACAATAAATCAGGCATTTCTACGTATTTTAATGTAATTCCATCTAAATCCTCAGTTTCCTTCCAATTGCTGCAGTAAGGTGAACATGGAGTAGGAAGTCTTGAGGATCTGAAACGAAAATTTGTGTATTAGTAGTAGCATTTCTTTATAGATTTCAGAGGAATCGGTTATCAGAAACCTAACTAATAGAAGGTATTTTTCGATATAAAAAATGTTTTTTTTTTAATTTTGGCAATAGGTTGGGCGCAGAATTTTTTTTTTTGTTCTGTTTGTACCACTGTTGCTCATTCCTGCGTTAATTGCTATGGTATGGTGATAAATTGATAAAAATGCTGTGAGGCAAGCTAATGGCAGCGTAATGCAACTCAGCTGTGGTGATCTTGGCAATGCGGGGGGATCTCGTCATCACGATGAGCAGCGAGCGATTCAGCGACGTCGACATCGCATACCATGGACACTCGTACACAGCACCTGCATCTACCTGACCGTGACGGGATGACACTCACAGCTGTAAAGCAAGCGAATGACAGCGTAGTCATCCCGGCTGCTTTGATCTTGACGACACGCCGAGTCCTCGTCATGACGATGAGCAGCGAGCGACGCAGCTGCGTCGACATCGCGTACCATAGACACTCGTAAGCAGCTTCCGCTACTTCAATACTCTAAAACAATGATTGCCAAAATTAATATTGTATTTCACTCTTTCCCTTTCTGGGGATTTATCTAGAACAGAGCCCGCTTCGTCGTGAGGTTTAACTACAGAAACTTACACCATTTATTCGTCGTTAAAAGACTTTCATTGAGAGATATAGAGAACAGCAAATTAATTCCGCATTTGGTTAGCACAGACCTCTATTATTCTAATTTTCTTATCGTACCAAAATGGTAAAAAGAAACCCTAATGGTGTGACTCAGTCTGTCTGTCTGGCACAGCTGGATTTCTCGAAAACTGCTAATGGTATCAACTTGAAATTTGGAAAAGTTTAAGATGATGTTTTCCCAACTATTTTGCAAATAAGAAAGAAATAAAAAAAAAATCTTTTTTTTTACAACAGGGACTGAAAAGGGGTCTTAAAATTTGAAGTGGGGTGACTAAGGGCATGTGGGGTATCATATGAAAGAGCGCTATTTGCACATTTTAAAACATTTTTTTTCTTTTTGTTTAGGCCGCATAGTTTTTGACTTATGATGAAAAGTGTAAAAAACCGGCCAAGTGCGTGTCGGGCCACGCACCGTAGGGTTCCGTAGTTACCTTATACCATACCATATTTAATACCACCTATCATTTTTCGTCTGCAAAAATAACTTTGTTTTTCACAGTGTCGGTATGAATGACAAAGTTATATTTGCGGTTTTGGAAAATATGCTATATCTCGAAAACTAATTACTATATATAGTTCAACCCAATTTTCGTTGAAATTGTTTAATAAGATCTACAGCATATATTTATTTAGATTTTTCACTCTCTTATTTCAAAAGTTAAAGGGGGGGACACACATTTTACCACTTTGGCGGTATATATCTTTCAAACGGTTGACTTTGAGAAAAAATGTCTTAGGAACCTCAATGTCATTTTTAAAGACCTATCTATAAACACACAACACGTGTTGGTTTGAAGAAAAATTTTTTTTCAGTTTCAGTTCCATGTATGAGGAGCCCCCCCTTAATCTTTTATTTTTCTTATTTTGTATTAAATTCGTTAAGCGGTTAACAGAATACATCTACCTACCAAGTTTCAACTGTGTAGTCTTAATACTTTCGGAATAAAGTGGCTGTGACATACGGACAGACAGACAGACAGACATGACGAATCTATAAGGGTTCCGTTTTTTGCCATTTAGGCTACGAAACCCTAAAAAATACCGTTCCCCCCCTTATCTCCGAAGTTTGCAAAGAGAAAAATTTGAAATAATTCTATGAAATAGTAGTTTATGTAAAGATTACAGGAAAATAAAACGATGTCTCAATATAACACACTTTTTTAGAAATTCAAAACACAAACAAAAAATTATTAGTTCCACTACCAGTCAACAGATGGCGCTGATCTAAGAAAAAAAACTAGTTCCACTATCGGTCAAGAGATGGCGCTGACCTAATACTACAATAATAATTGGTGGCTGGTTTTAATATAATTAACTTCTATTTGCCGTACGAATAAACGAAGAATAAGTTCCTACTTTGTAATACAAACAGTTTGCAATGTGGAGTGGCTGAAACGTTTTTCAGTCACCATAAGCAGTTGTGGTTAAGATTTGTAAATTAACTGTCCGCCTGTTCGCCCTTCCACCTGTCCGCCGATCCTACTTTTTTAAAGACTGTACTAAAGTAACATATCGAAATATATTTATGATTGTACGGAACCCTCGGTGCGCGAGTCCGACTCGCTCTTGACCGGTTTTATTTTCTCCTGTGACGATTATGATGGAAAATATGAATTATCCCCATTGTTGATAGGATACGACAAATGGGCTGTATGCTTGCTTTTTCATCCTTAGTATACTTCGCAATATTGGGATATCGGATAAAGTCACCGAATTAACTACTAATAAACAATTAAATCAACTTGTCAAAACATTAGTTTGGTTTTGACCACCTACGTGTTCAGAAAGTTGATGTCCTTGATAGCAGAAAAGAAACACTTGCAGCAACAGGACTATCAGATATGTCCCCATGGCCATGAGGCGTACTGGGTTGCCGGTCACCTGCAGATAAAGCGTTCATACCGGGTGTAACAAGATCTTCAACGAAGCCGAGGTTGACGTATTCTGCCCATCATCAGGACCATTTCTGTTCAAAATTATTGCTGGGAAACGATTTTGATTTTTGGTGTTAAAAAAGCATTGCATACTTTCCCAAGTAACACACGAAGGCTGCTTAACAGCCGAATAACGGATTTCCATCACGCTTAAAGCTGAATAAGGAACCTGCATAAAGGCTGTATACGACCTTATACAGCTCTTATAGATCTTAAATGGGCACAAATTATTCAGCCTTAAGTTCACATAGCTGCTTAAGAGCTGTGTAGCAGCAAGTTAACAGTGTAATAAAGGGTAACAGGCTGTGTAGCAGAAATTTAAGAGTGTTATAAAGGGTAACGACAGTACTATGCGCTGAAATTCGACTGACTAAGAGATCACAAGTTACTCTTTATTCAGAAAATATGTCACATGTACGCTTTAATACATATTTTGAACAGCGCAAGGCTGCTTGCGGCCTGTGTAAAATTAAGTGAACTAATATTTGAAGTGTAAACGAGTTTAAGCATATATAAAGCTAACAATTGAACACTTTATGTTACGTGAATGAATTAGAGTTAACGATACATTGGTGGATAATATTCATATTCATACTCTGTTTGACGTATTATAAAGGGAAAATGACTGGGAACGTAATTTTACTGACATTATACATATATATTATGTAACAAAATTTTAGTGCGCCACGAAAATATTCTGTTTTGAATTAGTTTTGTGATATAAATATGCTGTGATGTAATCTTGACAAAAAAAATGTAGTGCTTTGAAAAGAATTATAAGATAAAAAGTTATTATTAAGATATTTCGAAGTTGAAACTGATACATTACATTCCTATTTCTTGCACAAAACATCGTAAAGGTTGAAAAATCAATCAGAATTTTTATAGGTTATACAAAAAAATGGTGGATTATGTTATTAATTACATTGACTGATTACAGTACCACATATGTTCTTTTATTCAGATAACATCTGTTTTAAGGTACTTATGTGAACCATTATAAAGTAGAAGCCGTTAATTTGATACACTAATGAGTCTCTAAGCAGCTGCGAGGCATCTAGTGAATTTATAAACAGCCGCTATGCAGATACTATCAATGGCAGTATAAAGGCTGATTAGCGGTAGACATATTCAGCTATAAGTTGAAATATGCGCCACATATCATCCATTATACAGCTATTCACTTCATAATAGTTCACACGTGCCTCTTTAATAAGTTAGTGTAATAGGAGTTCACAAATACCTTCTTATACAGTGTTTGGCGAAATTTTATCCACTAAACAGTCCTTACTAGGGTTTAGGCTTTAGAATATGTTAGAAGCTGAATAGAGTCGAGAAAATATACCTTTATAGCACTCTTAGCGTATTAATGGTGGTTTTGTCGGTCTTAATAAGCCTTAATGCAGCTCTTAATTAGCCTAAGCTGTTTAAATATCACTGGCTGCTATTATGCAGCTGTAGGGTCACCAGTGTACTCTTAGAAGAGTCTTAATAAGCACAGAGTTTTAAATAAGTCTAAAAGTGAGTAGTTATACAGCTATCTGTGTTACTTGGGTTACCACGCAATGTAACGCGTACAACAGACCGCGCCTGCGAGTGTATGCTACACAGCTGCGTGTGTGCAGCCGAGTTGAAAGGCAGCGTTTAGGTGCGTGTTCATGAGATACATCGAGTGACGACGCGCGACGTATTGAAGCCATTGTTTGTTACGAAATATTAAAAAAATTGATAAAGTTTCATTAGACAAAAAGTAGGAAATAACGAATTGAATAAGATTTAATAAAAAAATTGAAAAGAATATTTGACTTTGACCTTCATTAACTTCGTGGCTATTTGTTTTCCAGGTATAGTCTAAAAGACAATAATGATCCTATTGATGGGCGGAATACGTGGACTTCGGCTTCGTTGAAGGTCTTGTTACACCCGTTATAGAAGACATACAACAATGTTATTTAATATTGATACCATGGAATGCTACTATGCTGCAGCACACACAGTTACAATTCTTCGGTGTATGAAAAATCTGGAGAGAAAGTAAGGAAACAAGCTGGAAGGATTACTTCCAATCAACTCACACCTCTGTCCCCACGTGGTGACCGATGGGATTTAAAAAAGAATCTGGTCCAACCGACCCCTGCTGAAAACAAGGGGAAGGTTGACATGTTATTTACAGGGGGTCAGCTGTCAGCAATGCGCTGTTGTGCTCCATCAGACACAGTTGTTGCGTGCTTTCCAATTGATACCCCCATTTAAATGGAAACTCACTATTACACTTGGGTGTCCACGAATACTTGTTGTTACACTTGGACCCCCTTAGTTAACCTTCTCTAGAATTATGTGATCCTGGTACTTTTTCTTTATCTGCAGGGATTATCTCTTATCCCCTGAAAAACTGTTTTTTATTTTATTTTGACAAGAGACTATTTGATGTGATGCGTCTATAGTGTACCATAAAAAATGTGATTTCTATCGTTTAGTAGTTCCGTTAGGAACTTCATAAAATTCATAAATTAGAAAAGTCAGGAATAAAGGGCATACTGTCTCATTCGGCACAACCAGTCGATCGGAATGGAAAAAGGATCTTCATATAGATATTTTCTTTTCATTATTTCGTTTTTTACTCTGAGGGGTTGAAGTGGAATATAAATTCTAAAATTATTCTTGGACTCCCTGGTACGGGTTTCAAGTATAATAGTAAGTTTCCATAGACACCCCAGGGGGTTTTGATGGGGGTATCAAGTGGAAAGAACGAGTTGCTGCAGTATTTCAACCAAGCTTCAATGAGCTGGATTAAAAATAGGTAGGTACCGAAACAAGCTGGAAGGCAGTCGCGCATATGATGACAAGTGACACGTTGAACTGCACGAACACCGGAATAGAGAAGCAGTCCTGCAACTTCTGTGCTGCCAGCAGTACGCTGTTGTGCTGCAGCACGCACAGACGCAGGCGATCGCTCACTGTGACCTCTTGCTCCCGTGTTAGGCGATACTGGGTGACATAATAATCATCATTGACGAAATGAGAAACGTTATTATATGTACATTTATGTTATTTTGTTTTACAACCTCTTAATTGTATTGTAAATGCTTAGAGTTCTTTTTTTGCTAACAAATAACACTAGTGAAATGCAATTAAATGATTTAACATTGTTACATTAAAAATAATAACATATTTAATTATATGTATAGATATTTTGATCAAATGGCACATCAATAATTATATCCAGCTTTTGGTTATTTATCACTGATCAATTTAGCATTCGATAGCGCAGTAAGCCTTAGTGCTACGAAGTCTCGACTACGAGTACGAACTACGTGCTACGGATGTAGCTACGTAGCTAGTAGCTCCAGCATTTTACGCGAATAAATGGGCTTAATTATTTTGCTATGAAACCCACAAAATTTTATTTATTGGGTTTTTTATTCTAATGAATGTAATTCAATTCACAATTCCCAAACCACAAAAAAAACTATATGTATTTGGACAAAATAGAAGTGCTTAATGTTTCTTTTTTTAACTAGCTTTCGCCCGTGGACGTTTTGACGTTAAATTTCCACGTGGACATTTTGAATTACTTGTTTGAGAGTTTGACTTGCGCCCATTGACCTGTGGACTGGATATTTGTCAAACTGTTTTTGTGCCTATTTGATTACCACCATTTTGGCGCTGTAGGACGTAGCGTGCGTACATGGTACTAAATCTAGTGATGTGCTTATGTCGACGAAAATATCGATTGCAATTTTCATTGTGCGTCATACGCCTGTGATATCTCCAAATTAGACCAGCTTGGAGAAGACTGGTTACCCTCGAGCCGGCTGACCCGCCCATGTGGACATCCGGAAAATTATGTCTGCGAGTACAATACGAACTCACCTATAACATAGAGTAAACAATAATCTATTGAAAAAAAATAATCATAGAGAGTTCCAAAGTTGTTCGAAAAACTCGCACCCCAACGTGTCAGCAGCACTGCCCACCTTATTGCAAATGCAGTACTTGCAATTTGGCGGTTTCAAGATAAACGCGGGAAACCTATTTTTTGATATCTATGCAACAAGTCTATTTTATATAACATTTAAAGTCTACCTAAAAATTAAGAAAAAAATCAAGCTTTCTATTGACATATTTTTTCTTTTACTTTAAGGGTGTCCTCTAAATAAAATGCGGAATACTGCATTTGTTTCTACCATTTTGGGATTGTGGGCATTACAGTATCACTAAGGCCAAATGCAGTATCTGTGTTTATTACTGCAAAATTACCTAGCACGTGTTCAAAACTGCGTTTCTAACTAGCAATTATGTACTATTTTCATGCATGGTACTATTTAAAAGTGTTGGCTTCAGATACTTAAGTAGTGAAGAAACAAAATAAAACGAATTTTTGGTAGGTAAACAAACTAAAACAAATTATTACCAGAAAAGTAGTTTTATACACTTCTAAGACATCTGCGCGTACAGACATTTTTTACGAATTACAGTGAGTATATTATTGGTATTAGTTCAGATGTTATTTTAGATTTAATCAGTACCTTCCTGGCATTTCAAGACCTATCCAGGGGCTGTGGTCACGGGAGGACTAAAGTAAAAAAGTTGCTCATATAAAGTTAATCAGAAACCAGAACTAACTACTGAATCTACCGCCAGATACTCTCAGAGAAAGAACTGGTGGAAGAAAACTCATAGAGGTTGTGTCGATCTCTCTTTTGATCCCTATGTTCAAAACGAACTAACTGTATCTTTAGATCCCGCAGTTGTGATTTAGTACGGGATTTTAGTTTAATGAATTATGAGGTCCCAAGCTGGTGGTACTCTCCAACCATATTCTCTATTGAAATTTGGATACTTGTTGATTTCATAGCCTCGCGTAGCATTCTGGGAATGAGTCTTTGGTCTTTGGCAAGGATTTGTGGTTTATCATTTTTAATGTATGGATGGGTCCTTTTGAGGCATGTTCACACTCTGCAGTCTAGCTATCGCGCTTGTTCTTCATGTCAACTACATGTTCTTTAATGCGCGTCCCTATACTTCTCTTTGTTTGCCTGATGTAAGAGAGCCCACAGTCGCAATCTAGTTTATAGACGCCTGCACCTTGAAAAGGGATGTTGCACTTGACAGGTCGTAAGAATTGGTTTATCTTCCTCGGCGGCTCGAAGTAGATCTTGATAGCACTCCTCAGAATACCTCTAATTTTGTCAGTGACACTTTTCATGTAAGGTAGAATGGCAGGTTGTCGTTCTACTGTGGCTGGCTTGATAAGGTTTTTGTGATGGAGGCGTGGTACTGGCAATTTTTATCTTCGCAGAACTTGCTTGACATGCTGAAGCTGCTGAACCTGACAGCTGTGTCAGGTGTAATTGTTGGTCACAGATCCCGCTTACCCTCTGAAACAAAGTTTCCCTACGGTAGGTAGCTAACTGTAAAAGATGGTGGTGGGATTCACCATTGAGGTATCTATCTGTAAGTGTTGCTTTTCGATATACACAGTGTGGCTCAAGATTTGATCAGAGTTACTGATGAAAAGAATGTCAAGGAAGGCTAGTTTATTATCTGCCTCTAACTCCATAGTGAGTTGAATACGTGACCTACACCAGAACTAGATAGGTATACCTACTTAAATAAAGAAAATAATAAAACTTACCAAAACCATTTGAACATTGAATAAACAAATTATTGAAAAAATAGTACAGTCGAATACTGCGTTTGTCTTTAGTTTCTATTACTTTTAAAGAATTATATGCTAAATGAAACTGCAGTAAACGTATCAAGTACTGCACAACCTTTTAGTACATGCTGAATACTGCAGATCTTGTTAGCATGAGCAATACTTTTGTGCAAGTACTGTGTTTTGCGTTAAATAAAAAACGTAGTTATAATAAAAAAAATAATTAAAATTATTTTTTTATATATAGATTAAGCCCTCTAGATGTCATTTTTGCAAAAAAGTGAAAATCCCAAAAGTGTCGATTACTGCAAGTGCAATTAGCAGGGCAGAGCAGGTGCCAGGAGCAGCCGCAGTTTTTAATGACACTGCATCATTAACTAGTAAGTATTGATCAGTATCCTCGCTCAAATATCGGTCTGTCACCAACCTCAGTGACCTGCATGCCCCGACACAGCGTCCTCAACGACAGCCCCAGAAGCCGCAGTCTGCAGCAGCACTGCGCAATCAGACTGGTCACAAGGGTATCCTTGCTAACGTTCAAGTAAGCAGCCACGTACAGGGCACCGATTTGGTGCACGTAACTCAGCTCGTATGATGGAGACTTGGTCACGTCGTAGGGATACCTGGTGGAAATATTGGAATATCAAGAAAGTTAGTTATAAATTTTTAAACAACTTAGATTTAGTGGAGAGGTATTTTCACTTTAGAGAACGATATTTTCTGAGTGATGAAAAGAAAAAACAGAGCTAAGGAAATGCGGCACTGGGCATTACCATTAACCCCATACCGCGAATTCATTATATTTTATTCTCAAACTACCTACCGTGTGCTACCATTTTATAATGTAAATTCTGATATTGTGTCATTGTTAACCTATTATTTCACATATCTATATATATATATGGGTACAGATAATCCTCAAAGAATCTTTAATTTCTCCAGTCATCATGTCCTCAGAAGCAGTTGGCCCTTGTCAGCACTGATTGCCAATCTCACTCACCACGCAGCGTAACGTCAGCTGCTGCAACTAAATAGAAAATAGAATAAAGTATTCCAAGCATCCCTGATTGGTCTACTCACCAGGCCCTCAAAGGCAGCTGGCCCTTCTCAGCGCTGGCCGCCCACCCAGCCAGCGTCACGCACGTCACGCCGCAGTACGTCAGCTGCTGCACCAGAGTCTCACGGTTGCAACTGAATAGAAAACTATACTATAATAAATTATGGTAGTTATAATACAACTCTTCTTATAAAGAATCAGCGTGGGAGCCATATATTTAATAGCAGGTAATGACCCTGACCCTATATTTAATAGCCATTTTTGATGTCCCCACTGCTGGGGCACAGGCCTTCCTTGTGGGTGGATAAGGAGGATAGGCCATAACCCACCACGCGGGCCCAATGCGGATTGGTGGGTGTTAACGACTGCAAATGCATCTGGGACCAAGAACGGCTTAACGTGCCTTTCGAAGCACGGAGAAGCTCGAGATAATAAATTTTTGGTCACCCATCCCATGACCGATCCTTGCAAAAATTTTTTAAACTCCGCAATCGCTGGGCCAGGCGCTAAACCACTGCGCCATCGAGCTCCGCCGTCGTCCGGGAATAACCATATTTTATCCATATTTTTTTCTTTTTGCTTCACTTTTCCTCATGGGCAAACAAGTTTATATTATGTTCTGGCCAATATTTTGTCACCTTGGTCTCCAAGCGTTAGGATCCATATGAGTTAAGTATAAGTTGCTAAAGCTGACCCCGAAAAATTTATCTATTCACTAATAGCCTTCGCTTCTTCAGTGTCTGCAACCCTCAGTGCCTCGTCAGCATCGTGGATGATACCCTAGATGAGGACTGCTAATGGTCCTCGCGGCGTTGGTAATCTGGATTTTACTGAAATAATATTAAGTCGGATCCAAAAAATGTCTTGACACATAGCGAAAAGAACCGATGGCCGTTGGGGCGGAAAGGTTCTTGAATGGCGACCGCGCAACGAATGCCGCTCCGTGGGTAGGCCCCCTACGACGTGGACCGACGATCTGGTGAAGGTCGCGGGAAGCCGCTGGATGCGGGCAGCGCAGGACCGATCGTCGTGGAGATCCTTGGGGGAGGCCTATACCCAGCAGTTGGGTGTCGTGCGGCTGATATGATGATGATGATGATATAAAATGTCTTTAATAACCTTTTCACTATAGCCTTCGCCTGTTCAGAGTCCGCAGCCCTGAGTGCCTCATCAGCATCGTCGATAATACCCTGGATGGTGTGGCGGTGATGAATCAGGACTGCAACCTTGATGGTCTGAGCGGCGTTGGTGAACAGTACGAACGCCACCGCCGTCACCAGGGGCAAGTTGCTTCGCACCAGGTAGAGTTCCACCATCTGGGAGATGATGTATGTCCCTGTGATATTAATAACTTTTTTATGCACAACGAGCTATCCCGTTGCTTGGCCCTATAAGCACTATTGCTTGACCTTTACCTCGCCTTAAGTGACGATAAGGCCGAAGAAGGCCGAAGGTGGATACGCGCTACACCCGGAATCCGAACCCGAATGCCCAACAGTTTTTAAATTATAGTTATGGCGTCAGACTTTGGTAAGATGATGGCAGCTAGCTAGGCGGACTTGAAATAAGCCCTACCACCAACCAAACCGAGTACAAATTGTACCCTCTTGGGAATCGCACCGGGACCCCTGCTTCTTACACGGGTGGGCGAACCACTAGACTATAGAGGCGGTTTATTGTTGAGAAGAGGTATTTAAATGTGTGGTCGTTTTACTGCTGCGTATCCATATTTTGGATTTACGCTAACTGCTCCACTGGTGGTTCTATTTTAATGTGAAGAAAAGCTTTATTATGATTCACGATCTAATGTTAATCAGTCGTAGCATTCTGATTAATTTATTAATCTTTGTTTAAGTGCGTAAAATTGTTTACCTCCAAATGATGACAAAATACTCTTAGAAAATGTGTTTTAAAAGGGTTAAACTATATAACTCCGTAAATGTAGAGCTAAAGTAAAAATGCCATGCCGGGCGCGCCGGGCCGATACAAAAATTAACATTGTAACAATTTGCAAGAAAGCTGCTTTGTAGGGTGTGTGAATCTACAATTGCTTGGTAAACCTATTTATTTAATTAAAAAATAATTCCATCTTCGTGCACATTTTTTCTCACCTAATAAAAACATCATCCAGATAAAACCATAGCAATAATAAAGAACCAACTGGTTTCTAATCAAACTTTTCGGAGGCCAGAACCCAACCAGCCGCAGAAACGTTAGAGACAAACTGACAGACAAATTGGCGTTCTTTATGAACATGGTGAGTGTTCAGGATGTGACTCTAATGAAGGATTTTAGACAACTGCGTTCAAACAATGCAACTGTGAAATAAAATCTTTAATTGTTCCTTAACTGGGGCATTAAACCTTTGGTTACACAATATCAAAGATCAAGTTTTCCTAAAGTTGACCTAGTCAGATCAGAACTATAGATGTAGCAATGCGGTGGTGCTCAGTAGATGTCTGGAAACTCAAACAAAGCATAGCGTTTCACAAATAGGTACCTTACAATAATGTTTGCACGAAATATCAAGGTAGGTACTATAAAATATTTACAATACTCAACTGAAAATAAGTTTATAAAAGGAATGGACATAACAGTTTTTATTTTATTTTTATTATTTATTATCTTAGAGTAAGACGCGCTTCTGTCCCAGAAAGAGAAACCATACGAAGCTTTCCCCTCTGCCGAAGTACAAGCCCAAATGGGCATACGCGGTTAATAAAATCAGTTGCGCCCGGATTTCTTTCTAGACAGAGTTCAGTCGCGCATGTGAACGCTGCAGTGTTTAAAATGCCGAATTGATGAGTTTTTTGCTGTTAAAAGAGGTCTGGAACATCAAAGTTTACAAAAAGACGGTGTTACATTTCACATGAAAGTAATTTTTTGTCGTATTATTGCTATTTGTTTACATTTAAACATTAAATTAGTATATTTTATTCTTGATTAGTTGTCAAATTTGTTCAGTGACATCGGGTCTGCTCGTCCATGGCTCGTCCATACAAATTTCAGATCTGTCGCTAGATAAATCCGAGTTCTCGCCGATGAGCTACTTAGTGATGTTACCGTATCACAATGTTTGTCAATAAAGGACACTCCCGAAAAATCCTTAAATATTTATTAATTCTTTTTAACTTCTGATAGACTCAATTTGGTCTTTGCAGTTTCATATTTTGATGTGTGACTCATCCGTACACAAATTTTTGCTATTTTGTTTTATTTTATATGTGTTGGTGTCGTCTTTACAGTGTTGTTTTTGTATGTGAGTATGCGGAACTGCACTTGTGTGCACTTTCCCCCCCCCCCCCCCCCCCCGCAAAAAATGCCAGAATAATTTGAATAGAGTAATAATCGCTAAGGCTGCTCCCTTCGAGACGAAGCCGCGATGCTCGAAGTTTATTATGGACGCGTCCTCTTTACTTGTACACGCGAATAGAGGTAAACATCCAAAAAATTTATACCATGCACTAATAATGTGTTCAGATGTGGATGTGCTTTCTTTTAATATTTACATACATCAACCATGAAGAAACTATTTTTTTTTCTTTACTTAACATTTCTAAAAAAACTTTAAAAATGTTGTCCGCTTCCGTTGTGTATGTCTCGATAATAGCTCTAATATTTGTTACGTGAAACAGAAATTAAGTTATTATCATAATCGTCACCTACAATCTGAAAACAGAATTAATTATTTCGATGACAGTGTATGTATTTTATACTTTTCAAAATCGTTTTATAGGACATACATTTTTTTAAATGACAAAATTGTTTTATATTACGTAAATATTTCTGACTGTGGAATATGAATTGTGTTTAATTAAAATAACAGGAATTAAACGCGTACGTGGGCAGTTGGGCACAGAATAGATATAACGGCCCAGCCACGGACAGCGCGGCAGGAGGTGGGGCAGGCGGCGCGGCAAGCGAATTCAATAATCACTGCGCGCTATCCCGATGGCGGCCTCTCAGCTCGTCGTCACGACCGCGCAGTGGTTACCGAATTCGCTTGCCGCGCCGCCTGCCTCGCCTCCTGCCGGGGTGCCATTTCGGTCGCATAATCTTTTTAGTTATAATGTCGTTTGGCATAACAGTTTTGGCATAAAGTCTTTTCGCATAATTTATGATAAGCAGAGTTTTATGAATGCAGAAAGGTTTTATCGGCATAATTCTTACTTACTCTAATCTCCTTTAACATAATTTTAATTACCATAAAAGGAAAGGGCATAATTGTTCTACGTCTAAAGGTAATTTACCATAAAATACGAAGTGCATAATGGATTTAACCATAAATATTCAAGTCAGAAACGATTTTTGGAAAAATCATTTTAATTCAGATTACCTAAAAAATATAAGATAAATACGTAACGTAACATTGTAAATAATTATCTTTTTTTATGATTAATATAATTTTGCTTAACTATGTAATTAAAAATGTACATAAGTAGGTAGGTACTAATGTTTTAAAGCATAATATAAAAAAAGCATAACCAATTTAAGTAATTATTATTGATGTAGAAAAACTTTTAATGCTACCTTCTTGTCAGTTAAAAAAGTCTGAAACGAAGGAAAACGTAAAAGCGCTTAGTTACTAAGTTTATTTGAATAAAGGTATTTTTATTTTGACTTTAACTTTGACTTTGACATTGGTGGGTTAGGTTAGGTTAGTGTTTTGACCACTCGTAGCGGAGCGCGTGAAGTGGAGCTTAATTATGCTTGCATGCATGTTGCGTGCTTGCTTGCTTGTTTGCTTGCATGCATGCATGCATGCTCGCTTGCATGCAGGCTTGCATGTTGGGTGCTTGCTTGCAAAATGCTTGCCGGGGGGTACAGGGGGGCTGGCCCCCCTGCTCGGGGGGGTCCGGGGCCTGAGGCCCCCCGCTATAAAGAAAAAAATTTAATGCACTATAGGTAGGTTAGGTTAGGTTAGTGTTTTGACCACTCGCAGTGCTTGCATGCATGTTGCATGTTTGCATGCATGCTGCATGCTTGCTTGCATGCTGCATGCTTGCTTGCTTGCTGCATGCTTGCTTGCATGCTGCATGCTTGCTGCATGCTTGCTTGCATGCTGCATGCTTGCTTGCATGCTGCATGCTTGCTTGCATGTTACATGCCTGATGGTCATGGTCAACTCTATACGCCTATGCTTCAATTATAGCAAAGTTTCTTAAGTATAAAACATAAATAAATTTTATTTACGGTGTAACTAATTTGTTAGTATAATTTCTACCCGTTAACATTATGATATTTGATAAATATGACTTGGAATATTTATGATAAAGGTTGATATGCCAATTAATGGTATGATTAGTAATCGGTATAGCAAAAATATTTATGCAAAAAAGAAATGTGCCGATATATTATTATTACAATAGAGGTTATGCGGAAAAAAAGTATGCGTTATGATTTATTCTGTATGAACGTTATGCGAAATGATGAGTATGCCAAAAAACGTTATGCAGTGCAAAAATATGCCTTTCTGTTTTATGCAACCGAATATGGACCCCTCCTGCTGCGCTGTCCGTGGCCGGGCCGTAAGTACTACCGTACAGAAAGGAAACTCTCCGCCCCGCCCTACAATTAATTACCTCACCCCACCGGCGCCCACCGGCGCCCACCGCGCGAGTTCCGTGTGCCGATCCGTGTGCTCAATCAATAACTCGCACACAGTTGCGCGTGTGCAAAAACGTCACTGTGTATGGCCAGCCACACACACGCAATAATATTGGCAACAATAATATTGAACAATATGATTTTATACTGTCATAATTCTCAATACCGCCCGCAAACACACAATGTTATTGTCAATATGCAAATTATTGCCTATAATATTGCGTGTGTGCGGTTAGCCTAACGTCTGTGTAATTTGTTAAGGCCCCCGGTAACGGTCATTTGCGATTATCAATTTTTCCGCAAATGATGGTTTCAAATGATGAGCAATTGATGCTCCAATTGACGGCGTATCATTCGCCGTCAATCGTGCAGCGCTCAGTTCATTCATGATCTGTGTTGCGGAAAGACGTGTCGGTTATTAAAATGATTTCAAACGCAGACAAGGCATTTCTTGCAATAACTCTTGCTGTGGCTTTAAAAAAAAACAGAAAAAAATCCAGACGATGGCTAAAGAATGGTTTAAATAAGTTTGATGGTCTCTATCTACTATACCTATTTTATTTGGCATCGGGGTTTTTTGTAACACGTTATATAAAATGTCGGCTTTCTTCACTTCTGTACGCTAGCACAGAATAAATAATAGTAGGTATTGGCGTAACGCTAGTACCTACTATGATTTATTCTGTACCTATTTATCCTGTGATTCCGTGTCGGTGAGAGGGTGTACCTACTTTTTCTAGATAGTGGTCGAAACATCTCGGGTAATTAGGTAGGTTTGAAATACCTATTATAAGTAACGTAGGTAGGTATGTACGTGTTTAACTCAGGAATATTAACTTTATGGTTTAACTAGCGGCCGCCCGCGGTTTCACCCGTGTGGTTCCCGTTTCCGTAGAAATATCGAAATAAAAAGTATTCTATGTTTTAATATAGGCTATCTACTATGTGTGCCAAATTCCAATCAAATCCGTTCAGTAGTTTTTGCGTGACTGAGGAACAAACATCTAAACATCCAAACCCACAAACTTTCACATTTATCATATTAGTAGGATTCCTATTATTTTAATAGGTACACATGACGGCACGTCAGACTATACATGTTGACCCTGAGACCGCCTTTATGCTCTACGTAATAAAAGCTGTTTTCACAGTTTTACTGTATAACCTGACGTGCTGTCGTGTGTACAGTACAATGCAACGCGAATGTTCAAAAGTGTATGTATCTTTATTATACATTAATTACTATATTATAAAGATATACCTACCTAGTGTAGGTACCTCCCTAGATGAAATAAACATTTTGGAAAATAAAAGACACATTTTACTAACAATTCGCGACTATGTACCTCACTGTTTTCAGTGACATTAATTATGGACATTTGGTCCGATAAAAACAAAAGTTCATCATAATAAACAATAATAATACCAAAGCGTTGGCTTAGGTATATGTCAGTAGAGACGCCAGACAGATCTACTTGCTCTTTTTATTTTATTTCGATCTTTGATGTGTTCTCAGAGTATTAATTTTTTTTTAATTGCAATATTTTGTAATGCCATGTAACGTTTATTTTTGTCCATGTAATCTTTATTTTTTATTTTCCACAATACTGGATTATGAATAGAATAGAATAGAAATAGTTTATTGCCTCAAAAACTACAAATTACTTACAAAATTAGTTTACAAATAACCACAAAGGCAAAAGGTAGTTAATATCGCTGTATAAGGATATTAATAGTAAGGATATTAAAGGGTAGTATTATCTCTGTAAAAGGATATTAATAGTATAACAAAATCCCGCTCTGTTACTATACTACGTCGGCTGCGGCGCGGCGGGCGGCAGCATCGCGTTCGGGAACGCTGACATACTCGGTGACACAGTCGAAACTAAAAACGATTCTCATTCATTAGTGATGGGCCAACTTGAATTCCGACTCGGGTTGACTCGAGTTGCGGTTGTTTCGGGTCAACTCGAATATTAAAGTATTAAAGTTCGGTTATAAGCACGTTTTACTTCGTGATTAGAATAATAACACCAGAGGTCACATTAGATCGGAGAAACACAAAAAGTTTGTAGATTACATTTACATTTCACGTGTAAGTAATGCGTTTGAACTTCCATTTTTACGTAAAACATTCATCAAAATTAACTATATCTTGTCACTTCACATTTTATGAAAATGTTGCCAGTACGGGGAAAATATCTCCCGCAATTACTTAGTTGTTCAATTAAAAGTTGAACACGTCTCAATGAGCGATTTTCAAAAAGAAGTTTAAGAAAAAAAGTAGTACATAAAAAAGAACTAGATTGCATTGAACAACTAAGTAGGTAGGTTTTTAAGAACAAGGCAAAGGATGAAACGTACCTAATTACTTTTTTATCATACGATTGTTGAGAATGGTAAAAGTTGTTATTGAGTTGTTGGTTTGTTGCGTTGTGGGTTGGTTGTCCTTTGGCATGTTTCGAAGAATTTTTTTCTGACCCTTAGTAGGAATAATTTTAAAAAATCTACCTCTTTGAAGTAGCGCTATCTATCGATATAAAATTTTACTAAAATTATCAGCTGTCAGAAAACCGCTCAATACCTAACCTAGATATGCGGCCAACTTTGTTGTTTATGGACCGATTTCGATGAAACTCGGTTTGGGGTACTATTTTGACAAGAAAACAGCAACGCAATATTAAAAATATAAAAAATCCAAGATGGCTACCAACTTTTTTGTTTGTGGGCAGATTTCAATGAAACTCGGTTTGGGGTAATATTTTGACAAGAAAACAGCAACGCAATGTTAAAAATATAAAAAAACCCAAGATGGCGGCCAACTTTTTTATTTGTGGGCCAATTTCGATGAAACTCTTTTCTGGGTAATATTTTTACAAGAAAACAGCAACGCAATATTAAAAATATTAAAAATCCAAGATTGCGGCCAACTTTTTTGTTTATGGGCCGATTTCGATGAAACTCGGTTCGGGTACTATTTTGATAAAAAACAGCAACGCCATATTAAAAATATTTAAAAAAATCCAAGATGACGACCAACTTTTTTGTTTGTGGGCCGATTTCGATGAAACTCAGTTCAGGGTACTATTTTAACTAGAAAACAGCAACGCAATATTGAAAATATAAAAAATCTAAGATGGCAGCTAACTTTGTTGTTTATCGGCCGATTTTGATGAAACTCGTTTTGGGGCACTATTTGACAAGAAAACAGCAACGCAATATTAAAAATACAAAAAATCCAAGATGGCGGCTAACTTTTTTGTTTGTGGGCCGATTTCAATGAAAGTTGGTTCGGGGTACTATTTAAACAAGAAAACAGCAACGCAATGTCAATGATTCGCCGTCATCTCAACCCTTTGTCATTTTTAACATTGCATTCCTGTTTTTTGTCAAAATAGTGCCCCAAACCAAGTTTCATCGAATTCGGCCCACAAACAGCAAAATTTGCCACTGTCTTGGATTTTTTTTATTTTTAACTTGCGCTACTGTTTTTTTGTCAAAATAGTACCTCAAATCGAGTTTCATCAAAATCGGCCCCTAAACAAAAAAGTTGACCGCCATCTTGGATTTTTTTATATTTTTACACGACTGCCCAAAAAGGACTGTATATGTGTATGTGTTCAGGGTTCATGTATGTTTGTGGGTATGTGAGTTTGTTTATTCCATCATAACTTCTAAATGGCTCAATAGATTTGAATGTAAGGGGTATCGTTCGAATCTTTACCTCATTCCGGTGTGACACTGGCTATAATTTTTTTGAAAAAAATATAATGGCGACTGTACCACGCCTTTTTCAAATGTGAAAAAAAAATTTTTTTCTTCAATTATTACAATATGGGTATCAAATGAAAGGCCTTAATGAGCACATTCCAAAACTGTATAATTTGTCACTAAAATGTACGAAATAAAAATAAATAAATTAAAAAAATATTAAAAACATGACTGCCCCACCAAAAACGACCTAAAAATTAAATAACAAGTGTCTTTGCAGTCGGGGGACCTCTTTGATAAAAAAATGTTCTACAAAACGGTCCCCCGACTGCAAAGACACTTGTTATTTAACTTTTTGTTCGTTTTTGGAGGGGCAGTCGTGTTTTTAATATTTTTTTAATTTTTAATATTGTGTTGCTGTTTTCTTCTCAAAATAGTTCCCCGAACCGAACTCGGTTCGGAGATCGTCGAAATCGGCTCATAAACATAAAAGTTGGCCACCATGTTGGATTTTTAAAATTTTTAACATTGCGTTGCTGTTTTCTTTTTGAAATAGTACCCAGAACCGATTTTCATCGAAATCGGCCCACAAACAAAAAGTTGGCCGCTAATCTTTAATTTTTTGACATTTTTAACATTGCACAGTGGACATCTTAGTTAAAATGTTGAATATACTATATAGATTTGGGTTTAAACCCTTGCCCATCCAGTAAGCCGGCACGAGTTGGCTTGCGGGTCGTAGCGGGTAGACCCGCGAGCCAACTCGGGTCGGCTAACTGGAGTTGAATTGAAACCGAGTTACGCGAATTTCTGAGTGAGTTCGCGGGTCGTAGCGAGTTGATCCGCGAGCCAACTCGGGTCAGCTAACTCGAGTTGAAACTGTGTTACGCGAATTTTGAAACGGGTTGACTCGAGTTGTAAATAAACCGAGTTGGCCCATCACAAATTGTCATTTGCCGTCAATGTGCATCAATGCAAGGCGCGTCATTTGCCATCAATTAAAAGTTTCGATCATTTGCCGTCAATGGTGCGGAAAAATTGACAATCGCTTCATTTGCTCGCGTAAACGATCAATTGCGATTGTCAATTTTTCCGCAATTGACTCCAATTGACGGAAAAATTGACAATCGCAATTGATCGTTACCGGTGGGCTTTAAACTGTGGTAATAGGTAGTCGAAACGCGACGCTTGTATAGAATGCTCGGAGTGTGACGTGGGTCATTATTTGAGTCAATGAAATAATATAGAAAAATAAACATATATTTTTTTAACAGAATTTGTTTTTTTTTATCAATATAAGAACACTTATTAATCACTACTTAGTATAAAACAAAGTCGCTTTCTCTGTCCCTATATGTATGCTTAAATCTTTAAAACTACGCTACGAATTTTGATGCAGTTTTTTGAAGTGAAAACTTCTTTAGAGGCGTTGTACACTTTTTTGTAATTGGTAAAAAATGCTAAACTCACGTCAGTAAGAATCACGTGGCTGATTGAAAATGCGTAAGACGGACGTGACTGATGGAGAGTAGACAGCTGGCGGCGGAAGTATCCCCCTCTCTTTCTACGGGGCGCGTTGAAAATGGCGGCGCGTCATTTTAAGACGTAAACACTTGTGTCACCAGCAACGCGCTAATTTTGAAAATGGAACTAATAGCAGCGATCTCTTCGGTGAAATCATAGACTTATTTATACTCTGTGACTATCAGTTTAAATCGTAGAATGCGTGCATGTAGAAATTAAAAAGGCCACTGTCGCGAAATCTTTAGAATTTTTCTCTAATTACAAACTGATTGAATTGTGTGACTGTATAGTAATAATAGGAAAGAAATAATTTTAATCCTTTGCCGCTAATATCAATATATCAAAAATGCACAACGTTAATATTCAAGTTTTCACTCCTGCCGGCACTCACGGAGTGCAACCCAATTTTTTTTGATAGATAGAGTGATTCAAGAGGAAGGTTTTTATGTATAATACATGGTGGTAATACATGGAGGGCAGGTCGCTAGTCACAAATAAGATATAGTTAGAGATCGATGAACTTTATTTATTAAAATATCTCAAAAACCACTTTTTTACATGCAACGATAGTGATCTCAATGACCACGAAAAATATCATTTGAACAATAATTATTAGTCTTTCAATTTAAATCAACTATAAATATTATCATAAGATGTTAAAAAAATTAACACCTATATGTAATTACTCCGAGATCAAAGCAATTTTATGAAAATAGATATCTTAAAATTGACTTCGAAAGTGACGTCACTTTAGTTGCCAAAATAATTAAATTTGACTTTAAGATTTTTCACTTTTTGAATTGAAATCCCAAAAAAAATTAATGTTTTACGAGTTAAAAAGTCCTGCATACCACGCATCAAGGCTTTTATCTAATAGTCTATTATAAATATAATAATATAGTCTAGGGCGGAAGCGCACTACACCTAGGATCTTCAATCACTGATGAACTGGCTGTTTCCTTTGTTCGCTTTAGGACAGATTCGCTTTAAGACAGATTCGTTTTACGACAGATTCCCTTTACGGCAGATTCGCGTTAAGGCAGAAATTGTACAGTCGTGTTAAATGGTCTTTACCACAAAAATATAATAAATAATAAAACGCACGCAGTTAAAGAATGGGATTAGAAATGGCGTCGTATATGTTCTTTTCTCGCTCACACCCACACTAATTGAGAGTCGCCATTTTTATCTTTTTAAAATTATTTAAAATTGCGAAAAAAGTTTTTGTTATTTTTCATGTCAAGAGTAAGTATGACTTTCAGCCATATCGAGTTGAATGTACTTCTGTCCTATAGCGAATCTGTCGTAAAGCAAATCTATCCTAAAGCGAATCTGTCCTAAAGCGAACAAAGGGGCTGTTTTACCTCTAACTGACGGAACACAACAATGTTAAATTGTTGTTCTGGCGTCAGACTGAGGTAAGATGGCGGTAGCTAGCCAGATGGCTTGAAGCAAGCCCTACCACGAACCAAATCAAGAACAAAATGTACCTCCTGGGAAATGAACCTGGGATATACGGGTGGTAGGAAAATATAGACGATTCAAAACTGCTTAATAATTAAGTTTATTTGAATAAAAGCTATTTTTGACTTTTGACTGAATTTTGATCAGGAATACACACAGGCTAAATAGCCCGTTTTTGAAGTAATTTATTGAATCCGGAGCCCGTTGAGTCTAGATTTAGCAATCTAGCCTAAGCTAATTAGGCTAGACGTTTTGAGAAAAAGTAACAAAATATTGCAATAAATTATTGTGTTAACTATAAACTTGATATAATAAAAATATATTTTCTATGAATCTTATAGGTACTTAATTAAGTTTTAATATTTCGTTTGAAGTGTCAGTAGCTGATGCCTCTGGCACAAGTAGCTGAGAGGCATGCGGGTGTTATCTAGGACGTGACAGCGATACATACGATTAGGTTCTATGAAGGCACTGCACAGAATCATGTGGTTATTGTCTTATCAGTTAGTGGGCGCAGCCATGCGTGTTTCGATTTTAACCCTTTCTTAATTCGCTACAGCCGAGCCGCGACAGGGTCAAAGTCAAATAAATGTTTAATTAAAACCTTTACTTTTATTGAGGGCTCGGTGGCGCAGTGGTATAGCGCCTGGCCCAGCGATTGCGGAGGTCAAGCAACTTTTGCAAGGGTCTTTCATGGGATGGGTGACCAAAAATTTATTATCTCGAGCTCCTCCGTGCTTCGGAAAGCGCGTTAAGCCGTTGGTCCCAGCTACATTTGCAGTCGTTAACACCCACCAATCCGCATTGGGCCTTCGTGTTGGGTTATGATCCATCCTTCTTATTGCCCCATAAGGAAGGCCTGTGCCCCAGCAGTGGGGACATTAAAAATGGCTGATGGTCAAAACCTTTACTGGCAGTTATACCTAACGTAAAAAATTTAACGTTTGAATAAAATTACACAAAATATGCTATGAAGTGGAAATGAGGAGCTATTTGATGTTATTGGACAAAATCTAGTTTTAGTTAATGCGGTCAAAATTTTCCTACCAACCAACTTAAAGGGCAGTAATAGGAAAACATGGTTTGCGCGGGCCATATTTTTATATAGAAAACGTAAACTTGTAGCCACCAAAAAAATCATACGACAAGCTAAAGAGTTTATCTAGTTGCTACAAAAATTAAATTGCGTATAAACCTCACAGATGATTGTAAAAAAAAATCAGAATATCATCAAAAGCGCAGATCGCGGGCCATATTTTTGGCCTAAATAATAACGTAAACGTATTGAATTCTACATCAAAATACACTTTAACGTTCTGTGCAGTTGCTCCAGTAACTTTTTTCAAGAAAGATAATTGTGCTAAAGATAATGATGAAAAAACCACGAAAAACAGCGAAAAAGTACAGAAGTGAGGTTATTTTCCATTCTCTTTACACGTAAAGAAAAAGACAGAGACAAATGATTTCGCATAACGGAGCCTTAACGTAAACTTTTCAATATATTTTTTCTTGTAGGTATTTCTGTCTAATAGTGTTAGTTATTATACGCTTTTGAATTTACGGGCCAAAAGTGACCCAGTCCTTTAAGGCTTGCGTGGGGATATGGATCCAACACGTAGCAGTCATTTTGAGCGCTTTCAATCTATTATGCGTATGGTACACCTGCTGCATCTAATCTCTGACCATTGATATGGTCTATCTCTTGGTATGGTATGATGTTAGATACACTCAGAGCCTATCCCCAACAACTGCACAGGAACCATTGCAAATACTGGTTAGGGACTAGTGGGCTATTGGATTCGAATATGGAAAAAGACTACCGGATACCTGCCTTATAGTCTCCAGACTGAAAAATTGGCAGGCAATGACTAGCCAAGGACTAAATGAGCCCTCCAAAACAGCCGAGATGGCAAGAGAGCAACATCGGTGTCCTTGGCTGCAAGGTGTAGAGAGGTGTACACCGCTTTCTACCCACTGTACAAGGGACAGTGTGTCAACTCGCGTCTTTCGCATATTTCACTTCCACCCTGCGAGCGCATAGCTCTAACGACTCCACCCTGGCGCCGTATTATGACCTCTTATTTCCTGGCAGTTTTCTGACTGGCTATCAATGTATCTCTTTAATTGCTATACAGCGAGAAAGAGATGTAACTATAGCAATTCATAAACCTGGCAAGTTTTAAGAGGTTGTAATACCCCCCCTGAACGGCCAACGAAGACAAGCCAAGTGCGGGAGTCCGCAGGCCCCCTTGGGACCCCCGGGGACGAGGGCCTGTATTGACCCCCTGGAGCAATCAGGTCCGTCGTATCGCCACTCACACCTCAAATATTATTGCAACAATCAACTTATTATTATTAAAACTTTTTTGAAAGTAAGAAATCTTAACTTAAAAAATTTGGCTGTTTAATTTAAACATGCTTTAAAAGGATGTTTAAATAACTAACAGCTACTAGGTATTAACCTAAATTAATATTGGTGTTGAAGGTAATAAATACTACTAACCAATATTCTCTTACAGCCTCATTCAATTTATTAATACTCCTTCATAGAAATAAAAACTGTAACACGTACCTACCACCACAATGAATAAACTCGCTGATTCACTAGAAATAAGGCTATTAAGCTAAATCTTGGATTCGACCGAGCGGATCACAACACAGGATTCCTTTTTCCTAATACAATCCGACAAGTGGTTTCTGGATCACTTGTCAAGCTGGAGCTTAATCAGGGTAGCTGGGGGTGATTGGTCAAATCTGCGAAGAGCACAGAAGGGGGCGTGCCTGCTGCTGCGTGTTTATTTATCTGCACGACTATTGGTAAGGCTAGGTGCAGGATAGGTGAAGACCTTTTCATTTATACTGACTGAAAAGACTTTTATTGATAGTTTTTTGAAGAGTGAATTAAGGGTCAATAGGATAACATGGTTTGCGCGGGCCATATTTTTATATAGAAAACGTAAAGTTGTAGCCACAAAAACAAACGACAAGCTAAACATATTATCTAGTTGCTACAAGTATTAATTTGCGCATAAACCTCACAGATGATTGTAAAAAAATCTGAACATCATCAAAAGCGCTTGACGCGGGCTATATTTTTGGCGTAAATAATAGCGGAAACGGATTAAATTCTACATCAAAATATACTTTAACGTACTGTGAAGTTGCTCATAACTTTTTTCAAGAAAGATAATTGTGCTAAATATAATGATGAAAAAACGACGAAAAACATCGAAAAAGTGCAGAAGTGAGGTTATTTTTCATACTCTTTACACGTAAAGAAAAAGACAGAGACAAATGATTTTGCATAGCCGAGCCTTAAGGCTACATCGTATGAAAAGATAACATGACTTCCAGTCTAATATAGACGTATAATAATAATGTAATAATTTATTGAAAAAATTGGTCGCTCACCAAATGGTTAACGCCCATAGTGAAACTACTTATAAAGCAACGTTCTTACAATGACGTTCGATGCTTACATGCAGCAAAGTGTAAGGCTTCTGCAAGCTAACTGTAAGTGATAATAATAGATTTATCACTAGATTCTATCACGCCTGATCTCCTTCGGCGTTTTTAAGGCAGTATTTCTTTCTCTCGAAAAAAAATACGTTTATTTTTAGGCACAACGGGATAGTATTTGACCTTCCCTTCACCTTATGTTAAGCAACGATAAAGCCATGGACGAAATATGTTTCGTCCATGATATAGCTGAAGGTGGGCGAGCACTACTCCCGGTATCCTCATCACTGAGGAACTGGCTATTTTACCTGTAACAGCCAGAGCACAACAATTTTTAAATTATTTTTATGGCGTCAGACTTAGGTAAGATGGTGGTAGCTAGCCAGGCGGACTTGAAATAAGTCCTAGCACCAACCAAACCGTATTGGTGGATTCTGCCTCCACGTAACTTGCCTCTTAAGGTGGAACAAGGTCATCTTCCTATCAAAATTTAAAAAACGACAGTCCTTAGTGAGTCCTATGTCCTGTGACCGTAGCCTAGTCTAGACCAGCCCCTACTCCGCGCAACACTTGTTGGAAGGGGCGTGCCGCGCCACGCCTCCGCGCGCGTTGCCGCTGCAAGCACAGTCGCATCCCGACCGCCGACCGCTCAACATGACGCACATGCTTCGCTTCGACATGCGGCTGCTGTCCCCGGAGCGCTGACGACTACTGAAACATAAGGTATTTATGGCCAGATGCACTTAAACGATCGGAGAAAGATAAAAAAAAAAGTTTGACTAACTTTTACAAACTATTATAAAAGATTTGTCGCAAAGTTTCGAACTCATAAAATAAAAAATGAAGTTGAAATCAACTTCTTCTCAATCAACTTCACAGAAGTTTACAAGATTATAAATATAATCTTGTAAACTTTCAAAAGTTTCTAGTAAGCTTTATCGTCCAAATGACCTATAGCTCATATGGACGAGATATGTATGTAGGAACTTTATCTTTTTCTGTAGGATTGTATTATGTTTTTTTATAAACGATTACGTCATTTTTCCCGATCGAAGTAAGAAGTGTAAAAGCTTATGGAAATTAATGTACCTATAGTAACAATTATTTTATTCAAAAACCAATCAAACAGCTTTGTCAAAAAATAATAATTAGGTAGGTACGATAAAGTTCTTAATTTAAGAAAACTACTTACTACTCTTATGGAATAGACACGTTGACTAAAACAATCATTTTTAAGTTTGTCGCAAAATAATTTGTGTCTTATATTAGTATTTAATGGCAGGATTCGATACTTTCTTGTCCTTCCTCTATGCAAGTAATGCAAAATGCATATCTGACCCGATGATTTTTAAAAAGAAGCAGTAAGCAGCATCCGACCTAAAACGATACAATGATCTTCTGTTTACAGAAAATCCTAGAAATAGACAATATTTAATTTACGTTATTGTTTTCATGAATGTAGCTAAAAATTCGGAGTAGTTTGTGGTTAATGAAAAAATATAAATGATGTGAAATCTCTTACAAACCGAAAATGTCATGAAAAAGATACAAAGCGAACATAGGGACGCGAAACTATGCCCGCCATTCTAAGCATTCCCGTCTGGGCAAAGGTTCACTGTTTTATCATACTTTTTAATTTACAAAAAAAAATGTTTAGTCCTTGACCTCGCTGGCTGGGAAAATGAATACGAAGAAAGTAATGTTTTAATTTCGAGTACATTTTCAAGAAATTCTTATAAAACAATAGCATTTCAGCAGATACGATACAACAGAAAATTATTATGAAAGAATTCCAATAAATTATCTAATTACTATAAGTACTTTCATACGTGCAGAATTGGAACTTACTCCTGGCTAATCTCTATTCACTTTGTTATCCGTCATTTTAGGTAGATGGCAACTGGCCCAAATAAAACTCGCCTGTATTATTTTTTGCTGTAAATCAAAGTTCTTACCTAACCTAAACAATTCCATTTCATTACATAACTATTCGTTATAATTCGTTCGATTCACCTATTTGTAAATATTGTGATTAAGTAATTAAATTAAAACCTTTGTATTGACTACAAAATTAATCAAAATACTACTAATTACTCACAATAAAAGAAATTGTTTCTTGTCTAAGAGTTAGGTGTCTTAATAAATAAATATCTGGGCTACCGAGCTTTGCTCGGTTTGTTTTTATTTATTTACTGTAATATAGTGGTGTTATAAAACATAGTAAAAGTAGTTATAATTTCTTTTTTATTTTCTAAAAACTAATAAACTAATTGGTACTAGTCGGAGTATCGCCATCTTTGAAGTGCTGTGTGTGTTTTATTCTGTGGTGCTACTTTACTACACAGCCTCTGCTTGCCGCATAGCATGCTAGCCAAGCACCTATTTTAAAAGTCTTTGCTAGATAGCGTTAGATACAAAAATATCCATATTCTGCGTCGAAAGAAAAGGCATGAAATCTAGTTGATTGTTTACCCCCGAAAATCCCCATATTCCAAATTTCAGCGAATTCATTAGAGCCGTTACCGAGATCACAGAAATAAATTTATAAATAAATAAATATACAAGAATTGCTCGTTCAAAGGTATAAGATTTTGCAAAGAAATTGTAATAAAATAAAATTAATACCTTTAATAAGTTTGAACCGAAATAATCCAACAAGTTGTAACATCGTTACACCGAAGTTCGATGGTCCGGCGCCGGTCTATCGAAACTTCGTCCCGCTGTTACCATCAACTGTATTTGACTTTGCCAAGTTCACTCTCACTCCACTACGGCCATTGGTTGTCAACACCTGGTAGTTTCTAATTTACTATCATCTATTCTTTTTGAAAAAGAACACTTTTCGAACGTAAATCCGCCATAAAGAGCGCTTAAGTATCTGTTTATAGTCAACGGTTAACTTATAGTCCAATAAAACTAGCTTTATCTGGACATAATTAATAAACTCGTTGTTTTTATTAGTTTATCGAATATTGATATCAAGTGTCAAATATTAATTAGATGTGTGATGTAAGAAATCCGGGGTGGTAACCATTTCATATAAAAATCATGAGATTTCGTACATTACCTAGCTTTTTCCTAAAAGCAAAATAGTTAACCAAATACCTTGCTAGTATAATTTTATGGTACATTAAAATGCTATCACCTCATAGCAAAATTAAACTGAATCCAAATTCGCATGTTCGCTTTTTTCACAGTATTCATCTGATCTCATTAACTAGATAAGCCAAAATGGTAACTATGATGCTTGTACCTTATTAAGCTATGATGCGTCTTTTTAGACATTTTAGAAAAAATTAAATATTTATTTTTTACGTTTTAATAATAATGTATTTCTCAGTAGTTAATTTTTTTTAGGTTTGTGCGAAGTTTCTAAATGTTTAATTCCTTTTATTTTAACTATAACTAACACTAATTTATGACATAGAAAAAGAAAATTTCAGTTATCTTATTATGTCCCGATAAAACTAGTTTTATTGGACTATTAACAATTATCTGTCAGGCAAGTTAATTGTAACTTAATCAGAATGTGTAACACTGGCTCTTAATTTCTGCTAAGTATTTGTGCATTGTTGTTTAGTTCAGTGGTACGAGCCCAATATCGAAGGAAAACCTCACAAATAATTGAGGTCAAAGCAATTTTGGTTGAACCGCAGATTAAAAAAACTCCTTAAGGTAGAGTTGTGACGTCATCTTTTTTATGTATGGGAAAAAATTGTTCAAAACCTATCGTGTGTGATATTAATGAAAGGAATTTTTAAGCAAATTCTAATAATATATCACATCCATTACATTTCAGCCACTTTTTAATTTTCATAACATACCAAGTTTGGAATCCTCTCTTGGACGAATAAACCACCCCCTCCAGATACGATACCACGGTAGTGAGGCTGTGACGGTTAGGGTTACCAGATCTAAGAATGAAATTTCCCGACCTTTTCCCTGACTTTTCAGGAAATTTCCTGACATGTCGTACGTCGTAGTTGACTTTTGAAAAATTTTTTTCTCGCCAAAATTATATGTTTTCATTAAGAACTTACACTTTTTGAGATTTCAAAAATCTCTGACAAAGCTACAGTTTTTCTCCGTTTTCCTGACAGATGCCTAAAATTCTTGATATGTCAGAAAAATTCCTGTCATCTGGTAACCCTTGTGACGATACGGTTGAATCATTTTTCGTAATATACAGGTGGAAATGAAATACAGTAGTTGAAGGGAAAGTACCCTAAATAAATTGGTGATCGACGCAATCGAATGCCTTACAAAGGTCACAAAAATAGAATAGGTAGGATAGGACATAATTTTTGTAATAATATGTAATCAAAATATGTGATATTCACAATAAAAATCAGGTTATGAAGAAGAGGGCAAACTGCAAACACTCTGATAGAGTGATTGCAGTTTGCATTAATGATGGCAAATTTTACTGAAAGGAATCATTCCTTCATTTCAAAAAATAAGTAAACCTGCATTTCAAAGATTTTTGATAAATCACTTGTTTCAACCATGAATCGAACGGGCTAAAATCTGGTGAAATAACATGCTTTACTTTTATGATACAGATCGATAGCGTCAATAATAAGGGTAAATTTCTTCAAAATAACATAGTATCAAATATCAAATAGTATCAAAAGTAGACCCAAGAAAAATAAAAAATATTTGTGGCCCATTTAAAAGATTTGGTTTATAAAAAATTCTATGGGTCAGTACAGGAATTAAAAACTGAAGTTCAAAAAATATTTTGATTATTCACCATAACTCGATACAAAAGGTGACGCAAGAGAATTCATTTGAATAATAAATCTGTGCTGTGCATTCGTGATATTGCACAGAGTCTTATTCTGAACAATTCATAACTTATTAATCTTCCTCTCCTTAACAATACCCTTCAACGGCCAAGTCACACAACATTAACTATAATAATAAAGAAATCGCAGTAAGGAACCTTAGACTTGGCACAACTTTGTCTAGATTTCATTACTTTTTAGAGATAAACAAGCAGCTCCATCGAGACTTGGCTAGTTTTTTACAGAATGTTTTTGGTGGAATAAATTTACCAATACAGCAGCTATTACTAAGTACGGTTTTTGAAAACCTCGTGAAAAATCTATTGTATCTCATCTTCCGGAACTTAAGCCTTTTTTTAACGTTTATGAAATCTTTAAATAATATTAAAATAGCCAATCCCAAAAAACAAAAAAAATAAGTAACTCAATGAAGAATTTAGTGCCATCTAGCTTCAAGTAGATATAATAAAGAATACCAATAACTGGTCAAGTGCGTGTCAGACCACGCGCAGTATAGGGTTCCGCAGTTACCTTCTACAGTACCATATGGCTGACTTATATTTACTTTCTGTTTTACACAACTAACGACAAAACTAAGTGTTTAACCTAAAATGACATACATATTTTGTTCTACGAAAACTTTTCCAATATAAACTAGTGGCTCCGTGAGCAGTAGACCTCGCGATAAAATAAACAAAATGTCGCCATGAAGTTTTCAAAGCACACAGTACGTATTGAGTACGTGAGTATTCGTAGCTAGATTGGCTAGATGGTGCTTCTAATTTTGATATTTTTTCGAAATATTTGTAAAAACTGGCTTGAGTAAACAGTTTTAAATAATTATCGAACCTACTCACAAAATTTCACCAGAATCGGTTGAGGAATGCGACCTGTAGAAGAGAACAAACAGCCTGAAAGCCGGACTGAAATATGTTTTTTTACATATCTCCGTCATTTTAATAAATTACGAAAAACTGTCTCGACGAAAAAATTCTATATATATATTTATCACCAGGAAAGTCTGACTGAAATATGTTTTCTTTTTCATGTCTCCGCCATTGAAAAAAAATCTAAAAACTGGCTTGTTAAAAAATTCTATACAATTTTCAAACTTGTTTACAAAATTTCACGAGAATTGGTTGAGAAATGCGACCTGTAGAGGAAAACAGACAGCACTGGAAAGCCGGACTGAAATAAGATTTTTTAACATTATTCCGTCATTTTAAAAATTTCAAAAAACTGGCGTGACAAAAAATTCTATATTATTTTCAAACCTTCTCACAAAATTTTACGAGAATCTATTGAGAAATGCGACCTGTAGAGTAGAACAGGCAGTGCTGGAATGTCGGACTGAAATATGATTTACAACATATCTCCGTCATTTTGAAAAAAATCGAATAACTGGCTCGAATTCTATGTAATTTTTGAACCTGTTCACAAAATTTCACGAGAATCGGTTGAGAAATGCGACCTGTAGGTGAGAACAGACAGCCGGACACACGAAAGAATATTTGCCCCAGCTGAAGCAGTGACGCAATTAATTTAGCAGTAATACTTTTGCTTTTAATGTCATTATAATATGTACTACTTTCCTGATTTTTTTCACATTTCCAAAAGCGTTTTATATACTTCTTAGTAGCATTCGTATATTTTTGCAAATTTTATTTTATCACTTTTTTGGCGTAATTAATATACACATTCATGCTAAATTACAGCTTTTTAGAGCTCAGTGCCTTTGAGCTACGCCGCGGTCGGATGGGCGGACGGACGGACGGACATGGCGAAACTGGGTTCCTTGTTGACTGACTACGAAACCCAAAAAACAGCAATTGAAAACCTTGTGGCGACATCTATTAGGTGAATTTTGAACAACAAAAAACAATATAAGTAGTATAGTACTTACATAAGCTATCTTTTACGTTTATGAAATCTTTAAATAATATCGAAAAGAAAACAATTAATGATTTTAATATTTTGTAAACGAAAATAAAATTCAGTCATTCCAAAAACAAGAACTATTGTTTATTAGAAAGGTTTCCATGTAGCGAAATGGCCAAGCCACATATTTTAACTAAGGTGTAGAGTTTTTGAAGTTAGGGCTGGCAGAGTTAGGGCGCGTAGAGTTAGAAGCTTGGCTCTACATGAGGTCTGATAACTTTTTGACAGTTCGAGGTCTTGGCAACTTTATTCATGAAATGATTTTGGTGGGATATAATATTCAAACAAAAAAAACAATGTAAGATATAAGTGATGTAAACGATTTACAAATTTCAGATACAGAGCGCATTTCTTTTGACCTATTGAGGGCCGCTCGGAAGCCCGGCGGATGCACGGCCCGCTAAATTCCTAAAAAAATAAATCGCCTTTGTTTTTGAGGGCTCTTGAAACAATTGAAAATGATTTAGTAACCTTGACGACTTGCGTGGTCGATTGGAGTACGTCTTCATACTGTGTCTTCGTGGTGTCGCAATCTTAATGTCCGTAGCACCAACATGTATCCATAAAAAAACGCGCTAAAAGAATCGATAGAGCAAAATTGAAAATTTGTACAGTGCCATCTACCGCCCAAAAATCGAAATGAAATTTACCATAGACAATTGCTCTATCGAGTACTTTTACGCGCGTTTTTTTTCTAGAACATCTAATGTTCAGTATCCCTAGCAGGGACATTCTAGTAGATCAGATTTCATTAGTGCTAAGCTACACTAATATTGGGAACAGAGCAACTTCTGTGATGTTGTCTTTAAAAAAACGAAAACCTTAAATAAAAAGTTCTCCAAAAGCTAGTATCAATTCCGAAAAGTAATTAAAATATACTTTTCAATTTTTGATTATACAATAAAAAACCGCATCGAAAACGGCCCAGTAGTTTCCGAGGAAAATGGTTACAGACAAACATACAAACACACAAACAAACAACCTCTAACCCCAAACGCATTAGGTACTTACCTACCGTCTCCGTTCCATTCCGTCCATCGCGTCGGTCGCCGTCATTGGTAAAAATAAAATACACATTCTCACCTTTCATTAGGTACGCGCACACTTGACATGAAATAAAACACGCGCTTTTAACGGATACTAGCGCGGTTTTATTGAAAGTACTTTGGTAATTACTTGGTATTTGGTTTGATTTTTGAGAAAAGTCTAAATCAAACCATATACCAACTAATTACCGGTATTATTTCAATAAAACCGCGCTAGTATCCGTTAAAGTGTTTTATTTAAAAATACACATTCATTGAAAATATTGTAAGTTAATAAGTAAGTACCTAATGTTTCTTTACGGATTGAAGTACCAAAATAGATAAATACTTTTTCCTATCATAGCTATGAAATAGATATAGAAATTATGTATTTGCTATGCAAGAAACTTTAATATTTTTAAAACTAAGAATTTTAACTTTGCCTTGAAAAGATTTGAAATAACCATAATGCCTGCATTTGGTTTTCATAAGAATGTATTAGAAAAGGCTGCTTTCAACTTTAAACAGTCTCCGATATTATACTAACACATGTTTTACAATAAAATAGTTTTCTTGGCCACCTTTCTTAAAATACAACAATGGGAACACAGAAAGTATCCAATCGAACTATAATGGCATTAATTTTATTAAAAGACAGCGCTACATTTATTGGGTCCTATTCTGAGAGGATGTTAAAAATACAATTTTCATTTTCCATGGTTTCTGAAAACGGTTTTATGTGGAATATGTTTTGCAAATTTTGGTCAAGTTTGACTATTAAATAAATAGGCTTATGCTTGGCAATAAATGAATAAAATAAATCATCTTTCTCAAATTTTTCTCTATAAATAAATACATTGTTATCAAGATTACAATAAAAATAAGAGTATTTTTTTCACCTTTGAAACAAAACAAGTTAATCCTACTAATATTATAAATGTGAAAGTTTGTGGGTTTGGATGTTTGTTCCTCAATCACACAAAAACTACTGAACGGATTTGGTTGAAATTTGGCACACAAATAGTAGATAGCCTAAATCAAAATAAAAAATACTTTTTATCCCGATATTCCCACGGAAACGGGAAGCACACGGGTGAAACCGCGGGTGGCCGCTAGTATTTTAATAAATTCAAATCCTTAGGTAAATCTATAAAAGATTAAGACATTTGGATTTGACACAAGACTTGCTGGATATTAACTCAACCCTGGAGATTTTAAACTGTAGATATAAATCAAGTGAACAGCTGACTTTGATTTACTTACTTGTTTTATTTAGGCTGCGGGCCGCAATGCGCGGCATGCCGTGCGCCCCTGACCTTGCCGAAATTATTTCAACAACATCTGGCGCAAGTTACTGGGGCGCGCGCCCCAGTGACACCTTAGTAACACACCACACACTTTAGCAGAAAGCAGTAAGTGATGTTTCGCGTAAAATAATTAAACACAAAAAAAACGCTAACCAAGGGTACGGCAAAAAAACTTACTAACAATAACATGGATAAGGCAACTGGGAAAACCCTCAAAAGATAAAAATACAAGCATAATAAAATACTCATCTTTCGTTCTACAACTAGTACTCGCATTTTAATGTCATTTTTTAACATTATTCGAAATGGCTGAAATATTATTTTCCTCTTATCTCCACCATTTTGAAAAATAAAAAAAACTGAATCGACAAACAATTCTATACAGTTATACAACCTGCTCACAAAATTTCACGAGAATCGGTTGAGAAATGCGACCTGTAGAGGAGAACAACGCGCTCTTTTGAGTACTGCCCCCAACATGACCACTGAATCGCGTTATGATACAGCAATTTATCTCGTTTAACTTTAAAAAAAATAAAGTATTTTGACAGTTAAGTGTCGATAAAACGCTATATTATGCTATATATATCGTATTTCGGTGGTCATGGTAGGGTGGCTATGGCTAAAACCATAAGCTTTTGAATTAAACTGTACCTGAGAAAACCTTTGTTGGTTGCTGCATTAAATTGTTTTCAAACAATTACAATTTTAGACCGACTTTCTTTTGATAACGATATACTCGCAAGCCGTCTAATTCTTGAAGAGATATAGAATCGGCTTGTCTGGAGTTAAAGACAAACATAAGAAACAGTTTGTTGGAAAATCAAATAACTTGAAAAAACTTTTTCTAATTTATTATATTTTTATTTATCTATAAACTTAGAATAATAACACCTAGAAGCCGTGTCCCATGTATGCAAAGTGAGGCAACTAATACTGAGCCAGAACCAAAATTGCTCAGTTCTCAGATTTATATCCTTCATACGTTACCTAATCGTAACTCAAATCCAATAATATAACTAGACATTGTGACATAAACCAGTATTGGTTTGTCCGCACACTGGCACTCGTCGCTTTATGCTCACAAACATTATGCATTCTACAAGAAAAAAAAAACTACTGAAACAATGTAAATATTACAACATCAATACAAGGTGTACTATCCCCGTCAATTGGTAATGCGCCTGGCGGCCATGATTTTAAGCTCAAAAACGTGAAAGTAAAAGGAGTGATTCGGCCATAATACCTTTCTTACGTCTAACATTACATAATGTACTATCTCGCTCACATGCAACCTGTCATTTCTGTTTTGTCCCTTTCATCACCTTACTTTCAAACTATTCACCTCTCCTTCACACTCACGTTCCTTTTCACATTACATTTTAACCTTACATGCCCTTTGAAATAACATTATTTTGTTTACAAAAAAAATATTTCACTCATACTAACCCTTACAAACGAAAAACAATTGTAAATTTTTTATATACCTGACCCTATCTTATTGAAAATAATAATTCAATAATTAAAATATTAGATTACCTATTAGAATTTTCTTGTTTTATGACATTTAAGTTGCAGTTCACGTCGACGTGGATGTTAATGTGACAAGGTTCCAGGATAATATTTGTAACCACTTTCCAAATTTTAAGGATGTGTTCAGTCCATGAAACTGAACAATTTTTTCCATAAAACATGTGTCCAAAAACGCCAAACTTTTGGTCATCCCATACTAAACTTGGGGGCTACTCAAATGGCCACTTTTCTATTCGTTCGCTAACTTAAAAATTTAAAATAAGCCATAAACTCCAAAATTACGTGTCGTATGCTTGTCAATTCCATACAATACAAAAATTTCTGTGATTTACATAAACTTGCGACGGTGACTTGATCGTTTAATTGCTTATTTTTAAGCTTTATGTTAGCGAACGAATAGAAAAGTGGCCATTTGAGTAGGGGGCCTGATCTCGTGATCTCTTTGATTTGTATGAAAAGTCTTTTTTTTTACATATTTGACCCTGTGTTTCTTAGAGAAAGTTGTTCAGTTTCATGGACTGATGAACACATCCTTAAAATTTGAAGAGTGGTTACAAATCCACCTCGTATATCAACGTAATACGTCATAAATTAGATTTCCCGATATATTTTAAATATTAAAGCTTTTGTACTGTGAACCAGTACACACAGTTTTAAGATACTTTTAAATACTTTAAGGCGGCACTTTGGATACGTTTTCGTACGAATTTGACTCGTACGAACATCCCAACCTTACAACTACTATCGGGGTTGCGAGAATTCCCATAGTAAAAAGTCGTACGAATTTTATTCGCAATTCGTAAACGCATCCAAAGTGCGCACGGCCTTAGGTTACACCATTAAATATGCATTACAATAAAACTATTTTTCTTTAATAACTAGCTAGTCATAACATTTAATTTTAATTAAATAAATCTTATCTGTTTTTTCTCCATATGAGAAGCTAATTACCACCCAAAGTAGGTAGGTACAACTTATTTAAAATTTTCCTACCAACTTTACCTAAAATTCTATGGCTCTTTTAATCAAGGCATCTTAATACCTCATGAGTAAAAAAACCGGCCAAGTGCGTGGCGGGTCACGCGCCGTAGGGTTCCGTAGTTACCTTATACAATACCATAATTAATACCATCTATCATTTTTCGTCTGCAAAAATCACTTTGTTTTTCAAGTGATTGTTATGAATGACAAAGTTATATTTGCGGTTTTGGAAAATGTGCTATATCTCGAAAACTAATTACTATATCTCGTTCAAACTAATTTTCGTTGAAAGTGTTTATTAAGATCTACAGCATATATTTTTTTTTAGATTTTTGACTCTCTTATTTCAAAAGTTAAAGGGGGGGACACACATTTTACCTATTTGCGGTGTATATCTTTGAAACGGTTGACTTTGAGAAAAAGTTGTCTTAGAAACCTTAATATCATTTTTAAAGACCTATCTATAGACACTCAATACGTATTGGTTTGAAGAAAAAAATTTTTTGCAGTTTCAGTTCCATGTAATCTTTTATTTTTTTTATTTTTGTATTAAATTCGTTAAGCAGTTAACAGAATACATCTACTTAGCAAGTTTCATTTGTGTAGTCTTAATACTTTCGGAATAAAGTGGCTGTGACATACGGACAGACAGACAGACAGACATGACGAATCTATAAGGGTTCCGTTTTTTGCCATTTAGGCTACGGAACCCTAAAAAACGTAAACTGATTAATACTACCTCTCTATTTTCAACTAGTACTTAGTCCATGCAAAATATGCTCGTAGTATAAATTACTTGAGATCTAGAAGCAAATTATACTTAATGCAATTAAATCAGTTTCCACAAATATCGATAATTCTTAATTATATGTCAAGGTTATCTAATCGCAATACAAAAAGCTCGCGGGGGTGTTTGCCGACCGAAAAGCAATTATCTGACAAATTCCACTGCGGCTGTAGGGCTGGGATGTTAAAATATCCATGTTAAAACATCCATGTTAAAACATCAATGTAAAAAACATCCTCCCTAAAGGGCCTTCTTATATTCGAGAACGATTCGTTTTGCTAATGGTGCAGATGGTAGTATTTTAACATAAAGTCCAAAATGTGTCAAAATTCTACCATCTTTAAGCAAAACAAATCGTTCCTTAATTAGAGGAACGCGGGGTAACCAACTTTGTCAATATTAAATGCAATTCAAATTAGTGAAAACACTTTTTCTTTCCTAATAATAAGTTTTTTTTTGTAAAATAAAACAAAATAAAGAAGTATTCAGTCTTTAAAATATTACTTTAATAGTTATTTATGCAACTGTACTATAACGAGGGGTATAAAAACACGAATGTGGGTTTATAAATGATAATAGTATTATAGGTGATAACAGTATCACATGAGTGTTTTAATACCTAATTATGTACAGTTTATCTACACCCATTTTTTCATTTTTTTTTTTATTTATGTTAGGGAAACAAACAATATTTTAATACATACTTATGGATTAAAAACACCCATGATATTTATCTAAACCCATGATATGTATCCTCTATAAAGGTTTTGACTTTGACTTTGTCTTTGACTTTGACTTTCCTCTCCCTCGTCGTCATTATGTCTTCCGCAAGAGTGTTATAATGTTGTACTGAATTTCATAATGCAACGCTCGCACGTGGGCGCGCGGCGCTGCAGGACCAGCTCTCGCTCGGGATATTGTAATGATGGCAGTAAGCTAACTGTTTCAGAACCCCTTACAGAGGATTTAAAGCATGATGGGTGTAGATAAACTAATTTAAGACACTTTTCTTTTCTTTGAAACTTTTCTATGAAATAGGTAGGTAGGTAAAGCCACCCTCAGGGGTTTTCAAATAAAACTTTACGTGGAATTTTTAGGGTCCATGGTATTAGATGTTTCAAAAAGTTTCTTTACAAGCTTTAAGCACACCCCGGACACTCCATACAGCGGCCCATTATAAACAGATGACGTCAGATGACGTTTATTACACCCGCAACTGTGTGTGTAAGCCTAGGGATACCGTGCAGTTTGTACTGTATGAACGGCGTACAATTTATAATTCGAACTTTTTGGTAATTAAAGTTACGACGCATTGCCGTGAATATCAAAATAAGTTGACAGTTGACAAACACGACTAAAAGTAACGACGCATTCCTTTGAATATTAAAATAGTTGACATTTGACAAACACGACTAAACGAGCACACGATTCGGCGCACGAACTCGCGAGGTGGGGTGAGGTAATTGATTGTGGGGCGGGGCGGAGAGTTTCCTTTCTGTACGGTAGTACTTATAATCTATTCGGTTTAAGTCTCGCCGCACTTTAAAACTATCAGGTTTTTCACACCAACTTTTACATGTCATGTCAAAATATTTCAAAGTATCTAATTTTTCTTCTCAATTCAATCTCAAAAGTCGTGCTAAATATGTTTAGTTGCTAACACCTAATACGGCTGTTAACGCATTACCCTCGTTAGGACAGTAATCACTTAAGTTATAATTGATATGTTTGTTGATATATTTTTGGCTAAGTGAAAAATATATGCTCAAACGACAGCTTTTTTATGTTACCTGCCTACGTAAGAAGTTTTAGTAAATAAATTATGGACAACTATTTTCTCCAGTACTAGATACGTAGACATTATTACTAGTGGCTCCGTGGGCTGTAGACCTCTTGATTAAAAGTGGGTCAAATTGTACAAAATAAAATGGCGCCATGAAGTTTTCAAAGCACTCAGTCTCAGTACCTACGTGAGTATTCGCAGTTAGATGGTGCTTCTAATTTTGAGCATTTTTCAAAATGGGTGAATTTCTTTTTAGATAAATTTGTAAAAACGGACTTTACTAAACAATTTTATCTTATTCTTTTACAATGGTAAAACTGTGCCTTTACCTACGAGCAATTCTTGTATATAAATTTACTTCTGTGATCTCGGAAACTGCTCTAACGATTTCGCTGAAATTTGGTATATGAGGGTTTTCGGGGGTAAACAATCGATCTAGATTAGTCTTATGTTTGGGAAAACGCGTGTTTTCGAGTTTTCATGCGTTTTTCTTTCGACGCAGAATATAGTCGCTAATTTCGTCCTGCCGGCCACTGTCCGTCTGATCCAGCGGGTTAAGACGCGGACGGCAAGAAACGAGTGTTACGGGTTCGAATACCGCTCGGTGACTTACTTTTGTTTTTTTTATATGTTCAAGTTTATACATATATATATATATATATATATATATATATATATATATATATATATATATATATATATATATATATATGTATATATATATATATTTTAAATTTTATTGTTTTTAGACAAGTTTAAAAAAATTTAGTTAATGTTTGAGATGACAATGTAGATTATCACCTAAACACCACCATATTACAATAAATAGTAATAACCGATCAAAGCTCGGTCGCCTAGGTACTAATATATAATTATCGAACCTGCTCACAAAATTTCACCAGAATCGGTTGAGAAGTGCGAAGTGTAAAGGAGAACAAACTGCGCCGGAAAGCTGGACTAAAAAAATGATTATTTTTACATATTTTTGCCATTTTTTTTTAATCTGGTATGACAAAAAAATCTTTACAACTTTTGAACCAGCTTACAATTTCACGAGAATCGGTTGAGAAATGGGACCTGTCAAGGAGAACAGACAGCGCTGGAAAGCCGGACTGAATATGTTTTTTTAACGTATCTTCGCCATTTTGAAAAAGTTCTAGAAACTGGCGTGGCAAGAAATATATATATATTGTTTTCAAACCTGCTCACAAAATTTCACGAGAATCTGTTGAGAAATGCGACCTGTAGATGAGAACAAACAGCGCCGGAAAGCCGGACTGAAATATGTTTTTTTACAAATCTACGCCATTAAAAAAACTGGCTTGACAAAAAAAATCTACACAATTTTCAAACTTGCTTACAAAACACGAGAATCGGTTGAGAGATGCGTTTTGTAGAGGAGAACAGACAGTCGGACATACGAAAGAATTTTTGCCCAAGCTGAAGCAATTATACTTTTCAATACGATTTTATGAATAAGATACGAAACTTTCGAATGAATATTCTTTAGAGCAACGCTGGCTTCGAGCCCGTCTTGCTCTAAGGAATATTCTTTACAATGATGTAAAAAAATATAAAACATTTTTCCAATCATGGATTAAATCAAAGCAGCCCCGTAGCATGCCCACCGAAACATTATGGTATAGCGATTTATCGACAGTCAACTGTCAAAATCCGTTGTATTTTGACAGTTATAAGCTTAGAGCATTTAACCAATTATTAAATGCTCTAAGGTTATAAGCGATAAATCGCTGCATCGCGTTTCAGAGAGTCATGCTAGAGGGGCTGGGTTAAAACACTTGCCCTCTAGCATGACCATCGAAACACGATATGATGTAGAGATTTATCACATTTAACTGTCAAAAGACAATGGATTTTGACACTTGACAGTTGAGAGTCGATAAAACTCGTCATAACTTTATATACTTATATCGTGTTACGGTAGTCATGCTAGAGGGGCTGACATATATGTCTCTCTTTATCATGTATAAGTTTAGTGCACGTTTTAGATTGAGGAGAAATTGTTAGTGCACGTGGCACATCCCTACTTGCAACAAGTTGGTGAAGAAATGAATAAACAAACTCGAGCGGTCTGCTTGCTGCTGTCCTCAATTTATAGATCCTGAAGGAAGAGTGTTATTTACAATGGAACCACAATAGTAACTTGTTCCATTTCAAACTTGAATACCTACCTACCATTAAATATGAGAAAAAACTCTCAGAACTAGACGTTTAACTAAAGTTCATATTTTAGTGTCTATCAACAAAAAATTACAACCATTAAATTGATAGACTTACACGTGGTTGATTCGTCCAAGACTTACACAAATAACGTTTTAAAAAAAACATTTCAAAATTATTTCTGAAAAGTTGAAAAAGGCAAAGCTAAAACTACAGAGGAATCAAAATATTACTTCGCATCGCAAAGATAACTTTTTCGTGTTTATGTTTACGAGCGATGCTTTTGTCACAGAAGATTTTTTTACACTGTGCATAATTTCAACAAAATCTCATTTCTACATTGGTTCGGTACCAAACACTGACATGAAAAAAATTTTTTTTGTTACCTACGTACTACAGAAATAGGTACAATAACGGTATTTTGAAAAAAGAAAAATATGTAGCTTACTTCCGCAAACAATATATGCAAGATGCACCGCCCGCCCGCCCGCAAGAATATGCACATGCACACCACAAAATATCTGTGCACAAACCTGCATTTAGCCAGACAGCAACACACCTTGCAACTTCACCAATTAGACTACTCTACACGTGTTTCGCCCCAACCCGGAGCATCCTCAGGAGTTAGATCGTGCGTAAACCAACACCTAAATGACGGTGTAGTGGTGACGTGTAGGTATTGTGCACTGATATTTTGTGGTGTGCATGTGCATATTTTTGCGGGCGGGCGGGCGGTGCATCTTGCATATATTGTTTGCGGAAGTAAGCTACATATTTTTCTTTTTAGGGTTCCGTAGCCTAAATGGCAAAAAACGGAACCCTTATAGATTCGTCATGTCTGTCTGTCTGTCTGTCGGTCTGTCCGTATGTCACAGCCATTTTATTCCGAAAGTATTAAGAGTACACAGTTGAAATTTGGTAGGTAGGTGTATTCTGTTAACCGCTTAACGATTTTAACACAAAAATAAAAAAAATAGAAGGTTAAGGGGGGACTCCCCGTACATAGAACTAATACTGAAAAAAAAATATTTTTTCGATCCAATACGTGCGGGGTGTCTATAGATAGGTCTTCAAAAATGTCATTGAGGTATCAAAGACAATTTTTTCTCAAAGTCAACCGTTTGAAATATATACACCGCCAAAGTGGTAAAATGTGTGTCCCCCCCCCCTTTAACTTTTGAAATAAGAGAGTGAAAAATCTAAAAAAAATATATGCTGTAGATCTTAATAAACACTTTCAACCATAATTGGTTTGAACGACATACATTTTGTAGTTTTTGAGATATAGTACATTTTCCAAAACCGCAAATATAACTTTGTCATTCATACCAAAACTGTGAAAAACAAAGTTATTGTTGCAGACGAAAAATGATAGTGGTATTAAATATGGTATGGTATAAGGTAACTACGGAACCCTACGGCGCGTGGCCCGACACGCACTTGGCCGGTTTTTTTTCAAAATGGTTTGAGACTTTTGCCAAGTGACGCCTGATTCAATCAAATACTTACAATAACGGAAGTATGTATAAACACCTACATTTGAAATTAATATCAACCATTCACATATAAACCAAGGCTTTATTTCAAACAAGTTCAATCATCTTAAAACGCATTCAATTATTTAAGTGGGGCAAAAGCCATAAATTTCAATCAAAAACTTTTTCTCAAATAAATATTCATAAGAAACAACGATTACCGGATTTATTGACTTTGTAATACAAACACTGAATCTAAAGAAAAAGTCAATTAAACAATTAACATTTTTTTATAAGTGAAAAAGCAGCGAATGAATATTATGACGAAAGTTTTATTCAATTTGATATTTTGTCATAGTAAATGTGTTTTCATACCGAAAAGAACATTGTTGTTATATTTTTAAAGGAAAAATCATTTTTACTCTCATTTCCAGGTTTGTGTCGTGTGTAAAATAAAATGACTGAAAAATAGTGTTAAAATATATCTAAGCTTTATGTTAACGAAACTTGATTGATTACAAACTTCCATCACCCTAATTAGTTCAAAAGCTTTACTGGCCCTGCTGCAGAGCAATTTGTTTTAAACGTTTAATAAGCTGTTCACACTTTGACTTTCTCTATACAAAATAGCTTATGAGTATTATAATAATGGTAAAAATACGAGCTTATTCTCATTTACAAACCCTGTTTGGTTCTAAAGTTGATCTATAAAATTGCAGTAATAAATTATCCTTTATTCAGAGAGTAATCTTTTAACCGTCCAATGAATGACGTTAAATAGCAGCCGTTTTATCGTCAATAACGTTTGAATGTCCCATAAAGCGTACACAAAGAGCCTCGCCAAATGTCCCTTACGTAGGACGTTTTGCATTTTGTTACGTTAACATAAGGACTTAGATACTATAGATTAGATATCTCATAAACAGTGTACGGTTGGCAACTACGGGACAATTAATGATGACAGTCATGTTAATAATAAAATAATAATTCTTCTTCTGTTGTACAGTCAGCAATGAAAGTCGCTTATCACTTTAGTACTTGGTCATAGCAACTTTTTTGTCAGATGTCTTTTGAGTTCAGATGACAGTTTGAATCATTTCTCAAAAAACTTGCAATGACAAAGTACTAAAGTGTTATGCAACTTTCGATGCTGACCGTACACGATCACAACTTACTAAACAACTGTTTTAAATATTTAAATTAAATAATAATAACAATTGTGAATTAATGAATAAATGAAAATTAATGAATGAAAGTATTATTTATTCATATAAGCTCATGATAAGCATTTTTAAAATGACGTCTTTTAGCTAACAAGAAAAATGGGCTCACTTCAAAACAAATGCCATTTTCGCAATCAACATCCCATTGATCCCATTAAACCTCGAAAACGACATCCATATGTATTTGTTTTAAAAGCACTTCTACGAAGTTTAAAGTCAATATATCTATTACTTAAATATTATTTTTCTATACAAAACTTTAACCCTCATTTCACCCTTTTGAAGGTTGAATTATGTCACCGAAATATTGTGTACCAGGCCAGAGATTGATGCTTAATGACCACTGTATGGCGATTCGTATATTTAATAAGCTACCGAATGACATTAAAGTACTCACATATTTTAAGTTTAAATCAAAATTATTAAATGTATATGGACAAAATGTATTATAAAATCGCTGACTTCATTAAGGCTGTATATTTGCATTTCAACGAAATTTGTGTTTTTCCAATGAAGTTATCTAAAGAATGAAAGCATTATTATTGATGTAAACTTTAGTTTTAGGAAGCAAAATTCTTAAATTAGTGCCGTATAGAGAGAAAAACATGATAAATTGTCAGGTATTTTAAAACGAAGACAATCTGTTCAAGTGGAATTTCAAATTTGCTTGTTAGAGGTATTTTTCATAAACGTTTCAGCTGTAACAAATAAGAATACGACTCATATTTATTTTTTCACTTATTGTTTGTATTGTCAAGGAGTTCCCCATAGAGAGAAAATTTTAAAAAATGCTTTTAATCACAGAGAAATAAAATATTAAAAACTGCTCAAATTGGTAAACTTTGACATGTTTTTTTACTGGTATTTACAGAATCTAAAGTAATTTTTAATTTTTCTTAGGAATAATGAGGTATTTGTCTAATGTATTGCGTGTTTTGTATATACTTATATCTATTTGATAATTTAATAGGAATTTTCAAAGTTCGCCCTCATTACGGCTCGCGCAAGTTGCTTTGATCATTTGTATTGAAAATTTAAAAATGGAATGTGATGCGAGTCTATAGCCTTAATGATAGAATTTGTCATATTTTATTTTTAATTTTATTACTATTGCATTTTTTTTAATCTAGTTTTCGCTAAATAATCGCTTTTTTGACATTTATTGACATTTTAATGATGACTAGTACATGTGAATCATTATTATTATTAATTTGAAATAAATTATTGTTTAAATTGTAATCATGGATTTTTTCGCCTATAACTTACAACTAATAAATTTTTACACATCGTATCCACAACGATAGAATATGTTGGTAATTAGTAATTTAAGAACACAATGTACCATATTCACGCAAATAAACTATTACTTCCTTACTTACTTACCGTCAAAATAAATGCCAGTTTCGCAATCAACATCCCGTAAAATATGCGTATAATCGCACGAATTTTCGGTATTACAAATGCATTTCGACGCTTAAGAACCAAATACTGCTAACTACTTGTTTTCGATAATTGGTTTTTTGTTTAGGTCTACTAACAAAATAATTGCTTATCAGTTGTCAACATAGAAATAGAATGTCAAAGAACAACAATGTCAATAAACAGGTGATCCGAAAACGAATGCATACATTTTATATGAGATACGAAAAAAAATACTTAGATTCATAAAATATGACTATATATGGCAAAGGAAATTAATAAACTATGTTCCATACTGTTTTCTTCGTCGATAAACGAATAAATGTAGAGAAATTTGGTTTTAGAGAAATTTGTGGCAATATCTTATTTACCTGTGAAAAGTGTGATTACTTGGATTGTTTATTTTTGTTACATCACAATTACTTAGAGCACAAGACACCATGGCTCCACGATACCTTTATTTTAAATTCTAATTAAGATTAACAAATATTTTAAACAAAATGTGATTACTCATTTGCTAGGCGGGACGCTAGGGGCTCTTACTGTGCAAAATGTTGGCACATGTCACTTGATCCTTTGTCTCTTTTTTACATAGACCGTGTCCGTATGATGTTAACTTCTCTTTTCCACGCTTTGTTGGTCTTCTTGAGCGCAGCGAAAATTTTTCTATGTCTATGGTTGTCAAAGACATAAAATATCGATAACGCATTACTTTTAACATTATCAAGATAAATAACCAATAAAAATAACTAAACTAAACCAATAACTGCTAAGTTCAATAATTGAAACGAACGCTTTATGTTGCTGGTGATAGCGACTAACTACATTATGGAAACAATCTACTTTCCTCTTGTAAGTATTTTTTGCCAGTGTCAAGTGTTGAATATTTCAGTGATAGATTGTTTCAGTTTACATTAAAATGCGGGTGCGTCGCATTCCAATGCTGCTTGGAGCATTTGGCACCAAGTATATCAAGACAGTTTACTTGGTAAGTTCTGCCGAGGTAGCCACCACTACAGTAAAAGTCTCGGTTTCACACAACCAAGATCGCGCCTATTTCAATTATCCCACATATTGTTCAGTTGCGTAGACACTTGTACCACAAAACTGCACCAATTTTTACCGACTTCAAAAGGAGGGAGGTACTCAATTCGACCCGTTTTTTTTTTTTGTTTTTTTTGTTTTTTGTATGTACACCGATTACTCGAAGACGGCTGGACCGATTGAAATGATTCAAACGTTATTACATTAGGTACACTCCCAAGTTGGTCCCATTTTTTAAAATTTTGAAATCGGTTTAGTACTTTTCAAGTAATCTTGAAAAAAGCACGAAAATAGTATGATTTTGTGTGAACTACCTCGATGATCAGTCGTATAACTTCTTTGTTTATGAACTGAATAAGATAATTATTTTTTTGTTGGAAAAGGGATATCTTAAGTGTAGTTCTTTAACCGACTTAAAAAAGGAGGTTCTCAGTTTGACCCGCATGTATGTATGTTTCTCCACGATTAACTCACGTTTGGCTGAGCTGATTTTAATTTCTACCTAAATAATATACCTACACTACCTAATACAAAAGGTACCAATAAAAAAATAAAAAATTGTTTAAAAAAACAAAAAACCGACTTCAAAAAACCTACCTCTAAAAAGCAAGAAATAATATTCGTAATAATAAAACACGTTTATTGAAGTCGGGTGGGGCTTTTAGAATAAAAAAAAAGGGATTTGTACTCCAGCCCCACCCGACTTCAATAGACGTGTTTTATTATTACGAATATTATTTCTTGCTTTTTAGAGGTAGGTTTTTTGAAGTCGGTTTTTTGTTTTTTTAAACAATTTTTTATAAGACACAATATCCACTATGAATCAATTTGCAAATAATTAAAATAGACACCGAACCGAACATGACAAATGGCGCCAAAAAACTCTATGGAAACATTTGTAGATAGCAGTATTTGGTTCTTAACCGTCAATTTACCATTTATTTAGTCTAAGGTTTTAACTACGACGTCGGTGGTGGGACTCGTGGGGTTAGATTGTGTTCTTTGCCCACTAATTACTGTGTATCAAAATATTTATCGGAGAAACAGGCCCACCCTCACTCCTAAACGGAGCTTCGCAAACAAACGATTTTCAAACGTTTCTCGTAATCCTATTATTAATGAATTTTGTATAGATTGAAAGACATATTTCGATCGAAAAGTATGTAGGTACTTATTTAATTAGATCTTGGTAATGTTATCTAACTTATATTATTTATTTAGTGGATTTTAATAACATTTATGATTTAATTCAAAAAATAAATCTACTTGTGAAAAAAAGTAAAATTTTATTTATGCAAACAAAGAAATATTTAAGATGAAAGAAGATTTATTTTCTTTCGTTTTGAGTTAAAACTCAAAACATAAAAAAACATCAAAATCCATAAACAACGAAGATATACGCGAACAACGATAAAAAAGTCGTCAAGATATTAATGCAAAATCATAGTATTTTCTGGATTACTTGAAAACTACTGAACCGATCTGAAAAAAAATGGGACCATCTCGCAAGAAAATTCAATCAAACAAAAAAAGAATCATCAAAATCTATCCATAAATGACGAAGATATGCGCGAACAACGATAAATAAAAAAAAACATACAATCGAATTGAGTACCTCCTCTTTTTTTTGAAGTCGGTTAAAATCCCAAACAAAACCCATTATAATAAAAATCCTATCTATATTTCTCTTATCCTGACAAGGAAACTGCATTTAACATCATGTTTCCTTTCATTCTAGTTTATTCCTCGTATCAGGGAAATAATTTCAGGAACCCCCCTACTGCCTATATTCATTAGACACCTCTCACACGAGAGGTTTTATCTCCAAGAATAATTGACTAACCGAATCAATTAGTGGAAAGCAGACGCGTTACGGGCCATAAAGGAGCTACACTCTCATTGAGATTGGATAAACGTTTTATTGGAAGCTAATGCGCGATTAAACGTGTCTTGCGAGATTTGTTTAGAATTAACTATGTAACTTTTAAGTAATTTCGTCTCAAAGACCAATTTTATTTGCCCCTGTTTAGGGCAGATATAAAATACCTACCTACCAATGATACGCACCATTGTAAATACGGGTTTTCGTAACTTCTATTCGCTGTTTTCGCTACCCATTTGCCGACCTTTACGGTTAATTATAAAAGTGCGGCGAAATATTTCGATTTGTAAAACGATTTGTAGAAACGGTGTTACGTACAAAGGTAAGTAATTGGTTTTATTTCAACAATTGATAATGCAAAGAAGAGAATCCCTATATCTACCATATTCTGGTTTAGCCATTAAGTCTGTTACACGTTGTATACCATTTACAACTATCTATCTATAAATATATACCTATAGTTTCAGTATCAATAAGTCTTTGTAAAATCACACTCAAAAAATGTTCATTAAAAACACGCGGGTTTGACACCCGTGTGTTTTGTGAACTTTTTTCCGTTTATTTGCCAAGCAATCTGTTTCGAGTCTGTCCAAAAGCAAACGTCGCAAATTGTGCGTTTGTTTGGTTAGTGTGCGGCGGGCCTACCGTGCCTATTGACTCGCCTTAAACATCTCCAAAGATTACCATTTTTACGGTAACAATTTTGTTTCAACATAAATAAAATTGTTTCCTTAAAATGCTTTTAAAGTTTGGAATATAATTTTCGTGTAGTTAAGTATATAAAAAAATCAATTAAAATTGAAGTTGCATTGCTGAATACATGTCAAACAATGAATTAAACACTCATTACGCCACATGTTAGCTACAGTCATCACCTAAAATTGCACATAAGTACTATACACTGCGATGAATTTTTTTATTTTTTTATTTAACTGGACTGGCTGTCTGTATGATTTGACAGTTAAGTTTTTGTGCCTATTTGAAACGCCACTAGCGTGCGTCTAAAGAACTAATTTTGACGTACAATATGAAAATGGTTGCCGTGATGGTCTCTCCAGACTTCAAACTTTAGTACCATGTACGCACGCTATGCTCACGCTACGTCCTACAGCGCCAAAATGGCGGAAATCAAATAGGCACAAGAACAGTTTGACATAAGCCTGTCCAGTGTAAATATATGCAGGTCAGTGATACGAAAATCTTACTTTACGTCATTTGCTATTATACAAAATCGAGATGTGCTACAGATAGGTGGCGCACCAACTACGATTTCAAATATTGTATGAAATTGCAGCATTCTTCATTCAAAAATTTGAAGGAACCCAGTCCCTGTAGCAGGACCACCGAGAGTGATATAGCGATTTATAGACACTCAACCACAATATAGAGAGTACAGTAGTTAAACTTAGTACTACGCGCGCTCGAGTAAAGCAACATAAACACCTCTCCCATCTCAAACGAATCTGTGGGTCGGTCGATTTGAGCTGTCTTTGTGTGTGTCGCGTTTTGGTGGTCATGCTAGAGGGGCCGAGAGATTAGAATAAGAATGCAATTATTTGTCAGGGCGATAGCCCTGGGCCGGAGCGGCGCAACGGCGAGTGCGAGCTCTCCGGCGAGATGCCGCCGGAGGCTCCGCCCGCGCCCTCCGCGCCTCCGCCCGACCCCCCCGCGGCTGCGCCCGCGCCCGCCACCGTGAGTACAAGCCTCGGCACGGATCTTGAGCGGTGACAGTCTTGAGCGACGTACAAGTAATTTTTGGATTTCATTGGCGGGGAACGTGGTGCGGGACTCCTGCAAACATGCGCAGTAATCCCCACCAATATTTCTCAACACTCAAGATCCGTGCCGGCACCTATATCATCATCTATACGACCAAAACTTGAACATCGTCCAATTGTCCATGACCATCAGCCATTTTTAATGTCCCCACTGCAGGGGCACAGGCCTTCCTTATAGGTGGATAAGGTGGACGGGCCATGTGAATGAAGTCCCCACTGCTGTAAAGAACTGTAAAGAAGATGGGCCATAACCCACCACGCGGGCCCAATGCGGATTAGTGGGTGTTAACGACTGCAAATGCAGCCGAGACCAACGGCTTAACGTGCCTTCCGAAGCACTATGAGCTTGAGATAATAAATTTTTGGTCACCCATCCCATGACCGACCCTTGCGAAAGTTGCTTAACCTCCGCAATCGCTGGACCAGGCGCTAAACCACTGCACCACCGAACTCCTCATCGTCCAATTAATGGTTCTAATTTCGAAATAAGCTTTTCTTCTATGCTCAACGGGATATTGCTTAGCGTTCACCTCACCTGATGTTAAGTGACGATAAGCGGACTACACCCGGAATCCTCATCACTGAGGAACTGGCTATCTTACCTCTAACTGCCAGAACACAACAATTTCTAAATTTTGTTATACCGTCAGACTTAGGTAAGGTGGTGGTAGCTAGCCAGGCGGACTTGAAATAAGCCCTACCACCAACCAAACCGAGTATTTACACGGGTGCGCGAACCACTAGACCACAGAAGTGATGCCATATTTGATTCAGACTTGCTAATTTTTCTGTAAAACTTAAAGATCGAGAGTGAACTACAAGTTTCTGTTTATCATTCCATTATCTTCGGTACAGCAACCAGTGAAAACCCGGTCAATGGTGGTGTCGCTGACGCCGCCGCGGGAGCGCGAGACCTGGGCCAAGAAGGCGGAGTTCCTCCTCGCCGTGGTGGGGTTCGCGGTCGACCTGGGCAACGTCTGGCGGTTCCCTTACATCTGCTACCAAAACGGCGGCGGTGAGTCCTTAATCATAAGTCATCATCATCATTATCAGCCGCATGACGCCCACTGCCGGGTATAGGTATTTTCCAAGAATCTCCACGACTCCATGACGAAGGCCTTAATGGTACCTCGGAAATAAGTTGAGTAGCCTACCATTTACCGGTTCAGTCTTAAAACCTGCGTATAAAGGGTTAGGAAATGTTATCCTGTTTCTGTCATGTCCTACTTGAGCGTGAACCGTCCACTGGTCTCCTGGAGTATACCATAACCATTTTTTTGTAGACTTAGAGTATTTTTAAGGTCTAATGGTTCCTTCTTTTAGGTTCCCAATCAAATCTGCAAGAAAAACAATAGTAGTGTGCTATTCTGTTAACCATTGCAAAAGTCTAGGGACGTGCTTTACTTAGGACCCCTATGTTTAGTTGTGGAGCACGAGCACCCATTAATACCCCGTTTAAAGGGTGCTCGTGCTCTACAACTAAACATAGCGGTAAATTTTTTCTTACTGGTCATTCTAAAAGAGAGATAAAATCCCAAACAAACCAAAAAAAGTCAAGTCCAAAAGAATCTCTCAGTCGTCTTTCCATACTTTAAATATATTACATTAAATATATTACAATATATTGAACATATTGAAAAAGTTAGATGTACGCAAGGGTTCGGGACATGATGGAATACCTGCTATCTTTCTCACGAATTGCGCAAAAGAACTGTGTGTACCATTGACATCATTATTTAATAAGTCTCTGAAAGCGGGTGTTTTTCCTTCCATTTGGAAGACGGCTCATATCATGCCCATCCACAAGTCTGGAAGTAAAGCTGATTGTCAAAATTATAGACCTATAAGTATACTGTGTTGTATCGCTAAAGTATTCGAATCTGCTGTGTACGATTATTTTTACTCTCAAGTCAAGCCGTTTATCTCAAACAATCAGCATGGATTCGTGAGGGGCAGATCTACTGTGACTAATCTGTTGGAGTACAGGAATTATTTGTGTGAGGCTTTCGCTGAACGTGGACAAGTTGATTCAGTGTACACCGACTTTACAAAAGCATTTGATAAGGTGAATCATTTATTGCTGTGTAAAAAACTGGCCATGCTTGGTATTCACGGAAATCTCCTCCGTTGGGTTCATTCTTATCTCAATAACAGAAGTCAACTGGTTGCTCTTAAGGGTTTCAAGTCATCGCCTGTTATAATTAAATCTGGTGTTCCACAGGGCTCCTTGTTTACTTTATGCCGATGATTTGAAAGTATACCGCGTGATTCAAGATTCGTCTGACTGCTCTGAACTTCAGAATGATATAGATACGGTTTCCGAGTGGTGCGAACAAAATCATATACACCTCAATAATATATACAAAAAGTTTTGTCATAACTTTCACTAATAAACGATATAAACGTACTCATGATTATCAACTTAAAGGGTTGACATTGAATAGAAAAACGGTGGCTAAGGACCTTGGTGTACTGTTTGACTCTAAATTAACATTCCGTGAGCACTGCGCATATATAGAAAATAAAGCATTCAAGTTACTAGGCTTTATAACAAGTTGCACCAAGGGTTTCAAACAGCCTCTAAGTTACCTGACCGTTTATTACAGCCTTTCTCGCAGCATTCTAGAATACGCCAGTGTCGTTTGGTCTCCTTGCTACTCAGTTCACTCGGATAGCATTGAAAGTGTTCAGAAAAGAGCTCTTAGGATACTTAGCTACTGATGCGGTTTCGGTCGCAGTCTCGTTGGTTATAGTGAGAGGCTTGTTAAATTTAAAGTAACCACCTTACTTGTCCGCCGCAAGAAACAGGACCTTATATACTTACATAAGATTCTACATATGTATGTATCGATTCGCCTTACCTCCTAGGCAAGCTAAACATATCTACAAGGCGAAATCCCCGAATACCTAACAAAACATTTTACTTACAAACGTATCAAAATAACACCTTATTTTATAACCCCCTTGTAAGAATGTGTCGGCTTTACAACGAGATATCTGTGAAGAATCTGTAGCGGCATCTACCGTACCGCCGCACATAGCAACACGGTTACAACAAGATTCAACCACCATGTTACTAGATGGCGCTAGTGTCGAATGAACACAAAGATTAGTAAGGAATAACACGTAGTATGGAGAATATATGGAGAAACCTACATCTCGCTGACGGAGTTTTCTCAGCGACGCAGCATATATACAACTGCCAACCATCATTGGTTGGACCGCGGTCCCCGGGCTAATACCTCCCAGCCCGGAGGAAGATCTTCCACTTTGGCCTTCCTACCAGTGGCTACCCTTTCTCCATACTACCACTACCACATTTCCTACATTGGTGACACCCGACGGAGCACATCAAGCACCTTCAGCAACGCAGCGCAGCTTTCACTCCCCATACCTTATCCAGCATCCGCAGCAGTCACACCGCAAGCAGAAGCACAGCAGCCAGCAGCCCTCAAGGTTCCATCGCAGCATCATAGACGACGCTTCCTGGACCTTCGGTAACTCTCGACGGCATTATCCCGACCTGGTCTTCGCAGCCCACGACTGGAGCATCACTGGGCCCTTACTCCGGCGTGGCAGCTCTGCGCATCTCACCAACAGCTCGGACCTACCGTCACCTTCCACTGTCCCGACTCACCGTGGACACGGATTCTACCTGCAGCACTGGCGGACGCGCCTTCCTACCCCACAACGTCTCGACTCACCGTAGACTGTCTCGACTCACCGCAGACTGGGGCATCTCCTGCAGCACTCTACTCTGGCACTTGCATAGCTCTGACGCACTGACAGCTGAGCTTAGACAACCCTTAGACTATCGACGACCGACCAGCCCGGAGGAAGATCTTCCACTTTGGCCTTCCTACCAGTGGCTACCCTTTCTCCATACTACCACTACTACATTTCCTACAAATCCGTGCATGGATATTTTTAATCCGAGACCCAGAATATTTAAAAATTCGGTTCAACAACTAACTCTTTCCTAAATTTGTACATGCCCATATCGCTAAAGTATTTATTACATATTACATAGTTAAGTCAATTAATTTTACTATTTTTAGATAAGGTTATAATTTAATTCATTTATTAAGTATTTAAATCTATTTGTTTTTGAAGAGTAGATCTTACTTGCTCAACACTGTGAAAATGATGTGTCAACATAGTTAGGGTTACGATCTAGCATACAACTGAATTATTTTAGCATGTCATTATTTATTTTTCAATTGTAATCTGTTTTGTTGTCCATATGTATAATAAAAATAATAATAAATAATAATATTCTTCTCTGCCAGGCGCCTTCCTGATTCCATACTGCGTGATGCTGCTGTTCGGGGGTCTGCCGCTGTTCTTCATGGAACTGGCGCTGGGGCAATACCATCGCTGCGGCTGCCTAACGCTCTGGAAGAGGATCTGCCCAGCACTTAAAGGTAACATCATATCATCACCATCATATCAGCCGCACGACACCCGCTGCTGGGTATAGGCCTCCCCAAGGATCTCCACAACGATCGCTCCTGCGCTGCCCGCATCAAGCTGGTTTCCGCGACCTTCACCAGATCGTCGGTCCACCTTGTCGGAGGCCTACCCACTTAAAGGTAACAACGAGGGCTAACTCCAAAAACCACACGATAATCGGACGACATTCGTTCCGCTTCGTGACGTCATTAGCTCGGGAATAAGGTGCAAAAAGCAGGTAAATCTGACTTTTGGAATTGGTCCTTAGTATAAGCTGCTCCTCATTTTTAGCGTAAGTTATAATCGAAGACTTAGACGTAAAAATGTTCTAGAATTAGGCACCAACTTTACCACTGATTCCTTTGTGTATGTGTGCAATTTATAGTAAATGCATTAGAAGATATCTAAGCGTCTTTGTAATATTGTAACAACATATAGAACCATTACTGTATTTAGATTTATAAGAAAAATCTTCTGTGACCTTGCCTCCGTAAAAATCATCAATTACATCCACGTGTGGGTATACTACCTGTCGATATTGCACGCCGCCAAATTGTGGAGGATTTTCTTACACTTCGCTTCGCAGTTTTTTTTTTCAGATTCTCATTTAAGTAAATATTCGATCATTTAAATTCTTGCAATGCTCGAATTTTAATCAATATTTACTTTATGCTTAGTCAAAGCAATAAATTCATTTATTTCGGGTGATATCCATAGTTTTTACCTACCTAACAAAAATTTTACTTAAAAAACTATGTAAGTAATTTACAATACCAATTTGATGAGAATAATAATAAAATACATTAAATCAATCATAGATTTTCACATAATTAACAATTTACACATAAAATGTTGCTATTATTAGTATGCCGCCGTTTAGCCCATAGGCTCAGAATGACAGAGTCCCAGCGTTTGACCAACCACGCGCTCAAGGTAATAATGTCGCTGTTTCTTACTCTGTTTATCAGAGACGCACAACGCTTTCAAATAAGTACCTACTAATAATAACATGGCAAAAATTATAAGGGTTCCTTAATGACTGGACTACGGGACCCTAAAAATTTCGAGCAATACCACAGAATATACAAATACAACGTGTTACAAATTAACCCCTAATACTTGTACTATTATGTATTCTGTGCCCTAATGCCGAATAGCATAGATAGATACCATCTTAGAGTAAGACGCGCTTAGACGAAGCCGCGATGCTCTAAGGATACCATCAAACTCAACAACTTTTACTGTGGGACCAACTATGAAATCGCGAAAAAAAGAGCTGTTCCATACAAAAATTAATAAATAAAATATCAAAATGTGTGAGACAGCTGCTTTTTTCGCGATTTCAGAGTTTATCGCATAGTAAAAGTTGTTTAGTTTGATGGTCCCTATCTACCATATTTGGCATTAGGGCAGGCCTCCTTCACTCGCTCAAGGTCGCGCGATAAGCAACTACCGCTAGCCGTGCCTACGAGGGCACAAGTGAGCAGCGGGCCGCCACACGCCCGCCTGTGTAGTCGCGCGGCATCTTAATGCCGGCGTAGGTATTGTCTCTTTATAATAGTAACAATGTCGAATTGCCATTACTATGCCGTGTACGTATGTCAAAATCAAAAAACCAATAAACAATTGTCGTTTTTCACATTATGATATATGCTAGGCAGTTCATTTCAAGGAAGACGACCCTAACGTTGCGTCGTCAGAAAAGGCAAGAGCACGCGATAGAAAGAGAGGCAACTACTAGGAGCGCTGCGCGACCTGAATTGCACTTTATTGTGTTCGAGCAAAAGTCGCTATTTATTTAAATGACTTTGCGGAGTGCTGCTTCTGTACTTGTACTATTAGTTATTCTGTGATTAGGGGTTATTTTATAACACGTTGTATACGTACTACTACTAATACCAACAGTAAAGCATACAAGAGTTGGAAATAAAGCTTATATACAAAGAAACATTGGTGAAGTACCTATGTATGCCATGCCAATAACAGGTATACACGAATGCGTCTATAGCCAAACTAGTTGCATTTCCACACGACATAAAAGTGCAATATACGGCGTTTCGTGATCAAGGGATATCCTTAGATCATTTTAAGAAGGGGAGCCATCTTGGATTTTTGTATGGGAAGGAGATATTATACAATCTTTTTTTGGTATGGAATTTGAAAATATTTTTTTCAAAATCCATCGTGTGGATTATCGGATGAAAGGAATTTTTGTGCTGATTCTAAATATATACAATATGATAACATTGTAGCTACTGATTTAAAAAAATCGGAAAAACATTTTCCAAACATACTTAGTTTGGGCTCTTGCAGGAAGAAAACCACAAAATGAATTCTTATGAAACATACGCCAAACAACTCGTAATATACTCTTTCAACACACTTGCTCGTAAAGTGAGCTCTAATACATCGCTTTTAGGGCCATAAACCGAACTATAACAAACGCGTGCAATAATATATAAAACACTAGTTGATTATAGAATTATCCCTACAAAGTTAAATAGGTACCTTACTGCAAATTCTATGTGAGTAAACAGAGCATTTTCAATTTAACCGGGTAATACAGTTATTTTTTTAGTAACAACAAAGAGATTTATACCGCTGAAAATTCATTTGCATCTTTGGAATAAATAAATGTGTAGGTCCTTAATTAAGTCAAACAAATATTTATTATTATCAAATTATTCCTAATTTATAATATTTTGTTATAAAATATTAAAATATTAGCATTTTATCACCTAAATTTATAATTTTGAAGTAGGCTCTATGCTCACTAACCCCTTTGTTCGCAAAATATTCTTGCATTGGTCGTGTGAAAAAAACAAAAAAAACCTGCGCGCCTTTTCTCATCATGATTATCATTTTGTTTTTGACGTATTTGTTGCTGTGTGGTAAATTACTTTGTTTTTTCCTCGCAAATGTGTTGAAAAACGTCGTATGAAACTCGTGAGCTCTTACTTATTCTCGCCTCGCCTGCGGCTCGGGCTGCAACCCACAGCCTTGTGTGCTAAGCAACCTAAGCTAACTTGTATCATAATGTACTATTATCTAACATCGTGGAAGCATTTTTGAAAAAACTTACATTAAGTTTTTTTATTTTAGTCTGGTCCTTTAACTCATACAATACTGGGATCAAAATTATTCATTTTTTTTATTCATTTACGAACCACAAACAAGTTTACAATTGAGCTTAATTTAATAGTGATATATAATTTTACAATTAGTACTTATTGTAAACTCAACGGTGTTGGTTACATCTTAAATATAAAACTTTTTTTTTTTTTTTCTCTTTATTTTTAAAGGAGCTTTTGTAATAAAGTTACATGTCAGCCCCATCGTAACTATAATTTCATGTGGGGATATGCACATAAATTAAACTAATTAACATTATTCGACCTCATCCTGATACTTTGTGCTGCGAACCTGTAAGTCAACACAGCTGCTTCAGACGTAGGGTCCGAAAGCGCATTCAGGAACACGCCAACATCAAACTGATTGACTTTCAACTTCGCGGCTAAGTCCTCACGTAACGTTCGATTCCTGGCACACTCCACTAGCAAATGTTGGACATCTTCTATTTTTTCACACAGGGTGCAATCAGGAGAGCTAACTTTTTTCATCAGATGTCCAAACTTGTTCAGTGGGACGTGTCCGGATCGCAGTCTATGAGCAATTACAATCAAAGTTCTACATAACTGAATATTGCTGAACCAAGGAATGTGTGGAGGCTCAGATTGCACCACTCTGTACCAGATACCAGAGGATTTAGATCTTTCATCGAAATCAGTTTTCCATTGAGTATGGCAGATTTTTTTGTATTTAGGAAGAAACTCTTCATAGCTTGGTGAAACCTGTAGCGGTTGTCCTTGTGCAGCACCATGTTTGGCTAATCTATCAGCTTCTTCATTGCCAGAAAGTCCGATGTGTGACGGTATCCACTGCAATATAAGCTCATTGTTTCCCTGGTTCAGCAATTCAGCCTCCTGAAGAATAGCATACGCTGACGGAGTGCCTCTGTGGCCAGAAGCGCACCCAGCGATATGCTGTAACGCGCTCTTACTATCAGTCAGGATTACAACATTTTGGTATGACTGAGTTTTTATGTAATGAAGTGCTTCCAAAATAGCTACAAGCTCCAACATCATAATTGAGACTGAAGCTGAGACCTTAAAACTCTTTCCACTTTTACCGTAGGCATCGAAAAAGGCCGCTCCCGAGCCCTGAGCACACTTTGATCCATCAGTATATACTTTATGAAAATTCCAGTATTTATCTCCAATTTCCAGTAACACGTCACTCCTCAATACATTAATCTCGTTATTCCTTTTTGGCAATTTCACGCAATCAAGCTCAGTATTTATAAATTTACCTACTTGGAAATTGGAGATCCATGTAGGAAGGGTAAACATAGCTAATGGATAGCTCGAGTATACATTTTCAGCCTTTGTTTTATTATATGTTGATACCAAAAGCGGTTTTTTCTTATTTTGCCAATACCTATTAGAGCAAAGTGTGCTCAGGTTCTCTAAAAGTGACAATATTGGGTTATTTACACAAGATTGAGTTTTCAAACAGTGTTTGAAGGATAAAAATAGTCTTCGCACAGCCAACGGCGGAATGCAGAGCTCACACTCCATGGCCTGAATTGGAGTACTTCTAATGAAACCACCCACGACTCTTAACGCCTGATTTTGTACCCTATCAAGTTTAGACACGTGTGTCTTCGCACTGCAATCATACAGAAAGGAGCCGTAGTCAATTCGGCTTCTTATGAGAGAAATGTATAAACGCCGGAGATGTACTGGGTGTACACCCCATTGGGATCCCGCCAACACCTTAATTAGATTGACAAATTTTAGAGCCTTTTGACAAGTCTCATTAATATGTTTTGACCAGCGCAACGACCTATCAAGCCACATACCCAAATATTTAATATTATCTGTACATTCCAAAGGTCTCCCCTGAACTGTTAATTTAACTGTAAGTTCTTTATGACTTCTGCTAAACACACAAATTTTGGATTTTTCTGTCGACAGCTCTAAACCAATATCGCTTAAAATAATTAATAATGAGTCAAGAGCTATTTGAAGTTTTATAATTCATAATTCATAATTCATTTATTTGCAAAATATGGTACATACAAGATGTTATAATTATATTTCCAGCATATTCTGTCGAATGTTTCAACGTGCAAATACTTAGATTTAACTAGATAATACAATTTTATTACATAATGTCAATATTTATCATATCACTAAATTAATAAAAATGAAATTAAATTATTGGAATGTCAGCAATAGAAGATGTCAAAAGTTATAATTAGCGTGCAATGTCAATAATTTTATCGTTTAGGAAATCATTAATACAGTAATATGTCTTTTCTATTAAAATGTTAAACAATTTGCTTTTAAATTTAGTTGTAGGTAGTTCTCTTACGTTATTTGGTATTTTATTGTAAATACGTATTGCCATACAAAATGAGTTTTTGGAATGTAATACCAGACTTTGACCGGGAATTCGTAAGTTGGTACCTTTTCTACCTCTGTAGTTGAAGTCTTGATTTTTTTTGAATAAATGATCATGTTTTTTTACAAATATACTAATCTCATAAATGTAAAGGCAAGGCAAGGGCAGAATATTTAAGGCCTTGAACAAAGGTTTGCAGCTATCTAAATAGCCAGCACCACAAATTGTACGAACACATTTTTTTTGTAATTTGAAAGCCCGATGCATTTCTACCGAGTTTCCCCATAATATAATGCCATATCGCAGGACCGAGGACACATAGCCATGGTAGGTTTAATTCACTATCGTTCAATTTATCACTAGTATATAATACAAAATCATCCGCATACTGTAAAACCATAATGTTTTGAATTTTTTCGCAGACTTTAAGAGTCACAATGTTAAATAATAAAGGTGAGATTGGGTCTCCCTGCGCTATTCCTCTATTCGTCCATCTGCAGAGATCATCGTTATCTGCCGACTCTGACTTAATCTTCAGGTGTCTTTCTTTAAGAAAAGAATAAATGTACTTACAGAGTGTGGCACCCGCTCCAATCTCGTCTAAGATGCCAGCAACCCGTTCAACCAAGACGTTATTGTACGCGTTTTCAATATCTAAAAAACAGGCAGTGGTCGGTATACTGTTAGAAAATCCCAGTTGTATTTGTAAAACCAGCCGTGCCAGGGACTCTAGGCACGACTGACCACGTCTGAAACCCAATGTATCTCTAGATATAATTTCATTTCGTTCAATATACCATTCTAAACGTTTCATGAGCATTATGTGGAAGATTTTACAGACACATGAAATTTATTAAAAAATTAAATTTTAAAATGTTAAGTTTTTTTTTTTTAAATTGCTTCCAGAACGTTAGATAAGAGTATATTAGAAGTTGTTTGGCGTATGTTACATAAGAATTCATTTAGTGGTTTTCTTCCTGCAAGAGCCCAAACTTAGTATGTTTGAAAAATTTTTTTCCCATTTTTTTAAACCAATAGCTACAATGTAATAATATTGTATATATTTGGAATCAGCTCAAAAATCCCTTTCATCCGATATCCAACACGACGGGCTTTGAAAAAAAAAATTCATATTCCATACTAAAAAAAAGATTGTATTATATCTCCTTCCCATACAAAAATCGAAGATGGCTCCCCTTCTTAAAATGATCTAAGGGTTCAGAAGGTTCACCCTGCCAAACGATATTTTTATTGAGCACACGCTACTAAACTTAAAACAATCGAATTAGATTTTTGGAAAAAATAATCGTATATTAATAACGTAAAGTAAGTATTACTTGCTTTTGTTACATGTTCATTACACTGAGCAAGTAATCACTACGTTTTAGTTCATTACTAATAATTATCACTAATTCAAATGTCTTGGATAAAATAAATGGTAAAATCAAGCCGATAAGTGTAAATCGGTGGAATTACGATAAGTGATTGTTGCGCGTCCCCCGGGAGCGGTGTTTGTTCGTCTGCTGTATCGTCGGGAATCGGGATAGACGGTCCATTAACATCCTTTATTCTCGAATTTACACCGGCTTCGGGGAAATCGCAGATATTTGAACGGAACTTTTTTGCGATCAAAGACACGCTGATTTCTTACTTTGTAAGATTCTATGAATACACATCCTGATGATATTATCCTGACATAGATCCTGCAAATATTTTTCACAAGGTATTTTACAGACAATATTGGAAACACAAAAGATGTGCATACCTACTTACTGTCAAATTTTAGCGTGATGTAAATAATATCTATTAGATTATTTCTGAATTTGTTAATTGATGAGATTTTTCAAAACGCTTATTTTTACCCGACTGCAAGAGGGTTATGTTTTTAGTGTGATTACTTTATGCTTGCTTGCTTTGCATTTATATACATATAAATAAACATTAACATTATTTAGGATTTAGTCATATTATGGTATGAAAAATTATTAACTTAATTTAACCCAATAGGTATCACAGAATATATAATAATAGTACTAACCAGTACCTATTTCGCGATACTATTTCTGCAGAAAAAAAATTACGTGATATTTGCCAAAACCTCCCTTCTCCATTCCATTAATTTTTTCTCGTAAAGTTTCTTATTTTGAAAGTCGGCTATTTCAAAGTGAGACCTCCTGGATGAATTACTAAAAAAATCACAGCAGGTTCTGGGAGGTTAGTATTAGCACCTTATTAACACTAATGTGGTGGTGTGATTTTTTAATTCTGTTAGCAAATAAATTCAAAACATTTTGTTTTGAACTAATTTCTTTTCAATTAAAAATCAAGATTTTTAATTGATTGATAAAATGTTATCAAAACAAAACATTATCTTGAAACATCAAGACTTTTACAAGTGTTTCTCTTAAAAAAATCAAGACTTTTACAAAGTCTCAGTTTTCAACCAAGTTTTTCTCCTAAAAGTCAGCTATTACATAATGAGACCTCCTGGCCGAAATACTAGGAATGAAATAAGAAATCGCCGCAAGTATTAGCACTAATGCCGTGGTGTGCGGTGTGGGCGAATGAAGACCGTTGCAAATATTTGCGCGGTGGATCGGCCGCCCGCCCGCCGCCCGCCGCCCGCCCTTGGCCGGCGAATTATGACGTTTCTGCATAGGCCACAATCAAAGAACTTTTCCATTTTAATAACTTTACTCTCCTTATCCTTAACAACTTGTACATGTCAGAAAACTATATTCGTCATCCGTCATGATCAGAATATTCATTAGTTTTCAATATTTTTATGAATACATTTTAGACAAAGATTTTAGAATACAATATTTCATGATTTTTTGATGTAGAAAATTACAAAATGCTAAGTGATGTAGTATGTGTACCAATATGTGCCTATACCCATCTCATCTCTCTTATATAAGTCAGTTCCTTACTTTAAAACCAGTTACCTATTGATCTCAGTCAGACTATTATTTACATCCCCGTAGCAGTGAAAATTTTGTAAATAACAAATTGTTCAATGTCAATATAGATCCCTCAATAAGTGTTCTTTAAAAATTTGCCAAAGCATTGAAGACACGTAATCAAGTTTAGGTCTTCCGCTAACTATATCCACACCCTCAGGTTAGTGTAAGCGTGAGGGGCGATCGTTTCCATTTCATACATTTTAACAAGCTCCAACCGGCAGCATTTGTCTTGCTGCTAAAAGCATTGCCTCCTGTATATTTATAAAGGTCCGTACTACATAAAGGCCTTTTGTAGTCACACACTTGACCGCAGTCTGATTGTGAGTGAGGTTTTGTGATTTTTATTTATTTCATTGGAGATAAATCAGATTCGGACAGTGGATAAGAAAGTACAAAAAACCGGCCAAGTGCGAGTCGGACTCGCGCACGTAGGGTTCCGTACCAAAATCCGGAAAAAAATATGTTTGTTGTATGGGAGCCCCCCTTAAATATTAATTTAAGTTTACTGTTTTAAGTATTTGTTGTTATAGCGGCAACAGAAATACATCATCTGTGAAAATTTCAACTTTCTAGCTATCACGGTTCATGAGATACAGCCTGGTGACAGACAGACAGACGGACAGCGAAGTCTTAGTAATAGGGTCCCGTTTTTACCCTTTGGTTACGGAACCCTAAAAAATGCTTAATCCCTTTTAGATTGACAAAATTAAATGGTCAATGTGGTAAAAAATGTTAAGATGTTGTTTGCATGAGTAATATATTGCAATTGCTTTGTAATATGCCGTAGCCTTCTATATTTTCCAAGCCATGAAGTGAGCAGAACGGCAACATTTAGGGTTGCCAGATTTGCAGCTGTCAATTCCGGGACAAAACTAGGGGGGGGGGGGGGGGGGGGGGGGTGTTGTTAATAAAGACACTTTCCACCCGACTTCATAAGACTTTATGTTTCATACTTTTTTTTTGGATTGTACATTGGCAATCCAATTCTATAGAGCGCGTTACCATAGTTAGCCACCTACCTATCCTGTTTTGGATTGTCATACATTTATCCTATTTAATTTTGTGGAGTTCCTTTTAAGTCCAAGGTCTAATGTTATTATGTTAATTAACATAAAATAGAACTACAGGTATTTGAAATCCGGGACACGGGACAAGGCACGTAATTCCGCATGTGGACATCACATGGTGTAATATTATTTTAATTGTTACTTGTTTTTCCTATATTATCTATGTTTAAACTAGTTGTAAATTGTGATGCAAGATTATTTCAATAAAGATTTTATATTTATTATTATTACTAGCGGTCGCCCGCGACTTCGTCTGCGTGGAAAGTTTTTTGCTATCCCTCGGGAACAATTTATTTTTTCGGGATGAAAAGTACCCTATGTCCTTCTCTGTACCCCTAAAAACGTGTATGCAAAATTTCATGATGATCTGTTCAGTAGTTAAGACGTAAAGGCGTAACAAACAAATAAACAAACAAACGGACTTTCGCATTTATAATATTAGTAAGGATTTATTTATTAGGATATAAGGTTTGAGTCAAATTGTTTGTACTTTTCGGGGGCCTTTAATACGATGAGCATTTTGATCTAGGCCTTCTCTAGCAACTAATCTTACATCATTGGAAAGGTCTTTAAATTTGAAACCATTTATTGTAAAACAATAGACGTCAACTATTAGTACTTTGAGAGTTATAATTATAACGCTCTGAACTTGACCAAATTTTTTAACATTAATGACCTAAAATGATATATCATTCATTGCTAGAGGTGGGGTATATCAACTCCCATAGACAATGAACCAGTTTTATAATTTAATAACCTTTAACTCCAAAAGTATTAACAATTGATACAAAGTATATTAACAGCAAATATTTGTCTTTAAAAGACATTTCTAATGATATATATAGAGGGCGTGTTAACAACTCCCTGCTGAAGAAAATCAACAAAAAAGATGACAGCCATTTTTCCTGGTTAACATTGATATTATTCTTGTTGTTTAATATATAAAGCATTTCAATAAAAGAACTATATTATTTTCATATTTTAAATCCCACACGATTACTACGAAAAAAAATATCGACCTCTTAAAATTGAAATATTCCCATACATTTAGTATGGAGACTTGGCCGACGACATGACCACCAACTGACAGTAACAGACGTTGCGAAACTTATGTTCGCGGCTTGGTATCAATAGAGAATGCTATGAATAGGGTAAAACCCTGATAGTCGCCTCGGGGGTATAGTAGCCTCGATTGCAATTACTCTAGTTTCGCGAATGAAACACATGGTATTTTTCAACACACTTGCTCGTAAAGTGAGCCCTATTTCATCGCTTTTAGGGCCATAAACCGAGCTATAACAAACGCGTGCAATAATATATAAAACACTCGTTGGTTATAGAATTATCACTACAAAGTTAAATTAGTACCTTACTGCAAGTTCTATGCGAATAAACAGAGCATTTCCAATTTAACCGGGTAATACAGTTATTTTTTTAGTAACAACAAAGAGGTTTCATGCCGCTAAAAATTCATATACATTTTTGCAATAAATAAATGTGTGAGTCCTTAATTAAGTCAAACAAATGTTTATTACTATCAAATTATTCATAATTCACAATGTTTTGTTATAAAATATTAAATTATTTGCATTTTATCAATTAAATTTATAATTTTGAAGTAGGCTGTATGCTCACTCACCTCTTTGTTCGCAAAATATTCTTCCATTGGGCGTGTGAAAAAAACAAAAAAAAAACTTGCGCGCCTTTTCCAATCATAATTATCACATTTTGTTTTTGTCGTATTTGTTGCTGTGTACTTTATTTTTTCCTCGCAAATGTGTTGAAAAACGTCGTATGAAACTCATGAGCTCTTGCTTATTGCACACTCGGCTGAGTTACGCCCTCGCCTACGGCTCGGGCTGCAACCCACAGCCTTGTGTGCAATGAGCAACCTAAGCTAACTTGTCTCATAATGTACTATTATTTATCTATCGAGAGACTCTGCAACTACAACTAAGTTGACCGTATTGCATGTCTCTGTGCGATTGCATGGGACGACTAGGTGCGATCAAAGTTTTTGCGGGATAAATGTCCGCTGTCGCGTCGAGGCACTATCCTAAACATAATTTATATGGATTTGGCAACTATCCCCTATATGGGATAGTTGTCCCAAAATTTAGAGGTCCGCAAAAATCACCAATACTCTGGAAATATCAAAGATAATATTTATTCCTTTCATAAATTTGAAGATAATAAACCAAAGTAGCTACCCGTTTAACAACTAAAGAATATCGCTTTTTGTACTAAGAGATATAAAGTAATTTCAAAAAGTGGGGCAACTATCCGGGTTTTACCCTATGCATATTCGTGGCGCAGGCCATCCTGCTTCCATTTGCTAAATAACAAATTATACAAAAATGTACGGGTTTGCTCGTACAGTACTTATTTCCTTTCCAAGAGTATTTGTTGGTGCAACGGGACGGATGAAACAGTCAAGACCTCAAATCATTTTCTTATAAAAGGAACTAAATTTTATTATCACCTAAAAAGTAATAGAAGATTCTAATATCTGTGCGTTCGTGATCGATTGGCTTCGTCGATTCCGAGGGAACCGACTAAAAGTTCCCCAGCCATGATTTGACCAATCAAGAGGCCCTTAAGAAACCCCGTGAAAGTCAAAACTTACCTTGAAAAAGTTGAGAATAATCTAACAAGTAATTTAATAAACTTTTAACTTGAGTATTTATTTGTATCGACATTGCATTTTTGTTTTGCAAAACTTGATTGGGGATTTAATGAAAATTACGCAGCTGAAAAATAATGTTACTGTTGATTCCGTAAGTTTTTTTCAAAATTTCTTTTTCAATCATCCAATCGCACATAGCAACATTTAGTGTGAAACCTTTCACGTGTGTTACTCAGATTACAACATAAATAAAATAGATCTTTGCACATAAGTAATGGTAGTACGTGTTGTTTAATCAATGGGTCCATAAAAAATCAGTAAGGGTGCCACACATCCTGTGTTGATTCCGCCGAGGGTCCTTATCGCGGGGAAGATGTTCCTTGGGGTATATGCCGCTTGATATACAGTATTCCTGGAATTTATGTCCGAATGTTGTGTAACTCGGTACATGAATTTGAGTACTGTTTAATTTTTTTAAATTTTTGTAGGGTTTTTTGTACTTAGTAATCTTGGGATTTCATAAAAGTTGTAAAATTATGTATCACTGCAACCTTTATGATTATCGGTTCGTCTAATTGTGAATGATAAAATTGGGCTATTGCATTATGCTTGACTGTAAACTTTGCGCTAGCAAATAATAGAGTCATTATACATTATAGAGTCATCGTGACTATTTATGAGGTATAATTTACGGATATTATCTTCTTTTACAATTCAGTAATAAATAATAAGACTGATGTGTTTGACAAACGTAGAAATAAAACATACTAAAGTGTTAATTGTACTAAATTTTAGTTATCCAAAAGCTCTCAGTTGCACAATATTTGTATCAAGTCATAAGATTTAAAGCAGAGTGACATTCGCTTACTTGTTATCGATACACACAACTGGAGCCATCTCGTCGTATATAAACTAATTAGAGTGCGATGCGATATCATTTGATTACCCGCCAGATGGTGCTGATTCGATTTCAAATATGGCGTCGGCAAACGTCAAAAGTTGGCGCCAAGTTTACGCGGCAAATTGGCAAGGCTCGCTTTGATTAATTGAATTTTGAACGTTTGAAGATTTATTGTGAGAAATGAATACGTTTCATTCATAATAGCAAAGGAAACTAGCTATTCAGAGATATATGCTCCTTTATGGATTTACGAAAATATTTATCACGTATAACCATACGAAGGGATGTACTAATTCATGCGTATAACCCAGCCATTTATGACCCTTTTTGGTATTTTGCACTGCTTTTCAAAACATTCCAATAGTGAATTCTTTTTGGACATCCTGCTGCCTTGCGGCAGTACTTATAGTCCATTTATTTTAACTTGTCCTATTTGGTAAATATTAAAATACAACAAAATGGTTTTCCACACATAGATGGAAGAAAGCACAACGAAAGAAATAATTAATAATTACAATTTGATTTAAGGCGGTTGTATGACCGAAAGTGGCGCCCTCAGAGGTTTTTATTGAATAAGTTATTAATAGGAAAAGATTTTAATAATGTTTATCGTGGAGATTTTAGGGCCCATAGTCTAGTATTTTTAAAAGGTATCACTACATGCCCTCGTAGTCATTCGTAGAAGTAGATAGCAAATGTGTCAAAAACGGCCACTTTTAGCAGTTTTTCTATCTACTTCTAGCAGTGACTAATAGGGAATGTAACGACACCGTCTAAAAATACTAGACTGTGGGCCCTAAAATCTCCACGATAAACATTATTAAAATTGTGTATTAGGATTATTATATTAAATTAAATTCACCGCGGCGCCACTTTCGCTCAGGGTACCACCTTAATATGAAAATCTAATTTTAAATAACGATTTAAGTTTAAAAGAAATAATTATAGCTCTTAAAACTGTTTTACGTTAACCATCCCCCCCCCCCCCCCCTAAATCACGTGTAATTTTTTGGTACAATATAATCTCAATGTCGCGGTGGGCGGGAACTAGACCCCCCGTCCCCCCTTGTGATACTTCGTGATTTTTTCAACTACCCCCCCCCCCCCCCTATCGAGGCTCACGTGATTAATGGACGACCCCTTTGTACGTTTTCTTTCATAATGTAGGCGATATCAGTAGGCTGACAATAATTTATGCTTCAGGCGTTGGCTACGCGATATGCATAATGGACATCTACATGGGCATGTACTACAACACCATCATCGGCTGGGCGGTGTACTACCTGGTGGCGTCCCTGGCCTCCATCAACTCTGAGCTGCCGTGGACCTCGTGCAACAACGAGTGGAATACCCCTCTGTGCTCTCCCATCACCTCACCGCAGATACATGCTAATACCACTACGCCAGCTAAGGAGTTCTTTGAGTAAGTTATTAAAGCTTTAAGACCTGTGACAGCTTTTTTGGAATTTATTGAAAAGATCAGACCTAACGTTTAATGTATCTTGCTTGACAGACTCTACCTATGCCTACAGTATCTTAACAGACTCATTACGAACTGCTGTATTGAAGACTTCAACATAAGAGTATTGTAGACTGCTCAGCCTTAATCGTCCAGACCTCCGAATAGTTGTAGGTACACTTACAGGTCACCTAGCTTTAAACCGACAACTATTCATCATGAATCCGACAGTCCCCTATGTAGAGGATGCCTGAACGCAGAGGAAACAGCCGCCCATGTGATCCTGGAGTGCGTGGGTTTGGCCACACACCGGGCAGAAATCCTCAAAGACGTGAGGTCGCTCCTAGAAGCCTGTGAACGCCCCAGGAGGCTTCTGCGCTTGTGGAAGGAGCTGGGATGGCTTGACTAGCCACACCATGCAGTGTTCACACATAACGGACCAAATGGGAGCCTAAATGCGGAGAAAAGAGCCCATCACCAATACCAATACCAATGCTGTATTGAATGCATATTACAAACAAGAATCACGATAGTCGGACGCAATTCGTCGTTAAATTTACTGGATATTTAACCCTATTCGTGAGGCAATAGTTCCACGGAGTGGGACGAACATCGTACGCTTATCGCGATGCTTTTTAACATGATTTCAGGTTGTTTTCTCGTTTGTTTGTGGGTTTGTGTGTGTGTTCGTGTTTCTCCACAAAGTTTGCGAACGATTTTATACTAGCTTCCTGATGAGCTAATGACTTGAAACTTTGATAGGTCAAAACTAGAAGGCAATGCAATATTATGGTGTCATTGAGCTGATTTGATGATGAAGCCGGAAGAAGGAAACAGGAACTATATGATTAAACCATACAACCCCATCGTGTTTGGGCTCGTTAGAATCGTCTTGACGAGTACTCTAATGGAAGATGAGATTCAGGGTCTGATGATGAAGCTGGAAGGCCATGCCATAGGAACTCAATATTGAAACCGTGCAACCCCATCGAATTTGGGCTCGTTTGAATCGTCTTGATGAGTACTTTGTTGGAAAATAGTTTTCAGGGTCTGATGATGGAGCTGGAAGAAGGCCACTGGAACTCCGTAATAAAACCATGCAACCCCATCGAGTTTCGGCTCATTTGAATCGTCTTGACGAGTACTTTGTTGGGAAATAGTTTCCAGGGTCTGATGATGGAGCCGGAAGAAGCCCACTGGAACTCCGTAATAAAACCATGCAACCCCATCGAGTTTGGGCTCGTTTGAATCGTCTTAACGAGTGCTCCGATAGGAGATGGTATATTTTTAGTCTTAGCTCATTAACTAAAAAGCAGAAAATAATAATTGACTGATAAAAAATATTTTTAATAACATGTTTTTAAAACGGACTAAAAAGTATAAAATAAATTCTTCTGTAAATATTTATAACCCTATGTCTACCTACAGAATTTTAAGCTAAAAAACGTGGGGTGCATGCTAAAGATAATATGGATGATAAATTTTACAAAACGCGCCTCACGTTTTTAGGTTAAATTTTCTGTAGGTAGGTATATTTTTTTTAGTAGATTTGTCATAATAGGCTCTCTGCTAAGTGATGTTAGACATAATTTACCATTAACATCACATGTTACTCTAACAAGTTTTGACATTTTCTATTGTATCAATTTCTTCCACCCTTAGATTTTCCAATCCTCAGTTAACAGATATCAGTCAGTTTAAATATTAACCAAATATAAATGTGTCATTCTTAAAATGTGACAGTTAAATAAATGACAAACACTTTCAATTTGGCGGTATAATACGCTATCTGACAGATAAAGCAAGCAAGCAAGCAGGCATTGAAAAATCAGCCCAGCCAGGCTAGTTTCTTGAAACTGTCGCCTACTTATTTGTCACGGACAATTTTCTTCCGTATTAGTTGTTACCCTTGAGTCTTTCCTCAGGCGTAATGTCCTGGAGCAACAGCGGTCCAACGGCCTAGACGACATGGGCCCCATCAAGCCCTCACTTGCTCTTTGCGTCCTCACTGTCTTTGTACTGGTCTACTTTTCGCTATGGAAAGGGGTCCGAAGTACTGGCAAGGTATGGAGATAGCGTTTTATTCTTAGCTTTATTTTAACTTAACGATACTGAAATAATGCACTGTATAATGTATAGGTGGTGTGGGTGACAGCTCTCGCGCCGTATGCAGTTCTGCTTATTCTTCTGGCAAGAGGCGTTACCTTACCAGGCGCGACCGAAGGCATCCGATATTATCTCACGCCTGAATGGCACAAACTGTTAAATTCTAAGGTATGTATGAAAAACGATTGCAACATGCAATTTCTTTGTTGAAACTCATCTACAATTTATTATTCACTTCTCAAGCTTACGCGCTCACTAGACATGAAATAAAACAATTTTTAACGGATACTAGCGCGGTTTTATTGAAAGTACTTTGGTAATTAGTTAGTATTTGGTTTGATTTTTGGTTTTCCCGACGTTTCGGTAACTTTGCAGCTGCCGTGGTCACGGGGGACTGAAGCTACCCGTGAGTCATCGCTTGAGGGTAGACTCACGGGTAGCTTCAGTCCCCCGTGACCACGGCAGCTCCAAAGTTGCCGAAACGTCGTCGGGAAAACCAAAAATTAAACCAAATACTAACTAATTACCAAAGTACTTTCATTATAACCGCGCTAGTATCCGTTAAAAATTGTTTTAACAATTTATTATTTCTTCTCAATGTCAGACCTTTATAAAGAATCAGAGCAGAGGATAATGCAAAGGGCCAGAGATAAGACACGGCAGCTAGTGTGATCTAACGAGTCTAATTTTATTTGTTACATCCATCGTTAATGTTTATATCACTTCTCTTGTACCAAAGCCTTGTCTTCCTTAAGGTATGGATCGACGCGGCGTCCCAAATCTTCTTCTCCCTGGGCCCCGGGTTCGGCACCCTGCTAGCGCTGTCCAGCTACAACAAGTTCAATAACAACTGCTACCGGGATGCCATCGTCACCTCCTCCATCAACTGTCTCACCAGCTTCCTCGCTGGATTCGTCATCTTCTCAGTTTTAGGGTGAGTGTCCTGTGATTGAGATTCTTTTGGCTTAAGAGGAAATGATTATGATAACTATAATTATCTAAAAAATTTAAATGATAAATTAATGAGATGTTTCATCAGTTTCGCAGTCAGACTAATTACATTATCAACATTTACAACGTGAAACGCGCTGATTTATGCAAAAGTTACGTTGGAGCAATACAATATGTTTAACCAAGAATTTGTGCAGCTACATGGCCCACGTCCAGAACAAGAGCATCGAGGAGGTGGGCTTGGAAGGCCCGGGGCTGGTGTTCATCGTGTACCCGGAGGCCATCGCCACCATGACCGGCTCCGTCTTCTGGGCGGTCATCTTCTTTCTCATGCTTATTACCCTGGGCCTGGACAGCACATTTGGGGGTAAATATTTGCTGGTCTATTAAGATATAGTTATGGTCTGTCTGATTACAAGTTTTACTCCAGTCATTACTTACTCGTCTATAGATACAAGGGTAAGACCTTTTCCGGGTTATGATTCCTGGCAAGACGACGGAGAAATTTCTTAGTTTTTTGTTGTACCGACATATTCATGAAAAAAGTGTACTTTAAAGCAAAAAAATATACTCTTCTAGTTTCGACGTTCCGGTATACCTAAACTGGTTTTCTAAGACTCTTCTATACAAAAACATGTTACTATGCTACAATTAGGTACCTACAGAAGTAATAAAAATGTTACTTTATGAAGTCGGTAAAAACGATAATTATTTTTTATAGAAAATTTTCAAGACAAACGAACAATTTGTTTGACATTCCTTTACTCCCTTTAATGATTTTATGCCCTGCCAGGTCTCGAAGCCGTGACCACCGCGTTGTGCGACGAGTACCCGCGGCTGCTGGGCCGCCGGAGAGAGGTGTTTGTGGCGGTACTGTGCCTCTTCATCTACATCTGTGCCCTGCCCACTACTACATACGTAAGTCTCTATCATACACGCATTTTTATGGTTAGTTACTTAATCTGAATAAAAATTACACTAAGCTACTACCTATACATACTTAGTTAGGAAAAACTTTTTCATCCCATCTATTCGAAAAGGACGACTTGGTTCGCCTTTGAGTGCACCCAAAGGTGGGAACTTTTAGCGGGCAGTAATGAGTTTTTATTCCTCTTTATAAGTGCGCCACAATAGTAGATTATTGCATCAAGCACAAAGTAATTTATTATTGCACCGAGTGCCTGATTCTCTTGATCTAATCTAACAGGCACGAGGGCAATATAAATTACTTAAGGCGAAGTGCATAATCTGCTTTTCTTTCAACTATTACCTATAGGAATAGTAGATAAAAGAAACTCGTATCAAACAGTTAAAATAGAAGTTTAATTATTGAAATTAAAAGTTATGCTTGAACAATTATTAAAAGTAAGGTTAAGAGTTTGTTGGGCAAATTTATATTTGTTTGTTACATTTGTTGTTAGATAGTATCACACTTTATCGTTTCCAAAAATGATGTCAAGCAAAATCAACAAAGTTCCCGCCAAATCGCTTTTTTAAATTTCTTTCATTTTTTAATCAGAGTTAGCAGCAATCATTTTTTAAATTTGGAACAAGTATATAGGATAGAAACGAGCAATGGAGAGAGCCATGCTCGGCGTTTCCCTGCGTGATCGAATCAGGAACGAATAGATCCGCAGGAGAACTCTAGTAACCGACATCGCTCGAAGGATTGCTCAGCTGAAGTGGCCATGGGCAGGACACATAGCGAGAAGAACTGATGGCCGTTGGTGCGGAAAGGTTCTGGAATGGCGACCGCGCACCGGACGACGCTCCGTGGGTAGGCCCCTGACAAGGTGGACCGACGATCTGGTGAAGGTCGCGGGAAGCCACTGGATGCGGGCAGCGCAGCACCGATCGTCGTGGAGATCCTTAGGCGAGGCCTATACCCAGCAGTGGGTGTCGTGCGGCTGATGTGATGATGAGGATAGAAACGAATAAGACGTACGTAAAAAAAGTATTGATATCGGCTGGCTGAATAGAGCTAATCCATTGAGATTGGCACCTTTTGGTGTGATTAAAAAAAACTGTGCAATAATGAAATTTCATACATTTTTATTGCTCCAGAGCATTAAAGACTCGCTTTGTACTGAGTTTTTAGTGTGATTGTGATGAAGTTAAAGCACATACTAAATAATATACTAGAAAAAATACGACTCGCACCAGATCAATACTCAGACGGGAATTGAACCCGCGACCTTTGGATATCCGGTCCAATGCTCTGACCGCTGAGCTACCGAGTCACTAGTGACATCGTCGAATTTTTCCTAGTATATCCTAAACTCTTACGCTGTAAGCCAGGGTTATTTCACCAATGTGAGGAATTTTTTTTTTTTTTTTTTTTTATTTTAGAAGGGGGGACACCAGCGAAGCCGGACGGGTGATCAGTCACCTTGATTGGAACCATTTCACCCATTTCCCCAAAAATGTGAGGAATTACCTCGACATTCAATTGAAATATCTTTCCAGATATTTTAACAATTGATTAAGATGAAATAGCTATATAATTTTTAAATTTGAGATTTTTGCATTTACAATGCTATTTTTAAACAATACTAAATAATATACTAGAAAAAATACGACTCGCACCTCGCACCAGATCAATACTCAGACGGGAATCGAACCCGAACCCCAGAGCATTGGACCGGATATCCAAAGGTCGCGGGTTCGATTCCCGTCTGAGTATTGATCTGGTGCGAGTCGTATTTTTTCTAGTATATTATTTAGTATTGTTTAAAAATAGCATTGTAAATGCAAAAATCTCAAATTTAAAAATTAAAGCATAGTTGGAAGAAAATACCTTTGCCGCGCACTTTTTGAATTTGGAACATCTTAGCACAGCGCCAAAGAAATCGGACGCAAATATTGTTTGAATAAAGACTGGCTGGTACGACGGGCCCATAGTCACATGAGCTGAATAAAAAAAGAAATCAAATTAAAAACGCGCGAACTACGGCCCGCGTTTTCGTCAATTTTTACGGATTGTTAGAAATTCATGGTTTTGATTAAAAACATGAGTTCTTCAAGTGATAGTGAAAGTATAGAATTAACTCCTGAAAGTACCTATTAGAACTGATCATCTGACGCAAGAAATGTGACGAATAATCTATTACCTGCAAAATCGCGGGAGAAATATGAAAGACTATGGTAATTTTATTGAATGGAGAAATGCATTGCTTTCATAATTGCGAAAATGGCTCAAATGTATACCTATTTAAGTTTTTAGTAGTTTTATTATTAGATACTATTTAATTTCAATTTAGTTGTTACTCTATGTTTTATTAAATAATAATATTAAAATAAAATATGATGCGCCTTTTATTTTCTCATAGAGGGTGATGAAAACTCGGTCGCAAATATATTTTTGGCTCGGGCGACGTACTTTGGATCGCTACGTTCAGGATTCTACTCTAGAATCCCTCACTTCGCTCTGGATTAAAAAAAACGCCCTCGCCGTAAAAATATTATTTGCTCCATTATGGTACAATCTACTATTTCATGTTTGTACTTTTTAGCTCTATACAAAAGTCGTTTTTGTTTCGCAATATCTGATTTGGAAAAAAATAAGTTCATTTCGGTACGAATATAAATTAGTTCCATATTGAATCAATGTCGTGTTGTGCAGTTTGATTTAATTGACTTCGTTTATAAGAATTACTTCTGCATAAATGACAAACTACAAAAACTTACATACAAACACAGATTTGTTTAAGATTCACCTTGGAAGACTCCTATGAGTTACTTGACTTATTATCCTAGTAAGTAGTGGAGTGGAAAACACCGCCCCGATAAATAAGGCGCATGTTATCGCCGCGTCCGCCGCTGCATTATTCATGCGCCCGCGATGACGCACCGGCGATACGGTGATTCATTTACCGTTTCAGCTCACTCATCCGCCTGATAAATGTATTCGCAGAATATGCGAGTAACCTGAAAGCTTAAGAGTATCGTCTTGTTGTGATTGTTAACATAATCCTGGGTTTTATATCTTTTTATTGAAATACATCAGGAACTGTCATGTGTCCATGCTGCAACTGCTACTCGTGGTAACAGAACTAATTAGAAGAATTCGTTTGCAAAAATGTTGAAGGCTTTGCTTTTTTCAATTTCAATTCAACGAACACCAAACATGTGTTTGTGTGCAAAAATTGTTTATGTAACGGTTTTCTGAAAAATAGTATTTATCAGGCTAGCTATTTCGGCTGTCTACAAAACTGAAATCTAGTAACTAATATATTTATTAAGTTCTTCGTACCTTGGTTATTACCAAGTTACGAAGAAAGCACGAAACATCATAAATAAATTATATTTGTGTAAAATTGTTTTCTATATAATCAGAGAATGGCTTACATAATAAGCAACAAACCTTTATAAAATTACGTGTCATATGGTTGTTAATTTCATACAATACAACAATGTCTGTTATTTAAATATAATGTTACGGTTAATATACCCGAAGTGTGGCTACACCTAGTTTTAGCTGGCTAAAACTAGGTGTAGCCAATAGCTGTTGGTTACAACTAGGTGTAGCCGATTTGTTCGCGGCTAATACTAGGTGTAGGTCGGTTAAAACTAGGTCTAGCCTTCTTTGTGTTTCTACGTAGGGGGGAGTAATTTATGGGATATTATGAAAGTAATTTCTGTTGTCCGTTAAAAAAAATCCTCAAATTTAAATTTCTAACCTATATACGAGACCTAAAGAGTAAAACAGATCGGTTACACCTAGTTTTAACCAACAGTTACCGGCTACACCTAGTTTTAGCCGGATAAAACTAGGTTTAGCTGCACTTCGGGTATTAGCCGTAACATATACATAAGATTTTGTAGCAAGCATTTGACTAGGGGGGCTGGTTTCTAAGAAATGTAGCTTCTGTACCCAATGTTTTATTTTTCTTCTTATTTCTTTTTCCCCCATACATGTCATGTAAATTCTCCTATGCATATTTCAACAATCATCGTAGTTCAACATAACAAAACTTTCACTGTTATTGTTATAAGTTTAAAATTACTTATTTTTTGTTTTATATTAAGTACCTATTTTAAGTTTGTTTTTAAGTCTTATTGTTAACATAAATTTTAGTTCCCTGAAGAGGAGGAAAGAACTGACCTCTGTCACACAGGCGTTCAACCTAGCATAGAGGTCAGGGACTTCACTGTTTTATGTAACCTTTGTTTTATGTAACAATAAAGAAATTATTATTATTTTTATTATTATTATATAGGGTGGAGTATACCTGGTGGACTTTCTCAACGTGTACGGGCCGGGACTGGCGATCCTGTTCGTGGTGTTCGCTGAAGCAGCAGGTGTTTTCTGGGTGTACGGCGTTGACAAGTTCTCCGCTGACGTCAAGAGTATGCTGGGGCACTCTCCCGGTTGGTTCTGGCGCGCCTGCTGGTCTTATATCAGGTACGTGTAGTTGGTAATGCTGAAGAAAGCTATCTTTCTTAGGCGTTTGGGTCTGTACAGCGTAATATGAAACTAAGAGATTAAGTAGTCTAATAAAGGTAGTCTAATTCCAAGTTTCATATTAAATTCGACAATCCTACTTAGGAAATTGGTTTCGTATTTGGCGCCCAACATGGTACACATAGTTTATGTAGGTATCCATTTTTTCTGCTTGAATATAAAACTAAAGTAATGAAAGTTCATTCTGTACCTAAACCTGAATTTTACCTCTACTTTAATAATCTGTAAATTATATCTGTCTTATATCGTTTCATAAAAGTTCACACTATTTATTTGATTGAATCAGGCGTCACTTGGCGGAAGTCCCAAACCATTGTAAAAAAAATTAAAAACCCGCCTGCATAAAAAGACAAGTCAACTGAAAAGATGGAAACAAGATTAAATATTATAGGCAACATTATAACATGCAGTCCGAGGCATGCATAAAGAAAGTGACATTATGAATGATTTGAGTTATATGCCTCCGACTGCATGTTATAATGTTGCCTATAATATTTAATCTTGTTTCCATCTTTTCAGTTGACTTGTCTTTTTATGCAGGCGGGTTTTTAATTTTTTTAAATTTAATTTTTTATTTATTTCTTTTTAGTTATTATTTATATGATATACCTTTTTGAAATCCTTATAATAAGCCCTTTAATTTGACACCCATATTGCATTATTCTAAAAAAAAAATTTTTCCCCACTACGTATAATACGGCACCGTACAGCCGCCATGTTGGTTTTTTTATAACGCCACCTTCTTAAGAACACTTGGGCTGACGAGACAAATCTAACAATATGTAAATCATGGAAATCCGTTCAGCCGTTTGAAAGATATGAGGTAATAAAGAATATTACATACAAACTTACATACAAGATACGCGCGAAAAACATAACCCTCTTCCAGTCGGGTAAAAAAAGAAATATATGTAGCTTACTTCCGCAAACAATATATGCAAGATGTGCGCCCGCCCGCCCGCAAAAAAAGCACATGTACACATCAGTGCACACAATACTTGCACCTTCACCAATTAGACTACTCTACACGTGTTTCGCCCTTACCCGGGCATCCTCAGGAGTTAGATCGTGCGTAAACCAGCGCGGAACCGAATTCGGTCTTCTTCTTCTTATCGAACGAGGAATAGTGGCCACTTCTGGTGTTAGAATTTATCAAGCCGCCTGTGAGGCCTCTCTTAACGACTATCATCAGATGACAATAGCCGGGACCGACGGTTTAACGTGCCCTCCGAAGCACGGAAGCGTTCAGTTGTAATGCCACTTAACGGTCACCCATCCGACACCTGGCCGGACTGAGCGTTGCTTTACAAACGTGATCGAGTACGATCAGTCTGTCAAGTTGCGTCATGAGCGCTTCGGTACGCTACCGAATCCGGTAAGCTACATATATTTCTTTTTTCACAATTCACACAATTTATTGTGTGTAACTCCATATGGTGTAGCAGTTGGACTAACTATGACCTACGGGTTCAACTACTTTTCATCAGTATTTCATTTTAATTCGAATAATACTACGAATTATTGTTTATAAAACTTGTTACACGTTTAATATTGTCATGCCTTGACCGTCCAGCCCAGTATTCCTGCTGGTGCTGTTCGTGTTCTCCCTGCTGGCGCACGAGGACATGCTGGGCGGGGAGTACGTGTACCCCGAGTGGTCCATCACCGTGGGCTGGGTCATGACCGCCACCACCGTCTCCTGCATACCCCTCTACATTATTTACAAGTTCCTCATCACGCCGGGCAGCTGCTCGGAGGTGGGTGGACTTTTCATTAAATTACTTTTTGAGATGGATGTACAAACTGTTTCATCACCGTGGGCTGGGTCATGCATGACCGCCACCACCGTCTTCTGCATATCCCTCTACATTATTTACAAGTTCCTCATCTCGCCGGGCAGCTGCTTGAAGGTGGGTGGACTATTTATTAAATTACTTTTTGAGATGGATGTACCAACTGTTTCATCACCGTGCGCTGGGTCATGACCGGCATCACCGTCTCCTGCATACCCCTCTACATTATTTACAAGTTCCTCATCACGCCGGGCAGCTACGTGGAGGTAGGTGGAATATTAAATTACTATTGGGTCCCCACTTATGAAATTGGCGGATTTTCTCACAAATAAGAGCCCCGCAAACTACAGACTTTCTATCGACCGATAGTTTGGTCGGACCTTTATAATATGAAGAATCGGCCGATACCAAATCGTTTTAATGTGCGCACTTGCATGGTTCCCCATACTGATTAAAGCCCCGACCAAACTGTAGGCCGATAGGAAGTCTGCAGTTTGCCTCTAAGGAACCTCATCAATTCTATGAAATAAAATATTCATCAAAGGCTTGAATCATATCGAATAATGACCATCATAGACAACTATCAATAGTAAAAAATCCTTATTATAGTTTTCTATTCATAAAAAAACCCTAAAAATGAGTCCTCTTTTTGTTAGCAGAAATGACCACTTTATTTGTTTTAACTTACTCAAAACTTATTTTTTCGTTTTTAACCTAAGTGGCATACGTTATCTTAGTGTTTAAACATTAGTGCATAAAAGTTTTTAAATATTAACGTTCATGGTTGTTAAATTAATTAAAACAATGTTAGTATGGAAAATCAAACTTCTTTCAAATTCTCCACACAAAACGCCGATTTCATAGGTGTGGACCTAATATTTGAGACATCATTGCAACCTAAAGTAAGGAACTTACAGCGTCAGGTGCTTTTGTATTAATTTTAAAAGTTTCTTGAATTTCTAGTTGAAATAAGTTAACTTATCACAATAAAATTAGAAAAAGTTTATGATGGTTTTGCCAATATCAAGTGGCCCTACCATGAGTTGATGCAAATTGCAAACAGTGCCCCTACCATGAGTTGATGCAAACTGTATTCGCTACCGTAAACTTATAGCTTTCTCTCTCTTTTGCATTAACTGTGAGCAGTATTTCCAATAGTTTACGTTACCGTAAACAGTTTGCTTCATCTCATGGTAGGGCCAAAGATGATTCTAAGGGTGCTTCTACACGGTGCAAATAGCCCGCGCAACTTGAGCACTTGCGCAGGTTACACGCTCCGTGGAAACACGTGAGCGGGTCCAGCTCCATAGCACTTTCCCCCCACGCAAGTAACCCGCGCCTCAACATGCACAAGCTACATGCACCGTGTAGAAGCACCCTAACGACATATCTTATGCACAGAGGATCAGAACGATCCTGCGGCCGGAGGTGACGACGATACCTCCAGCGGATGCAACGCTGTACAGCCTGTGACCGGCGCACGCGCACCCCGCCCGCCCCCCCGTGCCCCCCAAGCCCCACCACAAACCACCCACCGTCGAGTGGCTTGTGTAGGCTTCACACGCTCAAATATAATTTTTACTCCTTTTAAACCTTCATGTTATAATATAATACATTTCTTCAACACCATAATGATGAATTTTCACACTTGATATTGAACTCTTTGTACTGTATTTTAAGTTGAATATAAATTGGAGAATCATATACAGAGTGTCCCAAAACTTTGCCACAGGGAGGGGAAAGTACCTTAAAATATTAATATTGAAAATTTTACTGAAAGAAAACTTCATTTTGTTTTTAAAAAGAAACGGAACTGCATTCAAATATTTTTTTAAAAATCGCTTATGATGCTAAGAGAAATTTGTAACAATTAAAATTTTAATGTTAAATTTCATGGTCTTCTTTTTGTTTAAGATGCTATGTCACTTAAGAAAAAATAATCCTAATGTAACCCTTAATAACCCTAACCCTTTCGATTGGTATCGTAGAAATAAATAAATATTTTTTTTCGTTTTTGGTGGGTTCGATTCCTGCCTGCCTTAAGCAGGCAATTTTTCAAAAATCTTTGAATGCAGTTCCAATTAATTTTAAAAATAAAATAAAGTCTTCTTTCAATAAAATTTCCTATCTTCAATATTTAAGGTACTTTCCCTCCGTGTGGCAAAGTTTTGGGACACCCTGTATATTAAGTAGATTGTTTAACTAATATAGCATCCATGAGTTTTGGAGACTACACTATCGGTCTCATAATAACACAAGTAAGGTAAGATATAAAAATAGTAAAACTGTATAGCATAGACAGTAATAAAATAATAAAAAATCTAGAAATATTCTAGTCAGTTAGATGTTTGTATCATCGCCATGAGCTCTATAAAATGCCTAGGCTGGCTCGATAATAACGCGTGTAGGAGCGTTGTTCTAATAGGTAAGTATTGAAAATGACACTGTACTTCTATTTATTAAGTATTGTTGGTTTCTTATCGATAAAAGACGAAAAAATCTAAAGAAATAGATTAACCACCTTCAAAAACATTCGATGGAAAACACTGTACTTTGAAATATTTTTTTGTAAATATAACATGCATATTAGAGCAATATAAAAACCAACCATAACAAAGTAATGAAATTAGTTAAGATTAGCTTAATCTGCCAATACAATATTATTATCTACGAATAAAATATTTCAACGATATTAGTATCATAAATTTAAATTCAAAGTGTCGTTTTGATAGAAAAAAAAATGTAATCTCCTACTTAAAACTTACATGTTTTATGACTTGAAAGTGATCGTAGAATTAAAGTAAGATTCCAAATGTAGCACAAATAACTTATTATACTTAATCTTTAGATATAATTTTGTAAATGAATGTTGCCAAAACTTCAAATGTTTTCAAAATATACAACTTAATAAATGTATACACAACGAAAATAACTAATAGATATAATTGTACAAAAATATGTTGTAAATATATTGCTGGGCAGACTATAATGAAACACATGTAACCGATGACTGTCTTTTTATCTTGTAATGGATGCATTAAATCTAAGCTAACCCCATAAGTGTAAAATGGATTAAGAATTAATGAAACTCCAGTGTGCTGTTACACTTTTGTATTCCCGGGCAATGAATACAAAAGTGTCGTTGTAACAGTCACATTTTTATATGTAACATACATGATATTATATATCTAGGAATGTAGACAAATTTAGTGGGATAATTAACGAGCTCAACAAATATCTAGTCATCGCTTAGTCGTGTGCATTAATTAGGTATACTTTATGATAACAGTTTGATTATAAATGTTTTATTCTGAGAAAAAGAAAATCTTCAAAAATATATATTTTATTTTAAAAATATTTAATCGCGTAGACATTAAATGTTAGCAACTTATATCGTTATTATAACTATCGTTATTCAAATGTAGAATTTACATTTTAATCGTAGCAAATGTAAAAGTAGAATTTAATATAGAATACAATATTTATGGAAAATGTAACTTAGGGAGCAGAGCATACCATAAAACAATAAAATGCATAACGTGCTCAAATAGTCATAATTGCTTAATTTTGGCCAAAATCTTTATTCTGTTTTACTATTGCATTTAATATTACGGCAAAATAATTATGAATAATTAGTCTGTTTGTCTGTAGAAGTGAATAGGAGTAGTGACATCGTTAAACAAATAAGTGTTTTTATAAAAAAAGTTTAATAATTATAGTTCATATACCCACAAATGATTTATTTTTGTTTCATATAAACTAAGATGTATTGTTTTGCTGTTCGTTGTGGATAAATGTTTCGGTGTTGTTGTATTAGACGTTGTATGTAATTGTTATAAGTGTCTAGAATAGATCGCCAAATATTGAGACTGGGCCTGCATCAGCCATTGCAGATCCATCTGGATATTTGTGTTACAAACTTGTAGTTTTATTTCTGAAACATCCTTAAATTAAAAAAAATACTTCTTAAGGCGGTTGTATGACCGAAAGTGGCGCCCTCCGGGGTTTTTATTTAATAAGTTATTAACAGAAAAAGATTTTAATAATGTTTATCGTGGAGATTTTAGGGCCCATAGTCTAGTATTTTTAGGAGGTATCACTACATGCCTTCGTAGTCATTCGTAGAAGTAGATAGCAAATGTGTCAAAAACGGCCACTTTTAGCAGTTTTTCTATCTACTTCTAGCAGTGACTACTAGGGAATGCAACGACACCGTCTAAAAATACTAGACTGTGGGCCCTAAAATCTCCACGATAAACATTATTAAAATTGTGTATTAGAATTATAATATTAAATAAAATTCACCGCGGCGCCACTTTCGCTCAGGGTACCACCACCTTAAATAATTTCTGAGAACAAATAAAAAAGTAACTCGTTGTTGCAACTTACCTACATCGAGGAAAAGCTTTCTGAGAAGGGGCGAGATCAGAATGATTATCACAGCGACGTTTTATTCCAAATATTCCAAAAGTTTCTTAAAATAGTGAAACTTTGTTTGTTGAATTTGATTTCGTAGTCTCGTAGCTCGTAGCATATTTGCTACGTAGACGTGGACTTTCTGTAGCGTAGCATTAAAGTACGCGAGCAGCAAATAATAATTGGGAAATATATTAACGCACTTTAAAAATAATGTAACACACATTAAAATTATTAGGTTTAAAGTTTAGTGAATGAACTATAAAATAATGGTATCCACTATAAAGTCTGCTTAGCTTCAAAATTAATACTTTGCACTATACAATTAAATTTTATAACTTTAGTACTTGTAGACCTTTGGTAAACAGACGATTAGCGAGAGCGAGCGTAGCGAGCGAGGAGGAGGTTGGTTCCATTGTGACCAACAACGCACGAGCCGAGCGAGCGTGCCGCGGCAGTGGCCGGCGAAGTGCCTAAACCGACCTACTGGCGTGTATCCATGATGCCACAAGTTGTTATCACCTTGCCATCTCTTTTTGACAGTTATCAATCTGACATTTTAATTTGTGCGTTCAGAAACTGGTTTCGTAGTTGGGATACAGTTAAAGTGCAAACCAATATTTTTGTAGTGATACAGTTTTATTTAAAGCTGTTTTCATCAAAGTCAAAGTACTATTAAATACATCCCATAATAATTTTGTTCCTATAGTAAGTAATAGTGACTGCCGCGACTACATCCTACTTACTACGCCTTAATAAAATCAAAGATCTCAGCAAGTCACAGTTATTTGCTGTTTGTTATCAGTGGATAGTTACTATCCACTGAAATCTAGCAGCTACTTTGTTTGTTTACGGAAAGTATTACTATGACAAAACTGAGTGGTAAGTTTACATTGCCGCTGGTGTCCCGTGTCCCTGGGGTCATTAAATTTATCATGGTAGCTATGCTACTGTAGACAAAAAAAATCTTATGAAAATTTTGTTGCTTAGGAGTCATTCTTATAGCCAATTTCAAGTACAATCCCAAAAACTTTAAATTCATTCTATTATTAAAGTTCGCGTTTGCCTATCGTCTTCGTAAAATAACTTATTTTATAACATAAAATAAATAGCTTAAAAAATACAGCACATAATAGACAATCTTAATAAGACTCTTTGTCTACAACCTTCGTACTTCAAATTGACAGCATCCGTCAAACATTGTCACTAAAATACATTTATAAATCACCAAAAAAACATTTATTTTTCGTGTTATTTCATCCCTAAATTCGTGAGTGAAGCAGTCGCGTTAATGCCAGGCTCGATTGAAGATGCACCGCGGAAGGGCACGCTATAGGATGCACCAGCCGCGTGACTCGCATGGCGGACAAATCTGTGAATTTTAATACCGGCTGTGTAAGTTATGTTATATTATAAAGGCCTACTCAAACCTGACCGGTATCCTGTACCGGTGGCGGTAACGGTATACCCGACCGGTATTTTGTATGGCATTACCGGCAGCTGTTGCGGGACACCTTTGAACTGTGCATTACTGCATACCCATCGGTTAATCGTTACCGCCACCGGTACAGGATACCGGTAAGATTTGAGATGCTCTTCTTATAGGAACAGCATCTCAGGTATGATCTCAAGATAGCTCTCAACGTTGAGAGTGGTTTATAAATACGGGCCTAAAGTCACTGATCCAACCTCAATATCATCCATCATCATCTTCCTCCTGGCCTTTTATTAATTTATTTGGGGTACTTAAATAGAGAGCAAATATTTGTCTTCTAACCTTAGCTTTTCCTTTTATATAATTCTGTAATCTGTAAATTTTCAAGAAAAAGCTTCTTGCTCTTAACATTTCAGAAGGCTTCTGATGTTTATCAGACCTAATATGGCCAGTATTAGAGGCTTAGTCTAGAATACAACATGGAAGTCTTTGGCTTAGTCTTTTTTTTTCTAGAGAACATTATCAGCTAGTATTGTTTATATCGGATAATTAGTAAAAATACTTCAGGACTTTTCATGTGCAAGCAATGTTTGCGTAAAATGTATACCTACAGCACCAGAAAGTAATTTTTCCCGAATAGACGCGAGTTATCCAAATTAATTTTCAATTTAGTACAGTTTTGTATTTTCTGTGGAAACTTTCCGTAGGCAGGTAGGTACATAATGCATAATTCCTTTTCTTTCTCATTCCAATTATTACTTACCAGTATAAAAAAATGGCAATTTCCTTGAAATTGTTGAGCTATCGTTAAGTTGGTCATGCATTTTGTCAGTAGAATTCACTAATTGTCAAAATTACTAATATGTTTTCATTAAAAAACCCCAATATATCCCATCAAATGTTCATTTTAAAATCTTGAGATGCCCTGGAAATTGCAGAACTTGTACGACTCTCATATAGAAGCTATAGCGAAATGGCTGAGCTGCAATGGCGAGGTGTGGGGCGTGGGGCCGACGGCGGTGTTCGCGAGCGCAGCGGCACTGTTCCTCTACAACGAGCTCGAGGCGACCGTGTTCGTCGCTGGAGACCATGCACATGTCTCCGTGCTGGAAAAGACGCTCATTGTTAGTATATAACTTAAATTAGACCCTATGGCCACGCAATAGTTACAGGCGGCGACTCGACTCGATATGCACGGGGGCTAATTTTTTAACCGACTTCAAAAATTTGAAAAGGTGGAGGTTATCTATTCGTCGCGTATATTTTTTTTTATTTATATGTATGTAACGATTACTCGAAGACGGCTGAACCTATTGAAATGATTCAAACGTTATTACATTAAAAAAATTTACAGATTGGTCCCATTTTTTTAAATTTTGAAATCGGTTCAATACTTTTCAAGTAATCTTGAAAAAAGCACGAAAATAATATGATTTTGTGTGAACTACCTCGATGATCAGTCGTATAACTTCTTTGTTTATGAACTGAATAAGATAATTCTTTTTTGTCGGTTAAAGAACTACACTTAAGATATCCCTTATATCTTAAGTGTAGTTCTTTAACCGACTTAAAAAAAGGAGTTTCTCAGTTTGACCCGCATGTATGTATGTTTCTCCGCGATTAACTCACGTTTGGCTGAGCCGATTTTTCTACCTACATAATACAAAAGGTACCTACACTAAAAATTAAAAAAAAATAAAAACTGTTTAAAAAAACAAAAAACCGACTTCAAAAAACCTACCTCTAAAAAGCAAGAAATAATATTCGTAATAATAAAAACACGTCTATAGAAGTCGGGTGTGACTTTTAGAATAAAAAAAAGGAATTTGTACTCCAGCCTCACCCGACTTCAATAGACGTGTTTTTATTATTACGAATATTATTTCTTGCTTTTTAGAGGTAGGTTTTTTGAAGTCGGTTTTTTGTTTTTTTAAACAGTTTTTTAAAGTCTTGTTTAATTAATTTTTGTTGCACCGCTGACAGAACTCACAGAAATGCCCCCCTAATCACACAAATGGGCGATATACATTCGCTAGCCTAAAAATTACAACTAAGCCATAAATTCTAAAACTACGTCTCGTAGGCTTGTCAATTCCATACAAATACAACAAATATCTGCGATTTACATATCTAAGCACATGTGACTTTAATTATATGAATCGGTTGAACTGCAGAACGTATTATACTATACTACTACCTATAGAAACTCAGCAATGGTTAGAATTAGGATCTTTGAATTTGTAGAGTTTCAGTTCAAAATAAATGTTGTTAGAACTCAACGGGTACGGCTTAGTATAAATGCCCTCGACTATTATCAAATAGTGCTTAATTTAATTGATAATTAAAACTGACAACGTTAAGTGCATTATGACCAGTAACCATGACTCTCGTATATTTTGTTCGCAGTCATCAATGGTGGCCGGAATGCTAGCACTGATGATACACCTTTGGGTTTGCAGCATGCGGTTCTTCCAATACTATTTGGATACCTTGATTAGAGATGTAAGTGGTTGTTTTAGGACCATTATTGCCCTCTCTATCAGTATGACCTTTTCGCTGTAAGACCATTTACGTTGGATGACATGAAAGCAAGATACCAAGATAGTTTATTTTTTTTGGTAGTGTAAGTACATATTCCGTACTAAGTATCGTTTAAAAACCTATGATTTTTAGGTTCGTAATCTGTTCGTAACTGTGTGAGCTTCAGAAGTCGGCAGACAATCGTCTTAATCTCCATTACAGTGAAGCCTGATCTCTAACTCCTTGGCCACGACACCGCGCGCGCGTCCTGCGTCTTGCGTCTTAGCAACCACTGCGCGGTCACGATGATGAGCTGAGAAGCCGACATCGAGATAGCGCGCAGTGGTTGCCGAGACGTATGACGCAGAACGCGCGCGGCCACGACAAGTCAAGTTACCCCAAGGCAATGACAACAACTCTTCATCACCCAGATTATGCGTGTGTTAGCCAACCTTACTGAAAATGTCGTCAGAGTCCCAACATGTTACTGGAGATGACCACGGCGGGGCTGCTGGGCGGGCAGGAGATGATGCCGCTGGGGACCCTAACGCGGTTCTTGCGGCAGCAGCAACCACAGATCCACATCACCGTGTGCTGGTTCCTCTCCCTGTGCTATGCGGACTACGTGCGGAAGCACTACTGCCAGCGGTTCAATATGCCCTACTTGGAACAGTGGTTGGTACTGAACTGTTGGGTTTGTTATCTTGCCATTTTTCATTATTGTAAGAAGATTGATTTGAATGAGGGTAGCAACAGCCTTTTGTGCCATGATACTAGTTTCAAATCAACAAGTTAGAGCTTGACGTTTGTGTGATTGGATCCTCGTTTTTTGTTGGCTTATTTACCTATCTGTTTAGTTTAATGATGATGATGATCTAAAATCTTTTGAGTTTATTTAGTCTAAGTCTTTGGCATTGCAGTTTGCTATCTATTAATATTAGCCAATAAGTATACCGTCTTTGACAAAGAACTTGTAGGCATTTAGTAATAACTTAAAAAAACCCATGGAGCACTTTTAGCATTATTTTACTAAATTTAAGCATCATCAATTGGGTTGTATTGTATTTTCTATTTTTTCGTAGGCATTCTTTGTATTTACTATATTTTACATGTGGAAACTTGTAATTGGCTTTCTATAACTATTTAAATTACCTACTTCATTTTAACCTAGCTGTAAGTTTTCCGAAGATTTGTTAAATAAAATAAACGCTGAGAAAATGTTAAATGGTAGCGACTTCTGAAACCAGAAGTCAACGCGACAGCTATGGTGTACCACCTACTGTGACTCCTGAACATTTTATGCATCTATGTAACGTAGTTCCCGTTACGAGCAGGCAAACCGAACTTCACGAGCGAGCCGCGCACGGGGTGCACCGGACCATGGAGAAGGTGAACAGCTTCGTCGGCGGCGTCCATCAGCGGCTGCGTGGGTACGCAGCGCCCGCCAGCACGACCAGTGACGCGCACACGTAAACACCCACTCACTATTCACTACCTTCCATACCAAAAAAAATGAAATGCCTTCCATTGTACAATATAAGCCTCGGCACATATCTTTAACGGTGAGAGAAATTGGGAGGGATTACTGCGAATGTTTGCAGGTGCCCCGCCCACGTTTTCCGCCAATGAGACCCAAAAATTACTTCTGCGTAACTGATGTCGCCTTTAAAGATACGTGACGAAGCTTGTATCAACTATCCACATGCCGAATCATAGCTGGGCCGTTTCCTAATCATTACCATTAGTGATGCGCCGAATGTAGGTTTAACCGAATACGAATGTTCGGCCGAATATTCGGTCCAAAATGTACCGAACCGAATATTCGGCCGAATAATTCGGTTCAATTCTGCCCAGTAAACAGGTTATACACGTGTCGGGCGGGCGTTTGCCACAGCAACTCCTTCTCTAGCACGGCTCGCTCAATCGATGTGCCGCTCTTTCGGTTACAAATAATTGCAGTTCGGAACTGCATACTTTGAAATTTATTATTACGTTGATGAAAGTCTTTGAAGATGAGTCATACATTGACATTTATTAAAAAAAAAACATAATTTGATTATACATTTTAATACTAGTGGTGGTTTAAAAATAAAAAAGATAGCAGTTTTTATTGTTTAAAAAAATAGGCATGTTTTTGAAATGCCTAAAAACGAGAGCCGTAGCCTGTACGTTTTGATTTTTTGAATATCTATCAAAGATTTTGAAATCCTCTTAATCTTTTTTATTTTGTCAATAAATAATTGGTATTATTGGTATAATTTAAACATTCGGTAATTATTCGGCAAATTAACCGAATGTTCGGCCGAATACGAACATGAAAAAATATGCCGAATTTGCCGAATACGAATATTCGGCCGAACATTCGGCGCATCTCTAATTACCATAGTAAATTACAACTACGTTTGGTCATGTTCATTGCGTCGGCAATTTGAAACTAGAAAGTAAACTACAAACAAACACCGCAATGTATGCTAATTACTTACCATAGAAGATAAATTACAAATTTTAATGTTTATAAAATAGGCCCGGGGGTTTTGTGAAGTGTACCAGTAGTGACGTGTAACATAATGTCTGATGGAATTTCCTCAAAACTTATTTGATGATTGATTAATGAAGAACCAGCTAAAGCAGTTATGTGTTGTAATAAAAATCGGGAACACACTAGGCCGTATTAGCTTCGTGGACCCTGTATCTGATCCTCATAACTTGAGTTCTTTTGCCCAAACTTGAAAAAGTAGACCCTACTCAAGTAGACCCCACTTTTGATCTTAAAAGAAGCATAATAATATTTGCCCCATGTTCATTTCGCTGTTTGTTCGTTCATTTGAAAGCATAATGTGCCAAGCGAAGTCAAAGGACATCAGGCACATGAGACCCAAAAGTGTATAAACATAATTCTGTTATCTATAAACACTCTATGTTACTAGAATCATAAAACAGTAGCAACATTATTTTTTAACTCCTTCATTTAGCTTTAATTAATTATTGAAAAAAACAAAAGTATATCAATGAAACGGACATCTTTGTTAGCGATTTCACAAGTCTCCCCTGAGTATATTTGTTCTGTGGCACAAGTTATTGCGCATTAAAAAAATTGTTTAAAAAAACAAAAAACCGACTTCAAAAAACCTACCTCTAAAAAGCAAGAAATAATATTCGTAATAATAAAACACGTCTATTGAAGTCGGGTGGGGCTGGAGTACAAATCCCTTTTTTTATTCTAAAAGCCCCACCCGACTTCAATAGACGTGTTTTATTATTACGAATATTATTTCTTGCTTTTTAGAGGTAGGTTTTTTGAAGTCGGTTTTTTGTTTTTTTAAACAATTTTTTATTTTTTTATTTTTAGTGTAGGTACTTTTTGTATTAGATAGTGTAGGTATATTATTTAGGTAGAAATTAAAATCGGCTCAGCCAAACGTGAGTTAATCGCGGAGAAACATACATACATGCGGGTCAAACTGAGAACCTCCTTTTTTAAGTCGGTTAAAGAACTACACTTAAGATATCCCTTTTCCAACAAAAAAAATAATTATCTTATTCAGTCCATAAACAAAGAAGTTATACGACTGATCATCGAGGTAGTTCACACAAAATCATACTATTTTCGTGCTTTTTTTCAAGATTACTTGAAAAGTACTGAACCGATTTCAAAATTTAAAAAAATGGGACCAACTTGGGAGTTTACTTAATGTAATAACGTTTGAATCATTTCAATCGGTCCAGCCGTCTTCGAGTAATCGGTGTACATACAAAAAACAAAAAAAAAAACAAAAAAAAAAAAAAAAAACTGGTCGAATTGAGTACCTCCCTCCTTTTGAAGTCGGTAAAAAGTCTGCCGGATGTCAGTCAAATCAACTGTCAAAAGCGTTTTGTTACGTGTGACATATGCACAGATTTAGCGTTTGATCTGGTTCAAACTCGTACATTGTGGTGCTAATCTGTATCACTAACGCAGCTAACGAAACGTGTTGTCGTGAAACTGCCGCCGGACCGCCTAACTCTCTCGCTTTGACTCTGGCTTTGGTTTATGACGTCAGTGCACTGTCCGTCCTTGTCATCCTGTTATGCTATGACAAGGATGGATATAGTCTAGCTATCGCTCTGGCTAAAGCTTTGAGTTAGGCGGTAGGGCCCCGGGTGTTGCTATTTAGTGTCGGGGTTACCAAAAAAATACTTTCAAACGTAAATAACTCTTAAAACATAAATCTTTGTAAAAATCTGTATATTTTCTATGACTTACTAATTCCATGCCTACATTTTGAAAAAAACAGAAACGTTATACATTCTTGGGTTTTTTTCTATGGGACTCTGCCTGATGTCCTTTTGGCACATGATCTTAGCTTTAGGCCATAATGTTGCTCACTAGAGTGATAGCGGGGTGCCGAAGGGAGCGTCGTCGGTGGCGGTCGGCGGGCCCGTCGGTGCGGTGGAGCGGGCCAGCGACGGGCCACGCTCCAAGGAGTTATGCGTGCGACTCGTCAGCCAGTCGAGCGAAACGACTGTTGATGCAATTGAGAAACTCAGAGCCTATATCACAGTAAGTTGGCAACACTTCAGGCTTGCCATTGTCTACTAAAATCTACCCTAGAACACACCCCGGGCACTCCATACAAGCGCCGCGTTTAAACTACCTATTACACAGACGCTACACAGTGACGTTTTTGCACACGTGCAACTGTGTGCGTGAAGTCTAATAGGGCTATTGAATGAACACACGATTTAGCACACGAACTCGCGGGGTGGGGTGAGGTAATTGATTGTGGGGCGGGGCCGAGTTTCCTTTCTGTACGGTGGTAGTACTTATATCTATTCTGTGCCTAGAAGCTCATGAGTCGAGGTTTTACAGCTTTTTCTCCGTGTTCAAAACATTTCATGTTTACACCCCAAACTTTTAAACCTTTGAAAAGATATTATGCTACAAATCTACGACCCAGAAATAACATTGTCTTTTCATCCTCAGGCAACAAGATGCACTTGTTGCGGTCCACCGGACGCCTGCGTCGCTGGTGCTGTATGCGCCACCACGGAGGCAGCTCAGCCTTGAGGACTTCCCCTGGCGCAATATGGCTGAACTGCCATTCGAATGATGTTTATATATGTAATCAATTATGTTATAAAAATTCTGTTTTTAAAAGTGGTTTGATTTCAAAACAAGAGGTTTTATTTCTCAAGGTTTTTCTGGCCTACAGCCAAACCAGTTTCAACGGGGAGAAGGTAACTGGCTTGGCGCTCTATTAATGCCAACGCAGCGCTGGCTTGGCTTGAAAAACTGTTTCCACAAGCCAGCTTTGTATAATCAATGCTTAACATCATCCACCCTTCATTTACCCAAGGATGGGATGGGAACAAAAGTGGCATGAAGGTAGCACTTGGACGTATAAGCCACAGGTATTATACAACGTGTTACAAAATAACCCCTAATGCCGAATATGGTAGATAGGGACCATCAAACTGAACAACTTTTACTATGGGACCAACTCTGAAATCGCAAAAAAAACAGCTGTTTTTTTGATATTTTCATTATTTTGTATAGAACAGCTGATTTTTGCCCATAGTAAAAGTTATTCAGTTTGATGGTATCTGTCTACCATATTCGGCATTCTGTAAACGTTATACAGTGTGTCCCTGGATAAAGTGCAATCCCGAAAGGGGGCGATACTAGACTATGAGTAATAAAAAAAACAATAAAAATAATCTAATTTTTTTTTTTTTGCAGAATTAAGATTTGTAATTTTTTACAATGGACAATGTACAAAAAATAATATTCATGGGATACAATATAGAAGCATACTTGTCGTTGGCTACGCCTAGTGTTTCTAGCGCCTGCAAATGACTATGCAAGTTGTCATAAAGATTGTTAATAGGGTGGTTTTCCCCCTTATTCTGCAATAAGACGAGGTTCAAGATTCCTCTTACATAAGTCTCGATTAAAATATCCTCTCGAGCAAATCGTGCCTTCAAAGCATCTAGAGCTTTCTGATAATTCTCACCACTAGGTGGGTAACTCTCGATGAGTTGACGGGCATTTGATTCGGGAGTCATTGACTGGAGTAAGTATTGGAACTTGTCTAGGTCCTCTAGGTCACCCTCGTGTATTTTCCTGAACTGGCCCCACCAAAGCAGCCAGTTTTTTACGTTGCCATCGAACTTCATTAGTTCTAGCTTCGGTAATTGCAATCATCTGTTTTTGTTGCCACCGGCTGAATCTGCGTTTGACTTTACCGTGTCGGCTGATAACAAAGACGTCTCACTTTGACACTTCATTGGCGAGATTTTCTTATAGAGACCTTGTATCATTTTAAATCTTTTACGATAATCCACTGCTTTGTCTTGGTCGGATTGAAAAGCCTGCTCGTCAAATTGTTCCGCAGCACACCATTCATCCCGTACTGCATTTTCAATTTCGAAAAGTTTGTCAGCGGTATCTGATAATAAGGCATACAGGTCTTGAAAATCATCGTACCTTTGTTCACCTGCTAGTTGTTCGATTTCGTTCACCTGCGTAGTAAATTCCCTTCTTAGCTGCGTTCTTTTCCGCCGCAGCGCAATCATTATTCTTTTTGTCCAAATTCACGAGTCGCCACAATGTTATTGAATGAAAGATGGGCTGGGCTTAAAGATTGCTATATTTTAAAGAACACAAACAGGGAATTATATTTTAACATAAATTAAAATCTACGAAGAATAACAGGCAACCCGTTGCTAAGAAACTAACATAGAGCAAGAGACCACAGTGTAGAGAACCAAGTCCCTAAAATGGTAACAGCCTAAAAATCTATCACAGGTAGTGAATGGATTTTGTTCATTTAAAAAGTAACGTAATGCCAGATACTTCAGATAGATCACAAATAAATCACAAAAATTACATTGTCTAATTTAGCAAAAACAAAATTGATTTAATATTTTTTTGTATTTTTTTTTTATTTCTCAATTATATTCTAGTTTCGCCCTTTTTCGGGATTGCACTTTATCCAGGGACACCTGTATATTCTGCTCTGTGCCACAGGTAGGTACCACAGGGTAAGCTACTGTGACTGTGAGTATGACCCTCAGCGAAAATTTTTCTATGTCTATGATAGTGACAGTGTCTATGCTATCCCAAAAATGTCAACCAAATTGAGTCACGTCACGACTTGTCAATATAAAGCAAAATTATGACCAAGAAGCTTATACCCCCAATGACAAAATGTTGACAAGATGATAAACACTATGCAGTCTGTCGTTACACTTACATACAAGAAAAAAAACTATTTACAAATAAACTGTTAAATCTGTACATTATTAGAAAGTCAAATGGTAAAATTTATTGTTACTCGTGATATAAAAATCTTGTGATGTGGGAGGATTTATGGAGTTTCATACTTACTGAAGGTTCTAAGGTATCCTGTGTTAATAACTTTGGATACATTCTCAGACCAAATAAAAAAGTAAAGACGGAGTCTTCCGACAAAGCGGTGAGGCGAGTAAAACTACGCCTTGGCTGTGTACATACACAGTTTACGCACACAAATATAACGAAACTACGCCTTGGCTTTCGTTCGTCATTGGGCGTTCCATATCGAACCCTGCCGCCCGGCCCCCGCCCGCCCCCTAGTACGCACACATGTACCATCAAAAACCGGCCTCACTTAGTTGTTCACAACCACTGCGCAACGCTCCATCTTCCTTTTTTATTTGATCTGAGGATACATTAATTACAAAAAAAATACTTAAATGGCAATGAAACCCGTACTACTTGCCCACTACTCAAATGGCCAACATCCTATGCGTTTGAACGCTATGCTTGCTGTTTCAAAGCTTGAAAATAAGCAATAAACTGTAAAATTACGTGCCGTAAGTTTGTCAATTCCATTCCATACAATAGGTACATCAAAGTCTGTCATTTACATAAGTTTGCGACATGTGATTTAATCATCTTTTGCTCATATTGAAGCTTTAAAAGTAAGCGCAGCGTTCAAACTTATAGTATAGAATGTTGGCCATTTGAGTAGGGGGGCTGGACGGACCGGCACGGATAGACGTTACGTTAATTTGATCATGTGAGAGCAACATGATCGTCATCTGCGAGAACCGAAGTGCCCCAGACCTTTACAAAGAAGTCAACCAACTTCTTCAACATATTTACACCTAGCCTTTTCATTACTGTAACACGATAAAACCTCCCGTCAAATGTTTTGTAGCTAACAGCTATATGGCGATATGAGAGGTCGATTTTCCTATTTCTTTCGCGCATACATTTATCAAATCGTACCTATCTCTACTGTTTCTCTCCCTTCGTAGAACACTTTGTACTAATTAATGTGGTGGGCGTTGCCCAATCATTTTCTTAATCAGTATCAGTATTTATCAGACTTTTGTAATAGACAGTGGAATGGGCGAAATGCGGAGAGACTGTGGTGTCTACAATTCCCACCGCGCTGTGGGCCGTCGGCGCGGCGGCGCTGGCGCATCGGCTGCTCGGCGCGCTGTTTAGGAGGTTCCTTTTCAGGCGGGTTCCACTATGGGAGCTGGTGCTACAGGTTCGAATAACCCACACATTAGCTGTAAATGTTCCATCTCAAGTTTCATCAGCATCTAAGCAATTTGGCCTGACAAATATTTGCCAGATGGTTAGGTCGGTACTAACGATTACAAACTCAACACGCGTGGAAGATGTGGTTGTACTTTCAAAGCATTATGGTACCCATTGACAAATACAATTATGAGTCAATACTCAATATTAGCATGCCCAAAGTGTAAAGTTCCTACCGTCCATTCTGAGTCGTCAGATCTTCGTAAACCGGTTGAAAGTTACATGAGATGTTTTTTACAGAATCTCCTGTTCATTTGGATGGTGATATACAGTTTACACTTCTGGGCGGTGTTGGTTAGTGTTGTCAAGGTGATCGTCGAGTACTGTTACACAGAGGCAAGTATTCATGACAAGTTATTTTACCTATCCAGTCCTAAGGCATGGTAACAGCCAGCTGATTTTGCAAAAATCGCAGCTGCTGAAAATCTTGGGTGAGAATAATCTTTCTTAGGTGACTCCATCCATTTGCCCTATATATCGATTTGGATTGGTCAGACATTTATCAAACTAGCAGCCACCCGCGTGGTTCCCGTTCCCGTGGGAATATCGGGGTAAAAAGTATTCTGTTTTAATCTAGGCTATCTCCTATCTGTGTGCCAAATTTCAACCAAATCCGTTCAGTAGTTTTAGCATGATTGAGGAACAAACATCCAAACCCACAAACTTTCACTTATAATATTATGAGGATCTAAACAGTCAAAGCTCATCGTGCGGCTAAAGAAGGACTTTTAAAATCCTGACGATCTGAAGTCAATTATCTCAAAAATTCCGAGATCTCAATCTCACTGTTTGAGTTGTTTTATCACTTATGTGCTATTTCCTTCCCAGAACAATACTTTGCCTCAAACAGAAGAGGAGATAGAGGGCAAGAAGGTGCTACAGCAATGGTTAGTGTGGATGTGCGGCGCGGCGCCACTGGCCCTCTACCTGCACACGCAACCGCGCCCCGAAGTGCCGCCGCTCATGATATGGTTATTGATTGATACTGACCTGTAGCAGGGCACTATCCCTCCGCGCGCAAGTATGAAGCGCTTGGCGTCCTCTGAGAGGGAAAAATTTCATACGTCAGAAAAGATAACACCTACATGATAGAAAGAGAGGCAACTACTAAGTGAATGTTTTGGAGAAGAGAGCACTGTGCGACCTTAATTGAACTTTATTGTGTCGGAGCAAGAGTCGCAACTTATTTAAACGATTTTGCGGAGTGCAACTTCTGTACGTTAGTACTATTACCTATTCTGTGCCTGTAGTAAGGACCTTTCAAGTCACGGATTCAATGGACGCACGAACGATCTGAACTGCATGAGGGACGTTTGCATTGGTATTTTGCTCAATTCCCACAATCATTTACTATTACCAGTCCAACCAGATATTTTTATTTGGTATTCTTTAAAATTCGATACTTCTTAGTACCTAAGGGTTTTGTCCGTATATGGCTATACGCAGAGCAAATCCGTACGTGTGGTTGAATCCTATACTACCTAGTTAAAAAAAAACACGTTTCAATTTATATTTTAAAAATTAAACTTGACAAGATTATGATAGGTATTTCGTATTTATGATAATGAGTACCTGTGTTGTCTGAAAATCCACATCCTAGGTATCGTATCGACATTTATAAAAAACCTAGAGGAAAGAAGACTAAAATAACGACATTGCTCTCTAGCAATGTCGTTATTTTAGCTTTTAGCAGAATACTTTATGACCCCTCTGGGTCATAAAGAATTCTGCTAAAAGCAATGATTTACAAAAACATCTTATCTCTATACAAATGTCATCACTTCATAGATCTTAACTTAAATGACAAAAACACTTTTACCACCCTTATATCACACTTTAAACTCTTCAACCCCCGGAAAATGTGACATAGATATTTCATTGTTGTCCGGCTACCGGTAACCACGTGGGGTTTAATGAATTAACCACAATTATTGCTATGTCTACAGGATAACAACGAGTCCATGGCAACGGCGAGAGATGGGCGCGTACGGCTACTACCTCAACCGACCTCTAACTCCCCTGCAGTCAAGCACGAACGTAGACAATCGGAAACAAGCTCTGACCCTTAGAAAGGCCTTCAGTGACTCCAAAATTGTCCTCAAAGAACCCCCTAAGAAAAGACGATACTCCAAATCTGTATAAAATTTTCATATTAAATAAAAATTCAATTCCGTTACAATGCCATTTCATTTTATTTTTACCAACACCATAAAAACTAAAATTACGACTGCCGTTTCCGTTTACGCGCGGCGTTTAAAAAGAGAACAGCACCACTTCCGGGTCATAAATAAGTTTCGCTAAGAACAATAGACAAGCAAGTTCAAAAAATTATTAATTATTAGAACAACAGATGTCACTGATTCCATATTTAATATTCTTAGATCGCGCTGTTACGATTTTTTTGCGAGCGTTTATATAGTTCCCTGGAAATAGGCAAAGCATACTAACCTTGCGTAGGGTGTACCGTGATCAACAAGGCGGTTGCCCCGGGCTGGCTCCGACCATCGCACTGCGGTCGGACTTAGCTAGTCTGTGACTATCCCTCAATGGGGTACGTCGTACGTATAATTTTTGGTAGTAGGACTAGCGTGTCGCGCAGTCCTTCATCTAATATTAAAAGCAAGCCATAATATTATAGTTTCAAGCAAGCAAAGCCGAGCAGAATAGCAGAAGACTTGTACTATTATGTATTCTGAGGCAGAACAAGAATAAGCATTTTATTAAACGAACCACTGACGTCCATTATATAATGGACGTCAGTGAAACGAACACACACGCACGCTAGTCTGATGTCCATGTCCAGAGGCATCAACTTTAGCGAAATACGCAAGCAACTTTTAGCGTAAACGATTCAAAAGTGCTTAATTATAAAGTTTATTTAAATAAAGCCATTTTACGTGCCGGACTACAGCTGCGCCACAAAAAAAACTTGGAAATCTGACATTTTGACTATGCCATGATGAAGTCTATAGTTTGTCGGAGTTTGTCGCCAAAAACCAGAGTTTGTCGGTCTTCCGTTTAGGAGATACATGTGGCTCAGCTGTAGAGACGTCTCTACAGCTGCGCCACACAGATCTCGAAAACGGAAGGTCGTAGCGAAAATCTGATTACTTGTATTAATATCTCTACAGAAGTGTAGAAATATCTCTACAGCATATCCCCACATATCTTCTAAACGTAAGATTGACAAACTCGGATTTTTGGTGACAAACTCCGACAAACTAATGGCTACACACTCGAGTTATCAGATTTTTGCTACGACCTTCCGTTCTCAAGATCCAGGTAGAAAGGTCTCCACAGCGTATCCTCACATATCTCTTAAACGCAAGATCGACAAACTCTGGTTCTTGGTGACAAACTCCGACAAACTACCGGCTACACTCACGAGTATTCAGATTTCTGTTACGACCTTCCGTTTTCGAGATCTGTGTGGCTCAGCTGTAGAGACGTCCTCTACAGCTGCGCCACACGTATCTCCTAAACGCTAGACCGACAAACTCTGGTTTTTGTGCGACAAACTCCGACAAACTAACGGCTATACATACAAGTAATCAGATTTTCGCTACGACCTTCCGTTTTCGAGATCTGTGTGGCGCAGCTGTAGAGACGTCTCTACAGCTGAGCCACATGTATCTCCTAAACGGAAGACCGACAAACTCTGGTTTTTGGCGACAAACTCCGACAAACTATAGACTTCATCATGGCATAGTCAAAAAGTCAGATTTCCAACTTTTTTTTTATGGCGCAGCTGTAGTCCGGCACGTAGCCATTTTGACTTTGATTTTAGTCCAAGTTTATAGAATAGGTAAGCAGTGTTCTCATAAAATAACCGGTTATTTATACCTTCTACACAATGTGTAGAAGGTATATGTCATAATTACACAAGTTAGTTGTCGAGTCCTGTGGTTAAAGTCAAGAGCTCTACGAATAATCCAAGCGATTTAAAGCAATGAATATACGTATCGTAACGTTATCGAACTAGGTTTCGAAAGCTATTTTAAGCGACTAATAACGACTCATTCTCACTAGGCGATTTTAGTTAATCAATTATTATCATTGGACAACAAAAAATGTAGGTACGCGGTATGAGATTGAAAGTCGGTTTAGACCAAGGGTGGCCAACCTTTTCGACACTTGGGCCAAAATTCGGAAGTAGAATTTTACCCCGGGCCGCACTACCAAATTTTATAGTTCGCGCCAGATAAGTCAGACTTTAAAAAATGTGCTCGGCTCCGTGGACCACAAGGTAACAGACGGCGGGCCGCGGGTTCGCCACCCTTGGTTTAGACGGTACAAATCGCAAGCGATTTAGAAGTTGATTAACTAGTTTCGCGTCGTGAAAACTCTTAAATTATTGAAGCTATTCAAATTAAAAAAACAGTTTTGTATTGCGATTTTGACTTACCATTTTGCCATTTAGCTACCCAAGAACAGGGTGGGGCGTTTGCAGTTTAAGCCAGTCAGTATCCAGGACATTGAGCTAATTCCAAAAAAATACATAGCGATTTTGATTTTATGTACAATAATTGTCATATTCTTGACATTTTGCGGGCGATAAATTAGGCATAGTGTAATGTCCTTTTCTTTAATTATTTCTTGGTCCTCGCCTGTTCCCGTTTTTAGGAATCGGATTTTCTTCTTGAGGCGCCATTTGCTTCGTTGGAAAGCGTCGTCGATAGATATAGGCCCCATAATATCTTCACGTCAAACAAAATAGATTTTATTTTACAGTTAACATTAAATATGCAAGGTGATATGTATAATTTTGAATGTATTATTGTAAAATAAAGTAATAGAAGTACTTCTGCTCCATATTAAATCATAGATTAAGGGGCGGTAATAGGAAAACATGGTGTGCGCGGGCCATATTTTTATATAGAAAACGTAAACTTGTAGCCACCAAAAAAATCATACGACAAGCTAAAGAGTTTACCTAGTTGCTACAAACATTATTTTTCGTATAAACCTCACAGATGATTGTAAAAAAAATCAGAATATCATCAAAAGCGCTTGTTGCGGGCCATATTTTTGGCGTAATTAATAGCGTAAACGTATTGAATTCTACATCAAAATACACTTTAACGTACTGTGCAGTTGCTCCAATAACTTTTTTTCAAGAAAGATAATTGTGCTAAAGATAATGATGAAAAAACAACGAAAAACATCGAAAAATTGCAGAAGTGAGGTAATTTTCCATACTCTTTACACGTAAAGAAAAAGACAGAGAGAAATGATTTCGCATAACGGAGCCCGAGCCATTTTTTGCCCAATTTTAAATCAAAACCTGGGTACTTGCATGCCCTCCTCCCCTCCATGGACGAAAATTCGTCCAAGCCTCCACCCCGTTTCCGTATACAACGCTATGCCAAATAATACTAACGTTACACAGCAGATAGCAGCACTGCCACTGATTAGATAGCACTGCCTCTGATAAGATAGCACTGCCTCGTTTCATCTGTGTGTGTAGTGATAAAAATGTGCTGCTTAAAACAAACGCAAACAATCCATTACTGTTAAATAGCTTACCTATTAGAAGAGTAATAATATCTGAACTTAAGAGCCCGTAGCGATTTTGCCATTGACTGCAGCTCTCTCGCCCGCACATTTCATGTTTTCTCAAGATTTCTTAAATCTGAGTGAGGCCACTTTCCTCAATATAAGATTACAGACATTTTAAAATATATTTCAGTTTTTTGTTGGTAAAGTACAAAAATTTGTCGTTTCTAACAGGCAGTCAGCAATCGCTACGGGCTACGGAAATACTTTCGAAATAATTCGCTATCGTTCTCATCAATCAAAATGTTTATAGCAAAATTTCTATTTAGCTTCCACCCGCGACTTCGTCACAATCCCGGTTATAAACTATTTCATCCAAATCCGTTCAGCCGTTTTTGCGTGATTAAGAAAATAAACTTACACATTTATAATATTAGTACAGTCAATGGGGGATACTTGAGACTATAGTTAGTTTTACATAGGACACGAAAAATATTAACGTTTTACGTACCCTGTTAAAACTGTATCTCTTCCGTTGTTGACAGCAACTTCTCTGCTCCAGCACTATGTAAATGAGGCCATAATTGTCAAAAATTATCATTCGAAATGTCCTAAGTAATACTGTAGTCTCAAGTATCCCCCATTGACCGTACTGTGTTTTTACGACACAATCAAAATATATCGCGACATATGAGTCCACTAAAGCACATTGCATATAGGGAATGGAAATCCGTATATATTTCAAAATCCGGATTTTTAGGAACGGATATTTGGTCAAATCCGGATTATCCGAATATTACGGATTTTTTATAAAAATATTTTCTTTTTTATAAAAATAAATCATTTCTGCCATATAGGTTCACTAATGTGATGTCTTATATTTAAGTAAGTGGATTCAATGAAAGGACAATATTAATAAAATCCAATACTTTTTGTCATAAAATACTACAATATTGTGATGTTACCTATTGCTCAAATGTAATTAAAATAGTCAGTGTATGATTCGCTTGCGATTTGCGAGTAGGTGACGTAAGCGATGGTTCGCATGAGCGCTTTTGCGACGTTTTATCGTGCGATTTTTCTAAAGCTTCGAATAGAACACAATGCAACTGACTGTGGAACGGGATAAAAAATATCGCGCGTTAAATAGATCGCTCGTGCAAACACACAGTAGAGAAGTCATATGTTCTATTCCGAAACGTTAGAAAAATCGCGCGATAAGACGTTGAACAGCGCTAATAAAACAAAATATCATAGACTTTTTATAAAATTATACAAATGCACCTAACAAAAAAAGAAATATATCATAATAACTAGCTTCCGCCCGCGACTTCGTCTGCGTGGAAAGTTTTTTCACTATCCCTCGGGAACTATACTTTTTTTCGGAATGAAAGGTACCCTATGTCCTTCTCTGTACCCCTGACAACGTGTATGCAAAATTTCATGATGATCGGTTCAGAAGTTAGGACGTGAAGGCGTAACAAACAAACAAACAAACGGACTTTCGCATTTATAATATTAGTAAGGATATATTAATACTATTAAAAATGTACATAACTAAACAACATAATATGTTGTTTCCGGCTCCATCATCAGACCCTGCAAACTATTTCCCAACAAAGAACTCGTCAAAACGATTAAAACAAGCCCAAATTTGATGGGGTTGCACGGTTTCAATATTGAGTTCCTATGGCATGGCCTTTCAGCTTCATCATCAGACCCTGAATCTCGTTTTCCATTAGAGTACTTGTCAAGACGATTGTAACGAGCCCAAACACGATGGGGTTGTATGGTTTCATCATAGAAATCCTGTGGCCTTCTTCCGGATCCATCACCATAATATTGCATTGCCTTCTAGTTCTGACTTATGTTCAAAGTTTCAAGTTTCTAGCTCATTGGAAAGCTAGTACAAAATCGTTCACAAACTTTCCGAAGAAACAAACAACGAACACACAAACGAGAAAGCAACCTAATAAAAACGTGTTAAAATAGCATCTACCGTCTAGCTAGTGTGAGAAACGAAGTGTTCCATTTCCAGTTTGTTCCAACTGAGTGAATAGCAATTGGGGGAATAACAACTAAAGTATTTCACTTAAAGCAACGTGCCGGACTACAGCTGCGCCACAAAAAAAAAAAGTTGGAAATCTGACTTTTTGACTATGCCATGATGAAGTCTATAGTTTGTCGGAGTTTGTCGCCAAAAACCAGAGTTTGTCGGTCTTCCGTTTAGGAGATACATGTGGCTCAGCTGTAGAGACGTCTCTACAGCTGCGCCACACAGATCTCGAAAACGGAAGGTCGTAGCGAAAATCTGATTACTTGTATGTATAGCCGTTAGTTTGTCGGAGTTTGTTGCACAAAAACCAGAGTTTGTCGGTCTAGCGTTTAGGAGATACGTGTGGCGCAGCTGTAGAGACGTCTCTACAGCTGAGCCACACAGATCTCGAAAACGGAAGGTCGTAACAGAAATCTGATTTCTCGTGTGTGTAGCCGGTAGTTTGTCGGAGTTTGTCACCAAGAACCAGAGTTTGTCGGTCTTGCGTTTAGGAGATATGTGAGGATACGCTGTGGAGACCTTTCTACCTGGATCTTGAGAACGGAAGGTCGTAGCAAAAATCTGATAACTCGAGTGTGTAGCCAGTTTGTCGGAGTTTGTCACCAAAAATCAGAGTTTGTCAATCTTACGTTTAAAAGATATGTGGGGATATGCTATAGAGATATTTCTACCTGGATCTCGAGAACGGAAGGTTGTAGCGAAAATCTCACATATCTCCTAAACGCAAGACCGACAAACTCTGATATTTGGCGACAAACTCGGTCAAACTACCGACTATAGATATGACTAATCAGATTATCGCTACGACCTTCCGTTCTCAAGATCCAGGTAGAAAAGTCTCAACAGCGTATCCTCACATATCTCCTAAACGCAAGACCGACAAACTCCGACAAACTACCGGCTACACACACGAGTAATCAGATTCCTGTTACGACTTTCTGTTTTCGAGATCTGTGTGGCTCAGCTGTAGAGACGTCTCTACAGCTGCGCCACACGTAAGTTTCAAGTTCAGTATCTCCTAAACGCAAGACCGACAAACTCTGGTTTTTGTGCGACAAACTCCGACAAACTAACGGCTATACATACAAGTAATCTGATTTTCGCTACGACCTTCCGTTTTCGAGATCTGTGTGGCGCAGCTGTAAAGACGTCTCTACAGCTGAGCCACATGTATCTCCTAAACGGAAGACCGACAAACTCTGGTTTTTGGCGACAAACTCTGACAAACTATAGACTTCATCATGGCATAGTCAAAATGTCAGATTTCCAACTTTTTTTTTGTGGCGCAGCTGTAGTCCGGCACGTCTTAAAGTAACTATAAATATACTTATTTGTAAGTCATTTTGTGAAATATTGAAAGTTGCTCTAAGTGAAATACTTCAGTTGCTATTCGCCCAGTTGCTATTCGCTCGATTGCTCTATCTCGTAAGTGGAATACTTCCGAGAAACTTGCTCGTTTTAATTTTTTGTAACAATTTCTTAGTATTCGAAAAATCCGAATTTGATTTTCAAATCCGGATTTGGTAGTAAAAATGAGCAGATATCCGGATTTTTCGGATTATGGATTATCCGGATTGCATTCCCTAATTGCATAAAACATAATCTCATTCCATCACCCATTCAGAACTCATCAAAACCAACACATCGAGAGAAAGAAAACGTTACATAAATTCAACATTTATTAATATTCTTTACACGTAAAGTACTAACCACAGATAACTAACCAATATTCTCTAGTCCCTGTCGCGGCAGCGCGATGTTTAAAAGAAAAATACATTTATAAGAATTAATTTTACACTGTAAATTTTATGGAACTTTAACAAAAACGTGGGAGAACCTTTAACATGTGTGTATAACATAACAATGTTTATAAAAGTTAGTTAGACTATAGTTTTCGTGGTATTTCAGTCCGTTGCAGATACTAACAGGCGCTACGTGCCGGCGGCCGCTGGCTTGTTCTTCACGTGGAGGCTGCGAAGCGGGTCTTTCTGCCGTGCCTACGAACAATAACGAATCTTTAGCAACATTTTCAAAGAAGACTTGTAGAAAAGCCCTTTAGGTGCGGAATGGTCAGAGTAAAAAAATATGATAAACAGTCGTAAGATGGAATCTTTGGCGTTTTAAAAGAAGACTTAGTAAAAAACCTTTAGGCGCGGAATGGTCAAAGAGTAAAATGGTAAGCGGTCGCAAAATGGTAAAGTGACGAGAAAATGTTTTTTTTTTGTCTGAAAACAAATGAAAGTGCACATTAAGGTCTTGTACTAAGGTTGGTTTTAGTCAAATGTTTAGGTAAATAGGTAGGTTTGAACGCTCAATTCATTTCGACGCTGATTGTACTCACACAGTTAGCGAGTGTAGCTGCAAAAAATGCTTGTAAAAGGCGTTACAGTGCGGTACAAACGATAACATTTGCAAATAATTTAAATATCCCATTTTCGAAAATCATGTTTGGGGGAGTCCATTATTACGTGAGGCGATTTTTCGACCCCCTTTCTCACCCCTTGGTGAGATATCGTGAGATTTGGCTCAACTCCCCTACAAACCTCACATGAGATTTTCCAAATGCGTATTTTTAATGTACTTCATTACGTTAGTCTGTGCTTGCTCATGTTGCATTTCTTTAAGAAACATAGCTTATTTAATTATTTTTAATACAGTTTCTCAAAAAGTGGCGTATTGCAGGGACGTATAGCGTTCGGGATGTGGGCTATTACACACTCGAGCTTTTTCTTTACCTTTTCCGAACTCGTGCGTTTTCTTTCCCAACTGTCAAAATAATGTCTATTAAAAAGAAAAAACCAACCACGAAGTTTTTACTTAAAAAAATCATTGAGGTTTTTATGATTCATGCAAATATTTCTAAAAAGAAGCTACTAATTTGTTTCAATATCAGATTTAAAAGTAATTTTAATTAAAATTTAAACATTAAATTAATATTAGTATCGGCCAAATTAAATTTATTAATATAAAAAAGTTGGCTGTATGACGTGCACTGCCATAGTCTCTGCTTATAGGAGTTTGCGCGAGTAAGTAAAAAGAAAAAGATGGACCTTAATTTTTAATTTTCTATAAAAAAAATCTACTAAAGACTGGCTGTATGGGCAAAGTTCCCTTTGCCTACCCAGAATGGGTGAAGAAAACAAAAAAAATTGCGAGTTTAGTTGTTTGTTGCACAAATTGAGTAATTTCGACGATATTTTATTTGGATTAACACCACCGGAATTCAGTATAATTGCACGAAATGCTTCAGAGTACATTTTACCGGAAAAGTCAAAAAGTCGCTACATATCTACATACGACGACAATTCCCCAGTTAGTATAAAAAACTGTACCAATTTCAATGTATATGTGAATTATAACTTTCATAAGAAATAAATGATTAGTTAGTTGAGTTTATTCTGTTTTTATTATTTTATTAAATTGCTTAATTTTTTCGCAACTGTATTAAAAATAGTTGTTCAGTACACGTGCGGAACCGTCATTGCAACTTGTTCCGACTGTCAACCCTCACCTTCGGCTGCGCCTCGGCTCGGGTAGACATTTGTCGGAATTCTTTGCAATGACAGGCTTTCCGCACTCGTAATGAAATATACTATTTTAAACGACTTCAAAAAAAGAAGATTTATATTCAACTGTTTCGTTTGCATATTTTCGCAATGCACTGTTTCTATGGGAAAAAATACGTGAAATTTGCCGAGCTCCCCCACGTGAGATTAGGTGAGATTTGGTGAGATTAGATGAGATTTGGTGAGGTTTGGCTCAACCCTCCCCCCCTAAACACCTCATGTAATTATTGGATGACCCTTTATTTGAGACACTTACCTGATATTTCATCCTCTTCACATTTCCATATTGATTATTTTGCTTCTTCTTCTTGGCTGGAGGTGGTGCCGATGTTTCCTCAGCTTCTACGGGCTCCTCATTCCTCAAAGCAGCCGGCAGCAAGTACTCAGGAATATGAGCTAAGTGCGGCTGCAGTCTCACTGTGTGGAGCGCCTTATCTCTCTTCAGAGCCGCAAAGTCAGTGGGGTTTTCTTCGAAGTAACCCTAAAAATTAAGGACTGGTTGAAATTTTGTTTGGAGTTGTTGGAGTTTGTTTGTTAGAGGATTGTATCAGAGAGAAGATTAGTCGTTCATCAATGTGTTATGTTCTGTGGTTGTCATCATTTGGGTTTGTGAAAATAAATGTAGTTACTTAACGTCTAGCAAAAGGTATGTGGTTAAATACTATAACATACGAGTAGTATACATTGCAATCATTGTAAATAATTGTGCAGGTTCTACTTTTTATTTTGTACGTAATACAAACCCTACTCATTTTATGTCAAAACTTAAAGAAACTAGTATTTCATTCTTAGAAATAAAATCTATTATAGACTTGCGTTCGGAACAGCTTCTTTTCTCAATGTGAGATCCCGAACGCACGGGTTTCCATGCGAAATTCCGAATCGAAGAAAGTTACAAATGAAAAACTACTGCATGTGTTATAGTATGAATTTTTAAACTTTTAGATTTTATGCATTCACAATGCTATTTTTATATTAAAATTATTAATATATGTAATTGAAAAATATTAGAAAAAATCGACTCACCCATAGCAGCTCAGATGGGACTCGAACCCGCACCCTTAGGATTCCGGCCCAATGCACTAACCAATTATGCTACAGCGGAAACGTGAAAAGTATTAGAAAATTTCGCCAATCCTGCTAGCGACTCGGTAGTATAATTGGTTAGTGCATTGGGCCGGAATCCTAAGGGTGCGGGTTCGAGTCCCGTCTGAGTTGCTATGGGTGAGTCGATTTTTTCTAATATTTTTCAATTATATTAATAATCTTGTATGGATTTGCTGCGTTCAGAATGATTCCGTTCCGAAATTCCAAATCAGATTCCGTCTGTATGTGGCAGACTTAAATTTCAATGAAAGCTACTAAGCGCTGTTCAAAAAGCGACAATATACCCAATGTAAAAACAATAAGGTTCAAATTTAACCGTCCCCAACTTGAGTGGTACAAACCTGCAGCTTCTTGCAGTTGAGCAGCTCCTGCTTGATCTCCTTGAGGCGCGCCTCCCGCACCGCGATGCGCGTGACGGCGCGCCACGCGTCGCGCGACCGGTACCTGAACCCTTCCACCTCTTCGAGCGCGAACTCGTATTTTCTACAAAACAATATTTAGTACTGCATTATAGTCAGAACTCGCTTTGCCCCGGAACTTGAGGCCAGGCCCCCAATGGTAAATATCTCTAGACATGCCCATGGCTATATAGAAATATACGAGGGTGATTTGATAAGTCCATGACTTTGTAAAGAAGAAACATCTTTTTTCACCATATTTTGTTTTATTTCTTTACATAATCTTTTTGTAGCTCTGCGTATTCAGTCCAACGAAGTTCCTACCTCTTTAACCCATTAGTTATTTCTTTCATCGCCGGAAAACTGTGGTAACTAAAATGAGGGCTCTTTTCAGGCACCATCATTTGGCTTGATAGAAATCTTTGGCCGCCAAGAAATTTATTCATGTTTGGTAGGAGAAAAAAAACTCAGTGGGCTAAAATCTAGAGAATAGGAAGGATTCGTATCCTCATTCGATGAGTTTTGATGTCATGAGTGCCGCCGAGAGGATCGACAGGGTCATTAAAAAAAGTTAGATTTGTTTCCAAAAGTAATAATCGTTTGCCGAATTTGAAAAAAGTAGGGTAAAGATTCCTAAGGAGTTTCTTTTTAAGATACAAAAATAAATTATGAAAAAAAGTATTTCTTCTTTTCAAAGTCATGGACTTATCAAATCGCCCTGGTACCTAATTTATAAGTGAATCTGAAATATTACCATATACTTTATAAGTGATCTGTATCTTGTCATTCTCACACTAAATTCAGCACTATCTGAATTAAATAAGGTTGAAACTCAAATATCATTTAAAAACTACTCAGGCATTTTGTGATAATGTACGCTCATTTCTGTGTACGGAACACCTTGTGGCATTATATTGCTTATTTTGAAGAAATAAGCTCCATCATATTTTTTTTATTTTCATTTATTATTTCTTTAAACGGTCTAAAACGACGCGACGCGAGACTCCTAAAGGCCTACTCAAATCTGACCGGTATCCTGTCTGTACCGGTGGCGGTAACGATATCCCGATGGGTATGCGGTAACGCGCTGTTCAAAGGTGTTCCGCAACAGCTGCGGTAATGCCATACAAAATACCGGTCGGGGTATCGGTCGGGTATACCGTTACCACCACCGGTACAGGATACCGGTCAGGTTTGAGTAGGCCTTAAAGCGGGAACTACATTAGGCCGACGTAGGACGTAGGCCACGTACGCCGATCTTAAATCAGCTACCACGTAAATGTGGAACGCCCCGATTTCTTTTTTCAAATAGAATAATATTAATAATAAAATCATTTATTTGTCTCAAATCACATTTTTCAGAGCATAAAGTGAGAAAATATTTTTTTAATTTGCTTTTAATGTTTGTTTGTATTGATGTTTTTTATCGTTGACGAAAGGTCATTAATAAGTTTAATTTGGTACTGTGATTGTTTGCCATAAAGATTGTTATAATATAACAAGGTACTTTAGGTAGGTAGGTAACACTTACTGTAGAACTTTCTGGCTGTTAAATCCTTTAGCTAGGTGCTCCTCCACAGCATCCATGAGAGGCTTTTCCCGTATCGAGACGAACGAGAGCACTGATCCCTGCACGGATATAAAGTTAATTAAACTCTTGTCAATGCTGCATGTGTGCTTTAAACATGATTTATTACAATTAAGGGATAGGATGTCTAGTTTCTATTTTTATCATATTTCTTCTTTTGTTAGCATAACACCCATTTGCACTAAACTTAAGAATCGCCTTAGTCTTTTCCTAACCAACTTAAGACATTCTTAGCAAAAAATTGCTTTGCACTAACCTTAGGACGTTCCTAACTTACGGGCCCAATATCGAGCGCCTAACTTAAGAAATTGTAACCGTGGTTATAGTATGTGGCATTATGAGCAAAAGAGTAAATAGTTATTTATGTTCTTTGACAGTTGACTGATTTGACTTTTTCTTATCCCAGTGAATTTACCCTACCAAATAAAATAGACAATGCCTTAGCTTTTGTCTCCTTTTTACTCACGAATGAATCAATAAGAAGTTTCAACTAAATAATATCCTATGACCTACTTTACGTCGCCAGTTTAAAAATCCATAAATAATTAATATTTACATTCATTCATTCATATTCTTAGCAAGGCGATGCCCAAGTTACGACGTAGTCTGTTAGTGCAAACAAAAATTTCAGCTCGGCTGTTCCAGGCTGTTCCTAAGCTAAGATAATTCTTAACTAGGACACGCTTAACTTGAGTTTAGTGCAAACGGCTGTAAGACTCTTTTCAATTTGTCAATCAAAATTCAAGGGAACACTAATTTGTTACAGATCGCGCAACATAACTTGACCCAATTTTAGTACCACGTGACCTGCGCACTACAAATTTTTATAGTGATAATTGCTACTGCGCAAGCTTCATTATCTATGGTTAGGTTCAAGTTATGTTGCGCGAGCTGCACATAGTATTTTTTTACCCACGACAACGAACGGAACGGAATGGAAGCGGTATTGCGTTTGGGGTTAGAAGTTGTTAGTATGTACCTATGTCTATTATCATTTTCGTCGGAAACTACTGGGCCGATTTCAATGCGGTTTTTTGCAATCAAAAGGTTTTTAATTTCAGAGCAGGTTATTAGAATTTTTTTATGGTGGTAGACCACCAGGGTCCAGATAAGTCGGCACTTGAAATGTTCTCAATAACTATTAAACCGATTTCGATGCGGCTTTTTGCATTTAACAAATTGATATTTGTTAAATGCAAAAAGCCGAATCTGAAATGATTTTCAGACTAGGTTTTAAGAGGTTTTTACGTCACGTATGGCGCCCTTGGCACACAAACTCCACATGAATGCAGTTTGAAGAAAATTATTTCTGAATTTTATTCGCAAGACAACATTTGATACGCAACAAATACAGCGACAACGCGCAAATTTTATTTGGGAAGACAAAAAAGGCATTACCATGGGCTCTACCGCCTAACTTACATGGCTATCGCAATCGCTTTCATTTGACAGATGGATGATTGATACTTCTTTTTGGCACAAATAAAAACTTACTAAAGAAAAGTAGCAATGTATCACATCCCAGTCAAATGAAAGCTATTACGAGCCATGTAACTTAGGCGGTAGGGTCCTAGATTCGCGTTTGTTGACAGAAAAAAAACAAGGCTTGACATGAATGAGTATTATATAAACTGAGTGGTGCAATGGTCAACATGCCGGTCTACCACGCAAAGGGTCGATTCCCGACAAGGCAGAACTTGAAATAATAAATTTTAATTTTTGTGATGTGTCTGGGTGTTACTATGTATAATAAGCAGGTATATGTTTAAAAAGTATAATTAGTATATCAATCAAATGTCTAGTACTGCCCATATTACAAAGCTTTGCTCAGTTTTGGGGCTAGATGAGACTGTGTGAAATTGGCCAACTGACCTGGTTAGTCCCCCTGGCCGTCCGTCCAGCTCGGTGCACGTACGAGCTCACGTCCAGAGGGAAGTCAAAGTTAATCACGTTGGACACATTCTGGAAGTCAATCCCGCGCGACACTCCCGACTCCTTGTCCCGCTTGCGTTTGGATGTTTGCTGCCGTGGAAAATTACTTATGTTATTTGTAATAAGCTATACAGTGACATTAATAATAAATAATAACAAACCCGCAAAAAATACTGATCTAATATAAAAAAATGACTGATTCTAATGCTATTATTATCATTATATGCTTTTCCGGGTCACTTTAGACCCGTGAATTCCAAAGAATTCACACTTGCTGAAGTCTCTGTCCACATCAGTTTCATATACTCCGAGACTATCCCCAGCAAATGCACAGGAACTATGGAATCGACTGACTGGTTAAGGTTTAACTAATATAAAAAACAATGAATGTCTGATTCTAAGGCTTTTATTATTATATGCTTTGGAATTTACAGGTCAAAAGTGACCCGGGGCCCTACCGCCTATCTCATAGCGATAGCAATACTCTATCCATCCTTGTCATATCATAACACGATGACAAGGACGTTGCCGTTTTTTGCTCGATATTAATAACGACAGCAGGTAGAGAGTTGAAATTTTCACAGATGATGTATTTTTGTTGCCGCTATAACAACAAATACCATAAACAGAATAAAATTAATATTTAAGTGGGGCTCCCATACAACAAACGTAATTTTTTTGCCGTTTTTTGGTACGGAACCCATCGTGCGCGAGTCCGATTCGCACTTGGCCGGTTTTTTTTGTATATACACCGATTACGCGAAGACGGCTGAACCGATTGAAATGATTCAAAGGTTATTACATTAGGTAAACTCCCAAGTTGGTTCCATTTTTTTAAATTTTTGAATCGGTTCAGTACTTTTCAAGTAATCTTGAAAAAAGCACGAAAATAGTATGATTTTGTGTGAACTACTTCGATGATCAGTCGTATAACTTTTTTGTTTATGAACTGAATAAGATAATTATTTTAATTTCATAATTTCTTTGTTGGAATAGGGATATCTTAAGTGTAGTTCTTTAACCGACTTAAAAAAGGAGGTTCTTAGTTTGACCCGGATGTAAGTATGTATGTTTCTCCGCGATTAACTCACGTTTGGCTGAGCCGATTTTTCTACCTAAATAATATACCTAAACTACCTAATACAAAAGGTACCTACACTAAAAATAAAAAAAAGGTTACTTTTGACCTGTGAATTCCAAGGCATATAATAATAAAAGCCTTAGAATCAGACATTCTTTGTTTTTTTATTAGTTTAATATTTGAGCTTTGCTTGTTTTTTTGCAGGTCTGTTTGCCAGTCAGCAAAGCTCTCTTGCAAACTTTTCCATTCACACCGGCCAATGGGTTAATAGGTTATGACTGATAATAATAATATTTAGCTATGTGTGGAAACTCATTATTGGCCCTTGATATTTATTTAAGTTAGTCACTTTCTTTTTAACCTAGTAAGCTTCCAGAAGATTATAATATAAAAAATATAAAAACGATCAATTGCAACTTATAATAATAATTGAATTTAACAATGTTAAGCTTTGTCCAGACTAGTCCATTTTGGCGTATCAGATCACCGTATCTTTAACATATATCGCTAGTTTGATTGGGCGTGCGTTAAAGTAATATCAACGCACGCCCAACCAAACTAGCGATGTATGGTAAAGATACGGTGATCTGATACGCCAAAATGATACAAGTCTGGACAAAGCTTTAGTCGAGACAAGACTCAATAAAATATATACTTACAATGTTTTTCTATTACTAAATAAAAAAACGCATTTTTCTATACTCAGTAAAAAAACATACACGTTTTTCACAATAATGTACCTTTTTCTTTTTAGTCCTCTCTTCAATAGGCAGTATGCCACCATCGGGCTTTTCCAGTGCCTTTTCGTCAGAAGCTATTATGATCTGGTACCTTCCCCTATTGAACTGGTCCACTGACAAACACCTCACTGCTGCTGGCAGTTCAGAGTTCAGTACACATGATCCTATTTTGAACTGCTCCAAGTATAATTTTAATCTAAAAAACAAAATCAATGATTGTATTATCATAAATTCTATAAAGGATATAATTCGAAATGGCTTCATAAACACATTAAAAAAGTCATATCTTTCTTTCAGCTAATATGTACTGTTATAATTGAATTAAAATAGTGAACTTAAAATAATCATAATTATTATTAATCTACTTATATAAAACTTATTTTTGGGTGAGCCATATGTTTGTACAAAATAAAAAATATTTGTATGGCATCTGCATCCCAATCTAGGAAATAATCAGTACCTAAATACAAAGAGTATATTTCATAGAAAAGAACACATACTTCTACTTTATAACATCTAAAGTAGCGTTGAAAATAACATGTAAAATACATGTATTTTTCAAAGGACCACTGTATTTTTTAATAAAATACAGAAAGTTTCATAGAGCTCTTCAAATGTATATTTCTCAAGTAAACGTTTTTTACACGTATTTTTCGATGTATTTTTCGCATTTTTCATTTTAACACGTTTTTATTAGATTGCTTTCTAGTTTATTTATTTCTTTACTAGTGACGCGCCCTCGTTTCGCTTCGGTTTTCCAACAAGACCCAAAAATAATAGTACTGTTCTCAAACAATGCGCGAAAATTGAGAGATTGGTAGAAACAAAACTACTTACCATTGTAAAAAATAATGAAAAGTAAAAAATACCATGTTAAAAATCATTCTATCAAAAAACTACCATTTGCAGAAATGATACTACACCAAAACTACCTACTTACTAGAAAATTATCGACCAAAAAGGTAGGAATTTTCCAAAATTGTAGTTTTTGTATAAGCATATTAGAAATTATTTTTATTTAAATCTACTATCCTCCAATCAGAGTTCCCATGACCGAATGAATGTCTTTGATTGTTAATTACATGAAAAATACTTTGTTTAAAACAAGTATTATAAGTGTATGATTGTATTTTTAAGACCAACCTTAATTTGTTTTTTTCGAAAAGTTTCACGTATTTTACACGAAAGATTCAAAGTTGCGAAAAAAACAAACGTGTATCTTTCGCCATTTTTAACGCTAATCTAAAGGGTCTAATCTAAATTCTAAAGGGTACTTACTTATAACATCTGTCCACTGTTCTCACAAAAATTATACTTTTTCCCCTTATGAGGTTCAATTTGAGCAATGCATACAATATTGCGGCTTTGTCGTCTTCTTCAGCAAATAAGTGGTAATGTTGCAATTGTGACGAAGGTGCCAGTTCCGGTTCCTCAAGCTTCAAAGTGACAGGGTTGCGGAGGACTATCTTTTTTAGACTGAGGACATCATCTGAAAGTGTTGCTGATGCTAGTACTGCTTGGTAGACTTTTGGTAGAAAACTGCAAAATTATTATTGAAATAGAAAATTTTTTTTTAGTAGACAAACAGTTTGGGGTGTGGCAATAAAAGCATTAACCTTACCTTAATAATTCTTTAATTTCATCTTCATATCCAAACGAAAATATTAAATCAGCCTCATCGACAACCATAACTGCTAAATCTTCCTTTAACCTCATGTTATTGGCTTTCAAGTGTGTCAAAGCCCTTGACGGAGTTGCCACTACAATGTCTGGCTTGTCCTGCAGCTGTGACTTTTGTGCCTGTGTGTCACCAGTCGCAGAAATGTCTATGCATCGCACTTCTCTTGCACATTTAATAGTTAAATCACCTATCACTGAAGCTATCTGAAAACAATGTCTATTTAATGCAACAAGAATACATAATTAACAAGACAAAAAAAGCAAATTTTATGAAACAGATGTGCCTCTTTCGCATTACCACCGAAAAATTTAAATATGGAGTGATATAGGTTTTATTGACACTCAAAATAAAAACTAATCAAAACAGATTAACCCGTCAACGCCCGGAATATTAAACACAATAGATTTTCTATTGTAGTCCGGACGCCGGCATCCGCACAGGCATTGATGAAATAAAAAAGGTGATAAATCGCTCTATCATATTATATTGTGTTTTGGTTATTATGCTAAGGTAGGGCTGCCATAAATGCAGAGAAGACACCCGGGATGTTTAGAACAAAAATAGGGTAACATTTTTCAAGCACTCAGGTAATAGTAAAGTGCTATTTGCTGACCGGGACACAAGACTTCAAACTGGGAATGTCCCAGTGTACTGGGACATATGCAAGCCCTATCTAGGGAACTGATGTTTATGTTATTCAAAAACAAAATTCAACATCAGCATCTTTAAAGGGATTTGTTTCATGGAAAAGGTCACAACCATTTACCTGTCCACAGAGTTCCTTGCTTGGTGATAATATAAGGGCTCTTATACTTTGATGTCTGCTTGTATTTTTTAAGTTTAGCATTTTCTGTATTACTGGTATTGCGAAAGCAGCCGTCTTTCCGGAACCAGTTCGGGCCCTAATTAGAACATCTTTACCCTCTAGAAGTAGAGGGATAGCAGTTTCTTGAATCAACGTTGGTTCACGCCATCCTAGTTGAGATACTGCCTGCAAGGTAAGTATGTTTTATCAGAAAAATATGAAATTGTTGATTTCATAGTCATAGACGAGGGCATAATAGGAAAACATGGTTTGCACGGGCTATATTTTTATACAGAAAATGTAAAGTTGTAGCCACAAAAAAAAAACATACGACAAGCTAAAGAGATTATCTAGTAGCTACAAGTATTAAATTGCGTATAAATCTCAGATGATTGTAAAAAAAATCAGAATATCACCAAAAGCGTTGTCGCGAGCCATGTTTTTGGCGTAAATAATAGCGGAAACGTATTGAATTCTAAATACACTTTAACGTACTGTGAAGTTTCTCATAACTTTTTTCAAGAAAGATAATTGTGCTAAAGATAATTAAGATAATAATGAAAAAACAACGAAAAGCATTGAAAAAGTGCAGAAGTGAGGTTATTTTCCATACTCTTTACACGTAAAGAAAAAGACAGAGACAAATGATTTCGCATAACGGAGCTTAAACAAAGAGTTTAAACATCATTTTACTGCGCTGAGAGGAATACCACAAGAGCTTACCTTCAAAAGCCGATCGTCCAACTCCATTTCATGAAACATAACCTTTTTGTCTTCGTCCATGTTTTGTTTTGTTTTGCTGCACGACGACGAGACACAAGGCCAATTTAAAAATGTGGGGCTGTTATTTATGAAAGAAAACACTAACACATACGGAAATTACGGAATCAATGTTTTAGTAAAATATATTGCTGATTTTTGGCAAAAATAATAAATCAACACAATGCTTGCTGCAATAAAATAATAATGTGCGCAGATAATGTGCGTGCGACGGGTGCATTGATTGATGCATTCCAGCAGACTAATCGCTGACATCGCTGTATTCGCTTAGTGGTGGGCGCCTCGGGTCAAATAACCCGGGTATAGTAAAACGCTATTTTTTTTACATTCTCTTTGGTGAAGAGCGCCGCGCCGCTCCCGCTGCATCTGCCGCAGCCAAGAACCTTATATTCATATTCGTTGGCCGCAGCGCTTCAGACCGGAACTACTTTACCGACTTCAATCTAGTCGATAAAACAGTCTGTCAAGCTCGTCTATTATCTTCTTTCTCTAATACGGCCTCTCCTGACCGGAGAACGTCCTCGTTCTCCGTAGAATCTGGAACAGTAGCAGCTGACAAGGGGCCGTGACCTGCCATTCTGGACCCTGAGGCTGCCTGATTCACAGCCATATCTCCATGTCTCGTTCGCTACAGATGACTCGAACTCGTTCTGGTCTGCACCTATGGTGCAAAATGAGGTCTGCTCAAATTCAAACATAAATAAATTAATCGTGCGGGGTCTGCTCGCGTAGATATTTAAAGTCATACACAAACTATGATATCTCATAAAATGTATGAAATTTGCACGAATGCGAGGTCTGCTTGCTAGAACGAGTGATTTCTGCTCACATGCGAGGTCTGCTTGCTAAGATAAGTGAGGTCTGCTCACATGCAAGGTCTGCTCACATGCGAGGTCTGCTCACATGCAAGGTCTGCTCACTAAGAGGAGTATTGTCTGCTCACATGCAAGGTCTGCTCGCTAAGACAAGTGAGGTCTGCTCACATGCGAGGTCAGTTCGCTAAGACGAGTGAGGTCTGCTCGCTAAGACGAGTGAGGTCTGCTCACATGCTAGGTCTGCTCGCTAAGACGAGTGAGGTCTGCTCACATGCGAGGCCTGCTCGCTAAGGTCATAGAAAAGTAGAAACTCTCAATATAGGCAGCACTGGCATCTAGTGTCCTCGCCGCTTTCCAGGGACCATTTATACTCGGCCGGACTTGGATGTTAGATTGACTTCCCATAAGAGCCAGCAACCAACTGTAGCTCGTACCTTCAATGGGGCAACGCTCTGACAACGTATGAAGAACTTCTTTGTTCTGATGAGTGCTTTTTATAGCGATATCACGCACAAGACTGCGGATCACATGGGTGTCATAGCATCAGTACAAATTTAACAAATTAAGCGATGAGACGGTAGTTTTGTGCTTCGTCATGTTGGTAGTAAGTTGTGGTTGCCACAAATTGTATGGCCTGTATGGCCATTCTTCCTGACATTAATTAGTTTGACCCCTGATCATATTTAACCTAAACATATCGGGTGTAATTAAGTGGTTATAACTATCCAACCAACTCAGATAAAAACTTAAGAAACTCGATATGCAGTATTGATAGACCAAATCGCATTCACCAGTGCGTCGACGGTTTGCACTGAAGAGGTAGCACTGCTCAACAGCGGAGCTGCACCATGCCGCTGCCCTAGTGCAATGGCCAACTGACCAATTTTACCAAAATTGACTTTTTTATTTCCAACTATAGCAATCCCAATTACACGCTATACAATATTATTATTTTTAAGTTTTTTTGAATAAAACTTACACCAATACCAAAAATAAAATATCCAATCTCCCATATAAAAATTGTTTTTAGTGCTTGTATAGTCAAACTCCAAATTTTGCTCAAATGAACGTCAAATATCAGTCTCCGTTCTTGTTTGCCCAATCTCCACCAACTGACCAATCACGGTCAAGTATTCCGAGGCCACGCAACGCCATTTTGTTTGCTTGTTGTTTGTTTCGTTTTAGAGTTAGCAGTATTTCTACAATAAATTTAACAATTTAATTGTTTTTTAATCAATTAAAGTGCTTTAAAATGTCCGAAACAATGAAGAATAAGGGCTATTAATTGAGCGAATTGTATTTTGAAAGGTATGTTAGCATTTTATTGATATTCTTTTGTTTTAGTGTTCGAAGTTACTTTATCTGTGATATACAGATGATTGTAACTTCTTCACACTTTTTTTCATTTTTTGAATATGGGTATCAAATGAAAGGCCATGAGCACATTCCAAAATTATATAATTTGTCACTTAAAGTTAAGAACTTTTTTTTTCATTTGTTTAATATAGGTATCAAATGAAAGCCTTAATGAGTACATACCAAAATTATATAATTTGTCACTAAAATTTAATAAAAAAAAATAGTTTTTTTAATATGGGTAGGGTATCAAATGAAAGGCCTTGATGATCACATTCCAAATTTATATAAAAAAATTCTCATATTTTAGTGACAAATTATATAATTTTGGGATGTGCTCATCAAGGGCTTTCATTTAATACCCATTACTCATATTAAAAAAATTAAAAAAAAATTTTTTTCTTTAAAGCTTTTCAATTGATACCAGCCCAGCTGCAGCTTCATGCCCCTGTCACTAGCTATGACTACCTATAGCACAGGAGTCGCATCGGTGGCCAAATTATAATTTGTTTTCATTAAAAATTACTAACACTAGAATAAGCTTCGCTGTAACTAACACCTTGTATGGATTTTTATGTCCGAAATAAAATTATTATTATTATTATTATTATACTCCATAATAACACTTTCCGGAATAAAACTTGTATTCGTATCGTATTTACACAAAATTGAACATGCTGTATAGCGTATATGATGGTAGTTTGGACAAACAAGCACTAAACTTGCACATCAATTTAGAGCACTATCTCCATGTCATTGTGCTCAATCTCTATATACAAAATTTTGTTTAAGACATTTTGTTCAACGTCCATTAATAAGTGAAATTTAATCAGTACTAAAATTATTATTTTCAATTGCTTTTTCAATATTAATCTAAAGAAATACTACATGTCTCTAATTCAGGAAAGATTTTGTTAATTTCAAATAATAGCGATAACTAACTAAAAAAAACGTCTCCTGTAAAATTTTCTCAATGGTCGATTGGCCATTCAAGCACTAGAGCGGCGATGCGTCACCTCTTCGTATGCAGCCACGGTTGACCGGCTGCACCAGGACGCTTGTGGTGGCGACCCTGGTGGCGTACCGACTGTAGACTCCGCCTTCTCAGCCTCCTGGTGGTGACCTAGGGAGGCTGGCAGCGACACAGACGGTAAAGGGAGCGTACTATACCCGTAATTTAATATATTATGTAACTATTTAATTATTATTTTCAATAATATAGTCTTAGGTAACTGGTATAAAAAAAGTACAATTGCTTTTTGTTTTTGAGTTTAAAAAATGGCCACCAGGTGCATTATCAATTTAGTTTAGTTCGAGGTTAGTAATTAATATTTTTGTTTTATATAAAGAATATTACAAAGAAAAGGAAAGTAAATACTTTCTATAATTGAAATGTATACTGTGGTGACCGATGACTTAGCGATTGGTCTGCTGTAATGCTGTAATGAATGCGCAGTGTTGCCAACAAGATATTTTGAATTCCACTCTACCAAAAACATTGGGCTCATTCTGCCAGACAAATCTTTGAGTCAACGGTCGCCATAGAGTGCATTTTAACCATGGAAAGTAATGAACATTTAAACTTTCCATGGTTAAAATTTATTCTATGGTGATTGATAACTCAAAGATTTTGCAGTCAGAATGCACCCATTGTGCGTTTTTATAATTCTCAACGGCCCGGCACGGCACCGCCCGGCAGCCGTCCAACGGCACAACAGGGAAGTGAAATGTATGGAATCATATGGAGACGCTTTTATATTTCCTCAACGGCACCGGCAAACCGTGCCGGGCCGGCCAAATCCTACGCTGCCGTCGAACTTTTACGATGTAGTGCGTAGCTACAAGGATTCATATGTGTGAGTGTGAGTCCAGAGCAAAGAATATACAGCGTGTATAAAGGGCACAACCAGTATATTAGCGTAATATTGTTAATGTGTTGTTGTTGTTGTTGGTATGCCATGTACCTATGTATGATTGTGGAAACAAACAACATCAAAATCAACAAATAGGTAATATTCCGCCAAACAGTTATTTCGATACTGATCGGAAAGATATCTAGGTACTTACAGCGGTGGAAACACCGTTAATAGGGGACTTACTAAAGTTAAATATTGTTACCTATCTCAACAAATAATTACCTAGATATTACTTAAGTAGGTAGTTACCTACCTATCTTGGTAAGTAGGTACGTAATGAAAACCAGCTACATATAATATATTCTTTGATTTTTAAAAGATTTTTTTATCATTTAAGTAAGTACCTACCTACATTGTAATATAATCATTAAACAAAGTGTAACAAAAAGGGGGTATCAACCCGAGAGGAGGTCAATGTACTCGTGAAACTTCCAACAAAAAAAAATTTTTTTGAATGTCCCTCCCTATATAAAATGTTGGCGGCAAATTCAAATTTTCTATGGAGAGTCCAAAATTGTATTTTCGATTTGAAATCTTTTTCTGTTGGAAGTGTTCAGATTTACGAGTACATTGACTTCCTTTCGAGTTGATACCTCCTTTCTGTTACACGTTGTATAATTGGTAAACTATTATTTTATGAAATAATTATAAAGATAACAAATATCTAGAGAGAGATGGTCAACTTTTATTATTTATATTATTCTAAAGTAAAAAGTAGGTACCACGACACTACTGTACAATGTACAAATAGTAACTTCTTCGCTATGAGTGTTCTGTGTTGAACATCCAACGGCCGGCAACGGCAGCAATTATAAAAGCGTCTTTCGGTGTCGCCGCTGCCGTGCCGAGCCGTGCCGTGCCGGGCCGTGCCGTGCCGGGCCGTTGAGAATTATAAAAGCGCACATTTACTCTATACAAGAAAACTACCAAAAACAACTATTTTTCAACCTGTTGTATTTTTGGTAGATTTTAATTTTTTCACACATGCAATACCGAATGAATGGCCGATTGTTTCTGTTCTGCATTGCATTATTTTCTACTTGTGAAAATAAAAATAATTACCCATTCAATTAACCGTTATCTGTTTGAGTAAATTATTAGAAGTTATAAAATTGTGTTAACAGTTTGGTGAATGTAGTTTTTGTGATCAACCATGTCTCAATGCGAAGGCGTTACAGACCACAGTTCATTGCCTTATGTAAAACTCGAAATGGTGTTTCTTCCGTGATCAACTGAATTAAACGGTGACTTATGTTATGTGTAGTGTGATTATTGAAGACGAGCGCTAGTTAGAAAAGTGTAAAATGTCTAACTCAACAGCGCAAGTGTTGATGAAGAAGGGTAAACGTGGTGCAGCGGCCTACATACACGCGGATTGCGCTAGTGGTTCCCCCCAGCACTTGGGTCCTCTCCTGGACGTGTTGCTGAATCCCAGTAAAGCTATAGACGAGTGGGAGACCGTGGATTGGTGCCGATGGCTGATCGCTGGTGGGAGAACACCCGACGAGTTCGCTACTATAGGTGACTATTTCATTTCAATATAACTGTACCTTCTTCCACACTTCCATTTAGAGTTTACTAGGTTATAACGAAATTACCAAGTTAAACGCTTCGTTATTTGTTGCTCAATGCAGAGTTGAGTTTGCATGGTTAGTTATTCAGTGATGACCTTCTATTGCCTTAGTGATTTGTCATAGTTATTTTTTGTTTACCCTGCTGAAGTTTATTATTATGAATCGTCCTAAATAATGGTTTCCATTGCTATCGAGTTAATTCGGTAGGTATCTATCATGACGATATCTGTAAAAGGATGTATAGTAAAATACCTGTTCTTTTACCATGTTTTTATTAGGTTATTTTCTTGTCTGTTGCCTGCCTGGTACAATTTGTTTAGTAAGTAAAGTTATTGTTCTCAACATCATTTGATAGGTACTGCTCCACTTAACATACTTGAACTTTTCTTTCATATCTAATGAATGATAATATAAAATGTATGTCATAGTATTAAAACTTTTTACGCAGAACTTTATATGCAGAAAAAATTCTAGTTATTGTTAGCTTCATTCCGTTACCCAAAATCTTACTTATTTATTTTAACAAACTAAATTGTTGTGTATAAACAGTTATAATGTTTTGTCATAACAACTAAAGCTGATAAAATTGATTTTAAAGTTACCAAAAAGATACAGATTGTTTTAAAATTAGAATATACATACAGAATGGATTTTTTAATTGAATCTGGGAGCTAATTGTCTGATTTTAAAACCTATCGCAACTGGTTTCATTTGACAGATGGATGTGACACATTGCTACATTTCTATGGTAAGTTTTTATTTGTTATAAAAAGAAGTATCAATGTGTCACATCATGAAAGTGATTGAGACAAGATTTTAAAATTACATAATAGATAGACTGGATAGAAAGTACCCTAAATAAAGGATACTGGAGTTTTTGCTCAAAGAAGACATACCTTTATTTTTTTAAAGAAGCAAAACTGCGTTCAAGGATTTTTGATCATACACCTGCTTGCTTGTATCCAGAAACTGAACCGACACTGATGCAAAAAATTACATACTGTACTATTATGACACCAATCGATAGGGTCAATCATCAGAATCAATTTGTTCTAACATACATGGTATCTTGAGGTAGGTAAGACTATAAATGAAATGAAATGGCTAATGGCAAGAAACTCAGTGCTGTCCATAGACAATAAATTACTGATATATAACTCAGTATTGAAACTGATTTGGACGTACAGCATCCAACTATGGGGTGTGGCCAGCAAGTCAAATACTCTCTGTCTTCAGGGAGTACAGAATAGCATACTGAGGGCAATAGTAAATGCTCCTTGGTTCATGAGGAATGACGAAATCCACGAGTACCTTGAAATGTCAACTGTAGCGATGGAGACCGAGCTATATCAGAAACGACACAGACCGCCTCCACAATCACCCAAACCCTCTCATTACAGAGCTGATAGACCTGACAATGGTGGTGAAAAGGCAAAAAAGGGACCACGTAATTAATTAGGAGGAGAGGTGATGACCGCTTCACTATACTCATCCTTTCTTCCTTCCAACAAATTCGCTTATGGTCTGGCAACCGATCGCTAATAGTAAAATATTAGAAAAAAAACATACTTCTTGAAGTAGGTAAGACTAAGAATGATATGAAATATAACAATTTCAAAATTCATAAAAGAAGAGGAAGCTCACTTTGAAAATTTAACTGATTCAAATACTGAATTGGTTATTAAGGCACCATCTTGAAAAATTATTAGATTTTGGTCTTCTTTCTGTAAGAAATTTCCCTATTGTTAGAAAGCCTAGTGCCTAATTTTTTAATAATTGATAGATTTCATGATCTTCCTTTAATTTAAGATAGTATATATTTTAGAAATTCGATTCTTATTATGGACCCTATCGGTTGGTTTAGTACCATAAACAGGGTGCAATTTTTTTTTACTTTGTGTCGATTTGATTCCCGTCTACTGCAAATGTTTTGTATCTTTTTAAAAAATAAAGGAATGTCTCCTTTGAGTCAAAAAACTCACTATCTCCTTTATTAACCGACTTCCAAAAAGGAGGAGGTACTCTGTTCGTATGTATATTTGTTTTTTTTTTGTGTATGTCCACCGATTACTCGAAAACGGACCGATTGTTTTTTTTTTTGTTTTGTTTGTTTATCCACAATCAGTTGGCCACTATAAGTGAATGCGTTGTCAGTCTCTAATAATTGCGAAGAGTGTGCCCTCCATTGAGAGCACTACTCCATGTGCTACATCCAGGAGCTACATACGCTCCGGCAGTGACGAGATATTATGCCTTTTAAGCCGGTTACAGTAGGATTGTCTTGTAAGTGCGACTGCTAGCTCGTTGGGATGCTGAGCAAGTCGTTTCTGATATCTTGTAGATGTAGCCCGGATTTCTTCCTTTACTGTGCTCATTTGTAGGTTCTCATGGATCTCGTTGTTTGTTACAAACCAGGGCACATTCGATATGGTTCGCAAGATAACATTCTGCAGTCTTTGTATTATGCTTATGTTGGAGTTACTCGCGCTGCCCCACAGCTGAATGCCATACATCCACACGGGCTTAAGGAGGGCTTTGTAAATTAGTAGTTTGTTATCTACAGAGAGTTTACTGTTCCGTCCAAGTAACCAGAGTATATTTCTGTATTTCAGGTTAAGTTCCTCACGCTTCGCCTTTATGTGATTTTTCCATGTCAGCCTGCGGTCGAGATGTAATCCAAGGTATTTCACATTTTCTTTGTGGGGTAAAATGTTGTCTTCTAGAGATACAGGTGGACAATCCCCTTTTTTGAGGGCAAAAGTTATGTGTACCGACTTAGTTACACTTGCTCTAATCCTCCATTTCTTTAACCAGGTACTTATTTCATCTAACCCCTTTTGGAGAGTATTAGATGCCACGATCGAACATTTATTGCTAGCTAATATGGCAGTGTCATCGGCGAAGGTTGCTGTAGTTACGCCTGTTATTGTTGGCAAGTCTGCAGTAAATATTGTGTATAACACTGGTCCCAGTACAGACCCCTGGGGTACACCTGCTTTGATTTCAAAGAATTTTGAGGTTTCAGTAGATTCTTTCACTTGAGATATTCTGTCTATTATGTATGATTGAAATAGAGGATGATAACTGTGAGGGAGGCAGTTTTTTAATTTACATAGTAGACCCTCGTGCCACACTTTATCAAATGCCTGTTGAATATCCAAGAATGCGGAAGAACAAAACTCCTTATTTTCCAGCGCCCTTCTGATCTCCTCTGTTACTCGATGCACCTGTTCTACAGTAGAGTGGTTTTGTCTAAAACCAAATTGATGATCTGGTATTGTTCTATTTTCCTTGAGAATGGGAAGTATTCTTTTTAAAATGATTCTTTCGCATACTTTTGACAGTATTGGTAGAAGGCTGATGGGTCTATAGGATGAAACATCGTTCGGCGGCTTGCCGACCTTAGGAATCATAATAATTTGGGATACCTTCCACATAGTGGGAAAATGTTGTGTTCTGAATATGCCGTTATATAGAGTGGTGAGGAATACTACAGCTCTTTTGGGTAACTTGGTCAATATTTCTTTTGTAATAAGATCGAAACCAGGAGCCTTTCGATCATTTAAGGCTTTTATTGTTGCCCACACCTCTTTAACAGAAACTGGTTCCGGCGGTAACGACATCTGGTAAGGTTGATCTAAAATATTATTCACATATGTGCTCGATTCTTGGTCATTTGTAGCGTTTGGTGAGAAAACATTAGCCAGATAATTGGCAAACAAACTTGCTTTTTCTGTTGCACTTTTAGCCCAGCTATTATCACTTTTTCTTAAAGGAGGTTTACATTCTTGGGGTCCGTTTAATGTCTTAGTGAACTTCCATAAGGAATGGCCAGTAGATCCATTAGGGGCAAGTGATTCCAACTTTGCTTGAAGTGTAGTGTCGTGCCAATCTTTAAGTAGTGCTCTCAATTCTTCTATCTCTCTATTCAGTTTACGCCTATCGTCACTATGCCTGCTTTGTTGCCATACGCGCCGAGTCCTTCTCTTTTCTAGTACTTTTTGTCTTATTTCCAGTGGTATGTTAGCGCAATGGGGTTTTTGTACTACAGTGGGGGTAGTTTTCCAACAAGCTTCCTGGATCAACGTAGTAATGTGTTTTGTAGCTTCCTCTATTTCTTCCGGTGATTTTAGGGACATTTTCATGTTTATGTTATCATTAACATATTCCCGAAATGAGTACCAGTCGGTCTTGTTATTGGAGAGCTGTGGTGGTCTTTCGACTTCAATAACCATGGTGCTAGCTGTTAGCAATACAGGAGAGTGGTCCGATGAGGTATCTAGACATGATTCCGGTTTGAAGTAATGGTGAGACAATCCTTTGATGATAAAAAAATCCAGGAGATCTGGAATTTTGTTTAAGTCTGTGGGCCAGTAGGTTGGTTCGAAAGTCGATAAGGTATGTAAGTTGTTTACCGTTACGCTAGATAGCAGTTGTCTACCTCTTGTTGTGATAAGTCTCGAACCCCAGGAAGTATGTTTTGAGTTCCAGTCTCCACCAGCCACGAAGCGACCACCAAGAGAGCTGAAGAATTCGGAGAACATATTTTCTGTTATTTTATGTTTAGGTGAGCAGTAGACGGCAACGACATTGAAATATCCACAATGGTCTTCAATCGCGACTGTGGTAGCCTGTATATGGTTTTTCTTAAATTCTGGTAGTAGGTGGTGTTTAATAGTTTCCCGTATTATGACTGCTGTGCCTGCGTGCCCTGTTCCATCCGGGTGATTGGTCGTGTATGTACGGTATCCACGGATATTTACTTTAGACGCATTAGTATAATGAGATTCCGAGATGAGGACGATATCGAGTTTTTGTTGTCTTATTAGTAAGTCGACTTCGTTCTTGTTCGGTGATAAGCCATTTACGTTCCATGTTGCTATACGCAAAAACGCCATTAGGACAATTTGTTTATCAGTGTCGTTATGAGCTGCATAAGGGTGCCCATTTGTTGTAGGATTAATTCGAACTTTTCGGATTGTTTCAATAATATTTTTTCTATTACACTCATCTGAGGATTTGAACTTTCAGATGTATTGTTGTGTTCTTTCTTTGTCTCCCACTTTGTTTGTTTGTTTGCTTCTGTGGCAGATTTTGCTTTTTTATTGTGGGTATGTACAGCTTCAGCGTATGTTGCGGGTCGGAGTTCAGAATCTCCTTTACATTCAGGGATGGGGTTCGGTGCAATTTTCGGCTTTGGTAGAAGTGGTGCTGCTTTTCTTGAGAGGATTTCACGGTATACCTCACAGCCTTTATAATTAGCTGGATGGGCGCCGAAACACAATGCGCATTTAGCCGGGGTATTTCTGTCTTTCTTAGTGCAGTCTGACGTTTTATGCTGTTGAGCGCATTTAACACAGCGGTATGGCCTCATGCAATTGTTCTTCGAATGCCCATACTGCTGACATCTTTGGCATTGGACAATTGTTTTTTTCTTTTTCGGATCTTCTATTATAACTGCCTGGTGGTATACATATTTTAATTCTTTGACAGCCTTGTTATTAGGTCCTGGTAAGAGGTTAACAAAGAATGTTGATGTGGGATTTTTTCTAGGCCATATCGAGCATTGATGATCTCTCCGCTACTGAGTTACCTGTACTTTCAATTGCTTCTACTATTGCACTTGTGGGAGTTGAATGATGGAGATTTCGAATCACTGTTCTGTAGTTCCTCTGATCTTTTCTGGTAAAAGTATGTCCTATTAGCCCTTTTTCACGGACTAGTGAAATAAGATTTTTATATACTTCCACCTGAGTGCAGCTAACTCTCATTTGGTTTCGATTTACTATTTTATAGGTGAATTGATCCCTTTCAGCAACACTCTCAAGTAATTCTGTAAGTTTGCCGACATCTTCTACTCCATATAGGATAATTGGAGGGGGCTTACTTGGTTTTCTTTCTTTGATTTGTTCTTCCTTGTCATTAGTGTCTATAGGCAAGACACCAAATCTATTTGAGGTCCTTACTTCTTCGGGAGATGGAGTTTGGTTTATCTTTTTCCTTTTAGGGTTTCTAGCTGTTGGTATTCTTTGCCATTCCGGAGGTTTATGGGTTGTGGGTGGATGTTCGTCAGTTTCAAGGTCTGAATCAATATTCACGATTACAGGTGGTGAGGCCGGTGGTTGATCATCCTTTGGCAGATTGCCTGTAGAGTAGCTTCTAGACCTGCTAACAAACAGGCCAGGGTGAAAGGCCTGTTGAATCATTCTTCTATTTCCAGTAACATTTACCGACACAGAAGCCTGGTCACCTACTTCTATGCAGTCTTCGGTAGCTAATTTCACACTCTCTGGCCCGGGTACCAGTGAGCGCCGGGGGTTAGCCGGGTCGCATGACCGATTGGAATGATTTAATCGTTATTACATTAGGTAAACTCCCAAGTTGGTCCCATTTTTTCGGTTCAGTACTTTTCAAGTAATCTTGAAAAAAGCACGAAAATAGTATGATTTTGTGTGAATTACCTCGATGATAATGGTTGTATTACTTCTTTGTTTATGAACTGAATAAGATAATTTTTTTTGGAAGAGGGATATGTGTGTAGTTCTTTAACCTACTTAAAAAGGAGGTTTTCAGTTTGACCCATATGTATGTATGTTTCTTCGCAATTATCTCGTTTGGCTGAGCCGATTTTACTACCTAAATAATTTACCTACAAGGTACCTACACTAAAAAGAAAACAAGAAATTCAAAAAACCTACCTCTAAAAAACAAGAAATAATATGCGTAATAATAAAAACACGTCTATAGAAGTCGGGTGGGGCTTTTAGAATAAAAAAAAAGAATCTGTAGGTACTCCAGCCCCACCCGACTTCAATAGACGTGTTTTTATTATTACGAATATTATTTCTTGCTTTTTAGAGGTAGGTTTTTTGAAGTCGGTTTTTTGTTTTTTTTTTTTAGACTTTCCTTCCAGGTTCACTTAAAAAAATGCACCCTTATCAATATTTATTATTACCATTGCCATTTAACAAGGCTAGTATTTTACTTTAATTTTTCTTTAAAATAAAAATAATGAGCAAACTGGCATTTCACAAATCCCGGTAAATGAAATTTGGTTTGAATTTTACATACTTACCCAATTAAGCTTTGACTTTAAAATATAAATAAACAGTAATTCTTCAATTTCAACAACATGATTACACACTGGAGGTTTTCGTCTTAAAATATTGCTAAATAATAATATAAATTTGAAAAATATCAAGGAAACATTATTAAAAGGTATTACTGTATATCTGTAATAACAGACAAGTCTGTTTATCAACACTGGTTGACCCCCACCTTTGCCCATTTTTGTGGTGACACTGTCTCACAGATGTTATGCAGCCTTGTCCATGATTCATATGTTTATATCTGAAGTTGAGTCCTATTAATTATCAATAACCAGTCTTTGTCTCAATCTACAAAGTGGAGGATTATATGCAATACAATTTTATATTGGAACAACATGTAGCTGTGATTTAATATGTATGAATGTATGAAATTAGTATAATAGGTATAGGTGCCGGCATACCTAACCATCTTACCTAAGTCTGACGCCATAATAACAATTTAAAAATGGTTGTGTTCTGGCAGTTAGAGGTAAGATAGCCAGTATTCCGGGTGTAGTGCGCTTCCACCTTTGGCCTTATCGTCATTTAACATCAGGTGAGATGAAGGCCAAGCACTATCCCATTGTGTATATAAAAAAAAATATAACTTGGCAAGACAAAGATGAGAAAAAACATGCGTCGAGTTTAGTATTTGTAGCGACTGCGCATCTTTTGTCTCATTTTTGTCTTGCCAAGTTACGTGCCGGGCGGTATACTACATATTTCATATTTTTCTCTGCTTAAGTCTAGATGGTTATGGTTTGATGCCACTATTGTCTTCCCCATCAAAAAGAAAAATGGAACCCTCATAAGAAAACTTTGTTAAGCGTTTGTTTGTCAAGAACCCTTTTCTCTGAAACATCAAGTCATAAAATTTTATGGGACATTTAAGTTAAAATTAATATCATTATGGGAAAATAACTTGTAAAATAACGATGAGTAGAATTTCACATGATTCATTAAAATGTCTTCCCCATCAAAAAGAAAAATGGAACCCTCATAAGAAAACTTTGTTGACCGTTTGTTTGTCGAGAACCCTTTTCTCTGAAACATCAAGTCATAAAATTTTATGGGACATTTAAGTTAAAATTAATATCATTATGGGAAAATAACTTGCAAAATAACGATGAGTAGAATTTCACATGATTCATTAAAACAGTATGATTTCTTTATTTTATAAGGAAACTGAATTTAAAACAAACAAACTTTATTTGATGTTTGTAGAATGAATGAAAAACAAAGGCCACCAATTATAATATTATTGAACCCATTTTTGACGTAAAATAAAATTCATAACTTTGGTACATCTGCACTTAGTTAGGTACCGTAAGTTCATGTACTACTTATGTTGTAGGATAATTGCAAAAACTAGGAATATTGCAATAATCCCAGCCCAGGATGATTAGCAATCTTACGACATTCACTTGTTGCCTTTGTTTACAATATACATATACAGATTGGTTGACAATTTACATATAAAACTGTATACTGTTTTATTCTCAACTGCAATCAGATCGCACAGCGCTTCCTTCCCTACAGTTATATTCAACTAGAAGTTGCCTCTCGCGGGGCAACCCTCTGAATGCGGCCCGGTTAAACGGGCCCGCCACGTACTTATAGCTTCATACCTAAAGTGCGGAGTGTCTCTGTCCTGATATTAGAGTGCAACAAAAAATATTCTTCCCAATGTAATATCTTTCTCGCGCCACAGGCATCCTTTATTTGACTAACACTGAAAATTATTGTGGAGCTCAATGGCTCAGGGAGTTAGCTCATCGCCTTGCGAATGTTTCGTGACTCATAAGTCGAGAACCATAGTTCGTCATGGGATGGGTGACCAAACTATTCCGAGCTCATTGGTCCCGGCTGCATTTGCAGTCGTCAACACCCACCAAACCACGCATTGGGCCGTCGTGGCCCGTTTTCCTTATCCACCCATTAAGACGTCTTGTGCAAAGTGTCGTAGCTAGGGGCTGGCAAGGGGGGTGGGCAATCCTCAGGGTGGCGCACTTTGCGGACATAGGACAGTACGGAGGCGATTCGCCTAGTCCTCAAAAATTGGAAAGAATGGATCCTCGGGTCCTTAACGTTTAGGCTGACACGGGTACTTACCGGGCACAAATGCTTTTTTGACACACCGGTGTGCACGACTGCGGCTCACCGGAAGACACCGCAGCGCACATTCCCACCGAGTTGTGCGACATGGTCGTCGCAATGCCAAGAGTTGGAAGCGGTCATCGGAAGAGACCTCTCGCTTCCCAGCGTGACAGTCGCCATGCTGGGGAGCGACAGGTCGTGGCAGGTGGTGGTCTCCTGTGAAGACGTGATGATACAGAAGGGGGCCGCGAAAAGGCTCCGAGAAGTGGATGCACGGGCAGACCCAGTCCGGCGGAGAAGGCCGGGTAGGAGGAGAAGACGACATGCACATTTTCTACCCCCTTAGCTGTTCGGAGCCAGGGAGCCGCGAAAATGCGCGGGCTGTGGGGAACTGACCATCTAGTTTCTCAGTCTGGGGCCAAGCGGGCGGTGGGAGGTGACCCATCGCCTGCCTTGCAAGGCCCTGACGGTGTGGGGAGATGGCCAAACTTGTCCGACCAGCTCCCAGGAATGAGAGAGGACGCCTGGTTTGCTGGGCGGCCGCCGGATCACCTTGGGGTGATTCCCACAAGGGCCACCCATGACCAGGCGGCGGCGATAGGGCAAGTTTTTAGTGAATATTCCCCTCTCCCGGGATCCCACCAAGCCACTCGGCTGGGTGGAATCATGGGAGGCGGTCGTGGAGGTGGCGAGCCCCACATACGAACCGCCTGCTCACCTGCGGGGGGATGCGTAAATGCATTTTCTCCGGTAAAAAAGGGCGTACTTTGCTGACCCATAACTAGAAAATAAAGTCTTGGAGCCCAAAATTCAAATTTTGCCAGGGGCGTTCATGACCCTAGCTCCGACGTTGCTTGTGCCCCAGCAGTGGAGACATTTTAAATAGCGAATGTTCTAAAAGTTATTATTACAAAGTAAGTTATGAACTAAGTTTCATCAATCCCTTTTTTTCTGTTTACTGTGCGAAAATAAGAAAGACATCATTTTCAGTGCTAAACACCTGATTTTATGTTGCATAAGTATGTGTTTTACTTAAATCGGCTTAATTTAGACATAAAGGTTATCGCCCGTCATGGTATTTATCAACAATTGCTACATGCGAATGAACAAAATGGTTTTCTTTGTTCTTTACTTTAGTTTTTATAGGAAACCATTTTAGTTATGTAATTAATACTCAACTAAGTAGTTTTGATACACGCATCGCATACCGAAAAATATTTCTGGCGACATGAATTACACTGGTCAGGCTAACTATGTCTCGTGTCTTATAAAAATATGCCTTTAGGCCTGGTAACGGTCAACAACGTTTCCGCAAGAGGCCCGCCAATAAGGACATTGACCTGCTAACTTTCGGCACTTTGTGTCTGCATGCCGATGTCATCTTTATTACGATGTTTCATCTCGTAAAAGGGGTTTTCATTCCACATAGGTGTTCTTTAGTACTTGACTGTTGGAAATTGGAACCTCTTTGTTGAACTGACACTTCCAACCACAACAGAGTTGAAGATCATTTTCGACGATATCCAAGGTTTTCCTAAAGCGACTCATCATCGCTGTAGTATCTAACTAAGCACTTACTAGAAATGCCGAACTGCGCATTTGAATTCTCAACTTTTTGGTCACAAAACCGATGAGTCACATTTACATGTCGTAAGAAAATATTAAAATGGAACGAATCGAACCATTGAAAACACGGCAATGTTATCGATCTTTAGCCTCAGCTCAACCGCTTATAAAGTAGATAAATGAAGATACTCTCAGATAATAAAAACTCCTGCTTAATATACTGGAATGGCACGCGCTGCCCCGGGCGTGCACTCGCGTTGCACACATCTATTATAATTATGAATCGATTAATGCAGTAAACTTGGATTAACTAGTACGTATCTTGGTAGCTATTAAGGCATAAAGAACCAACTTGTTGGTTTAGTTTCGTTGAGAACACTGGAATCGATCAATACAAGTTGTTATAAATTTGTATTTCCCATTTTGTTTAATACCATTGTTTGGAATGGAAGTCGTACTTACGTTGTTTCCATTAGATATGAAATAAGTCGGAATAAAAAACTAGCAGTACCTGGCACTAACACGTGCTGTTTTGGCGTTGTGCCGTAAGCAACATGCCAGACGCCTACTATACCAAATTTCAAGTACATATTTCCATTTAAAGATACAAGGCATTCCAAAACAGAGGCATCGCGAGTGTTTCGTATGGTTGTCCGGTTTTTTTGCCACCTGTCTTGGTCAGGGCTCGCGCCGCCCGCTGCGCTTGACCTAAATGTCAACACGATATTTATAAATGAAGCTGAACAAAGCTACATCTTGCTTGGAAGACTCCAGGATTTCATATAATGGCTTTTACTTTGTTAAGACTTTTATTCTCCATATAAACACAGCAACTTGAAAATGTACAATAATATGTCTGTGTTTTGGTACTCCATTTACGGGATAGTAACAGTGGAATAAAATATGATTGTACCTATCGTAAACAAATGTGTTTTATGTCAAGTTCATGTTTTTACTTGGACGAATAAACCACTGTTTTTATGATCAAATGTATGACACATTTGAATGGAGAGTCGCAGCTGTGTAGAATGATGTTTCACAAACGTAAACAGTCGCTTCTTAAATATTTTTAATGGACATGAATAGTACCTATTTCACCATTGATTTTCACAAATCTACTATTTGGAATTGGAGATGAGAGACCAATCTAGCTGATAATATGTTTAGTTAATTCTCAGAAGTAAGTACCTGGTATTGTCACAATCATGAATGCGTTAATAGCATGTCTAAGAACAAAGAAGATAAGCAAAAATGTACACCTATTTGTACAACGCACAAGTAAACTAACAAGGTCACTTCTTTAGAGGTGTCATTCCATTGCAGCGGGGCGCATGCGACGTACCTACTACTTAGCTTTATTGATAGGCATGCACTGTACATTCTGTAAGTAAAGTTGAAGTTTAATTCTAAACTTTTTTTTAAGAGATCTAGCATACAAACATTGTAGGTACTGTTGATCTGTATTTTCTATGCCTACCTTTTCGATAATACCCAGTTCATTTTGCCGATTGACAATATCTGTCTGCGATATTTTCGGACGGACCGTTTGTTTTTGGTCACATCTTTAATACATATAAACACTTTAGGTGACATTAATCGTTTCTGTCTATTCGAGTGTCGATATTTTTGGCTTTTCCTAGACGTCACGTCATAGCATAATATTGTTGTCTATAGCATAGCCAATCAGTACACCAGTTTGGTTGAATGCTCTAAGACAGTACACCTCTTCTAGGATCATCCGCCTGTGTTTACATATTCGGATCAGATAGGCGATTGCGTAAAGTGATCGTAGGTATTTGAAAGTTCATATTGTATGTCATTAGTGTCAATTTTCATACAAATTGCTGCCGATCCATTGACCTCTATATTATTAGAAATTAACTTTACGCAATTGCAATTATCTAACTTTGTTGCAATCACCTCGGACAGAAATCGCAGTACATCGCTGCTTTAGTAAGAACCAATGTGACAAAAGCAGCAATACAACTGCGCTTTCAATCGATTTCAATGGAGAATTGTTAGCAACAGACTTACGTAATCAGGGGTCAGGTTACGGTTGTATCGCTTACCTCATTTGAACTATTAATTCGATTTGTATCGCTTTGACTCCGGCCCCATGAGTCTGGATGGCTGGAAAGGAATCTCATGGAAGCCTGGATGATAAATAAATTGATATTGGACAAACATAGTAGATGTAATACAAAGTAGCTAAACATGGGAACTAGGCTAGAAAAAACCGGCCAAGTGCGAGCCGGACTCGTGCATTAAGGGTTCCGTCAAATAAATCACGTTTTTTGTATGGGAGCCCCCCTTAAACTTTTATTTTATTCTGTTTTTAGTTAGTATTTGTTGTTATAGTGGAGTCTTAGTGAAAGGGTCCCGTTTTTGCCCTTTGGGTACGAAACCCTAAAAAATAGTCAATGGTAATTGATCTCGGAGTCATAAAAAATAACACCAGCCTTGCACATTCCATGGATATTTTAACGAATATTGATTTAGTTTCAACTGAAAACATAATAAAAAATTAAAAGTTTTAGTAATGCATGGATACAAACATATTAGTGGTTTCGTTCGTGCTACCATCTATAAAACTGTATCAAATACACCATCGAAGTCATTGCAACTAATTATAATTCTATAGAATTCCTTAGGGGGTAATTGTAAAAAAACAATAGGCAACCAGTACTATTATGTATTCTGTGATCAGGGTATAACTTAATCACAAACATTAAGACGTGTTATTATGAGAATTAATGATGAACTAGTCTATTAACTAGCGAAGGTCGTTGAATATAGTTAATGATTTTTAACTTCAGCTTCAATCTCAAATAAAAAATCGGGTTGCATTCCGGGAGTGCCGGCAGAAGTGAAAACTTGAATATTAACGTTGTGCATTTTTGATATTTTGAAATTAGCGGCAAAGGATTAAAATTATTTCTTTCCTATTACTATACAGTCACACAATTCAATCAGTTTGTAATTTGAGAAAAAATCTAAAGATTTCGCGCCAGTGGCCTTTTTAATTTCTACATGCACGCATTCTACGATTTAAACTTAAAGTCACAGAGTATAAATAAGTCTATGATTTCACCGAAGAGATCGCTGCTAATAGTTCCATTTTCAAAATTAGCGCGTTGCTGGTGACACAAGTGTTTACGTCTTAAAATGATGCGCCGCCATTTTCAACGCGGCCCGTAGAAAGAAAAAGGGGATACTTCCGCCGCCAGCTGTCTACTCTCCATCCGTCACATCCGTCTTACGCATTTTCGATCAGCTACGTGATTCTTACTGACGCGAGTTTAGCATTTTTCCCCATTACAAAAAAGCGTACAACGCCGCTAAAGAAGTTTTTACTTCAAAAATATCCCCAAAATTTTAATGTTAATATTATTATGAAAGACAAGGTATCTTATTTACATTTCAATACAATTAAATAAACTGCAGATATCTCACTTTAAAATACACTTGCGGCGGACACTGTTTGAATTTGAGCAATTGCTGGTAAACAAGCGACCTTGAGCGCCTGCTTCGAGTATTGCAAAAGTATACATTAATCGACGCACTTAGAAATCGCGTCAGTCATTGGCCAGAATGAGTCATATTGTGAAGACTTCCGCGGAGGGTTGGTGGCACCGCACCATCGAGGTGTCTTCACGGCGCGGAGCGTTGACTTGCGCGCGCGATTGGCGAACGCGCGGTCGTCGAACCGAACACAGCTGATCGCGGGTAGGGTTACCAGATCTAATAATGAGATTTCCTGACTTTTTCCCTGACTTTTCAGTAAATTTCCTGACCTACATCTATATTCTTAATTTAATTGTCGTTTGATAACTTTTTCTCAACAAAATAATTAATAAATTATGTGTTTTCATCAAGTACTTACAGATTTTGGGATTTCAAAAATCCCTGACAATTACAGTTTTCCTGACAGATGCCTAAAATTCCTGTCATCTGGTAATGTTAACCCTAATCGCTGGCCGCCCGCCCCGCCTGCATGGTGCCCCATCACCGAGTACATATTGATCCGTGACACATTTTTTTTATATTCCCAATTGGTCATCATGACCACAGACTACAAGTCGTCTCTAGAACAAAGGGTGTTTATAACAGATGCCCAATTTCCCATCACGGTCAATCCCATTTGGGCATAATATTCTTTATTCTTGACTCCACAAGACTGGAAGTTGCACACCAGAAACATCCATTGTCATCATAACGATTATTAACTGAGAAATGTCTTAAAAAAAATTTTCTAATTGTTTTAAATTCAAAAGTTTTCATTTAGTGTAGGAAATTAAGCGATCTTAACCAAATCGATTTGGATAATTTAAAAAATATGTTTCATTTATGATACTTTATCATATTGTAAAGTTTCGTCTACTGAGGATTTACTGTGGGAGTCCACTACCTTCCTTTTCTACACTAATTAGGTGTCGATTCGGTTGGCACGACTTAACTAGATTGATAGAAATAAACATAATTTTAGCATGAAATAAAACACTTTTTAACGGATACTAGCGCGGTTTTATTGAATGTACTTTGGTATTTAGTTGGTATTTGGTTTGATTTTTGGTTTTTCCCGACGTTTCGCCGAAGAAGGTCAACCAATTCTTACGACCTGTCAAGTGTAATATCCCCCTTCAAGCTGCAGGCGTCTACAAACTAGATTGTGACTGTGGACTCTCCTACATCGGGCAAACAAAGAGAAGCATAGGGACCCGCGTCAAAGAGCATGTAGCTGACATGAAACATAGGCGCGATAACAAGTCTGCAGTGAGTGAACACGCCTTTGAGGGGCCCAACCATTATATTAGATTTGACAAACCCCAAATCCTTGCTAGGGAACGTAGATTTATCCCTAGAATGCTCCGCGAGGCTATCGAAATAAATAAATATCCTAATTTCAATAGAGATGATGGTTGGAAAATTCCACCAGCTTGGGACCCCATCATTCACAAGCTAAAGCCCCTCACACACACTGTAAGATCTAATGATACGGTTAGTTCCTTTTGCAAATAAATAAATTAATACAAAAGACGGAGGTCGGCTCCCTCTCCAAGTTTTCTTTCGCCATTTCTTTCTTGGAGGGGCCTCCCAATTTTATGAAATGGTGGTAGTTTCAGTAGATTTCTCTCTCTTTTTAGCATTAAATAATTCATAAAATTAAATTATAAATCAACATAAAAAAAAACTAAAAATTTTGTTAAATTTTAATTTCTGAACGTATAAAAAAATTCATCGCTTGAGGGTAGGCTCACGGGTAGCTTCAGTCCCCCGTGACCACGGCAGCTGCAAAGGTGCCGAAACGTCGGGAAAAACCAAAAATCAAACCAAATACCAACTAAATACCAAAGTACATTCAATAAAACCGCGCTAGTATCCGTTAAAAAGTGTTTTATTTCATGTCTAGTGAGCGCGTAAGCTTGAGAAGTGAATAATTTTAGCATTCTGTTCTTGTCTTTTCGATAAAAAGAAAAGGATGGAAAACTGAATTTAGTTTAGTCAGCTGTCAATTTAGTTAAGTCGTTGCCTACAGAATCGACACCATTGTTCGCTTTAGAATTTGCTAAATCATTCTTGAATCATGTGTTGAAATGATGCTGAGATTGAGGCAAGTATTTAATTGGTGACACCTCATTCAGTTGAATCACTGTTCTAAAGAATATTAAATGCTTGAAATTCGAGTAAACAAGATCGTTGTCCTCCTCCGATATTGTTCTTTTTGCAATTCGTCTTGTGTTGCATTTTATTGAGAACTGTCATCTATCATTTAAACATTTTCATTTACCTACATAACTTTGACCTCCGGCATTTGAACGCCGGCTTTCATGGTGTCGCAATCTCTGAGGTCCCGGGTTCGATCCCCGGCTGGGTCAATCTAGAAAACGAACTTTTTCATATTGACTCAGGTCTGGGTGTTTCCGTAGTGCCGCTATTATGTCTGATTTCCATAAAACAAGTGCTTTAGCTACCTACTTTGGAATCGGAGCGACATTTGTGATGTTGTCTAACAAAATATATGTATATCATTAATACATAATTTACAATTTACATTATCAAAACACATCTTGATAATTAGAATGGTTAATAATACCAAGACGACTCTGATTTCTGTGAATGTTATTTAGCATGCTTTGATTTATGTAATCCTTTATACATTATTGAATATTATCTTTTCTAGGTTGACAACCTTATGTTAACATCCTAATCTTTTAACAAACATACCCATTAACTTGTTTTAGTGTCATACTGTGACGGAATAATGGCGTCGTAGCTAAGTCTCTGTTATGTTATTAGAATGCTATCACGTACAGATACAATCTCCTGCGACGGTTATCGCAATTAGCTATTTCATAATTATTTCGCAACTGTTATTTTGCCGTGTGGTTTTCTTTATTCGTAATGGTTAAGTATGGTAAGACTTTAAATGAAGATCAGCGAACCATAACTTAGAGCTAGCCACTGATGAGATCACGTAAAGAGACGTCCATTTGGCAGACGTCCAAATTGAATACTTCCAAATGAAAATACGCTCGATTCAAGCTACGGCGAATCGCTGACTATACTTCTGCCATTTGGACTCGCCAAAACTTTCATAGCTTAAATCTGCGCGGCCGTTTTCTCCCTCCCAACTACAGCCACAAAATCCCGACATTTTCTTCTTCAGATATTTTGAACTTCTGAACTGGCAACCCTACTCGAAAATGTATGGTAAATAAAGCTCATTAAATAAATACCTATTTTAATTTGTTTATTTATTTGACTAGGTGCTTATGAAAAATCTGATTTGGCTTAGCCCCCCCCCCGGCTTAGAACCTGCCTACGCTCATGTCTGGACGTACTTCCATTTGGAAGTATTCATCCAAATGGAAGTCTACCTAATAGACGTCTCGTCAGTGGGCGTGGCTAGCTTAGGGATTAGTCTTTTGTTTGTAGTTATCGTGATTCCAAATGTCAACTAATTGGTTGTGCTCGGGCGCCCCAGGGCAATAACCACCGATACGTGTGTGAGTCCAGCCAGATAGGCCTCGTGGTCTGCGCGCGCGCAGCCAGGGCTGGCCAACATGATACTGAACTACAGTCATGTTATTATATGCTACGGACTCGTTTTATAATTCATGTCATTATTATTATTATTTTTTTATTTCACCAGGGACAAAAACAGTCATATAAAAAATAAATTACTATTACTTAAAATTAAATATAATAATTTTGACTAATTGTAAGACCAGCATCAATGTCCACATGTTACTTGAAGTTTATGAGGTCTTTTGTATACCCACTGGGACATTTTTTTGGGCGTGCGTCTTAATTAGTACCGGGAAAAGTCTTTTAGTTGACCGAGACTATACGAGGATTCATAAGAAAAGAATAGAATAGAATATTAGACAGAAAAAAAGTTGAGAAAAAATAGGTAAGTACTAATATTATGCACCAGATCAGATACTGCGAGATACATTAACCCATAAAATGCCGTCCTTGTTTCGTACTTAGAATAGAAAAGTAGTTTAATCATTTTCCCGGATAAGTTTTTTAGTAGCATAGCGTGTAGAGAAAAGGTTACTTCCTGGTAAGCTGTTGGTGGGCTTAATCATTAACTTTGGGTAAATGACCCCGCATTATAAAAAGGTTAAGTCAGATTAAGAACGGTGATGGCTAACAACCCTGCTAACGTTATGCCGCGGTTATTGATGCGACGCGCGCACTAATGTTGCGTAATGCGTTTGCCATCGCGTTGATCGCTCCACTGCCGTTGCGTTGTTAATAGAACGATTATCTGCAAATCTTTATGTCACTCTTCCAGTTAACATTGTCCCACTTCCCCCGGACAGCTCTAATCACTATCATCATACGTCATTCGGTGTATAATGAGAACATTGTTAACTCGTTCGCGGTATTTTGTTTTCATAGAATCATCAATATGCTGATTGGATATGAAATTCTGATGATCATGAAACAAATGGGGATTTTTTCCTGTAAAGTGGCAGTTGATAGCTATAATGATGATTGCTTTGACTGTTTTTGTGTAGTACGCAGGTTGTACCGAAATGTTCTTTGTGTAATGTAACTTATTGGTTCCTCGATAAGTTACTACGTCGATTAACTATTCATGATCGTTATTATCTTTGCGATTTTTTAAGTGGCTTGATCAAAGCACCCTTGATCAAAGAGCCAAGATTTTATTTCCAAAAAAGGATGGTAAATTGTCTGAAGACAACATACAGACACCGCATAGGATTGCATCCATCATCCATGTTATTTAATCAGCCATGCTACCATCGAATACTTTGATGTATCAAATAGCACGTAACGTACGAGTACGATGTATCCAGTTGATCAAAACTGCTACATTACGTGACATGGAGAAGCCAATAAAATTAAATTTTTCATTCCTGTATCCTCCAGACTCCAGACTTAAGCGATTGCAAGTTCGAATGAAACTTTGTCATTGCTTTTCTATTGGGTTGTGGAAGTGGGTGGAGAGGAATGATGGAGAATTTTATGTGTTGTTTGGATGGTCATACATACACCAAACGAACGATAAAACTTGATATAACTGAAAAGGTAACATATCGAAATGTAACCCTTGATGAGTAGCGATCGCGACCAGAACGTGTTGAACGCGGCCTGAATGAGTGAAATGAAATTAATGATGACTATAAACAAATTAAATGTAGGTCGATCGTTACGTTTCCCTAAATAGGTAGAAATAATCACGTGCACTCTATACAGTTTACAGTACGATTCCAAGTTTCCGTGTACAGTACAGTCAGCTATGAAAGTAGCTTGACACTTTAGTACTTTGTCGTAGCAATTTTTCTGATTAAAATATTCCAAACTGTGACACAACTGTCAAAAAAATTCTATGACGAAGTACCAAAGTGTTAAGTGACTCTCGTTGCTGACTGTACCATAGATTTTCCTAGCAATTTTAATGTATGAAAACTGTTGCTGCTACGAGTATGTTTCTTTTTGATATCCTGCCAAATCTCTATGAGAATGTTGCTAAAATCTGTGCCAATTTATGTCAACTATTGATAGTTATGTTTTATATAGGAAGAACGTGTATTTTGATTACATCCATTACTTCTCGACATCAGATTTTTTAAACTCTTGATTTCTAAAAATCTTAATTGGACCATATAACATCGTATATTGTACGAAATAAATTAAATAAATGTGTTGGAGCAAATTATTTTTTAATTTAGCATAGACTACTAGTCCATATGTGATAACGGTTAATATTGGTCTATAGTATACTATTTTTTTTAAAGCATCTTCGATTAAGAGCATCTTTTGACCACACAAAGGCAAACGCCTGCAATCATAAGCAATGAGTCAGCTGGTTTCGATACGTATCAGCGATCATCGGTTCCTTCATTTAATTTGACTTACTTTTATTTATATTAAGGTGTTTTAAATGTGTTTGAAACTGAGATTGAGAATATTACCCTTGTGAGTTGGCCTTAGATCGTAAAATGTTTGGGAGAATATTCTACTTATATTAGAACAGGGGTCGCCAAATGGCGGACCGCGGTCCGCATCCGGACCGCCCCGACCCATTCTGTGCGAACCGCGAGAACACAGGTACTTACAAAAATACCTATTTTAAGTACCTAATAATTACATTTCTATAATAAATATTCTTTTCTATAAAATGTTATGTGGACCGCGATGGTTATTTCATTTCTTAAAACGGACCCCGAACGAAACTAATTGGTCACCCGTGTATTAGAATGTGTTAGAATAATCTAGTTGATTTGAAGGATAAATGTGGTATAGTACAGTACAGTACGAGGCATATAACTTGAAATCGGGTGGGGATTGCGCGAAACGCGTATTTTGGGTATGCGTAGCGGTGAGGGGCGCGGGCGGCGGGAGAGGGGCGCGCGCTATTGGTCGCTCACAAGAGCACATGCGCGAACTTATCCCCACTCCGTCGAATAAATTTCAAGATACGTGCCTAGTACTGTATAACTGTATAACACGAATTTATAAATTAGATGTGCATGAACGTGTGGATATGGGTGGAGCAAAGCCACCTAGTGTTTATGAAATACACAATTCGCAATAAGTTATGAGAAAGTAAAGGAAGTGAGGAGCTCGTTGGCGCAGTTGGATAACTCCTTCGCCTTGTGATTGCGGCAGTTGAGCAACTTTCCTAAGGGTCGGTCATGGGATGGGTGAACAAAAATTATTATTATCGCCATTTTCGTTATGACCTAATCTCCTATAATCCGTATAAAGAATAACGATACTGATTTACCTCTTATTTAAAAAAAATGTGATGTCAGATCAACCGTGACATCATTTACTTTTTTAAACATGAATCATTTATTGTTACATGTGTAAATGACTTTGTGTGGTATCACATACATAACATTTACAACAGTTTCAGAACATACTTGATTTAAGGCTGCTATAGGAAAACAGCATAAACAGACATCAGTCAGATCACTTCTTCCTCAAAGAGACTTAATTAAACGATAGATCCTTTTTACTTGGACTCCATACTCATTTGCTTCTAAGCATGATGGAGGTACACATCCTGTTAGACAGCTATCATTACAATTTGGCTCAAATGCACATTGAGCCGACATTTACAGCTAGTCATCCGCGCTCGAAAGTTAATTAGGACACATCGCCGGCCATAAGGTCTTTTTTTAATCAGTTGGTAGCAATAATTATTATCGAAGTGTTCTTCCTCGTGTGGTAGGTTATGGCAATTAACCCTCAATAACACCGTGTACGGTATTTGATGTATTTATATTGTGTGCTCTGAAGCATATAGATTACAGTGTAATCTTCCTTGTTTAGCATTATAACCGATGAAATATGGCTTTCCTGGAGCCATTTCTAAGCATGTGAGGTCTAGAATCGGTTCAGAGGGCCTAGTATGAGTTGTGTTTCTCATCTCACTTTGCGAATAGTATCGAGTGAAAGGGAGGAAATCATGCGAGTGAGTGAACTAGTGAAAGAGAGAAGACGATAGTTAACTATTCGCAAAGTGAAGTGAGAATAAAAAACCAACTCGTACTAGGCCCTCAGGTTCACAAAAAATAAACAAAAACTAAATATTCCATAACATCAAAAATAACTTATTAAGAAATGCAGGGATCCTAAATGATGATCAAAATGTGCTACTCAGTAATGTACTCAGTATTGTATTATCTGATGTTAACGGCGACAGCATCATCAATGCAATGTAGAAAAAGTTCCAACTTTGACCTGCCGATTGTATCCGATTCCTCAGAAATGGCAGTTGCAGTTGCAGATTACAGTGTGATCTGTGATGGCAGGGCCAGGGTCAGCATACTAGTCAATCTACCGCTTAATGTAGGTACTGTATTAACGGGAGTTTTATCGATCGACTTGGACAAAACCATCATAAAGCTAAATGAGTTTTGCGGCTTATCTAAATCCTTGGATTTAATTGGATGTTGCCTAGGTGTCCCTATGAAATCTATCGGGTCACAAAGACTTAAAGAAACATAAAAATAAATTGGATTACATTTTATGTCTGGGAAAAAAGTAACTAAACTGACTTACATTGTTGCATTTGATGCATTGAAATGTCTAATCCTTTTCTTACGATCTTAATGGATATTTTATGTTATGTCTTTGGAAGACAATATAGATTCGTCCATCATTCTTTTGTTGTTCAGCGGTACTTTTACGTGACGCAATCTATACCCGGTTATTAGCATTACGTTTAAACTAATCATTATCATTACTTGTGGTCTTTCCAATGTAAACAGTATTAATTTCTTCAAAGATTCTGACCTAACTTCATCTGTTTGTCCACAGTCCGAAGCTACGACAAACACGACAAATGCGGGCTGGTGTGGATACCGCGCGTGGTGGCGTACCGCTGCCGCACGTGCGGCATCTCGCCGTGCATGTCCATCTGCCGCGAGTGCTTCCACCGCGGCGACCACTCCACGCACGACTTCAACATGTTCCTGTCGCAGGCTGGCGGCGCCTGCGACTGCGGGGACAAGTCCGTCATGAAGGAGGACGGGTCAGTCACACCTGATGCTTTATCTTCTACTGTACACAAATCTTCTGGTGAATTTGCTGCATCTAACTTCTGGTTAAGTTTCCGGCAGAGCACAGAATAGATATAAGTACTACCGTATAGAAAGGAAACTCTCCGCCCCGCGCGCCGCGCCCCACAATCAATTACCTCACCCCACCGCGCGAGTTCGTGTGCCGAATCGTGTGCTCATTCAATAGCCGTAGACTTCACGCACACAGTTGCGCGTGTGCAAAAACGTCACTGTGTAGCGTCTGTGTAATAGGTAGTTGAAACGCGGCGCTTGTATGGAGTGCCCGGGGTGTGGTTAGAGGTAAGATAGCCAGTTCCTCAGTGATGAGAATTCCGCTTCCACTTTCGGCCTTATCGTCACTTAACACCAAGTGAGGTAAAGGCCAAGCACTTTCCCGTTGTGCATAAAAAAAAGTTAAGAAAGCAGAATTTATGTCATTGTCTGATAATGATACAGGGAAAAACTTGTGGCTAGAATATAATCAGTTGATAATATGTTATACTGGATGGATTTTTGAGACAGTACATTAAGGGCAGGTACCTTAACCGTTATAGTTACAGGAAAACGTTCCTAGGAGACCATCCATAACTTTTTGAGATACTGCATTCACAGATTTTAGAAAAAAAATACGGTTAGCAAAAACATGCTAAAATACGAAAAAAAATTTTTTTATGCCAATCGATCCTATTTCGTGTGGGGATCAAAATACTCTATGGGACCATTTAAGGTATGAGTACTAGAAACGACAGAAATCCCCAAAAACTTTTCCCATACATTTTGTACTGAAAAACGAGAAATCAACTCGAAATATTTTTTATTGCCAAATGATCCTATTTCTTACTGTGATCAAAATATGCTCTTTAAAGCCAACTGAAATTTGAGTACAGAAACTACAGCAAGTCACAACACCGCTTCACACGCAGGCACAATCTTCTATAACATTACATCTAAAAAAAACAGTTTCTGTACTCAAATTTCAGTAAGCCTTAAAGAGTATTTTGATCACAGTAAGAAATAGGATCGTTTGGCAATCAAAAATATTTTGCTTTTATTTCTCGTTTTTCAGTACAAAATGTATGGGAAAAGTTTTTGGCGATTTCTATCATTTCTAGTACTCATACCTTAAATGGTCCCATAGAGTATTTTGATCCCCACAAGAAATAGGATCGATTGGCATAAAAAATTTTTTTTTGGTATTTTAGCATGTTTTTGCTAACCGAATTTTTTTTCTAAAATCTGTGAATGAAGTTCATAATATCTTAAAAAGTTATGGATGGGTCTCCTAGGAACGTTTTCCTGTAACTATAACGGTTATAAAGGTACCTGCCCTTAATGTACCGTCTTAAAAAATCCACCCTGTACTGTATACTATCTTGTGTGTTCCTTTCCTTAATTTTTTCACAATCTCTGCACCCATTTGCTGCATCCGATCTTCAACCAAAGCTTGTTATATCTGGCTCCAATCCTGTCATTAGAACCAACTCAATATGCAGACAGACGGATCTTTTGACAAAATAAACAGACAACCTTCATTAATGCAAAGTCATTTTAACAATTTGAATTGCATTAAGTGTATTTATTATTATTCAATCTGTAAATGTTTGCTAGGCGGTTTCATCGTTTTCACCACTCCGGATAACTTCGTCATTTTCTTAACACATGTCTGGAAAGTCTAAAGATAAAATAAGTCTTGCTCGTGTCGTGTTTAAACTCTCCAGCCTCTAACTTTTTAGGCTTCATGGTGTGCTTAAAGCATTGGTGCTTTGTTTAAACAACTACACTGGCCTGCAAAAGTATGTACTACAGAGGCTTATTTTCATACAAACGAGGTAACTTTGAAGCTTTTGTTCTCCGCCCAGGATTAAACGGGGTGTGATTTGATCATGGCCATTCAAAGAGTAAATGGAAGAGGTCCAGATCGCTAAAGAAACCCAATAGATTTGAAGAGTCGTTTACAAGTACGATCACACCAGAAACCGTATGGACTTTTTGTGTTACAATTTCCATACTTTGATGTCATTTTAGCTTGTTATTTTTTTAAGCTCAACCCTGACCTAAGCGATTCTTCTAATCCATCGGACTTCTTAAGCGATCTGGGTCTCCTCCATTTACTCTTCGAATGGCCATCATCAAACCACACCCCGTTTAATCCTGCGCGGAGAAACAAAGCTTCAAATTTACCTCATTTGTATGAAAATAGGCCTCTGTAGTATTTAGTTTTGCAGGCCAGTGTATTTGTTCTTTATAATCGTCTTCTTTATAAGTAACAAACAATTCTGCCTTTGAACACGTCTCTTAAGTATACAAAACTATACACTTGCCATGGCATTTCTTCTCTAATTTGCATTTGTGTCGATATCGTCTTGAACTTGACCTTGCCGGGTGACCTCGGTAAAGGAGACTTATCTCGCGTGACTAATACACGTGAAAGTCGACCTACACCAATTTTACTAAACTTTACACACTATTCCGTAGTGATAGAATTGACATTTGATTGAATTTGATTGAACTCGGGAGTCTCGGGACTGAGAACTTTGTACTTAACAAACAAAAACCATTTTTAGGGTTCCGTACCCAAAGGGTAAAAACGGGACCCTATTACTGAGACTTCGCTGTCCGTCCGTCTGTCTGTCTGTCTGTCTTTCTGTCTGTCTGTCGGTCTGTCTGTCTGTCACCAGGCTGTACCTCATGAACCGTGATAGCTAGACAGTTGAAATTTTCACAGATGATGTATTTCTGTTGCCGCTATAACGACAAATACTAAAAACAGAATAAAATAAATATTAAAGGGGGGCTCCCATACAACAAACGTGATTATTTTGCCGTTTTTTGCTCGATATTAATAACGACAACAAGTAGACAGTTAAAATTTTCACAGATGATGTATTTCTGTTGCCGCTATAACAACAAATACTAAAAACATAATAAAATACATATTTAAGGGGGGCTCCCATACAACAAGCGTAATTTTTTTGCCGTTTTTTGGTACGGAACCCATCGTGCGCGAGTCCAACTCGCACTTGGCCGGTTTTTTTCTTATAGGTATTCCATATTTTAATTCCCCCATAGGTTGTGCTAATTCATGGTACCGACATGCAAAGTAAGGATAGAATGAATCAACTCAGCAATTCCTCAATTGCCTTATAACGACTGCCAAAACAGGTAATGACTAATCTTAATCCAAAATCTCAGATCTAAATTTAGGCAAGGATGCCCCCTAGTGTGCTAGGTGTGAATGAGACGGGTAGCTCCGTCCCTAATGGCTGGACCGAGTCGGACTACATGGTGCCCTTGACTCCGTGACGTCACGCCGACGAGACGCCTGCCTCCCAAACTTTATGCTCTGGTTATTAAGCAGGTTGCTTATACATATTCTAATCTATTTCCTCCAATTAAGATATGCAAATGATATGTTATCTGTGCCAATGATTGGCGTACATAAGTCGATTTGATTGATGACTTTAAAATTAAAATAAAAAGTTTTTATTGTAATAGTTTCGTTCGGCGACGGTGATATTTTTTTCTTAAGACAAGTCCTCGGTTTTACGTTATTTTTCTCTAATAAAAAAAGGATTCTGCTCGAAGGACCATGTTGTGACTTCAATAAGTCTTTGCTTATTCCCCAGTCTCAATCTGCAATAAAAAACAAATATTGTCCAATTTGTACAATACTACCTTTGCAACCAACATGCACCCATGTGTAGGCGTTTATAGTTTCCATTAGACGAATGCATCGAGCGTTGTGCGGCATACTAATGCCGCTGCGTGGTCTTGGCACTGACCGCATACCCTCACCCATTGCCATACATAGCCAAACCAGGTTAAATGCTGACGAAATCGCCAATGAGCTGCGTTTGTATAGTATCCGTCCCGCTTTCTGAATTATATCTTTGTTTACTTCTTGTTAACGTGATTCTAAAATAGAATCTGTGATAAGAGATAACGGGTTAAATAACCGTGTCTTACTATCGCGATAAATCTTGAATAGGTTAATAAATTATTTCGTTATCGGTAAATACCTGATAGATAAATATGAATGATATAATTCTGATTTACCTTCTCCCATTTTATCTGAGGACGAGAGAAAGTTTCTAACATAAATTATTCTTGGTAAGTGAAATAATGTATTCGAACAAATATATCAAAATTATCCTAATTTAATGACCTACATTCTCGTTTCAATAAAATGTTACTTAAATATTGCGATTAATTTGACTATGTACAACAAAAAAGCGGCATCTTCACTCTAAAATGTCTGGCAAAGAGTAAAATTTACAGATTAAAATACATTGTTTTGTACCGCAGGCACTCTGAATTTGGTCACGTCTGTTGTACATAGTTAATTTAACCGCATTGTATATCAATATGTTATGTTATGAAGTCATAAACTGTAGTCAATGGGTCTTCATAAAACTCTTGTCGTTTACGCATCAACCATTTTCTTTGTAAAATTACAGTACAGCTGTATTTTTTTATTCACAAAGCTAGACTGCAAAATACATAGTAGACTACGTGCTAAAAGTTAAGTCTTTTCTTCCTGAAGCTAACCTAGTTGTTGTGATTTCAGGTTCTGCAGCAACCATAGTAACAAATGTCCTCGGCCGGGCACTGCGCCAGCGGAGCTGATGTGCGTCGCGGAAGCCATGATGCCTAGGCTCATCCTACGGCTGCTGCAGCACTTCAGGGAAAATAGGTGAGAATATACCATCACTGCATTACATTGTTGAATTACTAGGAATGCGGCATCAACGCTATGTCATTGTAGCCTGTAGCCGTGCGATATCGGATATCGTAGACACTACCCCCATTATTTTGACTCACTCAACAGATTTCGTGCAATTATTTAAGATAATATGCCCACTTAAATAATTACATAAATTATACATGGTATCAAAGATATGCACTTAACTTCTATAGTTTAGTTTATATTGCCTAAATTAGTTATTTATTCCTGTTTGTTTCACCACTAAATTTGCATGCATTATTTACCTGTAAGTTTGTTACATTTGGTTTAATTTTATGCTAAGAATTATTTTTTATATGTAAGTTATAAAATAATGTAAACAAGCGTTGGTAAAATTGGTAATTCAATAAAGTAAAATTAAAAAAAAAAATAGTTTAGACCATTGCTTACATACTTACTTAAAAAGTTTACACTTGACTGAATTCGGTAGCTTAGGAAAGGTACTTGTTATCAGCTGCGGATCATCACTACTACAAATCCTACTACTTGCATGGTTTGAAACCAGGCAAGTCAGTAGGATTGTTAGTGATTAACACTGAATTAATTAGTACTGAGTAACTGAATCATTTAAGTTAAGCAAGGCTACCTTACTTAATTAAGTCAAGTGTAATAAGCACTTTACAATGCGATTGAATTGACAATAGTCAGTTATCCGCTGCCACTTCATTTGAGAATGTATGGAAAAGAGAAAATTTTACAGATTAAAATACATCGTTTTGTACCTGAAAAGGCTGCGAAGTTAATCACTTTTGTCCTAAATCTTGACAAAGGCTCTATTAAATCCTTGTTTTCTTTCGGGATCTTCTTGTCAGCTTTAATATACCTAGCTATGGCAGAAATTATACAAGCAAAAGCAATGCACTTAATACCCTCATGCTTATTTATATTACCTGTGTCCGGTTTTAACTAAACAGGAAGATATTATCGTACTTGAGATTTGTGGTGAGAACCCACGCGCAGCCACGAGGTTAGCTGCTATGTTAAAATTAGCAATCGGAATGAATTGTCCATTAAATCGTTTAGTTAAACATATTTTATGAGTTATTACACTTTAAGCAAACAGAATTTTGCGGTTCTAGCCAGTAAGGACAAATATTATATTAGAACACAAAGCATATAATATGTAAATGAATTGGCGATGGGGATTATACGCCAGTTCAATGGCAGAGTCATAAACCTATTAACACGTCGGTAGCTACGTAGCTAGGACGCTAAGTGGATTGTGGACGTAAGGTAAGGGCAGTGGGACTTAACCTCAATATTGGTCCATGCACTGACAACCGAACAATGCATCTTTCTATTCTAATAGGCTATTTGACTAATTTTGGAAAACCATTTTAAATTATTCCTTATTACGTAATGTAATAAGCGCACCACATTGATATTTCAGGGAAAATCAATGTATTTTATTAAAAAATCAATGTTAAAGTTTAAAATTTTAAAACCGCGCCACAAACGCTATGGCGCTGGTAATGTCACTTGTTGACGTCACAAGCCTGTAAACATTGTGATATTCTTAGCCATTTGACAGCCATCAATCGCGGATCCTAAGTCTATGGTCGTGTCAAACGCCTGAAGCCATATTTATTTACAGGCAAGTGACGTCATCAGTAAATTTCAGGGAAAATCAATGTATTTTATTAAAAAATCAATGTTAAAGTTTAAAATTTTAAAACCGCGCCACAAACGCTATGGCGCTGGAAATGTCACTTGTTGACGTCACAAGCCTGTAAACATTGTGATATTCTTAGCCATTTGACAGCCATCAATCGCGGATCCTAAGTCTATGGTCGTGTCAAACGCCTGAAGCCATATTTATTTACAGGCAAGTGACGTCATCAGTAATCTTAGAGCGTTTTCGACACAGAAAAAAAATCAAAAATTATTGCATTTTTCTAGGTGAAATTAATCAATCAATAGACTTAATTTAGTCTATATAATACTTGTATATGTTTTTTACGCCATTATCTGTTAGGATGACCACAATTTGCAGTATATTTTCAATGTTGTCAAATACCCTATTATAATGAGAAATATAAACCACAGCTTTACCAGCCCTTGTAGCATAAGCTCGAGAGTGGTCTATTGTCTAGGTTTCAATTTTTTTTTGGGTTCATCATGCTACGCCTGTAGGTCATGTTTTGTTTTGGTATAGCTGGTTAGAAGTAGCCCCATCTTCTATTTAAGGCCCTTATAGCCGTCACCTAGCGCCGCCAATTCATTAATTTTCATTGTACGTAAACCAGGTCAAAATTAAAAAAAAACCGCTCAAGAGCGAGTCTGACTCGCGCACCGAGGATTTCAGAGCTGCAGAGTAGAATACTGAAATTATTATTGTAGTTTTAGGTCAGCGCCATCTCTTGATCAATAGTGAAACTATTTCTTTTCCTAGTTTACGTTTGTATGGGAAGCTACCGTTCGGTGGCCTCTTTGTTTTTAATTTTTCACTCCTAGTGGTTTAGAGCCTACGCAGACAACGGAAGTTTTTGTCCTCATAAAAACACTAATAATTTCAATCTTATCCTCTAAGAAATAAAGATCATTTCGTAGTCAAAAGTTTGCTGTCTGTGTCAATAATGTAAGAGGGATGGTGCTAATAGCTGTCTATAGGATTCAGACAGCTTTATGATGGCATGAAGAACCTTTAGAGTAGACAACTGGGAGTTACATATAACATGTATGTGAACAAGTAATGGGCTTCATATTTCTCGAATGTTTATTCATTACCGATTATGTCCATAACGCTCGGTTATTATTGTGGATGCCGCATAAGTGCCCTCAGGGTTTCAATTGACTTGCAAACGTGTGTAAGTGCATTAGCCAGTGAGTTCAACTTTGTTCTATTTTAAGAGCTTAAGAAAGTTGTGCAATATTAATAAGGTTAAATATAAGGTTATTCAGATTTCCGCTATAAACACTTATTAAAAAATAGATTGTTAAAGTAAAATTATGTAATGCAAATTAAATAATAAAGTCGGCATCGAACTTGATTATTGTAAAGACGCTATCTCCTAAGTCATGAATCCGACTATCCTATGGCTCGATCTGAAGGATATCTTCCTTATCAACTTAATGCTGGGTGGTCTAACTTGGTTCGATTTCTTAGACGAACAACTAAGAATTAGAAGTTTATGAATTCGGTGACTGCAATTTGTTTTCCAGTGACTAAATTCCCTCTTTTCACAGTTGACTAAACTTTTGTCACCAGTAATAATCATAGTTTAGCGAGTGATTAGTGAAACATCGTTTTATTATTGATAGAAAGTAAGGTACCGGTGTTATAACATCCATTATTAGGAAGGGCGTTGTAATATAAGTAGTTCTAGAGAGAGTTTCGCTATTCCATTAGTCAAATCTGCATTATTTTGTTCCCCAGCGACAACTTCAGCACATCAACGGGCGCGCAAACGAAGTCGGACGGGTACCGGATCGCGGTGCACGACTGCGAGTTCTACGTGCAGATGCTGATGGAGTTCAACAACATGGGCGACCTGATGCGCTCCGCCATGACCAAGGCGCTGATCAACCCACAGGTACGTCTGTAAGACACAGTAATCAGATGCTGATGGAGTTCAACAACATGGGCGACCTGATGCGCTCCGCCATGACCAAGGCGCTGATCAACCCACAGGTACGTCTGTAAGACACAGTAATCAGATGCTGATGGAGTTCAACAACATGGGCGACCTGATGCGCTCCGCCATGACCAAGGCGCTGATCAACCCACAGGTACGTCTGTCAGACACAGTAATCAGATGCTGATGGAGTTCAACAACATGGGCGACCTGATGCGCTCCGCCATGACCAAGGCGCTGATCAACCCACAGGTACGTCTGTAAGACACAGTAATCAGATGCTGATGGAGTTCAACAACATGGGCGACCTGATGCGCTCCGCCATGACCAAGGCGCTGATCAACCCACAGGTACGTCTGTCAGACACAGTAATCAGATGCTGATGGAGTTCAACAACATGGGCGACCTGATGCGCTCCGCCATGACCAAGGCGCTGATCAACCCACAGGTACGTCTGTCAGACACAGTAATCAGATGCTGATGGAGTTCAACAACATGGGCGACCTGATGCGCTCCGCCATGACCAAGGCGCTGATCAACCCACAGGTACGTCTGTCAGACACAGTAATCAGATGCTGATGGAGTTCAACAACATGGGCGACCTGGTCCCTATTTCACAGACGTGACATTTGTAAATGACAATGACATTTCGGTGTCCATGGCGTCAGCCAATTTGAATTTAGAAAATATATTGATCAAGCTACTGAAAGACACCGCAACGTACATCAAATTGTCATTGTAATTTACAATTGTCACGTCTGTGAAATAGGGGCCTGATGCGCTCCGCCATGACCAAGGCGCTGATCAACCCACAGGTACGGCTGTCAGACACAGTAACCAGATGCTGATGGAGTTCAACAACATGGGTGACCTGATGCGCTCCGCCATGACCAAGGCGCTGATCAACCCACAGGTACGTCTGTCAGACACAGTAATCAGATGCTGATGGAGTTCAACAACATGGGCGACCTGGTCCCTATTTCACAGACGTGACATTTGTAAATGACAATGACATTTCGGTGTCCATGGCGTCAGCCAATTTGAATTTAGAAAATATATTGATCAAGCTACTGAAAGACACCGCAACGTACATCAAATTGTCATTGTAATTTACAATTGTCACGTCTGTGAAATAGGGGCCTGATGCGCTCCGCCATGACCAAGGCGCTGATCAACCCACAGGTACGGCTGTCAGACACAGTAACCAGATGCTGATGGAGTTCAACAACATGGGCGACCTGATGCGCTCCGCCATGACCAAGGCGCTGATCAACCCGTAGGTATAATACAGCCTTCAACACCATCCACCAGGGGCCGTACCAACTAACTCACATGGCTATCGCAATCGCTTTCATTTAACAGATGAATGTGATACATTGCTACTTTTCTATGGTAAGTTTATATTTATGCCAAATTGAAGTAGCAATGTGTAACATCCATCTATCAAATGAAAGCGATTACAATAGCCATGTAAGTTAGACGAAGTTAGACGGTACGGCCCATGGACATAGAAGAATTTTCGCTGCGCTCAAGAAGACCAACAAAGCGTGGAAAAGAGAAGTTAACATCATATGGACACGGTCTATGTAAAAAAGAGACAAGGGATCAAGTGACATGTGCCAACATTTTTTACAGTAAGAGCCCCTAGCGTCCCGCCTAACAAATGAGCAATCACAGTTTGTTTATAATATTTGTTAATCATATTTAGAATTTAAATAAAGGTATCGTGGAGCCATGGTGTCTTGTGTTCTAAGCATACCCCGTTATCGCGGGTGCACGAATGATACACAGACTAAAATAACAGAAGCGAAAGACCTTTAGGTTCACCTATTTACCTACTGCCTACGTTTTTGCTACTCAAAAAACAACTGCATATTATAAAATTTTAGATTATAACAACGCGATGTTGAAAACATGTCAAAATCCAAGACGGCGGCCAACATTTTTGTTTGTGGGCCAGTTTCGATGAAACTCGGTTTTTGGTACTATTTTGATAAGAAAACAACAACGCAATGTTGAAAATATTAAAAAATCCAAGATTGCGGCCAACTTTTTTGTTTGTGGGCCGATTTCAATGAAACTCGGTTTTTGGTACTATTTTGACAAGAGAATAGCAAAACAAAGGTAAAAATATAAAAAATCCAAAATGGCAGCCAAATTCATTAATTTTTTTTTCAACCAAGTTACAAAATCAAATCAACCCAAAAGTTCCCTCTAGCCACGTGGTCCGACTGCCTTTGTCCTACCGATCGGACCACATTTGGCAACAAAGTTAGCAGCCATCTTGACGTGTTATCATTGTTTAGATTGCGTTGCTGTTTTCTTGTCAAAATAGTAGTAAAAATCGAGTTTCATCGAAATCGGGCCACAAACAAAAAAATTGGCCACCATCTTGGATTTTTAATATGTTCAATATTGCGTTGTAATTTTTTAATTTTTTTCCACATTGCATTGTTATGTTCTTGTCAAAATAGTACCAAAAACCGAGTTTAATTGAAATCGGCCCTCAAAAAAATGTTAGACGTTATTTGGATTTTTTCATATTTTTAATATTACGTTACTGTTTTCTTGTAATAATAGTACCAAAAACCGAGTTTCATCGAAATCGGCCCACAAATAAAAAAGATGGCCACTATCTTGGATTTTTGACATTTTTAACATTGCGTTACTGCTTTCTTGTCAAAATAGTACCAAAAACCGAGTTTCATCGAAATCGGCCCACAAACAAGGAAGTTGGCCGCATACTTGGAGTTTTCATATTTTTGACATTGTGTTGCTGTATTTTTGTCAAAATAGTACAATGAACCGAGTTTCTTCGAAATCGTCCCACAAACAAAAAAGTTGGCCGCCATCTTGGGTTTTTGTCATTTTTAACATTGCGTTGCTGTTTTCTTGTCAAAATAAAACCAAAAACCGAGTTTCATCGAAATCGGCCACCAAACAATAAAGTTGGTAGCCATCTTTGATTTTTGATATTTTTAACATTGCGTTGCTGTTTCCTTGTCAAAATAGTGCCCCAAACCGAGTTTAATCGAAGTCGGCCCAAAAACAAAAAAGTTGGCCGCCATCTTGATTTTTTTACGATATTAACCTGGTTTCCGAACCATGCGTGTGACTGTGGCAATCAAGTAAGTTCGTGAAACTACGAGCGAGTGCGGCAACATCGGCAGGCAGCGTATAAAGAAAGCCGTTTGAAAATACTTTTATTTAAAAATATGCCACCCCTAATTCATTATTTTAATACCAATATGTACCCGGGGGTCGTAAAAGACCACCTTCCAAATTTTAAATTTGTGACAACCCTTCCGAATTTGCATAAAGCCGTCACTTGAATTAGAATTTCAGATAAATATGTATTACAGATATATTCTCTTAGAGGTTGAGTGGGATTAGGCAGAATTATCAAAATAATAAAAAATGGACCTTCTTTCGTACTTTGTCTTTGGCTTCAATCATTCGTGCACCCGCGATAACGGGGTATGGTTCTAAGTGATTGTGATGTGACAAAAAGAAACAATCCAAGTAATCACACTTTTCACAGGTAAATAAGATATTGCCACAAATTTCTCTAAAACCAAATTTCGCTACATTTATTCGTTTATCAACAAAGAAAACAGTATGGAACATAGTTTATTAATTTCCTTTGCCATATATAGTCATATTTTATGAATCTAAGTCATTTTTTACGTATCTCATATAAAATGTATGCATTCGTTTTCGGATCACCTGTTTATTGACATTGTTGTTCTTTGACATTCTATTTCTATGGTACGGCCCCAGTCCCATTTATATTTATAAAGCAGGCATTTATTACCTAATCCATACATATGTTTTAACAATGTTTACCTTCAACAGATGTACCGCAACTTGGTGGAGCCACCGTTCCCCGAGACAGAGTATGGGTGCTATATGGCCGAATCCAACAAAATGTACGAGAAAGCCATCGAGAACTTCCCCGCGCCAGAACCGCCTGACGAGTACGTATATTATAAGATATTTACTTTATATGAATCTTTAATATTATGCCAATCTTGTTCTGCTGATCTTGCTTTGACTTGTTAAACCAATTTATAAATATCTCGATAATTGAACTTATGACTGATTTTTAATTTCCTGGACACAAATTTTATTAAAAACCACAAGATTTTCTATTTAAGTTTATATTTAGAACATTTATTTAATGTTTCCTATTTGTTCATTCTTTATAACCATTTTTTTTACAAAATGGTTATCGATTCCACAGAATCAATATCGATATGACGTAGAATCGAAAATTTCTGGTATCGATCATTGCATTCATGTTCAAACTCGGGATTTTGAAATGTGTCCGATTTCAATTCTTATAATAGACAGAATGTAAAATAGTCCTTATTGATTATGTATAAACATTGAAACGGGTCCGATTTCGCTTGCACCAGATACCGTTACCTGTTAGAGCTCGCGCCGCGGCTGCAGTACAATACTTTGCTGAATAAGATCATATTCTAGACTTTCAAGATCTCTGCGTTGTAAAATAGGCCTTATTGATCACGTATAAACATTGAAACGCGTTCAATTTCGCTTGTACCAGATACCGCCACCTGCTAGAGCTCGCGCCGCGGCTGCAGTACAATACTTTGCTGATTAAGATCATATTCTAGACTTTCAAGATCTCTGCGTTGTAAAATAGGCCTTATTGATCATGTATAAACATTGAAACGCGCAAAATTTCGCTTGACCCAGATACCGCCACCTGCCAGCGCTCGCGCCGCGGCTGCAACACAATACTTTATTGGACGAGTTCATATTCTGGACTTTCAAGTACGAGTTCCCACAGAACGTGGTCTGTTTCCTGCTCAATATGTTGCCTGATCAGGATTACAAGGTATGTGTCTCTGTGATTGTTTAATTTTACATTATACATAGTTTTCTTAAAGGTAGGTCTACAGTGATTAATCTTTTAACTTTCCTGGCTCACGTGACTGATAACATGCAGCATGGGAGCCACTGATTACAGTAAGGCATTTGATCGCATTGATCACGTGATATTGCTCCAAAAACTGCAATTAGCTGGTATACGTGGCTATCTTTATCGATGGTTTTGCTCATACGTAGCAGATCGGTGTCAAACTGTTCTCAATGGTTTCTCTTCACATTCATGTTTTTCCACCATTCCTTCTGGCGTTCCGCAGGGATGTATTCTCGGACCTTTGCTTTTTGTGCTTTTCTTTAATGATATCGACATATTCTTTATTCACTCTTAGTTCTTGTTATTTGCCGATGACATGAAAATTTACAAAAAAATTCTTACACCAACTGACAGTATTCTCTTCCAACAGGATCTAGATAGGCTTAATCAGTATTGCGTGAATAACAAACTTGAACTTAACGCGCGATATTATCACGTTCAGTAGATCTCCTTTCGCGGGTCCACAATGCCTACACAATTAATAACCAATCATTGCGACGTGTCGATTGCGTGAGAGATCTTGGTGTGGTTCTTGATTCTAAGCTTATCTTTGATAAACATATTGACTTAATTACACCTAAAGCTTCTAAAACGCTTGGATTTGTTCTTAGAACAAAGGTCAGAAAAATCCTTAAAACTATTATAGTGCTCCTTGGTAAGAAGCCAATTGGAGTATGCGAGCCAAGTGTGGAACCCGCATTATAACGTTTACGTAGATAAGATCGAAAGAATCCAAAAAAAGTTTTTGAGAATTATTAATTAACATGTTTTTATAACTACAAATTTTACTGCAACAAAAATCTTGCTTATGATGATATCTGCAGCGCCACCATATGCTCCCGCTAGTGAAACGGAGAGATGTCGCTGATCTTGCGTATTTACATGACTTGATACTCGGCAAAATTGACTGTAGTCATTTCCTGTCTAAGGTTAAATTACAGGTGCCGTTCCGTACGGTTTCAAGGCGTAACTATCTGAAATTCCATACCGATTTTTGTTCAACTAATTACAGACTTAATTCTTATTTCAATCGTGTACCTACTAGTTTTAACAGCAACTTTTCTTGTGACTGACCTATTTACGGCGGGTAAGGGTTACTTTGCACGCATAACGGACCAAAATGGGAGTCTAAATGCGGAGAAAAGAGCCCATCACCAATACCAATAAGGGTTACTTTGCGAAAGTGATGAATGCAAACAATAATATTATATCTTTTGGGGTTGATGTAGCTTTATTGATTTATATTTTATTTTCACTCTTTGCAATCATGGCTTATCATAACATTTTATTATATGTATTTAAGTATCGTTATAATACTCTTCCTTAATAAAAAGTACAAATGTGATTGTAATACAAATAATTTCTTCTAACTGTGAAAACTGTTTAAGGATTTTTTGTTTTTTAAGAAACACTGTACTAACGTTTAAGTAAAATAGTTGTTTGTTTTCCATGAAATAAAAGTAAAAATAAAAATTAAACTGCTGTCGTTAAAGTGTATGTAACGTAAGCGTAGCGTAGACGACGCAAAACGATCCTAATGAGGGCTTTTCAAAGTGACATTTAAAAAATAAAAATAGTCACTATTTGCCTCACTAGATGGCGTTGATGGAAAGAGAAGTGTCAAAATTGGCTTTTAAAAATAAATGGCCTGTACCAAAGAAGAAAGTAAGCGCTCGCTGACTGACATCTGCCCAAAGAGAAACATTTTAGGGTTACATTTGCCTACCTATTAGCTATTTATCAACTAAGTTCTAGAACATCTCTTAGAGATAGATTCAAAGAAATTGGTATATTGACAGCAGCATCTCAATTTATATTAAACTGCATACTTTTCGTGAGTCGCAATATTAACTTATATTCAAAACATAGTGATTGGCACAATTGGAACACCAGAAATAAGGACAAACTTGTAATGCCTCAGTATAGATTAGAAAAAGTCCGTGGTTCTTTCATAGGTCTTGGTATAAACTTTTATAATAAAATTCCAAGTTATATTTTGGATTTACCATTTGAAAACTTTAAGACTCAAACTTGATTCGTGCAGCAAGTATTATTATTGGCTATAATTCTGCCCCCTGGTTACGTAAATCTGTTGTTATTATAACAATCTCGATTGAATTCGATTGAAACCGAAGTAACATTGCTGCTTCAAGTAAGATGTTGTCACATTGGTTCTTACTAAAGCAGCAATGTAACTGCGATTTCTGTCAGTGTTGATTGATGACAAAGTTACAAAATCAGGGTCAAGCCCTGACCTCTAAACCCCCCTGTCTACGGCCTCGAGCTATATTTTAAGACTAAATTCAATCGTATACAAGTTAAGCATTTTTGAAGTGAAAACTTCTTTAGCGGCGTTGTACGCTTTTTGTATGGGGAAAAAATGCTAAACTCGCGTCAGTAAGAATCACGTGGCTGATCGAAAATGCGTAAGACGGATGTGACGGATGGAGAGTAGACATCTGGTGACGGAAGTATCCCCCTCTCTTTCTACGGGGCGCGTTGAAAATGGCGGCGCGTCATTTTAAGACGTAAACACTTGTGTCACCAGCAACGCGCTAATTTTGAAAATGGAATTAATAGATCTCTTCGGTGAAATCATAGACTTATTTATACTCTGTGACTATAAGTTTAAATCGTAGAATGCGTGCATGTAGAAATTAAAAAGGCCACTGGCGCGAAATCTTAGAATTTTTCGCCAATTATAAACTGATTGAATTGTGTGACTGTATAGTAATAGAAAAGAAATAATTTTAATCCTTTGCCGCTAATTTCAAAATATCAAAAATGCACAACGTTAATATTCAAGTTTTCACTTCTGCCGGCACTCCCGGAGTGCCAACCGATTTTTTTCTATGGAATATTCTGAGTCTCCATTTCTTAATAAAATCGTATTGTTGTATAGGAGCACCTAACGCGCACATTTGTGATGCACTACGCGCGCATCCCGCTGGTGCTGGAGGCGGCGGCGGACCCCGACACGCTGTCCAACCGCGTGGTGCACATGTCCGTGCAGCTGTTCTCCAACGAGGCGCTGGCGCTGCGCTGCGTGCAGCAGCTGCACCTGCTGCACGTCATGGTGCTGTCGCTGCGCCTCATGATGGGCAAGATACTGGTGCAGGTGGGTACTATACTGGGGCAGGTGAGTACTATACTAGGGCAGGTTGTACTATAATGGGGCAGGTAGGTAATATACTGGGGCAGGTGAGTACTATACTGGGGCAGGTGGGTAATATACTGGGACAGGTAGACACTATACTAGTGCAGGTGGATACTATACTGGGGTAGGTGGGCACTATATTAGTTTAGGCATGTAAAATACTGGGGAAAAGGGGTACTATACTGGCAGGTGGATACTATACTGGGGCAGGTGGGTACTATACTGGGCAGGTAGGTACTATACTGGGACAGGTAGGCACTATACTAGTACAGGTGGATACAATACTGGGGCAGGTGGGTACTATACTGGGGCAGGTGGGTACTATACTGGGGCAGGTGGGTACTATACTGGGCAGGTGGGTACTATACTGGTGCAGGTGGCTCCTATGTTTATTTAGTTATCGTAATTAAACGGGCTTATGCCCAATTACACAATTATGCTTACAAATCAAAATTAAGAATATCACATTGAGATAGAAATAATTTCGTATCGTCAACAAATACATCGAAATCAGGATAAACTGACAAGAGTGTGTTAAGTGCGTTTTGCATACGACAAAGTGGGAACTGTGCCCGTGCCACTGTGCGACTCTGGGGTGTTGCAAAAAGCCGGTGTCTACGATTAGAATGAATACGTAAATACTTATCTGGTACATACAAGCGGGAAAACTGTTCGTCACACTCAGGTGAATCCATACATCCACGCAATAGCATTGTAGCTGTAATAACTTCTGATCGCGCCCTTCTGACCTCCAACCAGTTCATATCCATAGCAGGTGGGCGTTTTTAGGGTTCCGTACCAAAATGGTAAAAAAGGAACCCTTATGGTGTGACTCAGTCTGTCTGTCTGTCTGTCACAGGTGGATATCTCGAGAACTACTAATGGTTTCAACTTGAAATTTAGAATAGTTTAAGATGACATTTGCCCAACTATTTTGCAAATAAGAAATAAATAAAAAAATAAATATCTTTTTTACAGCAGGGCCTGAAAAGGGGTCTTAAAAATTTGAAGTGAGGCTACTAGGGCATGTCATATGAGAAGAGAAAAATCTGAAATAATTCTATGTGATAGCAGTTTATATAAAGATTACAGGAAAAATAAAACGATGTCTCAATATAGCACACTTTTTTAGAAATTATCAAATTTCTAAAAATTTAACATTAGTTCCACTATCGTTCAAGAGATGGCGCTGACCTAAAACTGCAATACTAATTTTATTATTCTACTCTTCAGTGTGGTTTAATGGTGCAATTATGATGGTACGGAACCCTCGGTGCGCGAGTCCGACTCGCTCTTGACCGGTTTTTTTTTATTCTTGAAATTAGGATTTAAACAATTGTGTTTGTTCCAGAACACATTACACGACCCGGAGCAGAACTTTCACTACGTGATCGACTGCACGCGGCGCGTGATGAAGGAGCACTGCTACTGGCCGCTGGTGTCGGACTTCAACAACGTGCTGTCGCACAAGAGCGTGGCGCTGCTGTTCCTGCAGGACGACGCGCTCGTGGACATGTGGTTCGAGTTCCTCTCCATGCTGCAAGGTGTGTATACCGGGTGTAACAAGACCTTCAACGAAGCCGAGGTCTGTAATCGTACGTACGTACGTAATCTGCCCATCATCAGGATCATTTCTGTTCAAAATTATTGCTGGGATTTTGATTTTTGGTGTTCAAAAAGCATTGCATACATTACCACGCAATGTAACGCGTACGACAGACCGCACCTGTGAGTGTATGCTACACAGCTGCGTGCGGCCAAGTTGAAAGGCAGCGTTTATGTGCATGCTCATGATATACTTTGAGTGACGACGTTTTGACGGCATTGTTTGTCACGAAATACTTAAAATTTTGCAAAACTTAAATAAAAGCCTTTGATTCGATTGAAACCTGGGCGGTGCTGCAGTCTCTCCAAAGGTGCCAAGTGGACTATAGGTATATCGAGGTGTTGAGGTAGTTAAACAAAAATGCCACCATGTCGATCCGAGTAAAGAACCAGAGCACACGTCCTATCCAACTGCAGCGTGGTGTGAGACAGGGAGACGTTATTTCTCCGAAACTGTTTACAGCTGCTTTGGAGGACATCTTTAAGCTCTTGGACTGGAAAGGACTCGGCATCAACATTAATGGCCAGTACCTAACACACCTTTGTTTTGCCGATGATAAAGTCCTTATGGCTAAGACCATGGAAGACCTGAACATAATGCTCGAAGATCTCCGTGGTGCTTCCCAAAGAGTGGGTCTCAAGATGAACATGGATAAGACGAAAATTATGTCAAATAGCCATGTTGTACCCTCTCCAGTTCATGTTGGGAACACTACTCTTGAAGTTGTTGACCACTACGTATACCTAGGACAGGCAGTCCAGTTAGGTAAGTCCAACTTTGAGAAAGAGATCTCTCGTCGAATCCAACTCGGGTGGGCAGCATTCGGGAAGCTTCGAAAAATCTTCGCGCCCGATTTACCTCAGTGTCTCAAGACGAAAGTCTATGAACAGTGTGTGTTGCCAGTGATGACTTACGGCAGTGAAACGTGGTCGCTATTTATGGGTCTCATAAGGAAGCTCAAGGTCAGCCAGCGTGCAATGGAGAGAGCCATGCTCGGCGTTTCCCTGCGTGATCGAATCAGAAACGAGGAGATCCGCAGGAGAACTAAAGTAATCGACTTCGCTCGAAGGATTGCTCAGCTGAAGTGGCAATGGGCAGGACACATAGCGAGAAGAGCTGATGGCCGTTGGGGCGGAAAGGTTGTGGAATGGCGACCGCGCACCGGACGACGCTCCGTGGGTAGGCCCCCGACAAGGTGGACCGACGTGAGGGTGAAGGTCGCGGGAAGCCACTGGATGCGGGCAGCGCAGGACCGATCGTCGTGGAGATCCTTAGGGGAGGCCTATACCCAGCAGTGGGTGTCGTGCGGCTGATATAATGATGATGATGATGAACCGAATAAAATCACCGTTATACGTTATAACTGATTATATGTCCATACTCCACAAATGTAGTAGAACTCGGACTAAACCAGAGCGGCCGCCGCAACGCGCGTTCAACGCATGACAAGCGCGCACCAAGTGCACACTTCTAAAAAAACAATTTACGCGCGTTGAGTGCTTGTTATCTAAACGTACTCTAACGATAAAAAAACTGATGCCACTGTTTTCCTCGCCAAAACTGAACTGATGTTAAATTTTTAATTGATTGAACTGATTTTTTTAAACAAATCAAAATTCTCGCTCGCTTTGATTTTGCCGCTCGCCGAGCGCTGACATCCAGTTTTGCAGAACTGCGACCTTGAAAGTAAACGAAAACAAAATTTGCTTGTCTTAACGAACAAATTCAGTGGGCTGCCGCGCGCCAGCTGGGTCGCACGTTAGTTCGATACTTATTCAAGCGCCCGTCGTGTCGCGCGCCATGTATGTAACGTTTGTTTATAGCTATTTAACAAAAATATTCCAATATTTTTGTAAGCTTTTCTTTAACCATAGTACGTAGAATTTAAGAGAAAACGACCCTAACGAATCAGAAGAGATGAGAGTACGCGATAGAAAGAGAGGCAACTTCTAGATGAACATAGCTTTTTGCAAATTGTTGTTCTTTTAAATTAGTTAACCTTTATTTAGTTTAAAATACTTTTATAGTACCTAAGTATTATTAACATATCGTGTAAGGTTCAAGGGTTTTGAGCGAGATATCCCTAACACAAGTGTATCAAATCTACTTACTAGGTAGTCTCACTACTTGTTTAGAATAGAAACTTTATGTTAATGAAACATTTTTTATTTTATTATTTATAGTTGTAGGGAATTAGTGCAGTGCGACCTGAATTGCATTTTATTGTGCCGGAGCGAGAGTCGCTATTTGTTTAAAAGATTTTGCGGAGTGGATTTTCTATACTTGTACTATTATGTGTGTTGTTACTCACCGCCTTCCTATATCCGTCATCTCGCGTCCGTCGCACCTGACGCGACGTTCGCATGTTGCCTCAGATAGGCGCGCGTGTTCGCTACGCGAAGTCATGTCAATCTGTCTTCTTAACGTTACGTTACATTATCGTTGCGCTGCTTAGAGCGATCAACGAACTTTTTATGTACTTACTATCATAGCGTAATGATTACTATTTTGTAGGGCTTAGAGTAAGACGCGCTTCTGTCCCAGAAAGAGAAGCCATACGAAGCTTTCCCCTCTGCCGAAGTACAAGCCCAAATGGGCATATGCAGTTGATAAAACCAGTTGCGCCCGGATTTCTTTCTAGACCGAGTCCAGTCGCGCATGTGAACGCTGCAGTGTTTAAAATGCCGAATTGATGAGTTTTTTACTGTTAAAAGAGGTCTGGAACATCAAAGTTTACAAAAAGTCGGTGTTACATTTCACATGAAAGTAATTTTTTGTCGTATTATTGCTATTTGTTTACATTTAAACATTAAATTCGTATATTTTATTCTTGATTAGTTGTCAAATTTATTCAGTGACATCGGGTCTGCTCGTCCATGGCTCCTCCGTACAAATTTCAGATCTGTCGCTAGATAAATCCGAGTTCTCGCGGATGAGCAACTTAGTGATGTTACCGTATCACAATGTTTGTCGATAAAGGATATGGCCTGGTCCTGCTCCAGGCATTCTCATAAATGTGATATACCTAAAAATTCTTAAATATTTATTAATTCTTTTTAACTTCTGACAGACTCAATTTGGTCTTTGCAGTTTTGCACTGTTACATTCTGCGTCAAAGAGTAAAATAAAATCACAGCATAAATTAATTGGTTCTCTCACAGAATAAATAATCTTTTTGATACATCTTATATTATTATACAACCTGTTACAAAAGTACCCCTAATCCCTGAAATGCCAATGAGTATTAATGAAATAGAAATGATGGGCGCTGTTCTTTATTTTTTAGCTATAATATTTACGGAGAAAAACGATGTCGAAGTTTTGCAAAAATATCGACAAGAATTTGAAAGATTCCCAATCAGCTGTTCCGGTCAGTTCCGGTCATTGGCTTCTAAATCAAAGACTATTCGTTTTTCAGACTGGTCACATCTGTAGATATTTGTACCTACGTTTACATTACAGTGACCTAACTAAGCTAGTTATGACATAAGCGTATTTAAAATAACATAAATACCTCAGACATAACAGTGACGTAATTTCTAAATTAAATAGTTACTGAATTAATATTTATTTCAAAAATGTAAAATTAATCTCTGCACACCAATTCGAAAAGACACGTAAGCGTCATCTGTATTTAAATACCTACCATGGATAAGTTAAGTAAATTACTAATTTTACCTAGAGAGTTCTTGCTTTGATAGATAATTTCAAGCAGGTTCCAGAAGTCCTATCTGTTGTTGTTTAATCTTTAAAATCGTGTTTGACTGCGGTCGTGTCCGCGGACATGTCCGCGGTCATGACCGCGGACATATCGGCATCACACAAAGCATCAAACGAAGCCGCCGCGACGCGCGCTAATGTACAGTAAAAAAATGTCAGTAGTCTTAGTTGTTCCGTTTAGTGTAAAATTCGTTAATAGTTTTTATGGTATTAAAATATCTGTAGGTGCAATGCGATTAATTTAGCTTTGTACAACAGAAGTGAACACCTTCAGAGCGCTTGCGGTACATAAGGATGTATTTTAATTTGTTGAAATCTGTGCACACCGCACCATAGCTACATTCTCGAGTGAAGTTGCCGCGGATCACAGTCTATTGTCAATTTAATCGCATGTTTAATATTGATAGATTCATTTTTTTACCTTTCGGGATTAGGGGTATTTTTGTTACACCTTGTATAAAAATGAATGGAATAAGATCATTTATAATAGAAAAACGTCATAAAATGCTCTTAATTCGTATATGAGACTTGACAATAAGACTGAGTGTTCTTGAGTCCGTATTAACTTTTTCAGAAAGGTTTTTGCTTGTTGGGCTCTTTGTTGTTATTCACCCCATGTAAAATGTTTGAGTTTGTTACCTTTATTCCTTTTTCCGTATCGATATTGCTGCAACGACAATTGAGCCCAGCCCTTTATGTCAAAAACGTGTCACATTTTGATGTGTGACTCATCCGTACACAAATTTTTGCTGTTTTGTTTTATTTTTTATGTGTTGGTGTCGTCTTTACAGTGCTGTATTTGTATGTGAGTATGCGGAACTGCACTTGTGTGCACTTTCCCCCCCGCAAAATATGCCAGAAAAAATTGAATAGAGTAATAATCGCTAAGGCTGCTCCCTTCCGCGATGCTCTAAGTTGTAGGGTAACTCTTTCGTACTGACAGTGTCAAATGCCAATTCACAAATATTTGATTTCGTTACTTCTTTACTGTTAACTGTCGAGGTATTATTTTGGCGTGGGAAAGTTAAAATCTGAGAAAGTGCTGTACAAATCGTACTAAAAAATTCGATGAGAATTCTAAACGAATTTGAAGATATATTTTCGTGTTGAGGGTATTGATAATTTTATGTTATCGTTTAGGCATGAACGTGAACGTGCGCGAGACGGGCGGGCACATAGAGTTCGAGCCGTCGTCGTACTACGCGGCGTTCTCGTGCGAGCTGGAGGCGGCCGCGTACCCGATGTGGTCCGTGCTGTCGCACCTGACCGAGCCCGCGCACGCGCCCCTCGCGCGCCGCATCGTGGCCGCCGCGCTCACCTACCTGCAGGAGTGGCTGGACGCCGTGCACTTCACCGCGCCCCTCCACCACCGGGTACTAGTGTAGTGTAACACTCACGCAGCCCGCGCACGCGCCCCTCGCGCGCCGCATCGTGGCCGCCGCGCTCACCTACCTGCAGGAGTGGCTGGACGCCGTGCACTTCACCGCGCCCCTCCACCACCGGGTACTAGTGTAGTGTAACACTCACGCAGCCCGCGCACGCGCCCCTCGCGCGCCGCATCGTGGCCGCCGCGCTCACCTACCTGCAGGAGTGGCTGGACGCCGTGCACTTCACCGCGCCCCTCCACCACCGGGTACTAGTGAAGTGTAACACTCACGCAGCCCGCGCACGCGCCCCTCGCGCGCCGCATCGTGGCCGCCGCGCTCACCTACCTGCAGGAGTGGCTGGACACCGTGCACTTCACCGCGCCCCTCCACCACCGGGTACTAGTGTAGTGTAACACTCACGCAGCCCGCGCACGCGCCCCTCGCGCGCCGCATCGTGGCCGCCGCGCTCACCTACCTGCAGGAGTGGCTGGACACCGTGCACTTCACCGCGCCCCTCCACCACCGGGTACTAGTGTAGTGTAACACTCACGCAGCCCGCGCACGCGCCCCTCGCGCGCCGCATCGTGGCCGCCGCGCTCACCTACCTGCAGGAGTGGCTGGACGCCGTGCACTTCACCGCGCCCCTCCACCACCGGGTACTAGTGTAGTGTAACACTCACGCAGCCCGCGCACGCGCCCCTCGCGCGCCGCATCGTGGCCGCCGCGCTCACCTACCTGCAGGAGTGGCTGGACGCCGTGCACTTCACCGCGCCCCTCCACCACCGGTTACTAGTGTAGTGTAACACTCACGCAGCCCGCGCACGCGCCCCTCGCGCGCCGCATCGTGGCCGCCGCGCTCACCTACCTGCAGGAGTGGCTGGACGCCGTGCACTTCACCGCGCCCCTCCACCACCGGGTACTAGTGTAGTGTAACACTCACGCAGCCCGCGCACGCGCCCCTCGCGCGCCGCATCGTGGCCGCCGCGCTCACCTACCTGCAGGAGTGGCTGGACGCCGTGCACTTCACCGCGCCCCTCCACCACCGGGTACTAGTGTAGTGTAACACTCACGCAGCCCGCGCACGCGCCCCTCGCGCGCCGCATCGTGGCCGCCGCGCTCACCTACCTGCAGGAGTGGCTGGACGCCGTGCACTTCACCGCGCCCCTCCACCACCGGGTACTAGTGTAGTGTAACACTCACGCAGCCCGCGTACGCGCCCCTCGCGCGCCGCATCGTGGCCGCCGCGCTCACCTACCTGCAGGAGTGGCTGGACGCCGTGCACTTCACCGCGCCCCTCCACCACCGGGTACTAGTGTAGTGTAACACTCACGCAGCCCGCGCACGCGCCCCTCGCGCGCCGCATCGTGGCCGCCGCGCTCACCTACCTGCAGGAGTGGCTGGACGCCGTGCACTTCACCGCGCCCCTCCACCACCGGGTACTAGTGTAGTGTAACACTCACGCAGCCCGCGCACGCGCCCCTCGCGCGCCGCATCGTGGCCGCCGCGCTCACCTACCTGCAGGAGTGGCTGGACGCCGTGCACTTCACCGCGCCCCTCCACCACCGGGTACTAGTGTAGTGTAACACTCACGCAGCCCGCGCACGCGCCCCTCGCGCGCCGCATCGTGGCCGCCGCGCTCACCTACCTGCAGGAGTGGCTGGACGCCGTGCACTTCACCGCGCCCCTCCACCACCGGGTACTAGTGTAGTGTAACACTCACGCAGCCCGCGCACGCGCCCCTCGCGCGCCGCATCGTGGCCGCCGCGCTCACCTACCTGCAGGAGTGGCTGGACGCCGTGCACTTCACCGCGCCCCTCCACCACCGGGTACTAGTGTAGTGTAACACTCACGCAGCCCGCGCACGCGCCCCTCGCGCGCCGCATCGTGGCCGCCGCGCTCACCTACCTGCAGGAGTGGCTGGACGCCGTGCACTTCACCGCGCCCCTCCACCACCGGGTACTAGTGTAGTGTAACACTCACGCAGCCCGCGCACGCGCCCCTCGCGCGCCGCATCGTGGCCGCCGCGCTCACCTACCTGCAGGAGTGGCTGGACGCCGTGCACTTCACCGCGCCCCTCCACCACCGGGTACTAGTGTAGTGTAACACTCACGCAGCCCGCGCACGCGCCCCTCGCGCGCCGCATCGTGGCCGCCGCGCTCACCTACCTGCAGGAGTGGCTGGACGCCGTGCACTTCACCGCGCCCCTCCACCACCGGGTACTAGTGTAGTGTAACACTCACGCAGCCCGCGCACGCGCCCCTCGCGCGCCGCATCGTGGCCGCCGCGCTCACCTACCTGCAGGAGTGGCTGGACGCCGTGCACTTCACCGCGCCCCTCCACCACCGGGTACTAGTGTAGTGTAACACTCACGCAGCCCGCGCACGCGCCCCTCGCGCGCCGCATCGTGGCCGCCGCGCTCACCTACCTGCAGGAGTGGCTGGACGCCGTGCACTTCACCGCGCCCCTCCACCACCGGGTACTAGTGTAGTGTAACACTCACGCAGCCCGCGCACGCGCCCCTCGCGCGCCGCATCGTGGCCGCCGCGCTCACCTACCTGCAGGAGTGGCTGGACGCCGTGCACTTCACCGCGCCCCTCCACCACCGGGTACTAGTGTAGTGTAACACTCACGCAGCCCGCGCACGCGCCCCTCGCGCGCCGCATCGTGGCCGCCGCGCTCACCTACCTGCAGGAGTGGCTGGACGCCGTGCACTTCACCGCGCCCCTCCACCACCGGGTACTAGTGTAGTGTAACACTCACGCAGCCCGCGCACGCGCCCCTCGCGCGCCGCATCGTGGCCGCCGCGCTCACCTACCTGCAGGAGTGGCTGGACGCCGTGCACTTCACCGCGCCCCTCCACCACCGGGTACTAGTGTAGTGTAACACTCACGCAGCCCGCGCACGCGCCCCTCGCGCGCCGCATCGTGGCCGCCGCGCTCACCTACCTGCAGGAGTGGCTGGACGCCGTGCACTTCACCGCGCCCCTCCACCACCGGGTACTAGTGTAGTGTAACACTCACGCAGCCCGCGCACGCGCCCCTCGCGCGCCGCATCGTGGCCGCCGCGCTCACCTACCTGCAGGAGTGGCTGGACGCCGTGCACTTCACCGCGCCCCTCCACCACCGGGTACTAGTGTAGTGTAACACTCACGCAGCCCGCGCACGCGCCCCTCGCGCGCCGCATCGTGGCCGCCGCGCTCACCTACCTGCAGGAGTGGCTGGACGCCGTGCACTTCACCGCGCCCCTCCACCACCGGGTACTAGTGTAGTGTAACACTCACGCAGCCCGCGCACGCGCCCCTCGCGCGCCGCATCGTGGCCGCCGCGCTCACCTACCTGCAGGAGTGGCTGGACGCCGTGCACTTCACCGCGCCCCTCCACCACCGGGTACTAGTGTAGTGTAACACTCACGCAGCCCGCGCACGCGCCCCTCGCGCGCCGCATCGTGGCCGCCGCGCTCACCTACCTGCAGGAGTGGCTGGACGCCGTGCACTTCACCGCGCCCCTCCACCACCGGGTACTAGTGTAGTGTAACACTCACGCAGCCCGCGCACGCGCCCCTCGCGCGCCGCATCGTGGCCGCCGCGCTCACCTACCTGCAGGAGTGGCTGGACGCCGTGCACTTCACCGCGCCCCTCCACCACCGGGTACTAGTGTAGTGTAACACTCACGCAGCCCGCGCACGCGCCCCTCGCGCGCCGCATCGTGGCCGCCGCGCTCACCTACCTGCAGGAGTGGCTGGACACCGTGCACTTCACCGCGCCCCTCCACCACCGGGTACTAGTGTAGTGTAACACTCACGCAGCCCGCGCACGCGCCCCTCGCGCGCCGCATCGTGGCCGCCGCGCTCACCTACCTGCAGGAGTGGCTGGACGCCGTGCACTTCACCGCGCCCCTCCACCACCGGGTACTAGTGTAGTGTAACACTCACGCAGCCCGCGCACGCGCCCCTCGCGCGCCGCATCGTGGCCGCCGCGCTCACCTACCTGCAGGAGTGGCTGGACGCCGTGCACTTCACCGCGCCCCTCCACCACCGGGTACTAGTGTAGTGTAACACTCACGCAGCCCGCGCACGCGCCCCTCGCGCGCCGCATCGTGGCCGCCGCGCTCACCTACCTGCAGGAGTGGCTGGACGCCGTGCACTTCACCGCGCCCCTCCACCACCGGGTACTAGTGTAGTGTAACACTCACGCAGCCCGCGCACGCGCCCCTCGCGCGCCGCATCGTGGCCGCCGCGCTCACCTACCTGCAGGAGTGGCTGGACGCCGTGCACTTCACCGCGCCCCTCCACCACCGGGTACTAGTGTAGTGTAACACTCACGCAGCCCGCGCACGCGCCCCTCGCGCGCCGCATCGTGGCCGCCGCGCTCACCTACCTGCAGGAGTGGCTGGACGCCGTGCACTTCACCGCGCCCCTCCACCACCGGGTACTAGTGTAGTGTAACACTCACGCAGCCCGCGCACGCGCCCCTCGCGCGCCGCATCGTGGCCGCCGCGCTCACCTACCTGCAGGAGTGGCTGGACACCGTGCACTTCACCGCGCCCCTCCACCACCGGGTACTAGTGTAGTGTAACACTCACGCAGCCCGCGCACGCGCCCCTCGCGCGCCGCATCGTGGCCGCCGCGCTCACCTACCTGCAGGAGTGGCTGGACGCCGTGCACTTCACCGCGCCCCTCCACCACCGGGTACTAGTGTAGTGTAACACTCACGCAGCCCGCGCACGCGCCCCTCGCGCGCCGCATCGTGGCCGCCGCGCTCACCTACCTGCAGGAGTGGCTGGACGCCGTGCACTTCACCGCGCCCCTCCACCACCGGGTACTAGTGTAGTGTAACACTCACGCAGCCCGCGCACGCGCCCCTCGCGCGCCGCATCGTGGCCGCCGCGCTCACCTACCTGCAGGAGTGGCTGGACGCCGTGCACTTCACCGCGCCCCTCCACCACCGGGTACTAGTGTAGTGTAACACTCACGCAGCCCGCGCACGCGCCCCTCGCGCGCCGCATCGTGGCCGCCGCGCTCACCTACCTGCAGGAGTGGCTGGACACCGTGCACTTCACCGCGCCCCTCCACCACCGGGTACTAGTGTAGTGTAACACTCACGCAGCCCGCGCACGCGCCCCTCGCGCGCCGCATCGTGGCCGCCGCGCTCACCTACCTGCAGGAGTGGCTGGACGCCGTGCACTTCACCGCGCCCCTCCACCACCGGGTACTAGTGTAGTGTAACACTCACGCAGCCCGCGCACGCGCCCCTCGCGCGCCGCATCGTGGCCGCCGCGCTCACCTACCTGCAGGAGTGGCTGGACGCCGTGCACTTCACCGCGCCCCTCCACCACCGGGTACTAGTGTAGTGTAACACTCACGCAGCCCGCGCACGCGCCCCTCGCGCGCCGCATCGTGGCCGCCGCGCTCACCTACCTGCAGGAGTGGCTGGACGCCGTGCACTTCACCGCGCCCCTCCACCACCGGGTACTAGTGTAGTGTAACACTCACGCAGCCCGCGCACGCGCCCCTCGCGCGCCGCATCGTGGCCGCCGCGCTCACCTACCTGCAGGAGTGGCTGGACGCCGTGCACTTCACCGCGCCCCTCCACCACCGGGTACTAGTGTAGTGTAACACTCACGCAGCCCGCGCACGCGCCCCTCGCGCGCCGCATCGTGGCCGCCGCGCTCACCTACCTGCAGGAGTGGCTGGACGCCGTGCACTTCACCGCGCCCCTCCACCACCGGGTACTAGTGTAGTGTAACACTCACGCAGCCCGCGCACGCGCCCCTCGCGCGCCGCATCGTGGCCGCCGCGCTCACCTACCTGCAGGAGTGGCTGGACACCGTGCACTTCACCGCGCCCCTCCACCACCGGGTACTAGTGTAGTGTAACACTCACGCAGCCCGCGCACGCGCCCCTCGCGCGCCGCATCGTGGCCGCCGCGCTCACCTACCTGCAGGAGTGGCTGGACGCCGTGCACTTCACCGCGCCCCTCCACCACCGGGTACTAGTGTAGTGTAACACTCACGCAGCCCGCGCACGCGCCCCTCGCGCGCCGCATCGTGGCCGCCGCGCTCACCTACCTGCAGGAGTGGCTGGACGCCGTGCACTTCACCGCGCCCCTCCACCACCGGGTACTAGTGTAGTGTAACACTCACGCAGCCCGCGCACGCGCCCCTCGCGCGCCGCATCGTGGCCGCCGCGCTCACCTACCTGCAGGAGTGGCTGGACGCCGTGCACTTCACCGCGCCCCTCCACCACCGGGTACTAGTGTAGTGTAACACTCACGCAGCCCGCGCACGCGCCCCTCGCGCGCCGCATCGTGGCCGCCGCGCTCACCTACCTGCAGGAGTGGCTGGACGCCGTGCACTTCACCGCGCCCCTCCACCACCGGGTACTAGTGTAGTGTAACACTCACGCAGCCCGCGCACGCGCCCCTCGCGCGCCGCATCGTGGCCGCCGCGCTCACCTACCTGCAGGAGTGGCTGGACACCGTGCACTTCACCGCGCCCCTCCACCACCGGGTACTAGTGTAGTGTAACACTCACGCAGCCCGCGCACGCGCCCCTCGCGCGCCGCATCGTGGCCGCCGCGCTCACCTACCTGCAGGAGTGGCTGGACGCCGTGCACTTCACCGCGCCCCTCCACCACCGGGTACTAGTGTAGTGTAACACTCACGCAGCCCGCGCACGCGCCCCTCGCGCGCCGCATCGTGGCCGCCGCGCTCACCTACCTGCAGGAGTGGCTGGACGCCGTGCACTTCACCGCGCCCCTCCACCACCGGGTACTAGTGTAGTGTAACACTCACGCAGCCCGCGCACGCGCCCCTCGCGCGCCGCATCGTGGCCGCCGCGCTCACCTACCTGCAGGAGTGGCTGGACGCCGTGCACTTCACCGCGCCCCTCCACCACCGGGTACTAGTGTAGTGTAACACTCACTAAACAGGATAATTTAAAGGATTTCATGAGTTTAATTCTATAAAAGAAAATGTGTATTTCGTTGTAAAGAGGTCGTTGAAGGAGTTCATATCAATAAAGTGGGCACGTGTACGAAATCATGCTCATTATGTACTATAAACACTTTCGTGCTCGCGCTCTTGCTTTCGATGCGGATAAACAGTTACGTTTCATCTCTACATAAGCAAATACCAACCGTTTTTATTGATAAACTAGAATTTTGTTCGTAGAGATTATTTAGTTTTTAGGGTTCCGTACCAAAATGGTAAAAAAGGAATCCTTATGGTGTGACTCAGTCTGTCTGTCTGTCTGTCACAGTTGGATATCTCGAAAACTACTAATGGTTTCAACTTGAAATTTGGAATAGTTTAGATGATATTTGCCCAACTATTTTGCAAATAAGAAAGAAATAAAAAAATAAATATATTTTAATGGGGAATGTCCGAAAAAAATAAAAAAGGCTGAATATTTTTTATAGGTAAGAATAAGCTCCCTAAGTTTAAGAAAAAAGTTTCAAAATTTTCGGTTGCGTCAAAATTTTTTAATAAATTAAAGTCTCTTCGACGTCACAAATGTACGAAAGTAACAGCAGAATGGCGATTATACCTTTGCCACCACCTGCCACAACAACAGCAAGTATTAAAAATAAAAGTTTTGACATTTTGTGTTGAAACTTTTTTTTTAATAGCATGTTGTGGTTATGACAGGTGGTGACAAAGGTATAATCTCCATTCTGCTGTTACTTTCGTAAATTTGTGAAGTCGAAGTGACTTTATTTTTTATTTTTATTTATACGCAACCAAAAATTCTGAAACTTTTTTCTATTACTAAGGGAGCTTATTCCTACCTATAAAAAAATATTCAGACAAATTGAATTTTTTCGGACATTCCCCATTACAACAGGGACTGAATTGGGGTCTTAAAAATTTGAAGTGGAGCTACTAGGGCATGTGGGGTATCATATGAAAGAGCGCCGTTTGCACTTTTTTAATATTTTTTTTTAGGCCGCATAGTTTTCGAATTATGATGAAAAATGTAAAAAAATGACCGTTCCCCCCTTATCTCCGAAGTTTGCAAAGAGAAAAATCTGAAATAATTCTATGTGATAGCAGTTTATATAAAGATTACAGTAAAAATAAAACGATTTCTCAATATAGCATACTTTTTTGAAATTATCAAATTTCTAAAAAAGTTAACATTAGTCCCACTATTGGTCAAGAGATGGCGCTGACTTTTTAGGTTAGCGCCGTCTTATTGCAGTTTTATTGCAGTTTTACTGCTTATTGCAGTTTCACTGCAATAATAATTTTATTATTCTACTCTGCTGTGTATTTATTACGATGGTACGGAATCCTCGATGCGCGAGTCCGACTCGCTCTTGACCGGTTTTTATTGTTGATAAATTAGAATTATGTTCGTAGATAGTATTTTGTTTTTTTTATTGTAGCGCATGTACTTTTTGTTTTGTTTTGTTTATTAGGCACATTAACAGATTACATCCAAGAGATACAGTGAATAATATACAACAAAGTGAGGGAGTTGGGATGCAACCCAAAACAATGTACACATTTAGACCATATTTCATTGACAAGGATAGCAACAAACGATTAATTACTTAATTTAAAGAAAAGATAAAACTAAATACTTAAAAAAAAATATAGTAACATACACAATACGGACGACGAACTCGTAAGACGTCGCGGGGTCACTCTGACAGAATTTTGGATTTGACCGTCCGTTTAAAAGATAAGTAACGTTGTCCAAAGATATCAAGTTCTGGGTGTTTAATTACCATCTCATTGTAAACTCTGCACATACGCACGATGGGATTGTAATAAGAGATATTATTTTTATATACATTTAGGGCAAATATGCTTGGTCTGCGGCACCTGTATCTTATGTTTATACTTTGTTGAAATATCCCTTATCGAAATGTGATTTTGTGGTGCAGACGGAGGTGATGCACGCGTCGTTCCACTTCCCGCTGCACCGGTACCTGGCGGCGTTCCTGTGCGCGGGCGTGCGCGCGCTGGGCGTGCGCGCCGCCGACGTGCTGCCGCCGCCGGACCTGCTCGCGCTGCTCGCCGTGCACCCGCTCAGAGTGCAGGTCAGTGCATTCATTACTCCAGCGAACTAAATTCTATGAAACAAGCATTCCGCTCAAAAATATTCATATTCATATTCATATATATTTATTGCAAGTCACTCACATGTTTAACAATATGACATATTATTATATTGTAGGTACACAACATAAGTGACACCCTATAAGGTCGTAGTAATGTTTTTTAAGTTTTACATTAAGAAACTTATTATTATTGTTAAACTTAAATATTTTATTTTAACAACCTATAATTTAAAATTCACATTTTAAAACTATATGTAACACTTCAGTAAAATTTATAACATTAAAAAAATATAGGTACACTAAAATATAGGGATTACAAAATAATGTCAACATAAAACTTTCACCTTGACTTCGCTTACATATTTTTTTCTTCAAAAAATTCGGACATACTATAGTAGTAAATAGCACTACAGTACGAGGCATATAACTTGGAATCGGGTGGGGATTGCGCGAAATGCGTATTTTGGGTATGCGTAGCGGTGAGGGGCGCGGGCGGCGGGAGAGGGGCGCGCGCTTATCTTACTTATCCCCACTCCGTCGAAAAAATTTCAAGATACGTGCCTAATACTGTTCACAAAAATGACAACCGAGTTGGTGGGGCTAAAATGCGTGCATTTAGTTTGCAGCACAAAGCGACTGAACACCACCGGTTACATAATAGCGACCATAATCTGTATACTCATAGATATTTTCTATTCACTTCTCAAGCTTACGCGCTCACTAGACATGAAATAAAACACTTTTTTAACGGATCCTAGCGCGGTTTTATTGAAAGCACTTTGGTAATTAGTATTTGGTTTGATTTTTAATTTTCCCAATAAAAAGAGAGAAATAAATAATAAAAATTAAATTAAAAATTAACTTAAACCACTTAAAATTTGTTAAGTTTTAATTTCTGAACGTCTTTAATAATTTATCACTTGAGGGTAGGCTCACTAGCAGCTTCAGTCCCCCCCGTGACCACGGCAGCTGCAAAGGTGCCGAAACATCGGGAAAATCAAAAATCAAACCAAGTACCAACTAATTACCAAAATACTTTCAATAAAACCGCGCTAATATCCATTAAAAAATGTTTTATTTCAGATATTTTCTATACTTAAACGAAAAGATATTTAAAACTTATGAAACGTTATCTCTGCATCTTTTTGCCTTATTTGCGTTTTCTACATCATTTGACTACACTGGACGTCATTTCTAATAAACCCTCTCTTTTCTTTAAAATACAGACTGCAATTATTGTATAGAAAGCTAACGTCTGTGATCGGGCGCGTGGCTGGCCCAACTAAATGCTGTGCAGGTTGTCATTTTTAGGGTTCCGTACCCAAAGGGTAAAAACGGGACCCTATTACTAAGCCTCCGCTGTCCGTCTGTCTGTCACCAGGCTGTATCTCATGAACCGTGATAGCTAGACAGCTGAAATTTTCACAGATGATGTATTTCTGTTGCCGCTACAACAACAAATACTAAAAGCAAAATAAAATAAATATTTAAGGGGGGCTCCCATACAACAAACGTGTTTTTTTTGAAACACGTTAGTTGTATCGTTTGTAGGCTCGATATTAATAACGACAACAGGTAGGCAGTTGAAATTTTCACAGATGATGTATTTCTGATGCCGCTATAATAATAAATACTAAAATCAGAATAAAATAAATATTTAAGGGGGCTCCCATACAACAAACGTGATTTTTTTGCCGTTTTTTGGTACGGAACCCTTCGTGCGCGAGTCCGACTCGCACTTGGCCGTTTTTTTTAAGTTGTTTTTTTCCAATTATACTTCAGATTTTATTTCGCCAAATAACTCTGATACCGGTAATATTGCCGGTTTTGTTACAAATGTGTCAAAGAGATGTTCCTATTTTAAAGAAGAATTTAGGTGTTACAAATAAAACGCCATTTTACTGCACATGCCTTACTAAATATATTTACAAAAATTAACATTAATACAGTCTACACTAATTAAAAGATGGCAATCGGCCTAATTTTACACGTTTATTTATCAAAAGAACATTAAACTAGGATATAAATGTTAATTGAGTATGAGATAAAGCTAGTTGATCATTGGCGCAAATTCTGTAGTGTCCTCGTCGTCGAACTCGCTGGTGGGCGGCTCGGCCTTGATGTGGCTGGAGTAGTCATAGGTGAACAGTTTGACAGCTATGAACCCGCCCGAGCCCTTCCTGCCGCGGTGGATGATGCCCGCGCCACTGATTAGCCCTGCGCCTGCACACAAACGAAAAATGGTTCAATAGGGTATTTGACAACATTAAAAATATACTACAAATTGTGGTCATCCTAACAGATATTGTCGTAAAAAAACATATTTAACTAATATATAGACTAAATTAAGTCTATTAATTGATTAATTTCACCTAGAAAAATGCAATAATTTTTGAATTTTTTCTGTGGCGAAAATGCTTTAAGATTACTGATGACGTCACTTGCCTAATAAATATGGCTTCAGGCGATTGACACGACCATAGACTAAGGATCCGCGATTGATGGCTGTCAAATGGCTAAGGAAATTACAATGTTTACAGGCTAGTGACGTCAACAAGTCACGTGTCCAGCGCCATAGCGTTTTTGGCGCGGTTTTAAAATTTTAAACTTTAACACTGTTTTTTTAATGAAATACATTGATTTTTCCTGAAATATCAACGTGGTGCGCTTATTACGTAATAAGGAATAATTTTAAATGGTTTTCCAAAATTAGTCAAATAGCCTATTATATCAGTAATCAGTAATAACCATTTTTACAAACTCGTTAGAATGTAAACAGGTGTTATGAAGGTGAAAATACATCAAAACATAGATCTGATTAGTATGAGGCGTATTATAGTGTCAATCTTAAATTATAAGATTCTTACTTTAGGATGAGCCATTTTCTTTTACTGTTCGTACTTAACAGAAATAGTTATAAATTCTTCTATTTTCCAGCAGAAAAATTCCAGCAGTGGGCATTTATATATAAATGGTCAGTACAGTATTTTATGATAGGTTTCACGCATAATGAAAAGACGGTGTTCAAATAATTACACGACAATAATTTATGGACTGTTGTAACTACATATCTTGAAGTAACATAAATTTTTAATAATGTAGTCATTAGAAAGAAATCGATTCACTTGGACCCTAACTTTAAAATCTTGTTCGATTTCCAATAATCACAATACCTTGCCTAAGTATACTGTCTGCCAATGAAGAGTTTAGCTAATTTTCCAAACCCCAATTGTTCTGTCTGTAATAAATTCTAGTGATCATAACACAACACCACGTCCCTGTTCTCTTTGCCAATACCGGGTTTAATTGTTTGTAAAGTGAAGTACCTTTCATGGGCTCGACGGGCTGCACGTCTATGAACGGCACGGCGCTCTGGGCGGCGTCCGCCTCGTAGTCGGAGTGCGTGAACTCCACGTACTGGTCGTGCGTAGAGTCCACCGGCAAAGGCGTGTGGCTGCGCGTCGGGACGTCCGGTCGGTACAGGTCGAGGCGTTTTCTGTAAAGTACAACAAAGAGACTGTCAAACTAAATGTACGCCTCCGGTGTTACTCCCGACGAAATCGAGTTCATATCAGGACCGAATAAACTTATCTGTTATTTAATTACTTTGGAAACGGTTTCCATCTATCGGTCATAATTAAATTTCATTCTAACAATTCATCTGTGCCTTGTTGTGTTGGTAACAACCTTGTTACCATTTATAAATATTTAAATGACATTAATAGTTTCCTAGCAACATTCTTTATACGGTATTAAAAGCAACCAGGAAGCATCAAATACGTAACTAAGCTCTGACTTATAAATTAACATTAAATTAAACTTGTTTTAATGCGTCATACTGACCGTGGCGTCTCTGCGCCGTCTGTGTTGTCGTTGCCGATCCACTGACTCCTCTCGGGCAACAGCCGCCCCGTAGCGTAGTTGAACGGCGTCGATCGAATCTCGAAGTGCAAATGTGCACCCAATAGCGAAAACCTGGAAAATTGTGAGAAACCGCAAATTACTTATAATGTTGTTTTACCACATATAATAGTATTAAACGTACAGAAGTCCATCTGCGGGAGAACAATTAAATAATAAGCTACTTTCGTTGCATGGCAATAAATTACATTTTCAAATTGCACAGCGCTGCGTGTCTATTATTGTATGCACCTTCTCTTTCTGTCGCGTCGCGTAGCTCTGTCACAACCGACACACGACATTCCTCGTGCGCTGGCTCGACTGAGTGAACCGCGAGCAGTAGGCTAATATAAAAGTTCGCGGAGTGAGCCTCTGGTTTTACTAAGCAAATACAAACGGTGTCTATCAAGATTTAGAAAAGGAAACGCACCTGACTCCCGTTAAGACATGTCCAGCAGGCGAGTCTAATTCGTCCAAATCGATCGCTCTCTGTAGGTAAGTCAACTTATGATAATCGACCCCAGCTTTAGTCCCAGCTTCGTTGGGGTCAAACTTCTGCAATGGCATCCATTCTCCAGGTGTGATTGTCCCGCGTTCGCCCAGCGTGCCTTCGCTGATCTGGAGGTGGAACACTCGCCCGAGCTTCACGAGGCGTAGACCAGTCACAACTCTGGGGAAAATATCAACTTGTAAAAATTTCTCCTTCAAAACATTGTGTCGCCATATTTTTTTGGACACCCGCACCACCATGTTAGTCAAATATAACTAAGAAGCCCCTTGTATTAAGTACCCGTTAACCTAATTTAACCCATTAATTAAACCCTCTGTCGGTACTGACTTGTTCTTCTCAATGTCTGCTAACACTTCTCTCATGCTGAAGTAACGGTCTGCCACCGTGTCATCGTCTTCGCAAAGACAAAAGCAGTATGAACAGTGAAGGAGATTCCATTTCCACCAGGAGTCAACCTTAGGAGGAAAATATATCATTAGTACGAATTGTTACTATGTAGTTCCGACTGCATAGAAGAATGGGTTCTAAAGTAATGAGGGGAGAGGCTTATATTGTTTGTGCGGGTGTCCCTAAATGAATAGGGACTAACTTGTTATTTTTGACGTCGGATGTGGATGGCCAAAGGCTGAAGTAACGGTCCGAGTCGTCAGTGGCATCATCACACACGCACATGCAATACGAGCAGTGCCAGAACAACCAGCGCCACCAAGAATCCACCTGAAAACTTGCTTTAGTCAGATCATGTTTATTGCTAACATCGTCCTCCTTAGATCGATTTGCCATGGGCGTATCTAGAGATATTTCCCAGGGGGGCCTGGCCTCCAGTTCCGAGGCAAAGCTAGGGCCGCGTTGGAGTTTTGAAGGGCAATAGAAAAATATATCAAGCTTTTTTTCTGGGGTGGGCACGCCCCTCCCCCCAGCCCCTTCCTACGCCAATGCGATTTGCGCTTCACTCGCGTTACAGGTCAGGTCAGCAGATAATGAAAAATAAATAACACAGATAAACAGAGTAGGCTAGAGATACTTGGTAGCATAATCTTAGCCAATGTTTGTAGATTGGTCGTAGTATGCATTATGTAGGTTGATTGCCGGTATTACTGAATCGTTCTCACCTTGGTGGTGCCGCGAGTGCAGCTGCCGACTTGGCCGAAGGTCCGCCCATTCTCGTACTCGATCCACTCGTACCGACGGTTACTGTCGCGACTCTGCAAATATATTTATTTTATTTAATTACTTGATAAGTAAAGATGACGAACTTCTAGCGTTATTTAAACCTTGAGTTTTATTATGGAATTTACGTATAACCACAAGCCAAATTAAATAAAGTTAGTTTTCATTTTCTTATTTCAGTTAAGAGCCATACGACATTTTTGTCGAAATTTCTATTTTGACGGATTTTCATGATACAACCTAGAGAAACCTTTTGAAATTTTGAAAAAAAATATTCACTAAGATTCACTGGAAAGTTATGGGGTTAGAAATGAAAATAGAAGTTAGTGGACGCTTTCTCAGAGTCAACTTTGAACATACACAGTAAGACAAAGATGTATACAAACAACAACTAAAAGTATGAAATAATATGATTTTCTTATGAAGTAAAGATTATTCTGATATTGATTTTACCTAATAATATTAATGTATCTAGGTGAAATTTACAATTAATTCTGAGCGTTTTTAGTAGTTTTATGATTTTTGATTGGGATTTCTTTTTACATATTCCATACAGATTTCAAAATTCCAAGGTCGTAACCATTCGACTATATAAGAGATAACATTCAATTTTTTTTTGTTTAATTTGTTTAGAACAATAGTTCAATCCAGGAGCTGAAAAAAGTGCCTTCGCATATTTTATGAAAATCTTTCCCTGCAATTTTCGGTTTAATTAAAAATTTCAGCTATATTTACAAAATGCGAGGCCGCTACTAACTATTCCAATAACTGTCAAAATTGTTAATTTAATATTTGTTTCTGAGATCAAGAACGCCAAAATTTGCCATTTTACGTAAAAATCACAGTCGAGATGTAATATGGCTCTTAAAAACTTTTAGCGATTTGTTATAAAGAGGTAAATTGGAAACATTACCATAAATGTTATTGATAGAGTATTCGAGCAGGTCTTCAGATGTTTAACCTCCCTAGAAATTTCGTAGCTGCGCTAGCGCAGAATGCTATGCTTCTAGAAGCACACTTTTAAAAAAGAAAGAGAAAGATATGTGTCACTCACCGCCGGGCAGACCCACATGTCCGAGTCGATATACTGGCAGTCGAGTATCTTGCCCATGCACTTTTTCTGTTTCGAGCAGAACTTATCCTTGAAACAGCCGTAGTTATCGGCGACCGTGTAGTACGCGCAGTTGTCGCGGCAGGTCCCGTCCGAGTTCATGTCTACTTCGTTCTCGATGTAGCCCTGCATGAAGCGGGTCACCTCCGCGTACGTCTCGCCTGTAAAACACAATTTTGGTCTTTAAAAATAAAAAATCTTTCCCCTCCTTGCTGTTATCAACTTTCATTCTCAAACAAGATCTTGATCTTGTTGTCAGTTCTTTTATTCGATATCTTCTGTTCGATAATTTCATTCGTTTGCATATACATTAAGCAGACAATTATTACTACGAAAATTGCTCGATGAAACACGTTTTATCGAGTGTTCGCGGTCCGACTATACTTAAACCATCCCCCCTATCATGACCACCGCAACACAATATGGTATAGCGATTTATCCTGTCAAAAGACAATGGATTTTGACAGTTAAGTGTCGTTAAAATGCTATATCATGCGATATATATCGTGTTTCGGTTTTTACAAGTCCATATAATATTATGAACTATTGGCGTCAGAAGATACCTTCTTTGTGCTGCGGCGGGTCGCACCTGTACAGGTCTCGCTTGGCCAAGGAGAGGGCGGAGCGGGCCGCGGCTGCGGTCTGCGCGGTCCGCTCGCCGTACCGCTGCCGGGTCAGGCTGGCCTCTTGTGTGAAGTTGCCTGAAACAATATAAACAATCAAATATTATGTAATTCTTACTAAACAACACGGATCATGTGTCTTATTTCCACTGTCAAACTTTAAATTCACAAAAATCTCGCGAACGCTTCACAATCCACTTATCCACCCACCGTGATATCTCAAAACAATGAAAATTATTTACTTCTTTCTTTTATTAAAGAAAACGAATAGCAAAAGCAGACTTGAAACAATTTTAGTTGCTTACAGTATAATATACTTTCTATGACCGGATTTTGTTTTTGGCACAACTAGTTTACATTAAAGATCTTAAGGTTTTATTTTATCAGATATTTTTTTTGTAATGAAAGAATGCGTATTTAAATTAGAAGTTGTTTTTAAAGCGTGACATCGGATAACATGCTATTAATGTAATATTATATGTTCTTTGCTTGATATACAATAATGTGATTATTTTTGTTATGTTTTATCAATGAATTGAAATAAATGTTCCTCGACTACTTGATTTGCATACTTGGGGTTACATGCGTTAATTGAGTCAGTAATTACAAACATGTTTTGTCACGCTGCAATTAATTGCGTGTGCAGTGTACCTATCAGTGTACCGTGTACCTATCTTAGTTTGCAGTGTGCAGTGTGCAGTGTACCTATCTTAGTTAACTAACGGTAGTTGATCAAAGTTGATTTTAATATTTCCTATTTGTATCAAATCTCTACTAATATTATCTTATACTTATTTTATGACGAGATAAACTTTCATATAATAATGATAATTCTGAGATGGTCATAATGCGCCTCAGTCGTCCACATAAGTTTTCTGAATGCCAGATTCGACCACAGTCCACACGAGGCTTCTCACAATTAGAACTATGAAAACATTGCTACATTTTTTACTTTATTTAATCTTGGCAGAGATAAAGCACATATGCGTTGAGGATATCTGTATAACTTATAATTATTTATAATATTGATGTTTACAAATATCCCGCAACAATTATCAACTCACAGTAGTTAACGTCAACAAAAAACATTGTCGTATTTATAAAGTAACATTTTAAGACGTGACCCAATTGTTGTACAGTGATTCATCGTATTCGCTATCATGGTATTTGTTCAATTTATTTGTCTGTACAGATTGCGATATCTGCGTTAGGATGGGAAACGATAATATTTGTCAGTCACATACATATTATGTAAATAAATACAGCTTATTCTCAATTTTCAAATCATAGTTACTACGGGTAATGGCAGTCATATCTATTCTTATGTAGATTCTAACGTTTTAGTTCAATGTCAGACAATTTTGGTTTGATACAAAAGTGGTCATAAGCTATAATAAATCCTCCAACTAACTTTAATGTGCTTAATAGGTTATAGAACCTATAACCTTCTATTTCAATCTATTTGATCCCAATTTCTCCCTTTGAAATTATTACTGTCTCGTGGTCTGTCTCTTTCTTATGGAAACTGGCTGCTTACCTTTCCCGTATATCCGTAACAGCATCCAGGAGAACTGCATCATGGCGTAACCCTTGATCTCTGTCAAGGATATCGTGTTGTAGGTGTCGTAGATCATCTGGTGTGGCGACAGTTGCAGCGAGCATAAGTCTGGATGGTCGTCCTAAAAGAAAAAGAAAATACTAACAACATTTTTTTGCATCACACGTATGCTTTTGAGCTCTGAGTATGCAATTCACTCAATCAGCGTATTTTTGTCGCAGTTGGTTTTCTTAGAATTGAATTAGTTTTCTTGAATGATTAATGGTGCCTTGAGAAGTTTTTGGTTACTTGAATGCTTCTAAATATTGTTTTATTTTTTACTCTTTTGAACTTAATAATAACGGATATTTTTTGTCCACTAATTCAATACTAACATCGTTTATGGTCACACTTATTTTAGGATAGCGGATATTCAGAATATAAGTTAGTCAGAAACGAAATGAGCAAGAAACCACCTAAGTGCAGTTTACTGTATTTACTGTGCAAAAGTAAAGTTGAGCAATATTTTGTTCTAGTTTTTGAAGAAAGTTAAACAATCATGATTCTCAATTTAGTATTAGTTGATTTTACAATCGTTTTGTGCTGATATTAATAGAGACGTTTTCTTTACTTATTTATACTCTCTTATTTCTCTTTATGCGTAGATCCATCATACTAATACATTATGGATGATTATTACTATTCCAAACATGTATTGAGAGAGAAAGTACGGAAACAATACGCTACCATTAGGTTCTTCGGTTGGTTTATACTGTTCCGTACCCAAAGGGTAAAAACGGGACCCTATTACTAAGACTCCGCTGTCTGTCTGTCTGTCACCAGGCTGTATCTCATGAACCCTGATAGCTAGACAGTTGAAATTTTCGCAGATGATGTATTTCTGTTGCCGCTAGAACAACAAATACTAAAAGTAGAATAAAATAAATATTAAAGGGGGGCTCCCATGCAACAAACGTGTTTTTTTTGCCATTCTTCGTGCGCGAGTCCGACTCGCACTTGGCCGGTTTTTTATACAACCCTTTTGAAGCCGCAGATATTACCTAATTTAATTTATCTTAATTTTAATAAATAAAATAATAATTATATTATGTGTAAAACACATTCTTTGTAGTCGATATGTGAAATTAAGTTCTTTGTATGCGACTCATCGCATTGAATACAACATGACATAACTGTATCACAGGTGTTTCCTGTTAATGACCAAGCAGAGTATCGCTGCTCGGTTAGATCTCGTTATTCACAAATAATTTATGTTAAATAATATAGATCAGTTTTGGAAAAGAAAGAAAGCTATGGCGCCACTCGTATTTACATTGTGACCGCTTTTAAAACGCGTTGACCCCTTGCTACTGCTAATCAAGTCTGTTAGTAGGATATGACACCAAATATTACTGTGGCTCATCAAAACGGGCATGAAATTAATGAAAGTATAATATTTTTTTGTTAGTCACTTGTAAAGTTCTAAGTATCTATTTTTAGCACAGCAAACGAAGTTGTTTACATCAGTATATTTTATCGTAACTAAATATTTTAATTTACGAATCCAATTAAAAGTGAGTTAATGTCGTTTACACCTACATTTACTTAATTATCTTTAGTTAATTAGTGGTGGTTAAATTTTATAAAACGCTTAGCTAATTAATTAATGCCTTACTGTCTTTATCAAATAGTTATCGTTCATGGTTTAAATTCTGTGTATGTTCGTTATATATTATTGCAAACGAAGCATACACAAGGATCGTCTTAACGTAAACAGAGGGTCAGTGGCTTCCATTGCCAAACACGGCCACCCACTCTCCCGTGGCGGCGTTATTGCCAATCGATACCTGTTTCGGCCACGACTCTCATTGATAAAATGCGCCAGACTACTTACGGTCCCCAGGATAAATTGTCTACGTCCCGTGTCTGCGTACCTGTAATATTGAACGGAACATGTCCCCGTGTTCGAGTAATTCGTGTAGTTTCCTAACTGCTTGCGCTGCCGAGGTCTTCGGGTCCATCAGGACACTCTCAGCTAAGTCCAGCCACTCTTTGACGGGAGCCGGCACCGCCCCGGGCACCGCCTGCCTCCGCACGAACTGCACGAAGTTCTTGTACAATCCATCGATGATCTGCAGCCTCTCCAAGGCCTTCAGCCACAACCACGACTGCAGAGGCGGCCGTGGAGGCCTCGGCACCCTTTCGATCTGATCGTCCAATACGACGAAAGCCTTCGTTAGCTCCACATCACCTCCGAGTCCCGTCTCCCGCCACAGAGGATCCGAAACGTTCCTCCACAGTTCCTCCTCGAGCGAATATAACTTGGTTCTAACGTGATCCACTGGCGATAGCTCTTGCGCCAACGCGAATGCGAACAGCGCAAAAAGCGGCGCGAGCCTCATGTTGACACGACTGGAAAGTGAAACGGTTTGTTGCGCGACGCGAGCCGCACTGAGGAGGGACGGCCGAGGGGACCGCCACACCGCGCCGCGAGTGGGGTTGCGCTAGTGATGCGCCACTGTATTTACTATCGACAACCTTTCGTTTCACCGATGAACGGCTCACTGGAAACCCATTGACCGAATCCACGTATATTTATTGTTTCACTCGACCTCGTCACATCCTTTCGTCACGTACTTAAATAAGTACATTGTTTTACGCGCCGATGTTTCCGTAAGGAAACAAAATGTTTGTCGTTTTGGTGGATTGATTATTTTGTGTTTCACGGTGTTAATTACAGTACCCGTTTGTCATTGAAATATTTATCTATGCATACGAGCAAAATATTTGCTTTATTATCTAAAAATAACAAATTATCTTAACAACTAAAACTTTCCAAATTCTACAGTCGATGAACTATATCGACGTTGATTCTATACGCTTTAATGCGTTCCTCAACACTACGCACCCGCATGTTAATACTGTTAACTCACCGCAATCTCGTAATGCGTGTGCCATAGCTCCTATCTTGTCGCAATAAGACATGTATTGCGCATGCTCAGCTTGGAGTTGTTTTTGTAATTGTGTATTGTTATTATTCGCTTATTAATCTCGGGTGTCGCGTCAGCTGACGTTGCCTCCTGCCATTCCGCCGTGTACTAGGACATGTTTTTAAAGTATCTTTTGTTTGATTCTCAGAACTTTTTATGACACTGAAATCAAGTTTGTGCTCTTACACTTTGCACTGAACACTTGTAAAACGAAATAATGTTTACTGATGCCTACACATTCATAAGTTAGTTACAAAAGTTTCAGTTAACGATTATGAAATGGAATAACACAGCTTCTACGTAACACGCAATAATTAATCTAGCCTTATACAGTGTTATCTTTCAGCAGTAATCGTTCTCAATTAATCATAACAAACCCGCCCAATCATGAGCGATGCCCATGCCCAGTGCACTTAATTGCTAATATACTACATCTCTAAATTAACCCCACTTTATACCAACCCCTATAATATACTAGCTTTTACTGGCACCGTCTGTGCCAGTAATTTTGTTTCCGTGAGAATTCCAATAGTACCTAGCCTATAATTTTCTCCTAAGTCCTATCTATATTGATCATCATTAAGTTGGTTCAGTGGTTTAGGAAAGACAGACAGTTACTTTTGCATTAATAATATAGATTTTTCATGCACGTAGTCGTAGCTATATTTTTTTAGTTTGTTATTCGTTGAGGCTATTGTTATGTTAATCTTTTTTCCTCAGCGACAGACGGCGCCATAATTTTCTGTTGAAGTTTAGAAATAATTCCTTTCATAAAAATCTCTTACAGTGTTTTTAAACAAACTTTACCTGCTATGAAAACAGTAGCTTCGTTTGTTGAATAATATTTTATTTTATCCGATTAATTCCTTGTTTTTTTTCTTTAAACAAGCTGCGATTTTTTTACTTTATTTAATAGTAAATTCTTAGAAATTAATTTAAAGTATCGATAAGCATTTACCGTAACAGCGCTACTTGCTATCTAAACCGCACAGACAAAGCCAGAAGCCTTCAAATTTCTACAAAAAAAAAAAGCTCCATTGTACAGACAAGCAGTCTGTTCGCTCGTAATCGTAAATGTAAATACGGTCGCAAGACAAGTCTTGGCGGGGTCGACTTAAATGTCTTTATTCTTAGGATGCTTTTGAGGACAAAAACTGGAATGAAATACTGAACAAACGTATAGGTACTATCCCCGCCAATTGGTAATGCGCCTGGCGGCCATGTTTTTAACCTCAAAAACGAAAAACAATTGTAAAATTTGTAAACAGGGTTATTTGTAAAACACCAACAACCTCGCAGGAGTAGATTACTAACATCATATACAACAACATTTGTTCTACGACTTAAAATAACCCTGTATACCTAGACCCTATCTTATTGGAATTAAGAATTCAATAATTAATATATGTATTATATTACCTATTAGAATTTTCTTGTTTAGTCATTTTTAGTTACGGATGACGTTGACGTGTATGTTAATTTGATAAGGTTCCAGCGCATTAGCAATTGGCGGGGATAGTACGTAACGTAATTGAGTGCTAACGTGTGCTATTTTCATTTCGTAATTTTTTTTATAGATCACGTTTTGATAGATTTTCATTATGATTTTATACTTTTTCCGTCGAAACACAAATCTGGCGAAATAAAATTCCGACAAAACGAAAATCTGTCGAAACGGAAATAAAGGATCATTTAATTACTAGAGCATAAACACATGATTATGAACAGATTTTTTTAAATACATAAAATAAATAATGACTACAAATTCAACTCCAGTAAATCTGAACAAAGCTGTCTAAATCTTGCAATAAGTCACATTTCTATGAATGAAGACTGTATTATGCAGATAACTAATGAATTACGATATCGCGTAAATAAACATCCATTGCTGCACGTTCATTAATTTAAGTTGGAGATACGTGCTTAACTGTTGGTTAAGTTATCAGCTCCTCAACAACGCAAATAACAATTCATCGTTTAGAACTCTCGTGGCATTTGCGTTCAAATTATCGCCATATTTTATTGAACATCAATACAGATACAATTTAATTTATAAAGCCTATAAATCCTTCTTAAAAAACTGATAATGCTATTGGAATATAAGTTGTTATTTCACTTTCCACTATTAATGGCTGAACACCGCTTTTTTAGCAAAATCTTTGGCTGATTTATCCTTTACTAGCGGCCGCCCGCGACTTCGTCTGCGTGGAAAGGTTTTTTGCTATCCCTCGGGAACTATACCTTTTTCGGGATGAAAGATACCCTATGTCCTTCTCTGTACCCCTGACAACGTGTATGCAAAATTTCATGATGATCGGTTCAGTAGTTACGACGTGAAGGCGTAACAAACAAACAAACGGACTTTCGCATTTATAATATTAGTAAGGATTTTAAGGAAGCTGTCAGTTTCATTGTGTTTCTATCAAATCTGACTTGTATTTATTTTTGAAAATAAGATGATTAGATGACCAAAATTTTAGTTGTTTGAATAATTGGCCATAAGTCTATAACATATTTTTATTTTTTGAGATAAGTATTTATTTCAAATACCTTTTTAGGGTCCGGTCAAAACTACGGAGCAAAATAGTGAAATTAAAATTAACACAATCTCAGATCAAATAAAAAAGGAAGATGGAGCGTTGCGCAGTGGTTGCGAACAATTAAGTGAAGCCGGTTTTTGATGGTACATTACATGTGTGCCTACTAGAGGGCAGGCAGGGTTCGCCCAATGAAACGAACTTTTCGCCGAACGAAAGCCAAGGCGTAGTTTCGCTACATATGTGTGCATAAACTGTGTATGTACACAGCCAAGGCGTAGTTTTACTGGCTTCACCGCTTTGTCGGAAGACTCCGTCTTTACTTTTTTATTTGGTCTGAGAACACAATATGAGTAAGAGGCATTTTTCTTTGTTTCGATTTTGGTGATTCATAAGTGCGAAGCTAATGATCTCAGCACTCAAACGAGTTTTGTCTGAGTGTCGCTCGGCGGACAGCGAGATTGCTCCCATTTACATAATCACGTGCTTTTTATTACTGTGTCCATAGCCACGGTAATTCCATAGCTTTAACAAACAAACGTACTTTCACATTTATAATATTAGTAAGGATAAGAATATAATTACATTATATACTCATCAACTTTGTCCAGGTATACAGGTTTTTTTTTCATACAAACGACGTAACTTTGAAACCTTGGTTTTCTGCAAGGGATGTACCGTCCTGTGATCTGATGATGGCTATCTAGGGAGTGAATGGAGGAGATTCAAATCGTTATACACCCCCAAGTGATCTGATCAGCATTCTAAAAGATAGAAGGGTCAGAGCTCACAGTTTCAGGATTTCCATACATTTTAATGCTATTTTCGCGGCTTTTTTTAAACATGTCCTTCAATCTTTTAGAATGCTGATCAGATCGGTTGGGTGTGTATAGCGATCTGAATCTCCCTGAATAGCCATCATCAGATCACAGCACGGTACATCCCTGGCAGAAAACCAAGGTCTTGTACTATTAGTTATTCTGTGACCAAGGCTTCATAGTTACCTACCTCGTTTGTATGTAAAAAACCGGCCAAGTGCGAGTCGGACTTGCGCACGAAGGGTTCCATACCAAAAATCACGTTTGTTGTATGGGAGCCCCCCTTAAATATTTATTTTATTCTGTTTTTAGTATTTGTTATTATAGCGGGAACAGAAATACATAATCTGTGAAAATTTCAACTGTCTACCTGTTGTCGTTATTAATATAAAGCAAAAAACGGCAAAAAAATCACGTTTGTTGTATGGGAGCCCCCCTTAAATATTTATTTTATTCTGTTTTTAGTATTTGTTGTTATAGCGGCAACAGAAATACATCATCTGTGAAAATTTCAACTTTCTAGCTATCACGGTTCATGAAATACAGCCTGGTGACAGACAGACAGACAGACGGACAGCGGAGTCTTAGTAATAGGGTCCCGTTTTTACCCTTTGGGTACGGAACCCTAAAAACACCTGTTTCCTTAGACAAAGTTACATACTTCTAATTTCTAATTGTTACGGTTTGTGCTGGTCTAGTTGTAGGGTCTATGTTACACCACCATCGTATTTATATTATTATGGCAATGATGTAGAAATTTTTTTTTTGATAGTTCATTTTAAAGTATCTTGAATTGAATTGAAACACATTCTCTTTTGGAAAGGCAAAGCAAAAAAGGTCTTTCGTTGTTTTTAAGAAGCTATTTCGACTTCTCGCAATCGTTTCATACGCCTTGAAATAGTAACGAGAAAGCATTTGTATCATATCCGCTTTACAACGCAGGCTTCTTATCTTTAAGTCGACTGTTTGTCTTATCTTATTAAATTAAGTAGTCAACGTTTAACATACCTATGGTATCATCTGCTGAAGTTTGCGAATCGGCAAACCTCCGCTTTAAACTTTTCATTAGCTAACATTGTACTTATTCACATTTCGCAACTTTCATAACAGTGACTTAAATAGTTATTTCAATAGATTTTTCCGCTAAGCCAATGATAAAACTTGGAGCTGAAACTTAAAAGAAATCCTCAATGGATATGTCATAAAGAAACTATGTCAAGGTAGTGAACTTTGTCCGTCCGATTTCAATGGACTGGACTGATGCACCTAAACGACTATTATCTATCATAAATCTTGGACAACTGATACCGACTATGTCTATTTTAACTAATATCTTTTCCTTAAAATCACTCTTTGAGTTATGTATAAGTAATTCTTCAATACATGGATGATTATTTTGTTATCATTGTATCTTAAATATTGGCCTTCTCTCATTTCGCCAAAGTTATTACTTAACTTTTTGCATATAACTTGTTTCAGTAGATAATAGGTATATATATTTTGATTTCCATATAGATAATGCGTTTCTATGCGTTTCTCCAATCAATATGACCGGCAGCATCCTGCCCGTAAAGTGGATGACCCTTGCAGTGAGTCATCCGCGTACGTCACACATGCGCAGTCACTTCGCCTACTCCTCGTTGTTGGGATCACCTTTTAGCGTTACTTTTCGCGGTACACTACAATGAAGTTGATAAATCGCGACGCCTAGACTTGACGTGGGCGAGCCGACATAACGGTGTTACATACACTGACTGATATAATTACGCTGATAAAAGTCTTAAGTGTCGAGTTTCGGACTAGCGCCCTTTCTCGAACGCTTGCAATAAGTAAATGCCATTGAACTTTTACGCAAGTTAATTGGAAACGAAATATTTTATATAGGGTTATTTATATGTGTACTTACTTAAATACGTCTTTTCTGAAAGTAACAATGTGATTGGCATTGACTCTGTTTCATGACATTTGCTAAAGTTTACTTTGGTAAATCGTTTGAAAGAGAAAAATGTAAAAGAGATTTCAAACTAACATTCATAGAAAATAATATTAACATTTATATTACTTTTTATATTTGCATTTAGTACAGAATTGATAATTTTTCCAAACAAGTTAAAAGTTTGTTAAAAAGGATCTCATAATATCGTGCCGGATGATTATTAGGCAAACCTAAAGTAAAAAAAACCATTGATACCAAGATTACCAACCGTTAATGTTGTATAAAGTTAAACAAAGCAATCATTCTTCCATGAACACTGGCTTAAAATAAAAATCTAATAGGAACTCCAACAAATTATGTTGAATCAACTAATTATGTTTTGTGTACCGACTGCAAAGAACATGATAACATTGTGCTTGGACTCGTGTTGACATGATAAGAAGGACAAAGGACAAAAGTAACTTGTAACTAATTATTTTATGTTATAATATAATTACCCGTTACTGTGAAACTTATGGTGTCATCAAACTACATTACATACACTTTGATTTTCCATCAAGTAAGGTTATAAAATGTATCATAATAATCAGCTGTAACATATTAGTGCCTATGATTACAAATACGCGCGGTGTCCCAAACCACTCTATTTTACGACTCAGCCTTCACAATGTTAAACTTTTATTGCCCTTTTAGTCCTGCATTCCAAATGATACTTTGTAGTTGATTAGTAACTGATGGCTCTGATCGTTTGTGTAAAAACGAAAAGCCGGCAAACGCATGTTAAGATAAAAATCGGATGTATCGTCGTTTGTTTACTGCCGCGCTCGGCGAGACAATGAAACGAAAATCGTTTGGAACGGTTTGTTTATGGTTGTTCTTGTTATACAAGTGTAAAGGGATTTTGAGAATTTCTTACGAACCTTGAGATCGTTCAATAGCAATTGCAATATGCTGCGCCCCAACAGGTGGTAAAGCGGGGGCGCCACAAGCGAGTGCACCCGCTCCAACAACCCCGGCAGCGCGCCAGGGTCGTGCGACACGCACCACTCCGCAAAATTCTCCAGCGTATTCCTCTCGAGAGTTTCTTGCAGCCTCACGTACTCCCTCATCTGTCTATTAGCCGCTGACACCCTGTTCAGCAAATCTGACATCTCGTTAAGTCTCAACTCCAGCCTCGTATTGCCCCCACTTTTCGCAAGCAGCATAGCAACAGCGCGCGTCTGCTCCAAGTTCAATTCCACCCTTTCTATGTCCCGTGAAACTTGAATTAAGCGCGCCAAAATCTGGTTCTCTCGTTTTCTGATGATCGGAAGCTCCACACCGCCGGTCGAATTGAACGGTTCTCCTAATATGTCCCAGGAATTAAGGACTTTTTCCCCTATCTCCTTGCTGAGGAATAACACGTCCAGGGTCTCGTCGATGAGCGCGTGCGCGGCGGTGGCGAGCGCGAGCAGCGCAAAGGCGCGCAGGCGTCGGGTGGTCATGGCGGCGGTTGCGGACCCACTGCCGGCTTAATCGAGGTCGCGGGGTGACTCGCTCCACGCCGGATTTACCACTTTCTACTGCCAAATTTACCACTTACCACAGTTTACTTAATAATTAGATTGCCCTTGCCTTATGATGTTACGCTTTGATTTACGCTTCATACTTATTTAACATTTTTCTTGTCTTTGAGAGTTTGAAATAGTATTTAAACCGGTTCAAGTCTTATTATACAAGTACTAGATATAGGATTCCTTATAACTGTCTCAACTGGTTTAGCTAGTTTGCACTTGTAATGTTTTACCTACAAACTTACCGATCTTGCAACGTCACAAGTGACAGAAGGCATAGTAACGATTCACTTTACTCTCACTAAATGGGTAAATGTTTTGTGCTGGCAATACTGATTTCCAGCCCCTCATTTGATTCAATTCATAAACATTTGCTTTTGTTAGGATCCTTTCGTATTTGTTACATCCTTACCCAGTTTTAGTAATGGGTGTGTTTTTGTGCAGCGTTCATTGGTTGACCGCAAAGAATTTTATTATTTAATGCGGTTCAATGATAGGTGAGATATTAACAATAAGCAAAGTAAAAAAATACACCGACATAATAGGGAAAAAATATAATAGTCTTATTTATTATACAGACAGACGCGTGTTAGTAGTACATAGAGAAATAAAAAGCGTTTATATCGTGGCTATTATTTATACCTATTGATGATACGGTACATAATTACAGCTCCGATTACACGGTGGATTATAATTGTACATAATATATCAGGGACTATTTAAAATTGTTATGACATTAATTCAGCTTTGTCAATATATTTTTTCCCTTTCTTCACGTTGCATAAAGTTTATTCAACGTTGAACAACTATGTTAAAATAATTTATAAATATATCAGTCAGGAATATATTTTAGTGACTGATGTTTCCAAATTGTAAAAGGAACGTTAACTACATCATTGTAGCCAATCATCCGATGCACCGGAAGTTGCATTGAGATACTTGCTACAAAGCAGTTGTATGATACTTATCTGGCACAAAACGCAATGAACATCATACAACTCAACTAATTGTTACAATCAAACGGTGCTATGTAATCAATATGGAACCAATCAAAGCTTTGTTTGTATAATCACGTGGTATTAAGATAGACTTAAAAGTTTGTACACTTAATATTTTTAGATACAAATGGTTTATAAACAAATATATCAGTAGCGTAGCTATAAATATTGGCGCTATTGAAATAGTCAAATAAAAAAAAGAAATGACATTAATAATGGAATGCCATTAGTTAATGCACTACTTTCTTGTGGAAATAGTTAATTATGGCAATTATGATCATGCTATTTTTTTTACAGAGCCTATTCTACGAAATCCTGGCTGGCGTTTGGGTGCGCAATGGCCTCCAGATCAAGGGTCAGGCGATGACCTACATCCAGGCCAACTTCTGCAACTCCATGGTCGACATGGACATCTACTGGCTGCAGATTTGCGCGGCGCACCTGCCCGCCGACCAGTTCATCGATATGTGCATAGATATGTGAGTGGATCGCTCAATTCAATAATCGAGGCCTTAGTCACACCCCGGGCACTCCATACAAGCGTCGCGTTTCAACTACCTATTACACAGACGCTACACAGTGACAGTTTTTGCACACGCGCAACTGTGTGCAAGCTATTGAATGAGCACACGGATCGGCACACGGAACTCGCGTGGTGGGCGCCGGTGGGGTGAAGTAATTGATTGTAGGCGGGGCGGAGAGTTTTCTTTCTGTACGGTAGTACTTATATCTATTCTGTGCCTTAGTACAAAAGCTTAGGCACCATCACGATATCAATGGGGTTCCACACGCAAAGCATAGCATAAGTTATGGGCCCTTACATTCACAGGCCCGGCCTGGAGGATCGTACGGAGAGGCGCGACCTTCCGGATCCGGCCAAATCTCAGCGTAAGTAGAGGGAGGCCGCGCCTCTCCCTACACTCGTAGAGATTTGGCTGGAAGGCCGCGGGAGGCCGCGTCTCCGTACGATCCCGCAGGCCGGGCCTGTGCATGTGAAGTGCCCATTAAATGGCGCCAGCGGTGACCCGACCGCTGACGACCGACGGTTTTGGTGGATTAAAATACGACAAAAATGACATTTGACAGTTGTCGGACCAATCAAACGATTTTAGGACTGTCGTTTCGCTTGTGGCGCCATTAGTTCCTTAGTTTGCGTTCCCATTGAAACGAGAACGTACTTTTGTATAGTGTCTCGGGTCTGGGTGTTTGTGGTACCGTCGTTGTCTCTAATTTTTATGACACAAGTGCTTAACTACTCACTTTGTAGTCGAAACAATGTCTTCTGAGCATCGGTTCAAAACGAGACGCGACGCGCCGCGCATTTTTCACCGTATCAAACTGATAAAACCTATCAACGATACAAAAAGGGAGCCGGAACTTTGTATGGGAAATATTAGTTCGCTTTAGGGTGGTTGGTGGCGCTGTACAAATTTTCATACAAAATGAATTACTCTATCGAGTTTTCACGCGCGTTGTTTTCGCTCGTGTTAAGGGTACAGTACAGCACGTTAGGAATACGCCGCGCAGGGCCGTGGGGTACAGCTTAGAAAAAAAGACTTCATTATGTTTTTAAAAAGAAATGGCAAAAAGTTTTGCATTTAAATATATTTTTAAATCGCATACGATTCGATACGAATTGATACAATTCGTAATAACAATAAAAAACTAAAGTTAAATTTCATGGTTTTCCTTTTTTTAAGATGCTGTCTTACTTAAGAAAAAGTCTTTTGATCGGTATCGTTAAAATAAAAAAGTTATTTTTTTTCATATTTGGTTGGTTCGATTCCTGGTTCCAGTTTTGAAGAATGCAGTTCCAATAATATTAAAATCAAAATGAAGTCTTCTTTCAGTTAAACCTTCCAAATTGAAGGTACTTTTCCTTCGTGTGGCAAAGTGAAATTGAAAATGAAAAATCATTTATTTAAATAAACTTAACAATTAAGTGCTTTTGGATTGTCTATTTTTTCCTACCACCCATTCGAGATTTTTTTTTGTTTTGGGACACCCTGACACGCTGAAATTTTAATAATTTGATTTCCGCTGTGGGGTGGTTCCACTCATGATTACAAGCACTTTTACTATAGAGCCAACTCTGATATCGCGAAAAAAATAGCTGTTCCATCCAAAAGCGCAATATCTACTCCAAGGGTGGCCAACCCGCGGCCCGCGGGCCACATGCGGCCCGCCGTCTGTTACCTTGTGGCCCGCGGAGCCGAGCACATTTTTTTAAAGTCGGACTTTTCTGGCGCGCACTATACATACAATTTGGTAGTGCGGCCCGGGGTAAAATTCTACTTCCGAATTTTGGCCCAAGTGTCAAAAAGGTTGGCCACCCTTGATCTACTCGATCCTAATGTATGGAACAGCAGATTTTTTCGCGATATCAGAGTTGGCCCCATAGTAAAAGTTACTTGTAATGATTACCGTAATGATAATGATTGCAATGATTACAGTAGAACCACCCCACTGCGGGAACCAAATGATAAAAAGTTCACGCTGTAAATCACCCGTGTTGTGTGCAGGTTCGGTGTTCGGGAGTGGCTGAGTATGCTGCCCATGAGCCCCGCGCAGGCCGCCGAGCAGGACGCCATGGTGGAGGGGCTGCTCACCTTCCTCGCCATACTCGTCTCCTCGAGGACCAACCTCGGTAAGGCTCTACGTGACAAATGTTTACGAGCCATTTTTCTACAGCTAAATCATCATATCAGCCACACGACACTGCTGGGTATAGGCCTCCCCCAAGGATCTCCACGACGATCGGTCCTGCGCTGCCCACATCCAGCGGCTTCCTGCGACTTTCTACAGATCGTCGGTCCAGCTTGTCGGGGGCCTACCTACGGAGCGTCGTTCGGCGCGCGGTTGCCGTTCTAGAACTTTTCTGCCCCCGCGTCCATCGGTTCTCCTCGCTGTGTGTCGCCCACTGCCATTTCAGCTGAGCAATCCTCCGAGCGACGTCGGTTACTTTTGTTCTTCAATGGATGTCCTCATTTCTGATTCGATAGATTGTGTAGTTTGGGCAGGCCAAATACACAACGCACTTAGACATGAAGATATAAGTACGTGGCGAGCCCGTTTGATCAGGTCAAAGTCAAAGGCTGCCGGGTGTGAGAAGGAATAAGAGCTACGCAATAAAAAAAGAGGCAACTTCTAGGTGAATATAGCTGTAGGAAATTAGTGCTGTGCCTGAATGAGCTTTTATGGCGTCGGAGCAAGAGTCGCTATTTATTTAAATGATCTTGCTTAGTGTTCCTTCTGCACTTGTACTAGTATTCATTCTGTTTCTGTGGTTTAAGAGCAACTAATAATGTCAGCAAGTCGGCCTCTTAAAACAGCATTAAAAGATTTTCTGTTGAAAAAATCAAAATAATAAAAGAGTCTCAGCATTTTCATCATAACCTTCTGTTGAAAGTATCATAATGAGTAAAGTAAAACAATTTAACCATACACAGGTAACGATGAGTTGACACAGTCCCGGTTGGAGGTGAGCACGCTACTTGCGGCGGGCGACAAGACGCACTCGCAGCTGCTCGAGCTCATGCCCGAGCGCTCCGGCAACGCGCACACCAGGAACTTCGAGACCGTGCTCAAGGAGGTACGTCACTAGGCGCCCTATAACCGTACATAGGCTGGAGTGAGCACGCTACTTGCGGCGGGCGACAAGACGCACTCGCAGCTGCAGCTTGTATAATATTGGTGTTTTGTCAGTGGAATCAGTAAATAGTGGTATGGTACAGAAAAATTGTCTTTTTCGCTTCAGCTTCATCTGCCGTTAAGTGTACAATCATGATTTAAAAACACCATTATAATAATTGATTCTATCGACAGGTGTCGACATACCGGCCCCCGCCTAAAGGCTCCGAGAACCTGGAACAAGGGCTGTTCGTGCCCAAGCCGATAGTATGGGAGCAGTACTACGACCCGCTGCACGTGCTGCGGCGCGCCGTCCACCGCAGAGATTTCCACTCGTCCATGGAGAGGTTCACCGCCTAGTGAGTACTGCGCCCTCACACTACACAACACTAGCCGGCACTATAGTGTGCCAACAATACTACTATTAAGGGGCGGTAATAGGAAAACATGGTTTGCGCGGGCCATATCTTTATATAGAAAACGTAAACTTGTAGCCACCAAAAAAATCATACGACAAGCTAAAGAGTTTACCTAGTTGCTACAAACATTAAATTGCGTATAAACTTCACAGATGATTGTAAAAAAAAATCAGAATATCATCAAAAGCGCTTGTCGCGGGCCATATTTTTGGCGTAAATAATAGCGTGAACGTATTGAATTCTACATCAAAATACACTTTAACGTACTGTGCAGTTGCTCCAATAACTTTTTTTCAAGAAAGATAATTGTGCTAAAGATAATGATGAAAAAACAACGAAAAACATAGAGAAAGTGCAGAAGTGAGGTTATCTTCTATACTCTTAACACGTAAAGAAAAAGATAGAGACAAATGATTTCGCGTAACGGAGCCTTAAAAGGAATCCACTATGCACTGTATTTCGCGAAATAAAGAACACTGGTGGGTCACTTGACTCTAACAAAATTTTGCACTTTTAAGTTTAATAAACACATTCGTGCTAAATTACAGCTTCCGAGTACCTCTGATTAAGGTCTTCTGATTAAGCTGCGGATGGACAGACGAACATGGCGAAACTATAAAGGTTCCTTGTTGCGTATACGGTAGGATGTTTAATGATACTAACACAAATATTTCATCGTGTTTAGTGTCCGCGAGAAGCAAAAAGCAGCAGGTCAACCGCCGCCAGCGCCCCCTGAAAGTGTGCCGGAGTCGGGGGCGGGCCCCGCGGTGGGGGGCGGGCCCTTGTGGCCCCCGCTAAGGCTGCCCGCCCCCGCGCCCGCCGCCGCCGGGGACCCGCGCGCGTTGTGTGCATCAGGTATTTTATTTTTATCTATTATTTTAATTATTTGGAAGACCAACAGCTAAATTTAATACAGTAGGAAGCTAATATAACACTTGAAAGCCAATTACAGGTCCTTACCAATAGAATATCCTTTAGATAGTATGTTCTAGGTAGTATATTAATTGTGACATTTTTATAAACTCATCAGATTTTTTTACAATTACTCTGAAAGCAATTTTATAAAGGTTTTTGTTGTGTAACCTAAAAGGAATCTGACATTCATCATTTACATTTTTCTTCGTTCCTTCCTCGTTGTTCAAAAACCAGTTCAATTACATTTGGGTAACTGAAAAGCGTAAGCAAACTTTATGTGTTCGAGTGTTTATTTAGACTGTAAAATTCAATACGTATATGAATTAAAGTAAATGGTGTGATCGCTTTGTAACAGTCTTAACTAGTCCCTATAGCGTGCCAAGCTCCAAAGTGGTTCTGACTGACATCTCGACGTAGACAAGCCTTTTGTTTATGACATTTATATCGGGTCATTTTGAACTTACCATCCAAATTTTAAGGATGTGTCCTTGCCAAAGGACATCAGGCAGAGTCCCATAGAAAAAAACCAAAGAATGTATAACGTTTCTGTTTTTTTTCAAAATGTAGGCATGTAATTAGTAAGTCATAGAAAATTTTCAGAATTTTACGAAGATTTATGTTTTAAGAGTTATTTACGTTTGAAAGTTTTTTTTTTGGTAACCCCGACACTAAATCGCAACACCAGTTTAACGACAATACGTTTCGTTAGCTGCGTTAGTGATACAGATTAGCACTACAATGTACGAGTTGGAACCAGATCAAACGGAAAATCTGTGCATATGTCGCACGTAACAAAACGCTTTTGACAGTTGAGTTGACTGACATCCGGCAGACTTTTTTTTAATGCGCAATCACTTGTGCCACAGAACAAATATACTCAGGGGAGACTAGTGAAATCGCTAACAAAGATGTCCGTTTCATTGATATGCTTTGTTTTTTCAATAATTAATTAAAACTAAATGAAGGTGTTAAAAAATAATGTTGCTACTGTTTTATGATTCTAGTAACATAAAGTGTTTATAAATAACAGAATTATATTTATACACATTTGGGTCTCATGTGCCTAATGTCCTTTCGCCAGAAAATTTTGGTTATCCCATACTAAATTGATCATGTGATTTCTTTGATTTGTATGGAAAGTCGATTTTTATTTTACATATTTGACCATGTGTTCCTTAGAGGAAGTTGTTCAGTTTCATGGACTGAACACATCCTCAAAATTTGGATGGTAAGTTCAAAATGACCCTGTATGTAGACAAAAAAATTTGTCGGGTTCGCTATCCTACGCTTGCAGAAAAAATATAAATGATTGTTTGGCAGGAGTGTTACACGGTGCTCTCCTATGCATCCTCCACCGGGGCGTGCACCGGCGCGGGGGCGGCGCGGGGGGCGGCGTGGGGGGCGGGGGCCCGGCCGACGCGGCGGGCGCGCCCCACGCGCCCCCCGACCACGTGCTGGCGCTCGCGGTCTACCTGCTGCGGGTCTGCGCCGATCTGGAGGCCGAGCGGCCCAGGCAACCGGTCAGTTTATACTCATGCCTATAAATATCTATACAGTTTACAACTCGGTCACTTTGTTGTAGTTGACATTTTCTCATCTGTTTCCGTTTAAAAAAGGAATAACTTTTAAAGTTACAGAGTTCTATACACATATTTATAGACGTAACTTTACTAATGGTGTAGTATAGCTAGCGTGTATCGTGTTTTCAGTGACTTAGACGGTTCTAACACTGGCATCGCGCGCGGTCGCGGGGCTCCCGCGCGCCTGTTTTACTTTGTATGCAAGTACATCAATTTGTATAGAAAACCGCTTGGTCCAACACACCGAGGCTGCGTAAATCGCGGGGTACAACACACTGAGCTTCATAGTACCGTGCCGGTTTTTATACGTCAGCGCGGGGCCGTCGTATGACGCTGACCGGCGCGGAGGTGCGTCGAAAACCGCCCGAATAGGCGACGCGCTGCACCGTCGCCGCGCACGTGAAACGCCAAACCGCGCCCCGCGACGGCGCGCGGCGGCAGTGTGAGAATCGCCTTACCTTGCTCGTTTATTTTTATTTTATTTTATTTATTAAGGTCTGCCAACGGCTGCTACATTATCTTAAGTATACATTGGTTACATTGTGTATATAAAGCTAAATGTGCAAGCCAATTATAGGCGGACACCGCATGCAAGTATACAAAAAAACTTAAACTTATAGATTACTTACTATATTAGGTACCTACCAACATTTACCAAAATACAAAATATGTCTGTCTCGCACGTCACGTCTCATAAGCTGCGAGAAAGGTTTATGTGCATATTTTTACTGATTATCTAAACAATCGGAAGCAAAGTAACACATATTTGGATTTAAAAAATAAATAAATGAATCATTGATTAACAATAATGCAATTCTTAGCATCATATATTTTCAAGTCGGTTGTGTAAAAGGGATATCCCGAATGAAGTCTATATTTTGGTTTAACTGGGAGTTTATTTGAAGAGTAAAATGTATTTGTAACAAGAAATAAAAGTTCTCGACAGACAGACGGACAACAAACTGATCCTACAAGTGTTCCGTTTTTTTCTTTTGAGGTAGTCTAAAAAAGCGGCGGAATCTGCTATATTATTTATCTTTTCCGTGTGCCAGGGCGACGTATGCGTAGCGGAAAGCGAAAGTGGCGCGCGCGTTCGCGGCGTTCCACTGCTCGGCGCGTTCGCGGGCGCCGCGCTGTGCGACAACGCGCGCTGCGTGGTGACGTGCGTGCCGCCGCGCGCGCCGCGCCCCCCGCGCGCGCCCGCGCCCCCGCCCACGCCCGCGCACTACCACTCCGATAGTACGTATACACACACCACCACCACTGCGACACTACGTATACATACACACCCTACCACTCTGACAGTGCGTATACATACAGACACACATACACCACACCACGGTACGTATACATACATACACACCATCACTCAGACGGTACGCATACGTACACTAGCTTCCACCCGCGACTTCGTCCGCGTGGATATTAGAAAAAATCCAGGATCCGACCAGCCGTTTTTACGCGTTAAGGCGGGTCCTTACCAAGCGAGGCATCCCGAGGCTAGACATTTGCAGCGTGTGGCGGGCCACGCATGAGGCTGGTTGGATCCTGGTTGAGGGAACCTTCAACCAACCACAATGGATTTTCTCTAATATCCACGTGGACGAAGACGCGGGTGGAGACTAATTTATTACAATAATCAGAATTGGGTCCAGAGATATTAGTATCCCATTCCCGTTTATTAACACTTTTCCGTTCGCGTTCCCGTTCCCGTTCCCTCTACCTCTCCCATCCTCCTTCTCGTCTTCGGCCCCTTGACAAAAGTTAGAACCCCTATTTCACCTTTTTAGGGGCTGAATCATGTCCACCGTGATGGACTTCAAAATAAATTTAATTTTAGCAATAGCCATCCCATAACCTCAAGAACGACATCCACATCAATTTGCATGTTTACTCACCCCATTTATCCCCTAACTAAGGGATGATTCACAAAATCACAAAATATATGTTTGCCTATTTATTTTTAGACGTGCTCCTACGAAATTTTTTTCCGAATTACAACTTTAATGTCTATTTTATATTCAGTATTCAGTATTCATTTATTGCATATCACATTACATAGTGAGGTGGAACATTTAATAAGGTCTACATGTGACGCCCTGTAAGGGCATAGCAATATTAATTAATTAAGGGCTATTAATTACTAAATATAACAAAAATTTGAAATAATTTACAAAATTCACATTAAATAATTACTTAATAAATAACATTCAAATTAACATTCTAAATAATTAATTCTAAATAAAATTCAGGGCTAATCATTCTTGTTAATAATTATCTATTTTTTTTTAATTGAATAATAATAATAAATAATATTACACCATTTATAACATCGTACTTATATTAGAAATATATATATTTTAATTGATTATACATACAAATATCAATTGAATTCATGTCTATCTAAATCTTATCTAAGATAAAAGCATCTTAAACTTATGTTTTAGATGCTTTTATCTTCAAAAAATTCATTTAAATTATAATAACATTTAGCGATGAGAAATTCTTTTAATTGTTTTATAAAATGAGTAGGTTTTTCCAAGTTTTTTAGGTAATTAGGAATGTGGTTAAAAATCTTAATTAACATGGTATGGGGGCTAGATGATACTAATTTCATACTGGAGAAAGGTACTTGTAGTTTGTTTAAGTTACGGTTATTTCTTTTATTATTTATGAGAGGAGAATAAAATTCTGGATGTTTTATAACAAACTTGCATGCCTCTAGGATGTAGATAGATGTAATAGTAAGAATATTATGCTTCACAAAATGAGATCTGCAGGATTCCATTTGGTCTATGTTAGTAAGTATTCTCATACATTTCTTTTGTAATACAAATACTCTATCCACGTCGCAAGAATTTCCCCATAAAATGACCCCATAGGAGAGTATTGAATATGCATAGTAAGCCGTAAGTGCAGTACGGAAATCAGTTACTCGTTTTAAGTGATAGAGAGCATATATAAAAGATGATAATTTGTGTACCACTTTTTGTATGTGTGTTTTCCAATTTAGATGACTGTCCAGGTTTATTCCTAATAAAGTAGCAGAGTTACATGTTTCTAGCGTTATGCCATTGTAGTTATATGATATTTCTATTGAAGATTTTTGATAGGGTTTAAATTGTATGATTTTAGTTTTTTTAAGATTAAGTTGCAAATGATGTGATTTCAGCCAATTTATAATTTTATCAAGATTTAAGTTTAATTTAGATTCAAGTTCTGAAGTGGTAGAGCAATGGATTAAGATGGAAATGTCATCTGCAAAAAGCACACATACATCATTTAGGATGTTAGGGAGATTATTTATATAAATGAGGAAAAGGACACATCCCAAAACGCTACCCTGTGGGATAGAGCCAGTCACGTGGACTCTATCCGATCTAATTTGACTTATTCTACCCGTTTCGAAGTCAATATTTTCAATTTCAACTTGTTGAAATCGGTTATTGAGGTAAGATCTAAACCATTTATGAGCCAGACCCCTTACTCCTGTTTGGTAGAGTTTATCTAGTAGAGTTGTATAACAAACTCTATCATACGCTTTACTCATGTCGAGAAGAAGCCCAACTGCGATTTTTTTATTCTCTATTACTTGTAATATGTTTTTAATGAATTTATAGACAGCCAACGTGGTGGAGTGATTTTTTCTAAAACCACTTTGGTTTTAATGCAAAATTTTAAACTTTTCATAAAAGGAATAAAGTCGTTTGACCATGGCGGTCTCAAATATTTTCGATGATGTTGTAGGTAGAGCGATAGGGCGGAAATTATTTATTTCAGATATATCTCCCTTTTTGTGAACCGGTTTAATAAGAGATGTTTTTAAAGCGTCTGGGAAAACACCCTCAGAAAAGGATTGATTCACTAACGAGGTAAATGGAGGCGTTAATAAATCCGCACATTTTCTTACTAATAAGGGAGGAATTTCATCAATACCATAAGATGTTTTGTTTTTTAGTTTTTTTATGATATTGTTTATTTCTTTATTTTCTACTGGGCTTAAAAAAATGAATTTTCTAAAGTGTTATTCAGGGGCGGTTTGGTAGGGTTTATGTTGACTGAATGAGAATTTACAATTGATGCAAAAAAGCGTTAAACGTGTTAGCTACTAACTTGGGGTCAGAAATCATGTGGTTGTTTGTTGTTTTTAGTTTTAGATTTTTTTTTTTTTTTTTATCATTTTATTTCAGACAATTACAGTCCATAGGGTTAGTAACAATCATCTTAAAGCTATGTTAGTTACATAAAAGATTAGAGATAAATTAGGATGAAAAGGTATCATCGACCTGCACGTTTGACATGCAAGTCGATGAACCTGTGATACAGCGCCGAGTCCAACCTCTCGGCAATCATCCCCAGGATTTTGTTGCTGCTCCCCCGCACTCGCTGCATTATTGACGCTGTTTTCTTGCGTATGATTTTTATATGTTCGTGTGTTTTTGTTAGTCTCTTTATTGATGATTTGCCACATACATTTTGTTTTATTTTGGGAATTTTCAAAATTGCGCTTGTTACATATTTTTTTGGAAGTATTTACAGTTTTCTTTAACACTTTGCAATATTGTTTGTAGCAGGTTTTTAAATTTTTATTTTTACTTTTAGAAACTAGTAATTTTAGAAATCTTTTATAGCGACATGAAGTTTTTAGTCCCGTAGTTAAATAAGTATTTCTTGATTTTATTTTAATTTTTATTAATGTTTTAGGTATACACTTATTGAGAATTTTTTGTAGCGTATTGTTAAATGAGTTATAATTTTCATTAATATTATTGTTAGGATGTAGTACATTCTCCCAATTTATAGTAGACAATTCTTTTTTAAATTTACATATATTCTTGTCATTAAATACTCGTTTACATATTGTGAACTGATTTAAGTTGATAGTATTAAAGGGTACAGAAAGTAATAAACCACGGTGGTCTGAAAAACCAATTCACGAACAGCTATGTTTATATCTTTTATTTTGAAATTAAAAAATACTAAGTCTAAACATGTGGAACTGGTTGGCGTAATTCTAGTGGGTTCTTTGATCTTTTGATGAAAATTATAGGATAACATTAGGTTAGAGAGTCTTTGTTTCTCGTTATTATTTTTAAGAAAGTCTGTGTTTAAATCACCGCCTATAATTATATTTTTAGAAATATCTTTTTTTGAGAGTAGTTCCAAAAGACTTTCCAGACGCAGATAGAATACTTCTACTTCTCTTTTACTACAGGGCCAGTAAAGATTTATTATTAATAGATTTAATATTATATTATTTTTTCATACAAAATTTTAACCCCATTTTCAACCTTTTGGGGATTAAATCGTGTCCACCGTGTTGGACTACAAAATAAATGTCATGTTTGCAATCGTCATCCCAGAAAACCCCAACAACGACATCCATATCCATTTTAAGGTTTATTTACCCCATTTCATCGTCGAAATACTAACAATAACAATAAACGTTGTTGTTAGATTTCCATCCATGACCCTAAATAATAAATTTAGCTATTTTTACTTCGAAAATGAAGGAGTTACATACACAACTTCATCCCCATTTTCACTTCTTCGAGAGTAGATTATTTAAAAAGGCTAAGACACTTATAAATTAATTTTCAATCGTCAGTCTAAACAAAAAATTTTAAGATCCTAGCCTCATAACTGAGAGACTTTCATACAAACATTGGACCTTCGTTACACCCCCTTGGGGGGTGAATTTTGAAAAATCCTTTCTTAGTGCACTCCAAGTCCTCATAAGGAACCTATGTGCCAAATTTGGAGTCTCTAGACCCATCTGTTTGGGCTGTGCGTTGATATGTCAGTCATCAATCAGTTTCTTCTTTTATATATTTAAGACTAGCGGCCACCCGCGGTTTCACCCGCGTGGTTCCCGTTCCCGTGAGAATATCGGGATAAAAGTATCCTATGTTTTAATCCAGGCTATCTTATATCTGTGTTCCAAATTTCAACCAAATCCATTCAGTAGTTTTTGCATGATTGAGGAACAAACATCCAAACCCACAAACTTTCACGTATACTTACGTGTACATAATACATACACACCACCAGCACTCCACTGAAAATGTTAAACGGCAAGCTGGAAACAATTTCAATATCACATCGAATTACCGAATACACGCCTGTAGCACACCTCCGCCGCGAAACAAATCCAGCAAAACCGCAGTAGGTACCGCCATGACTTGTCAGTTTTACGACAAGCGAAACAGCCTGTTCTAACGCATATCGCATAGATTTAACTATGATGCTGTATCTTTCACGCGCGATTCCACCCAATCGGCTCGGACCGTTGGCACACCTCCGCCGCGAAAATAATGTTGCGAAATCTCTACGTAGATTTAACGTCGTCGATAGAAGACAAGTCATGGCGGAACTACTGCGGTTTCGCTGGTATTGTTTCGCGGCGGAAGTAAAGTCCGTTCACTTAGATAGTGTCGCCCTTTTATCGCGCCGCCTTTGCATGTGCCGCTTCTTGTCAAAGAATGCCGCCGCATAAACAAAGGATACCACGTGCGGCGTACACCCGCAAGTGAATTTGGATTCTGGCAGTTTACATAGAAGTGCCGTAGTGAAAGGTTGTGTTTGTTACCAGTATTCCTGTCTCTGAACACAAGTGCTTGCGGGTGTACCGACACTATCTAAGCGAACGGACTATATGCTACAGGCGAAATACTAGCCCAACTTCAGAAACATTATATGACTGTTGATTCTAGGTGACACGGAATGGGAACCTTCAGAATCAGAGACTACAAGACTGCCCTCATTGACGAAATCCGTCTCTCTACCTGCCACAAGTACAGCGCTAGCTGTGCCATCGCCTTTACAGGTAACTACCATAAATAACTAGGCTATGTCGATATCTGCTATTAAATCCTTGTATACTCATCATTTATATATTTATCAATAAATGGATCTACTAAAATGTAAAATAAATACTTTACACTATTTACAAACTACTGATATTATAACAAACATTATAAGACAATGGTTACCTCAAGAATCTGTACTCGGTTCAAACACATTTAAAAGCTTAGAATCTAAAAGCACAGTTTTACAATCCATACAGTTGGTAAACGCATTTCTCTAAAATATTGTTTCCAACAAATGAACGGTCGTTCTACCCAAAATGGATTTGTAGTTTATTACAGTAGACAATAAAATAAGCTGGAAGCTGTAGCCCTCCAAAAGAATCACGCGAAGTTGGCACTGTATTATGCACGTTGGCATTTTACACGGTCGCGTCGGCCCTTAGCGTTCAAGTGCGCAAACTAAGTGCGTTTGGGGGCCGTAAGCCGCCCCGCCCAACTCCCCGCAAGATTCCTTCCTCCGTTACTCTACGCAAGCACATTCGTTTTCCAACTGATTGTAAAACTACTAAAACCAGATCCATGATACAGATTCGTTTTGAACATACGTTTTCGTCATTTAATTTAGATGGTGCAGAGAGAAGATTCAGTACCGGACGACCAATCAGACGCAGGGGGCGACGCCCCGCAGATGAGAGCTCTCGAGGTAAGTTACGTTTTTTTTAAAAAATGTGACAACTAATTTTTAATCTATTCTGAGATAATTCTGTTAGGTTTATATTTATGACAGTAATATTTGTTACTTTTATAAGAAGAAGGAGCTCTATACTGCCACAGAATAGATATAAGTACTCCGTACAGAAAGGACACTCCCCGCACCGCCCTAGAAACAATTGCCTCACCCCTCCCCGCGAGTTCATGTGCCGATTCGTTTGCTCGTTTAGTCGTGTTTGTCAACTGTCAACTCTATTTTGATATTCAAAGCAATGCCACAGAATACATAATTGTACAAAATACAGAAAATTCACTCCCCATAGTCATTTAAATAAATATCGACTCTTGCTTAGACACAATAAAGTTCAATTCAGGTCGCACACCGCTTCCTTGCCTACAGTTATATTCATCTACAGGTTGCCTCTCTTTCTATCGCGTAGCTCTTACCTCTTCTAGCAACTTCAGGGTTGTCTTCTTCTAATCCTGCAACGCTCGAGCAGCCCCATCGGGCCGCACAACACAACAATGGAAAATCTATTGTTTCATTTTCTGTGCTTGAAGGATTAAATACTTTATTACAAGTTTTGTATTTATAATGTGTACTTAAATGTAAAAGAAAATACGTTTCAAATACTCCTAGGCTAGATGTACAGTTAACGCCACATTAGACTATATTATGTTGAATTTGAGGCAGTCTTTATGCCACCGCCACCATACTGTTGCCGTTAAAAGAGCTGTTTTCTTAGTTCAACTGCTTAAGGCGACTAGATCTCTCACAGTGGCGCATATATTAAATTTATTGCTCGCTAAGTAGGTACATAATGTATCGAAAATTCACACCTTGCGATTGAAGCTAGGTTCTATAGTTTTCTTGCAAGCAATAACCTTTGTAAAATATAGTTAGTTGTAGTAGTAGTAGTCATAGAGGTACAGAATAACGCACGCGTGTACTCACAAGCGCAGCGGCAACCCTGACTAATTTGCAACTTCAAGTTGTCGCGCGCTGTAGGTACTTATCGCGGTAGGTATGGGCGTGTGACGGATGCCTGGCAATGCGTCGTATCTTAGTACCAATAAGTTCAAATGCACGGTAGCCCTCGACTTACACACACAGTTGCGCGTGTACAAAAACGTCATCTGACGTCATCTGTTTATAATGGGCGGTTGTATAGTGTCCGGGGTTTGATACTGCGTTGATAAACATGCTACTTGTATTACGATAGGTGTCTTAAATAAATTATCTCAAGTTCATTTGTGCTTCCAAAAAGTTAAATCATTGATAGAGGTCAGTACAGCTCAAGTGTAAGGACAAGTGGCCCTACTTTTGTATGTGTATCATCTGTAAAAGGCTTACAACTAGAATCATAAATACAAAGGTTATCTTTTGTAACAAAGTTTTCGGAACGGTTCTTGATCGTTAACCGCTTTCGGTTAGTGGTAAGAGGAGTTGAACTATTTTTTTGGTCAAATTAGTGGTCAGGAAGATTGTCGTGCAGGCAAAGGATTGACTGTTTGCGCGACGCTTAGAGTGATAGTTTGTCGGTTGTTCTGTCAACGCAAGTTGATCCCGAAACGTATGATATACAAGCGATTCCCATATTTCCCATCCTATCGCTCAGCATAATATCTGTGTTGAGGTAGGATTTCGTCGTCATATTCAGCTAAAAGGGAAGTACTTCCACCGAGCTAGATGTATGTGCTCGGGGACCGCGGTCCAACTGTTCGATGTTGGAATTTGTATTTATGCAAGGCGCTTAGAAAACTTCGATATGAGTCAGGTCTCCATACATTTTTGCCTCGATATTAGCTTGACGTAGTGCGACGTCACGTCTATGTAATCTTTACCTACTGTACTTTCCGCTGATCCTGGATTTCTTCGATTGCTTATGTAGCGGTATGATCACGCCGCTACATCTACGCCTGATTTCATGGCAACTTACAAATGATGCTGTTACGTGAGGATTATGTCCGTCACACGTGACATTCCGTTTTGTATTTTTGTTCTGCATCCCCTGACAGGACTTGTTTATGCAAGTTCGAACAAAAAGAAATGCCTTTTCTATAAGATTATATTACCTGTGGCGCTCGTATAATGTATGTGTGAGAGTGTTTGTGATCGGAACATGATTGTGTGTAGGACGTGACGGACCGGCAGGCGCTGGCGCTGCCGCCGCCCGACATGATGGACGCGGAGCCCCAGCTCACGCTCGCCATCGCGCCGCCCGACACCCCGCCGCCGCTCAACCTGGGTATGTGCCTTCTGTTTTTTAACATTAATTATTTTAAAAGCTTTAATGATATCTTTACTATTTATACAGGGTTATTTGTAAAACACCAACAACCTCGCAGGAGTCGATTACCAACATCATAAACAACAACATTTGTTCTACGACTTTTGATAATTCGTTAGATTTTACTTTCATACAAAAAAAATGTCATTATTTAATTTACCGTTCGTATGTTCATAAATTAACGCGCGGTGCGCCTAGTGCGACTTTTATCATAACTCAATACATTCACCAAAAATGAATTTTTAAGTTTTTATTGTACTGTTCGACACTTTTTACGTCTATGGATGGCAGCGGGGCGAGAGGGTTGCGCGCGCGGGCGCGCGGAGCGCCTAGGTTTGGTCAATGTATTGAGTTATGATAAAAGTCGTAGGACAAACGTTATTGTTTATGATGTTGGTAATCTACTCCTGTGAGGTTGTTGGCGTTTTACAAATAACCCTGTATACTTAAAGGAAAAAGTTTCATTGCACTTATCAACACTAGACTCCAGGAGGGAGACAGCTATGTTGGGACAAGCACTAAGATTACTGGTAGTTTCTACTGGTATTCTAGCAAAGAAATCTTCAAAACTTTAGCGACCTCATTGTTAGATTCAAAAGTTTGATCACCAGTTTGTAAACAGAAAGAATTTATATTAAATTTTGATTTGCCCGTTTCTTTTTGTCGAAAAAGATTTGATCCTGTCGTACTAACTAGACAGCTTAGCTGACAATTGTGTTGTATGGGAAAGAGAGTATGATCAATTTCAAAATAATCAGTTACATCAATCTATTATTTTCTATAGTTACTGGATTTACCCTCATTTACGTACATTTGAAATGATTCATATTTTATTTTAGACGAATCGCCTGATTGGTGTGTCGTCGCGAGGCGGCCTGGACCCCAACCTTCAACTAGTGCACAGGTAAATAAATAAAATACGTCTATAAAAAAAAATAATCAAATAAATATATGCTTCAATTTAAACACACGCTAAAATATTTTTATAAGTGTTAACTAGCCTTAAATTAGATTAGAAAGAAATAAGTAGTTTGCATCAGAAAAAAAATCATTTTGTAAAATCTCGATGTACGGTTTGTTTAGGTTCAAATCCAGTCTCAACAGAGCGACGAGTCGATCCCGGTGAACGAGTCGATAATATCTTTACTAATGAAACTACACTCGCAACTGTCGGGAAAACTCGACTCGTTCTCGCTCGAGGAGACGCCGCCCGAATCTGACGAACCTATCGGTGAGTACTTTCTATAGGTGTCTAAAGTCTGTCCATCCTTACTTGTCTTATATGGTAAACAATCTTCACCCAACTATTGGCCCTTCACCACCCCTAAGGATAAAAACGCCGCGCCCGCCGTCACGTTCATATGTATAATATACGCTGGGGCGAAGTACAAGCACACGAACTTTTCTGCAAAGTGGTAAAGCACGTGTGACACACGCGTTTTGTCCAAGCATTTTGTTTTTATCGCTAAAAAATTTATGTAGGTTTGTTTTTGAAACTGTCATTCAAGTGGTGATAAATCATTGTAGGTGACGGACCGTATTTCATTGGACAAGTGTTGCGAGCGCTAGCTCGGCTAGACGCACGCTGCGCTGCCGCAATACAACACGTGCGGCATACATTATGGCCTAATCAACGTGAGCGACAGGCTGAACAACGTGCTAGGTAAATACATTGTTTTTCTCTACTTGTTAGATATAAGGTATTTTTTTTAAAAACAGCTTTTAAAATTGGGCAAGTTGAATTTCCATTATTTTACATTGTGATTAGATATTCTTTATTGTTATTATGATAAATTGTGATGATTTATAAATTCGTCGTCGATATTTTTGTTGTATAGGTAGTGTTAAAACCAGTACCGGCGTTAGGTGGGGGCCTGGCGACCGCCCGGGGTGCCAGATGTAAAGGGGTGCCGCAGGCGTCCCTTTATACACACTCGCTCATTGAGCGAGTCCTACAATTACTATCGTAAACTCCCTTTAAACGACAAAATAGTTATGGTGGCTGTTTTGTTGTAAGCGGATCGATCCAGGCATTAACACAGAAAGTAACGAGAGTAACACAAAGTAACGAGAGTAACACAAAGTGGACGCGTGGCTAAATGGAACGGGCCGCGATGCCGGCTCCGCCCTGGTAGCTTCGATCGACCTACAACCCAACCAAACTTATAAATAATGAGCAAATAACTTACAGTATTAGAGTTCTTAATTCTTCACGCGGTCACACCAGAGGAAGAGTTTTCTCGCCTGCTCCGCGGTGTCTGGCGCCGACCTGTGACTAGGACACTCCTACCTAAACACTTGGCCAAGTTATCTAAAAACACAGACGGCACCAGTAATACTTGTGAAGACTTCGCCACAACTTCCTCGTTCCTCGGTCACTGAAGAAAGTCTGTACGATTCGCGAAAGGTCGTCACAAATGCACTCGAAGGGACGAATATCACAAAATTGAGTCACGTCACAAACTAACTTTAACTTATAATGAAATAATATCAAACACCAGATTTTATACTTAAAACAGTCAACAAGAATGCATGACAAACAATGAATCAAATCAAAACTTCACGGGTTTACTTAAAAATAAAAGACAACGCCCAAACGAAATGGCGACACACCGGAATAATAGCAAAAAACAATAAGTGCGGGCGCACGCACGCAATTCACAAAGCGACTATTCTAGAAAAAACTTGGCGCACACACACACACACACACACACACACACACACACACTGCTCGATACTCGCTCGGCAATTTCAACACTAAAAGTACCCGCAACGCCATCTCGTGAAGCTAGCCCCAAACACAATACCTAGCGCACTTGCTTTTTTCATGCTTCTCATAAAGGCAGCCTATGATGACACGTTCGTAATAAATTATGAAATGTACAATAGGTGGCGTGATCATCTTTTCTAAACAGTGGCAACACATAATCAGAACAACTTGGCAATATCTCGCCGAAATTTCATCGCTCGCTGCTATGTGCCGTTTAAGATTTGGCCATTGTAAAATCCAGGAGCAGCCCTAGGGCGATGCAAGCGACTGCACTGGGCGCCTACGTGTGTGGGGCGCTAAAAACGCCCGACCACCGGTCGACTATCAATCGTATTGTTGCCTGGTGACGAGCGACGACGCGACGAAGGAAACTGACCAAATATCGCACTGCGCGGCCATTTTTTAAGTATAAACAAGCAAGATTAGTGGATTAACTGACTAAAAATAGCGCTGCGCGGCTGTTTTTCTAATATAAACAAGCAAGATTAGTCGATGAAACTTACTAAAAATCGCGCCGCGTGGCCATTTTTTTTCTTTAAACAAGTGAGATTACAAGATTAGTGGATGTAACTGATTAAAAATCGCGCTACGCGGCCTTTTTTATTTATAAACAAGCAAAATTACAAAATTAGTAGATGAAACTGACTAAAAATCGCACTGCGCGGCCTTTTTTTACTATTAACAAGGAAGGTTACAAGATTAGTAGGGGAAACTGACTAAAAATTGCGCTGCGCGGCCGTTTTTTACAATAAACAAACAAGGTTACAAGATTAGTAGATAAAACTGACTAAAAACGCCCTGTGCGGCCGTTTTTTAACTAACAGGCAAAATTGAAAATCTTGGAATCGCAGATAGGGGGCGCCCCGTAGAAATGTCGCCCAGGGGCGCTGATAGTGCTAAAACCGGCACTGGTTAAAACTTTGTAACTGGTTATACAGAGAGCGACGAGAAAAAGAAGAGCGTTCGCGACGCGCTCGCGAGCGTCAAGCGGCCGTGATGCGGGAGTTCGCGCGGCGCCAGCAGCAGTTCATGTCGCACGTGCAGGCCGCCGCCGCCGCCGAGCACATGGAGTGGGACGAGGAGTTGCTGCCCGAGCGTCACTACGACTGCGTCATCTGCAACACCACCGCGCCCGCCACGCCGCACGACCCCATCGGCCTCGTGGCGCTGCTGCAGGTACGTACTAGTGGGACGAGGAAATGCTGCCCGAGCGCCACTACGACTGCGTCATCTGCAACACCACCGCGCCCGCCACAAGCAAATTTGAAATTCCACTTGAACAGATTTGACTTCGTTTTAAAATACTTGATAATTTATTATGTTTTTTTCTCTATCTATACGGCACTAATTTAAGAATTTTGCTTCCTAAAACTAAAGTTTATATCAATAGTGATAACTTCATTGGAAAAACGCTTATTTCATTGAAATGCCTTAAGTTTAAATTATAGATAGATGATTGACATATTCACTTCTCAAGCTTACGCGCTCACTAGACATGAAATAAAACACTTTATAACGGATACTAGCGCGGTTTTATTGAATGTACTTTGGTATTTAGTTGGTATTTGGTTTGATTTTTGGTTTTCCCGACGTTTCGGCACCTTTGCAGCTGCCGTGGTCACGGGGGACTGAAACTTTGTTGCTTGACTGAAGATTGACATATGTATTTATTCGTGTCGTTGTACATTCCAGTCGACGTCCGTCCTGGGGCACCGGCGGCGCTCGGGCGGCGGCGACGCGCGCCTGGCGCTGTCGGAGGCGGAGCGCGCGCGCCTGCACGCCGCGCACGAGGCCAACGCCGCCGCGCACCACTACCGGCTGCACGACGACCTGCACGCGCACTTCGACCAGGTACCTACTGTCATATATGTATAAGAATAGAATAATTAAATATCCTTGTGGCAATTATTCATTTTACACAAGACTCTGTTTCTCTTTCCGTCTCTGTCTCAGTACCGCCACATGGCGACCGTGTCTCTGTCTCAGTACCGCCACATGGCGACCGTGTCTCTGTCTCAGTACCGCCACATGGCGACCGTGTCTCTGTCTCAGTACCGCCACATGGCGACCGTGTCTCTGTCTCGCTACCGCCACATGGCGACCGTGTCTCTGTCTCGCTACCGCCACATGGCGACCGTGTCTCTGTCTCGCTACCGCCACATGGCGACCGTGTCTCTGTCTCGCTACCGCCACATGGCGACCGTGTCTCTGTCTCGCTACCGCCACATGGCGACCGTGTCTCTGTCTCGCTACCGCCACATGGCGACCGTGTCTCTGTCTCGCTACCGCCACATGGCGACCGTGTCTCTGTCTCGCTACCGCCACATGGCGACCGTGTCTCTGTCTCGCTACCGCCACATGGCGACCGTGTCTCTGTCTCGCTACCGCCACATGGCGACCGTGTCTCTGTCTCGCTACCGCCACATGGCGACCGTGTCTCTGTCTCGCTACCGCCACATGGCGACCGTGTCTCTGTCTCGCTACCGCCACATGGCGACCGTGTCTCTGTCTCGCTACCGCCACATGGCGACCGTGTCTCTGTCTCGCTACCGCCACATGGCGACCGTGTCTCTGTCTCGCTACCGCCACATGGCGACCGTGTCTCTTTCTCGCTACCGCCACATGGCGGTAGTACGTGGTCTTTTAGAGCGATAAGTCGCAGGGTAACGATCACTTGCACTGCCTGATAAACTATCGAATTCAATCGAGAAAGTAATGTCGAAAATATTCGATCCGATGATCGTGAATCGCGTGATTCGCGTGTTTCGGAAGACTTTCCGATGCGATTCGGAAAGTTGGTTTCCGACAGTCGTGAATAACCCCCCTGGATGCTTTAAGGCATTGCCTCTACTATAAAAAAGTTTCGCGTACCCACTAATCGGGAAACGTTGGTCTACAATGATGATTCGATATGTGCAGGAGTCGTGGCTGCTGAGCGTGAACGTGGGTTGGGAGGGCGGCGTGCACGTGCAGTCGTGCGGGCACCACCTGCACCTGCGCTGCCTGCAGCTGTACCTGCGCTCGCTGGCGGCGCCGCAGCGGCCGCACAACCTGCACGTGGAGCGCGGCGAGTTCCTGTGCCCCGTGTGCCGCCAGCTCGCCAACACCGTGCTGCCGCGCGCGCCGCCGCCGCCCGCGCCGCGCGCGCACCCGCACCGCCCGCCGCCCGCGCACCGGCAGCTGGCCGCCCACGTGGCCGCCATGCTGCGGGACCGCGCGCCGCCGCCGGTGAGTGACCGACACTAGCAGTCAGCTGTACCTGCGCCCCGTGTGCCGCGCGCGCCGCCGCCGGTGAGTGACCGACACTAGCAATCAGCTGTACCTGCGCCCCGTGTGCCGCGCGCGCCGCCGCCGCCCGCGCCGCGCGCGCACCCGCACCGCCCGCCGCCCGCGCACCGGCAGCTGGCCGCCCACGTGGCCGCCATGCTGCGGGACCGCGCGCCGCCGCCGGTGAGTGACCGACACTAGCAGTCAGCTGTACCTGCGCCCCGTGTGCCGCGCGCGCCGCCGCCGGTGAGTGACCGACACTAGCAATCAGCTGTACCTGCGCCCCGTGTGCCGTGCGCGCCGCCGCCGGTGAGTGACCGACACTAGCAGTCAGCTGTACCTGCGCCCCGTGTGCCGCGCGCGCCGCCGCCGGTGAGTGACCGACACTAGCAGTCAGCTGTACCTGCGCCCCGTGTGCCGCGCGCGCCGCCGCCGGTGAGTGACCGACACTAGCAATCAGCTGTACCTGCGCCCCGTGTGCCGCGCGCGCCGCCGCCGGTGAGTGACCGACACTAGCAGTCAGCTGTACCTGCGCCCCGTGTGCCGCGCGCGCCGCCGCCGGTGAGTGACCGACACTAGCAATCAGCTGTACCTGCGCCCCGTGTGCCGCGCGCGCCGCCGCCGGTGAGTGACCGACACTAGCAGTCAGCTGTACCTGCGCCCCGTGTGCCGCGCGCGCCGCCGCCGGTGAGTGACCAACACAGTGCTGCTGGCGACTGCGAGCAGTCCACGCGGCGACAGCTAGCGAGCACCCAGCAGTCCAGACAGCAACAGTAATTCGATTGCAAGCACCCAGAAATGCCTCCTCTCGGTACACGGGCACCCTCCACCGACCGGCGCAGTGACCGCTAGCGGTCAGCGAGTGGACATCGCGCAGACCGCTTGCTTGCAACGCGTGGTAATGGTGCTTCTACACGGCACAAGTAGCCCGCGCAAGTTAAGCACTTGCGCAGGTTACATGCTCCGTGGAAACACGTAAAGCGGGTCCAGCTCCAAAGCATTGTACACCGGCATAAGTAACCCGTGCTACAACGTGCACCGTGAAGAAGCACCCTAAGTGACGGGTCAACTACCGACCAGTCTTACCGGTAAAGCTCGCTAAGCTGTCTGCTAATTTTATTTTATTTTTTTATTTTTATTTACTCATATTGTTGTTGTTTATGTTGCCAATATAAAATATATCTAAAGAGCAATACTTAAAGCCCATATTTGAATCATATTCTTTTAGCCGGGTAGGAGCGGAGTCCTGTAAGTGGGCTAAGAGCTTTATCATCCGTTCGTGCCGTGGGCACCGTGGGCGACAACGTCGCTTAACTACTAAAACTAAAGTCGCTCGCACGCCGTGAAGGAGCGATACTCGCGCACACGAATTTTGTTGCTAAACTGGTTAAGCGACACTGTGCCATAGTACGTTCGATGTTATCGCTGTAGACTAAATAATGAGTCTCGATCCATATGAGTTCAAAAATAATGAGTTATGTTTCTACTTAAGATACTGTTTAATTCACAAATCACTTTATAGAGGGCGACACCTTCAATGAAACACACACTTTTAACGTATAGATATATTACCACCGCCGTGGTCAAAAACAAGCGAACGAAAATAATAAATCTCATTAGGACCTTATTTAATTGTTAAGAGTAAAACCATACCGCGATCCACGACGGTACAGCGCCATCTAGTATTGGTTGGACGAACTTTACTACTGGTGGATCGATATAATAAATAATGCAACTTAAACATCCCGCCCACCAAGGACTTGTCCTTTAAAACAAGGTGATAATTTTAAATCGCTAATTGCAAAAAAAAATGACTACACAACTTGTTCGCGCCTATACGCTCCAAACCACCTCCGAACTAATTTCTCGATATGGCAACACTAAAACAAGGAATTAAGGCTTTTTTGATTTGTTATGCTGACAACACTTTTCTATTCGACATCTTGTAAAATCTGCACACTATCTGCAATAAAAATTGTATACTGAAAGAAAAGAACCTGCATTTTATTAGCCACCGTATACCAAAATATACATGTGGTGGCCCATGAGGGGAACAGAACCAGAGAACCTGCGAAATAACAAAAACCAACGAAATATCAAGTCGCATCATCAAGGCGTGGCGTGGTCCGGCGAACGAAAGATAAGTGTCTTTCCTGATCCCAGATTCCTCACTCCGTCTTGCCTTGTCCAATATCCACTTCACTTGTGCAATCAGAATCAGATTAATGTGTTATAACTTTCAAACAGAATCTAATTATCGAATTTATTGGTTACAACTTCGTGCCAACCGGCAACCTCAAAATTTTCCAAACTCATTTCAATCATCAAAATAGTCATAATAATAGTTTCTTTTCTGTTCATTCACCTATTAGTCACAAAATATCAACATCAAAACAAAGATTTCAACGTTTTTCGCCGATTATTTCAGCTGTGCAAAGTACCTAGTGCATACGGCCGCATGGTGCGTGACCTTGACATTGGAAACGGACTGCGGACGGAATATAGGTCATCACAGTGACCAACTGACCCACCGGTGCAACGAAGCGAGGAGCGTGAGCAATTAATTTATTTAAAACAACTTTATTTTCAATATTTTTTTTGGTAATCAACGGTGCTTAAAGTTTTGTGTCAATATGTCGACTACTGCTGAATCAAATATTGCTAATTACAAAGAATTATGTGTTAAAAGGTCGTCTATTAAAGGACAAATAACTAAATTTAAAAATTATTTGAGTAACCTTGCGTTGAATGACGAATTGACTAATATTCAATTAACCGAATTAACTCTTAGACTTGCAAAACTTGAAGCACTGTCTGTTCGATTTGATGACTTGCAAAACCAGATAGATGTTGTGAACGCTGCCAATATATCAAGTGAAATCGATGAGCGTTATGATATTGAGCAGGATATAATTTTAACTATCGCTACTGCTAAAGATTTAATCGATAGATATCCTAAAAGGTTTGAAAGTGATCAAAGACGTAATTCTATGGTGGATGTTCCGTGTTGTCCTGGGCAAACGGAGATTGGCTTAAAGTTACCCCAAATTCAGATAGCCAAATTCGACGGTGCATATTTTCGTTGGTTGGAGTTTCGAGATACATTCGAAAATTTAATTCACAAAAATGAGCGTATTCCCAATATCAATAAATTCCACTATTTAATGTCGTACTTGGAAGGGGATGCCGCCCGAATAATTTCGAATCTCGAAATTTCAAGTTCTAATTATATCGAGGCTTGGAATTTATTGTGTACTCGTTATAACAACAAACGTATTTTAATCAATCATCATTTAAATTCCTTGTTTAACACTAAGCAACTTCCACGTGAGTCAGAAAAGTCACTGAGATTTTTAGTGGATCACGTTACAAAAAACCTACGAGCATTGGCCAGCCTAGGACAGCCAACAGACAAGTGGGACGTTCTCATCATATTTATGTTGTCGACCAAATTAGATAGCAATACTTTGTTAAAATGGGAGGAGTTAAGAAACAACATTGAAAGTGACGTTCCAACGTTAGATCAGTTTTTTAAGTTCATGATAGACAGGGCAGATGTGCTCGAGGCTTTAGGACGAAATAAAAATGATAATACTTACGTTTCTAGGCCCCAGCCGCTTCCCGTTCGCAACAATTTCATACCGAATAAATCGAATCAAATTAATCAAAGATCAAATCAAAATGCTACTTACACTAAATCATTTGCTAATTTTAATTCAAAAAACAATAAGTCTACAAATTTTTGCTGTATTATTTGCAATGAAAACCACAAAATTTACGATTGCCCGACTTTCAAAGCGAAGGGAATCGATGATAGAATGCAGGAAGTTACTAAATATAAATTATGTGTAAATTGTCTCAGGCAGGGGCACCCCGCGGCAGAGTGTCGTATGGGACCATGCCGTCAATGTAAGCGGAAGCATAACAGTTTGCTACATTCCGATTCTTCTTCGATCAACAACCTTGTCGCTGTGGATGGGGAAGTTGAGTCTGTTGAGTCTAAAGAATCAATAGTAAGTTTTTCAAATCAACTTACAAATCAAGTTCTACTATCAACCGCTATGATAGAAGTGTCGAATCCATTGAACCAGCTAAAGGTCAAAGTTCGCGCTCTTTTGGACTGCGGTAGCCAATCCTCATTCGTTACCGAGTCTTTGAAAAATAAATTATCTTTAAACTCAAAGCCTATTGACTCACTAAAGGTAATTGGCATCGGTAATAATGTCACTAACAATGTAACAGAAACTTGCACAATACAGATAAAATCAGTACATAGCAATTTTAACTTGCAATTTTCATGTTTAATATTAAAAAATTTAACAGGTTGTTTGCCAAAGACACCTATCAATGTTTGTTCGCTAAAGATGCCAGTTGGCATAGAATTAGCGGATCCTTTGTTTCACCAGCCCGGTCCAATAGATGTGCTTATTGGAGCCGATATTTTTTGGGACATTTTGACCAATAACGAACAGCAGTCATTAGGCCCCAACTGTCCAAAGCTAATTAATTCTAAACTAGGCTGGGTAGTATCCGGTCCTACAGGAATGCCATCGTCGGTTAAAATGACGCATTCTAATCACGCTGCGTTATCATGTTCACACGATGATGAATTTGAAAAATATATTAAAAAATTTAGTGATTTAGAGGCAATTCCTAATAAAACAGTCATGAGTGAAAATGACAAGGCTTGTGAAAAGCATTTTTTAGAACACACTAAAAGGGACAATTTTGGTAGATTTCATGTGAGGCTTCCCCTAAAGGATGCACCTGATTGTCTCGGTGATTCATATAGATTAGCTCGAAAAAGATTTAATTACTTAGAAAAACGGTTTAATCGAAATCCACCCCTAAAGGTAGAGTACACTAAGTTTATCGATGAGTACGCTGAGCTTGGTCATCTTTCTCGTACTAATAACATTGTATTAAGTCCATCTTACTATTTGTGCCATCATGCAGTACTAAAGCAAGAAAGTGAGTCTACGAAATTACGAGTAGTATTCGACGGGTCAGCTGCGACTACGTCTGGTTACTCGCTGAATGATCTATTACTGGTAGGTCCTAATTTGCAAAGCTCGCTTTTTTCCATACTAATACGCGCCCGGCAATACAAGTATCTGTTAACAGGTGATATAGAAAAAATGTATCGCCAAGTAATGGTAGCAGAAAACGACCGTAATTTACAGCTCATTCTATGGAGAGAGGACGAGTCAAAGTTTATAGAGACGTTAAGATTAAACACACTCACCTATGGCACGGCGAGTGCAAGCTATTTAAGTACTCGTTGCTTATTACAATTGGCAAGAGAGCAAGATGATGAATTCATTAAAGAAATAATTGAAAAAGATTTCCTGGTTGATGACTTAATCACCGGTGCTGATGATGAGGAAACATTGTGCTATATTCAAAATTCCGTTTCAAATGTTTTAGCTTCAGGTTGTTTTATATTACGAAAGTACAAAAGTAACAATCCATCAATTTTTAAAAATATAGATATGAACAAACAAGACAATTTAATTATTAGTGAATCTACTAGTACACTTGGTCTGGGATGGACGCCATCCACTGACACTTTTCATTTTCCGGTGAAGGGTTACTCGCACGATAATAAGTCACAATCAGTAACAAAGAGAACGATTATGTCCAATTCTTTTAAATTATTTGACCCATTGGGGCTATTGAGTCCAGTAATAGTGCAACCTAAAATATTATTACAAAAACTTTGGCAACAAAAATCTGAATGGGATCAGCCTGTGTCAGAGGAAATAAAAAACGATTGGCTCAAATTTAGTGATAATCTAAAATGTATTTCTAAATTGCAAATTCCGAGGCTAGTTTTAGGTGATTCTGTGAATTATATTGAATTGCACTCTTTTAGCGATGCTTCGCAATCGGCCTACGGCGCATGCATCTACATAGTATCCTGTGGGGCTGACGGTGAATACACGGCCAGATTGCTGTGCGCTAAGTCTAAAGTAGCGCCCGCAAAGCCTACTACTATACCGCGGCTAGAGCTGTGCGCGGCTCTAATGGCAGCTAAGCTTTGTAAGGTAGTGTTAGAGTCTATCAGATATAAACCAAACCGGCTAGTTCATTGGTGCGACTCCAGTGTGGTATTGAGTTGGATCAAAACCGACCCATCAAAATTAAAAATGTTTGTTGCCAACCGTATTGGCGAAATTCTAGAGCTTACCTGTGCGGCGGATTGGAGGTATGTACCAACTTCGCTGAACCCCGCAGACTTGATCTCAAGGGGCGTCGATGCAAAACATCTACTGTCGATGAGTTTATGGTGGTCAGGACCTAATTTTTTGTGCAATGGAAGCGCTGGGTGGCCTTTGCCGTTAATGTTAGATAATAATGAACAAAGCCTAATAGAAATTAAAGCACACCCTGCAGTAGTTGACGAGCCATTAATAAATTTTGAAAATTATTCATCCTTTAATAGACTTCGTTGGACAGTTGCATTTATACTGAGATTTGTATACAATTGTAGACATCCTAAAAACAAACGTGTAGGTAAGTTTTCTGTTGATGAACTGCGTGAGTCATTTCATACACTTTGTGTCATAGCACAACGTCAGTCATTTCCTTTAGAATACGAGTTGCTTGCTAAAGGCAAACTATTACCTAGTAAGAGTAAAATATTATCACTGTCACCCTTTTTTGGTGAAGATAGATTGATTCGCGTCGGCGGACGCTTAGATGCCGCAAATTGTAGCTATGAAAAACGGCATCCAATTTTGCTTCATGCCGCTCATCATATAACTAAATTATATTTCATAAGGGAGCATGTAGTTAATTTACACGGCGGTCCACAACTATTGCTAGCACAGGTAAGGGAAACCATTTGGCCGGTGAATGGACGGGTCCTTGCGCGACGCACTGTCTCCAAATGCGTGACATGTCGCCGCTTCAGTGGGAAAACGTTGCGTCCTAAAATGGGAAACCTTCCTGCTCAGCGCATCAATCCGGACTTTCCTTTCTTGTCTGTTGGCGTGGACTATGCGGGACCATTTTTTATTACTAATCGAAAGGGGCGTGGAGCTCGCTTAGTTAAGTGTTATTTATGTATTTTTGTATGTTTGCGTTTTAAATGCATACACCTTGAAGCAGTCAGCGATTTAACTGGGAATGCGTTTATTATGACTTTGCGACGCTTTATATCTCGACGCGGTAAACCAGCGGAAATATTCAGCGACAATGGGCGTAATTTTTTAGCTGCCTCAAAAGAAATAGGTAGTTTTATTAAAAATAATAACGAAACAATAGCTGGTTTTGCAAGTGAAGAAGGAATTAAATTCACGTTTATTCCCGCCTATGCTCCTCATTTCGGCGGCATCTGGGAGGCCGGTGTTAAGTCCGCCAAACATCATTTGCGCAGGGTCATGGGTAATAGTAATTTAACATTTGAGGAGTTAACAACTCTGTTTGCACAAGTGGAGGCGATCCTTAACAGCCGCCCGCTATGTCCTTTGTCGTCCTCCCCAAACGATTTCCTTCCACTTTCTCCGGGGCACTTCCTCGTCGGGAGACCGTTGACAGCACTGCCTGCGCCAGATCTGCGTGACTGCAATGAGAACCTGCTGCGACGATATGAACGACTTGAAAAGATACGTCTACACTTTTGGCAACGGTGGCAAAGGGAATATTTGTCCGAACTTCAACAGCGAACGAAGTGGCGTACCGATAAGTCGAAGCTTAAGGTGGGCGATATGGTGCTCATCTCAGAAGACAATGCTCCTCCGCTGGCGTGGCGTCTAGGAAGAGTATCCAGACTCATTTCGGGACCAGATGGCATATCAAGAGTAGCAGATATTAACACTGTGAAGGGTGATATACGCCGTACCCTAACTCGTCTTTGTCCTCTGCCCACGTCGGATGAGCTTCGTAGTTGAAAGACCTCTTTCAACGGCCGGGAGAATGTTCGCGCCTATACGCTCCAAACCACCTCCGAACTAATTTCTCGATATGGCAACACTAAAACAAGGAATTAAGGCTTTTTTGATTTGTTATGCTGACAACACTTTTCTATTCGACATCTTGTAAAATCTGCACACTATCTGCAATAAAAATTGTATACTGAAAGAAAAGAACCTGCATTTTATTAGCCACCGTATACCAAAATATACACAACTTATACAATACAAAATTGTGGTATCTACCCATCTAATGTAAGAAACAACAATGATGGCTGAGAAATTCCGCCCACCGTGATAAAAAAAAAATGACACAACATATTATAAAAAATAACAAAAAAAATGTTTGTTCTCAAAAATTTGCTTTAACTAGACATGAACAAAAAAAAGAAAAGTTAAACTTAAAATTTAACATAATAAAATTGAACAAAATGGCATTATTTTGGTAAAAGACAGAGCTTGTTCACAGGACGTTTCAACAATTTGTCCTTGCATTTTATGGTAACAACACGCGTGATATTGTCTTTACCAGGATGCTTTTCCACAATCCGACCAAGAATCCATTTTGTGGGAGGTACATTTTCCTCACGAATTATTACAACATCATTAATATCTACTTCGGATTTTTTGGTACTCCATTTATATCTCTTATCTAAATTTAACAAATAATCTTTAGACCAACGATGCCAGAAATCATTCGTCATTTTTTGAACTAATTTCCATCTCTCTAATCCGGTTATTGATTTAGATTGGTAAGAATAATAGTCATCACACACATTTACAAGCGGTTCACCTACCAGGAAGTGGCCGGGTGTCAATGGGAGAGGGTCTACAGAATCTTCACTTAACTGACTTAAAGGACGTGAGTTGAGACACGATTCGATTTGAATTAATACGGTTGATAATTCCTCAAAGGTCAGAGTATGATCACCTATCACTTTCCTTAAGTGTGTCTTGGTGGAACGGACACCGGCCTCCCAAAGCCCACCGAAGTTGGGACTGTGAGGTGGTATAAAATGGAACGTTGTTCCTTCTTGAACAAGTAACTCTGCTATATCTTGAGGCATCCGAGATTTGGTCGCATCAAAAAGCTCTCTTAATTCTTTGTCAGCACCGACAAAGTTGGTACCGTTGTCACAATATAGGTCTAGACAACGGCCACGACGCCCCACAAATCTCCGAAATGCAGCAATGAAACCTTTTGAGGTTAGATCGGACACCACTTCTAAATGGATGGCGCGAGTCATCATACAGATAAATAAACATATAGGATTTGGCTCCTCTCCCTGGAGAAAATCTAACATTAATGGGCCCTGCATAGTCGAGTCCGGATGATTTAAAAACTTTACTTGGGTGCAAACGCACTTCCGGCAGCTGACCCATCAAAGGAGTGTGTTTGCGTTGAGAATATCTGATGCATTTGATGCAATGCCGAAAGAACCGTTTGACTCGTTGTCTGGCATGGATTATCCAAAATCGATTTCGGAGGTGAACAAGCATAGCCTGAGGTCCGCCATGCATCGTTGAGTTGTGAGCGTCATCGATAATAACCTGGGTAAGATGACTTATCTCAGGCATTATCAAAGGATGTCTCTGTTCGTAACTCACCCTTGCGTGTTCGATTCGTCCACCTACTCTCAAAAGTCCCTTTTCGTCTAAAAAGGGATTGAGTGCATGCAGTTCGCTCTTCTTCGGGACACTACCGCAAGATTTTATTTGATTAATTTCCTCCTTGAATCTTAAATTTTGCACGTGTCTAACACATACTTCTAATGATCTATTCATCTCCTCTACTGTGACGAACTTTGGATATTTTTCTCTGTCAATGACTTTCATCTTCATATTTAAGAATCTTCTGACATACGAAACTATTCTCAACATTTTCTTTAAAGATGAATACTTGCTCCACAAAAAAATCTTTTCTTCTTCTAATAACTCTTTGTTTCTGTCCTCTTTCTTGACTGCAACTAAAGTCTTAATCTCTGATGATTTATTAGGTTTTTCTTCTTCTTGAGTAGTGTACTGTGATGTAGGCAATTCGATAGATTCTTGATGAAGCCAAACAGGTCTCTTCCACCATAGAGTTTCCATTTTTAGTACCGATGGTTGTAAGCCTCTAGACGCACAATCGGCGGGGTTCATCTTTGTACTGACATGTCTGAATTGATTGCTATCCAAAATGTTTAAAATGTCAGAAACGCGATTGCTCACGAATGTAGTCCAACGTGATGGCAATCCTCGCAACCATGCCAACACGATTGTTGAGTCTGACCATGCAAAAAGCTTTTCTTTGGGTACGGACATAACTTGTGACACTTCGTATAATAATTTCGCTGCCAAAACTGCACCGCAGAGTTCCAATCTGGGTATTGACACTTCCTTCTCAATTGGTGCAACCTTAGTTTTCGCAGAGATTAGATGTACGTGAACATCACCATTTTCATTTATTGATCTTGAGTACACTACCGCTGCGTAAGCCAATTGGGAAGCGTCCGCGAATGCGTGCAGTTCGATTTCGCAGTCATTAGTGAAATTGATCCACCTTGGAACGAGAATGGTTGTTAACATAATTAATTCTGATCTGAATTTAAGCCATTCATTTAGAACGTCGTCTGGCAGTTCATCGTCCCATGGCAAACCCAGCTTCCATAATTTTTGGATAAAAATCTTGGCAATTACCACAACGGGCGCAATCCACCCCATGGGGTCATATAGTCTAGCTATATCTGATAAAATCTTTCGTTTCGTTGGTGGCTGACCTAATTCAGGTAAATTCACAGTATATTGAAAATTATCGGTGTTTCGATTCCAACAAATGCCTAAAACCTTCACCATGCTGTCGGTTTTAATCGGAATAGATTGAGAGGTGTTTTGGTTGTTCCGATCGATGTATTGCAGAAAACGCTCGCTGTTGCTACTCCACTTTTGCAGCTGGAAACCACCTGAATTCAACATTTTGGTCATTTGCGTGTAAATTTCGATTGCTTCCTCTTCTGTGTGACAACAGGTCATGAGGTCGTCAACGAAATAGTCTCGCTTGGTGATTTCAGCTGCGATAGGATACTTGTTCTGCTCTTCGTCTGCCAGTTGTTGCAGTGATTTCACGGCTAAGTGAGGTGCACAAGCAGTACCAAAGGTGAGTGTGAGTAACTCATAATGACCCAGGGACTCCTCTGGGTTTGATCTCCAAACGATCCTTTGGAAGCGTGTGTCTTCATTATGCACCAGCACTTGCCTATACATTTTGATAACATCTGCCACAATACATATCGGAAGCTTACGCCACCTCATCAGTATGTGCCTTAAATCCTGTTGAAGCTTGGGTCCAACGAGGAGGTTGTCGTTGAGTGATACACCATTAGAACCTTTACATGAGGCGTCGAACACAATACGCAATTTTGTGGTTTCCTTATCTTCCCTCACAACAGCATGATGAGGAATGTAAACTGCCTTCGGATCGGCTGTCTCATCTTCGATTTTCACCATGTGATTTAAATCCAAATATTCTTGTATCACTTTGCTGTACTCTTCTTTAAAATTTGGATTTTTCTGAAACTTTCTTTCGAGTAAATGAAATCTTCTTTGTGCTATCTCCTTCAACCTTCCGTATTGACATTCTGGGTCTTGACTGTTAAAAGGTAGTCTTACCACAAATCTTCCTTCTTTATTTCTGAAAGTAGTCGACTCATAAATTTCTTCACATCTTTCTTCTGTCTTAGTCAACTTCTTCTGAATTGTGTTTGGTTCGTTTTCTAACTCCCAGAATTGTTTGAGTAAATTGTCTTCCTTAATTTGAACGTGTAGGCTTATCATTCTTTCTGTTGCTGAAACTGATTTTGACGCTTTTCCTGAGATGACCCATCCAAAGATTGTATTTTGAGCCAGTAAATGTCCTTGGGGGTGTTTAATCATGTCACCTAACAATATCTCACTGTAAATTTCAGCGCCAAGTAGAAGATCAATTCTACCTGGTGATGTATATCCTGGATCGGCTAGTGATAGGTTTTCAATTTCTAACCAATCAGGTGATGTGATATTCGACGAAGGAATACGCGAAATGAGTGATTTTAAAACGTAAGCAGTAACCTGAATTGAATTTACTGGATTCTTTTGTGATTGTACAAAGAAAGAAACCATGTATTTGATTTTTAATTGACCATCTCCCAGACCTGATACACAACCACTTACCGGTACACGATCGAGACCTAGTAACTGGACGGTTTCCTCTGTAACAAATGATGCCTGAGATCCTTGGTCTATTAACACACGAAGTAGGTTCGATTGACCGCTACGTGAATAAGCTCTAACAACTGCTGTTGCTAACAAGACATCGGACGTTCCGATCTTTTCTTCCTTAGCGCAATTGGATACAATGTTAACTGCACCCTCGGATGATTCATGTTGATTCTCTACTGTTGGTTGCTTTGATAAAGTGTGTGTAATCTCTGATTTATTTGCGGGCCCTTGATTAATTTCTCGTTCAATATGTAGTAATGAGTGGTGTCTTCTTCCACATCTACGGCAGCACGTTGATTGACGACATTGTTTGACTGAGTGACTAGGTGCGAGACAGTAAAAGCATAAGGATTTTGATTGCACCCAGTCTTGTCTCTCACGTGGTGTTAATTGGCTAAAACCTTTGCACTGGTACAAGTAGTGATCTCCTGAACATCTGGCACATGTAGACTTTACAGCACCCTTTTCATTGTGCACCGCTGCAAATGACTTCACCTTTTCAACTCGTCTAGAATTTGGTTGAGGGGCTCTTGCGACTGATTTATTGCTGTCAATCATTTCTAGGGTTCTGAACCTTGACTCCAGAAATACAACTAAATCGTTCCACTTTGGCAACTCATTACATGGAATTCCGCTGATGTTTAGTTCCCATTGTCGGAGTGACTCTTGGTCTAATTTAGATACCACCAAGAAAACGATTATGGCATCCCATGAACTTGTAGAAATTTCCATGTTGTTTAGTGATGTCAAACACGAAGAAGTCCAAATCACTTCTTAAAATTTTACAAGTCCAAACTTTGATTGAAATGTCTAAGTTTATTTACTCACGGTTTTAAGGTCCAAATTAACACAACTTTGCACTCACTATTACCACTGTATCCTTTATATTCCCGGGTTTCGGCACCAAAATTTGTTTAATTCACAAATCACTTTATAGAGGGCGACACCTTCAATGAAACACACACTTTTAACGTATAGATATATTACCACCGCCGTGGTCAAAAACAAGCGAACGAAAATAATAAATCTCATTAGGACCTTATTTAATTGTTAAGAGTAAAACCATACCGCGATCCACGACGGTACAGCGCCATCTAGTATTGGTTGGACGAACTTTACTACTGGTGGATCGATATAATAAATAATGCAACTTAAACAGATACTTATAGGTAATTTTGAAAGAAATAAAGAAAGAAAACAATTTAATTCATCTCACAATATCAACGTGAAAAGAAAACATAAAAAAGAAGTGATTCAGTTATAAGACCGCCTTCGCTCACCATAGATTAAGTTTTGTGTGATTAAATTAAATTTTCTGTAATGTTTATGCAGTAAACTGTTTTTCTTTCAAAAGATGCTAAACTAAATAGCTAACGTATTCAAACACATTACGTAAAAACACAATCTGGGTAGTGGGTACCTAATTAATTTCTTATAAAAATATTACTGATATAATCAATGTTTTCTTTTACCAGAGTCCAACGCGGCTCTCAGAAGCGATGGGCAAAGCGATGGAAGACATGACATCGATGGCGGGCAGCAAACTACGGCAGCGGTACGGGACTTCCCCCGCCGCCATCTTTACGTTTGTGACGTCACTAGTGCGGACTAACTTGGAGTGTGAGCTAGTGCAGCGGGGGGGAGCGTTGTTAGCGCACCCACCGCCGAGGTACAAGCCAAGGAACGATTGTATAGGTAAGGAACTTCTATTTTACCCGGCTCGAAGGACCAATGGCTTGGTAAGCTTCTTAAGAGGGTGTTTTGTTGTAAGCGGATCGATCCAGGAAAGTAATACAGAAAAGTAACAATAACACGAAGTAACAAAAGTAACACAAAGTGGAAGCGTGACGAAATGGAACGGGCCGCGATGCCGGCTCCGCCCTGGTAGCTTCGATCGGCCTACAACCCAACCAAACTTATAAATAATGAGCAAATAACTCACAGGATTAAAAGTCCTTTGTTTCTTCACGATGTCACGCGACGTGGCGAATGTTCTCGTCGTGTGGTGCCGGGTCGTCCTGTGACGTCGATATCCCCTACCTAAATCTGGCCAGATAAAATGACGAACAACACAAACGGCACCCGTGACACGTTGTGGAGACTTCAGAATAATTTCTTCTTTCTTCAGGTTATTGAGTGACACCAAATATGTGCCACCAAAGTCTTTCATTCGTAATAAGTTCACTCGGGATGACAAAGCACAAATATATCGAGTCCCGACACAAACTACTTAATTGAGGACGTAAAAATCACTGCTTAATAACTAATGGAGTGCAACCTTGCCCGTTAGAACAAACAATATTTCATTTAATCGCGACGCCGCGCACCGAATACACGATTTTATACTTAAAAAACAGTCAATCAAACGCCACACACAAAATGGCGTGGCTTCATGCCACCAAACGAACCGCGAACAAATGAATCGTCTTGCTATCAAGTTAACTTGTGAGCGCGCGGGGTCTCACAGCACGACTGCGATAGTGGTGGGCGACTCGGGTCAAATAACTCGGTTAACTCGAGTTACTTCTCCAACCCGTCAACTCGGGTTGGTTTTTTCCTAGCCCGGGTCAACTCGGTTGACGCGCCAAGTGGGCCGCCCACGTGGTGCGTACGTGTCTTACCAATCGAGTCAACCCGGGCTAGCACAAAATCAACCGGCGTGTGGCATTGTATTACCGCTCGCTCGCACTCGCCTCGCGGCCCGCCGCTCTTCTCCCACCCGCGTTATATAAAAAAACTTCTTTAAGGTATTCATCTCTGTACCTAACTAATGCGCATTTGTTAATGACTAACAGTTGATCTGTTATAACTTTACTATTTGCTATTACTATAATTCAAATCCTGATCTCTTTGACTCTTTTACTTTGCAACTTGCAAAGGCAACCGAGTTGGTTCGGTTCAATATTTATCAATCAAATACAAACAAACGCACACGCAACACACTCCGCATAGATTTCAACTCGGATAACTCGAGTTGAAAAAAAATTGCGACTAGTCGGCGCTCGGCGGCCCATATCGCTGAACCGAGTTGACCCGAGTTGAAGCCCGGGTCAGCATTAATTTCAACTCGGGTGACCCGAGTCGAAAAAATAGCGACTCGGCCCATCGCTAGACTGCGACTGGAAACAAACGTGGCGCGCGGCGACCAACCCGAGCGAACCTGTTTGCGGAGAGCGCAGAGCACCGACGCGGGGGGGGATGCGCCCGCGCGCAAGCAACGTGACCTACCGCTGAATAGCTACAATCTACAATAATGTTATATTCTAAACAGAGGGAGAAAAAGATACATTTATTGGCACCAAAATTTTGAAAAAGGCTTCTTTTTCCGGTAACACAGTCTAATATAATAAGCTAGCTTGGTTCGGTTGTCGCCAGCTGCCATCTTTACGATCGTAGCCTCATTAGTGCCAATAAATTTATTGTGAATAACTTCCACTATATTCGGTTCGAAGGATCAACAATGTGGACTAAATTATAATGACACGTCACACGCTGTTAGTTTTACACTAGTGGTGCTGCCATTAGTGAGGACAAACTTGGAATCATTACGTTTATGGTGTCACTAGTGCAGACCAACTTGCTCTAATATAATAAGCTAGCTTAGTTCGGTTGCCCTTTACAATCGTAGCCTCATTAGTGCCAACAAATTTGTTGTGAATAACTTTTACTTTAGCCGGCTCGAAGTACCAATGGCTTGGTATACGACTGTGTGTGTTGTCTTGTGTCATCTCGGATGACGAATTTAAATAAATTGCTCTTTCTAGATTTAGTAGTTTTGGTATTAAGCACAGAATACATAATAGTACAAGTACAGAAGGGACATTCTTCAAGATCATTTATATAAATAGCTACTTTTACTCTGACTCAATAAAGTGCAATTCAGGTCGCATAGCGCTCTCTTCCACGGTTATATTTACCTAGAAGTTGTCTCTCACTCTCTATCGATGTTAGGGTTGTCTTGCTTTAAATGATATCATGAAACGAAAACGATTGTAAGCATTACGGTATAAGAAAAGCATACAACAATATAGGATTTTTTTGTTAAATATAAATGCTGCAAACATACTTGGCACGCTTGCATACTCGAAGCGAGGGGCGTGTGAGTGAGTATCGAACTACGTGGTCGCGTTTGGCGTGCGCAGCCCTCTGCATCGGCCCGATCGGTCCGAGTCCGCCACCTACTTATAGCTTCATACCTAAAGTGCGGAGAGTCACTAGCCTCGGTATTAAGTCGTTTTTAACTAGCTTCAAAAAAAAATAGGAAATTCGAGGTGGTCCAATTTTTTTAATCGGTTCTATAGTTTTCAAGTACTTATCTTGAAAATAGTGTACTTTTTAGATCACCATTGTGTTATCGTTGCCAATATTATTAACAAGTATATGGCCCCGGGCGGCCCCCCAAGCCCCAGCAGTGGCGAAGGGTCCATACAAGCCGATTCCCATCGGCTTACCTTTTAGAAATCCTTCCCCACCGATCCACTGTGCAGATCATAACATTTTTGTAGTACGGCTTACCTTCACCATAATTTCACCCCTCGCCACTGTCCCCCAGTGCCTCTGATGGTGGTGGCGGGGTACCACGTGCGCGCGCTGGAGGCGGCGGGCGCGGATTTCGGCGCCGCCGACATGTGGGCCGCGCTCGTGCCCGACGACGCCGAGACCGCCGGGCCCTCTGCGCCCGCCGCGCCGCCCGTGCCCGCGGCCGGGGGCGCGCGGCCGGTGCCGCTCCTGCTGCGGGATCCGGTGGCGTTGTTGCTGCAGCTGCTGCTGCTGGCGCCGGCGCATCCGCCGCATCTCAACATGGGTGTGTATACTATTATCATAAAGATATATAAAGTCTCCATTTAGGCTAGCCTTTCTTAAGAGTTCTTTCTACTTTGCAAGTTAGAAAGAACTTACGGCATCGCTGAACCCCTACTCTCTTGGTTCAGGTCATATCTTGCGAAACGCTGTCAGAGTGTGGTTGTTAAGGGACACTAATCTCAGCTGTATGTGTCAACTTCTGGTGTACCACAAGGATCCCATCTCGGCCCTATATTGTTTCTTCTCTTCGTCAATGACATAGTATGTAGCATCAAACATAGTAAATGTTCAATGTTCGCTGATGATATGAAGATTTTCAAAGTCATAAATAATAAACAAGATTCTATGCTCTTGCAATATGACCTATATTCCATTCAATATTGGTGTGACAGGAACAGAATGAATATGAATGCTTCTAAATGTCTTCATATCACGTTTACCAGGAAGAGAATTCCCAATAATAATTGCTATGTTATTGGCGGGGGCCACATTCAAAAGGTCAATGAAGTGAGGGATCTTGGTGTCACTTTAGACGAGCGTTTGAGTTTTACGAACCATTACGACAACATCGTTAATCGTGCTTCTCGTATGTTAGGGTTTATAAAGCGTGCCACTAGGGATTTCCAGAAAGCTGAGTCCAGAATAGTTATATTTAACGCACTTGTAAGGAGTCTATTGGAGTATGCTTGTGTAATTTGGAATCCTTATTACAGCGTTCACTCTGACAGGATTGAGAGGATAAATTGTTCCTTTATCCGGTACTTAACTTTTACCGCGAGAGGCATAACATCTCGCCACACATATGATGAACGACAAAAATTTTTCAATATTTTACAATTAAAAGATCGTCGTTGGATATTGGACTTAAGCTTTTTATATAAACTGTTACATGGTATGTTATTCGCTGAGTCTTCGTTGGAAGAAATCTCCCTTCGAGTTCCTAGACCTAATTCTCGGTATGTTTGTAAGGACTTGTTTCACATCCCCTTATGTCGGACCAAACTTGGCAAAAATTCACCTATTCACCGTATGTGTTCGTATTATAATATGCTAACTAACGACTCTTCTGATTTGGATCTGGACATTTTTGGCTGCAGCTTTTATAAGTTTAAACGCAACCTCTAGAGTTCAGATCGGGAATGTAATATTTTTGTTGCATTAGTGATGTATAACAATACGTATTATCTTTGTTTAATTAATATTATCTTTATTTGATATTGTTTAAAAAATCTCTTTTTGTATTGTTCATCATCTTTTTTTTCACTTATTGTTCAAAACTGTAATTCACATTTTAAATTTGTTTAAAATTCTTTAAAAACCTTTAGCTATATAGTTACAAAAAAATTATAGATATAAGCTAGAGTTCATTATCAATGTTGACCGACGAGCGATTCGGTTTCCTGGCGACCAAAAACTTGGGCGACTAAGCCGACGACCGTGCGAGCGATTTGAATATGGGTGGTGTTTATTGTAGATTCGTGCATGGAAGTTGTAATATTATTGTTACTAATTATAGAGAAACAAACGAGGAAAAATAAAGGTATGTCATTTGTTGCAAAAACAGATAAATGAATAAAAACCGTTTCTAAGTGCCTACGCGTCTACATAAACTAGTAGAAATTACAGTCGCTCGGCGACCGGTCGACAGTGCGTTTTGGCTCTAAATATCTCGGTATGCAACACAACGCGAATTAGCAACAAAGTCGTATGCACGCGTATCGTCCCTGCACAAACTAGCTAAACGTATGTTGTAACGGCGCAGCGTTCAAGCGATTTTAACTTTAGGAGTGATTAAGCGACGTGGTTGCCCATGGTACACTTAATAGGATTATAAGAACACCAGTCGCTTTTTGTACAAACGAGGTAGCTTTGAAGCTTTGGTTTTCCGCTAGGGAACGATCGAGTTGAAATCTGACGATGGCTATCCAGGGACTCTACCGGCTAACTTTTCGAACTTCGGCGGGTCTGCCGAGCTTCAATTTAAAACAGATAAATCGAAGTAAGGAATTTTGTATTGTACTATTTGCCGAAGTTATTTGAAAGATATCGATGTTTGTATGACATTATGAACTGGGGTTTGCCATTTTAGTCTGATTGAGGTTCGATTTATCTGTTCTAATTTGAAGCCCGGCAGACTTGCCGAGGTTCGGAGCGTTAGCCGGTACGACCCCAGGGTGTGTGTGGAGAAGATCTAGATCAATATGCACACCCTGACTGATCTGCTCCCATACTCAAATGGCCAACTTTCTATTCGTTTGAACGCTACGCTTACTTTTAAAACTTAAATATGAGCAATAGATTATTAAATCACATGTCGCAAACTTATGTTAATCGCAGACTTCGATGTATTATATGAAATTGTCAAGCTTACGGCAAGTAATTTTATAGTTTACTGCTTATTTTAAAGTTTTAATAGTAAGCGTAGCGTTCAAACGAATAGAATGTTGACCATTTGAGTAGGGGGGCTGATCAGCATTTTAATAGCTCCTACACTTCGGCCGCCGGCATGTGCCTACTTGAGAGCTGGAAGGATCAGATCTCAGTCCTCAGTTTCAGGACTTTCATAACTAATTTAGTGAAGCCTACACAAACATGTCGTTTGTCATTTCGTGTGAATAATAGAAAAAGTTGACCTCTTTATTCTATTAACATTTAGGCACAATTCAGCTTTTCATCTCAACTTTTCTTTACAGAACACTTCACGTGCATAGTACGCGCACTTTACGCGCTAACATACTACCAAATAGTATGCCAGTTCATCGCGAGCACGACCGCGGAGGGGCGTGCGACGCTCGGCGCGAACGTTGGCGCGACCGTCGGTTCGTGCTCGCCGGAAGCGGGCAGCGGGCTGCGGGCGGCCGCGCGGTTGCTGCTGACTGCCTTGTCCGGCTCCGAGCTGTTCACTGAAGATGGCCCAGCCGCGGGAAGGGCGCCGCCTGATCTCTCCTTGGAGCCGCAGCTGCAGGTATGTAATAGTAGATTATGAAACTGATACATAAAAAAAAAAATCCCACGAAATTCACTACAACAAAAAGTGAATTGGAATCATAACTTTTTTGTTTTGAGTTAAAAATGACGCGCCCCGCACCACAGACCGTAGATATTACAATGAGCCCCATACGCGCCAGTAAATTAAAAAGTAAAAGTGTGCTATAAAAAATTAAAATAGTACATTATGAGACAAGTTAGCTTAGATTGCTCATTGCACACAAGGCTGTGGGTTGCAGCCCGAGCCGCAGGCGAGGGCGTAACTCAGCCGAGTGTGCAATGAGCAAAAGCTCACGAGTTTCATACGACGTTTTTCAACACATTTTCGAGGAAAATACAAAGTAATTTACCACACAGCAACAAATTTGACAAAAACAAAATAATATGACAATTAGGGAAAAGGCGCGTAGGTTTTTTTTTTGTTTTTTTCACACGACCAATGCAAGAATATTTTGCGAACAAAGGGGTAAGTGAGCATACAGCCTACTTCAAAATTATAATTTTAAGTGATAAAATGCAAATATTTTAATATTTTATAACAAAATATTGTGAATTATGAATAATTTGATAATAATAAATATTTGTTTGACTTAATTAAGGACTTACACATTTATTTATTTAAAAATGAATATGAATTTTCAGCGGCATACAACCTCTTAGTTGTTACTAAAAAAAAAATAACTGTATTACCCGGTTAATTTGTGAATGCTCTGTTTACTCGCATAGAACTTGCAGTAAGGCACTAATTTAACTTTGTAGGGATAATTCTATAACAACCTAGTGCTTTATATATTATTGCATGCGTTTGTTATAGCTCGGTTTATGGCCCTAAAAGCGATGTATTAGGGTTCACTTTACGAGCAAGTGTGTTGAAATAGTAGTTTGTTACACAAGGGATGTAAGTAAGCTATTACAGAACAAGATCCAATTTGGCGCCCGTGCGAGCGCAGCTCGCAAAGGGCGCTAATGGATCGAGTGCACCCGAGATATTTAGACGCCTGAGCGAGCGTAGCGAGCGAGGGCGAATATAGTTCGAGGGTGTAATAGCTACTTACAACCGAGGTAAGCATACTATTTTACATCATTCATGCGAGGTAAATTTAATAAAAATAAAACGTTAAAGGGTTATTTCATTGAAAACTCGTGGGGTTGATCAGACCATTAAACTGAACAACTTTCATTATGGGACCAACCTCGAAATCCCGAAAAAAAATCAGCTGTTTTTGCATTGCAGAATTTTGCATACCTAGCTTGAACTGAAATTAAATGCCGCCATTTTCATTGTTTTTTTTTCAGCCAAAAGTTTCGTCAGTTTATAATAAAAGAAAAGAGATTGGTTCACTAAGGAGTTTTAAATGCTTGAATTGTAAAGTAACTTTACAGTTAAAGCATTCACCATCCTTGAATTGTAAAGTGATTTGAAAATGGAACGTTCTATCTAAACAATGCACTGTGTTGCACATGCCAACTTACACAGCCTCATACTATATAAGTAAATCCTAGTTACCGAGCAAGTGTGATGTAAAGTTATTTTATGATGCAGTTGACTCACTGACGTCCGCGTACTTTGTACAATGGACGTCAGTGAGTTGACTGCACTATAATGGGTTTTTTTTTAATTTCGAAAATAAAGTACGTGTTTATACAATCATTTTTGAATTCATATTTGGAATATTACGTTGTGACTGTAGATAAAATTACAGAAATTACCGCTTTGTCACTTTGCAAAATATTTCATTTTATTTCTTCGAAAACTTACAGTTTCTATGCTAGGCATTGCAACATTAGTTTTAAGAAAAAAACTAACAATATTGGCGTTGATTTGTTTGGGTAGTCTTGAGTGTGTTTCTTTGTGAAAATAAAAGTACTGCATTCAATAAATTGTGTATTAATTATTACACACGTAATATACCTCGAAATATCGCAATTATTATTTAACAGTATACTATGGTTAGTGTACATACATGTAGGATAACAGATGAATAAAAATTTCACGTGTAAGTACATGCATTATTTGCACTAATACGATCATACTATGAATAAAGGGAACAATTTAGCAATTAGACTCACTTAGTTATTGAAAACAATAAAGAAAAGTACATAAATACATAGTCACATTTTTTTTATTTACTATTAGCACTGTATTTACTTAGTAATTCCGTTGCGAGTGCTCGCCTCAGTGATGCAATACCATTCGAACATAGATCGACATCAGTTTGATGGCTCAATGTGTAGCCAAAAGAATTCGGAAGCCGTTGTGTTAAACAACCGATACGAACGAATTAAGTAGCTATTCTGTCGATACTTCATGCACACACGGCACATAATAATAACTGCAATGATTTGTTACGCTTATGCGTAGTGAAACTACGAGGTAAGAATCAGCCTGGCGCAACTCTCTCAGTAAAAAACCGGTCAAGAGCGAGTCGGACTCGCGCACCGAGGGTTCCGTACCATCATATTTGCACCATTAAACCACACTGCAGTTTAGAATAATAAAATTAGTAATGCAGTTTTAGGTCAGCGCCATCTCTCGACCGATAGTGGAACTAATGTTAACTTTTTTAGAAATTTGATGATTCCTAAAAAAGTGTGCTATATTGAGACATCGTTTTATTTTTCCTGTAATCTTTATGTAAACTGCTATCACATTGAATTATTTCAGATTTTCTTCTTTGCAAACTTCGGAGATAAGGGGGGGGGGGGGGGGGGGTATTTTTTTACATTTTTCTTCATAAGTCCAAAACTATGCGAAAAAGAACGTGCCGGACTACAGCTGCGCCACAAAAAAAAAGTTGGAAATCTGACTTTTTGACTATGCCATGATTAAGTCGATAATTTGTCGGAATTTGTCGCACAAAAACCAGAATTTGTCGGTCTTGCGTTTAGGAGATACGTGTGGCCCAGCTGTAGAGATGTCTCTACAGCTGCGCCACACAGATCTCGAAAACGGAAGGTCGTAGCGAAAATCTGATTACTCGTGTGTGCAGCCGTTAATTTGTCGGAATTTGTCGCACAAAAACCAGAGTTTGTCGGTCTTGCGTTTAGGAGATCTGTGTGGCGCAGCTGTAGAGACGTCTCTACAACTGAGCCACACAGATCTCGTAAACGAAAGGTCGTAGCGAACTTCTGATTACTCGTGTGTGCAGCCGTTGATTTGTCGGAATTTGTCGCACAAAAACCAGATTTTGTCGGTCTTGCGTTTAAGAGATATGTGAGGATATGCTGTGGAGACTTTTCTACCTGGATCTTGAGAAAGGCAGGTCGTAGCGAAAATCTGATAACTCGAGTGTGTAGCCGTTAGTTTGTCGGAATTTGTCACCAAGAATCAGAGTTTGTCGATTTTGCGTTAAGGAGATATGTGAGGATACGCTGTGGAGACCTTTTTACCTGGATCTCGAGAACGAAAGGTCGGAAGCGTATCCTCACATATCTCCTAAACGCAAGATCGACAAACTCTGATTCTTGGTGACAAATTCCGACAAACTAACGGCTACACACTCGAGTTATCAGATTTTCGCTACGACCTTCCTTTCTCAAGATCCAGGTAGAAAAGTCTCCACAGCGTATCCTCACATATCTCCTAAACGCAAGACCGACAAAATCTGGTTTTTGTGCGACAAATTCCGACAAATTAACGGCTGCACACACGAGTAATCAGATTTTCGCTACGACCTTCCGTTTTCGAGATCTGTGTGGCTCAGCTGTAGAGACGTCTCTACAGCTGCGCCACACAGATCTCCTAAACGCAAGACCGACAAACTCTGGTTTTTGTGCGACAAATTCCGACAAATTAACGGGTGCACACACGAGTAATCAGATTTTCGCTACGACCTTCCGTTTTCGAGATCTGTGTGGCGCAGCTGTAGAGACGTCTCTACAGCTGGGCCACACGTATCTCCTAAACGCAAGACCGACAAATTCTGGTTTTTGTGCGACAAATTCCGACAAATTATCGACTTCATCATGGCATAGTCAAAAAGTCAGATTTCCAACTTTTTTTTTGTGGCGCAGCTGTAGTCCGGCACGTCGAAAAAGAAAAAATGATTAAAAACGTGCAAACGGAGCTCTTTCATATGATACCCCACATGCCCTAGTAGCCCCACTTCAATATTTTAAGACCCCTTTTCAGTCCCTGTTGTAAAAAATATATTGATTTATTTATTTATTTCTTATTTGCAAAATAGTTGGGCAAATGTCATCTTAAACCATTCCAAATTTCAAGTTGATACCATTAGTAGTTCTCGAGATATCCAGCTGTGACAGACAGACAGACAGACAGACTGACTCACACCATTAGGGTTCCTTTTTTACCATTTTGGTACGGAACCCTAAAAACGATCTATGAAACGGAGGCGAATTTTTAACCCGTCTAAGTTAGTAAAAACGTTGACAATCCACAAAGCAGTAAGTAGATAATTGACAACATTCGAATTTAGCAGTATAAAGGCTGGCGTCCACTAGGCGCGCCGAGTCGAGCCGAATCGAATCGCAATAATTCGCCTCCATACATAACTATGAAAAAAATGCGACTCGACTCGACGCGGTTCGACGCGCCTGTAGTGGACGCTAGCCCTTATACTTCGCCCCATCAAAGAGTATTCTATCATCTTTGCCTGTTTTATCGCGAATGCCGTTTGACGTTTCTCTTTTGTTTGTTTTCGTTGAATTCGCCTCCGTTTCATACTCACGCTTTTTGTATGACACTCCCGTTTCTTATAACGCTAGTTATTTTTACATTCTCCACATCCATAAATCCAACATCCACAAATTGATAGCAAACACATAGAAAACAACAAAATGACAGGTCTACATTTACTCTAGCGCCAAGCTAGTGGTAGTGCGCCGACTGGCGGACGATTTGTGAATTAGCAAAATGATCCTGCCATTGCCTAGTAAAACGAATAATAAACGAATGACGGACGATTGAAATGATAGATTATTTATGATCTATTTAAAAAAAAACAAAATCTGTTTGAATTTGTCAAACCACTGAACTATTCAACACTTGATACTGGCAAAAATTACTCCCTAAAGAGGAGAGCAGACTGACAAACCAAAAATAAGAAGAAAAATGTCTTTGACAAATGACCATAGATTTAGTATATCCCTTCAGTATAAACCGGATGGTGTGCTTAGCCCTAAAACGAGCCGACAGAAGAGAGATCAAGTATCTAAATTCATCTGAATGTATCCTTTTCTTCATTAGGGTGACCAAACCGTTATGGTAACCGTATGGTTGGTCGGAGACATACATAATACTTTAAACTGTTTAATATAAACTTAAATACCTAGGTAGTTCTATATTTATAATTAACACTTTTTACCGCGATTTTATTAGGTTGCTATAAAGTTGAATTTCTTTTAAACGAATAGTGAGAATTTTTTACAGCGCTCACTCCTTGGTTAACCTCCTTGCAAATGACAGAAAATGACATAAAAATACTTTTTTATTTTGCTGTTTGTCAAGCGAAGTTGGACAGGCTAAGGAAACCTCCATGCTGTAGCACAAAAAATACTACTTAAGTATCGCTTAACGCGTTGGGCGCTCCCTATTCGAGGTCATAAAGTTAGTAATGTCCTAAGTGGATTTAGGAATGACTTAAGGTTAGTGCAAGCAAATTTTTTGCTAGGAGTAGCCTAAACAAATTAGGCAAGAACTTAGTCGATTCTTAAGTTTAGTGCAAAAGGGCATCAATGTGTTTAGTTTTTGCGATGTACTGCGGCGTGCGACTGCGTGGTCTGATGAATTAGTTATGTTTTCTGTGTATAGTCCAATCAATAAAGGAGTCGTAGAATGCATGAGACACCTAAGCGATTTCTCCTGAAACTTGTTCAGGAAGTGAACATACTAAAAGCCCTGACGTCTCAGAGGTGAGCCGGAGGTTGGAGGGGGGGAGAAGGTACCACTTTTAAGTTTTCCGCCAATATCTCAAAAATGGTGCGTTGTGGCGAAAAATGTTCAATGATGAAAGCTTATAAAATTCTCTATAACTTTAGTTCTGTACACTTTGTTCGAATTTCTAACCGTTTTTGGGCTACTCGCTCAGGAAATGTGAAAAATTTGGATGATGGACGAGATGGCCAAGGGAGTTGTTCTATTTACCCTCTACCAACGAATGATATATCATTAGAACGGCCTTTTTTAGACCAATATTAACTGTAAACAAACTTTAAATCAATTGTTAGTATTTTGGAGTTAAAGGTCAATTAGCTTCCGCACGCGTCTTCGTCCACGTGGACCCTAGGGAACCTTTGATCAGAATAAAAAAAGTACCTTATGTTTACCTTCACATTATAAACTATATGTATGCTAAATTTAATCTAAATCCGTTCAGCCGTTCTTGAGTTATAAATTGTGTGAGTTATAATTTTTGAGCTACACACTCCGGAAAAAAGAATTCTACAACTCATTTTTAGACAAATATTAAGCCTTATAAAACAAAGTCAGCCCTTTTGAGTCATTTATTTTGACTGAACTAAGTTGAACTGTTTTAAGTAGTGACACATATTTCGCCTTTCATCGATATCATTAGTCGCCATCGTGTTCGGAAGTGTGGAGTTTTATAATTAGGCTATCATTTCGGATTCGGTTCGCATACAAGGAAGGGTTTCGGTTGCAGGAGTTGCTGCTGCCGTTCATGCGCGTGGCGGCGCTGCTGCGGCACCACCTGTACGGGTGCTCGCTGCCCGAGGTGGCCGAGGCGCGCCAGGAGTTCGTGCGCCTCGCCTACTACCTGGAGCTGGTCACCGACGGCGTGCACTGGGCCGAGTGGTCCGCCGCGCGCGCGCTGCCGCCCGCCGCGCCCGCCCACGCCGCCGCCTGGGCGCGCCAGCTGGGCGCCGCCGCCGCCCGCGGGCAGCTCGTGGTAAGTACTAGTGCAGGGGCCGTGTCCGCCGCGCGCGCCCTGCCGCCGTTATTTCACGACAAACTTCAGTTGATATTTTTGAAATCATTGATAAATTAAATACTCAAATAGAAGTGGCTTATCATACGACAGCTAAGCAATTATCGCTTGAATTAAATTGTTATGGATTAAATTATGGTGACGCAATGCTTAAAATTTCATGTCTTTTGAGTGTCAAATCCAATCCAAGTGTACTTAAAAATTTACTATTTTTTTGTCGTATTTTCTCAGGTGCGTCGCATACTGCGGTCGCTGCACGTGAAGTGGGCGGCGCCCTCCCTGCTGGCGCTCCCGCGCGACTACGACCGGCTGTTCACGTACTACCACGAGCGCGTGTGCGCGCAGTGCGGCGCCGTGCCCAAGGAGGCGTCCGTGTGCCTGCTGTGCGGGACCCTCGTGTGCCTCAAGCAGGCGTGCTGCAGGCAGCATCAGGTGGCGGAAGCGGTGCAGGTATGTGGCTTAATCTCTCGAACCCGCACCCTTACGATTGCGGCTCAAAATGCACTGACCAATTATTATGTTACCAAGTCGCTAGGAAGAGCGGCGATATTTTATCCGCCTAAAATCTAAAAATTCAATGGGCGTCGCCAAAGATGAGCAGGAAGGGGCAGCTGCCCTCACCTAGAAATTAAAAAATGTAGCCAACTGCAAAGCAACCCAAGGCCTAAGGCCGTGTAATTGACTTGCTTTGCCGATAAATCCTGCAATAAATTTACTAGTGTAAATTCATGCTCTCGACTGTACCTACAACTAATTTGTTTTTCTCACTTTCCTTCATGTGAATTAACTTGCCTCCCCCTAGACCTTGGGCTGGCGACGCTCTTGCTACCCAATTGTTTTTTCACTCTGTGAAACGACGATAGATAGATGTTACTGATTCAGTGTACAATTTCAGCATGCAATGGAGTGCGGCGGGGGCACGGGAATCTTCCTGGTGGTGACTTCCACGTACATAATCGTGATCCGCGGCCGGCGCGCCTGCCTGTGGGGCAGCCTCTACCTGGACGACTACGACGAAGAGGACCGCGATCTCAAGTATGTCATACTAGCGAACTAGGCCTTGGCCGGCGGCGCATGGCGGGCAATCCTTACTATCCTAAATCCTTACTATAATATTATAAATGCGAAAGTCCGTTTGTTTGTTTATTTGTTTGTTTGTTACGTGCCGGACTACAGCTGCGCCACAAAAAAAAAGTTGGAAATCTGACTTTTTGACTATGCCATGATGAAGTCTATAGTTTGTCGGAGTTTGTCGCCAAAAACCAGAGTTTGTCGGTCTTCCGTTTAGGAGATACATGTGGCTCAGCTGTAGAGACGTCTCTACAGCTGCGCCACACAGATCTCGCAAACGGAAGGTCGTAGCGAAAATCTGATTACTTGTATGTATAGCCGTTAGTTTGTCGGAGTTTGTCGCACAAAAACCAGAGTTTGTCGGTCTAGCGTTTAGGAGATACGTGTGGCGCAGCTGTAGAGACGTCTCCTACAGCTGAGCCACACAGATCTCGAAAACGGAAGGTCGTAACAGAAATCTGATTACTCGTGTGTGTAGCCGGTAGTTTGTCGGAGTTTGTCACCAAGAACCAGAGTTTGTCGGTCTTGCGTTTAGGAGATATGTGAGGATAAGCTGTGGAGACCTTTCTACCTGGATCTTGAGAACGGAAGGTCGTAGCGATAATCTGATTAGTCATATCTATAGTCGGTAGTTCGACCGAGTTTGTCGCCAAATACCAGAGTTTGTCGGTCTTGCGTTTAGGAGATATGTGAGATTTTCGCTACGTCCTTCCGTTCTCGAGATCCAGGTAGAAATATCTCTACAGCATATCCCCACATATCTTCTAAACGTAAGATTGACAAACTCTGATTTTTGGTGACAAACTCCGACAAACTAATGGCTACACACTCGAGTTATCAGATTTTTGCTACGACCTTCCGTTCTCAAGATCCAGGTAGAAAGGTCTCCACAGCGTATCCTCACATATCTCCTAAACGCAAGACCGACAAACTCTGGTTCTTGGTGACAAACTCCGACAAACTACCGGCTACACACACGAGTAATCAGATTTCTGTTACGACCTTCCGTTTTCGAGATCTGTGTGGCTCAGCTGTAGAGACGTCTCTACAGCTGCGCCACACGTATCTCCTAAACGCAAGACCGACAAACTCTGGTTTTTGTGCGACAAACTTCGACAAACTAACGGCTATACATACAAGTAATCAGATTTTCGCTACGACCTTCCGTTTTCGAGATCTGTGTGGCGCAGCTGTAGAGACGTCTCTACAGCTGACCCACATGTATCTCCTAAACGGAAGACCGACAAACTCTGGTTTTTGGCGACAAACTCCGACAAACTATAGACTTCATCATGGCATAGTCAAAAAGTCAGATTTCCAACGTTTTTTTTTGTGGCGCAGCTGTAGTCCGGCACGTTTGTTTGTTACGCCTTCACGTCTTAACTACTGAACCGATTATCATGAAATTGTGCATACACGTTGTTAGGGGTACAGCAAAGGACATAGGGTACCTTTCATCCCGAGGGATAGCAAAAAACCTTTCCACGCAGACGAAGTCGCGGGCGGCCGCTAGTAATATTATAAATGCGAAAGTCAGTTTGATTGTTTGTTACGCCTTCACGTCTAAACTACTGAACCGATCATCATGAAATTTTGCATACACGTTGTCAGGGGTACAGAGAAGGACATAGGGTACCTTTCATCCCGAAAAAATGTTTTATTCCCGAGGGAACGCAAAAAAACTTTCCACGCAGACGAAGTCGCGGGCGGCCGCTAGTTAGGAAATAAAATTCAGTCTTTCACGAAAAACCTGATAATTTCGCAATCAGCCACAGAGTATTACAAATTTATTAGGCTTGTCAATGAAATAAGGTCGCCCATATACGCAGCTATCTGAGCGCCCGCGTGCAATACCAATCATGCCGTCCATAAGGGGCAGTCGTAGTTATAGAACTACGGCTACCTACGCTGATCTTGTCAGAAGGAATAGATTTATTTTGGGAACAAAATTTAATTTTAACTCTTCTTACGCTTAGTAACTCTTCTTACTACAGGTATATCGAGGTGTTGAGGTATTTATACAAAAATGCCACCATGTCGGTCCGAGTACAGAACCAGAGAACGAATCCTATCCAACTGCAGCGTGGTGTGAGACAGGGAGATGTTATTTCTCCGAAACTGTTCACAGCTGCGTTGGAGGATATCTTTAAACTCTTAGACTGGAAAGGACTCGGCATCAACATTAATGGCCAATACCTAACACACCTTCGTTTTGCCGATGATATAGTTCTTATGGCTGAGACCTTGGAGGACCTGAACACAATGCTCGAAGATCTCCGTAGTGCTTCCCAAAGAGTGGGTCTTAAAATGAACATGGATAAGACGAAAATCATGTCGAATGCCCATGTTGTGCCCGCTCCAGTTCATGTTGGGAACACTACACTTGAAGCTGTTGACCATTATGTATACCTAGGACAGGCAGTCCAGTTAGGTAGGTCCAACTTTGAGAAGGAGATCTCTCGTCGAATCCAACTCGGATGGGCAGCATTCGGAAAGCTCCGAAAAATCTTCGTGTCCGATTTACCTCAGTGTCTCAAGACGAAAGTCTATGACCAGTGTGTGTTGCCAGTGATGACTTACGGCAGTGAAACGTGGTCGCTAACAATGGGTCTCATAAGGAGGCTCAAGGTCACCCAGCGTGCAATGGAAAGAGCCATGCTCGGCGTTTCCCTGCGTGATCGAATCAGAAATGAGGAGATCCGCAGGCGAACTAAAGTAACCGACATCGCTCGAAGGATTGCTCAGCTAAAGTGGTAGTGGGCTGGACACAGCGAGAAGAACCGATGGCCGTTGGGGCGGAAAGGTTCTGGAATGGCGACCGCGCACCGGACGACGCTCCGGACTCTGCCCCGCGCGCAGTTTTTGTAAAATTACACAAGTGGGAAGTTTCTTGAAAGATGCCTCTAAACCTGCTCACTTCTTGTGTAGAAGTCTAGTCGTGCGTGCGAAACGCGCTTCAAACCGTGCGGCGATGATATTTGGCCAAAATCATTAAAATCTATGATGGTGCAATGATTTTGTCCAGGTGCGATGAAAGATTCGGTCTTGAATGAAATCCGGGGGTATTTCGGTCAAAGTTCTTAAAGTCTAGATCCATATCCTTTCTGTCTGAGTGTCTGTCATAATTTGATGCGAAGCAGGAGTAGGCAAACTTGCATAGATTCGAAAATAAATTATCAAGTATATGAGTCACTTTTGGTAGAGCATCATAGAGTCAAAGAGCGGCATGTGGCTCGTGAGCTGCGGTTTGTCGCTTCTTCACAAGTGGGTAAAAAGCTTAGATTTGTAAGAAAAATCTTACAAATCTAAGCGAGGCAGAGTTGAAATTTTAAAAAAGGCAAGATTTTTGGATCGCTCGATTTGCCGCCCGGGCGTCGGGCCTGCATATACAAATAGCTAATATCTATGATAACATAACGGATTATCGATGCCGTATCTATGCCGGCCTCATGCGTCCGTGTCGACGGGACGGCTTAAGCGATTTCGGTCTGGACGCATGCGTCCGGGTGGGCGTTGAAGAAGTAAATATAATTCTAGTTTAAGGTCTCTGCCCACCACACCGTAGCATATTTTTAAGGATGACACTATTCCCACTAGACTGTTTTGTCACGGGTCATGCACGTAGCGTGCCATGCACGGAGCGTCAATAATTGTCGGCGAGAATCTGTACATGACACGCGACGTTGCCGAGCCGGTGATGATACGGGTTGTAACCGCGCATGATGACCGTTATAAAAGCAAAAGAATTCCTATCGGTTTTGGATGTTGTATACGGGCACCATACGGGTTGTATACGGGCATCATACGGGTTGCAAACTGACACAGAACGCCGTCGATCCGTTTCAGTGAGCATAATATGTATCGTGTCGCTCTTCGTGTCTGATACGTTCCTAGCAAGGTCATGGTATGGCACTGTGTAGTAGTAGAAACTATATAAATCTATATACAAGGTCATTTTTTTAACACCATCCAAATTTTTTCTAGGCATTAGGTATCATTAAAACCCTTCAATTTTGAAAAAAAAAAATTGGTAGGTAATTTTTTGCAAAAAAATATTTTGTCCGAGTGAATTGTGATAACAGCATGGTCACTAGTCAAATACTATCGTCCTACATGTTTTGAATGAGAGGCAACAAGGAGAGGTTCGCGGGGCGGTGGTGCCGAGAGCTGTACGGCGACTGACGAACAACCCGACTGTCTCGTTCTCGCAGACGTGCGGAACACGAGAGAGAAAATCGCGCGCGTAATCATCTGCTACGCACGGTGTATTGTGTCAGCAAATGTAGTTTTATTTTGGATAACTTTGTATAGACTTAACTTAATATTTTAGTACTATTAAAAGAAAAAACACGTGTTTCATAACTTTTTTCAAAGATTATAATATATAAATTTGGATGGTGTTAAAAAAATGACCCTGTATAATAAAACATATGTTTAATCCTTGGAAATTAAATTATCCAGTAAGTACAAATATTTTGCAAGAATAGTTTTCAATGACGACAATTACAATCGTCAATCGTTTATTTTCTTTTTACATAGTTAACGCATGGAACACTCAAAAGAGTTTTTAATACTCCGCGGTTTGCATACAATCTCATTAGGCTAAATTGGGGTTTAGAAACCTTAAATGATGTCGTACGTTGTGTGCAGGCGCGGCAAGCCGCTGTACCTGTCGGGGGACCGGCTGGAGCTGCTGCAGGCGCAGTGGCTGGCGCACCGCTTCGACCACACCAAGCGCACCTGGGTCTGGCACCGCGACTCACTCTGAACCACCACCCGACGCACCTACATCCCGTCCACCACTCCTACTGCTCGACTGATCCTATGACCGCTCTCAATGTAGCTGCAAATCCACTTGTGGGAACTGATCCATATCAAAATAGTCTACATACGATGGACTTTATCTCTAAAGGTATACGAGGTTATTTTTAGTTCATTGAAAACCTCTCGTGAGGTCGATCGGACCATCGAACTGGACGACTTTCATTATTGGACCGACCTCGAAATCACGAAAAGAAAATCAGCTGTTCCATACAAAAGTACGATGCCCACTCCATCGAAATGTATGGAACGGGTGGTTTTTTTTCGCAATTTCAATGTTGGTGCCATAATGAAAGTTGTTCAGTTTGACGGTCTGATCGACCCCACGAGAGTTTTTCAATGAACTAAAAATAACCTTGTGAATGAATTTAACACCCGTTTGCACTAAACTTCAAAATCGCTTATGTCTTCGAAATGTTTGTATGAAACTTGATTTTTGTTTCACGATTCCAGAGTTGATCCCATAGTAAAAGTTGTTCAGTATGATGGTCCGAAGAAACATACGATTTTCCCATTTTTGGTTCATTCATTAATACATTGTATATCGACCTATCTAAGATTGAAGATTGTTCAACCATACAGTTAAACTCATAAATGATAAGAGAGATAAAGTCGGTTTTGTAAAAGCAAAACGGACTTCGTAAACGCAATATGTATTAGTTTTAAATACAATCAATGAAAAAATTTTATGAATCGCAACATCATTTCGTTCATCCCAGGAAACTTTTGTTCTCAATTTTGTTTTACTGACATACAGTACTTCAAAATAAAGAATAGGCATCGGCTAATTTCGTATTTTTACTTTTCTTAGAAATGACGTTGACATTTATTTCATTGCAATAAAGTTGAAATCGTAAATGACATTTAGGGAGTACGTATCAGAATGTCTAAACTTAAAATGGCGAAGTTCATAATGTCAAAAATTTTAATGTCTAACGATTAAAATGTCAAAAGTTCAAAATGTCAAAAACGAAAATGTCAAACGGTCAGATAGTCCTAAATAAAAATGTCTAAGTTCAAATGATCAAAACTTAAAATGTCTAATAGTCCAAATTAATAATTATAATGACGCATAGAATTTACTTATACCTTTCTTTCATTTAGGTACCTAATTAATCAGGTTAAATAATTGCGTGTTAACTTATGTGCCTCCGCCGCACATCACCATAGCCGCGCCGCTCCCTGATTCGGTAGCCGGTGCCAGTCAATGATTCAGTAGCCAGCAAACAAAAATCAACAATTGAGTTTGAAATAGATTCATGTCAACCTGACATGCTCGTCGCTACGCTCCTCGCACCTATCTCGTGACCTACGGTCTACGGTTTCTAAGTCCCAGTAGACTAGTTTAGACTCATTTCTAAATTTGCTATGAAGCATTTCAGGCGAAGCCCAAAGACACCTCCACAGACTCAATTAACCTCAAAGAAGGCGATTCGTTTTAAGATCCAACCCAATTCACATAAATCATTGTGAACTTAGACTTAATGACCATTGATATTCTAACTCGTAAATTATTTGATACATTTGATACTTTGAATTTTGCTATTTTGAAGTTAGACATAATGATTTTTGACATTTTAAACCATTTGAATTTTTTTTTTGACATTTTGAACTTTGCCATTTTAAGTTTAGACATTCTAACTTTAGACATTCTGATACGTACCCCATTTAGGACTTGTCTTTGTCATGAGACGATTGTTTCCGATGATGCATTCTTTATCTTGTAGTACTGTAAGCAGTATATCCGATAGTTTTCGATTTCGTTAACAGTTTGACTTTACATAAATACACACTAGGGTAAACTTGACTATATTCAGAGCGGTCATAAAGTTGGTCACAAGATGTACTTTTTCCGAGGAAGACTCCAGAGAAATTCTTTGACAAGTATTGGCATTATATCTCCGCAGCGTCCGACCGATTAAAGCAACTGTAATAATTGTATCTACTTTGTTATCATTTCTGTAGAGATAACTATTATGAGTATTTTTCACATTCACCACTAGTCCTACGTTATGTTATTAGAACCCACTCTATTTGTAAATTACATACACTTATAATGATTAAATGAAAATTACTCTAGTAACTGTGTAGTGAAATAAAATTATGACGCTCTACTAACTCCCGTATTGATTGTTTTATATAAATTTCATCATGAATAGATTCGGTAAAAATTTCTGTCAATTGCGACCCATTTTCAATAACCTATGCTTATCTAGATTACTTCGTTGTGGCATTAATTAATTGTAATTTATTAAATAAGAAATTGTATAGCCGTCTTTATAGACCTAGGTTATTGTTTATGTGCTAGTGACTAAAACATTTTTTTTATAAATTAATAAAATGGAAAATGCGATTAAATTGGCAATAGATAGACAATGATCTGCTGCAACTTCAGTAAGTAAATTTTACAGATTAAAATTTTTGTACCGAAGTGTGTGGAGTTTTGGAAAGCGCTGTGAAGTTGGTAATTTCTGTTGTACATTGTTAAATCAATCGCATTATAATGGCCTGACATTTCATGGAATAAGTCGTGGCGCTGGTGATGTAACGGGGAAGGCAACTGTCAAAATGGCGCTGCGTACGCTTGTTCCACGAGAGCTATGAAAACAAAGGACTTTTACTTAAAAATATAGTTTTTTAGCTTTAAAATGATTAAATTCTGTGTAATATGCTTTAAAAATGTTGGCACTTACAAATTTCCGAAAAATCTGAATATAGAAAAAATTTATAAATTCTGTAAGAATGAAAACGTCTTAATTTGGCTTTCAATTCCGGCATTTGCATTGTAGAATAGTCTTTTATATCCATTTTGGGTCAATGTGTCTTTTTCGGTAAAAAAATACCACAAAATAAATACCTATTTTCCCATACATTTTGTTCTGAACGTCTACTGTCTTAGGAACAAGCGTACGCAGCGACATCTACAATTAGCTTTGCGTTGCCAACCCCATTGAAATTCCTAAACCACTATTTGTTAAATTTGGACAACACATGAACACAGTTATGTATGATTGAACTCAGTCGTGAAATAGAATTGACTGATTTATTTTATAACTACTATTATTCGGAGTGTTGCCTCCAATGTTAACATTGCCTAGAACAAAACCCTTTATTGCGCTAAAAGATTTCTTAAGTATTAGGTATTTCATCCTCATGCAGTGCATATTTGTGATAATAAAATATTTTTATCGATTGCATCTCCACTGAATCTTGTTACTGATTAGCCAAAATCACCACTTGTTATAAATTTAAAACTTTATCGGTATTATCATCTAAAATGTTTATTTATGAAGTGTATTATTTGAAAATATATAAATGTTAGTTAGGTAACAAAAAAAAGTCCTAATCCAACTCAAATATCGGTAGATACAGCCACTTATTGTTATAAATGTTTAGTGTGTTTATGTAAAACTAAAATTATCGTAAATTTATGTGTGTTAAAACAGGCACTATCTTCTCGTCGATTTCGTTATGAGATAGTTAATATATACATCGTGTAATCAGAATATAACACTGAATTCGTTAATGTAATCAGATCACCCGTGCCTCGTCTACATGAGAAGATGGTGCCTAGAAAAACCTATTCGGAAACCGTATGTTTCTGTCCAGGTTTAACTCAAATATTGTTTTAAGTTACTGTATTTCTTGCGTTTACACTGACGACCGGTGTTACGGACCGACCAGTGAAACGTTCTTGATCGAATTCAGTTCTATGATAATTTACGATTTGAATATCGATCTTATCACAATAGATATATGCGCTAAAATCGTAAGAAAACTACCAAAATTTCATTTACGAATGCGCAATATTGTTTTTTCATTCAGATGGAATGAAATTAGTGTGAATCCGGTTATGGGCTAAATAGACATAAAAGCTGAATCAACTTAAATCTGCCACAGGACTATTTCGCGATTTATTTTGTTTTGAAAAAGCTAATCTGTGTGTGTGGATTAGGTATCAGTTAACGCGAGTATTTTCTATTTGTTTAGCGTGATATATCTATTGTGGTGTGTCGTGGCCACTCGTGGCATTGCCAACCTACGCCCGGCCACTGTAAATACTTAAATATTGACGTCAATTGTCAGAGAAGTCCGATGGGTGTTGTTAGGGCTGTGAATATGTAAATTTACTTCTCTGTTACGCGGTTGGCGACGTGAATTTAGATTTATAATATTAAATTATTTTTTTTTTCATATTTTTATAGGCTCAACGCTATATAACGACGTTATTAGCTGGTAGTAGCTTCCGATATAGTATGATCTGATTTCGTCTAAAACGGGCTGACGATTCCGGGTTTATGCATTGTTATTTTAATAGAGTTTGATGTGATTTTTTTCTGTTTTTTTTTTTATATATAGATTTACTATCGGAAGCTTTTGATTACTTGCCAACGTTAACCGTGATTACTTGATTAAATCAGACAATAACTTATTTAACAAGTATGCAATGCAAGTCCATACAACTTGACGATACAATTTTGTGGAATGGTGCATAGATCTTATATTTTTGTGTGCAATTTCGTGGCCTTTATTGCTTACTCTGTTTTTTATTGACCATTTACATATTACAGAAGTACAGTATTTAGTTTTAGTGCGGAAAACTTGTAAATTAACTGTAGACGTGTAGCGATAGTTAGGAGGTTGTTTTATTTTTGTTTATTACAACGAATTGGATTTCACTGTTAAAGAATTCAAATACGGTCCAGAATTTGTATAAGTAAATAAGAATTCATTATGATAAATTTTTGCTTTTTAATCAATCGCGATTATTTTTGTTTATTTATGACTTTTAGTTTGTAAATTATCAATATGCAATGTATTATTTTGATACCTCACTACGCTACGTCTCGAGCGCTCGCACCATCAGATAAATATTTGTTAACACTTGTAATTATAATTTGTTCATGTATATAGCCGATCATTAAAGTTGTTGATATTTCACGTCTGTCTTTATTATTTTACTTAGGGTCAATTCAAGGTGACCCTTGATTACGTAAGTGTTGCTCACAATTCTCGATAGAAATCGATTGAAAGACGTGCCGGACTACAGCTGCGCCACAAAAAAAAGTTGGAAATCTGACTTTTTGACTATGCCATGATGAAGTCTATAGTTTGTCGGAGTTTGTCGCCAAAAACCAGAGTTTGTCGGTCTTCCGTTTAGGAGATACATGTGGCTCAGCTGTAGAGACGTCTCTACAGCTGCGCCACACAGATCTCGCAAACGGAAGGTCGTAGCGAAAATCTGATTACTTGTATGTATAGCCGTTAGTTTGTCGGAGTTTGTCGGTCTAGCGTTTAGGAGATACGTGTGGCGCAGCTGTAGAGACGTCTCCTACAGCTGAGCCACACAGATCTCGAAAACGGAAGGTCGTAACAGAAATCTGATTACTCGTGTGTGTAGCCGGTAGTTTGTCGGAGTTTGTCACCAAGAACCAGAGTTTGTCGGTCTTGCGTTTAGGAGATATGTGAGGATAAGCTGTGGAGACCTTTCTACCTGGATCTTGAGAACGGAAGGTCGTAGCGATAATCTGATTAGTCAGATCTATAGTCGGTAGTTCGACCGAGTTTGTCGCCAAATACCAGAGTTTGTCGGTCTTGCGTTTAGGAGATATGTGAGATTTTCGCTACGTCCTTCCGTTCTCGAGATCCAGGTAGAAATATCTCTACAGCATATCCCCACATATCTTCTAAACGTAAGATTGACAAACTCTGTTTTTTGGTGACAAACTCCGACAAACTAATGGCTACACACTCGAGTTATCAGATTTTTGCTACGACCTTCCGTTCTCAAGATCCAGGTAGAAAGGTCTCCACAGCGTATCCTCACATATCTCCTAAACGCAAGACCGACAAACTCTGGTTCTTGGTGACAAACTCCGACAAACTACCGGCTACACACACGAGTAATCAGATTTCTGTTACGACCTTCCGTTTTCGAGATCTGTGTGGCTCAGCTGTAGAGACGTCTCTACAGCTGCGCCACACGTATCTCCTAAACGCTAGACCGACAAACTCTGGTTTTTGTGCGACAAACTCCAACAAACTAACGGCTATACATACAAGTAATCAGATTTTCGCTACGACCTTCCGTTTTCGAGATCTGTGTGGCGCAGCTGTAGAGACGTCTCTACAGCTGAGCCACATGTATCTCCTAAACGGAAGACCGACAAACTCTGGTTTTTGGCGACAAACTCCGACAAACTATAGACTTTATCATGGCATAGTCAAAATGTCAGATTTCCAACTTTTTTTTTGTGGCGCAGCTGTAGTCCGGCACGTGATTGAAAGCGCAGTTACATTGCTGCTTTAAGTAAGATAGGTCACATTGGTTCTTAATAAAACAGCAATGTCACTGCGATTTCTGTCAAAGTTGATTGCAACAAAGTCACAGAATAACTAATAGTACAAGTACAGAAGCAGCACTCGGCAAAGTCATTTAAATAAATAGCGACTATATCTCCGACACAATAAAGTGCAATTCAGGTCGCGCAGTTCACCTAGTAGTTGCCTCTCTTTCTATCGCGTGCTCTTACCTTTTCTGACGACGCGACGTTAGGGTTGTCCTCTTTTAAATGGACTGCCTAGCATATTTCATAATGTGATAAACGACAATTTTTTATTGGTTTTTCGATTTTACATCCGTACACGGCACAGTAATGTTGATTCGACATTGTTACTTTTATAAAGAGGCAATATCTACGCAGGGAATAAGATGCAGCGCGACTACGCAGGCGGGCGTGTGGCGGCCCGCTGCTCACTTGTTCGTTCGAACGAACGGCTAGCGGTAGGTGCTTATCGCGCGACCTTGAGCGAGTGAAGGAGGCCTGACAAAGTTACATAATCGGTCCCCTGGGCGCGCATCGAAGCGAAGCGCACGAGTCGCTCGCATTCTCTCGCTATGTACGATTTGAACATCAGTTGCCAGTTCGTTTTTATATATAAACTAGCCACCCGCCCTCGCTTCGCTTCGGTTCATTCCTTTTTTTGTGTCCATCGTTCTGGCAGCGCCACGGTCTCCGATTTGCGTGAAAAAAATTCACCATGTAGGCCGATTTTTTTCCAGTCGGGAAAAAATAGGTTTGATTTTTTCCCTCCACTGGATCCGAAGATATACGAGGTTTATTGTGGCGCTGCCAGAACGACGTCGTCCTGGCAGCGCCACGGCTATATCTCATTAATTACAAAAGCTAGAATAAATCTAATTACACACAGATTTTTGGCTATTTTTTCCATTTCACACAAGCTAACATCCATCCGTGAACGTCAACAGATTCAGGAGTAATCGTGGGTCATTCGTGGCGCTGCCAGAACGACGTCGTTCTGGCAGCGCCACGGCTGAATCTCAGCAATTTGATTTTTTTCCTGGAAACGGTGTGGGTATATATTGAATACCTTCGTCATAAGGCACGGAAAAAAATGAGTTTCTACATTTTATCGTGGATTAAGAATTTTATAGGCATCGAGAAATTATAACCTCAAAAAAATTTTTTTTCGCTCTAACGCCTTTAATTGATGTATTAAATAACATTCGCGCATTCCCTTATCTTCCTATAAAGGGAAAAAAATAAACCACCATCGCAGCATTAGCCGTTCCAGAGAAATCATAGGTTTTGATTTGGTTCATACATTAGGCATCGTTCTGGCAGCGCCACACCCAGTGCAGCATGATCCAGAGCACCTGTCGCCAAACTGAGTATGCCAATATTTAGTACCACCATAGCGAACACGGAAAAAAATCTGATAACGTGTAAAACACAGCTACTTTCCGAGAAATAAGCCTTTGATTCAATATGCCATACAATTGGTACATTCGAGTAGAAAAGTTTTAAATTGCTTTTTATTTTAGCATTTTAAGTATCCGATCCGGTGCCCAAAAGCAGTTTTTACTATACAGGGTGTTTAGTAATAGCCTCATAAAGCCGAATATGGTAGATAGGGACCATTATAGGGATATTTTGTTTATTAATTTTTGTATGAAACAGCTGGGTTTTTTTTCGCAATTTCAGAGTTAGTTCCATAATAAAAGTTGTTCAGTTTGATGGTCTCTATATCTACAATATGCGGCTTTATAAGGCTACCAAATACCAACAAATATGAAAAGTAAAAAATAAAAATAAAAATGCATTTGTGATGAAAGCGGCAGGCATGCTTGAAAGCGGGCTACAGCTGGCTAGTCAAGCGGGAAAGTGTGAATGAGGCGTTAACTTAGTAAGCTGTGAAGCTGTCAATTAAATGTCATACATAAGTCACGCACGTCTGGGGCCCTATTTTTGAATCGCTCGGCAGGCGTCGAGCTCTCTTTTCGACTGATTTTCGTTCGACATATGACTCAAAACAAGAGATGTCGAACGAAAAACAGTAGAAACGAGCGCTCGACTGAAGTCGAGCGATTCAAAAATAGGGCATTTTTTTTGTTTTATTTTCTTGGAAATTAAAAATATTCCTAGTAATAATGAAAAGACATAGTTTATCGATCAGAAATATTTATTTTTAATAGAGTTTTACAAACGCACACATGAAAACAAAATTAAAACTAAAAAAATCAACTTTATCATACAATTTTTATTTTTCTTAATTGGATGTTGCCATTGCCAGCGAAGTGAAGTAGCCCAAATATTGCGCAATGAAGTCGCTCAATTTGAGACTGTCTCAAAATACGAAAAACTAGTCGTAATTTCGGTCGTGAGGTAAACCAAACAGCATCAGGGGCCCTATTTTTGTATCGCTCGACTTCAGTCGAGCGCTCGTTTCTACTGTTTTTCGTTCGACATCTCTTGTTTTGAGTCATATGTCGAACGAAAATCAGTCGAAAAGAGAGCTCGACGCCTGCCGAGCGATTCAAAAATAGGGCCCCAGACGTGCGTGACTTATGTATGACATTTAATTGACAGCTTCACAGCTTACTAAGTTAACGCCTCATTCACACTTTCCCGCTTGACTAGCCAGCTGTAGCCCGCTTTCAAGCATGCCTGCCGCTTTCATCACAAATGCATTTTTATTTTTATTTTTTACTTTTCATATTTGTTGGTATTTGGTAGCCTTATAAAGCCGCATATTGTAGATATAGAGACCATCAAACTGAACAACTTTTACTATGGAACTAACTCTGAAATTGCGAAAAAAAAACCAGCTGTTTCATACAAAAATTAATAAACAAAATATCCCTATAATGGTCCCTATCTACCATATTCGGCTTTATGAGGCTATTACTAAACACCCTGTATAGTAAAAACTGCTTTTGGGCACCGGATCGGATACTTAAAATGCTAAAATAAAAAGCAATTTAAAACTTTTCTACTCGAATGTACCAATTGTATGGCATATTGAATCAAAGGCTTATTTCTCGGAAAGTAGCTGTGTTTTACACGTTATCAGATTTTTTTCCGTGTTCGCTATGGTGGTACTAAATATTGGCATACTCAGTTTGGCGACAGGTGCTCTGGATCATGCTGCACTGGGTGTGGCGCTGCCAGAACGATGCCTAATGTATGAACCAAATCAAAACCTATGATTTCTCTGGAACGGCTAATGCTGCGATGGTGGTTTATTTTTTTCCCTTTATAGGAAGATAAGGGAATGCGCGAATGTTATTTAATACATCAATTAAAGGCGTTAGAGCGAAAAAAAATTTTTTTGAGGTTATAATTTCTCGATGCCTATAAAATCCTTAATCCACGATAAAATGTAGAAACTCATTTTTTTCCGTGCCTTATGACGAAGGTATTAAATATATACCCACACCGTTTCCAGGAAAAAAATCAAATTGCTGAGATTCAGCCGTGGCGCTGCCAGAACGACGTCGTTCTGGCAGCGCCACGAATGACCCACGAATACTCCTGAATCTGTTGACGTTCACGGATGGATGTTAGCTTGTGTGAAATGGAAAAAATAGCCAAAAATCTGTGTGTAATTAGATTTATTCTAGCTTTTGTAATTAATGAGATATAGCCGTGGCGCTGCCAGGACGACGTCGTTCTGGCAGCGCCACAATAAACCTCGTATATCTTCGGATCCAGTGGAGGGAAAAAATCAAACCTATTTTTTCCCGACTGGAAAAAAATCGGCCTACATGGTGAATTTTTTTCACGCAAATCGGAGACCGTGGCGCTGCCAGAACGATGGACACCCTTTTTTTGCCAAATGCGACCTTCCAACAACAGCCAAAAAGAAAACAAATACCTATTATTATTATATCATTTGAATGCTAGGGGCTCTGCAGCCCGGATAAAGCTGTAGTCACTGCGACCAGATCTATTGTGACCGCCCTTTATCCATTCGGATCAACTGAACCGACCAACTGGAAACTGAAAAACTATTTTAGTTCCCAACAGGTCAACCATTTGGTTGATTGGCTGGGAAGTAAACGAATCAACTATTTTAGTTCTCTAAAGGTCACTATTCAGGTAAAAGAAAAATGCCTAGCAAGCATGACAGTTCCTTTTAGATATCACTCCAATATACATACAGTGTGTCCCAAAACTTTAACACTCTGAGGGAAAGTACCTTAAATATTGAAGGTAGGATACTGAAAGACTTCCGTAGCTCAATTGGACGTCCCGTTGACGGGACAACGTAAAAATAATTTAACCGTGGTCCAATTGACTGATGGAATTCTGTGCTGCTAGTGTTATTATTATAGGAGAAATAAAAAACAACATCTTGTTAAAAGTTTATATTGTACATCAACTATGATTTGTTTAGAGGTAGAACATCCTACTCTTAAATTAAACGGCTAATGTGATTATAATTAATTAATAAAATAGTTAATTTCGTATCGATCGCCGCGTTAATATCATTATAGGCGGAGTGAGTAACCGAAGTAACGTAATTGTACGAACATCAAACGAAATTATATTGCCAAAGTTGCCTCAAGCGCATCGTTACTAATTCAAAGTCGAAGTTAGAAACACAAACAACAAAATTATTTTGTCTCATAGTCTAAAATGGGAAATGTCCGAAAAAAATCAAATTGGCTGAATATTTTTTTATAGGTAGGAATAAGCTCTCTTAGGGCTGATTTTTCAATCCTCAGATAACAGATATCTGTCAGTTAAATTATAATCCGAATAACATAAAAGTCATTCAAAAAATTTGACAAACAAACATTGACAATCATTTTCAATTTGGCGGCATAATACATTATCAAACGAATAAAGCTTTATCTGGGCATCCAAAAATCAGCCCTTAGTAATAGAAAAAAAAAAACAGAATTTTCGGTTGCGTGAAAAAATGAAAAAAAATTAAAGTCTCTTCGTCGTCACAAATATAGGAAAGTAACAGCAGAATGGAGATTATACCTTTGCCATCACCTGCCACAACCATAACATGGTATTAAAAAAAAATTTCAACACAAAATGTCAAAACTTTTTGTTTTTAATTCTTGTTGTCATAGTGGCAGGTGTTGGCAAAGGTATAATTTCCATTCTGCTGTTACTTTCCTACATTTGTGAAGTCGAAGAGACTTTAATTTTTTTAAATTTTTTCACGCAACCGAAAATTCAGAATTTTTTTTCTATTACTAAGGGAGCTTATTCCTATCTATAAAAAATATTTAGCCAATTTGATTTTTTTCGGACATTCCCCATTATATGTATTATATACTTTTTGTGTTACAGCATCATTAAAAAAAATAACATGGTTCTTGAGGCAACAATCAAAATAAATCTTGCACTAGTGTATACGTTTCATATATAAAATTATGATTATCACAGAAAAATAAATATTACCAAACAACAAAAGATGGCAACTTATTATGCACCATATTATTTTAAAATAAAATAATGCTACTAATTACGAAATTGTTAAATTTAATCGAACTTAATATAGAAGCATTAATATAAATACTGAATTTTTCTCTATTATAATTTTTGTATAAAAATACCTTCAACTTAAATTAAATATTAATTAAATAAGGAATGTGATTGAACCAATATTTTTTATGAAATCTATATTTTACGTTTTCTCTAAAGAATATTTTTATCTCTTAACAATAGCATTAGGGACGAGTTTCGTGTTATCGTCCGAATAACTCAAACACAGGTTTATACAATATATTTTTACGTCGTACCTAACTTTTTAAAATTATTATTAACACTACTAATAACTGTAGTTTTGTACTGTGTAGCAACTTAAGTACTGCCATTATTTCTCGTGGGGCGATCAAAGTAGAAACACAACAGAGCGATGTGAGCTTTAAAATTGATATGTTTATCGAAATTCGGTGCATACTATCGTTTATGTTTAAGAGGGTTTATACAGCACACTAGCGCCTCCAATGGAAAAAACCCTAATCCCCAAATAAATATGGAGTTTTTTGCTAAAAGTGGCCACTTTTCGCAAAAAATATCTATAAAACTAGGCGGTTATATGACCGAAAGTGGCGCCCTCAGAGGTTTTTATTTAATAAGTTATTAATAGAAAAAGATTTTAATAATGTTTTACGTGGAGTTTTTAGGGCCCATGGTCTAGTATTTTTAGAAGGTATCATCACTACATGCCCTCGTAGTCATTCGTAGAAGTAGATAGCAAATGGGTCGAAAACGGCCACTTTTAGCAGTTTAGCTATCTACTTCTAGCAGTGTCTACGAGGAAATGTAACGATACTGTCTAAAAATACTAGACTGTTGGCCAAAAAATTCCACGTAAAACATTATTTAAAATTGTGTATTAGAATTATAATATTAAATAAAATTCACCGCAGCGCCACTTTCGCTCAGGGTGCCACCTTAAGCAATAAAAAGTACCACAAGCCTTCTTCGGAGTTCACTAGAAGAACACAATTCACAATTTTGTCTTTATTTAAGCACTATGATTTTTTTCCAATGGCGGCGCTAGTGTGCTGTTCAAACCCTTTTAAGATTGCCATATAAAAGCGAATAATGATGTATTTTTTGTACACTGAGAATTTGAATCAGCAAAAAGTTTAAAAACTGTGTCACCATACGAAATGCTACAAGTATTCGGTACGCGAACAGAGATTTCAAAGATTTTTATTTGATTTTACTGACGTATCAGACAGCACAAGCACCTCATGTGTTTCTACCTCAATGCATGTAATCCTTGTACCATTTGAGTCGATTAAAATCTATATGTCCCGTCATATACATATTTATATATTGTTGTTAATGCCCTAATGCGCCCAGTAATTGTCAGTTTCACAAAATGCGACGGTAGTTTCAAATACATCAACATTCTCGCATAACAATGTATTCGGTTGCACCTTCTGACGCCAATCTAAATATCTAACAATTACAAGCACTAGAATTAGAATATAATAAGAGAGCATCAAATATGAATCGCAGTTGGTACATCTCGAGTAGAAAAACTATTTATAATGACCTCCCAATATCATATAAACCTGCACTTAGAAAAATCGGTAAAAAAATGTACCGCTGACATGAAACCAGTTATATTAAAATAACACCTTACAATGTAGTTTACTTACTATACATGATGTACGTAGATACAACTTCTAAAAATTTCTGAACACATTTTCAATAAGATATGGGACAAATTTCAACTTCTAATTCCAAATCCATCTGCCGTATCCGTTCTTGTATGGCACAAATGTAAAAAAAAAAACAATAATGCACAGTTTGTAGGCGAACTGAACCAAACACGTCTTCAGATAGGCCACGTTACACTATTCTCTAAAAGCAATATTCATTTACGTATATAGGTGCGACTTTATATTCAATAATATTTATATAATTTCTTTAAATAATAAATTCGTACCAACTAATTCATATTTTATATAATAATTATATAGCACTATTTAAACTAATAAAACTGAATACTAATCGTGTATATGCACAGCTAAAATTATTCAATTTTAGCATACTAATAATATTCTTTACTATATTATACTGGTCATTCTGAGATCTGTTCGTCACCAACTGGCTCCAATACTGTTACAACATTTTCTATATTTATGACCGCAAAATATGATTCCTCATAATAACGGGTGGCATATTTAAAGTGTTAGCATCTGGCAGCCCTATAACTTTGACACCGGCTGTCAGATTGACTTGTAGAAATGCGAGTTCGAAACATACGTTTTTGCAAATTTTTTAACATGGAGCAGTACAAGGTACGAAAACGCGATGTTATTGTGCAGTTTTCCATTGAAAACAATTTCTGAATTGTGAAATAGCCGCTGTGGAGCCTTTCACTTCGTGAGGTCATGGAAAATGCTGAAAAACGAGCTCATTGTACCGTCCGTTGTAAAGACGACCATTTACGCGATATCGTCTTCAAGAAGTGATCCGAATATAATCTCAAAATCCAAAATAAAAGATTTAACTCTTTACAGCAAATAATTTGTTTTTATTTTTAAATTATTAACAAAACGAATGCTAACACTTTAATTGTACCACCTTATAGATCGCACCATACTTGTACTTCGTTCTGAACACGAGGCGATCCATAATTTCTCGCAACTTCGTACTCTACGCATGCGCGAAGCAACTTCAGAACGAATAACACAAGATGGATAAAGTGAAGTGAGGTCACATTTTGCAGTCGGCTACACGCGATATCCGGTTCCGTTTGTCACGTGAACACAATGGCGTCGCATCCGCTGTGGTCCGCTGCGTTCCCAATAAAGAATCACCGCCACGTAAGGTAACTACGTCTACTCTATAGTAAGTTGGCAGATATGTTACCATTTTGATATAGCTCCCGTGGCATATACATTTTATAAAAAAATTACATCGGTCATTAATCTTATTACAACAGTTACAAAACTATCATGATATCGTTATCATAATTTCACTATATGCATATCAAAGGGATACAATTAAATATTTTCATGTTCGTTCTGGCCGTCTCTTTGAAACAACGATTCACCTGCAACGTCCGAAGACTACAGTATGCTCAACTTGTAGTCTACAAATCCGTCAATGCACATAGATGGCGCTTACCGATAGTGACAAAGACAAAAAATTGTCTCCGAAGTACGCTATTCACCGTCAGTCACTAAACTCCATTGCCAAGCCACATCTCCCAGTGTTCGATCAGCCAAAATTCTCTAACTCGTTTAAAAACGATAATTATAGAGTTTCAGCCAACAAAAGTCTATTTACGATCGTATATCACACAAATAGGTGCACCAATTCTGAATCGACTTTATGTATAAAACGAAATTAAATAACCAAACTCATACACCTTCAGATTTCCGCGCACGCTATTCAATTCGTGTACGTCAATAGCGCACACCTGCCCCCGACCTCTTAAAACTTACCAGTTTTCTGAATAGTTATCGATGCGTCTCTTCTATTTGCTATACAGCAAAAATGAGATGTAACTACCGGGTGTAACAAGTCCTTCAACGAAGCCAAGGCTACGTATTCTGCCCATCATCAGGACCATTTCTGTTCAAAATTATTGCTGGGAAACGATTTTGGTTTTTGGTGTTAAAAAAGCATTGCATACTTTATCACGCAATGTAATGCGAACAGACTGCGCCTGCGAGTGTATGCTACACAGCTGCGTGCGGCATAAAAAAAATAAAAAAATATTTTGACTTTGACCTTCAATAACTTCGTAGCTATTGGTTTCCCAGGTATAGTCTTAAAGACAAAAATGATCCTGATGATGGGCGGAATACGTGGACTTCGGCTTCGTTGAAGGTCTCGTTACACCCGTTGTAGTAATTCATAAACCTGAGAGGTTTTAAGAGGTTGTAACACCCCGTTGGTAAGTGAGCGGGCGCGTGGCACCAGTAAAGTTTCAAAATATGGCAGTATGGTATGTGGTGGGGGCGTGTTATAAGACGTCGGGCTGCCAGTAGGGGGCGGGCGCGGGCGCGGGCGCGGGCGCGGGCGCGGCGTCCAGCGCGGGGCAGTCGCAGTCGTCGAGGCGCGACACCAGGAAGTTGCCGTAGTCGTCGGTGAGCGCGCTGTGCCGCAGCGCGCCGCACACGTGCCGCCGCCCGCCGTCGCTCCACAGCCGCTCTGCGGACGACAACATTTTGTAGAAAATTCATCAACCGACTCTGTGGCACACGATGACGAAGGAGTAAGATGGACCTACCATACCTACGAATAAAGCCTGCATACCTACTTCATTGTTCTCCATTCAAACGCAACTAAACATGGCGGCTTAGCTTAGTGTACATACACCTTATGGAAACAGCATAGAGTTGATCGTGTATAGACAAAACAAATGGATAAAAGTTTTAGGGATGGCACACTTTAATACCGGCTACACATGCAACGATTTATCTGTGTAGTTCTGCAAGTTTTATCGAATCGAATGTGTGTATAACAAATCGTTGCGGATTATTTCACATCATTCAATCGGCGGCATACACTTCTAGTTACAAAACGTCATTTGTGTCGCAGTCAACTGACTCAATCAGCCATTCAATTAAAAGCCTAGCGTCTTTATTCTTTGACATCACCGTTCATATAACGGCCTCACCGCCTGAGTGATTAGAATAAATAGAATGTTACCTGTGCTTATGTCCACATCTGTCATGAGTTCTTCGTTCATGAGCTCTGACAAGGCATCATCTGTGGGACTTGTATCTGGAACAACTGTGGGAAACAACAGTTACGATAACAAATGCAAACGAGTGTTTAAAATGCAATAAAACAAGCGTGGAATTAGAAATATTACCAGTTCATTATAGAAATATTCAGGGCAACTCAGCAATGAGTCAGCTATTAACTAGAGATGAAACGGATATCCGGTATCCGGCCTATCCGGCGACCTTAATACTATCCGGCCGAATACCGGATAACTACTATTCGGCCGGATAATCATCCAGCCGAATTAAAAAAAAAACTCGATAAAAAAAAAATATTTTTAAGCAATTATTTGCTGTCTTAGTATCACTTAAGAAATATAATTCCGAATCGAACTGAGTCCACCCGATCGTTCGCGCGCCGCCTACGCAAGTGTGTGTGTGTGTGTGTGCGATGCACCAAACGGCTAAGTTCCAGTGGATATCCGGCGGCCGGATATCTGGCTATCTGGCCACATGGTTGGCCGAATATCCGGTATCCGGTATCCGGCCAAACTGCTATCCGTTTCTTCTCTACTATTAACACAGCGAATAGACTAAAAGAGGGATTGGGTTATATCGAAGTTTACAATGGAAGATTATGGCTTCTTACTGCCAGCCATACCCACGAGACGTCAATCAAGTCTAATTCTCATTGAAGTTGGTGCCGTCTTTTTCTTTTCCACAATAATAGTAAAGGACGAAACGATCCTGAATGATTCATTAATCTTAAATAACGTCTCTGAGACTGAGTACGGCAGTTGGTGTGTATCCTGAGAGGCAGCGAATCGTGCATTAGGAATTCGCGGTGGATGAAACATGCCCGAGCATGCATGAGCTGACGTTGCTCAAATAGTATGTTGTTTAAAAATTAATCTAATAGATGTCGCCACGAGGTTAAATTTTCTTTTGAAAACAGTACTATGGTGCTGTTTGTTTGGTAGGTAAGGTATTCTTTTAGTATATACTAGCGGCCGCCCGCGACTTCGTCTGCGTGGAAAGATTTTTTGCTATCCCTCGGGAACAATACTGTTTTTCGGGATGAAAAGTACCCTATGTCCTTCTTTGTACCCATGAGACCGTGTATGCAAAATTTCATGATGATTGGTTCAGTAGTTAAGACGTGAAGGCGTAACAAACAAACAAACGTACTTTCGCATTTATAATATTAGTAAGGATGTTAGGCTCAAAGACCGAAATCGGTCTTTCGTGTTTTCTTCTACCGTCGTGTTCCAGTCGAGTACCATCTACATTTAAGACGCTCTGTTATACAAGGAAATATTCATGCATGCAAGTGACAATTTTTCTTGGCAAGGGCATGACCGGGCATGTTTAATTGTGTTGCCTATACTCTGACCCATAATTCGATGCAGTAGAATGACATTTCGAACTGTCAGTTCGTAAAATTATGTTGCCACCTCATGTCTACTAGTGATGTGAACAAAAACCGATTGAATCGTGTTCAATTAGTTTGATGTAGTAATTTTTATGGTTGTTATTTTAATTTGTAGTAGTAGTTTAGTTAGTTTGATTATTAACGTAAAACAAAATGCAACATTTATTTGCTTAATTTAAATAGTTGCCAAATATTATGAAAGAATGATGTTGCTTTATTTTAATGTCTTATTATTTATGATGTTGAAAATACATAATATTGTTCTGTAATTAGTATTGGAGATTCCTGGAGGAAGCAAGGAAATAATTTAAGTACCTAATAAATATATGTTTAATTATGAAAACTAATTTGACGTAAGTATACAATTGTTTGTTAATTTTGAGTATGAATTACAGAAAGCAATTAAAAGTTGAATTGAATATTGAAGAAATTTCAAATGTGATCTATTAAATTGGCCATATTTTAGTTCTCTTATTACTAAAAACGAGAAAGCAACCTAATAAAAATTTGTTAAAATAGCTTAGTTAAAAAAAACACCTAGCAATTTCAATTCAGTTATGTTCCAGTAATATTTAAATGAACCTATGCACGTGTATTATCTTATCATAGTATTCATAATATTTAGCAGTTTTATAAACCTGGTTTGAGCACGAAACCTAGAGGTAGACCGTAATTCCATGAAACGGAAGTGAAATTATTTTTATTAAAACATGTGTTTGTTGCATTTCAAAAGTAGTAAATAACACTAATGACACAGAAAGTAATTTTATGACTTTCTTGACTGACTGTATGCAACAACTACATATTTTTAGTAAAAAATATTTCACTTCCGTTTCATGAGATTCTGGTCTACTTTATGATAAAACTATAGTAATGAGCGAATGAGAATACTTACACTAAATCTATTCTAAATAGTAATTTTAATATTTATTTACCGATTTTTAACTGAATGTTAATTGAATGAACGATTATTTTGTCGCATCACTACTTTTATTTTGTCCTAAAGTGGTCACACTTGAGCTGTCAATTTACTGCATTGACATAAGGGTCGGAGTATAGTGTAAAGAGATGTTTCAAGCGGGATCCCTTGTTTTCGCATAATTGTTTTATACCTAATTTGATTTGGCATAACGGATTTGGCATAATCTTTTTTGTCATAATAATACTTTCGCATAATTGTTTTTTGGCATACTATTTATATTAGCATAATAATCATTTAGACTAATTTGTTTTCGCATAATGTTATTAGGCATATTGTCTATTTGCCTAATATTATTTAGACATAAAAATCAAAAACAATAAGAATAAATATTTTTACGCACTCATTTATTTTCATGCAAAAGGGGTAGGTAGGTATTGTATTAAAATGCCAAAAACTCTTAACACATACGACCTAAATATCGTCTCATAAAACACCTATTTTTAAAATACCGGAAATCCTTAATGTCGATATCCAATAGATCGAAACTTGAAAGATTGATTATTAAATGACTGATGATAGTTCGAAACCCTGAAAGTTAAAATGCCGATAATTAAAAATCCCGAAAATCTGTTTAGGTCTATTAGGTGCGACGACGAGCGAGCGTAGCGAGCGAGGAGGAGGTAAGGTTACATTGCGACCAACAACGCACGAGCCGAGCGAGCGAAGCGAGCGTGCCGCGGCAGCGGCCGGCGAAGTGCCAGAACCGACCTGCTGGCATGTAACCCTCAATTAACCTTCGGTTTTTTAAGCTTCACGATTTTGTATTTTAGGTAAAATGTTCTTTTGTGATTTTAAACGTCGTGATTTTTTTTTATAAATATATGCGTAAATAACATTATGCCTGTTTAAATTTATGCTAAAGAATATTATGCTTATTATGCTTAAACATCAATATGCTTAAAGTAGTTATGCTTAAAAAAATTATGCATAAGCTGTTATGACTAATATTATGCGTAAACATCATTCGGCGAAATCATATTATGCTATAACATATTATGCCTTAAAATTTTATGCGAATACATAGGGAACCGTTTCAAGCCTCACCTCTTGAATACAATTATCGCTACTTAAGACGCTGTTACACAAGGAATGTTTCTCGCACGCAAGTGGCAAAAAATTTAATGCGATTATCGCATGGTAAGACTCGCCTTTCAATTTTTTTTTTTTTTTTTTTTTATTTAACCATTTATTTCAGGCTACTAGGCCCATACAATATATACCTTACAGACTAACATACATAATTATTAAATAAAAATACAATCTATTTGTTTACACGTATCGAAGGCGGCGACGTGTTGCGCAATGCGGTGTCCGGTATCCGACCGCGAAAACGTCGGAACAGGACACCCTTCGGCCAAAAATCTTCTTTCATGAAGGTCGACAGATGTTCGGTCGGTACCCTCACCACGAATGAGTTGAAGTTCACATTGTGGCGGGACTCCAACCGCTCGACCCTCAGACTGAATTTGGTCTTCAATCTGATGTACTCTCCGATTTCATCAGGCTTCGTGCTGTAGTGCAGACGAGATACATACACAAGCGTTGTCGGGATAGCCGGACGTAGTAGGTGGTTGTGTCCGGTCGGGGCGGCGCCACAAAGGTTACGGCGGGTGGGCTTCCTCTTCCTTTCCACCTTTTTGAAGCCGTCCTTGTCGCACTCATCATCCAGTCTCCGTGGATGCACAGGCTTAGAGACCGGTCGACGTTGTATGTCTCCCTCATTGGTACCCCGCTCGAGTTGTTGAACAGCGGGTCGGTTAGCAGCGGTGACTGCAGCGTATGCACGTTGAGGGGTCGAAGTGCTCACGCGTGACGTCTCCGCCGGGGCGGAGCGGGTGGCGGCGGGGCGCGGCGCATCGCGCGCTGTGGCGGCGGCGGCCGGTGACGCATCCAAGTTCGCCGACTCAAAACTGCCGATGAATGCATTTTGCGCCCCACGACGAGTGTTCACGTTGCAGGCCTCAGGTGACCTACTTACCGCAGCGGTGTTGCTTAACAACAACACTTGGGCTCGCAACTCACTTATGGTGTTTTCTGAGGCCTCTAGTTTACACTGTACTTCTGCCAGGCACGCTTTCAGGGAGGTGATATCCTTTAGCAGCCTGGTGACGTCGACGTGGTCGAAAGTAATGGGGAAGGTAACTGTCATAATGGCGCTGCGTACGCTTGTTCCACGAGAGCTATGAAAACGAAGGACTTTTACTTAAAAAAAAACGTTTTTTTTGCATTAAAATGATTAAATTCTGTGTAATAGTTATGTCGTGGGCAAATCGTTGAATTGGGCCGATCGAGATCTGCCTGGGCAGATCACGATACGCCGGCATTTCTTGATTTGCCTTTTCAAAACCCGCCATATCGTTCAAAGCATTGTTTGACGATTTGCCCGGCCATGCTTGGGCAAATCGATTCTGTGGGGTGGCCAAAGTACAAGCAAATAAAATGAAGTTTAGAAAATAATTATTCAACTATGTAAGGAGCCCCGTAATTAGTGTCAAATATTTTCAGGGCTAAACATACAAGTCATAATGCATAGGTCAGCAAAAAATGAGGTACTATTTGCAGGTTAGTTTGCGAGATAATACGGTAAACAACTTGGTTACATAATCACAAAAAACATCAGCCTTTACAGCTGGGCAACAACTACATTCAAACAATTTACACACACTAGCCTACTACACACATGCGCCGGGCCATCGACCGCGGACGCGGGCGCCGGCCGCCGGGTGGGTATCCATTATAATGCCGAAAATTCTACGACCGAAATATCGATGCATAAAACACCTATTTTCAAAATACCGAACATACTAAAAAATTTTGAAATCCGATAGACCGAAACTTAAAAGATCGATTGTCAAATGACCGAAAGTTCGAAATCCCGAAAGTTTAAAACCACGTAAGTTAAAATGTTGATACTTATCACTGTTACTCTACCTGCACAAACACATACATTTATGAAAGTAGGCGATGCTGTTAATTTGTTTTACTCGAAAATGCTTGTAAAATGGGCATTATTTTGAAAAAATCCACCAATCGAGTTTGAAATAGTTTTTTTCTGGCGCTTCGCTGGCCGCTGCCATGGCACGCTCGCTTCGCTCGCTCGACTTGCGCGCTGGGTTCATGCCAACCTAACATGCTCGTCGCTACGCTCCTCGCACAGTCGCACCTACCTCGTGAACTACGGTCTACGGTTTAGACTCATTTCCGGCAGCTAAATTTGCTATAAGCATTTCAAGTGAAGCCCAAAGACACCTCCACAGCCTCAATTAACCTCAAAGAAGGCGACTCGTTTTAAGATTCAACCCAATTCAAATAAATAATTGTGAATTTATTTGAATTTTTACCCCTTTTGTAATTATTTACAGCTTGTTGTTTTTGACTAACTCGTTAATTCGGTATTAAATAGTTCGGGGTATAAAACGTAGGTATTTAACTTAGGTTTTTTAAGCTTCGGGATTTAGCATTTTCGGTAAAATGTCATTTCATGATTTTAAACGTATGGCCAAACAACCATTTGACCTTTTGATTTTCGGTTTTTCGTCCATGATGGGTCTTGTAAAATTCGGTCTTTCCTACTTCGGCATTGTAACACATCCCCGCCGGGCAGCGCGGCGCTTTCAAAGCAGCGCGCTGCCACGCGCCTGTTGTCTACACACCAACCCACACGCACACACAAACGTCGAAGCGCGGGTTATTCCTGATTCACTAAAATTTTATGTCGTAGGTTTGTTAAAAAGTATTAAATTGGTATCAATAAACTTTGAGTTTAACTTGGATTTTTTTTTGATCAAAAACTATGCCCATTTAAAATTAAGCTACTTATTAGAAAAAGCGCCTTTGTTTAGAATAAGACTAGCTTTTTACAACATGGCTTAGTAGGCTTAATTAAGATCAACAGTGGACTTATTAAATTTGGACTTTGCCCGACAGTGAATACGAAAAGCGCTTCCGTAGTTGGTACCTACTCAATACTTGACCTGATGTTCAGCAGTGGATTAACTTTTTATTAAATGTCTAACTCAACCTTCTTTTAACAACTAAAACAAAAAGGAAGGTAAATAACTAGGTCTAGACTTTTTAAATTTAAGCCTATGCCCAGCTGTGAATTTAATGAGTGTACTTTTATGTAAAACATGACCTGAACATCATCATAATCATATTATGACTTCATTTATTGCACGCTTCGTTTATCAAAACAAAAGTGTTAGTAGGGAATAACCCTTCAAATACCCAGGAAAGATTTCGCCGAAATGCCAGCGCGCGCGATCTATCAGCGGCCAGCGCCCCGCCGTAGGGTTGCCACCTCTTGGCCGTTTGAATCCGGAAGATGGAAAACTTCAAAATAAAATAAGTACATTTTTAATAACACATTTTATTATTTTTTGAAGTTATATTTTTCGTTTTTGCTATAGATTTCAAAATTACTGGTTTAGAATAGAACTCACAACTCGAAAAAAGACTAAGTACATTCCATTTGAAAATTGACGAATGTCTGGACTGTCTGCTTTGAAATGTTTTTCATTTAGCCCGGCCAAGGGCTTGGCCGCACACAGACGGAATCCCGTTATGGAATTCCGTACATACGTAATTCCGAACGAAAAGTTGTGACTTTAGGATAATCCAAATTATCCCGGAATTTAAAATTCATCAATATTCGAATGGAATGTAGAGTTTTTAGATTCACAAATCTAAAAAACTCTACATTCCATTCGAATATTGATGAATTTTAAATTCCGGGATAATTTGGATTATCTTGAAATAATTCCTGGAGACAGGAGATATTTATTTTCTGGTCACGATTCCGGGAGACTCCCGGAAATCCGGGAGAGGTGGCAACCCTACCCGCTGCGCCGCTCCGCGGCCGGCTCGCACTGACTCAATGAAAGCCGAACTAGTGCTGTAATTATCGATAAATTTAAAGATTCTTGATTGATTCTTATTAATAAAATCAAGTGCACATCAGACGTAATTTTTTCAGGTTAGCAGCTAAGGATTTGTTGCAAAAGCAATATCTACTTGATGTACAGTAATTAATTATAGGATTGATTAAATTACCTATTAGTAATATGCAGCAGATAAAAAATTATTACCTACTCTTATTTTTTCTGAGTTCATTTGATTCACTAGTTTCAATTTACGAATAAAGTAAAAGCTATCGGGCATTTACAGAAAAAAACGATCACATTACAGAATTTTGTTTTTGTACAATAGTTTTTATAATCTGGAATTAGATTAGCAAATGTTTATTTGGCTGTTATAATTTTTGAAGTGAAAACTTCTTTAGCGGCGTTGTACGCTTTTTTGTGATGGGGAAAAAATGTTGAACTCGCGTCAGTCAGTCAGGATCACGTGACCCTAATCGAAAATTCGTAAGACGGATGTGACGGATGGAGAGTAGACAGCCGGTGGCGGAAGTATCCCTCTCTCTTTCTACGGGGTGCGGCGAAAATAGCAGCACGTCATTTCAAGACGTAAGCACTTGTGTCACCATAGCAACGGTAAAATTTTTTAATTCAATGTCAAAACTCTAGATTTTCTGTCAAGCTATGGATAAGACTTTCGTACAATTACTGTTCTGTATTCGTAAATTCAAATGTAGAGTAAATTCGTAACCGTAAGACAGCAATTCGTGCAAAATTACTCCCTAACCATTCCAAAATATCAAAAATGCACAACGTTAATATTCAAGTTTTCACTTCTGCCGGCACTCCCGGAGTGCACCACGATTTTTAGGGTTCCGTACCCAAAGGGTAAAAACGGGAGGGACCCTATTCTCTGTAGTCTGTCTGTCTGTCACCATGCTGTATCTCATGAACCGTGATAGCTAGAAAGTTGAATTTTTTACAGATGATGTATTTCTGTTGCCGCTATAACAACAAATACTAAAAAACAGAATAAAATTAATAATAAAGGGGGGCTCCCATACAACAAACGTTATTCTTTTGCAATTTTTTGGTACGGAACCCTTCGTGCGCGAGTCCGACTCGCACTTGGCTGATTTTTTATTTTACCATAACTTGCCATTTAGCAGATTTTTTTTTATTTAATCTCTTTATTGTACTACAATAAATTAATGTACAATTTTTTATACTCCGCCGATTTAAAAAAAATAATGAGAAAATGAAATTGTAAATTGATAATAAATGACGACAGTGATTCTGAATACCTAATTTGGTCTGAGCTAGTAAGTATTAGGTGACTCTATTTGCATGTTAGTTTCTCAAAGGGAGGCATCCCTTTAAGATAAAACTAAAATAAATTAATGTAATCGTTGAATCAATTAATCAATCAATTGTGTACGTCATGTCATGTGATGCCACATCTCTAGTGTGCGGGGCACGCGCCGCGCTTCGCTTCGCGCTTGTCCGTCAGTTGCGGTTATTCTTTCGTTCGGTCGGGTGTATTGTTGTGCGTGCGCGTGCGTGCGTAAGGCCGTAAGCCACAAAATGCCGAACTATCGCTATAATAACGCGGATTATTTAAACATGGTATTGTTGACGTTGTTGTGCTATTATGACGCCACCCCTGCTCTCAGCTTTCAGAGGATTTGGGAAATGGTTCCGATCAAGGTGACTGATCACCCGTCCGGCTTCGCTGACGTCCCCCCTTTGCTGGCGTCCCCCCTTCTAAATAATAATCATGACGCCAACTACAGGCTACCAGAAGCCGTAGACTGTTTCGTGAGACTGAGGTTCATGGAATCCAAGTGAGTTTTATTGTGTGCATTGACTGACACATTGTGCATTAACTGTCAGATACAGTGGATTTTTTCAAGTTCAGTGTCATTCAGTGTCTGCTCAGTGTCATCATATCGTATCGCAGTGTTCGTGTTCGTGCAGGATGTGCAGTGCAGGGGGCAGCAAGACGCATCCAACCGATATTATCGCATCGTCAGATAAAAACACGCCTGTGGGTGAGTGTCTTTAAGTTCATTCACGCACACAACGACAATTGGCTTTGGTTAAAAAATAAAAGGTATTTTTTTTTTATTTTTTTACTACAGATTAGGCCAATTTAAGAAACTAATTTGAATATTTTAACATTTGGTCCCGTATTTATTTTTTTATAAATATATTTGTCGAGCGGATATGGTCAACCGGAATGACGTCATTAGTGGCATGAAAGTTTAAGAAGGAAAACCTTTGCCATCTACTTATAGAAAAAGAACGGCCAAGTGTCATTACCTGTCATAATGACTTTATGGGTTTGTAAACAAATAAGTTATAGTTAATATTTCTTCTATTTTATTCATTTAATCCAGTGGTGACGGTTCTAACCTACCTTCTTAATTTGCCGCAATAATTTTTGAGGTGGTAAAATTATAATAAAAATGCTTACCAGTGGAAACTCAGCTGAAAAACTTTGTAAAAACTGTCGCGTTACGGAAGGTAACGGAGCAGAATTTGGAAGAAAGCTAAATAAAAAATTAAAGTTGAAGTTCAAGAATTTATTTTATAATGACACGTCCCTGCACAGAAGAATACCTAGCAACGAAGAAATTTGGATAACAACTAAGGCGGTTAAAAACTAGGTAGGACTAACAAAGTATGACTAGGGTGGGACGTAGACGGGAACAGGACAGGCACGCAGAGACGTGGATCCAGGTAGCAGGGGTAACAGGAGGCAGGCACGAAGCAAGCACGAAGCAGGCAGGCAGATATGGAGTCCCGGCGGAACACAGGAGGGCACGTGGTTCAGCACGGACGTGGTTCAGCGTGACGGCGCAGGGGTGGCAGGCGACGCAGTCAAACCCCCCGACGTAGCACCGTAACGTAGTATTAGCGGGGCGCGCTGATGGGCACGGGCGCGTGTCCGTGTAGACCGACGTCGATGGTGGCGCGGATAGTGCACGGATAGTCCAGGGGAGAGCTCCCTCTGCAGGTCAGGCGGAAAGGTGCACGACGTCCTGGTGGGTGGAGGACACGTCCGGTGGTTCGTGCCGAAGGTCGAAGGTCGAGGACCGTGCCCCGAAGAAGCCGTTATTTACAATTATAGAATAATAGAATGTATATTTTTGTACAACTATAGAACGGCAGCTATAATAAATATATCCGGACAAGCTCGTGGAAAGACTGACTCACCTGAGCTGCCGACCGCGCTTTTATACCGTCGGTATTTATTTTTTAGAATTCTACTCTACATTCAAATATGAGAACACAGAACAATATTGTACAAAGGTTCTTATCTATAGCTAGGCTGAAGACAAGCTGGAAATCTATGGCTTTGACATTGAATTAAAAAATTAGCGCGTTGCTATGGCAATTATAGTGACAGACATATGTTTACAAATAAATAATTTTCTCAGCAAAGAATAAAAATTGTGTTAAATACGATTCCAACCGACATAAGAATACAAAATGCAAAATACAAAATGCATGGGAAAAATCTCACGGCCCTATAATGGGCCGTTCCTATGATACAAGCCCTTTAAGGTACATATTCTTCCTCACACCGTTTCTTAGCTTTATTTACACTAGATTACCTATTTATCTTATTTATACATATGGTTTTATAGTTTCCTTCAGTTTACGTTCTTGGGAACGCTTGCAAAGGACCTCCTAAAAGTAATAACATTACAAACTGACACGCCCAATCTACCCAAATTGCGAAATGTATTGTATGTATTGTGTCTATTTTGGATGTAGGCTACATGGATGAAATTGTAACGATTGCTTGTTGGCTGATAAATTTGCAGGATAACATAATAAACATTGTGAAAATATGTGCATACTTTATTTCTATTTACAGTTGCGCGCGGAACGCCGTACGGAGTACTCGCGACGTTGTCACTAGCTTATCCGTGCGTTAGCTATCGCGAACTTTTGTGCAACTACCTTCCTTTTTAAATATGGAGGAAAATAATAGTGAGGATGACAATAACTCAAATACTAGCTCCAGATGTGATTCAGAAGTTTTAAAACAGTGTGAAAAAGAGATGCAAAGTATGTTACAGTGGGACGACATACAAAGTGAAAATATATTAGAAATGGAAGAAAGGCAAAAGTTAGCGGAGAAAAGAATGCGCGAAGAAAGCGAAGGAAGCAATGATGACTTCACCACAGTGACTAGAAGGAAGCCGAAACGTTTGAATCGTAGTAGTTCTATCCAAGAACAAAATAAAAATGACACATTAATTTCTGGAAAGGAATTAGAAGTGTGCATCACTTCTCTGCAATTATTACCAAAACAAATGGCCTTAGCCAAGCTATTGAAAGCAGAAAATATTGAAAACATAACGAGAGTTAAGTATAAGAGCCCTTATAAAGTACTTATTCAATTAAGCGATAATCATCAAGTTGAGAAACTGGTAAATAATACCAAACTTATTGAAATGGGTTGGCGTTGCCAAAAAGTCCTGGAATCTAGTATATCCTATGGAGTGATTAAAGGAATAGACCTAGATATGACAGATGAAGAAATAGTTGATGCACTCACTTCCTCTTATAAAATTATTTCCATTACCCGATTAAGACGCTTAGATATTGAGGGTAAATGGGTGAAAAGTGAAACTGTCAGGGTCTGCTTTGACAGCCCAACCTTACCTCTGTTTATATATGCTTATGATTGCAGAATAAAGGTAGAACGTTATGTTTTTCCGGTAACACAGTGCTCAGGGTGTTGGAAATTCGGGCACATAGCTAAATTTTGTCCAACAAAAAGAATAATTTGTCCGAAATGTGGAGATCGGCATGAAAATTGCGAACGCAAAGATATTTTATGCTTAAATTGCAAAGGCCCACATATTGTTCTAGACAAATCATGCCCTATGTTCATAAAAGAAAAAAAGATTCGTCAAATTATGAGTGAAGAAAACGTTATGTACCGAAAAGCTTTACAACTGTATCTAACAAATGAACGAGAGGTTTACAAAGCCATACATGAAAATGAAGATACGGAGACCCAGTCGGTTATTCTTAACACCTCTGGGCCTTATTCAAAACGAACATACAGCAGCGTTGTTTCAAAGAACATAACTAAAGTTGACGTACACCAGGAAGAACTAGAGGAAACTAACACCATGAAAAGTGTCAATTATTCTGTAAATCATAGAGAAAAAAGAAATAGCAATAAGAAGAACGATAGCAAAGCTTACAATGTGAATCAGACTGATATAAACTTATTTGAGGAACAAAATGAAAGTTATGAAGATGGCACTAATCTCACAAAAGAAGATAAACATGAGGGGTCACTTAAATGGAAAACTGATTGGAAGAAAATATTTTTAAAACTAAAAGAAATTTGCTTAGCTGATATAGAGTTGGAGAAGAAATTGTTATCAATACTGAAAGTAGTATACAATGAGTTTAAATCTATAATTATGCATGTTATAACGGAAAGCGATATGATTAATTCCTTGATACGTTTCTTTTATGGATAATAAGGCCCTTATTAAATCAGATATTAATATTATGCAATGGAATTCACAAAGCCTTAAGCCAAAACTATCCAGTTTCTGTGCACTTTTGCATCAAGAGGATACATATTGCTATCATAAGTGAAACTTGGTTAGACGAGGAAACAAGCTTAAATGTTTCTGGTTATAATATCTACAGAAATGACAGGTTTGATTCTTACGGTGGAGTCGCAATTGTGACACACAAATCAATCCACTCATGCATATATCCCATTACAGTCCCCAACCCCGGTATAGAAATTATATCCATTAAAATATTTAATTGTAAAAACATAGAAAACATAGTCTCGATATATTGTCCGTCCACAGTCCGCACCTCTCAACTGGAATGGAATAACCTATTTTCTCAGTTCGAACAAAAAACATTAATTGCTGGCGACTTTAATGCGCATCACAGCAATTGGTGCTGGAAAAATGACTCTAGAGGTTCACAGATTTATGAATCTGCTTATGACAATAGTTTTATATCATTAAATAACGGAGATTATACTAGGATTAAATTAGTCAATAATGTTTTACAAAAAACTACTCCCGATATTTCCTTTGCGTCGTCAGACATTGCAATTGACTTCTCGTGGCGAGTAAGCAATGAAAACCTTGGTAGCGATCACCTTATCATAAAATATTCAATAAAAATTACGCAACCTATAGAGTCAACCACAAAAAGAAACTACAAATTAGCGGACTGGAAAAAATATAAACAAGAATTACATTTATCCTTAACAGAGTGCAATTTTGAGAACCTAAATGTACAAGAGCGTTATGACAAATTAGAAGAAAAAATTTCCCAAGCTGCAAATAGCAGTATCCCGTTAGTTAAAATATGTAATAACCCGGAAAGTAAATTTCAGCCAAAAGACTACTGGACCCCAGCTTTGTCTCAACTTGTTGCGCAACGTAGGTTAGCATTGAAATTATTCAGACGAAATCCAACCCCGCAAAATCTCGACATATTACAAAATAAGATTGAGGAATCCCAGAGTATGATAATGAGAGCAAGGTCACAATCCTGGCGAAAATTCTGTAGCAGTATAGATGAGACTAAGTCTGTTCCTGAAATGTGGCGCAAGATGAGATGGATGAAAGGTCACCGTCAAGCTAACAGGTATTATGCACCTCATGATAAATTAGAAGAGTTGATGTGTAACCTTGCTCCTGACACCGTCTCAGAATGTACTCCAACCTTTATTTCACATAACCAGTTGCTAGAGTCGAAATTTGAAATGCAGGAACTCAAACAATGTATTAAAAAAGTAGACACTGCACCTGGAGAAGATAACGTAAGTTACAAGTTACTCTATGATACATAACTTGCCTGAAAATGGATTTGTAATTTTACTCAAATTATACAATGACATTTTTTCTACAGGAATCATACCTAACCAATGGAGAAATATTAAAATTGTCGCTATTCCTAAAGGTAATACTGATAGAAATTTGGCCCCAAAGTTGAGACCCATATCTCTAATTTCTTGTATGTGTAAAATTCTTCACTTAATGTTAGGCAAAAGACTAGAATGGTACATAGAAAAAAATAATACGCTTTCTGTTAATTCCACAGGTTTTAGAAGAGCTCAATCTTGCACAGAAGCTTTAGCGCGTCTTATTACTTATATACAACTGGGTTTCTCTAATAATATACCAACAATAGCCTGCTTCCTAGACATTGAAAATGCTTATAATAATGTCTTAGTTGGAAAAGTTGTAAGCAGTCTGGATGAGTTACATGTAGGGGCGTCAATATGTAGATACCTGTGGACTTTCCTCAGTCAAAGAAACTTAAAAGTAGACAGCAACAATAAGACAATTATAAGATGTACAAACAGAGGCCTGGCACAAGGAGATCCGATTTCTCCTCTCTTATTTAACATTGTTACTTCAAAAATATGCCATGAAGTTAAAAACGTCATGATTAGCCAATTTGCAGATGATTTTGCGTTATATCTGAGTCATAGAGATTTATATATAGGCACAATTCAAATCCAAGATAACATAGAGACAATGATCTATCTCCTAGGGGAGATTGGTTTGGAATTATCACCTAACAAATCTAAATTGTGTGTATTTAGTAAGGGTTATAAAAGGCACAACGTTCAACTAAAAATCCACAACCAATTAATTATGGCTTCGGACTGTGTTAAATATCTAGGACTTTGGTTGGACAGATCATTATTATGGAGGAAACATATAAAGGAAATCAATGAGAAAGTCCTTAAATTTCTAAATTTGCTTAAAATCTTAGCTGGTGGGGGTTGGGGAATACATCCAAGACACTTAAGATCTATTTATATATCCCTGATTAGAAGCAGATTGGACTATGGATGTTATCTTTATGGCAACAGTGCAAAAACTAATCTGGTAAAATTAGACAGGCTTCAAAACCAAGCAATGAGGTCAATAGGTGGTTTCATCAAGAGCACACCCATTCACACAATGGAAAGTGAATTAGGTATTCCACCTTTAGGTTTGCGCCGACAATTTCTTGCACATAAAGTCTGTCTCAAAATGCAGTCAATGGCTAATAACGTAACGATAGAGTTAATAAATGATTTAAGGAATCTTTGCTCAAATAGATTTTGGCGATCTAAAAATAAGCCGCTGCTAGTTGAAGCCTATAATAAAACCGAACAAAACACCATTAACAGCTCACATCCACTAGAAAATGTATAAATTAGATATCTGGGTAACCTATATAAATGTTGAAGAGAATATTAGAATAAATTTAGATAACGTTCAGGGTCCAAAACGCTCGAATGAATTAAATAATTTAAGAGTTAGCTTATTAACAGAAATAAACAGTAAATACAATGGCTGGTACAAAATTTACACGGATGGATCCAAATCAAACGGTAGGGGAGGCGCGGCTTTTTTCTGTCCTAATCAACAAATTAAAGCTATGTTTAATATATCGGTAGACATTACTATAATGACATTAGAACTAGTCGCAATTTATGAGGCAATCCTACACGTTATAAATATTAGGGTTCGCTATGTTGTTATCCTCTCTGACAGCAAAAGTGCTTTGCAACATATAGCTCGATGCGCCTCTGGCTACAGAGGTGTATCGATAGCTTATAAAATTCTTGCAAAACTTCATGAGCTTAACTGTGACGGAGTTCACTTGAGGCTACAGTGGGTTCCATCGCATATTGGTATAAGCGGGAATGAAGAGGCTGACAGACTAGCAAAACTAGCTGCTTCAGAAGGAAGACCATACAACTTACTTTCGACATATTCAGAAGTCCTTCACGAATACAAACGCCTGCATTATGAGAACTGGAAAGAATATTTTAATTTAAGATCCAGGGATAAAGGAATATGGTACAAAACCATCCAATGTCAGCCTCTTACAGTCCCATGGCTTATACACTCTAAGCTGAATAGATTGTACATTGTAACAATGCTCCGGCTTCGATCCGGGCACTTTCCGACAAACAAATTTGGTTTCTTAATGAAGAAGGTAAACTCCCCGAACTGTGACGTGTGTGGAATTTTAGAGGATGTGCATCATTTGCTGTCGGAGTGTGCCCGGAACGAAAGTGAACGGCAATTAATAATAAACTCTTTAAACCTCAATCGTTTAGACATAGGCACTTTCCATGTTATCTTGACTGAACCCCTGTCGGATTCAGTCAAGATGCTTTGCAACTTAGTTAATAATAATAGATAGGTAGAGAATATGTTAAGAATATAGAATAAGGTTAATGATAGGACTGACATGTCTCTTAATTAAGATAAAAGTCCTTAAATAAAATAAAGAAAAAAAAAAAAAAAATTCTATTTACAAACATTTAATAGTAGGGATGTGGAAAAAATTACGAGATAAGTTCATCGATATTTTTCGGGCGATATTAAATACTCTGATATATCGATAGATGTTTTACAATAATTTTTCCATAAAATTTTTTTTGTAATTACGTATGGATTCTAATAGTCGACACTATTTTGTCACTGGAGCATTTTGATTTTTTCCAACTTCTGAGTCTTAAAAATCATCGTAAAATTCTTCAAATCGAGCCAAACTTTCGCGTAAGGACTTGTACTATTATGTATTCTGTGGTAGGAGTTTATTTTGCTATTTTTTATGTGTTACAATACCTTAAAATTAGAATCCATTACTTAGTCATCATCCCATTTCATCCCATTTTTTTCTGAGAAATATTACCTATATCGATATTTTTTCACTTCCACCTTCCACCATCCCTAATGCCAAGTTCATTGTCAAAATTGTCTTTGCCCTTTTTTCTTTTTTTTATTATGGCTGGGGGATCTGTATGTGATGACGTCATATGAAGGTCATTTGAAGGTTAAAGCTTTTTATTGAATATTATAAATATCTTTAAAAATATAGACTTATTTTTAAATTTAATTAGTAGACACTGTACGGAAAGCTTATTCCTCGAAATGGTTTTAAGATTTCCAGTCATGTTCAAAAAGTTATCAAAGCCAATTGTGTAATTGTGTGAAATTAATGCTATGCGTGCGTAGTCTTAAGATAGTGTGAGTGTACATGTACAGCATGAGCTTATTTTATAAAAATAAGGGCATTATTTTTTTGTTTGAAAAATTAAATTCTGAACCAACGTGTAGATTTTCGAAATATTTTTTATATGTGATCCATATGACTTATATGTTCAGCCCTGAAAATATTTGACACTAATTACAAGGCATCTTATATAATAAAGATAAAACCAGCCATGCTGGGATTAATAGTCTGTAGAGTGACCAAAGTATTAGTAAAATGAAAAGAATGTACCTAGGTACGTTATTTACTTTTTTAAATTTTGTTGATTATAAATCATCATTCTCATCTTAACATTCTCATTATTATTCTCATTATTATTATTATTATCATCTTAACACGTGGTTCGTTATACAAATGTCTCTTAAAAGCGTATTGTTTTTATTATCACAATTTTCGATTTCTTGTGACGCCGCCATCTTGCTCGCACGTAAACACACAGCTGACAGAGCGCAAACAGCGTTACAGCGCCACAAGCGTCGCGAAACGGAAGTATATTACGATGTGCCCAGCCATATCTCGATGTGGCTAAGTACTAGTAGGGCAAATCGACGAATAGGTTGCTTTTATCGATCTGCCTAATTTTCGATTGGGCACATCATGAAATTATTGGCCAGATCATGAAATGCCGGCACATCGTGATCTGGCCAGGCTAATCTCGATCGGCCCAGTTCAACGATTAGCCCACGACAGTTATAAATGTTGGCACTTACAAATTTCCGAAAAATCTGGATATAAAAAAATTGATTAATTCTATAAGAATAAAAACGTCTTAATTTGGCTTTCAATTCCGGCACTTGCATTGTAGAATAGTCTTCTATATCCATTTTGGGTCAATGGGTCTTTTTCGGTAAAAAATACCATAAAATAAATATCTATTTTCCCATACAGTTGTTCTGAATGTCTACTGTCTTAGGAACAAGCGTACGCAGCGACATCTACAATTAGCTTAGCGTTGCCAACCCCATTCTCGCCTGCGGGTGTTTACATTATGACAAAAACTTTTTATGGTCACAGTCACGTGGTCTAGGAAAGTTTAAGTAGCGATAATTGTATTCAAGAGGCGAGGCTTGAAGCATCTGTCTGTTTACACTAGGCAACACAATTATTGCCAAGAAAAAATTGCCACTTGCGTGCAAGAATCCTTGTGTAACAGCGTCTTTACTTTAGAACACGCTACGAGCTGGAAGTCGTCACCTGTTTCGGGGTCGGCCTTGAGGGCGGCTTGGGCGGGCGGCGCGGGCGACGTGGGCGTGGGCGGCGTGGGCGTGGTGGGCGTGGCGGGGGGCGTGGGCGCCGCGTCCGCGCCGCTGCTGTTCGAGCTGCACTCCGGGCTGTACGGCGCCATCTGTACGGGAACACACAACTATAACTAAAACTCATGCTTCGACACAAAAGAGAAAACTTCGCCCCTCCGCACACGGCGTCGTAGCGTTAAGGTGCGGGCACATCCGTCTTATGTGATGACACGCCACGCCACGTGATGACACGTAAGGTTCACACTATTAACACGCCTTCCCATGTGACGCGACGCGTCAGCCGTGGGTGCACACGTAGCTTACGTGTTAACACGCCATATGATGCGATGTTACGTTAGGTTCACACTAGTCTTATGCCACGTTACGTACATTGTTAGTGAAGCGTCAATAGTCGATGTGTTCGATTGTTTCGTGGCCGACTGCCTGAATTGGAAAAAAAATAGATTTTAGTGATAATTCCATAGATATTTCGTCTCACGATTATTTTTTGTTTGTTGGAAAATATTTGAGTGTTTTTTATTAAGTATCAAAAGTTACGTAAAAGTAACATTTTGAGTCGTGTAACATGAAGGTAACATGATACTGTCAAAAGTTTCACGCTCTCAGTTTTGAGAATATTAATAAAAGTTTAAAAAATTATAAGTGGGTCATTCTTTGCGTTTTGCGCAATTACTACCATTAGGTATTTTTAAACTTAAATAACTATTTCAAAAACTGCCCATGATAGGTTTACACTGTTGAATATTTTTTTGCTTATAGGGATAAGATCTTTGAAATAAAACAGTTTTTTGATAGCGACATCGCCAAAAAATAAATATATTCTAATTTAAAAATAAATTCTGACTATGCAGCTTTTTTTCAGTATATTGTATATCGATCAAACAAAATAAAAACTTTTTTTAAAAAATGCCCTACTTCTTCATACGAAATTACTCTTATTTAAAATTATACATATAAATATTATCGATAAATATCTATATATTTATATATCGAAAACACCTTCCAACCCTACTAAAGCATCGCACGCGTCACAACACGTGTTAACACGCAATATGATGCAATCTGATATGGGATTTGGTCGCGTCAGCGACGTGTTATAAGATAAGTGTGAACCTAGTGCATACATTTACTATGAAAATCGATGTCACATGACGGCGTTTGTTAACACGTGTTAAGACATGGCGTCAGACAAATGTGCCCGCACCTTAAGCGTATCGTAATACGCGCGTCGTACGAGAGCAATACGAGCACGTACATGTTCAAAGAAGTTTGCACACAAAGCGGTGTTGCAGCGTACTCCGTCAATCGGTAATGCGCCTGGCGACCATGATTTTAACCTCAAAAACGAAAAACAATAGTAAATTTTTTATAATATACCTAGACCCTATCTTATTGAAAATAATAATTCAATAATTAATATATTAGAATACCTATTAGAATACTCTTGTTTCATGACATTTTTAGTTGCAGATCACGTGAACGTGGATGTTAATGTGACAAGGTTCCAGCGCATTACCAATTGACAGGGATAATAACGTATGAGATTCTTTTTGCCATTACGATAGTCGTAGCGTACTGGGCGTACTGGCGTAAAAAGCAAGGGTAGAAAATACTTAATGAATTTCCTTTAACGTGAAGCTCTAGTTTATATTCTGGAACAATTATCTACGTCTACGCGACGATTCGTGTATAGAACTCTGCTCGTTTCGTACTCGTTGCATCTTGACAATACGTTTACGAGACGACTACAGGCTCTCCAGGGCAGTCGCATCACATCGAGCCTTTTACTTGAGTGTCATCACGCCTTAAATACAGTAGGTGCTCTTAATAATATTACTATCCAATGGATCAAAGGTCACAGTGGATCACGGGGAAACGATGCAGCCGACGAACTGGCTAGACGCGCATCTAGCTCGACGCCTGTTGGCCCAGAGCCGATAGCGCCTATCCCGACAAGCTAGTTTGTAAGTAAAATCCGTGAACGCACCATAGAATTACACCAAGAGAATCGGAGCTCGCTGGACTCGTGCAGACAAGCGAAACTCGCACTACCGCGCGGGACCTCGGGACCTCTTTGATCAAAAATTGTTCCATAAAACGGTCCCCCGACTGCAATGACACTTGTTATTTAACTTTTTAGTTCGTTTTTGGCAGGGCAGTCGTGTTTTTAATATTGTTTAATTTATTTATTTTTTTAAGCAATATTTGTTTGAAATTACACTTCCATAGATTTTAGTTCGCTAGCCATAACCCACCACGCGGGCTCAATGCGGATTGGTGGGTTTTAACGGCTGCAAATGTAGCCGGGACCAACGGCTTAACGTGCCTTCCGAAGCACAGAGGAGCTCGATATAATCAATTTTTGGTCTCCTATCCCATGACCGACTCTTGCTAAAGTTGCTTAACCTCCACAATCGTCAGGCCAGGTGCTAAACCACTGCGCCATCGAGCTATCTACAGAACTAGGCACGTATCTTGAATTTTTTTCGACGGAGTGGGTATAAGTTCGCGCATGTGCTCTTGTGAGCGACCAATAGCGCGCGCCCCTCTCCCGCCGCCCGCGCCCCTCACCGCTACGCATACACAAAATACGCGTTTCGCGCAATCCCCACTCGATTTCAAGTTATATGCCTCGTACTGTAACCTTATATTTATGATTTTTAATGTAAACTGAGGAGCTCGGTGGCGCAGTGGTTTAGCGCCTGGCCTAGCAATTGCGGAGGTTAAGAAAAGTTAAGTTAAAAAACTTGGTTTGCGCGGGCCATATTTTTATATAGAAAACGTAAACTTGTAGCCACCAAAAAAATCATACGACAAGCCAAAGAGTTTATCTAGTTGCTACAAACATTAAATTGCGTATAAACCTCACAGATGATTGTAAAAAAAAACAGAATATCATCAAGAGCGCTTATCGCGGGCCATATTTTTGGCGTAAATAATAGCGTAAACGTATTGAATTCTACATCAAAAAGCGCAGAAGTGAGGTTATTTTCCATACTCTTTACACATAAAGAAAAAAACCGGCCAAGTGCGTGTCGGGCCACGCGCCATAGGGTTACGTAGTTACCTTATACCATACCACATTTAATACCACCTATAATTTTTCGTCTGTAAAAATAACTTTTTAATTAATTACTTTGTTCCGTCCAAGCCATTTTACACCCCCCTCTTTATTCATCTTCTGTCAATATCTCCATGTCTCTGGTTGCCTGGAAGAAATCGCTTTTAGCGATAAGGCCGCCATATTTAGCACTGTAAGTTTTATTGTAATTTTTTTATATGTATGTTTCTCTTGGTGTTAAAATAAAGTATTATCTAATCTAATCTAATCTAATAACTTTGTTTTTCACAGTGTTGGTATGAATGACAAAGTTATATTTGCGGTTTTGGAAAATGTGCTATATCTCAAAAACTAATTACTATATCTCGTTCAAACTAATTTTGGTTGAAAGTGTTTATTAAGATCTACAGCATATATTTTTTTTAGATTTTTCACTCTCTTATTTCAAAAGTTAAAGGGGGGGACACACATTTTACCACTTTGGCAGTGAATATCTTTCAAACAGTTGACTTTGAGAAAAAGTTGTCTTAGGAACCTTAATGTCATTTTTAAAGACCTATCTATAAATATCCAACACGTGTTGGTTTGAAGAAAAAAAATTTTTTCAGTTTCAGTTCCATGTATGAGGAGCCCCCCCTTAATCTTTTATTTTTCTTATTTTTGTATTAAATTCGTTAAGCGGTTAACAGAATACATCTACCTACCAAGTTTCAACTGTGTAGTCTTAATACTTTCGGAATAAAGTGGCTGTGACATACGGACAGACAGACAGACATGACGAATCTATAAGGGTTCCGTTTTTTGCCATTTAGGCTACGGAACCCTAAAAAAGACAGAGACAAATGATTTCGCATAACGGAGCCTTAAGCAAAGTTCGCAAGGGTCGGTCATGGTTATTATCTCGAGCTCCTGCGTGCTTCGGAAGGCACGTTAAGCTGTTGGTCCTGGCTGCATTTGCAGTTGTTACCACCCACCAATCAGCATTGAGCCCGCGTGGTGGGTTATGGCCCGTCCTCTTTATCTACCCATAAGGAAGGCCTGTGCACTGGCAGTGGCGTCATTAAAAATGGCTGATGGACAATGTAAACTCATATCACTTACCCTGACACTCCTGCGCCGGCGCGGGGTGACCTCGGCTATTTTCTGGCTCGTGTCCATCGCCCAGTATGAGCCCTTGCCGGGGTCGTCCTTGCTGCGGGCCACCTTCATGAAGCATTTGTTCAGGGACAAGTTGTGCCTTATTGAATTCTGCAATTATATACATAATTAATACTCAGACAGACAGTATGTTTCAAATGACAGACAGTATGTTTCAAATTAATATTGATAATAAACATAACATTTTAAGCGAGCACTAAAAAAACTGGCCAAGTTAGAGTCGGACTTGCACATGAAGGGGTTGATACCAAAAAAATGCCAAAAAAAACATGTTTGTTGCATGGGTGCTCCAATTAAATATTTATTTTATTCTGTTTTTAGTATTTGTTGTTATAGCGGCAATAGAAATACATCATCTGTGAAAATTTCAACTGTCTAGCTATCACGGTTCAGGAGATACAGCCTGGTGACAGACAGATGGACAGTGGAGTCTTAGTAATAGGGTCCCATACACTACATTGTGATTTTTCTAAAACATTTTTTTTCTATGTTTTAAACATTGCTTTGTTGGGATGCAAGGGATGAAAGGCATGTTACTAAAAGAGTAATGAATATGGATGTTGAGGGTTGGAAAGTAAGAGGAAGACTGAATAGGTGAAAAGTGAACTACAGTATAATAAAAAAAGAGAGAAAGAATCAGTCTTTTTATATAAACTTAATTATATTCGACCCATAAGATATCAAAACAATCTAAAGTTGACTCAAGGGCCTTTCTGGACCAGAGTGGCAGCAGATAGGCAGCACTGAAGGAGGTTGGATGAGGCCTTTGCCAAAGGCACACTCAGCTGAGAGACGAGATTCAATACTAATATAATGTAATGTAATATCTAAAAAGTGCCGCTCGGAAATCGAAATCGAAAAAAATCGAAAAACGGAACCCTTATAGGATCACTTTGTTGTCCGTCTGTCTGTCTGTCCGTCCGTCCGTCTGTCTGTCAAGACCCTTTATCTCGGAAACGCGTGGAGGTATCGAATTGAAATTTAAACCATATACTAAGGTCTACGGGCCCTTGAAGCTGTAAAAAAATCAAACTTCTAAATTAACGTAAAAAAAAGATACTGCCGTTTAGGGCGCAAAAAACGCATTTTCGATACTCTCAAAGGAATCAAAATTCATAGGGTACTTCCCGTTGACCTAGAACTATGAAATTTGGCAGGTAATAGCGTCTTATACTACACTTACAGGAATAAATCTGAAAACTGTATATTTGTAATTAAATCATAATAAAATATGGTCATTAAAATACGTAATTATTAATCATCTTGGTGAAACAACGGTATGCGCGGCATTGCGCGGTCATAGTTTAACTTCTAATTACTTTTGGATTAATCACGCCACTAATTCTTTTAAAAATATCAATATTTATTATTATTAATTATTCAGATCCTTTCAAATATTGTTATAGTTAATTACTTTTAAAAATAAAATTAAAAAGTAATAAATTTGGCTCTAAATATTTTCGCAACATGGCGGTGTGTCACGCTGTATGACAGGGGGTCTTCTTCTTCTTATTTTTGTTTTGGCAATCTACTTTCTTCTTGGAAGTAATTTTTGCCAGTGTCAAGTGTTGAATAGTTCAGTGGCAGATTGTTTCAGTTTACATTAAAATGCGGGTGCATCGCATTCCAATGTTGCTTGGAGCATTTGGCACCAAGTATAATTAAGACAGTTTACTCGGTAAGGTCAGCCGAGGTAGCCACCACTACAATAAAAGTCTCGGCTTCACACAACCAAAGGGTCCTGTTGGAATACACCCATTTTCTCTAATAACATTGCGATAGATAAAACCATTTCACAGAACATTATACAGTGTACTATCGATATACAGCGCCATCTGTTGACAATCAACAGTACTTGTATTTTATACAGGTGCGGTGGGTTTGTAATTATTTTATTTTTTCTCAAAAATGCTTGGAAATTCGAACATTATTTTGACAACCTTCTTCGTGCTAAATCAGAGTTTACGGACAGACCTAAACCGCGCCGTCAATATTTGTATGAGAATCCATTACTAACGTGTTATAATGGATTTTCATACAAAATTGCCGGCGTCTGTCCAGCAATGTTTCTATTAAAACATTCATTACACACGTGTAATTCAGAAATGGAGTGAACTTTTCAATGAAACACAAATATAGGTATCAAATGTCGCCTTGATGAGCGAGCACATTCCAAAATTATTTTTTTTAATATTCGGTATACTGGTATCACGTGAAAGGCCTTGATGAGCACATTCCAAAAAAATCGGCCAAGTGCGTGTCGGGCCACGCGCCGTAGGGTTCCGTAGTTACCTTATACCATACCATATTTAATACCACCTATAATTTTTCGTCTGTAAAAATAACTTTGTTTTTCACAGTGTTGGTATGAATGACAAAGTTATATTTGCGGTTTTGAAAAATGTGCTATATCTCAAAAACTAATTACTATATTTCGTTCAAACCAATTTTGGTTGAAAGTGTTTATTAAAGTCTACAGTATATATTTTTTTTAGATTTTTCACTTTCTTATTTCAAAAGTTAAAGGGGGGGGGACACACATTTTACCACTTTGGCGGTGAATATCTTTCAAACGGTTGACTTTGAGAAAAAGTTGTCTTAGGAATCTTAATGTCATTTTTAAAGACCTATCTATAGACACCCAACACGTGTTGGTTTGAAGAAAAAAAATTTTTTCAGTTTCAGTTCCATGTATGGGGAGCCCCCCCTTAATCTTTTATTTTTCATATTTTTGTATTAAATTCGTTAAGCGGTTAACAGAATACATCTACCTACCAAGTTTCAACTGTGTAGTCTTAATACTTTCGGAATAAAGTGGCTGTGACATACGGACAGACAGACAGACAGACAGACAGACAGACAGACAGACAGACAGACAGACGGACAGACAGACAGACAGACAGACATGACGAATCTATAAGGGTTCCGTTTTTTGCCATTTTGGCTACGGAACCCTAAAAATTGAAAAAAAAAAAAAAACGAAAAGAAACTGTTTTGTGGTGCAATATGGGTATCAAATGAAAGGCCTTGATGAGCGCATTCCAAAAAGATAAAAAAAAAATTAAAAACTAAAAAAAAAAATTTTTTCAATACCTATGGGTATCAAATGAAAGTTTTTTGAAAAGTTTTTTGGAATATGCTCATCAAGAAGCATATTCCAAAAAACAAAAAAAAAATAAAAAAGAAAGGTATTTTTTTTTTGCAATATGGGTACAAATGAAAGGCCTTGATGAGCACATTCCAAAAAACTGAAAAAAATTTTTTTTTTTTTTGCAATATGGGTATCAAATGAAAGGCCTTGATGAGCACTTTCCAAAAAACTGGAAAAAAAATGAAAAACTGGAAATAAATGAAAAAAACCGGATTTTGTTTTTTCAATATGTATATCAAATGAAAGGCCTTTATGTGCACATTCCACTTTCCATTTTCTTTTTTCAATTACTGTAAGTAATTTAAAATTAAAATAAAAAGCTTAAAACTTTTAAAACTAAAAAGTTAAAAGTTTAAAAGTACTACACAAGCCTTGGCCGCAACTAGGCATTGATGGACTAACGTATGTTCTTTAATGCCTGTCTTGAGTGCCGCTGCAGTAATGTACTATTCCATTTCAAACTTCGCCCGTGGTCAATTCTTTGTCGTAATCCCTGGAAGGGTTATTTTCTACGTGTCGACAAAGGATTTCAAATGGTTATCTATATATAGCAGTCTGCTGAACGGATTTTGATGGTATTTTTTTTACAGTTTGGTAGCTTGGAGTCCAACTTATAAACTAAGCAATTTTTCACATAATTCCGGTAGGTAGAACCTGGGATAAAGCTTGAACTCTCCGTAGTACAGTTTTCATATAAAAAACTAATAACTACCAACCACTTTTTTTCAAAATATTTCCTTTGTACCGACACAACTTTTCTATAGCTTTATTTTATGTATAGATGTAGGTCTGTACGGAACCCTCGGTGGGCGAGCCCGACTCGCACTTGTCTGGTTTTTTTTATTATTAATAATTATTTTTAACCAATTTTTAAACTTACCATCCAGCCTTTCCCAGCTTCTTTGTAATAAGGGAAAGCGTTGCATATATAATTGTATATTTCATTCAGAGTCATTTTTCCATTCGGAGAACTGCTGATTGCTAATCTGATCATACTAGCATAGCTGAAAATAATAATAATGTTCCAATGATTATTTATTTAATAAAGTTATTCTAACAAATTCGGTACTTTCCAATATTACCTTAATAGTTATAAAAATATTATCTAGTCTTTTTATCCTTACTTATTATTACATATTTATTTATTATTACCATACTATTTTTTTATTTTAAAGATTTTAGGCATTCACAATGCGATTTTTATATTAAGATAATTATTTTTATAGAAAAAATACTAGAAAAAAATACTCACTCGTAGCAGCTCAGACGGGACTCAAACCCGCACCCTTGGGATTCTGGCCCAATGCACTGACCAATTATGCTACCGAGTCGCTATTGGGAGCGGCAAAATATTATGTTGAAGGTAATTCTTCACACTGATGAAATAACACTGGCTTACAGCGTGAACGTAAAAAGTACTAGAAAATTTCGCCACTCCCACTAGCGACTCGGTAGCATAATTGGTCAGAGCATTGGGCCGGAATCCCAAGGGTGCAGGTTCGAGTCCCGTCTGAGCTGCTATGGGTGAGTCGATTTTTTCTAGTATTTTTTCTATTAAAATAACTATCTTAATTACCATTCTAACCTAACCTAACCCAGAATTAGTAAATGCTTACCAAATCTTCTTAGGTGGTTTAAGATTTGGTGATCATTTACTAATTTTGGAGAAAAAAATGTTTTTTTTTGGTATGCTAAGCAGCAGTCTCCAAACTACGGCCCGCGGGCCAGCCCCGGCCCACGAACACCTTAATTTACAGTATGTTGGTACAATGAGCTAGGTAGGTCCTGGTCCCTGGCCCTTGGGACTTCGTTGAGGAGTTAGTCTGGCCCTTAGGATAAAAAGTTTGGTGACCCATGTGCTAAAGTATTAATTCCCTTAATAAAATACAACAAATGGATTTCCACACATAGATTATGAAAAAAATTTTTAAATTAATATTTTTTTATAAAGTTACTAACTTTATTTCAAATAATGATTTAAGTACATAAAAGATTAAGGTATACAACTGTTAAATAATTAAGACAAGTGAGGATAAGCAGACTAATGAATGGAAATATGTTCAAAAGAGACCTAACAAAATGGCTGAAGGAAAAATGTTTTTATAGTGTAAGAGAATACACGGATTTTGATTGGATAATAAAATTGGATTGTAAATAATATATAATATTTATTTAAAATTAATTTTAGCTAGGATTTCTTTTTTTAATTTTGATAATTATGTAGGGATTTGACTATAACTACATAATATATAAATGATTTTAAAATATTTGCGTATAGACTGTTTATCGATTGAATATGTTGGACTGGACATAAATTAATTTAAGAACATTTTGTAACCATATTTTTGCAAATAAATAATTAACGTACTAATATACACAGTAATACTGAGTCATGTTGCTTTGTTTTCACATGCCATAACACTGACGTCCATTATACAAGTATGCTGGACAAGTGAATGTCACCAATCGTTTTAGTTCCAAGTACACTCACTACTGCCATAGTAGAATCTACTGCTCTCAGCGCCAATATAGCGTTTTTTTTCATGACAATAGCCTGTCCAGCATACTTTGTATAGGTAATGGATGTCAGTGTGCCATAGCATATGACTTAATATTTTTGTTGATACATGGTTTTTACAGTGTGTGTATAGTAATATTTCTCAGTTAATAATGGGACTGTCTTTTACATAAGAAAACAAATAGGTATAAAATAACAGAACCTTATCAATAGGCAGTTGGTCTATCAACAAGAAGATTAAAACTTTATCTTATTAACAAGTAATTAACACATTTGAACACACATAAGCATGCCAAATTACTTTCATAGCAACAGATAATTTATTTGGAAGAAACATAATTAAAACTAACAATATAGCTGATGAGGAGTGCTCATCTTTTAATGCAAAGAGTTTTTTTATGTAAATTAACTAGCAACAATGTGTAGGTGTAGCATTATATTTCATTTTCTTTTATTTTGTTATTGGTGTTATTTTATGATTAGTCAGTGTATGGAGGTGACCTACACAGATGAGTCAACAGTCGGAGGGTCGTCTTCAAACATGTTTTAGTTTTAAATAAATAGCTACTTCTTAAGGATAATTATTAACGTTTACCTGTAGGCTGGTTTAGCATGTATTATTTTAGAGTTCTCCTTTTGGTCTCCTTCCTTGTTATTATTTTCCTGCTGCAGAGACAATGGTTGGACATCTTCGTATAAAAATCGCGGGATAGGGCCCAAGGGGCTGTGGCGTGGCGGCCCGGGGCTGTACGCCGGGAGCCACTCCACTCCTGGCGAATCACTCATTGTCCCATCAAACCACACGATCATCCGAAACTGTCACGGCACTTCACGAGACTGTTTCATTCCCTCATAGAAGAAATAAAATCGTACTATGCGCACTTTATATTCGATGCAACACTACAGTGGGCGTATAGCTCACTACCTTTTATGAAGATGATCCTCTTTGAAGAACATGAGAGATCCTTGAAACGACGACCTCAGAGAAATCACTTGAATTATCGGTTCGGTAAATTTTTGTTTAACGCTATACAAACTGTCGAAAATATAGACGAACGAAATGTAAAAAAATATACTTCTACAACGTAAAGGCCAAAAGAAAATATAATATTCAGAAAAATGAAAATTATTATGACATTTGATGCACCTACAACAAGGAAAATGGCGGCGCATGTACTATTCACGTTCCGTTCCTGAGTTTCATATGATTGTTAGTTTACTTAAAGATATTGGCAAACTAAAGCATTTCAAGAGAGATAAAGTAAACTGTTCTGTTTAGTAATTATTTTATTAGTGACTGACAAAACTCATTGTTATTGAAACAATTTTTAATTTTCATCTAAAGTACAAAAATCTAAAGTTGAGAGGGAATTTTTAGAACATGGCAAGAAATGAGGCAATATTAACAGCTGGCAATAATAAATAACTGTCAGTCAGTTTCACAGAGTACTTTGGTCAGTTTCAGGAGAAGTAGCGTCATCTCTTTATTATAACCCTTAACTTTCACAACAAAGTCTTCAAGTTTGCCAAAAGGTGTCTCTGCAGTCGGACTTATAAAATATTTAAAATAAAATAAATAAACTAAGAAGACAGTACAATAAAAATTGCCTTCTTATTTGGCTACAAAGTAATTTAAAACAAAATTATTTCAAAAAGATGAAAACAAAAATCTTTTTTGATCATCATCATCACTATGGATAATGATGATGAGGAGAGTAAAAGTAAAGTCGACTCTGTCCATGAAGTGTCAAACTGAGATAAGCGAAATTTTGTTCCGAAGTCTATAGTGATCTAGTAATATAATAAGTCTATGATAGTGATGAATATCAGTTCTTCTGAAAGTTTTTAGAAGGAAAAGAATCCAAGATGAGCGTGACAGAGTTACAACATGTAGATTATTCGATTAGTATGTTATAATTTAGATTGAAATTTAGATAGAGGCTATAATTTTGCTTTTAACTTCTGGATAGAGGCTCTTTTGCTTCTAACCTGAGAGGACAGAGGCAGTTCTGCTTCTCACATAATGGGATAGAGAGGTTCTTTTGCATTCATTTTTTCTTGCAATCAGATATTTTGATACCTTTAAACTGTAAATGTAAAATATCTTAAATGTCCTTTAAATGTACTAACTGTTCCTAATTTTTCAATCGCTCTTTTCTACTGTTTAAGCTCGTATTAATAGAATCAAACTCAAACTCAAATCTCTGCTTGAGTACAGTTAGAAAGGGATGCTATACATCACATATTGCGCCATCCCTTTCTTACAGCAGTCAAGCAGATATTTAAGTTTGATTCTATTAATACGAGCCTTAGGATCAGAGGTGGTTAATATAGCATCAAGCTTCATATTATAGCGCGCTATCTATGCATAGCGCACATCGCGCGCTATGTAAGTAGACGCTATTGCGCTATGAATACAGCGCGTAGCAACAAGCAGTGGCGTTGGCCGGCAGCGGGCGAGAGGCCGCGTATTGGGCACGTGAGGGCGGGCATCAAATCAGTCATCGCGTAAGCGCTATTGTTATTGGACGCGTTACGTACGTTATTCTCGCAGCACGCTAGGTACTTATCGCGCGCGATCTTACATGATTCAAAAAAAAATTCAAAATTCAAAATAATTTATTCAGTCTAGGCTGTTACAAGCACTTGTGAATGTCATAGAAGCTACGCCATCGGTTCGCAAACCCTAAGCGGGAGACCTTGTAACGAGAAGAACCGGCAAGAAACTCGTCAAGGGCTGCTTTTTTCTCCCTGTATATTTCATACAGAGTCGTCAAGATTGAAAAATGAGCTCCACATTTAAAGTGAGGTCATTTTCCATCACAATAATTAACAAAAGTTTGCACACAATGGGTAGGTAGGTTAAAATTAAATATCTACTACATTCAGATAGGTAATCGTGAGAGTAAATAACTTTCAACTAGTTTAGAAATCACTCCGTCTGCTACTCTAACCAAAAACACTTGATACAAGACATAAAAATAAAAACGCAATTCTTACAGTTCAATATGCGTTAAGATAGGTACTCAGAAGCAGACCCATTCCCACTGGCAGCACCCGTTCACGAGCATGACGCATGGACCAGCCATCGCTTCGCTCAACCATATTTGAGGGAACGTAACGACCCGCCCCACACGACACCACCGCAGAAATGATTAAAGAGAGCATGACATACTTAGGCTACCCATCCCAAGGCACTGAATTGAAAACTAAATCCAAAAGCTTTTCATAGGCCTTTACTTACAAAACTATAGACAAAAAAATACGAAAATGTTATATGTTATATTGTGTTGTGTTTATGACGTGTGTATCTAACACGTTTTTGTTACATAAATTACTTTTGAGATACAATGACTGTGTGTTGTATGATAATTAGTTAATGTAAATATAGGGTTAGAAAACTAATTGACTAAATTGGACATGATTATTTTTATGATTATCAGATATACAGGGTCATTTTGAACTTACCATCCAAATTTTGAGGATGTGTTCAGTCCATGACACTGAATAACTTTGTCTAAGGAACACATGGTCAAATATGTTAAATAAAAATCGACTTTCCATACAAATCAAAGAGATCACGTGATCAATTTAGTATGGGATGACCAACATTTTTTGGCGAAATTTGACACAATATGTTTCTTAGAGAAAGTTGTTTAGTTTCATGGACTGGACACATCTTTAAAATTTGGATGGTAAGTTCAAAATGACCCTGTATATGCTACCGTTCCAAAACTAAATATCACTCTGCCAACTATCACAATCTCTGCAGAAAATTTCACCTGACACCTCCTACCACTAAAAATTAGACGTGATATCTCCGACTGTATCTTTCTGACAAAAGTCCTCAATAATGAAATAGACTGCCCCGATCTATTATGTAAATTTTCACTTAAAATACCACCAGCGTCTCTATCTATACCATCCGCATCGACAAATTATAGACAGAATACATATGTATTGCGAGCGAGTAGACTAGTGAATGAGGCGTGCAAGGAACATAACTTAGATCTTTTTACAAGTGGCGTGTCTAAGACTAAGCAGTGTCTAATAATTTTTGATTCTAGATTTTTTGTGTTAACAACTTCATAATTATTAAGCTGTTACATACATATTGTTCACAGTTTCACACCCCTATTGTATTAATTAATTGCTATAAGTGAAAATGAAAACCAGTAATTGGCTTTCTGTTTAACATATTGTAGCTTACAGTAATATTGTTTCTGTTGGTTTTCCAGTAAAATAAACAAATAAGCTGGAAGCTGCTGGAAGAAATTTCAATGTGAAATAAGTTGTGCCCTTGTACAATTCTTCTGTCCATTACTTTTCTGTTTGTAATTGTGTGTGTACAGAACGAATAAATAAATAAACAAATGATGTGACTGATTCTGTCTGTATTAGTGTTTGTATGTATTAGAATAAAATACTATTTAAAAACAATTGTTTGACTGTGATTCCTACGCTAAAATACGACATATTAATAAATAATATTCTTGTTAACTCTAATATAGCAAGCGTCACGATTTGATTTGTGTTACGAGATCTAGTGTGCTGTAAGTTTTAACGGGCCTGCCAAATGCCGCACGTTTCCTGATAAATAGCGCGCTATAACATAGCGTATTATATAGCATGCTAGAAATGAATAGCAAATAGTTTGTAGCGTGCAGTTGTTTTTTTAGACGTTATGAAAAACTCTACTTAGGATTGCGAACTCTCTTTCTTGCTTTATTCCGTGGGACCTCTTCTATGTTAACTTCCATTATTTATCGTTTTTTTCTTGGAAAACAGATTACTTTCTCATTAAATAAGCAATAAGTTACACAGCATCCACCTTGAAAAGTTCCTAAAAACACTTGGTCGACATGACAGTTTTTAGTGAAATTGGTTAAAATGGACAAAGTAGACTTTGCTTCTAGGAAACTCTGGATACAGGGTTGCATTCAGAGGTTCAGAGTGTGGTTGTTTGGTTTTTAACTCACTCTAAGGTTTGGAACAACCAAGAACTCTAAATGTCATAGTACAAAGTCTTCGTTTTTCATTTGGAATCGGAATAATTTAAACTTTTCTTTATTGTAAATCAAATAAAATATGTTTATGAGGAGCTAACTACCATTAACTTTTTAACAAATTAGACACAAAAACATCAAAACACAAAATAATGTCAAATAACATTGACAACTTTTTGTATATATAAACGTCAGAGTGTTTTTCAACGACCGATTTTGATGGTTAAAAAGTTGCAACGCTTTGACGTTTAGAACGGGGAAGATGTGTCAACCGAACGTCACGCTCTAATGTTTGGAACATCGTTTGGTTATACTTGTAAGTGCGTTCCATGGCTTCGTTCGAGTACGCTCGAGCAAACTCCGATGCGCGCTCTGACCGTTCCGTGGCTCGGTGAAATTTTATTCTGACAGCAGCTGTCAGAGCGTAGTTTTATCCATTCCGTGGTTCGGAGCGCAGCAACCATCAAAATAGTTGGTTGAAAAACGCTCTTAAGTTTATCTTTACAAAATAATGTCATTGTCATTTTGCAATTATTTTGTATTTTGATGTTTTTGTTTCTAAGTGCAACTTAAAAGGTCATGGTTTCTCCTCATAAATTAGATTTTTATTTGTATTAGTATATATAAATGTTTAAACTATCCTTATTTCAAATGGAAAATGAAAACTTTGTACCTAAAGAGGTTATTTTATTTTAATTTATTTTATTTTTTAGTTATAAAAACAACTCGATTATTCCATGGTTTGCTTGCAACCCATTTGAGTTAAACTTTGACCAAAGAACTACACTCAAAACGACAGAACAGCCCGGGGGCATAGGTCTACGAATACAGAGTTCGATCCTACCGAAGTTCATATTTTTGTTTTATGTGTTTTTTGTTTTGATTTATTCTTTTTTATTAATACTTTTGTTTTATTTAAAGAATATTACAAAAAAGTCAATAAATGTTTATGAAAAGACACATTTTCAGCGATTATAATTTCAGGCATTCCTTTTCAGTAGTTAAAGTTCTAATTTCCAGAGGCACTGATGGCCTTTCAAATCGGTGTTTAAAAAAATTGCTACGAGTGGGCGCTCTTTTCGATATTAGGGTGGGTACTCACTTAGGTTCGCGAACCTCCGCGCTCCGCGAACATGCACCGAAAAAATCGTTTATCCTCTGCTGGAACAGGGCGCCGAGGTGTGTACGTGAGGGAACTTGTATGCGAAGCTGGTTCGCACAGGCACACACTGTAGCAAAGTAAAAATATTTGTTTTTGCTATGGATCACTGTTCTAGGTTCGCGGAGCGCGGAGGTTCGCGAACCTAAGTGAGTACCCACCCTTACATTATCGAACTCTGGTCTGTGGTCAGTTTGCTACAAATTAGTAGGTAGGTAATCTGTGGTCAGTTTGAAATGAAACGTCGAAGGTGGAAGTTGTGTTCGTGGTTTTTGTATTCTTAACGGTTTGTTGATATTAGAAAAAATACCTCAAGCGCTTTTATGATAACTGTGTGTGAACTGGATTAATATTTGTTTTTGTGGAGTACAAAGTGGCGTAGTCACAATGACGTCCCAACCAGAAGTCGGCGTGTCCGACTTTGTCCTGCTGGACAATCTCACGACAGAAAAGTTCATAGAAAATTTGCATTTGAGGTAAGTGTTATTTGGTTTGAGTGTAGATTTAGGCCATGTTAGAACGATGCAGCCTCGTATTACAGAAGGGTTCCATTCTACGGTTGGTTCATTCATTGATGTTGAAATGTTTGATCGAAATAACAAAAACAATAGTTTTGTCTGCAGTCTGAAACTCAGGATTTTCTCCAGGGAAACATTTATTTCAACAAGATTTTCCATCTCCTTCGAGACCGCCTTCCCTTGCGTAAAGCACTTCGTAATTCATTTCGTACTTCATTGAAGAAACATAGCCTTGACTATTATGAATTGTAGCACTTGAATAAATAAAACTTTAAAAACATCACATTTATGTACATTTTGCAGAACCATATCAAATGCAGACCAGCTGTGAAGTAAGGCCTTGTTTACATTAGTGAAGTAGACGACCGAGTCGAGTAGCGAGTAGAAGTACATTGCCTGGCATGTTCGTCGATTTTAAAAGAACGTCAAACACACCACGTTGTGTACCTCTACTGGAATGCTTTCACTGGAATAATGTAAACGGGGTCTAAGAGTTTCAAGGAATATGTATGTTATTAAAGGCTATACTTACTGTACATAGGTACCTACTAAATTAAAGAAGTAACTTTTTGTTTAGCTCAACAGAGTTTAAGCATATAAAACTAAACAACTTGGGGGGTAATATTCAGAATAAATAAACAGTTTGTCTCTATTTTTAGCAGTGTGGGATTTGATGAATTTTCTAATTTAGTCACAAACATTATGTTGTAAATCAATGTTTATTTTGTACCTGTTGGTTGAGTCACAAACCTGATAGCCTTGAGTAAAATGTGATGAGATTCAGAATACTAATTCAGTTATACTCTTTTGTAAAAGAATTTTTTTATTAGGATTGTTAGATTTTTTGCTTTTGAACTTTTGAATGCCGGGCCCCTGGAAACGTTGAGAATTCAAAAGCCGATAAATAAAACCTAAATAATTCTAAAATAACAACTGAATTAATAATATACACATAGCAATCCGCAGTGTTGCTGATTACTAAAGGTCATCATACCCGTATGCCAAGCCAAAAATTCCCGATTTCGGGAAATAATACCCTTTTTTCTCCCGCTAGTTAAATACGTAATGAAAAAGTGTTACCACAAATAATTGGATAAAGGTGCTTATTTGATTGAATAAATTGAACTTGATTAAACTTTTTTTTAATACCATGTTGTGGTTGTGGTAGCAGGTGGTGGCAAAGGTATAATCTCCCCCCATTCCGCCACTTTCGTACATTTGTGAGGTCGAAGAGATATTTTTTTTAAATTTTTACACAACCGAAAATTCCCAAACTTTTTTCTATTGCTTAATAAGAGAGCTTATTTCTAACTATTAAAAAAACATTCAGCTAATTTGATTTTTTGCAGACATTCCCTAATTATTAAGTTGAAAAACAAAACCTGACTCCCAATGCACATTGGTCTTGAATGGGGTTCCCAACCCAAGCCTATTTTCGCACATGTGTTCATACATCAGCAATGTTCTTGTGTCCATCCAGTCCAATATAAACATTTCTTCATGTTGGAATGGTGATAAGATCTATTTTTGCTCATTCTTTGCATCATTGCAAAAGGTGAGCAAAAATATTATTTTAGAGAAAAAAATGTCTTGCCTTTTGATTTAAGTCAGTCAGGCCAGGCAGACGTTACTAAAGTAAAAATGTAACTTATAAAAAAAATGCTATGGTTAGCAAAACTGCAAAAACATATCTCTTAATCTCATACATTTTTGTTACTTGTTTAGAAAACTTTGTTATCATTTTTAGAAATGTTGTCAAGTATTATTGATATACAGAATCAGTCAGGATTGATGAACCACTAGACCACTCAGGCAGGACTGCTTTGCGACATCAGTACTTTTTTCATCCGGTAATTACTGTTCCCGATGAAAGTACTGAGATACATTTTTACTCTCTCGGTGTCAGCAAATAGTGAGAAGATTGTTGAATATTAAGACAGCAACTAGCAATCATCGAGACTTCTCAAGGAGGTTGCATGCGTATCGGATACATTTCAGAGAGTGTGCAACGGAATTGCACACACAACTTAATACCACCATCTCCCTTCTTCCAAAGACTCGCATTAACCGTTTTGCTTCAAATTTTTTCACTCATACCATACCTCTGGAAAGAACAATTTGGGGGCCTTCAAGTCACGAGTGAATAGGTTACTTCTAGGCAAGTGTGTTTCATCATCACTTACCACCAGGTGTGATTGCAGTCAAGCGCTTGCCTCTTCTTTCTTCTTCTTGTCGATGCAGGCGGTTTCCGCAACTCGACATCTATTGCGCCTATTTAACGTGTGGAAGATGTGCAGCCGGATCACTCCAGCCAGCCCAGCTCAGCCAGGAACGCTCCAAGGGCTTTCACATTCGTGATCGCTTCCTGAGCGCTGCTCGGCGAGCCGAGGTACCTCGCCCGGTAAGGGACCACCCCTCTGCATTCCAGCAGTACGTGGGCGGCTGTTTCTTCTTCCTCCGTGCATCCTCTGCATAGGGGACTGTCTGTGACACCTAAGTTAAAAAGATGTCTGTTAAATTGTCCATGACCAGTAATAGCACCTGTTACCAGGCGAAGTTGCGGTCTGCACAGATGTATCAGGGCCTTGGATAGATGAGCGTCCACGCGCGGTAGTGCGAGTTTCGCCTTTCTGCACGAGTCCAGCGAGCTCCAGTTCTGTTGGGGAAATTCTATAGTGCGTTCACGGATCTTGCTTACAAACCAGCTTATCGGGATAGGCGCGATCGGCTCTGGGCCAACAGCCGTCGAACCAGATGCGCGCCTAGCCAGCTCGTCGGCTGCATAGTTTCCCCGTGATCTACTGTGACCTTTGATCCATTGGATAGTAATAGTATTAAGTGCACCTACTGTATTTAAGGCGTAGTGACACTCAAGTAAAGGCTCGATGTGATGCGACTGCCCTGGGGAGCCTGTAGGACGGATTTGCTGTCAGAGATAATTAAGATGTCGCGGCCTTTTACCTCCCTTGTTTCGATTGCCCGAGCCGCCATTATTATGCCCACACACTCGGCCTGAAAAGACCGTGTTGTATGACCTTAAGTGGTATGCAATTTGTATGTTGAGGTCCTCTGAGAAAACACCCGACCCCGGGCCGCTGAGGTCTTGGAGTCGTCAGTGTAAATCAGGAGAGCCTTGTGTTTTTTCTTGGAGCTGATGTCGTCTATTTTTTTTAATTAAAATATATCTAAATCTATAAATAGTCTATCATGTGTATTCTGTATTTTTTGTCAAATATGAAGGTTGGCTTAACTTTGTCGCATACTGCTTCAATAAAAGGGATGTTCAGCCAGTCCTCCAGTCTCCAGTAGTCCTCTGAGATGTTTTACCGTCTCGAATTTTAGAGGTCCCAGTTGTTTTAGTCTTAACGATGTTTTGGCTGTCTCCTGTTAAATGTGGAGATGCACCAGCGGTGTTAGGTTCAGCATTACCTCTAGAGATTAGTAGTTCTCGAGATATCCAGCTGTGACAGACAGACAGACTGAGTCACACCATAAGGGTTCCTTTTTTACCATTTTGGTACGGAACCCTAAAAAGAAGAAGTAGGTAAATGTGCACTTGTGCATCCGTGTACCATTTGAGATGCCGCTCGCTCGCGCGTTTTGATGCAAACTTGTCTTGGGTCTCACTCCCACCCTTTATCATGCAATCAGTCGAAAGACTATGAACAGGTGAGTTGAATGGTGCATTTGGCAGTAGAAACGGCTTCCCCAGTGGAAAGACCTCTCCATATCAATTTAAGGTTTGTCCAGTTCTAGGACTTGCCGTCTTTTTAGTCTGCGCACAGCTTCAGGAATGGTAAGCTGTACTGCAAGTTGGTTCGGATGGTTTGAGAGTCTTGTTTTGTATATTGCGCAGCTGGACATGATCTCCTGCTTAACTGTTGACGCCAAGACATTTATGAAGTTCAGCAACTCTTATGAACCATGGTGTGTTGGAAATTTGTTTCAGTATGTAGTTTTGAGCTCTTTGTATTATACCAATACTTGAGTCACACGCCGTGCCCCACAGTTGTATGCCATATGACCAAATTGGCTTTAGGATTGTCCTATAGATAAGCAACTTATTGTCCATTGATAGTTTTGAGTTCCTTCCCAGCATCCCAGAGAGTTTTCTGAATCGGATGTTAATTTCGTCCCGCTTGACTTGAACATGGTTTTTCCAAGTCAGTCGTCTGTCCAAGTAGAGTCCCAAGTATTTAGCAGAGTCGCTTTAGGGGAGTTGGTTGCAGCGTAGTAGACTGGGGAACAGTTCCCCTTGCGAAGAGTGAAGGTTACGTGAACTGATTTCGCGGCACTAGACTTTATTCTCCACTTAGTCAGCCACCTATCTATTTCACAAAAGCTACTCGGCAGCTTCATTGAAGCTTCGTTGATACTTTCGATACTAAAACATTTATCGCATAGTTTGCGCGCCCACTACTGGGGCCCTATTTTTGAATCGCTCGGCAGGCGTCGAGCGCTCTTTTAGACTGATTTTCGTTCGACATCCCATTGTTTTGAGTCATATGTCGAACGAAAATCAGTCGAAAAGAGCGCTCGACGCCTGCCGAGCGATTCAAAAATAGGGTCCCAGGACTTATTGTTGCTATGATTATCGGATCGGTGCTTTTATTCACGCATTTGTAGCACCGACTTTTTGTCTTTCTATAACGAGCCTTCTGAAGCAAAATCTCATGACGTCATCATTACCGACCCTCGTGAGAGTTAAGTAAATGTCGCAATCGCATGGCAAATCATCATCCTCCTACCCTTATCCCAATTTATTTGGGGTCGGTGCATTGCGTCCTTTTCTTCCATTCCTTCCTGTCACTCGTCATCTCCTCATCCACTCCCTTCATATTCATATCATTCCGCACACAATCCAATCCATCTTTTTTGCGGTCTTCCTCTTACTTTCCAGCCCTCAACATCCATATCCGGGTATGGGACTGACCCACCTCGGGTCCTACGCGTCTTTGAGCATAGGGAGTGGTGGGCTCCGATGGCGGTTCACTTTGTATTGTGTTTTATTTACTTTGTGCTTTCTCCTCCTACTATCCTCTCTTACCTCTACTTTTCCAACTATCCTCTTCCTGTTCTTTCCAATACTATCGTCTCTTCCTCTCTCAAATCTTTTCCTTCTCCCCGTTGTGATACCCGCGGGCAACAAGCCTCACCAAGGGATGAGCCCAAAGGTATCACAACACTCAGATCCACTAACCCTCCACAAAGCCCTCTCACCCTCACCCTATTAAATCCTTCATGGATCCCCCAAACCCAAAACCAATAGTCCAAAAAAAAAAAAAAACATCCATATCCATTACTCTTCTAGTAACATGTCTTTCATCCCTTCTCATAACATGTCCAAACCAAGCCAGACGATTCGCATGGCAAATGCGTTGCTAAAATATTAATCCATAGCGTCCCATCAAGCTCCTCTTATTCATCACACAAATATTTGCCCCTACCAAGTTTGGAATGGAACCCATTACTTTTGGGGCATTTTAGGAGGTCGCCGATGCACCATGCGATTGCCACGGCACTTCTGTATTGGCTATGCTTTAGTATTAGTACACATAACTTAAAATAAAACGTGTTTAAATAGTAATTAAGATAAGCTAATGGTTCGACACACACATACGTAGGACATGTTGGCGGGCATCGCACGGAAGTGCGGTCATGATGTCATTCTTCAAGGTGCACTGAGGCGGCCTTTCATACCTTTTTTCCTCTTGCCTCATTGTGCGAGTGACGCTCATCAATTAGAGCCTTTGTTATAAGGAATGTTATGGACAAATGTGTCTTTTATAAGAAATGTATGATGACTTAAGCTTTCGATAGATAGAGAAACGTGAGCAATTTTTACATTCAGTAATAATTAGTAAATAACATTAATGCCGAGCCAATGTTTGGGATAGAAAACATTAATATATGTACGATCTGCTTGTCTAATGGTGATGATCCTGCATTGTAAGATCTCTAGTTCAATAAATGTCCCAAATGTCTGTGTTCCTATTCTATCTACAAATTCTATTCTTCGATTTCAAATTTCGTTATTAATTTAATTGCTGAAATAAAAATAAATGATTTCATGAAATAATAAAACATAAAACGACCGCCGCTACAGCTTAATCATAAAACCAGTGTCGATAATATTGTATTGCTATCATTTCAAGGCAAAGTTCATGTGTGCAAAAAATTGCACGCCATTTTAAGGGTCCATGATAGGAAAACATGGTTGCGCGGGCCATATTTTCATATAGAAAACGTAAAGTTGTAGCCACAAAAAACCATACGACAAGCTAAAGAGATTATCTAGTAGCTACAAGTATTAAATTCCGTATAAATAAACCTCATAGATGATTGTAAAAAAAAAACAGAATACCTATCATCAAAAGCGCTTGTCACGGGTCATATTTTTGGCGTAATAGCGGAACGGAAACGTACTTACTGAATTCTACATCAAAGTACACTTTAACGTACGGTGTAGTTGCTCCAATAACTTTTTTTCAAGAAAGAAAATTGTGCTAAAGATAATGATGAAAAAACAACGAAAAACATCGCAAAAGTATAGAAGTGAGGTTATTTTCCATACTCTTCACACGTAAAGAAAAAGACAGAGACAAGTGATTTCGCATGACGGAGCCTTAAATTATAATTTTAATCACTACAATGTACAATTACATGTTTGAGCTAAAGCTTGCAATTTACGAAGTACAGATTTCAAGAAAGCGGCATTGTTTCTTTATCTATCAACTATCGATAGTTTAATTTGACGCTTTCCTAATCCCGCCCCGGTTCTATGCCTTGCTGGCAAAAAAAATAAGGATGCCGGTCATTCGTCGAAGGAACTGAACTAGCCAGGGGGAGAAAATAATCTCGCGCTCGAAATAGTTCGTACAGTCGCACCCGATATAGTCGCCAACGTACACAATCTTACCAGGAAACACGGAATCGCTGACCGCAGCTCCAACCACAACTGTACCGGGTACGAATATTGGAAATACTAAGTTCAATAAGCTGTTACGGTGATGAAGCCATCAATCTTAACCATGGTGACGGGCTATAGGTTCCCTTTACACTGCTGCGGTTCGCTTTGTTTCGGATTAATTCTGTGAAGGCATTTCGTGGTAGCTGTGAAGTGTCCATTCATGTTTATTGTCGACGATTCAATAGAGCCTGCCTCCATGAGCTGAAGTAACAGAAAATCCTCTATGCTTCGAAGTTTGATTGACATTTTCCACCTGAAGAACGAAAGTTGAGGTTTTTTTTATCAACAACGACATAGTGCTCGGCCTTCACCTCACCTGATATTAAGTAACGATAAATAAGGCCGAAAATGTAAGCGCACTACACCCAGAATAGGGATGTTTAATCGTAAACATATCAAACTTTTGGAGTAGCTTGTATACCTCTTGGTTTTATATATTGCGTATTATTTGTTTTATGACCCTTCAAAGTTGGGTAGACAAGTCCATTTAAAAAGTATAAAATTTGTTAAAATTAATAGTACATTTAATTAGTCCGTAAAATTTATAGCAAATTTGTCAAAGAAACCATTTTGATAAACACAATATTTAATATAGCTGCCGAACAAATTTCCTACGCGTTGCATACAACGTAGGAAGACGTGACGTCATAACTTGTTAGCCGTTAGTATGGAGCGTTTTCGGGTGAGTCCAATTTTGTGCATTTCAAACTGTGATATCTCGGGCAGTTTCATGCTAGCGTAATAATTCTTATACAAATGTTTTTTTAGGGGTAATTTATGTAACATAAAATAAAAAAATAGTCAACATGCCTATTGTCAACACCGAGGCATTAGCTATCTTACCTCTCTAAACTGCTGGAACACAACAATTTTTAAATTGTTGTTATGGCGTGTCAGACTTCAGGTAACTGAGTACAAATTCTATCCCCTTCCTGGGAATCGAACCCGGGACCTCTGCGTCTTACACGTGTGGATGAACCACTAGACCACAAAACAAACTTATTGACGCAATTGAGATTAAATCCAGCATAATGGAAGCTGATAACGCAATCTGATACAGCAGCATCTGCATCGTCTGTGTTTTAATCAAAAAGAGTCTGACTCGCGCACGAAGGGTTCCGTAAAAAAACCGGCCAAGTGCGTGTCGGGCCACGCGCAGTAGGGTTCCGTAGGTACATTATACCATACCATATTTTAATACCGCTATCATTTTTCGTCTGAAAAAATAACTTTGTTTTTCACAGTGTTTGTATGAATAACAAAGTTATATTTGCGGTTTTGGAAAATGTACTATATCTCGAAAACTGATTACTGTATCTCGTTCAAAACAATTTTCGTTGAAAGTATTTATTAAGATCTATAGTTTATATTTTTTTAAAATTTTTCACCCTCTTACTTTAAAAGTTAAAGGGGGGGGGACACACATTTTACCACTTTGGCGGCATATATCTTTCAAACGGTTGACTTTAAAAAAAAATAGTCTTAGAAACCTCAATGTGATTTTTAAAGACCTATCTATAGACACCCCACAAGTATTGGTTTGATGAAAAAAATATTTTCAGTTTCAGTTCCATGTATGGGGAGCCCCCCCTTAATCTTTTATTTTTTTTATTTTTGTATAAAAATCGTAAAGCGGTTCACAGAATACACCTACCTACTAAGTTTCAACTATGTAGTCTTAATACTTTTGGAATAAAGTGACTGTGACATACGGACGGACAGACAGACAGACAGACAGACAGACAGACAGACAGACATGACGAATCTATAAGGGTTCCGTTTTTTGCCATTTTGGCTACGGAACCCTAAAAAAACACGTTGGCTGTATGGGAGGGGAGCCCCCCTTAAATATATTTTATTCTGTTTTTATTTTAGTATTTGTTGTTATAGCGGCAACAGAAATACATCATCTGTGAAACTGACTTTCAACTGTCTAGTTAACACGGTTCATGAGAGACAGCCTGGGGCCGTACCGGCTAACGAATCGATTATCGAAAAGTCTGCTGGGTTTTAACTTAAAACAGAAAAATCAAAGTAAGGAATTTCGTCTTGTACTTTTTGTTGACGCAATTTGGAAGATAACGATGTTCGTGTGACATCATGAATTGGAGTTCGCCATTTTCGCCCAATTGGGGCTCGATTTATCTGTTTTAATTTGAAACCCAGCAGACTTTTCGATAATCGATTCGTTAGCCGGTACGGCCCCTGGTGCCAACTAGGGTTGCCAGATGGTCGGGATTCGCCGGGATTCTCCCGAAATTTCAAGTGATCTCCCGACTCCCGAAAAATCTAAAAATCTCCCGAAAAATCAGCTGTTCCGAAAGTTCACGGGTGAAACCACAGAGTACAAGATTAGTGGATAAAATTGACTAAAGATCGCGCTGCGCGGCCATTTTGTTTTACTATAGACAGGCAAGAGTACAATATTAGTGGATGAAACAGACCGAAAATCGCGCTGCGCGGTCGTTTTTTTTAGAATTGACAGGCAAGATTAAAACTTACAAGATTAGTGGATTAAACCGACTAAAAATCGCGCTGCGCGGCCGTTTTCTTACTACTTATATATGTACAGGCATTTAAGTTACATTTTTATTATAAATATTTATTTCTCCCGACAACAACCGCAAAATCCCGACATTTTCAAATTTTCTCCAGATATTTTGGACTTCCGATCTGGCAACCCTATGCCAAACAGACAGATAGACGACGGACGGTGGAGTCTTCTTAGTAATAGTAGGGTCCCGTTTTTACCCTTTGCGTACGGAACCCTAAAAAGACTTTTCATCAGTTGGTATAATTAAGCAGCTTGGCGCCTGGTGAATATGCGATTGCGAGAGTCGTCACATGTTATTTTGAACCGCAACAAATGTGCAGATTAATGTAGGTCAAGAAATTCTTGCTTTAATTCTGTTGCAGTTTCGCAGTCTCTCTCGTTTAACGAGACCATCTTCAAGTTGAGGTTAATCGACTGAATTGCTTTGTCTGGCGATGGTATAATAAAATCTTGGAAGTAACTGTACCTGAGAGTCACAAAGGCGAAGGTCTTTCTAAAAGCAATTGTAAATACCAAGAAATATATGAACCTAGTTCTTTGCCTTTTAGTGAAATGTCAAACTACGTAAAAGTTCTTTGTGGTTCTTCACTCATGCTTGTTGTTAAAGGTTATAATATAAGGTCACCTATTAATTTATGGCCCTTAGATGATCGAAGTTCAACAATCAACATGTTGCAATGAAGAATGCTTCACTAAATTTATTTTTTGGGGTTTTAAATTCTGTAGTTATAGTTTTGGTTATTCTTTCTCCTTGCTGTAATTCTTTCAATGATATTTCGTTTTAATCTCCTGTAAAATCTATAAAATAATTCTGTTTAATCAGCCAATAAGTATTGCCGTATTGACTCGCTCCTTTATAACATAGTACCGATTTTTTCAGACGACCATCTCGTTGCCAACGTAACAATTGTACTTCGATCACGTTTTTACTGATAAAACAACAAATATAAAGATAACATATATGATTTACAAGCTCCATACAATTATTACCTGTCCATATTATCACCTTCATTATCTACCTGTGAAACACTCGTGGCAGCACACATAATATTATACTAAGTATTACAATAATAGTTTTTAGTGAGATACAAAATAAAATTTGTACTAGGTATTACAGTACTAGGCACGTATCTTGAAATTTTTTTGACGGAGTGGGGATAAGTTCGCGCATGTGCTCTTGCGAGCGACCAATAGCGCGCGCCCCTCTCCCGCCGCCCGCGCCCCTCACCGTTACGCATACCCAAAATACGCGTTTCGCGCAATCCCCACCCGATTTCAAGTTATATGCCTCGTACTGTACTTTATTTAACTTAACCGTACGAAGTTGCCAGCTACTATTTATTCTGTTTTTTAGAAATTATGTTCAAAAACTGATTTCTGTCACGCAGAAAAATTTTCTCTAACATATTATCATTTTTCCAAAAATATTCTACAGAATTAAAACTATGAAGATTTTCTCCAGAAAAAAATAATAGTAAATAGATCAATTATCCCACTATATAGATTAATAAACTTATCAAACATTTTGGTCGTGGTTGTTAAAAAATGTTTTGTGTCACATAACACGGTGGACCTGCAAAGTTATGTTTAAATGAGTTTGCACAGCACAATATTTTTTTAACACAGTTACTAGACAAAAATATTTGACAAGTTTATTATTCTATATAATGAAATAACTGGGCTATTCACTATTTTTTTTTCTGGGGCAAATCTTCATAGTGTTAATTCTGTAGAGGATTTTCGAACAAATGGTAGAAAAAATTTATCTCGTGAAAATATAAACATTTTTTTAACATAGTTACTAGACAAAAATGTTTAACATGTTTATTATTTTATATATAGTGGAATAACTGGGCTATTAATTAGTATTTTTTTCCGAGGATAATCTTTATAGTTTTAATTCTGTAGAGGATTTTCGAAAAAAATTGTAGAAAACATTTCAGCACGTGTTTCGTACTTTACACAAACATAGACCTTCTCGCTCACGCATACGGTGTAGGCTTGGTTGCAAGAGTTTGATAGATAATAGGTAGTGGCCATATTAATCGGCTGGCCATATTTGACCCAGGTACCTTATTTCTACTAGGGTTGCCACTTTTTTTAGACAAATAGAGTATTTTTTCATTAATGTTGAACAAAAATAAACTACTCAGCATAAATAAATAAAAAGCGTAAGTATATATTAAGTATCTATTCTTAAAAACCAGTTTATTTAGTCTCATAAGTATTCACGAACAGAAACAAGCCAATAACAGTCAAGAGTTACGTAAATGGAGTAAGTATTTTTGCTGCCGTAGATTATCGCCTAACTAACCTACACGAAGTAGAGGACAATACATGACAATACTCTATTTTAGAGTGCGGGTGGCAACCCTAATTGCTACTGTTTATGTTTAACTGTTCCGATACTACTCAAAACCATCGTTAACTAATTATGTAAGACTTTTTTAATAACATAATTTTAAATCATTTGTTTTTATGCGGAATATAAATAAATATTGTTCATGATGGCACAGTAGCCTTTTTGTAGTCTTTATGCGCAAAGATATAAATTTTTTCCTTCTAAAATCGCAATGAAACCGTAAAAGAGACACTGTTTATTATTAAACTATTCGTTCAAAATTGGCGTTAAAAGTTTTCGCAAAGTTTATAGTCACTGTCACATTTTTTTATTAACACTACCATTTTTGTTTAGTTATCATCCCGTGTACCTTAAAACTTTGCAAATCACATTAGTTATGCAGTAAAATGTTTAGAAAAAAATACAAAAAAAAAAACAGAATAAATAGTAGCTGGCAACTTCGTACGGTTAAGTTAAATAAAGTACAGTACGAGGCATATAACTTGAAATCGGGTGGGGATTGCGCGAAACGCGTATTTTGGGTATGCGTAACGGTGAGGGGCGCGCGCCCCTCTCCCGCCGCCCGCGCCCCTCACCGTTACGCATTTTATTTATTCTGTTTTTTTTTTTGTATTTTTTTCTAAACATTTTACTGCATAACTAATGTGATTTGCAAAGTTTTAAGGTACACGGGATGATAACTAAACAAAAATGGTAGTGTTAATAAAAAAATGTGACAGTGACTATAAACTTTGCGAAAACTTTTAACGCCAATTTTGAACGAATAGTTTAATAATAAACAGTGTCTCTTTTACGGTTTCATTGCGATTTTAGAAGGAAAAAATTTATATCTTTGCGCATAAAGACTACAAAAAGGCTACTGTGCCATCATGAACAATATTTATTTATATTCCGCATAAAAACAAATGATTTAAAATTATGTTATTAAAAAAGTCTTACATAATTAGTTAACGATGGTTTTGAGTAGTATCGGAACAGTTAAACATAAACAGTAGCAATTAGGGTTGCCACCCGCACTCTAAAATAGAGTATTGTCATGTATTGTCCTCTACTTCGTGTAGGTTAGTTAGGCGATAATCTACGGCAGCAAAAATACTTACTCCATTTACGTAACTCTTGACTGTTATTGGCTTGTTTCTGTTCGTGAATACTTATGAGACTAAATAAACTGGTTTTTAAGAATAGATACTTAATATATACTTACGCTTTTTATTTATTTATGCTGAGTAGTTTATTTTTGTTCAACATTAATGAAAAAATACTCTATTTGTCTAAAAAAAGTGGCAACCCTAGTAGAAATAAGGTACCTGGGTCAAATATGGCCAGCCGATTAATATGGCCACTACCTATTATCTATCAAACTCTTGCAACCAAGCCTACACCGTATGCGTGAGCGAGAAGGTCTATGTTTGTGTAAAGTACGAAACACGTGCTGAAATGTTTTCTACAATTTTTTTCGAAAATCCTCTACAGAATTAAAACTATAAAGATTATCCTCGGAAAAAAATACTAATTAATAGCCCAGTTATTCCACTATATATAAAATAATAAACATGTTAAACATTTTTGTCTAGTAACTATGTTAAAAAAATGTTTATATTTTCACGAGATAAATTTTTTCTACCATTTGTTCGAAAATCCTCTACAGAATTAAAACTATGAAGATTTGCCCCAGAAAAAAAAATAGTGAATAGCCCAGTTATTTCATTATATAGAATAATAAACTTGTCAAATATTTTTGTCTAGTAACTGTGTTAAAAAATATTGTGCTGTGCAAACTCATTTAAACATAACTTTGCAGGTCCACCGTGTTATGTGACACAAAACATTTTTTAACAACCACGACCAAAATGTTTGATAAGTTTATTAATCTATATAGTGGGATAATTGATCTATTTACTATTATTTTTTTCTGGAGAAAATCTTCATAGTTTTAATTCTGTAGAATATTTTTGGAAAAATGATAATATGTTAGAGAAAATTTTTCTGCGTGACAGAAATCAGTTTTTGAACATAATTTCTAGACAAAAATGTTTAACCAGTTTATTTTTCTATATAATGCAATAACTAAGCTATTTACCAGCATTTTTTTCTGGGGCAAATCATCATAGTTTTAATTCTGTAGAGGATTTTCGAAAAAAAATTATTGTATAGAAAATTTCGCCACGCAACACAAAACATTTTGTAACACAGTTACTAGACAAAAATGTTTAACAAATTTATTATTCTATATAGATAAATAACTGGACTATTCACTATTATTTTTTTATGGGGCAAAGTTTGATAGAGTTAATTCTGTAAAGGATTTTCGAAAAAAAAGATAAAGAAAAATTGCCACGCAATAAAAACATATTTTTTTAACATAATTACTAGACAAAGATGTTTGATAAGTTTATTATTCTATATAATGGGATAACTGGGCTATTTACCGTTATTTTTTTCTGAGGTAAATCTTCACACTTTTAATTCTGTAGAGGATTTAAGAAAAAAAAAACCGGCCAAGTGCGTGTCGGGCCACGCGCCATAGGGTTCCGTAGTTACCTTATACCATACCATATTTAATACAACCTATCATTTTTCGTTTGCAAAAATAACTTTGTTTTTCACAGTGTTGGTATGAATGACAAAGTTATATTTGCGGTTTTGGAAAATGTGCTATATCTCAAAAACTAATTACTATATCTCGTTCAAACCAATTTTGGTTGAAAGTGTTTATTAAGATATACAGCATATATTTTTTTTAGATTTTTCACTCTCTTATTTCAAAAGTTAAAGGGGGGGGGGGGGGGGGACACACATTTTACCACTTTGGCGGTGAATGTCTTTCAAACGGTTGACTTTGAGAAAAAGTTTTCTTAGAAACCTCAATGTCATTTTTAAAGATCTATCTGTAGACACCCAACACGTGTTGGTTTGAAGAAAAAAATTTTTTTCAGTTTCAGTTCCATGTATGGGGAGCCCCCCCTTAATCTTTTATTTTTCTTAGTTTTGTATTAAATTCGTTAAGCGGTTAACAGAATACATCTACCTACCAAGTTTCAACTGTGTAGTCTTAATACTTTCGGAATAAAGTGGCTGTGACATACGGACAGACAGACAGACAGACAGACAGACAGACAGACATGACGAATCTATAAGGATTCCGTTTTTTGCCATTTAGGCTACGGAACCCTAAAAAATGGAAGAGAAAATTTCGCCACGCCACACAAAAAAAAATTTTTTTAGCTAGTTACTAGACAAAAATGTTTAACAAGTTTATTATTCTATATAGGGGAATGGCTGGGCTATTCACCGATATTTTTTTTCTGAAGCAAATCTTCATAGTTTTAATTACATAGTAGTTTATTTCAATTTACTGCTTCAATTCTACAAAATAAAAAAAAATATTTATTTGAAATTCGTATTTTATCTAATTATTTCATAAACTATAGTATCTACAAAAACAATTGTTTGCTAAAATCTGTTGTTAAGGATATTACCTACCATATGACAGTTTATTTGTTTAAATCGAACAAGTGGTTATTGAGAAATTAGCCAAACTCTGATAACCGAGTTTTGCACTTCCCCCCCCCCCCCCCTTCCCACCACTTTATAATGCGACAACCGCTATATTATTGTTCAGGAGATCATGCTGAAGACAATGATACCAGTTGTCGGTAGAGCACTCGCTTGTCCGACGGGATTTCAATTTTGAAGGCCTGGCCTCTCCTCTATATGGCCAAACTATGGGCATATTTACCTACACTATCGGAAATATGGCCAATTTCCCATTTTGTTTTTTTTTTCTATACAAACGGCACATGAGTTAGCAGACTTAAGTCGTAGGCAAGTATGAGAAAATAATCGTCAAAGCTTAAGGTGGCCATATTTGACCCAGGTACCTTATTTAACCAGCAATATAGGACCGTGCCGGCTTGTTGCAACTATTATATGGCTTATTTCAAGTTTCTTTTGTCTCTGTAACTTGCTTGAATCAGTATGTTAATGTAGTCATGTCGAGATTTATGACTAAAATAGATTGATTTGGTGGACTAATGCCATGAGAACTCGCCCCATACAAAGTAGAAACTTAATAATGTCATTTTTATGATTTCATCAAAAACATCCGAGGCATTTTTTTTTACAAATTCTTCGACCCTTTAAACTTAATCTTTTAATCTTCAGGATGCAAGTAAGACCTATGTTGCAACACCAGGCTGAACGGACCAAACTTGTAAAGATATCGTTTGTGTTGTTAAGATAACAAATCTTTATCGTTTGTAACAAATCATTCGACCAGCAAATATTGATTTTGAAATATTTCCTCTTTATATACTATCTTATGGATAGTCGTACTTCTATCTCTAGGAAAATGACGCGAAGTAGTTTCTCACCATCTTGACAGCAAAACAATTAAAGAACTTGGGCAAAGGCATAGCCGTCAAGACACTGGTTAATCAAAACCTTGGCTATAGACCGTGAAAGTGTGGCATCACATGATGGTGGTGTGAACTCCACTTAACATTTTGGTTAAAAACAACCATATGAAACAAGCAAGTTTCTCTTCTTTAGACATGGAATTACACCCAGCCAGGAGCAAAACAATACGACTTCCTAAAATCAAAATAACAATAATTTGAAAACACAGCAAAAGTGCCAACATTCTCTTCTTTGCTTTTACCCAAATGTACAGCTCGCCCAACATAACTTGAACCAAACCATAGACATGTAGCTTGCGCAGTAGCAATTTTCAGTACAAAAATTGTAGTGCGCTGGTCACGTGGTACTAAAAACCGGCCAAGTGCGAGTTGGACTCGCGCACGAAGGGTTCCGTACCAAAAAACGGCAAAAAAATTACGTTTGTTGTATGGGAGCCCCCCTTTAATATTAATTTTATTCTGTTTTTAGTATTTGTTGTTATAGCGGCAACAGAAATACATCATCTGTGAAAATTTCAACTTTCTAGCTATCACGGTTCATGAGATACAGCCTGGTGACAGACAGACAGACGGACAGCGGAGTCTTAGTAATAGGGTCCCGTTTTTACCCTTTGGGTACGGAACCCTAAAAATTGGATCAAGTTATGAAGCTGTACGTCATAGCTTCAACTGCAATGACGAAGGAATAACATGGACCTGACATACCTACGAAAAAAGCGTGGATACCTACTTCGTTGTTCTCCATTCAAACGCAACTAAACATGGCGGCTTAGCTTAGTGTACATACACCTTATGTAAACAGCATAGAGTCGAAATTGTAACATGTAAACGCAACACAATATGGCGGACACTGCACGCGTCTGACGTCACGATCCTTTGTTATTGCAGTTTGTGCCACTTCCATAGGTTTCCTTTTTCTGAGTTCCACTGTCTATGAGAAATCAAAAGGCGGTAAATCTTGGCGCCAAATCTCAAGCCATCAAAATATTCGTATCATAAGACGTGTTGAAACCGTTAGTGGCGAGATGTCTCGTGGTTCTAATGAACATAAGTGGCTGCTTGCTGCATTAACGGGGTCGGCGACCTGCAGGTCGGTTGGTGTGACCTCTGCAACAAAAGCCAGCGGCTAACATTGTAGAAGTTTCTTAGTTGCGGTGTCAAAATCCAGCCCCCCCTAGCATGACCACCGAAACGCGATATGATATATAAAAGACGATGGATTATCGAAAAACGCTACATCACGCGATATTATCGTGTGGTGGTCATAGCAGGGGGGCTGTGCGCTGACCATCAGCTATCTTTTAATGTCCCCACTGCTGGGGCACAGGCCTTCCTTATAGGAGGACTAAGGAGGATGGGCCATAACACACCACGCGAGCCCAATGCGGACTGGTGGGTGATAAGAACTGCAAATGCAGCCGGGGTCAACGGCTTAACGTGCCTTCCCAAGCACGGAGGAGCTCGAGATAAAAAATTTTTGGTCACCCATCCCATGACCGACCCTTGCGAAAGTTGCTTAACCTCCGCAATCGCTGGGCCAGGCGCTATACCACTGTGCCACCGAGCTCCTCAATGTGTATGTGATGTAATTGGTACCTATCATAAAACCTTTTGGTACTTAACTAATTGGGGACAATATTTGTACGATATCTGATACCTACCTTCTTCGGAATTTCCTGTGATAGAATAACTTGGCTGTTGATTAGATTGTATCTAATCTCATATCTATCAGGATTAAGGTGGAAAGATTGCGGCTCAATATTGAACTTTTGATGCGTCAGCAGGATTGCGAATCTGTACCAATCGCTGTAATGTTATCCCAGCTTCCTGGTTCAATCGAACGTCAATGTAGGAAAACAAGCCTTATTCAGTTTTTCTTTTAGATTGGTTTCCGTGTGAGAAGACCCTGGGGCTCTATTTTTAAATCGCTCGTATGACATAGTTTTGTCGCATGCGACTTAAATCACACTCGTCTTCCAAGTCGCATGACGCCGTTTTTCCGTATTTTTGAATCGTTCGTTTCCGGTGCTGCCAATATAAACGAAATGTTGGATTTTATCCGTTCCACGAGAAAACTGGTAGTTACCGCAACGAAAACGAAACGTAATATCCATGTTTCTATTGGCTGTTATATAAATATCTTTGTTTTTAGTAGAAAAGAATATCGCTCGCCCTCGCCGTGCCATATCGCTCGACTGCAAACGAGTGCCCTCACCCACTCGTTGCGCTCGAGCGATTCAAAAATATGGAATGTCAAATGTCGAACGAAAATCAGTAGAAACCAATCGCTCGACGCCAGCCGAACGATTCAAAAATAGGGCCCCTGTTCTTTAGTTGTTTTGACTTACATAACAAAGTGTTTAATAATAATTGTTTGTGGGTGGGCCTGGTGACCTGTGTCACAGGTTTCTTTTCTGAAACCTACTTCGGGCACCAGTCCATCACAAGTTTAGTAACCTTCCATGTGTAGCTTCTAATTACCACTTAAGTCCTTTATTTGTGATGGGAAAATAAATAAACAAACATTTTATTTTATTTATTATTTATTTAATGCTGATTTCTATTATTCCGATAAAATATTGTAAATATAACGAGCCATACCGTTAAACAAAATAAATTTCAATTACAGATTGACTTCAATCAATAACACTTGACATTGTTTTTAAAATGTACAGTATGCCCATTATACCCGTACCTACACCGAGTACGAAAGCAAAAGTAATAATATTCAATAGATGTATCGCACAACAACGCTGGCAACATCGTTAACATTCCATTAACCAATGCACCAGTGGTATTTAGGGCGATGGCAGTACTTTTGACAACATGAACATGATATCACAAATAACATACGGGTGATGGGTGATTCTTCATACGAGTGAGATCCATGAGCTGTTTTAGGTTTAAGCTGTCCTTTGCAGTCTATTTTGAAAATTAAAACATTGCATTTTCTGAAGACAAACATTTATACCAACAGGGTGGAAAAAGAGGTAGTTGAAGGGAAAGTACCCACCCTAAATGTTGATGATTGCAAATTTTACTAAAAGGAAAAATTTTTTTTATACTTAATAAGTAAAACTGAATTCAAAGATTTTTGAAAAAAAAAATAAGAAGATTATGTAGGCATGGCACAACATTTTTTTTGTACTAAACTACTTAAATTTATATATCTTTCTTGGAAGATACTTTAGTTATTTACAAGAAATTTACCCTTAAGTCCTTAGAGCATTAAACTCTTATTAAACTTAAATCGTTCACCCTATCGATTGTGTCATAAAAGTACAAGATGTTATTTTTCGGATTTTAGTCCATTCGGTTCCCGGCTGAGATGAGACAAGCGATTTTTTAAAAATCTTTGAAAATAGAGGTTACTTTCCATCCAACTACCGTCTTTTTATCCACCCTGTAAGTATTGCTTAGAATGGATAGACCATTGAGGTAATAAATGTACTTACAGTTGCATCATCATGAATTTAGTATATACTTCCCTTCTTCACTTGCATAGACAGACAGTATGTAAAGTACCTTTTTAAATAAAAAAAACATGGATCTGATGTTTCTAGCCAATCTTCGATGGTTTGCCGCGCGCAGTCGATACGCGGCTTAAAGAATCACCGTGGATAAAACAGAACAGACTGATGATGGATACGACCGATTGTTTGTGGATTGGAATGAATCTCGTAAGTCGTACCTATTCTTTTGATGTGTTTGGCGGTAAATCAAGCTAGCTAGGTGAATCACGGCAGGTGACGCAATGGATGACTACGTACATGATAGCAATATTAGTGCTTGTTTGCTTGCACATCTTACTAATTGGTCTGTGATCATACATGCATAAGAAATAAAGTAAAACAGCATTTTCTGTAAATTGAGGGGTATAGCATCAAAGACAGCTAAGTGCCATTCATTACGAAAATGAACTGAGTATTACGTCATCTAGGGATTTTTTGTTTTAACTATTTTTTCTTTTATTTTAGAAACAAATACAGATAAAGGCCTTTAAATTGCGATTAAAAATTGGGTTCAAAGGCAGCTTAGGCCCGCCCATACTAAAGTGAACCACGTGATTACTGAAGAAAACTAAAAGACATTTTCCTCTTCCTGTCAATTTGACATTTATGCACTTAGCTGTTTTTGATTCTATTCTTAGAGTAGGACGGGCTTCGGGACGAAGCCGTCGCTGCTCGAAGATTCTATTACTCTAAATTCTTCTAGTAGAGTAAACAGTGGGAAACTTGTATGAAAGTTTGTTGCCAAACGCCAACCTACATTCAGTTGTTCATCAGAAGAAATAGAAATTATCTTTCCTTGCCGTAATTTGGGTAATGATTTCATTATTTGGCGTCAATACACTTGACTTTTTAGCGTTTTGCAATAATAAGAGATGAGCTATCCGTCCGTTTTTATCATTCGTTTCAAATCATGAATCACTGTTATTCTAATTTGTTCAAACACTTTCTATTGGCTTTTATGATCATTTTCATGATGTAAATAGCTGATTTCATATCAGTCACTTATTTGTTTGCTCTATGAAGTGGTATATAATAATAATAGTCCGCTGCCAGTGTTGCCAGACTTAATCGTTTTTATGACTCATTGTTTGATGTTTCTTGACTATTCAATTGTCATGTAATGCTAATTAAGTCATAAAGCAGTCTGCAAGTGTAGTTTGGTAGAGATTCTGCAGAGATTGTGAATATTTACATACAGAATCTCTACAAAGAGATGGAGAACTCTTTTCTCTCTTCTTTCATCTCTTCTCACATCCTTCAACTAACCGGCGAGGACTGGTTGGTACTTGCCAGCAAGTTATGTCGTACTTGATAAATGGGTTTAGTCGACAACTGCCATATTCTACAAATGCCACATGACATGAGTATAAACGCCTCATTCTACAAACACCAGATACTACAAAATGCCATCTTTAATCTGCCACATTGTCTACTGTCGCTACTTATTGTGTAATTATGACGTGTCTATAGTTCGTTCGCTTAAAGTGTCGGTACACCCGCAAGCACTTGTGTTCAGAGACAGGAATACCGGTAACAAACACAACCTTTCACTACGGCACTTCTATGTAAACTGCCAAAATCCAAATTCACTTGCGGCGCCGGACGCGGTATCCTTTGTTTATGCGGATTGCGGCGGCATCCTTTGACAAGAAGCGGCACGTGCAAAGGCGGCGCTATAAAAGAGCGACACTATCTAAGCGAACGGACTTTAATAAAGATGTCTGAACCAAGAAGCTGTTTATGTATTTAACTAGGTATTTGGGTGTGGCGCTACTCTGCAGTAGGTGAATTTACATAAAAATTGATGACACTAAAAACATCTCGGTTGAAATCCTCAACACCGTAAAACTGTTTGAAAACTATAATTGCTATACTCGTATGTCCACATTGTCCACGTGTGGGCTTCACTGCCTATTAACGGGTCACTGGCACAAATGCAAATTGCGTACCCATCGCCAGCTGTCTAACCTTTAGTCAGGGCTACCTTCAGGTTTATTTGAATTTTGAATTCGTACGGAAAATTAAAAAATCTTCATTCAAAATGTCTATATTAAAATTTTATACGACGAAAGATTGTTGGGTCTTCTGAAATGCTCCTCCGAAAATTTTTGATTTGAATTTTTGACCTCGACCGATTTTAAATTACGAAGATAACTCGTAATTTGGACTTTATCAAAAATTTTAGAGCATCTTTAGCTAGCTAAAATATCGAGCTTATGTTATTGAAACAACGAGAATGCTAAAAATTGCAAAATCTTTATAAGTATAAGCTTGAGAAAACATAATACTACATATCGTACTTATATGCTTAGAGACATCGTCGTATAGTATTAGAGGTGACAAATTGACAACCCTGACGAAAACTAAAAGGCTTTCTTCGACGGAAATGGTCGCGAGAGGATCGTCACTTCCGGTCGTTAGTTAGGTTAGATTGGGTAGTTTTGTTGGTTCGCCATGCGGTTGCATGTAGTAAAAGCCTTCAATATAGGTACTAGTAGATAACCTACTTCCTACTAATATTATAAATGTGAAAGTTTGAGGGTTTGGATGTTTGGATGTTTAGATGTTTGGATATTCGTTCCTCAATCACGCAAAAACTACTGAACGGATTTGGTTGGAATTTGGTACACAGATAGAATAACCTACACTGGCCTGCAAAATTAAAAGTACTACAGAGGCCTATTTTCATACAAACGAGGTAACTTTGATGCTTTGCTTCTCCGCCCAGGATTAAACGGGGTGTGATTTGATAATGGCCATTCAAAGACTAAATGGAGGAGGCCCAGATCGCTAAAGAAACCCAACGGATTAGAGGAGTCGTTTACACCAGAGACCGAACGGACTTTTTAGTGTTACATTTTCCATACTTTTGATGTAATTTTAACTTGTTATTTTTTTAAGTTCAACCCTGACCTAAACGACTCTTCTAATCCGTTGGGTTTCTTAGCGACCTGGGCCTCCTCCATTTACTCTTTGAATGGCCATTATCAAATCACACCCCGTTTAATCCTAGACGGAGAACCAAAGCATCAAAGTTACCTCGTTTGTATGAAAATAGGCCTCTGTAGTACTTACTTTTGCAGGCCAGTGTAGATTAAAACATAGAATTATTTTTATTTCGATATTCCCACGAAAACGGGAACCACACGGGTGAAACCGCGGGCGGCCGCTAGTATGATTATAATAATGACGAAGCTATGATTGTAATAATGACGAATAAATTTGTGCTATCATCATTGACGACATTGTGACCGCAATCGTTTTGAGGACGAATATAAAAACATAGTATACAATACATACTATACAATACAATGCGATCGATGACGATCCTAGGAAATGACCAATAACATTGTATGATTCTGATATTTATTAACAATACATACCTCCAGGTTATCCTCAATGACAATGATTAGTTTAATTTTTTAACTCGGCTAACTTTCAAAAACATTAAACGAAACGCGAACGGAACTGATAGATGCATTTGTAATCACTCTCCAAATTTTAAGGATGGGTTCAGTCCATGAAACTGAACAACTTTCTCCATGAAACATGTGTCGAAATACGCCAAAAAATTTCGGTCATCTCTTTGATTTGTATGAAAAGTATTTTTTTTTTACATATTTGACCCTATGTTTCTTAGAGAAAGTTGTTCAGTTTCATGGACTGAACACATCCTTAAAATTTGGAGAGTGATTTCAAATGCACCCTGTATAATGCAATGAAAAACAGGTATTTTTAGGGTTCCGTACCCAAAGGGTAAAAACGGGACCCTATTACTAAGACTCCGCTGTCCGTCTGTCTGTCTGTCTGTCTGTCTGTCACCAGGCTGTATCTCCTGAACTATGATCTCTAGAAAGTTGAAAATTTCACAGATGATGTATTTCTGTTGCCGCTATAACAACAAATACTAAAAACAGAATAAAATTAATATTTAAGGGGGGCTCCCATACAACAAACGTGATTTTTCTGCTGTTTTTTGCTCGATATTAATAACAACAACAGGTAGACAGTTGAAATTTTCACAGATGATGTATTTTTGTTGCCGCTATAACAACAAATACTAAAAACAGAATAAAACTAATATTTAAGGGGGGCTCCCATACAACAAACGTGATTTTTTTGCCGTTTTTTTGGTACGGAACCCTTCGTGCGCGAGTCCGACTCGCACTTGGCCAGTTTTTTTATTAGACAAACGTCAAATCTATTCCCTATCGAACTTTTGGAATTGACGTACGTCTGGTTATCGCTATCCATAGCGTTTCCAAATGTCAAATTCAAACATTTTTACTTGGCGAATGTTTATCGCTTTTACAAATATGAGATTTTATAATAAAACATTTTACAGACCTCCTTTCAATTAAAAGTTTAATTTTATTGAAAATTATACAAAAGCTTATAATACTCTAGCTAGCCATTATAATTTCTCCTTTAGCGGCTTTACGTGAATCGTGAAGAGATTTTATTCCATTTCCTAAGAATAACCAAGTCGGGTTGCGTAAAACTACACGGTGAGAATGCTATTTTCGTCACAAGAAACGGATTTCTTACGAAAGTCGACTTCGTTGATAGCGCATTGATGTTAACCTTCTATTTATGATATTGTAGATATAGACTTCTTAATTTCTGAAGTTTTCATAACTTCAGATCAAAAAAATATATGACTTTCAAAAGGTTTTTAACCGCCTCAGTGGTCTAGAGTGGTTTGCCTACCTGTCTACGAGTAGGATACCACCATCTTACCCAAGTCTGACGCCATAACTACAATTTAAAAATTGTTCTGTTTCGGCAGTTAGAGGTAAGGTAGCCAGTTCCTCAATGGTGAGGATTCCGTGTGTTGTGCGCTTAAACTTTCAGCCTTCATCATCATCATCATCATATTATCAGCCGCACGACACCCACTGCTGGGTATAGGCCTCCTCTAAGGATCTCCACGACGATCGGTCTTGCGCTGCCCGCATCCAGTGTCTTCCGCGATCTTCACTAGATCGTCGGTCCACCTTGTCGGGGGCCTACCCTTAGCCTTATCGTCACTTAATATCAGGTGAGGTGATGGTCATCTCGTTGTGGATAAAAAAAGATCCTGTCTTGCCCCAATAAGACTTGGTGCGGACTAACTCTGAAAAGAATTTAAATGCATAACATGAAAGTGCTGACGACAGTTAATGTAATGGAAAGACCACAGAAACGATACATTAGATTAGATTATCGACGCTGGTGGGGAATTATAATAATTTAAAGAGAATAGTTGAAAGCAGGTTTAAAGAGAGTGTATTATGAGCTAATGTTGATAAGGAAAAAATGAACATGCTCCGATGAGCGCCGACTACAAATAAATTTGAACCAGGAAAGAAACAATTAGGATAAAATTAAGTTATGGCTTTCTGTCTCATCTGTGACTTTGAAACAGGTGGCTATAAGGTTTTCTCATAATAGAGACGCTTCAAACTACAATGCCAATGTTCCTTCTTTATTAATGCGTCATCATCTAACTAAATGTTACTCATGATGTACTGTATGTTCCCTTCTCTCACTGATCTATTTTAATTTTTTTATGGCACTTCAATTTAGCTGACGATTGCGCTTGCGCCTGGGCGTAAATAGTCTTATTTGTGATGATATTTGGGTGGGCTAAGCTTCGATGTTTGCTTTCCATGCGCTCTGCACGCTTTCTCGTTAAAAGCCTCTTTGTATGCGGTGCGTGTGCGCAGACATTTTCAATAACTTAGACCCACCTCGGTATTTGACGTTTGGTTGAAGTAAAGAAAGTTATAAAGTGTATTTTATTATTCTGTATTTTTTTTCTCACAGCATTATACCAATATGCATCCTGTTTATTGTTTTTTTTTTAAACTTGCCTGTGAATTAGCAGGTTAAATAAAACTAAATAGGTAGAAGCCATAAATTTCTGCACTTTTTTTGGTCTGGGAATATTGTTTCTATTGTTGCCAGCCATTGTGTCTTAGTACAAAACTGACTAAATTTTAATACTTAAAATATAATTTAAAAGATTAAGGCCAGCTGATAAAGCAGCAAGTGGGTATAGTGTTATAATAAAATTGAGTCAATAGCATCGATTTTATCTATCAGCTGATAATAACACTCAATAGAATCGATAATAAAGTGATAATACAGGTAACCTGCTGATTTGTGAATAGTCTGCCTACGTGTCTTGTAAATAAAATATATTGCTAAGGAATTGGAAATAAAAGTAGTCGTAATTTACTAACTGTCGATGATACGACCTTTTAGTTAAATGTCTTTTGGGATGGCCGTCTATTTACCTCTTGAGCGCAGCGAAAATTTTTCTATTTCTATGATTTACCTACTATCTCCGCGAATCGGTAATGCGCTTAGCGGCCATGTTTTTAACCTCAATAACGAAAAATAATTGTCCTATTTTTATATACCTAGACCCTATCTTATTGAAAATAATATTATATTATCTATTAGTTTTGTTTAATGACATTTTTAGTTGCAGATGACGTTAACGTGGATGTTAATGTGACAAGGTTCCTGCACGTTAGAAATTGGCGGAGATAGCATCTGGAAAATGATTACTTACATTTTAGAATATTTATGAAATTCTCAAAAACAATATATTTGGATTTGACTTCATTACTAGTCACGATGCTAAATGTGCCCTATCCCATTTCATCCCACGCCCGCGGATCCCTACGAAAGTAAATGATACTTGCAAAATGGCGGATGACGTCAGGGCATCTCGGATGAATCATCTTGGGCAACAAAGCTATTAGGCTCGTCCTCACCTATTTTATGACTCACGACTGGTCCTTCGATACGCCATTATTGTCATCAACACAGAATATATTAAAGTACTACACTATTTAGTCATCTGTGGTAAACATACAGTTGGGAAATGAATATTTTAAGTTCGATGCGTCAGATCGGCGATAGTTTCGGCCTCGGGCACAGAATATACAGGGTTATTTGTAAAACATCAACAATCTCGCAGGAGTAGTTTACTATAACACCGTAAACAACAACATTTGTTCTACGACTCTTCCGAAAACAGACAAAAAAATCAACTTTTCATACAAATTTCGATTAGCTGTTCGGACATTTGTATGGGAAGTTTATTTTTTTGTCTGTTTTCGGAAAAGTCGTTGAACAAATGTTGTTGTTTATGATGTTGGCAATCTACTCGTAAATTGTTGGTGTTAGGTTACTTTGTTGATTATTTGCTGTGCGTGTGGCTTCAGGCAGAGAGCAGCATTAAATTAACCCCTCATTTGGGGCGTTCCTCGTAAAAGGTGACTTAATTAATAAGGTTGAATAAAACACCTATTTTGACCAGGGGGTTACCTATTACTCCCGAGGCGATCGAGTTCGAATAGATTAAACGTCAAAACGGTATTATGGAAACCGTTTTTAATGTACCTCCAAAAATAACAGATTTCTGACGTTTATTCGATTCTGATGTGAACTCGATCCCGTCGCGTCGCGAGTAAGAATCACCACCCTCAAAAAATCCCTAATTGATTCTCGTTATAAAATATCGGAAAATTCAATATTGACTTTCGGATAAGATATATCCAAGAGAGGATAGGGTAAGAATATGGTCAAGATGGTGATCTGATTGGTATCCAACCCGCGTACCAAATGAGTGATGATGTTAATATTGATTATAAAAAATTATGTTCAAAATTATCCATGTCTACGATGGTTAATGTAAGTGCATTGTGTAATAATATCATATGATTTGCTAAAGCAAAATAAGTGATACACAAATTCAATGCAAAACAATAGTCAAATGAGATCATCATGTTCAAATAAGACACCTCGCGTAGAAAAAATATTCTTTACGCAATCCTTTGATTAAATCGTTTTGTATTTTGTTAATATTAATATTGTTGACATTTTTATATGACTGTAAATAGACATTCATTACCATCATTCATCTACAAGACTCCCACTTTTGAGCACAGGAATCCCATTCTAAAACTATATTTTTAACTGTAATAGTTGTCACATAAAAGAAGAAAAATCGTTATCAGAATTATAAATCGCATATCCAAATTCAACGATAGGTAAATAGTTGAGATTTAGAACGACAATTTTCAAGTTTTTGACCAACAGAAGTTAACTAATTACTTACCATATTAATTTAATAGTCACATAGTTAATATTAAAGCCCATCAGCTCATAATAGTAGCAAAAACCCAGTGGAATCCAATGCTAATGATGATATTGATGATAAATAAAGAAGCCGAGATAGCTAACGGTGCATCAATACAGGTTGCTGCAAAGTAGGCTATAAGTGCATGGCATGTGAGTCCCAATTAATAACGAGTTTTATAGTTATAGTATTTTGGTACTAGTTATTTTTATTTGGTATGATGAAATGAAGCTCAGATGTTGAAGCTCAATCTTGATGTTCCGAATACATTCTGGGTGGGAGCCGATACAAAATAAGTAATCGTATTTGGGCGTTAAAATAATTTTAAAGCGGTTTATTTTTCCTGTTAGGTTCCTGAGTTCACATTACCCGATAATGTAACGTTTAATAATATATCCACAGGATATCAATTACTATTATGGTTAATTTGGTTTGCTGTATCATTTAATAGTCAATGCGAATGATTTACAGCAAGATATTAATCATCTCGTCACGTGGTGTGAGGCGAACGGAATGTACCTTAATCCTAATAAATGTGTCCAAATTAATTTGACTCGTAGTAATAGTAAGACAATACACTATAAATACAAAATTAATGACCTAGATCTGAATGAAGTCGAAACCGTTAAAGACCTTGGAATCATATTAGATAAAAAACTTACTTACATTCCACATATCGAGCATACTGTAAATAAGGCGTCGAGAACACTTGGTTTTGTGTTGAGAAATATAAAAGAATTTAAAAACCCGGTTACTAAATAACATTGTATAACAGCTTGGTTCGCAGTATACTAGAATATGGATCAACAATCTGGAGGCCTCACTATGCTAATCACATATTAAGAATTGAAAGGATACAGAAAAGGTTTTTGTGGCACTTGATTTACGCAGAAAGGGCGGCCAGGAGAGTGAGATCATACGAAGATAGACTTGAGCACTATAAGCTAAGCAATTTGGAAAAGCGCCGAGAGTTGTTGGAGTTGATGTTTTTCCTGAAGCTGATGACGAATGAAATAGATTGTCCCCAACTACTAAGCCTTATTAATCTCAAAATTCCTTTTCGCTATCCTCGTCATGCTGTTCAGAAGCTTTTTGAGATCCCGCCGCGCAGAACCAATTTCGGTCGAAACTCACCAATCCCACGCTTATGTAGAACATACAATCGGGTCAGTTCTGACTTAGATATTTCTTATCCCATTGCAAAAAATCGTAGACTGTTTGTAACCCTGCACCAGGACACGTAGTTGGATTATTTAAACTTTGATTCATATCTATTTCTAGTTGTGATTATTCTGTGTAGGTTATTGTATGTAGATTTTAAGTACCATTAGCCTTTATTTAGTGCATGTTGTGTTTGTCTATAATAGATTGTGCAATTAGATCACCATTAATTTGTGTAATTAGAAAGTAAGTTTTATTGTTACAATTGTTGACAAACCATTAATAAATAAAAAAAAAGCGTGTAATTAGCCTACCCAAAAATGTTGACTGGTTCTTGACATAGCAAATATAATCGTGATAATAACATTGACGTTTATACTATTATGTATTCTGCGGTTTAGTGTCAGACTCGGATCATTTGTTTGTAAACGATAGATAGACCAGCTTTATTGATTTTTTTTTATCGAAAACTTTATTGATCGGACGTGGATCGATAGGAGTGAGTCCATCTGTATATGGATTATGGAATGGAGTAGCAAGACCACGGGCTGACCTCGGATGCTGATCTTGAACTACAAACCGGCTGCGCAGGCGGCTGCGCGCGGTGACGTCACCGGCAGGCCGCGTGCGAGCTTGCGAGCTTAGGCAACGCAACACCCGGCGTTTTTATTAAAGCTGCTTAAGGCTCTGTTATGCGAAATCATTTTTCTCTGTCTTTTTCTTTACGTGTAAAGAGTACGGAAAATAACCTCACTTCTGCACTTTTTCGATGTTTTTCGTTGTTTTTTCATCATTATCTTTAGCACAATTATCTTTCTTGAAAAAAGTTATTGGAGCAACTTCACAGTACTCGTACGTTAAAATGTATTTTGATGTAGAATTTAATACGTTTACGCTGTTATTTACGCCAAAAATATTGCCCGCGACAAGCGCTTTTCATGATATTCTGATATTTTTTTACAATCATCTGTGAGGTTTATACGCAATTTAATGTTTGTAGCAACTAGATAAACTCTTTAGCTTGTCGTATGATTTTTTTTGGTGGCTACAAGTTTACGTTTTCTATATAAAGTTATGGCCCGCGCAAACCATGTTTTCCTATTACCGCCCCTTAATAGTGTTGCTATTTCAGGAATTTATCCCTTTAAAATTGGGACACCAATTATTGATAAAGCAAATGTCTGCTGTGTAGAGTCTGCTATAGAGCACACAATTTTGCTGCTACGTTTCCAAATGACGATGATGTACATACTGTGTAAGAATAAGTGCTGTGCTAAAGGCTGACTGACGTGATTCTTCCGCGATAGCGTGGAATCGGAGACTCAATGAAGACTTTTTAGGCAGCTACTAATGCGACAGTCCGCCAGATATGGTAGATATTCGCCAGGTAGTCTGTTACAGGTAGACTGTAGTCGATTGTAGTAGGCAATTGTAATGCCATTAATTTGGATAGGGGTATGTATGGGTGTTGCCGATCAGATCCTTTAGATTTTTTGCGCTTGCTATAGTGCGGTGGAGAAGTCCTTCAAAAAGTTTTGGAAAGACAAAATGATCAGTTAAGAGGAGACAAAATTTAAGTTTCAAGCGACATGCTTTTTATCTGCTCACTATAATATTCTCCTCATGGATTCCTATACGCGTCGATATAACCGTGTGCTGAGTCACAATCACAACCTAATGTTTGTTATTGTATTCGATGATGTCATAATTTATCTACCGAGACTGGTTCGGCAGCTTGGAGAACTTGGTGCTCTTCCTCCCTTTATGCTCAAAATACTTTTTTTATAGCCTTACATTTCCACGAAGGATTGAAATGACAGTCATAATTCCTTGTCGCTCCAGGGTTAAAACCATTGTTGAAAACTGCAGGGTGAATTTTGTTCGAAACAAAAGAATATCAAATTCTTGTCGACCACTTTTTATGGTGGTACTTTCGGGTTTATGATTGATTTCGTTCGAGTTGGTTCGTTACGGTCGTGTGGTGTCTCGCGCTGAGGGTCAACGGACTGCGCTGTTTTGTTTTTGGCACGTGATTGCGAGTATTTGAGGCCTATTCATATACGAGCGTCAGCAGAGAGCCAGTCTATACCTAATGTCAAGATTTCCCATATTTTAAATACCTACCTATTATTGACAAAACAATACCGTCTGAGATCTTAGTAAATCCTTGATCCTCTTTTAATAGGTTCTACTGCAGTGCTATCTCTGTATCCTATATTCGCGTACTCCCTATGAGGTATGAAGCCTGCATCCTGTCTGAAGGAGTCTCAAGCGCAGATAGGTAGAAGACACTAGCATAGTAGAATCAAATAAGTAAGTCATCTTACTCATTATAGCACCGAGCGCGGTTTGTTTGTGAGCGCGTCCGTACGTACGCGTCGTCGCACGCACACACTGACAAAATTTAAAGGTGATAAAGGTGCGCCAGTCGTGGCTGCCGCCCGCGCTTATACGCACGCTCTGCGCCGCTGCGGTGCCGAGCCGCTCGTTATAATTTGTACTTTGTACGTGTACCTACAGTATACCATAAGTCAATATTTAATTTCCGAATTTAAAGATTATAATTTTGATAAGTGTAGTAAATGTAAAAGTAAAAAATAGTTAATAGTGTACAAAATAAAATTTTATAATCATTTTATTTGAATAAATAAGTAGGTAAATCCTATGTATTTCGATCGTAAGTTTTCAAATCACTTAACATACGTAGGTAATGAATACATTGTAGTTAGTTCCTGCAGGGCTATCGGCTAAAAGTAAAAACAATGAAGTAAATGTAAACTGTAATTTGACAGATGGATGTGATAAATTGCTACTTTTCTTTAGTAAGTTGTTATTGGTGCCATAACAAAAGTGGCAATGTATTGTATCACATACATCTGTCAAATTACAGTTAATATTAACTTAATTCTTTTAGGCGACAGACCCGCTGGTCTATGTAATTATTATTAAAAAAATATTAAATAACTTTGTAAGTATTATAGATCCCTGATGCTTACCCTACAAGGAAAACATTGTTTTGTACAGAGATTGACTATGCATTTTTGACGATTGAATAAACTAGTGACATCCCTACGTGTTTAGGCTATTATCGCTCGCTGGAGCTCGAGTTGGCCTACTTATTTGGTTCTACTATGACACTAGGCAGTCCTATCGGACTCAGTCAGACAAATAAGCGTTCCCCAACCCAAACATACCCTTGGTTTTGATTTGACTCAAGCGAATACGGCTATACGGGTATTTAACCGAATTCCCAAAGAAATAAGAGAATTGCCACTCAATTACTTTAAAAATAAACTGAGAAAATGGCTCATTGATAAGTGTTTTTATACAATTAAAGAATTCTTGGATGGCAAATATTGATATTTACGACCTGGTTTGATTGATTGTATTTTTATTATTAAGTGTTATTTTATATTGGAATTATTATTGATATTTTAATTGTGTAGATTGAATAATTATTTTACCTTGATATAATTTTTAATTTGATTGTTATTTATTACTTAATATTAAGATTTTATTGACATTTCATTTGAATTTTTACCGACATTTTAGTGGTGATGTGATGATTGAAAACTTGAGTATTTTTTATTGACATTTATTACTTATTATTTGAATTTTACTGACATTTTACCTAGTACTTATATTAATTATTTTATCATTTTTGCATGCTGAAATATTCAGCGAAACATGTTGAACTTTTTATTTTATAACATCGACATTGTATAATACCGTGTTTCTAGCAAAATAAAATTTATGATTATTTATGAATTCACATCGAATCATATGCTTCTTCTAGGATTCCACCAGTGAGTTAGGTAGTAGGTTATACTTGTATCTGCCCAGTAGCTATCGAAGTATTTGATTTGGACGTTATATTTGAACAAGCCCTTACAGTTTTTTATGATGTACGTCCATGTATGGATCTAAATTGCGTGTGGGCAGTAAGATATTAGGCGCGGTCAGATTAAGCAAATAATATACTTTATTTTATGTACAGTCAACGGCACATCAGACTATACATGTTGACCTTCAGATCGCCTTTATGCCGTACGTTAATAAAAGCTGTTTTCGTAGTACGATACATAACTTTGTAATCACTGGATTCTTTATGTTGTGAAGGCCTAGCCTACCTAATCATTTGTAAAATATATCATTTAAACATAAATAGCATAATGAAAATATTTTACATCCATAGTAGATAGGTACTTACATTACAGCGTGTATTAATAAATACATACATACACACAGGTCAAAATCATATACCTACCCTCCGTTTTGGCTTCGCCGTAGTCGGGTATAAAACAAGTTCACATTTCAATAGAATATTAATTATCCCTTTCGCTTCTTTCAAATTATAAATAATGTTAAAACAATGATGGAATAATTGTATAACAGTATATTTACGTTATTATAATCAATTTATTCATACTAATTAATTAGTTGTATTGTAGCATGCGGCACTAATTGTAATAAATTTAATTGGTTTAAGTAAATTTAAGCTACTTGCTCGAGCGGAAAACTCAACAGCCAACAAGAAATCGATTAAATAAAGACGATTTTATTACCGATTGAAAAGTCTGTTAATAGAATCGATTGTTGAATCGATTTGTGTAACGAACCGTGGTAGGCGCTAACAGATACCGAGCAAAATCAACCGTGGAACCAACTTAATTCAACAATCTGATGGCATGATTATTTTAGGTAATCTAATCAAGTGCCTAACTAAGTATATCCGTTATTTGGCACTTATGAATGAAACAATATTTGTGTATGACTAGATATACAACATGTTACAAAAATACCCCTAATGCCGAATATGGTAGATAGGGACCATCAAACTGAACAACTTTTACTACGGAACCAACTCTGAAATCATGAAAAAAAATCAGCTGTTTCATACATTTTGATATTTTCGTTATTAAGGGGCGGTAATAGGAAAACATGGTTTGCGCGGGCCATATCTTTATATAGAAAACGTAAACTTGTAGCCACCAAAAAAATCATACGACAAGCTAAAGAGTTTACCTAGTTGCTACAAACATTAAATTGCGTATAAACCTCACAGATGATTTAAAAAAAAAACTGAATATCATCAAAAGCGCTTGTCGCGGGCCATATTTTTGGCGTAAATAATAAATAGCGTAAACGTATTGAATTCTACATCAAAATACACTTTAACGTACTGAGCAGTTGCTCCAATAACTATTTTCAAGAAAGATAATCGTGCTTAAGATAATGATGAAAAAACATCGAAAAAGTGTAGAAGTGAGGTTATTTTCCATACTCTTTACACATAAAGAAAAAAGACAGAGACAAAATAAATGATTTCGCATAACGGAGCCTTAAGTTTTGTATGAAATAGCTGTTTTTTTCGCGATTGCAGAGTTGGTGCCTACCATATTCGGCATTAGGGGTATTCTTGTAGCACGTTGTATATTATTATTATACATAATGTAAGTCATCATGTCACGTGTGTTTTCTATTATATTCTATGAGCAGTTAAGTATTTATACAGCTTGGTCTAAACTGCTATGGCTTTCATCACACGCCTCAATACACGTCAGAGTATGTGTGGGCAAGTAATCCGGTGTTACGTCACGTTACACGTAACGTTTGTAGCTGGAACTGTTTAGTCTTCAGTCTTCACTATTTAATACTGACGTCATTACACGTTGTGAGTAGTAATCACGATGTGTGAGCGGTGAAATATTGCAATGGGGTTTAGGAAAGTGATGACCGTTGCATTGCATCTACGTCTTGTATAATCGGTTTATTGGTGTCTGACGAGTAACTGTTTTCAATATAATTTGTAGGTAGTAACTAGCTAGTTTATGTTTAGTAAAGGTATCCAGTATCTTATCCTGCGTCAATTCAATACTCAATGTTCTTTGTTTCTATTCAGCTATCATAATGTTCCGTTTGTCCCCAGGTTTCAACACAACAAAATCTACACATACATCGGCGAGGTACTGGTGTCCGTGAACCCGTACAAGACCCTGGACATCTATGGCCCCCAACACATGGCCCAGTACCGAGGGAGGGAGATGTTTGAGGTGCCACCACACGTGTACGCGGTGGCCGACGCCTGCCAGCGGGTGCTGCGGCAACAGGTGAGCCACAGTCATACCCCGGGCACTCCATACAAGAGTCGCGTTTCAACTCCTATTACACAGACGCTACACAGTGACGTTTTTGCACACGCGCAACTGTGTGCGTGCTAATGAATGAGCCTACGAACTGGCCTACGAACTCGCGCGGTGGGCGCCGGTGGGGTGAGGTAATTGATTGTGGGGCGGGGCGGAGAGTTTCCTTTCTGTAAGGTAGTATTTATATCTATTCTGTGCCACAGGAGTTTTCGCACGCGAGCGGCGAATAATCGTATGCGATTATCCCATGGAAAAACTCGCTATTCGATTCTCGCCTGCGGTTGTTTACATTTTGACAATAACTCGTATTCATCAGCGATTCTCGAATGCGAATATCACAGGCGAGACTTCTCTTCTACTGTTTACCACTACAGGCGAGTAATGGACCGCTCTCAACGTTGAGAGCTATTTTGCGTTCACACTTGAGATGTTCTTCTTATAGGAGCAGCATCTCAGGAATTATTTCAAGATAGATCGGCAGAGAGAGCGGTTTATAAATATGAGCCTTAGAGTCTTGTGACTTAATACATACATAAGTTATTTCGCAGATGAGAAAACATCCAACATAAAATGAACTCAAGACTATTAGGTCCAGGTAAATAATGGCTTCATCACTGCATGTTCTTTGTTTGCTACAAACATTTTTCGGATATTCATCGGTAGGTATTCTTTGAAAAGAAAAACGTTTCTTAGAGATTCATAGTTTTGTTATTGCGTTAATTTTTAGACGATTGGCTCTCAAAAAAATTACAGAACCCGAGCAGTGTTTCTTTCAGACACAATTCTCCGGGGGGGCAATCAAGAGGTTCGAGGGAGGTCGTCCGTCGATCACTACACTAGTTAGCCCATCTACCTACACACAATGCATTTTTCTCCGGGGGGGCACTAAGGCCACAGAATACATAATAGTACCTCAGGCTGCTCCGGGGGCCCTCCCCCGGATTAGTACCTGAAAGAAACACTTAACCCGAGTTAACTGGGTGCTTGAGTAACGAAGCGCAGCAGTTAAAGTACCAGTGATCTCGACCCTAGCCAATGGCCCGTAAACAATTTACTGCTCTTACCTACCAAGATCAAAGGTGCAGTCGTAATGCAGTTATAGTTTCCATTCCAACTTACGAGGTGCATTATTTACGAATAGTCTTGAGGAATGACCGTTTCCTTATCTTTCAGGGTAGAGACACATGCGTCTTGATATCGGGAGAGTCGGGTTCCGGCAAAACAGAGGCGTCCAAGTTCATCATGAAGTATATAGCAGCGAACACAACACAAGTGCACAGAGAATATATCGACAGGTGGGGATAACTCAGAAATCTTTGTACTACCCGCGCAGATAAAGAATGGGATTGGAAAGGACATCAGGCACATAAGACCCAAAAGTGTATAAACATAATTCATTTCTCAAGCTTACGCGCTCACTAGGCATGAAATAAAACACTTTTTGACGGGTACTAGCGCGGTTTTATTGAATTTACTTTGGTATTTAGTTGGTATTTGGTTTGATTTTTGGTTTTCCCGACGTTTCGGCACCTTTGCAGCTGCCGTGGTCACGGGGGACTGAAGCTACCCGTGAGCCTACCCTCAAGCGATGAATTTTTTTTTAGACGTTCAGAAATTAAAATTTAACAAAATTTTTAATTATTTTACGTTGATTTATAATTTAATTTTATGAATTATTTAATGCTAAAAAGAGAGAGAATCTACTGAAATTACCACCATTTCATAAAATTGGGAGGCCCCTCCAAGAAAGAAATGGCGAAAGAAAACTTGGAGAGGAAGCCGACCTCCGTCTTTTGTATTAATTTATTTATTTGCAAAAGGAACTAACCGTATCATTATATCTTACAGTGTGTGTGAGGGGCTTTAGCTTGTGAATGATGGGGTCCCAAGCTGGTGGAATTTTCCAACCATCATCTATCCAATAAATAAATATCCTAATTTCAATAGAGATGTATTATACATTTATATAAAAAATATGAGTGTTTTTTTTAGGAATTACTTATGTTTATTGACCGAGCGAGCACGAAGTGCGAGCGAAGGGTCTCTGCTTCAGCTTGGCCAAAAATTCTTTCGTATGTCTAGGCTGGAACAGACAGCCGGGAGCCGGGTCGCATTTCTCAACCGAATCTTGTGAAATTTTGTGAGCAGGTTCAAAAATTATATAGAATTTTTTTGTCGAGCCAATTTTTCCAAATTTATTAAAAAAAATATTCACCCATTTTGAAAAATGAGTAAAAATAGAAGCACCATCTAGCTGCGAATACTCACGTACCTACTGTGTGCTTTGAAAACTTCATGGCGACATTTTATTTTATGTTATCGCGAGTACTACGCTCACGGAGCCACTAGTTTTATTTTGTTTAGGTAGATAAGTACCAATTTTTTATTTATTAATGCAAGTTAATTAAACGGAAGTGATTTAAGTATAGTAATTGTTTCTTTGCTTTTGACTGTACCTAATAATTACAAAAACTTGGGTTGGTTAAAAAACCGGACCCTATTACTAAGACTCCGCTGTTTGTCTCTCTGTCGCTCTGTCACTAGGCTGTATCTTATAAACCGTGATAGCTAGATAGTTAAAATTTTCACAGATGATGTATTTTTGTTGCCGCTATAACAACAAATACTAAAAACAGACTAAAATAAATATTTAAGTGGGGCTCCCATACCACAATTGTGTTTTTTTTGCCGTTCTTTACTTCGTCGACTCCGACTCGCAGTTGGCCGGTTTTTTCCACATAAATAGTCCTAACCTGACAACTAATCCTTTTACAGGGTCAAAAACGTGCTAATCCAATCTAATTCCATACTGGAAACGTTCGGCAACGCGAAGACGACCCGCAACGACAACTCGTCCCGGTTCGGCAAGTACATGGACATCCACTTCGACTACAAGGGGGACCCCGTCGGGGGACACATCAGCAACTACCTCCTCGAGAAGAGCAGGGTCGTCTCCTTGCAGCCAGGGGAGAGGAACTTCCACTCTTTTTACCAGGTACCTATTTTTTTTATTTCGTTGGGGCCACTAACAGCTTTGAGACACGATATGAATAGTTGTAAAATAGGTTTCTAAGAGCCATTCACAAGTTTTCACTTATGGGTAATTAAAAACTATTGAGTAAATTACAAGTTGTAGGGAAATACATGTAAAACTTATAATCTAGGTACTTATATATTAAGAACCAGTGCTGGTAAAGCTGACAAGTTTTTTTGCACCCATTTTTCATGTCAGTGAAAAGACGTCATAATTTAAAAAAACCGGTCAAGAGCGAGTCGGACTCGCGCACCGAGGGTTCCGTACCATCATAATTGCATCATCAAACCACACTGCAGAGTAGAATAATAAAATTAGTATTGCAGTTTTAGGTCAGCGCCATCTCTTGACCGATAGTGGAACTAATGTTAACTTTTTTAGATTGATAATTGAATTGATAATGTCTAAAAAAGTGTGCTATATTGAGACATCGTTTTATTTTTCCTGTAATCTTTATATAAACTGCTATCACATAGAATTATCTCAGATTTTTCTCTTTGCAATATTCGGAGATAAGGGGGGGAACAGTTTTTTTTTCACATTTTTCATCATAAGTCGAAAACAATGTGGTCTAAAACAAAAAAAAATTGATTGAAAATGTGCAAACGGCGCTCTTTCATATGATATCCCACATGCCCTAGTAGCCCCACTTCAAATTTTTCAGACCCCTTTTCAGTCCCTGTTGTAAAAAAGATATTTATTTTTTTATTTAATTCTTATTTACAAAATAGTTGGGCAAATGTCATCTTAAACTATTCCAAATTTCAAGTTGATACCATTAGTAGTTCTCGAGATATCCAGCTGTAACAGACAGACAGACTGAGTCACACCAAAAGGGTTCCTTTTTATTACCATTTTGGTACGGAACCCTAAAAACGTTTATTATGTGAGCTGAGCTTATTTGAATAAAGATTTTCACTTTCAGTGGGTCTGTAGAGCTCGCGTTTGTGATTTTCGAACATTTTTCGAAATGGCTGATTCTCCATATCTCCGCCATTTTGAACAATTTCGAAATACTGCCTATTTATTGTCTAATTTTCAAAATCTATTGCAATCGCTTTCATTTGACAGATATGGATGTCTGTATTTCCTTGGTAAGTTTTTATTTGTGCCAAAAAGAAGCATCTGACGTGATCATTGACGACCTGTGTGGTGCAGTGGTCAACATGCCGCCTACCACGCAAGAGGTCCTGGGTTCGATTCCCGGCCGGGCAGAAATTGAAATGATGAGTTTTAATTTCTGTGACGGGTCTGGGTGTTACTATGTATAATAAGTATATATTTAAAAAGTATATAAGTAGTATATCAGTTGTCAAGCACCCATATTACAAGCTTTGCTTAGTTTGGGGCTAGATGGCGCTGTGTGAAATTGTCCAAGCATTTATTTATTTATATTATTATCTATATATCACGACCTGAAAGCGATTGCGATAGATTTTGAAATTAGACATTTAGCCCCCAGAATCAACAAAAAAATTTATGCACTGTGTTACAAAATAAACCCTAATGCCGAATATGGTAGATAAGGACCATCAAACTGAACAACTTTTACTATGGGACCAACTCTGAAATCGCGAAAAAAAACTGCTGTTTCATACCTTTTGATATTTTCGTTATTAAATTTTGTATGAAACAGCTGTTTTTTTAACATTTTCAGAGTTGGTCCCATAGTAAACGTTGTCCAGTTTGATGGTCTCTGTCTCCCATATTCGGCATTGGGGTTTATTTTTTAAAACGTATAATCATAGAACCTGCTCAGAAGATGTCACGAGAATCGGTTGAGAAATGCGACGTAGAGAAGAACAAACGGCCAGCCGTACGGGAACGTACCAAAGCTTTTTTGACCAAGCTGAAACAGAGACGCTTTGCGCTCGCTCGGTATATCATTACATATTATTATATTATAAAAACAAAGTCCCTACCCGCGTCTGTGTGTCTGTTCGTGATAAATTCAAAAACTACTGAACGGATTTTCATGCGGTTTTCACTAAATGATAGAGTGATTCCTGAGGAAAGTTTAGGTTTATAATAAGTTGAGATATTATGTAAATTGGTAGAAATATGACTATAGTTGTTGAAGGGGTCGGCAAAAATTAAGTCGACTGAAAGTTCATCGAAAACGCTGCATAAATATTTTGACTATAACAAAATAATATATGATGGAATTGTTCCTCTTTTATAGATCTACAAAAGTCTGCGATGGCATATATCTATCTTTTAAGAAAAGCTTACTTAACCCATTATATATTTAAAAAAATTGGTCACGTACAACGCGGTAATTTGGAAAGCTATTTAGAAGGATACAGTATTAATCCTTATCAAATTAAATACGTTAGTTACCTTAAGTATTTTATGCACATTATTTTTAACACCATACCATTTAAATGAATATTAGGAATTGTCGCAAAAAATTAACGTAACTCCCTATACACATCATGTATAGCAGCTCGGCAATGCTTGGAGCGATATGGTCACTTGAGTTCTCCTCAGCATCATATCAGCTGCACTACTACACCTATTGCCTGGATGTAGGCCTCCCGTAAGGATCTCGACAACGATCTGTCCTGCGCTGCCCGCATCCACGGCTTCGCGGAAAGTCCATCTAATTTTTTTTAATACTTATTATACCCTTTTTCGTTGAAAAAACGAATAAAAAAATTATTTAAGTCTATGATAAAAAAGCATTTTAATATGGAAAAGTGTGATTATCATAGATAGATTGTTTAAATAGAGTGGACATATAGTGGTTTCTGTAGACTTTTATAGAAATTGCCCTATGTCACGACACGCGAACATTCTGCTAATTTCCTGTGGCTTATATTACTTTAATATTATTTATGGCCAGTCAGAAAGGGTTTTTCCCTATCATCATTTATTTTATTTTCGTTACACACATTACCCATTATCGTATCTCATTTAATTTCACTTTAATTAAATTAAATTTTGATAACTAAAACAAGCTTGATAATCTATAATGAGTTGGATTTTCCTATTACATAAAATAGATAATTATGTAACCTTTTTAAAATAACGCCATTATACAACGCATGATAGGCAACGGGGTTAAATCTGAAAATTCGAAAAAGAAAAATTACTTTTTATGTATAGTAAACGCCAAAAACAAAATGATCTTAACATTTAATCCTATCAAAATACTTGATCATTTGACAGTTTTCAGACAACAAATGAAGTTTCAACTGTATATTTGCATTTCAACGAAATTAGTGTTTTTCCAATGAAGTTACCTAAAGAATGAAAGCATTATAATTGATGTAAACTTTAGTTTTAGGAAGCAAAATTCTTAAATTAGTGCCGTATAAAGTGAAAAACATAATAAATAGTCAGGTATTTTAAAACGAAGACAATCTGTTCAAGTGGAATTTCAAATTTGCTTGTCAGAGGTATTTTTCAAAAACGTTTCAGCTGTAACAAATAAGAATACGACTCATATTTATTTTTTCACTTATTGTTTGTATTGTCAAGGAGTTCCCTATACAGAGAAAATAAAAAAAAAATGCTTTTAATCACAGAAAAATAAAATATTAAAAAATACTCAAATTGGTACACTTTGACGTTTTTTTACTGGTATTTACAGAATCTAAAGTATTTTTTTTATTTTTCTTAGGAATAATGAGGTATTTGTCTAATGTATTGCGTGTTTTGTATATACTTATGTCTATTTAATAATTTAATAGGAATTTTCATAGTTCGCCCTCATTACGGCTCGCGCAGAGTTGTTTTGATCATTTGTATCGAAAATTTAAAATGGAACGTGATGCGACTCTACAGCCTTTATGTCTTGAGATAAGGTTGATTTTTGTCAAATGATCAGCTATTTTGGTAAGTTTGAATGCTCAGATCATTTTGGCGCTGACTGTACATAATCAAAATAATGAAACAAACATCTAGATAAAACCGATGATAGAATGTCGTATTTTTTGAAATTGGTTTATTATTGAACGAGCGAGCGCGAAGCGTCTCCGTTTCAGGACTAAAATGCTTTTGTATGTCCAGATGTCCTCCTTTACAGTTCGCATTTCTCAACCGATTCTCGTGAAATTTTGTTAGCAGGTTCGATAATTATATGGACTTTTTGTCGATTCAGTTTTTCAAAATTTTTCAAAATCTCGAAGAAAGTTAAAAAAGCCGGCCAAGTTCGAGTCGGACTCGCGCACGAAGGGTTTCGTACCAAAAAACGGCAAAAAATTACGTTTGTTGTATGGGAGCCGGAGCCCCCCTTAAATATTAATTTTATTCTGTTTTTAATATTTGTTGTTATAGCGGCAACAAAAATACATCATCTGTAAAAATTTCAACTGTCTACCCGTTCTCGTTATTAATATTGAGCAAAAAACGGCAAAAAAATCACGTTTGTTGTATGGGAGCCCCCCTTAAATATTAATTTTATTCTGTTTTTAGTATTTGTTGTTATAGCGGCAACAGAAATACATCATCTGTGAAAATTTCAACTTTCTAGCTATCACGGTTTATGAGATCCAGCCTGGTGACAAACAGACAGCGGGGTCTTAGTAATAGGGTCCCGTTTTTACCCTTTGGGTACGGAACCCTAAAAACAGCCATTTCGATAAATGTTCAAAAATGTCACAAATAAAACGCAAAGTCTGCTCACATAGCCACTAGTTATATCAATGCAGTAATCAAAAAAATTTAACGTGATACCTATGATGACAAATAGCTACCATTATATAGAATATTATGAAACTATTGTTTAATCGTTTGTAATAGAACTTTGAATAGACAAGTGATGATATAAACAATAATACTGTCCGATTCGGTTGTTTATAAACACCACATTTTAGACGGGTAAATAATGTTCATTATACATACTGTGCCAATAAGCCCTGTACGACAGAAATAGTACATATCTGTAATGTAGACAGTTAATAGCTTTCTTTAGCAACATTGAACTCTACGCATCAAACTTTAAAGTTGAAAATCTGTAATGCTTGTAGTATAACGACCATTTAAGTTTGTACTGCGTCCTTAGCGGTTAACATCCGGAACTGCATATTCATGGAAATATTTAAGGCTAAGCGAATAGCAGAAGTCGTCGGTAAACTCGGGTCAAGGCTCACAACATAGTCACATGAGTAAAAAAACGTTTACTCATGTGAAGTGGTACGATTAAATAGTTCAACAGTCTTACGCTTGATTCTAATGTCAATGTCATTTTAAGTTTATATTTAATGTTTAATCTTTCTCCTTAATCCGTGAGTGCCTTCTAAGGGTTCCAATCGCAATTATACTTGGTGATCGCATAGCACAAATTGCCCAATATGGAGCCGTTGTCGCAAGTCAATGCAGTACATTTTCATTTGTTCTCAGACAACAAATGAAAGTGCACCTTAAGGGGCCTTAATAGAAAAACATGGTTTGCGCGGGCCATATTTATATATATAAAACGTAAAGTAGTAGCCACAAAAAGCTAAAGAGATTATCTAGTTGCTACAAGTACTAAATTGCGTATAAACCTCACAGATGATTGGAAAAAAATATCAGAATATCATCAAAAGCGCTTGCCGCGGGCCATATTTTTGGCGTAAATAATAGCGGAAACGTATTGAATTCTACATCAAAATACACTTTAACGTACTGTGCAGTTGCTCCAATAACTTTTTTTCAAGAAAGATAATTGTGCTAAAGATAATGATGAAAAAACAACTAAAAACATCGAAAAAGTGCCGAAGTGGGGTTATTTTCCATACTCTTTACACGTAAAGAAAAAGACAGAGACAAATGATTTCGCATAACGGAGCCTTAATGTCTTGAGATAAGGATATATTTTGGTCCTTCGAACCGTATGCTTTAACAAACATCTGAATTAGCTCTAAGGGTGTGTCCCCACTTAGGTTCGCGAACCTCGCGCTCCGCGAACATCTGTTGCAGGTTCGCGGAGCGCAATGTGGACGCGCGGAGCGCGGAGCAGACGTCCGCGCTCCGCGCTCCGCGAACCGCGCTCCGCGAACCGCGCTCCGCGAACCGCGCTCCGCGAACCGCGCTCCGCGAACCACGCTCCGCGCTCCGCGCTCCGCGAACCACCCTCCGCGCTCCGTTCCCATGATCAAATAAGCTTTATTCATATAAACTTAATTATAAAGTACCTTTGTCTCCACAGTACTATTATTGTGTAATTAATAATGAGTGGCTAAGAAGGAGTAAAACTTTGAATAGACAATCATGCTTATGTACAGTCAGTAGCACGTCAGGTTGTACAAAGTGTCAAAAATTTTCAATTTATTTTGAACCTTGTCTTCGCAATGAGGGCTTTTCAAAATGACAAAAAACTGTAGGCTCAATAGATGGCGTTGATAAAAATGTGTGTCAATGTATTTTTTTTACTAAGCTTCTCTTTCCATTAACGCCATCTGGTGTGGCAAATCGGGACCCTATTTCTAAGACTCCGCTGTCCGTCTGTCTGTCTGTCTGTCGGTCTGTCTGTCTGTCTGTCGGTCTGTCTGTCTGTCACCAGGCTGTATCTCATGAACCATGATAGCTAGACAGTTGAAATTTTCACAGATGATGTATTTCTGTTGCCGCCATAACAACAAATACAAAAACAGAATAAAATTAATATTTAAGGGGGGCTCCCATACAACAAACATGTTTTTTGCCGCTTTTTGGTACGGAACACTTCGTGCGCGAGTCCGACTCGCACTTGGCCGGTTTTTTTAACTCACTCTAATGTTCGAAACGACCAAGAACTTTAAATGTCATTAATAGTACAAAGTCTTCGTTTTCCATTTGGAATACGAATAATTGAAACTTTCCTTTATTTTGAATCAAATAAAATCCGTTTTTTGAGGATCTACTATGATCATTTTAAAAATTAAAATTACGCTCTAATGTTTGGAACGCCGCCGTTAGAGCGTTTGGTTGCACTCGGAGCGTAGGTTCGGAACGCAACCCTGCCGCGCTCCGCGCTCCGCGAACCACGCTCCGCGAACCGCGCTCCGCAGTGTGGCCAGATTAAAGTTTACGAAAATAACGAAGCACCTCAAAAAAAATACTGAAACATACCAAGTTGCACATGGAAAATAAACCGATAAAAATACTGATTTTCAAAACAGGTTTTATTCATTTATCATCACAATGAATGTTTAAATTATATTTTAACATTCTATTCGAAGGCAAAACTAAACTACTTATATAACGATACAAAGGTAAGGGCAAACTACTTTAGGGAAATTCCCGAATTAGCGAAAGAAAAACCTCAAAGTTAAAGTGAAGTGCAAAACAGAAAATAATTTTATTTAAACGTATTAGATGACTTGATACTATTTATAATTCTACTATGGCGGCTGCCTGTCATTTCTTATCTGTAACTTAGAGTCTGTTCGGAACTTTTTTGTTTGTGGGCCGATCTCGATGAAACTCGGTTTTGGGTACTATTTCGACAACAAAACCGCAACGCAATCTTAAAAATATAAAAAAATCCAAGATGGCGGCCAACTTTTTTGTTTGTGGGCCGATTTAGATGAAACTCGGTTATGGGTACTATTTCGACAACAAAACAGCAACGCAATGTAAAAAATATAAAAAAATCCAAGATGGCGGCCAACTTTTTGTTTGTGGGCCGATTTAGATAAAACTCGGTTTTGGATACTATATCGACAACAAAACAGCAACGCAATGTTAAAAATATAAAAAATACCAAGATGGCGGCCAACTTTTTGTTTGTGGGCCGATTTAGAAGAAACTCGGTTTTGGGTACTATTTCGACAATAAAACAGCAACGCAATGTAAAAAATATAAAAAAACCAAGATGGCAGCCAACTTTTTTTTTTGTGGGCCGATTTAGAAGAAACTCGGTTTTGGGTACTATTTCGACAACAAAACAGCAACGCAATGTTAAAAATATAAAAAAATTCAAGATGGCGGCCAACTTTTTTGTTTGTGGGCCGATTTAGATGAAACTCGGTATTGGATACTATTTCGGTAACAAAACAGCAACGCAATGTTAAAAATATAAAAAATCTAAGATGACGGCCAACTTTTTGTTTGTGGGCCGATTTAGATGAAACTCGGTTTTTGATACTATTTCGACAACAAAACAGCAACGCAATGTTAAAAATATGAAAAATCCAAGATGGCGACCAACTTTTTTGTTTGTGGGCCGATTTAGAAGAAATTCGGTTTTAGGTACTATTTCGACAACAAAACAGCGACGCAATGTTAAAAATATAAAAAATCCAAGATGGCGGCCAACTTTTTTGTTTGTGGGCCGATTTAGATGAAACTCGGTTTTGGGTACTATTTCGACAACAAAACAGCAACGCAAGTTTAAAAATAAAAAAAATCCAAGATGGCGGCCAACTTTTTGTTTGTGGGCCAATTTAGATAAAACTCGGTTTTAGTACTATTTCGACAACAAAACAGCAACGCAATGTTAAAAATATAAAAATCCAAGATGGCGGCCAACTTTTTGTTTGTGGGCCGACTTAGATAAAACTCGATTTCGGATACTATTTCGACAACAAAACAGCAACGCAACGTTAAAAATATGAAAAATCCAAGATGGCGGCCAACTTTTCTGTTTGTGGGCCGATTTAAATGAAATTCGGTTTTGTGTACTATTTTGACAACAAAACAGCAATGCAATGTTAAAAATATAAAAAATCCAAGATGGCGGCCAACTTTTTTGTTTGTGGGCCGATTTAGATGAAACTCGGTTTTGGGTACTATTTTGACAACAAAACAGCAACGCAACTTTAAAAATATAAAAAAATTCAAGATGGCGGCCAACTTTTTTGTTTGTGGGCCGATTTAGATGAAACTCGGTTTTGGGTACTATTTCGACAACAAAACAGCAATGCTATGCGCAATGTTAAAAATATAAAAAATCCAAGATGGCGGCCAACTTTTTGTTTGTGGGCCGATTTAGAAGAGACTCGGTTTTGGGTACTATTTCGACAACAAAACAGCAACGCAATGTTAAAAATATTAAAAATCCAAGATGGCGGCCAACTTTTTTGTTTGTGGGCCAATTTAAATGAGACTCGGTTTTGGGTACTATTTCGACAACAAAACAGCAACGCAATGTTAAAAATATAAAAAAAGCCAAGATAATGGCTAACTTTTTTTTTGGTGGGCCGATTTATTTTATTCATTTATTAACATCATAAAATTAACATTAAATCATTCACAGCAAAAAGAAAATGAATAACACTTTAAATGCAATCTCAATTATAGATGTTACACATAAGCAAATCAAAATTATAAATATTATACTTATATATAAAGCATGCAATACAATTCCAATTGATTAAACATTTTTAAATCAAAATAAATCATTCAGAGTGGAGCACGGTTACAGTTGTCTATAAAGTGTGATAAAATATGCTTTTTTAAAGGAGGAGGCAGGTAAACACCGCAAATGTTCAACTTCTCAGAATTAACTCCGTCACTTCCGACACGCAACCACAAGTCATCCCCTCGCAGTCATCTACTCAGTGCGCCTTTACTCTCGTGAATCTTCACAAGAGTAAAGGCGCACTGAGTTCAATCTTTTGGAGACAGCAATTAACACCCCTCCACCATCCTTTGAAGGATGAAACCCACTACTCTGACGGTCTCACCTCGCCTATATACGTTGTATCTGTCATCACAGATTTCCGAATCAAAAACGCCATCGTTTAACCACGTTTCTGTCAAGATTATTACATCATAAGAATTACAAACGATATTATTGAAAATGTCGACAGTCTTCCTCCGCAATCCTCTTACATTCTGGTAGAATACAATTATATCATTAAAAGAGCCCGTTAGTAAAACAAAATATAACAAGGCAACTTTAGCGTTCTTTATGATAAACCTTTGAGAGTCTCATGATTCCGTATTTATACGTAGTTAGCCTGCTCGTACTTCTCGTACCCAGACGAATTTATATTTCGGTTCCCTATGTATTTGCATAAAATTTTAAGGCATAATATGTCATAGCATAATATGATTTCGCCGAATGATGTTTACGCATAATATTATTTAGTCATAACAGCTTATGCATAATTTTTTTAAGCATAACTACTTTAAGCATAATCATGTTTAAGCATAATATTCTTTAGCATAAATTAAACACGCATAATGTTATTTACGCATATTTTTAAAAACAAAAAATCACGACGTTTAAAATCACGAAAGAACATTTTACCTAAAATACGAAATCCCGAAGCTTAAAAAACCGAAGGTTAATTGAGGGTTACATGCCAGCAGGTCGGTTCTGGCACTTCGCCGGCCGCTGCCGCGGCACGCTCGCTTCGCTCGCTCGGCTCGTGCGTTGTTGGTCGCAATGGAACCTTACCTCCTCCTCGCTCGCTACGCTCGCTCGTCGTCGCACCTAATAGACCTAAACAGATTTTCGGGATTTTTAACTATCGGCATTTTAACTTTCAGGGTTTCGAACTATCATCAGTCATTTAATAATAAATCTTTCAAGTTTCGGTCTATTGGATATCGACATTAAGGATTTTCGGTATTTTAAAAATAGGTGTTTTATGAGTCGATATTTAGGTCGTATGTGTTATGAGTTTTTGGCATTTTAATACAATACCTACCCCATTTGCATGAAAATAAATGAGTGCGTAAAAATATTAATTCTTATTGTTTTTTTATTTTTATGTCTAAATAATATTAGGCGAATAGATAATATGCCTAATAACATTATGCGAAAACAAATTAGTCTAAATGATAATTATGCTAATAAAAATAGTATGCCAAAAACAATTATGCGAAAGTATTATTATGACAAAAAAGATTATGCCAAATCCGTTATGCCAAATCAAATTAGGTATAAAACAATTATGCGAAAACAAGGGATCCCTTATATTTCAGCTCCCTGACAATGTGACGAGTCGCTGCATGCAGTTGTTTTGCTTTTGGTGTCAGATGTTCTGTCACATAAACTGGTGAGTTTTTGTTGCCGCCGATACCCAGATGACTGGTGTTAAGTTTTTCGCTAGAATTGTTTTTGTTAAACGTTATTGTAGCCGCCAGAAACTGGTCTCGAAGGCGAGGACTGTTGAACTTTACGAGTATGGAGCGTGGGTGGGGACTTTTATTGTCCATTTTAGCAAGTCTAGCGCTAAAATGAGTGTGGCCTTCGTTGATAGGACACTCTATAACCTTAGAAAGCTGCAGAACTGTATTAACCAAATTTTCCTGCTTGTTTTCTGGGACGCATTGTATTTCAATATTTGTTGCACGTGTCTGTAACTCAAGCTGTGCCAGTCTAGAAGAAAAGTTTTGATTAGCTGAACGTAGCGACTCATTTTCCTTGCGGACATCATTCAAAGTGGCCAACTGGGCGGCGTGTTGCGTTTTTATGCTATCCAGATCCTGGCTGAATGCCGAGAGAGATGATTCAAAACCAACTATCATATTTTGCAAGGCATCAATTTTTGGATTAATAACATCCTCAAAAGCATTGTAAATCTCCTCTCTAATAATGTTCCTTAAATCATTGGCCGAAAGGCAGGAACAACTCGTTGGCGCAGGAAAACTTGACTTCAAGCGCTGGGTAACGAAGCTATCATTAGAGCCAGTGGTAATTTAGCTCTCGTTGGTGTAATCGTGTTATTACCCTTTTTGGGCTCGCGAATGCGGCAGAAATCACAAATCCAGGCGTTTTTAGTTTCAGCTGTCATTGCATTGTAATCTGCGGTGCACTGCAAATGATAATTGTCTTTGCAACGTTTATAACCCGGTCAAGTTAACTCGGCACCTGAAGCTCGATAGACCCCTCTCGTTTTTTCCTTTCCTCACGCCACCGTCGTCAATTTTTTGAAAGTTTTCGATAGATTATCGATAAATTATCACTAACAAATGTACTAACGCTACTGGCATGACGACAGTGGCGTGAGGAAAGGAAAAAACGAAGGGGGTCTATCGCGCTTCAGGTGCCGAGTTAACTCGACCGGGTTATACATTGCATGAATATTGCTTCATCCATGATATTAGGACATTCCGCGCACTCAGATGATCCTTTAGTCGACATTTTTTATTCTTATACAATTACTCTCAATAATCTTATACCTTACTACGGCTTTGGTGGATGAAGATATTTGAGTAAATCAATAGTAATTGAAAAGTAATATCCAAAAATATCTTCAATACAAATTAAAAAAAATATATATCTTTAAAAATAAATAAAATGTCTCTAAAAAAATTTTGGAGAAAAAGTCTTTATTAGCGAGGATCGATCTTCGGGCCACTCACAGCTGAATTCAAAGTGACTTAAAGCGTTCAAAGTATTGATCAGTTAAGTAGGATTTGAAACTTGATGCATGAGTTGGTTTGAGTATGAGGTCAAGACGAAAATAATTATTATAGTACTACCTCAACACTAGGGAATGCAATCTCGTCTCGCCGAGATCCCGATCTCGCGAAATCCCGGCCATATTTTACGAGATTGTATCTCGTCAAATTTCGTACGAGATCTCGCGAGATAACGAGATCGACAAATGCAAAAAAGAAATGAATTTGTACGAAGCTGGTGGAGTAAGAGGGGAACTTTTAAACTTCGTACATAACTGCCTCTCAACTGTGGTTCCCACAAGTGTTGAGGCAGAACGAGCTTTTTCAGCAGCAGGGTATTTAGCATGCAAAATCAGAAGTCGTCTGTCAGATGATACTCTCGACATGATGGTTTTTTGAGAAGCCATTTTCAGACAAACTAACTTGCCTTTCCGTACCTTGATAACTTCATCTGACTTCTACTTTAAACTTCTTTTATTTGATTAATACGATCTCACAACATTTATTTAAGAACTTGTGAAGTTAAGTTTTTGTTTTGTTGTTTTTATTTACCATAAGTAATGTTCCTATTACTCTTAATTATTGAAACTAAAGTAATAATTTACAAAAGACTAAATATAGATAATTATTGTTTTGTTACCAATATTGTAAGAATTTGAACTGATTAGCTACATACAGTATGTATAATAATTATAGACTTAAACAAATGTTATTAGAATTAGAGACAAAATAATAAGTACTCTGTTGATTTTTAAAATAAAACTAACATTATTTTTATAACTAAGCAACGCAGTTTCTATTTAATTACATATCATGCCAATTACTAGTTTTTAAAACAAGCATTTGCATATGTTTTAATTGCGATTCTCCCAATCTCGCGAGATCCCGTAATTTGCGAGATCTCGCGAGACTGGGTTTTGAGTCGCGAGATCTCGCTAGGCGGAAATCTCGTACGAGATTGCATTCCCTACTCAACACTGATAATATCACTGATGATAATATTTAGTTTTAACACTGGAGATGAGATTTATTACGCAAATTAAAGCGCAGTTTTATCACTTTTCTGAGGATAATGCTCAGACTATATTCCGCAGTTTTTAATAATCCGCAGATTAAAAAAGGCACTGAATATTTTTTGAGCACAAATACACACTTTTAAACTATAGCTATAGTTCTGCAAACGATATCACTGGTGAAACACTAGACAACTTATTGATTTAACTTGATTCCAAATGTTACAATTGTGATTTAAAATTATTCGGCAATATTTAACGTAGAGACTATGTTTACTTCAAAGCGCCATCTGGCGGATTTAGATGAAACTCGGTACTATTTCTAACACTGCGTTGATGTTTTGTTGTCAAAATAGTACCGAAAACCAAGTTTCATCTAAATCGGCCCACAAACAAAAAAGTTGGCCGCCATCTTGGATTTTTTATATTTTTAACATTGCGTTGCTGTTTTGTTGTCGAAATAGTACCCAAAACCGAGTTTCATCTAAATCGGCCCACAAACAAAAAAGTTGGCCGACATCTTGAATTTTTTTATATTTTTAAAGTTGCGTTGCTGTTTTGTTGTCAAAATAGTACCCAAAACCGAGTTACATCTAAATCGGCCCACAAACAAAAAAGTTGGCCGCCATCTTGGATTTTTTATATTTTTAACATTGCGGTGCTGTTTTGTTGTCAAAATAGTACCCAAAAAAGAGTTTAATCTAAATCGGCCCATAAACAAAAAAGATGGCCGCGATCTTGGATTTTTTTATATTTTTAACATTGCGTTGCTGTTTTGTTGTCAAAATAGTACCCAAAACCGAGTTTCATCTAAATCGGCCCACAAACAAAAAAGTTGGTCGCCATCTTGGATTTTTTTATATTTTTAACATTGCGTTGCTGTTTTGTTGTCAAAATAGTACCCAAAACCGAGTTTCATCTAAATCGGCCCACAAACAAAAAAGTTGGTCGCCATCTTGGATTTTTTATATTTTTAACATTGCGTTGCTGTTTTGTTGTCAAAATAGTACCCAAAACCGAGTTTCATCTAAATAGGCCGACAAACAAAAAAGTTGGCCGCCATCTTGGATTTTTATATTTTTTACTTTGCGTTGCTGTTTTGTTGTCGAAATAGTACCCAAAACCGAGTTTCATCGAAATCGGCCCCCAAACATAAAATTTGGCTGCTATCTTTTAGAAAATAGTACTTAAATCGTAATAAAAGGCACGATCTGGCAACATTACCATGTGGTAAATACTGAGCGTGTAGGCGTGCGTTTTCATTCCATCGTTGGAATTGAAATTATCAGTATTTACCATACAGTTGGACCACAGTAAATACTTTGTGTGTAGCCGTCGCCTTATACGTAATTATAGTGCGACTATCTTGAATTAATATTTATCTTGTTAATACAGTCGCACTAAAACGTAACAGTACCGTCAACATTTCAAAAACGGTAATCAAGCATAAATCCCAAGTTGGTTCTTTTTCAGAACAGACTCTACTGATCTTTGCTTCTGAATGAAATATAGACATAATCCGGGAAATTCCTTGAACATTAATGTTCGCGGGGACTTAACACCGTAGTTACCATAACTTCATAGCCAAAATATACCAAAAATACTTACTTCCGCTAATATACCTACAAAAATACTGATGTTCGGAAAAGTCGATAAAATATACCGAAAAAGTATTAAAATACAGAATCTGGCCATTCTGGCGCTCCGCGCTCCGTGTTCGCGTGTTCGCATCGGATCCCAAATATGGAGCGCGCTCCGAGGTTCGCGGAGCGCGGAGCGCGGAGGTTCGCGAACCTAAGTGGGGACACACCATTACGTCATCAATCATAATGTTTGTTTTAATCTCATGATAATTATTATTTGTTTGCATGCCAATAATAACGAGGAGCTCGATGGCGCATAGGTTTAGCGCCTGGCCCAGCGATCGCGGAGGTTAAGCAACTTTCGCAAGGGTCGGTCATGGGATGGGTGACCAAAAATTTGTTATCTCGAGCTCCTCCGTGCTTCGGATGGCACGTTAAGACGTTCGTCCCGGGTGCATTTGCAGTCGTTAACACCCACCAACTCGCATTGTGCTCGCGTGGTGGGACATGGCTCATCCTTCTTATCCGCCCATGTATAATAAGTTTATATTTAAAAGGTATACTTATATCAGTAAGTGGTCTAGCGCCCATTTTACAAGCTTTTCTTAGTTTGGGGCTAGATGGCGCTGTGTGAAATTGTCCAAGCATATAATATACAGGGTCATTTTGAACTTACCATCCAAATTTTGAAGATGTGTTCAGTCCATGAAACTGAACAACTTTCTCCAAGGAACACATGGTCTAATATGTAATATAAAAATCGACTTTCCATACAAATTAAAGAGATCACGTGATCAATTTAGTATGGGATGACCAAAATTTTCTGGCGAAATTTGACACATGTTTCTTAGAGAAAGTTTTTTAGTTTCATGGACTGGACACATCCTTAAAAGGATCATGCCGCATTCTGGGCCATGATGCGCATTTACCATACATATATGTGACAGACTCAATCTGACTCATGTCATGTCAAAAAGGGGTAGATAACAAAAAGTCATATAATAGGAAAATGTAACCCCAAACGGCTCCTTGAGATTGAGATTTCTCTTTTTTCCCCGCATTATATTTTAATGATATTCTTTTCCCACGCAATCACTATAAAATAACTATAGTATTTTGGTAATTTCATCAAAGCGCATCATGACCTAGCTTGTATAGTAAAATCGGCATAATTCTTTGGATGGTAAGTTCAAAATGACCCGATATACATATTTATTATAAGGAAGGCCTGTGCAAGCCAGTAAAATGGCTGGTTATGCCAATAATATTTGTATTGTTTGTAGTTGCTGAGCACAAGTAACGCGTACACGAAGAAATACGGCCTGAACTCGAGCGCAGTGTACAAGATCTTGGGCAGCGAGCGCGCCACCGCGCAGGACTCGAAGCTGTACTCCGTGACCAGCAGCGCCTTCGCAGCGCTGGGGTTCCAGCCTAGTGTCGTCGACGACATATGGGGGGTTGTGGCTGGCGTTATATTGTTGGTGAGTAGACATGGGAAAAAGACCCGATTTTGACCCGACTGCTGGGTTTCAACCCAGTTAACCCCCATAGACAATTTTGTTGAACTAAATCAAATCTTTAGAAATAAGAGATGTTTTCGTCCTTTGAATATTTTTCTGTATTGATTTAACAAGAAACTGTTTCCATAGCAACGTCATATTTGACATATAAATAGAAATAAAATTTGTAAAAAGTTTCTGTAACATACAATGTGGGTTTTTATTGGGTTTAAACTCAGTGGTCGGGTTTAAACCGGGTCTTTTGCCCATCTCTATTGGTGAGTGAAGAAGGTTTTTACTATTTGTATTTTCTGCATAGTTACGCAGACTTCATACGCACTTAAGAGAGGCGGACGCCAGTCGATTTTCATACAAACAAGGTTACTTTTAAGCCTTTGTTCTCCGCCAAGGATTGACCTAGCTGTGATCTGATGATGGCCACCCAGGGAGTGAATGGAGGAAATTCAGATCGCTATACACATCCAACTGATCTGATCAACATTCTAAGAGTTATAAGGATCAGAGTATTCGGTTTCAGGATTTCCATACATATTATGCTAATTTCGCGGTTTTTTCAAACATATCTTTTTATATCTTGGAATGTTGATCAAATCAGTTGGGTGTGTAAGGCGATCTGAAACTCCTCCATTTACTCCCTGGATGGTCATCATCAGATCACAGATCACAGATCCCTGGCGGAGAATCAAGGCTTCAAAGTTACCTTGCTTGTATAAAAATCGACTGGTACTGGTGTCCTTAATTATGTGACCGCCATTGTATGTAAAAAGGAAATATTCCGTTTCGACTATTTATCATTTCTGTAATCATGTTGATATATGACCTTGATGCTTGTTTACCCAGCCGGCCTATCATATGCATGTCGACAATTTTCTTATTCGAAACGAGTGTCGACAATTAGTTGTAAAAAGTGTAGACGTGTCTCGCCCGAAAAGCGCACAGAATAATAAATATGTGTCTGTGAAGTTTCCAATAGGTGACTTGTGAGTTGCCTTTTACAGCACTTAAGATCGTGTAGACTGCACACTAGCGCCACCATTGGAAAAAAATAATAGTGCTAAAATAAAGACGAAATTGTGAATTATCTTTCGGTAGTGCACTTCGATGAAGTTTTGTGGTACTAATGGAGATTGTTTCGTAAACAAAAACTCTAACGGCTAGTGTGCAGATTACGCGTTCTTAATGCACGGTTTGTTCTATTTATAGTCCAGTCAAGTAAAGCTTTTTACTACTAAGTTTAGTTTAAAAGTTTTTACTTTTTTCTGCGTGTCTGTACGATTTAGCATAAAGGGTGTAACAAGATCCTCAACGAAGCCGAAGTCCACGCATTCCGCCTATCATCAGGATCATTTTTGTCTTTTAGCTATACCTGGGAAACCGATAGCTACGAAGTTATTGAAGGTTAAAGTAAAAAAAAAATCAAAAGTTTTATTAAATATTATTTTATTCGTTATTTCCTAATTTTTGTGTTAAGAAACATCAAAATATTAAGTATTTCGTAAAAAACAATGGCTTCAAAACGTCATTACTCAATGTATCACTTGAGCACGCACAAACGCTGCCTTTCAACTCGGCCGCACGCAGCTGTGTAGCATACACTCGCAGGCGCGGTCTGTTGTACGCGTTACATTGCGTGATAATGTATGCAATGCTTTTTTAACACGAACAATTAAAATCGTTTCCTAGTAATAATTTTGGACACAAATGGTCCTGATGATGGGCAGAATACGTAGACCTCGGCTTCGTTAAGCGTCTCGTTACAACCGGTATGATTGAAATCTTGAACTTTAAGACTAAAAAAAACGATATTTCCAGGGCGAGTTAAACTTCACCGAGTCCCCCGACGGGCAACTCCTCATGAGCGGCCCGGTGAAGCAATGCGTCCAAGCGCTGGGCATATCGCAGGAGGGTCTCCGCGGCGCGATGGCGGGGCGCGTGCTGTCGGCGGGCGGCGAGCTCGTGAGCAAGGAGCACAGCCTCACCGACGCCAACTACACGCGGCTGGCGCTCGCTAAGGCCGCGTACGATAGGCTGTTCACTTGGGTGGTGGAACAGGTCAGTATACTAGGACACCTGATATGCCAGTGGGTGTCACTTCGACTTGAGCGACTCTGCTCGTCAAAGTGACATGCAATGGAGAGCTCAGAACTCGCCGGCGCCCTCCTGTCAGATCAGAGAACAATCTTGATGGGGTGGGTCGAAAGGCGATAAAACCGCGTTTCTCCTATAAAAAAAAGGTCACAGTCAGGTCTACGATCGAGATGTTTAGACTAGTGCTATCAGCTGATTACAGCTCGTGAGCAAGGAACATAGCCTCGACACCAACTCTGTAGTTGAAACGTATACGAGGCATGTGCTAGTTGTGGTTATCAATTTACTGAAGGTACTACGTGCAGCACCTGTAAACGTCATTATGACTTCCCTTGTTCTGGAATTACGGAAGTCGGCTACCGTAAGCTGGGGGACAGAAAAAATACTTGGAGGTGCCCTAAATGTAAGTCTTCTCCATCACCGTCTCCGACTCCGGGTTTGATCTCACCCCAGCCTTCTCAACTTGATCAGATACAAACACAACTTAACGCGATAGTACTTCAGCTGGCTCCCCTATCATCACTTATTGAAGATATCAAGGTGATTAAGAGTGAGATCAGCGGTCTCAAGGACTCGATAGAAATGGCTCACGCAATTGTCAATGATGTCTCTAGTAAAGTTCAGGGACTGGAATCAAGAGTAACAAAAGCGGAAAAAATCGCCAACGAGGTCCCCGCTCTTCATGCCGAAATTGCTAGACTTAATCGTGAACTACAGAATAGGGACCAATGGGCCAGATCTAATAACGTTGAAATCCGAGGAATACCCCTAAAGAAAAATGAAAATCTATACGATATTGCTCGAAATGTTGGTAAACTATGCAATTTCGAATTTAAAAAGGAAGAAATAAATTATATTGCTCGTATACCCACTCGTGTACCAAAAGCTGAAAAATCAATTGTGCTTTCTTTCAATAACCGCTACAGGAAGGAAGAGTTGGTAGCATCTGCGCGGAAGAATGCGCAGCTCAACCTGGCTAACCTTGGTTTCTCCTCCTCTGGAAACGTCTATGTTAATGACCACCTGACAACGTACAATAAAGGTTTGTTAGGCAAAGCGCGCGCATTGGCTAAGGAAAAAAACTACCAATATGTCTGGGTGAAACATTGCAAAATACTGGCTCGAAAATCGGATTCTTCACCTATAATTTCCATAAAATCCGAAGAAGATTTATTAAAATTGACTTAATCTATAACCTAATAATTTTTGTTAACTTAAAGCAAGTATTGGACTTAAGTATTTTTTTAATCATATTTGCATTACGTTGTACGGGAACCACATCATTCGGTAAACTTGTTTATCAATCAACGAGTATTATTGTCACTATAAGCGAGGGTAATCACTTTTGTATATGCGATTTACGCCTAAACGTTCACCTGTTGGATCTTTCGTTCGGATCATATTTGCTTGTCACTGCGTCGGCACGTAAATGTTATCTCACGCACTTTTATTGTTGCACTATTTTTACACCAGTACCTTACACTTTTAATTTTCGATATTGTTATGTAATTTTGATTTTTTTTATAATTATTAACTTTTCATCAGCGGCTTTTGTTTTTGTTTATGCAAGAATCTCAATAATAGTTCTCCAATCTCTTAAGTTATTTTTTTTTATAAACAGTTATACAAGTTTGATATTTCAGTTGCTGCGGTGTGGGTATAATGATTCGTTCGAACATTATTACTACTTCGATTCGCCTAAGTTATTTCTTCATCACTTTTTATCATGAACAATTTAAATATCTACTACCAAAATGCTCGAGGGTTACGCACAAAGACACATATTTTTAAACGTAATTTACTTTTAAAGCAGTACGACGTTGTGGCGATTACCGAAACCTGGTTGACGGATGGTTTTAATGATTCGGAGGTTATCGATGATAGGTACACTGTGTGGCGGCGAGACAGGTGTTATTTACGTACCAAACAAAAGTATGGTGGTGGGGTGCTCCTGGCGACGCATCGCGATTTAACGGCGATAGAACGTCCGGAGTGGAATTCTACTGCGGAGGATTTATGGGTTACCGTTACTTACAAGTGTAGGGAGCGCAAACTTGTACAGGTACATTTGTGTGCGTTATATTTATGTGACGAGAAAAGGGGTTATTCCATCAATGCACAGCTGCAGAATTTTACTGATAAGCTGTCTAATATTGTTAGTTCCTGCCCAAATGATATTTTTATCATAATGGGTGATTTTAATCTTGCTTATATTAATTGGTCAAATGACGGATTGCATCTACAACCCTCAGGCATAACTGGCGACACTCAGATATATTTTTTTGATACTTTGACTGAGTGCAACTTATCTCAATTTAATTCAAGTTATAATATTAATGATAGGCTTTTAGACCTTGTATTCTGTAACACGGATTTAATATCTAACTCATGCTACGACCCCCTTGTACCAGAAGATAATCACCATAAATCTTTAAATATTTGTTTAAACACAAACTTCTCGGAATTACTTGAAACTGCCCCTCGGCGGAAGTATTTGTATAAGTCCGCCGATTATGAAAAAATTAAGTCCTCCTTAAGTAAGATAGACTGGCAAACTCACTTGAATGGTAGATCACTGGACAGCGCCGTATCGTATTTTTATGACTGTCTTTATTCTATTAGAGACGAATTTGTACCTTGTAAGTTAGTAAAGGCTCCTATATACCCACCGTGGTATAGTGCGCCTTTAAAAAAAGTTTTGAAGGAAAAGCTTAAATTTCTTACCAAATATCGTACCTATAAGAATAAACATGATTATAACGAATTTTCTCTATTAAGAAAACGAGCTAAAAATTTAGAGCAGAAATGTTATAGTACCTACATGCAAAAAGTTGAAGACTCGATAGTACATAATCCGAGGTTATTCTGGTCTTATATGAAATCCATTAAAAAAAATAGTAACTCTTTACCTTCCACATTATCGTATGAGGGACAGGTGGCCAACTCCGGTAATGAGATTTGCAATCTTTTTGCATCGTATTTTCAATCTACGTTTCTTCCTTCAGCAATTCCGGATAATAGTACCGCACCACAGTCACCACCTGGGAACGAAATGTTAGCTCCGGGGCCTACGTATGCAATTGGTAACATTTTTATAGACGAGGAGACCGTCTTCAAAATAATTAAGTCACTTGACTTATCCAAGGGTGCTGGACCGGATAGCATTCCACCTTTATTAATTGTAAACTGTGCCAAAGAGTTGACTATACCTTTGTCCATACTATTTCAGCGTTCTATTTCTGAAGGTCTTGTCCCCGCCCTATGGAAATCTGCATTTGTCACTCCTATTCACAAAGGTGGTGATAAGTGTAAAGTCAACAACTATCGTCCGATTTCTAAATTATGTTTATTCGCGAAAGTTTTGGAGCGTCTGGTCTATTCACAAGTTTATAACGCGCTATCGAACATTTTTATTCCAGAGCAACATGGATTTCTCAAAAATCGATCGACTACATCAAATCTACTGTCTTTTACTGATTACGTTTCTTCGGGCATGGAGTCTGAGGGTCAGGTCGACTGCATTTTCACCGACTATAGTAAAGCTTTCGACAGAATTGACCATAAGTTACTTCTCCAAAAGCTCCTCGCTGCGGGGATCCACGGAAACCTGTACAGATGGTTTTGCTCATACATACACAACAGAACGCAGGCTGTTGCCATGCACGGTTATACCTCCAACTGGAATGTGGTACCTTCTGGGGTTCCACAAGGGTCCCTTATCGGGCCACTGCTTTTCAATCTGTTTGTTAATGACATCAGCGCCTGCTTTGTTCACTCACACTTCCTGTTGTATGCTGACGATATGAAAATATTTAAATCAGTTAACAGTGATCTTGATTGTCACCTTCTGCAACATGACCTAGACAGACTGGATATCTATTGTAAAAATAATAAATTGGATTTGAACGTTTCCAAATGTAATCGTATCTCTTTTAGTCGCAAAACTTCTACCATTAATTTCCCATATTCGCTTAAGGGAACCGAACTTATGAAAGTTTACGAAATTCGAGACCTTGGTGTCATTCATGATACTAAATTGACATATGAAAAGCACATTGATCACATAGCCAAAAAAGCCAATCGGTCTCTCGGTTTCATTATTCGATCTTGCTCTCAGTTTTCTAGTGCCAAAATCGCCAAAGTATTGTTTTGCTCACTTGTGCGTAGCCATCTCGAGTATTGCTCTCAGATTTGGAACCCACAGTATGGCGTCTATATAAACAGGTTGGAGACTATTCAACGTAAGTTTTTGAGATACTTGCAATTTAGGTGTAAAGGTTATGAGAAAGACTATTTTGCTAGATGCAAAAAACATCATATTTTACCTCTCGTTGAGCGACGAAAAATTGCCGATGTTGTTACACTTGCAAAATTATCACAATCTCTTATTGATTCCCCGCATCTTCTATCACTAATAAATTTCAAAATTCCAAACAGAAACAGTAGACACATCTACAACCTTAGTGTTCCGTATTGTGCTACCAACTACAGAAAAAACTCGTTTTTTATGCGATCAGCTGTTACTTTTAATAAAATCGTTGATGTATCTGTGCTTGATATTTTTAACTCTAAACCGGAACAATTTAGAAATGTTTTGAGTAGGAACTGGTTTGATGTGGTTTCTTAAGATTTCCTCTTTTATTTTGTTAGCGATTTTTTTTGTTGTTGTTTTCTAAGTATAATAGCATTTTTTTAACTATACCAAAATTATTTCCTCCGATTCAAAAATGTATATCAAAATCTATACTTTGTGAATACATATAAGCTTCTCGATGTTTATATGCGAAAACAAATTAAATGAGTATATTTGTATCATATTTAGTAATACTATTAGTTATAAATACTGTATGTTTTCCAATGAAAATAAAATAAAATAAAATAAAATATATCTTGAAATTTTTTCAACGGAGTGGGGATAAGTTCGTGCATGTGCTCTTGTGAGTGACCAATACCGCGTGCCCCTCTCCCGCTGCCCGCGCCCCTCACCGCTAAGCATGCTCAAAATACGCGTTCCGCGCAATTCCCACCCGATTTCAAGATATTTGCCTCGTACCGTACTGTACACGCGGCTGGCACTCGTTAAAGCCGCGTACGATAGACTGTTCACTTGTGTGGTGGAACAGGTCAGTTTTATTAATGTAACTAGTGGCCGCCCGCTACTTCGTCCGCGTGGAAAGTTTTTTTGCTATCCCTCCGGAACAGTACTTTTTTTCTGGATGAAAGGTACCTTATGTCCTTCTCTGTAGCCCTGACAACGTGTATGCAAAATTTTATGATGATAGGTTGAAACGTGAAGGCGCACAGTATATGTTTTGACCTAGAAAATGGACATGCTCGTTTATTAGCTTATTGGATGGTACAAACTTTTTCAAAACGACGACAAAAACTCCCGCGTGCCAATTTTGAATAACAACCGAGATATGTTTTTTTTAATTTCTCTTTCTTCTTTTTAAGATTTCAACTCCCTGTCTGTGCACGTTCCGTGACGGGGAGTTGTGTCGTGTGTGTGTTGTGTCGTGTGTGTGTTGTGTCATGTCGGCCTTGTGCCCAGTCCGGGGTTTTTCCCGTCATTCTATCGGATTCTAATCGTCATATAACAGTACCAATTTAGCTAGGATTCATTGTTTGGTATGCGTGTGCGCAGATCAACAAAGCGATAGACGTCCCTTCTGGCACATACAAGAACACTCTAATCGGAGTGCTGGATATCTACGGGTTCGAGATCTTCGACACCAACAGCTTCGAGCAGTTCTGCATCAACTATTGCAACGAGAAGCTGCAGCAGCTGTTCATTGGTAAATATTATTATATTTTAGACTTTAATGACTTAATAATAAGGTCGTAAATGTTTTGGCTGAATTGTGTAGATTTGAACAGATATTAGCTTGAGCATGAGCAGCGCTCTGTCACTTCGCGCGCGAGTATGAAGCGCTCGGCGTCCTCTGAGAGGACAAATTTCATACGTCAGAAAAGATGACCTACGCGATAGAAAGAGAGGCAACTACTATGTGAATGTTTTGGAGCGAAGGGAGCGCTGTGCGACCTAAATTGCACTTTACTGTGTCGGAGCAAGGGTCGCAATTTATTTAAACGATTTTGCGGAGTGCAACTTCTGTACGCTAGTGCAATTATCTATTCTGTGGTTTGAGTTAGTAGTTTTGTGAATATGTTGTCATAGTTTTACATATATTTTTCAATTTTATAATGTAATTTATTATTGACATAAGTTTCAATGAGATAGTCTTACGAAATTAGTATCACTCGAATTTTTTTATTTGTGACAGGTTTTTTAAGTTTAACCATGCTTGTGGAATGTTTAGTTGAGGAAGTTTGGTATATTATCCAATTTGTAAAATAATCTCCCGTTCCCCTCCAGAGCTGGTCCTGAAGCAAGAGCAGGAGGAGTACGCTCGCGAGGGCATCCAGTGGACCCCCATCCAGTACTTCAACAACCGCGTGATCTGCGAGCTCGTGGACGCGCCGCACGCGGGCATCATCGCCATCATGGACGAGGCGGCGCTCAACCCTACCAAGGTGAGGTTGCTTCACTCAATTATTACTCTCCTATTTTTAAGTAGCACTGACCAAGGTTATCGCTAGGCATGCAAAAGCACAACTTGCATGCCATATATTAGGACGAGGTCATAAATTCGAGTCAATAAATTTGGTAACGATCGCGTAAGTGGCTGACTCTGGGTTCACAGGATGGAGAGGCACTCCCTGATGCTAAATATGTCGGTCTGTTTGCGTGAAGTGGTTGCGTTCTTTTTATATGCAGGGTGAAAAATGTGTTATCGTTACGAGAAAAAAAAAAACGATAAGGTAAATGGTTAACCATAGTACAGCAAGTAAGTACTAGTTGTACTCACGTGAACTGCGTGTAATGACTGACCAAAATTCGGTTGCGTTTTGTAGGTATAAGCGATTAACTTTTTGTTTGTTTGTAATGTATTAACTCAAAAATTACTGATCCGATTTTGATTTTTTTTTTCACCAATAGAAAGCTACATTATCGGCGAGTAACATGGGCTATAATTTATTTTCAACAAAAATATAGCCTTTTTTCAGCCTGCATATAAAAAGAACGCAACCACTTCACGCAAACAGACTGACATATTTAGCATCAGAGAGTGCCTCTGGACCCTGTAAACCCAGAGTCAGCCACTTACGAGATCGTTACCAAATTTGTTATGGCCTCCTAATCTACCAATATTACTTGCAAATGTATCCGCAGGGTGCCAGTTACTTGTACATGGCAGTAACTTTCATGCCAGCTACATTCCCGATTTACGGGCATTTATATCCTCGCCTTTAGACTGCGGCCCAGGTGGGAGCGCCGAGCGGGTGCGCACACAGGTGTCCCGATCGGACAGCGGGGCGGGGAGCGGCCGCGTCCGGAGAGAAGTGTAAAGTGGCTTTCGAAGGAAGAAATCTAATAGCATTCAATTTTGCATTCTGGATTGTATCATGGACGTACAAAATTTTCCATTAGAATTAAGCTAAACGATGCGAGTTTATTTCATTATAACAAAGCGAGTTGAATACAAATTCAATTTACCCAATATCACAGAATAGATAATAGTACTATCGTAGAGAAGTTGCACTCTTTAAAATCGTTTAAATAAATTGCGACTCTCGTATCGACAAAATAAAGTGCAATTCAGGTGGCACAGCGCTCCCTTCGCTACAAAATATTCACCTAGTAGTTGCCACTCTGTCTATCGCGTCGCGTAGGTCTTATCTTTTTTGACGTATAAAATTTGTATTCTCAGAGGACGCTGAGCGCTTCATACTCGCGCGCGGAGTGACAGAGCCCTGCCAATATTAGAAGACTGATTTTTTTCGGGAATTAATTGGGTGACCTAGGGTTGTCGCCCATGTAGAAATTTGATCGCCCGTTCTGAATAACTAGTTACTCAATTTGTATTTTAAAGTCACCCATTTTCAATTTTTGTAGTCGCCCTCAGTCCGTCGCCCACTTGTATTTCAGTACGCTATATTTAGTATATTTAATACCCAAGGGAATTTATTGTTTCCCGATTAAATACTACCCATTTTGTTCCCCTCTTTTTAGATATCGGACCAGCAGCTGCTGGAGGCGATGGACAAGCGGCTGAGTGCGCACGCGCACTACACGTCGCGCCAGCTCGCGCCCACCGACAAGAAGCTCAAGCACGGCCTCGACTTCCGCATCACGTGAGCAATTTTCTACATTTTAGCACAGAATAGATAATACTAGCGAACAGAAGTTGCACACCGCAAAATTGTTTACATAAATTGTGACTCTTGCTCCGACATAATAAAGTGCAATTCAGGTCGCGCAGCGCTCCCTTCGTTCCAAAACATTTACTTAGTAGTTGCCTCTCTTTCTATCGCGTAGGTCTTATCTTTTCTGATGTATGAAATTTGTCCTCTCAGGGTGGGTCCTCACTTAGGTTCGCGAACCACCTCGCTCCGCGAACTTGCACCGAAAAAATTGTCTATCCTATGCTGGAACAGTGCGCCATAGTGTGTACGTACGTACGTACGTACGAACACGTATGCGAACTTGGTTCGCACAGGTACACACTGTAGCCAAAGTGAAAATATTTGTTTTTGCTATGGCTCACTGTTCGAGGTTCGCGAACTTAAGTGGGTACCCACCCTAAGAGGACGCCGAGCGTTTTTATAACGGTCATCAATCAAATCAGAGTGGAATGAGAACTTTAACTCCCCCTCCCCCTTCCCCGACACCGGCTCACCTCCTAGACTAGAGGACCTAGTATGCCCACTTCCATTTAAGGTGCTTTCTACACAAGTTTCTGAAGGAACGGCTTAGGTGATCCTCACACTGCCTCCGCAGCGGTGGAATGCGACGAAGCAGTGGATCCGCTTATTCGAGCAGTTTTCTCTGCTCAAATTTCAATAAAAAATGAGCGACACCTATCGGCAATAATTTGTACTAGTACGGTTGTTTTGCTTTTTGCGCTTGCTTGTTTGTTGCTATCTGTACTACGCATGCTGCGACAATAGCGGCGCCATCTAGAATTCTATAAGAAAAACATTTTTAATCGCCCTGATGGTAGCCTTACGAGGGCCATTTCTTTAGTATGGGATGAGATATCTGTACTAGTATAGTATTATATTATCTGTGTTAGTAGTTAGAGGACTAACAGTTCGTAACCAAACTCGGTTGTCTGCAGACACTACGCGGGCGACGTAACATACGCTATAACCGGCTTCATGGACAAGAATAAGGACTCGCTATGGCAGGACCTGAAGCGGCTGCTGAGAGCTTCCAGCAACGAGTCACTCGCCGCCATGTGGCCTGAAGGGGCGGACCATATACAGAAGGTTAGATAATAATAATAATAATGACTTTATTAGGTTATAAAACAGCTTTAGAAATATTACGTTAATGTTTCAAGTTCCTTAGCAGTATCTTAAATACCGCCGTTTTCAATTAGTTATACTTATTCAATTGGGCCGTGCTGGGATTTCTGTCTGATGTCAGCCTGTGGGAAAAAGTTGCGCAACTTTTGACATGTAAATGCAGCTTTCATATTTATAAGAAACTAGCTTTTTTCCGCGACTTCATTCGCGTGGACATTTAAAAAAATCTTTAGGATTTTTAAAATGCTGTAGAAGGCGTTCCCGTCTCCGTCATCGTCCTCCTCCCCCTCCCCTTTCCCCTTGCCCTTCCCTTCCCCTTATCGTCAGCCTAACTAAATATAAAATTTAAACATCCTAGCTTTGAAACTAACACCCGATTGCACTAAACTTAAGGATCGCCTAAGTCTGTTCCTAACTACAACACGACCAAATTAAAACGGTGTCAAACTTAGCGGTCATGTAGCTGTCATTCGCCTACTTAACTTGGTCGAGTTGTAGTTAAGAAAAGACTTAGGCGATTCTTAAGTTTAGTGCAATTGGGTGTAAGAGACTTCCATACAAACTTTTATCCCCTATTTCATCCCCTTAAGGAGTGAATTTTCCAAAATTCTTTCTTAGTGCTCACCTACACCATGAAAGGTAGCTATCCTCCAAAAATAGTGTCTCTACTTTCAGCTGTTAGGGCTCTAGGGGGATACGTCTAGAGCCCTAACTAGAGCCTAGCGACCCTAACAATCCATCAATCGCCAATCAATAAATTTAGAGTTTTATATCTATAGATGACACCGACATCGTCTTCGGTCATCACTCAAAATAAAACTTTGTGTTGCAGACGTCGAAGCGACCTCCGTCAGCAGCAACTTTGTTCCGCAACTCTATGACGGCGCTGGTAACAGGGCTACAGAGCAAGGAGCCCTTCTACGTGCGCTGCGTCAAGCCCAACCCGCACCAGGCGCCCAACACCTGGGACCAGCGGCTGGTGAGGACATTTATATATAGTTTATACTATTTGTGAATTGTTTCGCAACTCTATGGCAGTGTTAGTAACAGGCTTATAAACCAAAAGTTGTCAAGTGCAACACCTGGAACCAGCGACTGGTGGGAACATTTATATACCGGGTGTAACGACCCTCAACGAAGCCGAGGTCCACGTATTCTGCCCGTCATCAGAACCATTTATGTTCAAAATTGTTGCTGGGAAATGATTTTAATTTTTGGTGTTAAAAGGCATTGCATACATTACCACGCAATGTAACGCGTACAACAGACCGCGCCTGCGAGTGTATGCTACACAGCTGCGTGCGGCCGAGTCGAAAGGCAGCGTTTAGACAGCGAAAATAATAACTTCTATAATTTAAAATTTTAACAAAATCGTGAATATGACATCGAATTATGATCATGATAGTTCTTTGGACAAAAAATAGGAAATAATAAATAAAATGAGATTTCATAAAAAAAAAAATTTCGTAGCTATTGGTTTCTCAGGTATAGTCTAAAATACAAAAATGGTCCGGATAATGGGCGGAATGCGTGGACTTCGGCTTCGTTGTTATACCCGTTAGAGTTCATATATTATTTGTGGTTTTGTTTCGCAACTCTATGTTGGCACTAGTAACAGGCTTACAGAGCAAGAAGTAGTCGAGCTTTACCTTCTTTGATAAATGTTTATTTGAGCCAAAAGGAAGTGCTCCCTGGGACCAAATTTACGCTAGTAGTAAATAAGATCATATATGCTGATTTAGACATAAAAAAATCCATTTTTTGCGCAGGCTATAATATAGTCACCCATTTTTAGGGTTCCGTAGATTAAGATTACACAGTTAAAACTTGGTAGATAGATGTATTCTGTGAACCGCTCTAAGGTTTTTACATAAAAATAAAAAATAAAGATTAAGGGGGGCTCCCCATACATGGAACTGAAACTGAAAAAAAATTTTTCCTCAAACCTATACGTGCGGGATGTCTATAGACAGGTCTTTAAAAATGACATTGAGGTTCCTAAGATTGTTTTTTCTCAGAGTCAACCGTTTGAAAGATATACACTGTCAAAGTGGTAAAATGAGTGTCGTCCCCCCTTTAACTTTTAAAATAAGAGAGTGAAAAATAAAAAAAAATATATATGCTGTAGATCCTAATAAATACTTTCAACGAAAATTGGTTTGAACGAGATGTAGTGATATTTTTTAGAGATATATCACATTTTCCAAAACCGCAAATATAACTTTGTCATTTCATACAAACACTATGAAAAACAAAGTTATTTTTGCAGACAAAAAATCATAATGGTATTCAATATGGTATGGTATATAAGATAACTACGGAACCCTACTGCGCGTGGCCCGACACGCACTTGGCCGGTTTTTTTGATAGATAGTACAAAATATTATAAATTGTCAACTAGGTACAACACCAAGTGGCGTACCTGGGTCTAGTAGAGAACGTGCGCGTGCGGCGCGCCGGGTTCGCTTCCCGGCAGCGCTACGACCGCTTCCTGAAGCGCTACAAGATGCTGAGCCAGTACACGTGGCCCAACTTCCGGGGGAACTCCGCCAGGGACGCCGTGCTGGTGCTCGTCAAGGATCTACACTTGGATGACGTGCAGTTTGGACACACTAAGCTGTTCATCAGGTATGTTTATTGTTCTAGGTTGTAGCAGGGAGGTGTCACTCCGCGCTTAAACTTTTAGCCTTACTGGTCGCGGCTGAATCAGTCGAGTAAACGCACGAGGGATGTCAAGTGTCGGTGGAAATAGCTACGCGACAGAAAGAGTAGCTACACTACAAGATGCTGAGCCAGTACCCGTGGTCCAACTTCCGGGAGAACTCCGCCAGGGACGCCGTGATGGAGCTCGCCAAGGACCTGCACCTAGATGACATGCAGTTTAGACACACTAAGCTGTTCATCAGGTATGTTCATTGTTTTAGGTTGTAGAAAAGCGTCTTAAAACCACTTAACTGAACCTTGACATAGTATTAACATGAAGTAGTGGTAGTATGTGGTAGTATGGAGGATAGGTATGCCACTGATAAGAAGGCCAAAGGGAAGATCTTCCTCCGGGCTGAGTGGTATTAGCGGTTCATTCAACCGATGATGGTTGGAAGTTGTATATATGGTGAGTCGCTGAGTGACCTCCGTTAGCGCGATGTAGGTTCTCCATATATTTCCATACTACGAGGTGCTATTCCTTACTAATCTTTGTGTTTGTTCGACACTAGCGCCATCTAGTCAGACGGTGATGAATCTTGTTGCAACCATGTGTTGTGGTATATGCGGCGTAGGTAGATGCCGCTACAAACTGCAAAGCACTTAGAAATATTACTGTTTCTTATTAGAATGGATTTTCATATTTATTGTAGAAGTATTGGGAGGGTGCGAAGGTATAATAATCGATCGCAGCGCTCATGGTGGCAAAAAGTAGAAATAAAGAAGGCTCTGTAATCTGCTTGAAAACGATATTTAATTTATTACTAGCGATACAGGAATAATTATATATGTTTATTATCACTTAGTAAAATTATTAAAGTAGCTTTATCCTCTTGTTTTACAAAATCTACAACTAAAAAAGAAGTAAACAAACCCTGATATAACCAAAATAAAACACTCTTTATGAATAGATCTTACTTGCCATATTTAATTTAAATGACCAAAAATGATTTCACAACACTTTATCCACCCAAATCACAGTAGTTTTGAAATTTACATTAATAATACAATTATGTATAGTATTTCTTAACATTTTGTCACAATGCCGCCATTACATATAAAAACGTCAAAATGGTCAGGTCAGAGCCAACAAAGTTGCAACACGCTAGGTGGCGCTAAAAGCGTGCACGGAGCCAATAGTCTTACAGTTTTCTCATTACTAACAGTAAGTCGTCCGTCCGCAGGTCCGCCAATACCTTACACCGGCTGGAAGCCGCGCGCGCAGAGCTGATCCCGTCCATCGTGATCCTGCTGCAGAAGCTGTGGCGCGGCACCATCGCGCGCATGCGCTACAAGAAGATGAAGGCCGCGCTCACCATATACAACGCCTGGAAGTCAGTACTCGGTTTAGATTCAGGGGGCTAATAGGCATTACGAATATATTTTTTATTTTGTGATACATAAATTACCTCTCAAAAAAAGAAACATTGGTAAAAAAATATTTCGCTGGCATGAAAACTACCCGAGATATCAGTTTGAAATGCACACAAATAGTATGAAGTGTTTTTAGGACTCACCCAAAAACGCTTCATACTAACGGCTACCTAGTTATAACGTCACGCCTTGGTAGTTTGTATGCAACGCGTAGGAAATTTGTTCGGCAGCTATATTAAATATTGTGTTTATTAAAATGGTTTCTTAGACAAATTTGCTATACATTTTACGGACTAATTAAAAGTGCCTATTATTTATTTTAATAAATTTTATATTTGTAACCATGAAATTATCTTTGTAACCATGTTTTTAGTGCAATAAAGAGTATAATATAAAAGGGGCTTAAATTTTATATGGAAAAATAATGCACACTGTGTTCTGCTCGCAAACCTAGTAAACACTATGATTTTTGCCAATAGTAAATTGCTACGACATTTTGTAAAAGGCTACATTTACAGCTCGCTATTCCCGTTTCTAGATAATAAAACCAATTTTTCATCAAACACTGACTTTAAAAAAATATCTCTCGCAGACGATACCGTTGCCGCCGCTACATATCCCAACTCCAGTCCGAATTACAACGAAACCGCGGCATCATTCGTACGTGGCCGCCCGCCCCACGAAGACTACCCGCCGCCCTGCTGCACGCAGCCTACCGCCGGTGGAGGGCGTATCTAGTGCTCAAACCTATACCTAAAGCTCAGTGGCCACAGTTGAAGATGAAGATTTGTGCGGCCAGTGCACTGAAAGGAAGGAGGCCGGAATGGGGCGCGTCGAGGCAGTGGCTAGGGGATTACTTGGCTGATGACAAATACAACCCCAAGTTTGGTAAGTAGGTTTTATTAACTTGATTCATTGTTGGAATTCGTATTTTCGATTACCAGCCTCACTTCTACACGTCGCCTACCGCCGGTGGAGGGAGTATTTAGTGTTCAAACCTATACCTAAAGCTCAGTGGCCACAACTAAAGATGAAGATTTGTGTGGCCAGTGCACTAAAGGAAGGAGGCCGGAATGGGGCGCGTCGAGGCAGTGGCTAGGGGATTACTTGGCTGATGACAAATACAACCCCAGGTTTGGTGAGTAGGTTTTAATAACTTGTTTCATTGTTGTACACAACTAAAGATGAAGATTTGAGCGGCCAGCGCATTGAAAGGAACGAAGCCAGAATGAGGCGCGTCGAGGCAGTGGCTAAGGGATTACTTGACTGATAACAAATACAACCCCTAGTTTAGTTAGGTTTTCTTAAGTTTTTATTCTACGAACTACAATGACATGGCTAGAGGATGGGCTAAAGATAAGTAGGTGTTGCAAGTTCGGTATGCTTCATTATTAGTATTTAGTGCTCAAGCCCATACCTAGACCCTATACTCGTAGCTAGAGATTTGTGCCAGTGCACTAACAGGAAGGAAGCTGGAATGAGGCGTGTCGAGGCAGTGGCTAGGCGAATACTTGGCTGATGACAAATACAACAACCCCAAGTTTGGCAAGTACTTTTTGAAATCGTAAAAGCCTCTATTCTATCATTTTGGAGATTGAACAACTTTCTCTAAGAAAAATGGCCGAAATACGAAAAAAACTTTTTGAATTTTCATACAAACCTGAAAAATCACGAGATCAATTTAGTACGGAAGGTCTAATTACTGTTGATGTAAGTCATTCAACTTTGATTAAGCACTGAACACAACCTTTATCTTGTATGTATAGTAAAAAAATATATACTTACCCCGTATAAGATTAAACCAGCCATGTCAAACTCAGTGGACCGCAAAACCTAACTTTAAAGAAAAATAAATCTCATTGCATAGGAAAAGTGTTATTGCCACTTCAGGAGGATCGGGACTCTTTCAAACTTGTAAAGGGCCGCATGTTTGACATGCCTGGATTAAACGAACCACATGATTTAATTTATTATCTTTTACTTTAATTTGTTGACGTTTATCTAATTACATATTAGGTAGCCTCGATACAGGCTTGCATAGTGAAGAACCGGAACATATTTCGTCTTAATATTTAAACTTTGTCTGCAAAAGTGTCTTACATCTTGTATAAAACATAGTTTAGTCAGGCCTCCTTCACTCGCTCAAGGTCGCGTGATAAGTGCTCAAGGCCGCTAGCCGTGCCTACGAGGGCACAAGTGAGCAAAAGGCTGCCACACGCCCGCCTGTGTAGTCGCGCGGCATCTAACTGCCTGCGTAGATATTGTCTCCTTATAATAGTAACAATGTCGAATCAACATTACTGTGCCGTGTACGGATTTCTAAATCAAAAAACCAATAAACAATTGTCGTTTTTCACATTATGATATATGCTACGCAGTTCATTTAAAATAAGTCAACCCTAACGTTGCGCCGTCAGAAAAGGTAAGAGCACGCGATAGAAAGAGAGGCAACTACTAGGTGAATTAAACTGTACGTCATTAGCGCTGCGCGACCTGAATTGCACTTTATTGTGTCGGAGCAAAAGTCGCTATTTATTTAAATGACTTTGCGGCGTGCTGTACTATTAGGTATTCTGTGGTTTCGTTTATAAGCCTTTTGCTGAATTCAATATATTTTTCATTTTCATTTTTTCATATGCAACTGATGAATAAAGCACCCAAATATAAGTACACTTAACTCTATTATTCCTCCCCAGCCCTCTACAAATCGTCAATGGTGACCCTCCAGAAGTCGCAGCAGTTCGGCAAGCCGTTATTCTCGTGCCGCGTGCACAAGTTCAACCGGCACAATAAGCTGGCAGAAAGGTGCCTGCTCGTCACGGATACGCTTATATGCAAGCTGGATGCCAATACCTTCAAGCCGCTTAAGAAACCGACACCTATCGCTGAGGTAAGTTCCTGCCACTGTAGTGTAGAAAAATATAATAAAAAAAATATAGGTTTGGTTATATATAAATGTTAAAATATAAGTAGGTAACAAACTTGGAAAGAGTTTAAAGTCATAATCGCCAAAATTAACCATTTGACTACAGAGTGCATTTTGTAGGTTCATTCTAAACGTATGCGAGTTGTTGTTCTACCGACGTGACATTAGATCACACCAGTTAGTATTGCTCAAAGTGCTTTGGCGTAAAATTAACATGTACATATTTTCATTTTATTTACATGACACAATAACAGAAAACAGACACAAAATCATAAAAAGACAAGACAATCATACAACAAGAGCATGTCTTTTACACTTGCGCACAACATTTCTAAATATCTTATTATTTAACTGACACACATATTACAAGAAGATCAACAAAAAAACTACAAATTAATTAAAGGCAAAGTAGCAATAAAAAATGGATACAAATACAATTGAAGAGCTGGATTATAATGTAAATAATGATCTTTTTAAAGACTGGACGTTACATTTAAACATATCAATATTTGCACAGATTTCATTATAAGACATACACATTCTATATATTGGATTGTTTCTAGAAACATTATTACTGGTTGCAGATATGGTAAACAATTGTGGTTTACGCACTGACCGACCAGGGACTCTAAACTTTAATAATTCTAATAGTCTACCGTCAGATAGTCCATTGGCAATCGGATGAAGTGTGGACAGGTCATTTATCCACCTACGTTTTTCGAGCCTAATCATAATCATATTGAAGTGACTCAGGCGATCTGGGTAATTGGGTATCTTTTTACGTATACCACACTTGGCAAATAATGCTCTCATGAATTTTCTTTGAATGGCTTCCACTCTATCAGCGTGAACATTATAGATAGGAGACCATATAGGAGAACAGTACTCCAACCAGGACACTTCTAACCAAAGTTCCATATAGAATCAGCCATGATTTAAAATATTTTCTAAATGGTCTAGCGACACGAAGAATGAAATGGCATTTGATTAGCCTTGTTCCGTACATTGAACAAGTTGTGTATAGTATTAACGCTAGCACAAATCATTTTCTTTTCTTTAATTCTTAATTTAAATTGAAACTGTATCGGCCACAATAACTGCAATCCTTCGTAAAACGAATCGCAGCGCTTTGCTATAGACAGTGCTGCTATCAAGTGCTCTAACGTCAGAATAGAGAACTACCGTTCCGATCGCGAGCGGGCAGCGTGCATCACCGCACCATAATTCGTTAAATATTCATAAAACCAAAGCAAATCCCAAAATCGATCTGTGAACTATTTAAAACCATAGCCAGTGCTCATCTAGAGAGGATTTGTGATCCAACAGCAACCAGCTACCACTCCTGGGGCCCCAGCGACGAGGACATACGAGGAGCACCAGGTACGTGGTTGATACAGTTATTTCTCCAACACAAGTTTTGGTCCATTCGAACCTGGATCATAATTAAATTCAAAACTTGATTTGTGCTGGTTATTCATACTAAAAACTATTTTTCGATAGTTTATTTTGTTCAACAAGCGCGGATCCTACCGCCATTTTACAACTTTCATGCAACACTTTTATGCAATTAGCGTTATTATTTTTCGATAATACCATTGCGTACAGTGATTTTACATCGTATATTTGCGATAAACAACGATACATTTACTTAACAAGTGATATTTTTCAACTTAGTTTAATAATATTTCGTGCGGTGTGCCGTCCATCGCGCCAGGCAGGCGCCACGCTGTCGCGAATCCGTTTCAATCTCAATAAGGCTAGTTACACACAAAATATTTATAGTGTTTATGTATTACGCACATGACATTATTTCTTATTTAATTAGTATTTTCGTACTAGTTATTTATTGTTCCACTTAGTATTACGTACTAAGATTTTGCGAACTATTTAGCAATTTTGTATTTTCGTACAAAACTAAAAGTTTATTACGTTTTAAGCGGTTCCTGTATTTTCGTACAGTTCCCAATTCAGCGGTCCGTATTTTCGTACTTACTTACCCATACATGCATACTTATTGAGCGGAACCTGTATTTTCGTGCAGTTCCCATCTCGCGGTTAGTATTACGTACTTACCCATAGGTATATATCTATTAAGCAGTTCATGTATTTTCGTACTGTACTCACCCTTAAATATTTAGCATTACCTAAAAGTGTAATTAATTAAGTCTGCGACTGTCCTAATTACATACGATACACATTACCTACCTCAGCATATTTTACATTTTAACCTAACATAACTAGCCTACAGGACATTTACTTAAACTTACAAACTACATTTACCTACCTAACTAAAAACATACAATACAATAAACTATTTACAATTTAAAACTACGTTTTATCTTATTCACCACAATGGAAGTTGAGCAATTAATTTTCGAGCGTGAACTCGCCCTTAATAATATCCAACGCATGGTAGATTGCATTGACAATGACACAGAATTTCGAGTTCGCACTAAAGAGTTGAATAACGTTAAGAAGTCATTTTTCGCAGTTCAATTAAAGATTGAAAAAATATTAGCAAAAGAATCGAAGTTCGATAAGGATGAACAGTTAAAAGTCCGTAATTCTTTTGATACTTTATACTACCAAGTTCAAGTTGTGTTGGATAATATGAAGGAAACTCAACGTAGACAGAGTGTCGCGAACATTAGTATGACACAACCCTGTCATGCCCACTGTACTGGCAGCGGGACAACAGCTGATTCGCATATTCGCTTACCTACAATTTCTTTACAAAACTTTGACGGTAAAGTCACAGAATGGAATGCATATTACGATTTATTCAAATCTATTGTTCATGAAAATAAAACATTGACAAACGTCGAACGTTTTCGCTATTTGTTGTCGTCTTTGAGGGGTGAACCGTATAACCTTTTAAAAACTATTCAGATTACAGACAGTAATTACGAAGATGCTTTACAAATCTTATTAACTCGTTACGAGAATAAGCGAATTATTGCAACCAAACATTTAGATAGAATATTGGATCTCGAGCCAATGTCAGATAAAAATATTGAACTCGGTTTACGTAATATTATGAATACCTATGCCGAGAACTACTCCGCTTTAAGGGCCTTAGGTATTAATATCTCTGATTGGAGTTTTATTCTTTTAAATATTTTATTACGTAAAATAACGCCAAATATTCGTAAGCGTTTCGAATTATCATTACATTCGCCTAATGAAATTCCGCATCTTTCCGAATTACTCGATTTCCTTGAGAGGGAATTGGCGGCAACAGAAATCATGTCGGCGACCGCGCGCTCCAACGCCGCGGCCGGCCCCACGGCACCGTCTGCGTCGCGCCCGCACGCCGCTGCTGGCGACTCGGCCGGCTCGACGGCACCTAACTTTCCGTCGCGACACGCACAAGCCGCTCGTCGCGCACTATCTCGCACGCACTCAGATGCGCAGTATAATATAAATCGTAATAATAATAAGGTGCCTTATTTTAATCGTAATATGAGCTTTCATGCTGCATCTGCAACTGATCATTTAAAGCAAATAAAATGTGCTTATTGCAAGGATAATTCTCATCCACTAAATAAATGCGATAAATTTCAAAAATTATCTTTACCGGAGCGTAATAAATTCATAACTGAAAACAAGGTTTGTAGCAATTGTTTATTCCTTGGTCATGAAACTAAGGACTGCAAATCGCGTCATAACTGTCGTATTTGCTCACAGCGGCATCATACTTCATTACATGAAGATGTGCCCGTGCAAAATGTTACTTTAAAAACAGAATGTTCCATTTCTTCCCCTGAGTTACACTCGGTAGCGGAACCCTCAGCGCCCCCACCGACACTCGGTGTTTCTGGGCCTACCAATAAAAATGACTGCACGGTTTTATTGACCACCGCGTTAGTTAACGTTCGTCCCACTGATTCTAAGCCCTTTACTCCACGTTTAGTTCGCGCCCTCGTGGACCACGGCTCACAGGTCAGTATAATTAGTGAATCGTGTGTCCGACGTCTCGGTTTACCACGTTATCATTCTCAGATGAGTGCTACCATCACGGGCATCGGTGATAAGGGTGAACAGCCGCGTGGTTATGTTTTATGTGAAGTTACGCCTCACTTTAAACCAACGCCTCGACTTTTTATTGAAGCTCTTATTTTACCTAAAATAACGAGTTATTTACCGAACATTCCTGACTCTTTTGAGTTTATTTCACATCTCAGAAATCTTCCTCTAGCGGACCCAGAACTACGTTCTGCCCGTCCCGTTGAACTTCTTTTGGGATCAGACTATACTGATAGCATTCTGCTTCACGACAATATCAAAGGCCCACAAGGTACTCCTGTGGCAATAAATAGTATATTTGGTTACCTTCTCAACGGTAAAATCTCTCATAGTCTTTCTGCACCTCAAGTGTGTATGAACCTTAGTACAAGTCAACTTGACAAAACCATACAACGGTTTTGGGACATTGAGTCAGTGCCTGACGATGAAAAACCCTTGACTAAGGACGAAGCCCTTTGTGAGTCCATTTTCGTGGAAACTCATAAGCGCGCCGAAACTGGCAAATACATAGTTTCTCTTCCTTTCAAGAAGGATGCACCTCCTCTAGGTGAATCTCGAGACATTGCGCTCTCACGTTTATACAAATTAGAAAAACGACTTTCTCATGATCCAGCTTTACGAGCGGATTACAATCAGTGTCTGCAAGAGTATGTAGACTTGGGACACATGGAACCTGTTCATACCCCTACGACCAGTGACACGCCTTCGTATTATATTCCTCATCACTGCGTGGTGAAAAAGTCAGCAGTCACCTCCAAAACTAGAGTGGTGTTTGATGCCTCATGCAAAACTACTTCTGGGCGTTCACTCAACGATAATCTTCTTATTGGTCAAAAACTGCATCATGACATTACAGACGTTCTTTTAAAATTTCGACTACATAAAATTGTTTTTACAGCGGACATCAAAATGATGTATCGTTTTATAGATATTTGTCAAGAACATCGTGATTTTCAACGAATCCTATGGCGATTCTCTCCCCTTGATCCTGTTCAGGAATACCGCCTGTGCACAGTAACCTTCGGGGTTTCTTCTGCGCCATTTCTGGCCTTACGCACTCTTCGTCAGTTAGCTGTCGATGAAGCTGCTTCCTTCCCACTTGCTTCGCAAGTGCTTCTCAACGAAGTCTTCGTAGACGACATCGTCACGGGCTCAGACTGTGTCGATAACGCTCTTGCTCTTCAACGCGAGCTTATTGACATTTGCAAAGCGGGAACGTTCGAACTCCGCAAATGGGCAAGCAACAGTCCTGAGTTTTTATCTTCTTTAAATCAAGACATCTCCAATCAAGACGATGCTCTTATTCTTTCAGCACTTGACAATGACGCTTCAGTCAAAGTGTTGGGATTAAAGTGGAATCCTATGTCGGATACTTTTACCTATCAGACAGAGGCACCTGCCCAAAAATGCACAACGCATAATGCTTGCAGAAATTTCTAAAATATACGACCCCTTGGGTTTTTTGAGCCCTATAACCTTGTTTGTCAAACATCTGATCCAACTCTTATGGGTTTCTGGTACAGATTGGGATGATTGTCCTCCTGATGGTATTCGTGATCTTTGGTTTAGATTTGTTACAGAACTTCCACAATTACAAGACATTAAATTGTATCGTCCTGTACTTCCATGTACTAATGATGTACAACTTCATGGCTTTTCAGACGCCTCTGAAAAGGCTTACGCTGCATGCGTATATCTACGAGTTGTTGACTCAGACGGTGTTATTCACACTTCACTTCTTCTTGCTAAAACAAAGGTTGCACCTTTGAAACGCCTCAGTCTTCCTCGTTTGGAACTCTGTGGGGCTTTGCTTCTTTCGAAGCTTATTCAAAAAATTCTCGGTGCTTACAGCACATTCTTATCGATTGACAAGGTATTTGCATGGAGTGATTCTTCTATTACCCTAGCTTGGCTACGCTCACCTCCCCATGAGTGGCGTACATACGTCTCTAATCGTATCACAGAGACCACTAACCGCGTGCCTGCCTCACAGTGGCATCACGTGCGTTCTGCAGACAACCCTGCGGACGTTGCGTCGCGTGGTGTTCTCCCATCCGAACTAGACCAACGACAGTGGTTCGACGGGCCCAACTGGCTCAGGCTACCTGAATCTGATTGGCCTATTTCGAATGTAGACATTAACATAATCTCGACCGACGAAGAGCGTCGAAAGCATGTACTTGTGTCAAATGTTCAACCCGATATTCAATTATTCGAAAGATTTTCATCTTTATCTAAAATGCTACGTATTATTTCATTATGTTTTCGCTTTTTCCATAAATGCCGTAAGTCGAAAACTTATGAATCTTCTCAAATTACAGTCCACGAAACTAAATTCGCTCTCAACCGAGTTATCAATCTTGTTCAACAAGAAAACTTTGCGGAAGATATTGCGCGTATCAAAAATGACGACGTGTGTACCAAACGTTTAAGAAAGCTTAAACCGTTTCTTGATGACGCCGGACTTCTCAGGGTCGGCGGCAGAATCAATCGTGCTAACGTTCCTTACGATGCAAAGCATCAAATTCTCTTACCAAAACGACATCATTTTACCAATCTTTTAATCGATTTTTACCATCTGACTAATTTGCACGTCGGTCCGCAAACGTTACAGTTTATACTCGCCCAGAAATACTGGATACTTAGTGCTCGTGACGCAGTTCGTATGCGCACTCGCCGCTGCGTGCGCTGCTTCCGTACACGCCCTGTCGCTCCACAGCCTTCGATGGCTCCACTTCCGGCCGCGAGAGTTCGTGCCTTTCGTCCGTTTCTTCACGTTGCAACCGACTTTGCTGGACATTTTTTCCTAAAATCCAATAAATTTCGTAACGCGAAGGTCTTCAAATGCTACGTGTGTGTTTTTGTATGCATGTCGACGAAAGCGACACACTTGGAACTCGTTCCAAACTTAACAACCGATTCTTTTCTAAATGCATTGCGCCGATTTATATCACGACGTGGCCTTTGCACTGATATTTATTCCGACTGTGGTCGAAACTTCGTTGGATGCGATCGTTACCTTTCCGATCTTTATGAGTTCTTGCGGAACGAAGATAATCAAAATATTATCAATAAACAGCTGACCAATTTAGCCGTTACTTGGCATTTTAACCCCCCCTATGCTTCTCATTTCGGAGGGATTTTCGAAGCAGCCGTGAAAAGTATGAAAACGCATCTTTTCCGTGTTATAGGTCAACTCACCCTATCTTACGATGAATTCAACACGCTTCTTTGCCAAATAGAAGCAGTTCTCAACTCGAGGCCACTTTTGCTCAGAGTAATGATCCTGCGGATCCATTACCCATCACACCCGGACACTTCCTAATCGGGGAACCATTAAGTTCTTTACCTGAATTTAACTTCACTGATGACAATACAAGTCGCCTTGTTCGTTGGCAAGTCTTGCAGCAAGCTGTCCAACACTTTTGGAAACGCTGGAGCGTTGATTATCTCCACCAACTTCAACAAAGAGGTAAATGGTTTCGTGACCACACTCACACACCCCTCCGTGAGGGCTCGGTAGTCGTGTTAGTAGATAATACACTACCGCCACTGAAATGGCGCCTGGCTCGCGTGCATCAGCTGCATCCAGGCGCAGATGGTATTACTCGTGTTGTCACTGTACGCGTTGGTAATACTCTTGCTAAACGACCTGTCGTTAAGGTCTGTCCGTTGCCCTTCGAGTAGGCAACTTTAGTTTACTTTCTTAGTTGTAGGCTAGGTTAGTAACTTATTCTTAGTTTCTTTCTTATTAAAATATGTATATTTTAAGGTCGGCGGCATGTTCCGTACATTGAACAAGTTGTGTATAGTATTAACGCTAGCACAAATCATTTTCTTTTCTTTAATTCTTAATTTAAATTGAAACTGTATCGGCCACAATAACTGCAATCCTTCGTAAAACGAATCGCAGCGCTTTGCTATAGACAGTGCTGCTATCAAGTGCTCTAACGTCAGAATAGAGAACTACCGTTCCGATCGCGAGCGCGCAGCGTGCATCACCGCACCATAATTCGTTAAATATTCATAAAACCAAAGCAAATCCCAAAATCGATCTGTGAACTATTTAAAACCATAGCCAGTGCTCATCTAGAGAGGATTTGTGATCCAACAGCAACCAGCTACCACTCCTGGGGCCCCAGCGACGAGGACATACGAGGAGCACCAGGTACGTGGTTGATACAGTTATTTCTCCAACAAGCCTTATTACTAGGGCACGGATAAATATGTATTAAAAAATACAAAATATGTACTTATAATATGGACAAAAAATCTAAAATATGGAAATAATATGGAATAATAAAAGAACAATACCTATCCTCTTAAACATTCTTTATTGTGAAAAATCAATCATTGTAGTTTAGTTTTATAGAAAAAAAAACAAAAACGATAAAGATAAGAATAACAAAATGTGTAATCCAAATTAACGCAACCGGTGCGCGGCGCGCATGGACCAATGAGAAGGCTGAATTTGTAAAGAATCTGACAATTTGAATTTGTCAATTTTCAAATTCAGCCTTCTCATTCGTCCAGCGTGGGCGTCGGTAACGTGGTTCGGGACGAAGAACGGAGAATCATGGGAGAATCACAGTAATTTACTGCGGTAGAATAAAATGAAATAAAATTTGACAAATAGACATCACACGTAGATATTATTCCGGACCCTTTTTATTACAAATGTAATCGTAGTGGTAGTGAAAAGAAAGAGACGAATCGAAGTGTACTCCCAAGTCACGTACTGGTTTAACACGGCCGAGAGTAGATCCTCAAATTGTATAATCGTTCTGAAAAGGATTTTTATTTTTGTAAAAGAAACTATCTGACATTTGCCAATATTGAGTGACATTTCATTACGATCACACCATTCCAAAATAGAGTTGAGGCTATCCTGTAACGCTTCGCAACCCTCGATATTAACGATTCGTTTAAAAATCATGATATCATCGGCAAAAGCTAGACTATCGCAATTGATGGTATCAAGAAGATCATTAATAAAGATCAAAAATAGAAGTGGCCCCAGATTTGAGCCCTGGGAACCCCTGAGCTTGAAACAAACGGTATAGAATCATAGCCGCCACAAACTGGGATCGATTCCTTAGATACGAAGATAGCAGCCCAACAAACTTCCGTGAATGCCCATGTAGAATGCCTCTCTGTAAAGTTATGGAAAGGGTATTGAATAACAAGCTGCTATCGCACCTAGAGAACCACGACCTACTCAGTGACCGTCAATTTAGTTTTCGCCGGGGACGCTCAACTAGGGATCTCCTAGTGTACGTTACGCATTGCTGGGGAGAAGCAATCGAGAATCATGGCGAAGCACTTGCATTGTCGCTTGCTTATCTCGAAAGCCTTTGACCGGGTCTGGCACGCTATTTTGCTGAGCAAGCTTCCAGCGTATGGTTTACCTGCTGACTTTTGCAGTTGGGTTTCGGATTTTTGAGCGAACGGTCGATAAGAGTGGTTATTGATGGCTGCTCCTCTGATCTCATGGCTATAGAAGCTGGAGTTCCTCAAGGATCCGTTTTTTCCGCAACGCTTTTTTTGCTGCACATCAACGATCTGCTTATGCCCGGAAGTGTTGGGTATGCAGACGACAGCACGGTTGCGGAGAGGTATTTGTCCTATGCAAAGGCCAGCAGAGAAGAAATTGGTTCCTTGAGAGAAGCCATGGTGGAGCGGACAAATATGACTTTGAGTCTTCTCTCCCAATGGGGCGACAACAATTTGGTCACTTTTAACGCCACCAAAACGCAGGCATGTCTATTTACTGCAAAGAAGAGTCCTCTGAACTTGACTCCTACTTTCCGAGGTGTTACTATACCTGTCACCGACAATCTCGATCTCCTTGGCATCAAGTTGACTTCCGATCTCAACTTTGGTGACAATCGAGTCGAAAGCTCAAACTGCGGCCAAAAAACTAGGCATCTTGAACAAGGTTAAGCGATATTTCACGCCGGGACAGCTTCTAACTCTTTACAAAGCGCTGCCACCTCTGGGATGGGTCCGCAAAGTACCAGCTAGCAGCTCTGGACTCGGTTGAATGCAGAAAGAAAACTCATAGGGGATAGTGCGCTATTAAAAACCAAGCTTCACAGTCTTTCCCACCGCCGTGAAGTAGCTTGTCTGGCGGTATTCCACAGACTATATTTCGAAGAGTGTGCTCTTGAGCTGCATGAGCTCATTCCGCCATCCTCGTTCTACCATCGGTCGTCCAGACGCACGGCGGGGTTTCACCCCTATTTGGTTGACATTTCATTCATGCGCACGAAGCGTTTTTCATCTTCCTTCTTAATGCGCACAGCCAAGGAGTGGAATTCCCTGCCTGCTTTGTATTCCCGAAAGCATATAATAATTAATAATAATTAAGCCTTTTTATTTCCTTAATAAAATAACAATACATTAACAAAATTATAATTATAGATCATGCAATTTATTAATTAATTAAAATAGAATTGATTTAAATATTTCTTTTTTTTTATGTCTAAATACATTTGCTTGTTGATTTAAATATTTCTTTTTTTTATGTCTAAATACATTTGCTTGAGTTATTATTTATTTGTTTATTAAGGACCTCTCTATAGAGTGAAGGCCTCCTCCATTTTTTTCCACGTAGCTCTATTGTTTGCTTTGTCTGTCCAGTCTTTTCCCGCTACTTTTAAAATTTCATCGAGCCATCTCTCCGCCGGTCTGCCTCTGTTTCTCTTGCCGACGGGTCCCTTCCATGACACTATCTTTTTGGCCCACCTATCCTCTTTCATCCGTGCAATATGTCCTGCCCACTTCCATTTGAGTCTTTTGCAGTGTTCTAGAGCGTCAATCAACTTTGTTGTTTTTCTTATGTCTGTACTTCTCTTTTTGTGTCTCAATTTTAGATTCAGAATGCTCCGTTCCATGGCTCTTTGGGTGGTTGATATTTTGTTCCTAGTTTGTTTATTGAAAATCCATGTTTGGGATGCATATGTGAGGCAAGGTAAGATACAAGAGTCTATTACCATTTTCTTTAGTTTTATTGAAGTATTTGACTTTAGAATTTCTTTGAAGCTCCAAAATTTATTCCAGGCCATGTTTACACGTCTCATTAACTCATCTTGGTGTCTACATTTTTTAAATGATATCTGTTTGCCTAGATATGTGTATTCTTGGACATATTCTAGTAAGACACCACTAACGTGTATTGGTGACTTGGTGCTGTTTGTCATAATTTTTGTTTTCATTGTGTTTAGGTCTAGGCCAATTTCATTGCTGACACGGTTAATTTCGTTTATCATTAATTCTAATTGTGATGAATTTTCTGCGAAGAGTACGATATCATCTGCAAACCTGAGATTACTCAAAAATTGACCATTGATGTTTATGCCTTTGTTTTCCCACTTTAGTGTTTTCATGATGTTTTGGAGAACGGTGATAAAAATTCTGGGAGAGAGGGGGTCGCCTTGACGAACGCCTCTACATATATTGATTTCAGTGCCTGTTTTGTCTAGTATTACTCTACTTGTGCTTTTCTTGTATATGTCTTGTATGAGCTCTATAGCCTCTGGTGGTACATCGCATTCCTGTAAGGCTCTCCACATGCTGATATGGGATATAGAGTCAAATGCCTTAGCGTAGTCAATGAACCGAAAGCATATAACCCACCGATATTTAAAACCCGAGTGAATAGGCTTCTTCTGGGCAAGCTCGCTTCATCTTCGGCCTCTTCTTAGCCTTAAGGTGCTCCCTCACCCGGAGCATTCACGTGTACTGTAACATTATAGATTCGTCTTTGAGTATTACATTACAATAAAACCTCCCTGACTGACGAGCATTCGTGTTTCTCCTCCTTCACTGATGTATGCCCATTTTGTATCATTACAAGGTGCGCATTGTAATGCTCGGTTCTCCTCCTTCACTGATGTAATGCTCAAATCTGTAACGTTACATTATACGTGAATGCTCCCGGTGAAGGAGCACCTTTATGGTTCTCTAATGGGGCCAAGAGTAAGCCCATCAAATGTTAAAAATAAACGCCTTGGCCAAGAGTAAATCATGATTAACACGGTCGTATGCCTTTGAAAAGTCGAAGTAAATAGTGTCAACCTGCACGCGTAGCATGACCAACATCGAGATAAGATTCGACTCACAGAACAGTGGCTTGTCTACATCGAAATGTCACTTTTGTCGGGTTGAGATCGAGATACTCATGCTCGCATTTACAACTAGTAGACTCGTATTGTTCTTTGTCGTGGCCTAATGTCAAAAGTCGACAAACACGAGCTTTTCTCTTCAACTGACATTAATTTGACAGTTGAATCAGAGAAACTTGTCTACCACCCTTTGAGTAGTCGAGAAGGTCGAGAGAGAGTTCACAGACTAATAAGAAGATTCGAAATAGTTTTCTACGTATTTTATTTTATATGAATCTAAATTTGGCAATAAAAATAAATCTAAATTGTCCGTGCTTATATTTTATTCCTTAAAAACTTAAATTAACATTATTTTCATACGTTGATTTCAATATTTCGTAATTTTCTCGTCATTTTACACAGACTACCAAATTAACAATTTCGTTAGTAGTCTCTGTTATCTTTTCAAAATACTCTCAATAAAAGAAAGACAAACGAATTTATATCCATACAGCTATATTTAATTACTTTTAAGAGTTTAGCGTTGTGAAATCTATAGAAAGGAACGGTGCTTTATGAGAAATAAAGTAATTATATTCTACTGGCAATATTGTTCTTCTCGAGCTCGAGAGAGCTTGTCTACGGAAGAGAACGCTTTCTTGAGTGCCTCTTTATCTTAGAACTTATAAAAAAATGAGAATCATGTTTAAACTAAATTATTTCGGATCATTTTAGATAATTTTGACGTTTATTGGTGTTGAAATAAAAAGATTACCTCTAAAATTCACTTTTTTTATTAAAAGACATTAAAAGGTTTCGAAATTCTGAGAACGAGTCCCACCTGTCTGTCAAACTGTGCTCAGCAAACGAGAAGGTCGAGACGACAAGTCTTCATAGACAAGAGTGTGATCATGTGTGTGTGTTCATGTGATTGTACAGATATAAATAAATAATCGCCTCAAATATTTTTGCAAACCAGTTCAATATGGTTATGGGACGATAGTTCCTAATGTCTTTTTTGTCGCCTGATTAGTGTATCGGAGTAATATAAAGTTAACTGTTGATTTTTTGGGTTTAATTTAATGTTTTTGGTTTTATTTTTAAAATATTTGGTAATTTGTCATTTTGGATATCGACTCATTCTTTGATCGCGTGTCTCTGGTTCCTTGGTCACAGATCGGCGCCGTCCGAGTGATGAGCAACGATGCCCAGTTGGTAGTAATCAGCGTGCCGGCCGCCAACAACGACCTCGTGGTGGGGCTGCGGCCGCCCGCGCCCGCGCCCGCCGCCGCGCCCGCGCGCGACCTCTGCGGCGAGCTCGTGGGCGTGCTCGCCAACCGCTACCGGGCGTGAGTATACACTACGTGTACTAGACACTATATGTACTACGCATTATCGAGTTTCTTTTTGCACGTTTTTTTCTCGATGGATGTTCAAGCTGAGGGTGCTGTATGTCCAATGCAGTGTTGCTACCCTTTGATATTGATTTTCCCCGGACTCCTTGTGAAATTACCCTAAATTGGACCTTTATCAAAATATTTTACCTTAAACATTCATTCTAAAAAAAAACACATATTAATATGTATTTATTAACTATTTTTAAAGATTTTTCTTTCATATATCTATATAATCTTGGAATACATCCATTGTTTAAGTTTCCAACACGACATGACTTTTTAAAAAACACTACAGAGTCAATTTTTTTCAGTGGTTTTTTCTTATATCATACAAAGTCACTCGAATTTTTTCCCCCTAAAAATTACCCTAAATAATTTTATACCCTAAAAATTACCCTAAACGTGTGAAAATACCCTAAATTTAGGGTAAAATACCCTAAGATGTGGACACTGGCCAACGAAACCATCTCGATTAACATAGACTTCGTCCCTTTTTATATAAATATAAATTTGCATGCTATAAAAATTAGCAAAACATGTGCGACTTGAATTGAATGAAATAACTTTGTATACCATGTTTTAGCAAATAAAGATATTCTTATTCTTATCCCCAGCTTGAAGGGCGTGGAGCTGCTGGTGGAGGTGGAGAGCGGCGCGACGACGCGCTGCACGCTGGGCGGGCGGCGGCGCGCGCTGCAGCTGCCCGCGCCGCCCGCGCCGCCCGCCCCGCCCGGCGCGCCCGCCTTCACGCACACCAGCAACGTCATCACCTACCACCCGGCCTCGGCGCGCGCGTAATCAAACCTCTACGCTGGCACAGAATAGATATAAGTACGTACAGAAAGGAAACTCTCCGCCCCGCCCCACAATCAATTACACACCCCCCGCGCGAGTTCGTGTGCCGATCCGTGTGCTCACTCAATAGCTCTAGACTCCACGCACACAGTTGCGCGTGTGCAAAAACGTCACTGTGTAGCGTCTGTGTAATGGGCAGTTGAAACGCGACGCTTGTATAGAGTACCCGGGGTGTGACACTGGTCAAAACATTTAAAATAAAAAATAAACTTTATTAGCTTTCCGCCCACAGCTTCTCCCGCGTGAACTACAGTGCCCCTACCGTGACTTGACGCAAACTGTTTCCGCTACGATAAATTATCGTTTTCTCTCTTTCACTCACTTTGACTGTGAGCAGTTAAGCCGATAGTTTACAGTAGTGGAAACGGTTTGCATCGACTCATGGTAAAGCTACAGGCGTGGGCGTACCCAGGTTCTGGGCCAAGGGGAGGCAAATCAGATTTTTCATAAGTCCTAGTCAAATAAATTAAAATCGATATTTTTTTTTAATGAGCTTTTGTCCCTCTTTTTTTTCCATACATTCTCGAGTAGGGTTGCCAGACGAGAAGTTCAAAATATCTAGAGAAAATTTGAAAATATCGGGAGTTTAGAGTTGTTGTCGGGAGAAATAAATACTTGTATAAAATAAAAATGTAACTTAAATACTTTTTTATAGAAAGAAATCGACCGCGCAGATTTTTAGTTAGTTTCATCCACTTATCTTGTCTTGACCGTTTATTTATAGTAAAAAAAAATGGTCGCGCAGCGCAATTTATAGTCGATTTAATCTACTTATCTTGTAATCCTGCCTGCCTATTGTAAGAAAAAGATTGCGCAACGCGAATTTTAGTCAGTTTCATCGACTAATCTTGTACTCTTGTCTGTCTATAATGAAAAAGGCTGCGCAACGCGATTTTTAGTCAGTCAGTTTAGAACGGGCGCACTGCACGATTTTAAAAGTAATAAACATATTGTATTACGAATAAGAACTTTTATCGATAACAGTAGATAGTTAATTGGAGGTAAAAAAAATGTAGGGGGGGCAGCTGCCCCTCCCTGCCCCCCTCGGTACGCCCATGGCTATAAATTATATCGTGCGGGCGGAGACCCGTCCCCAGCAGTGGGATAAAAAGTGGCCTATGTGGCTATGTCCTTTCTCAGGTCTCATCTATATCCGTACTACGTCAAAATCGGTCCAGCGGTGCCTGAAAACGTAACATATAGACAGACAGATAGACACAGTTACTTACGCATTTATAATATTAGTATGGATTTTACTAAAGATTGAAAATATAAGGTAGTCCCCAAATTAAGTAGTCCTGTCTATGAGGACCACATTTTTGATAAAACACACAGTTTACCTTAAGTTAGGTTTACCCTAACTAGGAAAAAAACGAATGCTGTCTATTTTTTTAATTAAATAATGGACGACAGTTCTAAATTTAAACTTTTAAATATCTGCGCAGCGGCTGCCCCAGCCGACGCGTAATAAATAAAAATGAATAATATTATAGTGATATCTTTGGGCCTTACAAATGAGGCCTCAAAACGTTTTAACGGAATGTATAATTTCAATCAGGGGCGGAACAAATAATAAATTCTACGAAATCTTTGGAATAACCCGTAAAAATAGTAGATTAGTTTTTGCATCCGATAGTAATCATAAATTGCATTTTCTGTAGTGATATTTTGTGCCTTGAACGCTATAGGTAGTAGTATCTTATAAAATAATCAAACTGCGCTCTTTAACAAAAAGTGCACGTTTACGCGTACGTATCCGCGCGTATCGCCGCTGCTGCGCGGCGCCGCGTACAACAACTGCTAATGTAGGGAAATGATAATTTGGGTCACCACCTATAATGTAAAATTTTCTCAATTGAAATTGAACTATAAATCCTAGTGATTAAGGTTTAATATCAATGGGGTTGGCAACGCAAAGCTAATTGTAGATGTCGCTGCGTACGCTTGTTCCTAAGCCAGTAGACGTTCAGAACGAAATATATGGGAAAATAGGTATTTATATTGTGGTATTTTTGTACCAAAAAAGATCCATTGACCCAAAATGGATATAAAAGACTATTCTACAATGCAAATGCCGGAATTGAAAGCCAAATTAAGACGTTTTTGTTCTTACAGAATTTATCAATTTTTTTCAGTATCCAGATTTTTCGGAAATTTGTAAGTGCCAACATTTTTAAAGCCGATTACACAGAATTAAATAATTTTAAAGCTTAAGAAAACGATTTTTTTAGTAAAAGTCCTTTGTTTTCATAGTTCTCGTGGAACAAGCGTACGCAGCGCCATTTTGACAGTTGCCTTCCCCATTGGAGAAATTTTGGTATAATTGGTTCAATATGACACGAGTTTTTTTTATTAGTCAGAGAACTTACATCGTCCTAATTATAAATAACGGCTGTAGAATATAACTTTTTAATATTTTTTGATTCCATTTTGATGATACTTTAAGAGGATTGTCAAGCAAATGGTCTCCATACAAACTGCGATAACGTTTCCCACCTTCTAAACCTCAACCTACAGCAATGAATTTTTTGTATGTTTTTGAAATGTCTAAAAACTAGGGCTGTACGTTTTGATTTTTTAAATATCTATAATAGATTCTGAAATATTTGTATTTTAGTGATTTCATACAAACCAAAAAAGTGTCAATATTTTCAAATCTACAATGAATATTTAAAAAATCAAAACGTACAGCCCTAATTTTTAGGCATTTCAAAAACATACCAAAAATTCAGGTTAAGATTTAGACAGTGGGAAACGTTATTGCCGTTTGTATGGATACCGTTTGCTTGACAATCCTCTTAATTTGCGACTTTATAGCGTTTTTTAATGTTTTTGTTATTGTGATTAATTTACTTACAAAAAATTAATTTATTTGAAAGTGATGAGTGGAGGGCGCTAGTTTATACTATAACGATAAATAATTAAAATTAGGTTTAACTGTTAATTTATTGTTAAGGATTCCTCTACAGGTTTGTACGTAATGGATTAAATATTGTTAATTTCTTTTAATGTAAAATTTGATTATTATTTTTTATATTACTTATGTGTTAATGGCAGAGCCGTTTCGTGTGTCCACGCAATAATTATGTATACTTTAGTATATTTAACAATATGAATGTCAAATTAGATGTAATTAAAGATTCTAAACTGTAAAATTAAAAATATGATGGAATAACGCACAACAAAATTCAAATATTTACCTACCTAAGTTATATTTCATTATTTAATAAGAGTTTTATAAATTAATGAAATGTTTTATCCACCGAAGAATAATAGAAGGAACCGTCTGTTTACAAAAATATTTGTTAATATATATATCTTGTGATTTACAACGTACAAATATTACAATGATTGTGTTATGTATATGTAATGCTAATTTATTGTATAATATAGGTCAGTATTAGGTTTTGTTGATAGGCAACGAAATTATCAAGTAATAAAAAAAGGGTTTCCAATTAGCAACATATTGTAACTTAATAACTAATTAATAAATCTTAAGAATTTTAAGGTCTTTTTAAATCGAGTTTAAGTATTGGTTGGGTCACTATCAGAATACCCACGTTGTAAAATGACAACTTAGAGTAAGACGCGCTTCTGTCCCAGAAAGAGAAGCCATATGAAGCTTTCCCCTCTGCCGAAGTACAAGCCCAAATGGGCATATGCAGTTGATAAAACCAGTTGCGCCCGGATTTCTTTCTAGACCGAGTCCAGTCGCGCATGTGAACGCTGCAGTGTTTAAAATGCCGAATTGATGAGTTTTTTAATGTTAAAAGAGGTCTGGAACATCAAAGTTTACAAAAAGTCGGTGTTACATTTCACATGAAAGTCATTTTTTGTCGTATTATTGCTATTTGTTTACATTTAAACATTAAATTCGTATATTTTATTCTTGAATAGTTGTCAAATTTATTCAGTGACATCGGGTCTGCTCGTCCATGCCTCCTCCGTACAAATTTCAGATCTGTCGCTAGATAAATCCGAGTTCTCGCCGATGAGCAACTTAGTGATGTTACCGTATCACAATGTTTGTCGATAAAGGATATGGCCTGGTCCTGCTCCAGGCATTCTCATAAATGTGATATACCTAAAAATTCTTAAATATTTATTAATTATTCTTAACTTCTGACAGACTCAATTTGGTCTTTGCAGTTTTGCACTGTTACATTCTGCGTCAAAGAGTAAAATAAAATCACAGCATAAATTAATTGGTTCTCTCACAGAATAAATAATCTTTTTGATACATCTTATATTATTATATAAAAATGAATGGAATAAGATCATTTATAATAGAAAAACGTCATAAAATGCTCTTAATACGTATACGAGACTTGACAATAAGACTGAGTGTTCTTGAGTCCGTATTAACTTTTTTAAGACTATTTTAAGAACGATGACATGTCACAAAACAATTATAAGAGCCCTGTAAGCCTACCACTCTAATAACGTACGCATCCTGAGACTTTTTTGCTCCTTCCGGACCATCTGACCACCAAATCCTACCACCAGTGGTTGGTTGGAACTCCAATTTCTCAACTGACTATCCGTTATTAAATAACACCATCTTACTCCCATTTCACCACTGGTGTGGTGACCAAACCAAAAATATTATAGTTATAAAATATTCAAATCTGACTGCGATATGATTATTTCCCAACTTCTGCTGACATTTTTATATATTTTTAATTACTTACGTTTCCAAAGTACCAGGATCATATAAATACGGAGAAGGTTAACTTCTATAATTTTCTGTGTCATTTTTATTTTATAATTAACTAGCAACGTGTCCTCGCTTCGCTTTGGTTCAAAATGAAATATTTTCAATCACTTGCATCTCCAAATTACCAGGATCACATAAATATGGAAAAGGTTAACTTATGGTGGTTAAATTATGATTTAATGAAATAGGCTTACATAGTTTTCAAAAGGTCATCCGTAGTCAGTTGAAACAAAAAAACCCCCCCACTTCATCAGTTTCATCATTGGTGATGAATTAGGGATAAATTGCTCCCAATTCACCTCCAGTGGTCAGATGAGAAATTCATTTCTCAACTGACCACTGGTGATGAGATTTAGTGGTCAGTTGGTCCAAAAGGTTTTTGCTTGTTGGGCTCTTTGTTGTTATTCACCCCATGTAAAATGTTTGAGTTTGTTACCTTTGTTCCTTTTTCCGTATCGATATTGCTGCAACGACAATTGAGCCCAGCCCTTTATGTCAAAAACGTGTCATATTTTGATGTGTGACTCATCCGTACACAAATTTTAGCTGTTTTGTTTTATTTTTTATGTGTTGGTGTCGTCTTTACAGTGTTGTTTTTGTATGTGAGTATGCGGCACTGCACTTGTGTGCACTTTCCCCCCCCGCAAAAAATGCCAGAAAAAATTGAATAGAGTAATAATCACTAAGGCTGCTCCCTTCCGCGATGCTCTAAGAATGACAATATCGCCCAAACGTCTTGATATTAAACGCAATAGTTACTAAATAGACATGAACGCTAAACGCCTTAGTGGCAAAACGTCTGGATCGTAAAATGTCGTAATTCAAAATACGCTAGTAGCAAATTGTCTTTATATTAAAACGCCATAGTTACTCAATAGACATGAGCGTTGAATGATATAGTAGCAAAACGTCTTGATATTTAAATGTCATAGTTACTACATGACCTCTTTGAAAAACAAAAAATGAAAAAAAAAAAGATATTGTTTTTCACAGAAAATATAGGTGGAAAATCAAAAAAAGAACAATTACGAATATTTTTGGCTATCCCATTCTGTGTTTTCGTCATTCAACTAATTTGACTTGCGGCTAATAAGGTATTTTAAACATACGGACTTTTGCAATTCCAGACGTTTTGCTACTAGCTCATTCTGCTTTTATGTCGTCCGGCTGAGTTGACTCTCTGCTGACTGGGTATTCTGCTTTTATATCGTGTAGCTGAATTGTCTTTTGGCTATGTAGGTATCTTGCTTTCATGTTATCCAACGTAAATGGTCTTTCAGCGAAAAGGTCATTATGATACAGAGGGTATTGGTTGCCTGGAAGAAATTTATACTTTTTAGCGATAAGGCCGCCTTTTAGTTCTGTACATGCTGATAATGGTGAACTATAAAAAATATTTTTTAAATTCTTTATTCTAATGGACTTATTTTTTGTCTTTCTTTCGAGATGTATTTATTATTTAGTAGATCATTAAGTGTTTTGGAGGTATGTTGCTTTCTGGATACCCACAATAGTATGCGTAGGCATGTTGCCAGATTCTCTATAGTTTATTGAAATGAGTAAGATTCATCGAATCGGACGTTCGATACCATTCCAATATCTGTCAATTTTGGAATAATCCCCTCATTTCCTACTCGAGAGATTTTCAACTTGTCAGATTTGTAACTCGACACTGTATTATTATAGTAAATGTAAAAAAATAAGGTAGTAGAAAAAATTTGGTACTTAAAATTGTGCTAGAACTCAGTTTTAACGACTTAAATGATATTTTAACAGAACAAGGTAAATTTTTTTAAGTATAAAATACATAAAATGGCTAGCAGGGATTGTACTATTTAAATGCAGTTTATTGACTTTTTATAAATTATTAATCCATTGGTTTTACAAGTCCAAATTCTAGTCATTACAAATCGAAGGTTGCACTTGACACAAAGCTTGTGTGGAAATACTTAAAAAAATGCTAAGGGAATAAATGCCTTATACAACATGTAAAAGAATACCAGAATATGGTAGTTAGTGAGCATCAAACTAAACAATGGGGAATGTCCGAAAAAAATCAAATTGGCTGAATATTTTTTTATAGATAGGAATAAGCTCCCTTAGTAATAGAAAAAAAAAAATCAGAATTTTCGGTAGCGTGAGAAAATTAAAAAAAAAAGTATCTTCGACTTCTCAAATGTAGGAAAGTAACAGCAGAATGGAAATTATACCTTTTTTGCCAACGCCACTATGACAACAAGAATTAAAAACAAAAAGTTTTGACATTTTGTGTTGAAAATTTTTTTAATACCATGTTGTGGTTGTGGCAGGTGATGGCAAAGGTATAATCTCCTTTCTGCCGTTACTTTCCTATATTTGTGAAGACGAAGAGACTTTAATTTTTTTGAATTTTTTCACGCAACCGAAAATTCTGATTTTTTTTTTATTACTAAGAGAGCTTATTCCTACCTATAAAAAAATATTCAGCCACTATGTTTTTTTTCGGACATTCCCATTTTTACTATGGGACCAACTCTGAAATCGCGAGAAAAAAAAACCGCTATTTCATACATTTCGATATTAATTTTTGTATGAAACAGCTGATTTTTTTCGCGATTTCAGAGTTGGTCCCATAGTAAAAGTTGTTCAGTTTGATGGTCCCTATCTACCATATTCGGCATTAGGGGTTTTCTTGTAACACGTTGCATATTAATTTTTAAGGTATTAAATGGAGTACTTCCCTGCACCTTGTAAATAGCCTATACGCAATCGAGTGATTCGAACGGTCGTGCCTTGCTATGGTGCCATGAGACTTGTATTGTAAACTATTTAATATATTATTTTTCTTTTAATCTGCGCCTTTTATTTAAATTATAGGTAACAGTCCTGAAAATAATATACGTTTAATAATCCCCTAACCACTCGTTCCCACTTGTCGGGTGTCGGATCCGGATTTTAATCGGATGTTCCAGTAGCAGAACATTTTATATGTAGCTATTCACACTTGTCGGACAACGATTTTGTGTCGGAGCCGACAAGTAATATCGGGTGTTTTGCCAGCCCCCGTCGCCCGGAAAAAATCGTGTCGGATCTCGCTCGCCTATGAGTCAATGACGAAGGAATAACATGGACCTGACATGCCTACGAAAAAAGCGTGGATACCTACTTCATTGTTCTCCATTCAAACGCAACTAAACATGGCGGCTTAGCTTAGTGTACATACACTACACCTTATGTAAACTGCATAGAGTCGAAATTGTAACATGTAAACGCAACACAATATGGCGGACACGGCACGCGCCTTACGTCAAAAATCCTTTGTTATTGCAGTTTGTGCCACTTCCATAGGTTTCCTTTTTCTGAGCTATGAGTACGTATAACGACGTCGGGTCCGACAACCCCCTCTCCGCTGGCCTCGGCGCGGTGCTTGAGCGTTGAAATATGCGCAGAAGTCATTTTTTAGGTCTCGTTTGCGAGGTGGAGACGACAACCGACAAGTGTGAACAGAGGTCCGACACCCGATTAAAATCTGGATCCGACATTCGACAAGTGGGAACGAGCTGTAACCCATCCTAAAGAGCACGTACAGTCAGCGCCAAAATAATCTAAGCATTTACCAAAATACCCAGTCATTTGTCAAAAATTAACGTCATCTCAAGGTGCACTTTTATTAGTTGTCTGAGAACAAACGAAAGTGCACCTTAATGTCTTGAGATATGGTCGATTTTTGTCAAATGACTAGGTAATTTTAGCTAAATAATTTTAGCGCTGACTGTACTTATCTATTCATCCGAGCCTAGGACAGGACATTGGACAATGTAGCTACGGAAAAGAAGGGGTTACTACTATAATATTCTGATTTCTGTGCCACTTTTTACTGATATTGCAGTGAGTCGGAAACGGTAACATAGAATAACTAATAGTCCAAGTACAGAAGCAGCACTCCGCAAAGTCATTTAAATAAATAGAGACTTTAGCTCCGACACAATAAAGTGTAATTCAGGTCGCGCAGCGCTAATGACCTACAGTTATATTGCACCTAGCAGTTGCCTCTCTTTCTATCGCGTGCTCTTACCTTTTCTGACGACGCAACGTCAGGGTTGTCTTCTTCGAAATGAATTGCGTAGCATATATTATAATGTAAAAAACTACAATTGTTTATTGGTTTTTTGATTTAGACATCCCCGCACACGGCACAGTAATGTCGATTCGACATTGTTACTATTATAAAAAGACAATACCTACGCAGGCGGTAAGATGCCGCGCGACTACACAGGTTGGCGTGTGGCGGCCCTATGCTCACTTGTTCGTTCGAACGGACGGCTAGCGGTAGGTGCTTATCGCGCGACCTTGAGCGAGTGATGGAGGCCCGACGGTAATCACTAAAACCGTATAAAGGCTTTCGTACACTATAAGGATTTGACGTCAAGTGCAGTGCACTCCAACTAGACTCGCAGTAAACAGAAGACCTTTGAGTTCGTTTAATTTATGTAGAGTCGATAATTGACGTACTTATTGTTTTTACTAATGAAGCTTCGGTAAACAGTAATTTCAATGTTACCGTATTCAAATTGGTAATTGCGCTTACTGTAAATTAGCACAAAATCAAGAATGTCAAATTTAAATTCCACGGAATACAATCGTAAGTAATACACGCGATATCAACGACGGAAAGGTAAATATCAGACTTAGTGTGAACACCCAGTTCATACGAGGTGGACACTGGTCATGGACGAATTCGTCCATGCCCTGCTACAAGCAGGTGAACTTAATAGGTGGACCACAAACCAGAAGGAGGGTGTTCAGGCGCATTTGGTCCACTTCGCATTTGGTGCATTTCGCGGAACGTCCATTTCGCGGAACGTCCATTTCGCATTTGGTCCATTTCGCGGAACGTCCACTTCGAATTTGGTCAACTTTCACATAAATATGCTATACATTCGTGTATGAAGAATGTTAGTTTTTAACACGTTTTTTTTATTTTGTATCATTCTCCCTAGTTCCAGTGGATAAAGTTCCATGGAATTGCCACATCGATTCCACGATCCAATGGTCAAGTCGAGCGCTATAATCATACAATCTTAGAAGCTTTACGTAGTATGGGAGCTGATACTGACTATAATAAATGGGACCAGCATATAGTTAGCATACAACAAGGTATAAATAGCACCATTAATAAGACCACGTCCGCCATTCCTAGTGAAGTATTTTTTGGGTATCGAATTCGTACAAATAGTGATCGGATTGCTGATGATGATATTGATGAACATACGGTTGACATCACCGCCTTAAGGCATAAGGTCGATGAAAATATTAAAAAAAATGCCGTGCGACAGAAGGCTATCTTTGATGCAAAACGGAAACCAGCAACTGATTATAAAGTTGGTGACTTGGTAGTCATCAAAGTACCGAGTTTTTCTAACGACGGACAAAGTACGAAATTAATGCCAATTTACAAAGGACCATTCCAGATTTCTGAAATTTTAGGTCATGACAGATATAGGGTCATGGACATGAGAGGTGCCGAACGAAGCTTCAAGCAGTACAACGGGGTTTCATGTGCAGAAAATATGAAGCCATGGATCAACATATCAAATCCAGGTATACCGGAGGGTACGTATCAGAATGTCTAAAGTTAAAATGTCTAAAGTTAAAATGGCAAAGTTCAAAATGTCAAAAATCAAAATGCAAATGGTTTAAAATGTCAAAAATCATTATGTATAAATTCATAATAGCAAAATTCAAAATGTCAAACGGTTCAAACATCAAACTAGTTAAAATATCAATGGTCCATAAGTCAAAGGTTTACAATGATTTGAAAACAACAATTCGCCTTTTTTTTCAATTATCGCCTTGCAAAATTTTGTGAGCAATTCTTTGTAGTTTCTAGTAATTGCGTTACAATTTTCAAATTGTAACATGGAGGAGGGTATACTTACGTTTTCGAAATTTGTGATTATTTACCTAAGATGTAACATTATTACACTATTGTGTAAAAAAATAATGTTTTTTTACTATTATAATATACTTACTGTGATTATTTAGATACTTAGATGTAAAGCTTTTATATTATGATGTAAATATAAATGATGATTTTCTTACCTATTTATCATATTTATTTTCTATTATTTTAAGGGCATGATTTCATCAATTACCTAATAAATGCGTTTTCAGTGACCTAGTTAATAATATTTGTTCCTAAAATAGTAGATCTCTCACCTAAATCGAATCACCAAATAATGTTAAAACGATTACCTAAATATTAATTAAAAATTACTTGGAAATAATATCAATTATCAAAATAATAAAAGTGTCACTGAAATTGAATCACCAAACAATATCAAAATGGTTTTAAACTCCGTTATAAAAATTCCGCCCCTATTAGGATTTTTTCTATTAATTAGGTAACAGATCTATAATTTCGATAATTGAACGAATTAATCGATGCTAATAGTTAGATGATTAGATTTATAGTGACAGGTTTATTATTTTAGGTAGGTGTATTATTCCTGCCCGTAACTTAATGCATAGATCCGAGCATAGATCTTAGGTATATTCAGGCTATAGAAAAAAGTGATCAAACTATAATTTAAGATTCATATTTACATTAATCCGATGATTTATACTTTAGAGACAGTTTTGGTAAATATGATAACTAATATATTTCTTGGAGATAGATATTATTATTAGGGTATTGCAGATTAGTGCCACATCTAAACTTAGGTGACAGAAAATTTTGTTCCCTTTTATTTTCACTTTTGCTATAGTATGTACCTGTGCGAATCAAGTTCGCATACGTACACACTATGGCAAACTATTTTCAGCACAGGATAATATTTTTTTTTTGCTGCAGGTTCGCGAACCTAAGTGAGTACCCACCTTAACGTGCGCCTATTGTCCTCCAGTTTTTTGTGTGCATTTCTTTGATTCATTGCAATATATCAAATGGATGCACTCGCCGAGATCACCAGTCAAGACTAAGCCACCACGAGACGCGGAGCGCACGCCGCTCGACCAATGCACCGCGCCCGTGTTGTGCACGCGCTGACGTTGTCGTAATCAAGTTGTTATTATTTCTTAACTTATTCAAATCACACTTTCTCAACTTCAATTTTGGTAGACTGCTACACTTATCACCAAACATTAAAGCAGGAGAATAAGCGATCCCTTCCATGACAAAAGACTCCGGCAAACAGTGAGCTTTCCATACAAACGTAATACATAATTATCTGTGGTAGGTAATACCAAAATGATTTGCGATTGGAACATATTTAATACTCACCACTGAGGTACTGGCTTACCTCTTACTGCCGGAACACAACAATTTTCAAAGTCCCTTTAGACTATGGCTATGCTGAAACGTCAAGAAAATCCAAAATCAAACCAAGTACTAACTAATTATCAAACTACTTTTAATAAAACCGCAAGAAAACCGCGTTAGTATCCGTTACTCCGGCCGAACCGTGAGCTTCCCATACAAAGTATTAATATAACACCAAAATGATTCGCAATTTAACCATATTTAACTTTTTTGTGATGTTATTAATTGGATAAAGAAAGACATTATTTATCTAGTAATATTTAACTAAATAAAAAATCCAAAATATCAAACCAAACTAAAATTATTGCGATTTACAGATTTGTATGAATAATTGGAATTTATTATGAATTGGTAATTTGAATATTAGACATTTTAAGTTTTGATCATTTGAACTTAGACATTTTAATTTAGGACTATCTGACCGTTTGACATTTTCGTTTTTGACATTTTGAACGTTTTACATTTTAATCGTTAGACATTCAAATTTTTGACATTTTGAACTTTGCCATTTTAAGTTTAGACATTCTAACTTTAGACATTCTGATACGTACCCATACCGGATGTTATCCATACCTATGTATGGATAACATCCGGTATACCTGGATTTTAAGTAAAAGGTTTTTAAGTCATATTTTCTAGATTGTGAATATGTGTGTGGATTTTTGAATTATTCTTGATTCTTGAACTTCTCAAGTCTAATGCATCTGCTTCGAACAATGTGACATGACTGTGGAGTGACAGACAATGTGTATGACGGGAATCCATTGTGAAAGCCGTCATCAACACAGGTGGTGATACACGACCATTGTGATCATGAACATCACTTGGTTCAAACCATGGATTATGTCGTTGGCCGGCGATGGGATAACGACTTAATCAAGATCTGGCTCTCCACTGGGATGTTACAGAGTTAAAAAGCAGAATTTTGTTAAAGGTTGTTCGACAAACATGCCACTTACATAGTAAGCTTACATTTTGTAACTTGTAACCTCTCTTTTATTGTGCTCAGCCTGTGCATCAGACTAAAACGCAGTTCGAGGACGAACGCGACACCAGGACGGCCGGATGTTATCGCCAGCGTTAAAAGTACGCATTTGACTACGACGTCACATCCGAAAAGCATCATGTGACGTATTGCGCGCCATTATGACACTGATGTCAGTGTCAGTTTCGACTCCCTTCACTTCAATGGTTTCTTCGTAGAACGCATGGAAATAGTACTATAAACCGGAATGAGCGCTTCGCCCCAAAACGAGCCGACAGAGAGGTCAAGTAGATGTATGTGTCCTTTTCTTCATTAGGGTGACCAAACCGTATGGTTGGCCGGAGACATACATAATACTTTAAACTGTTTAATATAAACTTAAATACCTAGGTAGTTCTTTATTTATAATTAACACTTTTTACCGCGTTTTTATTAGGTTGCTTGCTCTTTTGTTTGTTTGAGCACAAATTTTGCAAACGATTTTATACTAAATTCCCGATGAGCTAGAGACTTGAAACTTTGAACACAGGTCAGAAATGGAAGGAAATGCAATATTACAATATCATTGAGCTGATCTGATGATGGAGCCGGAAGAACGCCACAGGAACTCTATGATGAATGAAACTATACAACCCCATCGTGTTTGGGCTTGTTAGAATTGTCTTGACAAGTACTCTGACGGGAGACGAGGTTCAGGGTTGGATGATGAAGTCTGGAGGCCATGCCATAGGAACTCAATATTGAAATCATGCAACCCCATCGAGTTTGGGCTCGTTTGAATCGTCTTGACGAGTGCTCTGTTGGGTAATAGTATCCAAGAGTCTGATGAAGGAAGCCGGAAGAAGGCCACAGGAACTTTGTAATAAAACCTTTCAACAACATCGAGTTTGGACTCGTTTGAATGGTCTATTTTTAATTTTTAATTTAGCTCGTTAACTAAAAAACAGAAAATAATTATTTATTTTAAAAAAAATTGGAACAATTTATTTATCACGTTTTTATTAAATTGCTTTTTTGTTTTTATTTTTTAAATATGGTAATTCTACCAATACAAAATCTAGTTTATTCAATTCAATTTAAGTTCAAGTGTAAATAATTACGCAACTTTAAAGTGTATTCCATTTTTTTTATAAAAATACAATGTGCGTGAATTTCGGAAAAACAAATAATTGTTGGAAAAACAAGTAAAAGTAGGAAAACATTGTCTAGTGATCTGTAGTCAAAAAAAGATGCAAATGATTTTCGACTTTATTGACCTTTGAAATTCGGTTGCTTTTTCCCATAATTATACTTGTTCATTTACTTTGCTGTTTCATTAAAAACTGTTATTTTGGTAAACATGTCAATAAGGTCTAAAATTCTTGCACCAATTTCTTTACTTGTGAAGTTAATAAAATGGGTGCATGAGATTTACGACGACACAATGTTAAAAATATAAAAAGAAACCAAGATGGCGGCCAACTATATTGTTCGTGGGCCGATTTTGATGAAACTCGATTTTGTTACTATTTTGATAAAAAATAACAACGAAATGTTAAAAATATAAACAAATATGGCAGCCAACTCTTTTATTTGTGATTGGGGCTGATTTTAATGAAACTCGGTTTTAGGACTAATTTGACAAGAAAATAATAACACAATATTGAAAAAAATAAAAATCCAAGATGGCAGCCAACTTTTTTGTTTTTGGGCCGATTTCGATGAAACTCGGTTTTTGGTAATATTTTGACAAAATAATAACAACACAATTTTTTAAAATACTAAAAATCTTAGGCGGCGGCCAACTTTTTTGTTTTTTGGGCCGATTTCGATGAAACTCGGTTTTTGTTACTATTTTGACAAGAAAAAACAACTCAATGTAAACTGATGGAAAAATAAAAAAAGATCAAAATGGCTGCTAATTTGTTTTTGAAATCGGCCCAAGAACAAAATAGTTGGCCACCATCTTGAATTTTGTAAATTTTCAACATTGCGTTGTTATTTTCTTGTCAAAATCGTACCAAAAACAGAGTTTCATCAAAATCGGCCCTAAAACAAAAAAGTTGGCCGCCATCTTGGATTTTTAGTTTTTTTTTTAAATTGCGTTGTTATTTTCTTGTCAAAATAGTTCCAAAAACCGAGTTTCATCGAAATCGGCCCAAAAACAAAAAAGTTGGCCGCCATCTTGATTTTTTTAAATTTTCAACATTGAGTTGTTATTTTCTTGTCAAAATCGTACAAAAAACCGAGTTTCATCAAAATCGGCCCTAATACAAAAAAGTTGGCCGCCATCTTAGATTTTCAGTTTTTTTAAAATTGCGTTGTTATTTTCTTGTCAAAATAGTACCGAAAACCGAATTTCATCGAAATCGGCCCAAAAACAAAAAAGTTGGCCGCCATATTGAATTTTTGGTTTTTTAAAAATTGCGTTGTTATTTTCTTCTCAAAATAGTTCCAAAAACCAAGTTTCATCGAAATCGGCCCATAAATAAAAAAGTTGGCCGCCATCTTGGATTTTTAGTTTTTTAAAAATTGCGTTGTTATTTTCTTGTCAAAATAGTTCCAAAAACCGAGTTTCATCAAAATCGGCCCAAAAACAAAAAAGTTGGCCGCCATCTTGGATTTTTATTTTTTTTTAAATTGCGTTGTTATTTTCTTGTCAAAATAGTTCCAAAAACCGAGTTTCATCGAAATCGGCCCAAAAACAAAAAAGTTGGCCGCCATCTTGAATTTTTAAAATTTTCAACATTGAGTTGTTATTTTCTTGTCAAAATCGTACCAAAAACCGAGTTTCATCAAAATCGGCCCTAAAACAAAAAAGTTGGCCACCATCTTGGATTTTCAGTTTTCTAAAAATTGCGTTGTTATTTTCTTGTTAAAATAGTACCGATAACCGAGTTTCATCGAAATCGGCCCAAAAACAAAAAAGGTGGCCGCCATCTTGGATTTTTAGTTTTTTAAAAATTGCGTTGTTATTTTCTTCTCTAAATAGTTCCAAAAACCAAGTTTCATCGAAATCGGCCCATCAATAAAAAAGTTGGCCGCCATATTGGATTTTTAGTTTTTTAAAAATTGCGTTGTTATTATCTTGTCAAAATAGTTCCAAAAACCGAGTTTCATCAAAATCGGCCCAAAAACAAAAAAGTTGGCCACCATCTTTCATTTTTCGTTTTTTTTTAAATTGCGTTGTTATTTTCTTGTCAAAATAGTTCCAAAAACCGAGTTTCATTGAAATCGGCCCAAAAACAAAAAAGTTGGCCGCCATCTTGGATTTTTTAATTTTCAACATTGCGTTGTTATTTTCTTGTCAAAATAGTACCGAAAACCGAGTTTCATCGAAATCGGCCCAAAAACAAAAAAGTTGGCCGCCATCTTGGATTTTTGGTTTTTAAAAAATTGCGTTGTTATTTTCTTGTCAAAATAGTTCCAAAAACCGAGTTTCATCGAAATCGGCCCAAAAACAAAAAAGTAGGCCGCCATCTTGGATTTTTAAAATTTTCAACATTGCGTTGTTATTTTCATGTTGAAATAGTACCAGAAACCGAGTTTCATCGAAATAGGCGCACAAACATGAATTTGATTATTATTATTAATTTTACCGTCTCGCCTGCGACCTCTAGCCATTTCAATAGAACAATTTCGTTTTTTTGGAAATCTGAAATGGTGAAGTATTTATGGTCACACTAGTTTTGTAAAGTTACATTTCATATAGATTGAAATTCTTAAATTGAAATTCAAGGTCTAAATCGGAGTTGCCAGGATTGACACTTCTATTTATTACCACCTCACCGATGATTGCTGATTAGCATTATTGTAGATATCTAATTAAATCAAAAAAGTTCTGTTTTATATTACAATTATTATGTGTCATTCTAAAATTAATATTTAAACTTCTTACTTCCCACTTCCCACTTCGAATCATTAATTTTGATACACTACTTGATTGGTAACGTATATATTTTTAGTCCTACTGTCGTAGTATTATTGTTTAGTAATGGCAATTGTGCGAACGAGACACCGACCTCCACCTGGTGTTGTCTCATTCACACAGTAGTGCCTTCAGTCAATGTTGTCGATAGAATTTCAACTCTATGAGCAATGCAATAAAGTTGAATTTCTTTTAAACGATAGGTGAAAATTTTTGTAGAGTACTCACTCCCTATTATAAACCTCCTTGGTAGAACGATCGAGCCCGCACCGCACCTCACTTCTTTCTGCGCAGCCCAAGCGACAACATCTCCCTTGGATTGGAACCTAGTAACTTTGTATTTCAGACTAGACTTGTTGTTACTCTAAAATTCTAGACTTAACTTGGTAAAATTAGATCTTACATTAGTTAAGTTATTAACTACTAAAATCTGCTTGAAATTAAGAATATTCGTTACTGATTGTGCAAATTATGTGTTTATAATAAAGTGTGTTTCTATTAATTAACCATGCTTTAATTTTTATCATAAGGAGTAAAATCTTTTTTACGAAAATTCCCCGACTAAAAGTGATGAAGGTACAGACAGCAACGAAAGTAGCTTAACACTTTAGTACTTTGTCATAGCTATTTTTTTGATAGTTGTCTTACAGTTTGGAACGTTTATCAAAACATTTGCTATGACAAGGTGCTAAAGTGCTAAGCAACTTTTGTTGTTGACCGTACTATGTATACATATTTATCTATTCATAAATTACAAACGCAAGTAAATCCGTTGGGGCATTACCTGCCCCGAAATGAACTAATATTTTGTTTGCACTTGTGATTAATTAATTATGTTAATAGTTACTTTAGAGAGATTTTCTTTCCTTCCCGACGGATTTTGCTTGCGTTTGCAACGTGCCGGACTACAGCTGCGCCACAAAAAAAAAGTTGGAAATCTGACTTTTTGACTATGCCATGATGAAGTCTATAGTTTGTCGGAGTTTGTCGCCAAAAACCAGAGTTTGTCGGTCTTCCGTTTAGGAGATACATGTGGCTCAGCTGTAGAGACGTCTCTACAGCTGCGCCACACAGATCTCGAAAACGGAAGGTCGTAGCAAAAATCTGATTACTTGTATGTATAGCCGTTAGTTTGTCGGAGTTTGTCGCACAAAAACCAGAGTTTGTCGGTCTAGCGTTTAGGAGATACGTGTGGCGCAGCTGTAGAGACCGTCTCCACAGCTGAGCCACACAGATCTCGAAAACGGAAGGTCGTAACAGAAATCTGATTACTCGTGTGTGTAGCCGGTAGTTTGTCGGAGTTTGTCACCAAGAACCAGAGTTTGTCGGTCTTGCGTTTAGGAGATATGTGAGGATACGCTGTGGAGACCTTTCTACCTGGGTCTTGAGAACGGAAGGTCGTAGCAAAAATCTGATAACTCGAGTGTGTAGCCATTAGTTTGTCGGAGTTTGTCACCAAAAATCAGAGTTTGTCAATCTTACGTTTAGAAGATATGTGGGGATATGCTGTAGAGATATTTCTACCTGGATCTCGACAACGGAAGGTCGTAGCGAAAATCTCACATATCTCCTAAACGCAAGACCGACAAACTCTGGTATTTGGCGACAAACTCGGTCGAACTACCGACTATAGATAAGACTAATCTGATTATCGCTACGACCTTCCGTTCTCAAGATCCAGGTAGAAAGGTCTCCACAGCGTATCCTCACATATCTCCTAAACGCAAGACCGACAAACTCTGGTTCTTGGTGACAAACTCCGACAAACTACCGGCTACACACACGAGTAATCAGATTTCTGTTACGACCTTCCGTTTTCCAGATCTGTGTGGCTCAGCTGTAGAGACGTCTCTACAGCTGCGCCACACGTATCTCCTAAACGCAAGACCGACAAACTCTGGGTTTTTGTGCGACAAACTCCGACAAACTAACGGCTATACATACAAGTAATCAGATTTTCGCTACGACCTTCCGTTTTCGAGATCTGTGTGGCGCAGCTGTAGAGACGTCTCTACAGCTGAGCCACATGTATCTCCTAAACGGAAGACCGACAAACTCTGGTTTTTGGCGACAAACTCCGACAAACTATAGACTTCATCATGGCATAGTCAAAATGTCAGATTTCCAACTTTTTTTTTGTGGCGCAGCTATAGTCCGGCACGTGCGTTTGCAATGTACGAATATGTAGATAAATGTGTATAGAATATATATGTTACCGGCAATGTGTATAATCCGGCATTGTATACAATGCCTAAAACGATCAGGCAATGTATGAAATATAATTCATTTTATACTTTGCCTAGGCATTGTATACAATGCCTGCTGGTCCACCGGCAATGTGTAAAATAAGTATATTTCTGTTGTCTGTTATAAAAAATAACCTCGAAATTTAAGGCTCACGCTCCGCTGCGCTTCGCGCTCGCCTTAAATTTCTAACCTATACGCGGGACCTACAGGAGTGAAGCAGGTTCGATTCCAAACTCAAATTTCTGTTGTCTGTTATAAAAAAATAACCTCATTGTATACAATGCCTAGGCATTGTATACAATGCCTGCATTTCATACATTGCCGGTAACATATACATCACTTTTAGGCGGGAATTTCCGTAAAAAATATTTTACTCTTTTTAAATTAAGAGTAACAATAACTGTCGTGGGTTTTTTTTAAATTACTTAGCTTTCTATTTTAGACTTTTTAAAGAATTCATACGTTATCTACTCTAAAAACCGCATCTGAATCAGCTAAACCGTTCTGGAGATAAATGGGAAAATTATTACTGCAGCGCCCCTAGCGGCTTAACATCACAACACATATCTAATAACTATTGCCGATAACCTGAAAATCCATGAAAGAATACCGTATCGAAATCAGTTTAGTGGTTTTTTATTAGAAGTCTGTCAAAAGTGCTAACATATTATTAAACTCGTCTGTATTTCTGTCGTCTGGCTTTTTGACACGTTACATTACAACCATGTTGGAAGCACGTTGGTATCAAGTTGGTAACGTATATTGAGAAAAGATACAAAGTGGGTGGCGTATCCATACTATCTACAAATATGTATAAAAATCCCAAAATCAATAAAGAAAATAAACACCGTTCTTGTAATTAATACAGCATAATCTTTACTATCCTTACTTGGTAGACTGCATTAAAAATGCTTTTAATGCACTCTACCAAGTAGGTTAGATTAGGCGATTCTCACACTGCCGGCGCGCGCCGTCGCGGGGCGCGGTTTGGCGTTTCACGCGCGCGGCGACGGCGCAGCGCGCCGCTTATTCGGGCGGATTTCGACGCGCCTCCGCGCCGATCGGCGTCATACGACTGCCCCGCGCTTACGTACAAAAACCGGCACGATACTATGGAGCTCAGTGTGTTGTACCCCGCGATTTCCGCGACTGCTGGCGTTAGCCGCTCGCGGCACGCCGGCGGTGTGCGCTCCCGCGCCCCGGCGCGGCCTCGGTGTGTTGGACCAAGCGGTTGTCTATACAAATTGATGTACTTGCATACAAAGTAAAATACGCGCGCGGGAGCCCCGCGACCGCGCGCGGTGCCAGTGTGAGAACCATCTTAGGTAAGTGTTTTGACCACTCGCAGCGGAGCGAGCGAAGCAAGCGGAGATCCATAATGCTTGCATGCATGTTGCATGTTTGCTTGCGTGATTGCACGCTGCTTGCTTGCATGCATGCTGCTGGCTGTTTGCTGCTTGCTTGCATGCATGCTGCTTGCATTCATGCATGCTGCTTGCTTGCATGCATGCTGATTTCATGCATGCTGCTTGCATGCATGCTACTTGCTTTCATGCATGCTGCTTGCATTACTTGCATGCATGCTGCTTGCATGCTCCCATGTTTGTATGCTTGCACGAGTGCTTGCTTGTATGCATGTATGATTGCTTGCTTCCATGCTTATATACTTGCAATCATGTATACTTGCATGCTTGCATTCATGCATGCTTGCATGCCTGCATTAATGCATGTCATGCTGGTTGAATAAGGTTAGTTATATTTTTGGGTAAATAAATATAGTCAAAATATTTATTTCAATATAAGTAACAATTGCATTCCAGCAGACTAATTACTGTCATCGATCACCATAGAGTAAATTATAGCCATTGAAAAGTTTAATTTATTTACTCTCTGTATTTGTGCTATGCTTGGTATTTATAGCATTTAAATCATAGGTAAAATAAAATTATTTTAAATGTTATTAGAGTAAATGAATGTTATAAAAATGTGCTTTATATCATTTGATAATTAGATCAAATGATTATTATGTCAAATAATTTTTATAACACATGTATTTAGGTCAAGTGAAATTATATTAACCGTATGTTATATTATTTGATCGATATGTCAAATGAAATTATATGAAATGTTATTATATCATCTGATCGTTAGTGCATGTAAATTTAGGTCATAAATTACACACCCCTTTATAAGGACATTATAGAATCTTACTACTTTAAATTAAGGCGATAATAAGGGAAATTTTAATGGGCCCTTTAGGGCATCGCAATTTTAAAGGGTAAGAAAAGTGGACGTCTTTTCTAACAGAAAGCAACTAAGTATAACTATTTTTAGGAACTATTTTACGAGTAAGTATAATTATGAGTTTATTTATATAAACTTAAGATTAAAGAAAAATAAATCGTATACTTGTAGTATTTTTCCATTGTTTTCTTTTGTGACGAATTAATTAACGATTAAAAAAGCCAAAACTATTGTACATTATTTTCTAACGAAGTATTTAAAACACGTGTTGAATTAGTCATACATAATATATAAATACAATCATGTTAGAAATAGTTATTATTCTAATTAAAGCATATAAAAAATCCCAATATAAACACAATAAACGCCGATGAAGAAGTATACCTTCTATTACATTCAACAAGTAGGTAAGTGTTTGCTTTATTTGAAACTGTTTTTGTTTACACCATGCTTTAAATCTATATATATAAAAGCGTAAATCACTCACTGACTCATCACGAAATCTCAGAAACTACAAGTGCTAGAAGTCTCAAATTTTGCATGGGGGTCCCTTTTAGGGTGTAGGTGCTCACTAAGACGGGATTTTGCGAAATTCAATCTCTAAGAGGGTGAAACAGGGTGGCAAAGTTTGTATGGGAGAACGCGATTCCTTGGCCCGATTGACTTGAAATTTGGCATAGACATTCTTTTACAAAATTAATTGAACACATGTTTCGTATTTTTTGAAATGTATCCCTTAACAGGGTTGAAAAGGGGTAGAAAGCTATTTTTAGGGTGGTTGACTTCGATATCGGAATCAAAACTTCTTAGTGCATTTGAATGATTAAAAAAAATAAATGTCAGTTGTCACTGCATGGGCTGACGTTTAATCTCTAATTTTCCCGATTTTCAAGACAAGCTTTGATTCTTATAATGTTGTCTAAGATTTTATCCTTATTTTCACTACTTTACGAAATATTAGTCAAATAAAACGGTAACATCTGGCAAATATCAGATAACGTGACAAGGAATGTGGTATTTAGAGAAGTGTTTCGATGGAGAGCCTGATAATAATGCACAACATTAGTTGCACCCGGCATAAATCTTTGCCCGGCATGCGTTGCAATGTCACGTTTTTTTAGCCAGAAACCTTTTCAGTAGTAAGCAGAACAATTCACCAAACATTCACCAAAGTTTCATCATAATCGATTGTGGATGAATGGTTTAGGAGTGCAAAGGAAACAAATACACATACATCGATTTTTATTTATAAAGAAGATAACTATTAAGCAAAGATATTAGAATTTTTAACTATAAGGTAAGTATTAAATGTAACATAATATTATTATACTTATTTTGTTAAATTACCGCTAATAAATTTTATTAAGTACCTACCTAACTAATACAGAATCGTTAACAGGGTGTCGATTCTGTAACCAAACTCGAACCCCACTTCGAATCTCACTTCACTGCACGGGAATTTTGAATCATAAATAAGATAATGATAAGAAAATTTTTTTATCACAAAAGATTTTAGATAGCTACGCAGGCTACCTAAATTTTTTGCAATCAGTAAAATAGCTCATTTAGTAAACAAATGTCTAATAACAAATTCACGCGAAGTGAAGTGAGATGCGAGTTTGTTTACAGAATCGACAGACTGCGCGGGTAAAACCGCGGGGTGCAGCTATTACCTATATAATCACAAAATTGTATAAATGTGAAAGTTTTGATGTTTGGATGTTGTCCTGTTAGGTACCTACTCAATCATATCATACTCAATCAGGTCTGAACGGGTGAATGGATTTAGGAGAAATTTGGCACAGATATAGATTAAGTCTGGAATACTTAACACAGGCTTCTTTTCATCCCGATCATTGGTTTCCAAGGGAAGACTTACCACGGTAACCGACTGCCACGCGGGCGGAGCCACGGGCAAAAACTATACATAGTATAAAACAAAGTCGCTTCCCGCCGTCTATACGCTTCTCTTAAACTATGCATAAAAACCTCATTAAAATCGATCCATAAGTTTGGGAGCTAGGTTGGTTGCCTCAGACAGACAGACACACACACACGTCAATTATATTATAACACCCCTTGCGTACGTCGTATAGGTATATGTCGTCCTCCTAGGTATATGTATCCTGTAGTATAATCTAATAACTTTACACTGACACCACATTAGCACAGTTTTACATTTAGTAACTACATTGCACCCGTGCGAAGCCGGGGCGGGCCGCTAGTCCTCTATAAAAGGTTTTGAAACAGCTTAAAGCCAACATTAAAACAACTAGGTGTCCTAGTAATCATAATATATATAGCATGTCGCGCTCTCCGCACCCACACCCGAAGGAGTTACTTACTTACTTACTCTTACTCCGATGGCTCAGCGACCCGAAGTGAGTCTTGGCCTCCGACACAAGGTGACGCTACTGCTCCCTGTCTTGCACGATCTCTGTTCACGCAGGTCCTTGGCGACTTGGTCCATCCAGCGGTACTTGGTTCGGCTAACTGGTCTTCGTCCTCTGGGCACGCCCAGGTAAGCACGTTTCGTCGCCCGATCCTCCTCAATTCGCTCAACGCGTCCGAGCCACCGCAACCCAGTACGCTTTTGATTCTCCCAATATATTGGGGGTCACCACTAGTTCCTCTATCTTACAGTTCTTCCTCATTCTCTAGCTTTCATCGTCTGCTCTTACCGGTCCCAGGATCTTCCTCAGCACCCGTAGGAGTTATATTATGAAATTCAGTATGAGTACAACATTAAAACACTCGTTCGGATGATTTTATGACGAGGAGGAGGAGCGCGACCAGCCCTCGTTCGGACATTACGGCTACCATGATTACACTGGTACCTAGTAATGGGTTTAGAAATAGTTTTTTTATGCAAATGCAACTGTAAATAATTAGGTTAAAACACTCATGTGATACTTAAATCACATTCGTGTTTTTTCATATTTACACTGGACAGGCTTATGTCAAACTGTTTTTGTGCCTATTTGATTTCCGCCATTTTGGCGCTGTAGGACGTAGCGTGAGCATAGCGTGAGGAACATGGTACTAAAGTATGAAGTCTGGAGAGACCATCACGGCAACCATTTTCATATTGTACGTCAAAATTAGTTCTTTAGACGCACGCTAGTGGCGTTTCAAATAGGCATAGAAACTTAGCTGTCAAATCATACAGACAGCCAGTCCAGTTAAATAAAAAAATTTTTTTCATGTCAGTGCCTTCACGTCTTCTTAACTTCTGAACCGATCATCATGAAATTTGACATACCCGTTATCAGGGTTACATAGAAGGACATGGGGTATTATTCTTCCCGAAAAAAGTATTGTTCCCGGGATAGTAAAAAAATCTGTTGTTATTCTATCGAGGCTCTATTATGATCGTAAAAATTTGGTATTCATTCAGCGAAGGATTGAACAAATTCGCAATAAAATGTCAATAGAGAGGCGGTCGAATATGAATGTAATGTAAATAGTAAAAAATAAATTTATTGGGGTCAGATTTTGACTATGACTACGTAAAAATAAGAATTGTGAATACTTCCAATCATTGTCACTGGAGCCGTACCGCCACATGAGTAAAAAAACGTAACTTACCTCCGCTAGGAGTAAATTTTGTTCTGTGCCGCTTACTTAAGCACGTTCCAGACGGATTAAATCACGCCTCCCAACCAAGGTCACCTTGGTGGAAGCTTGATGGGGGCGTGGTTTCCATCCGTGGATTGTGTTGCGGCTACACGAGTTTACATCCAAGCGCCGAAACTAGGGCTGCCAACCATACTATAATAATATGTAGTATTATACTATGTTTCGGGTCTGCGTGCTATATACTGTTGAAGAAATATATAGCACGCAAAAATACTATATTTTCAACATCGATCGCTAAGAAACAAATGTTTCTTTTTTTTTATTTGTGATCGTGCATTTTGACTGATTCGATAGCGTGTAGTGTATAGTCAGTCACACCATATAACAAATACTATGTGTATAGTGTATTGTATCTGAATTTTGAACGTATCTATCTGTCTTATTGCGTTCCAAACTTGTCAATATAAAATTGACAACTTAATTAAATCTTAATCCATGGTCGAAATATATCTTAATCTTAACTATGGACGAATTTCTTTCATGTCTTAACTTAATCAGTAATACTGATACAATCGTAAGTAAGCTAAAAATGAGTTTTTAATTTACTTATATTTAATTAATATTGATTGTAGAAAATAATATGAGACTTTTATTTTGATTCATGATTGTTTTATTTATGGTTTATGATTTTGACCAAAACATTGTTCAAAAATGCAAAAAGTTCAAAAAATATAGTTTTTATAAAAATTAAAAAGTAAAATATAATAATATATTTGCCTAATTTTTGCCTTTTCCATAAAATACTATATTATTTTAAAGTGTACTAATTTTTTTAGCCTTATTTGAAAAATACTATATTTCGCCTTAGACATGTTGGCAACCCTAGCGCCGACACTCTTTCCCATTCCACGGTAATGATATCTATCAGTACTGTAACTCGGCCCTGTCCTTGAAATAATTACCTAAATAAACCCGCGCTGGTTCAATCAATTAATTTCAAGGCAATAATATAACTAGATTAACAAAACTAATGGTAAAATAAAAAAAAATAAAAAATACATTATTGATGGGAGAAACAAGTTATTTAATAATCCTTAGTACAATACCTACGTATTATATAATATTTTAAGTATACTTAATCTTAGTTTTCGGACTTTCCAGGTATTTAAAAATGTTATCTCTGGATTATTAGTTAATTATATTTATAATAAAAACAGCACAATCTGCACTTTGCAATAGTAAGAACTTGTATTTCAATCAATAGTACCTATTGAATTTTTAGACTTTTGGCATTCAGAATGTTATTTCTATATTAAGGTAATAAATATAATAGAAAAAACCCGGCCAAGTGCGTTTTGGGCAACGCGCCGTGCGGTTCCGTAGATACCTTATACCACACCATATTTAATACCATTATCATTTTTCGTCTGCAAAAATAACTTTGTTTTTCACAGTGTTGGTATGAATGACAAAGTTATATTTGCGGTTATGGAAAATGTGCTATATCTCAAAAACTAATTACTATATCTCGTTCAAACCAATTTTCATTGAAAGTAATTATTAAGATCTACATGTTACATATATGTTGTATAATATATGTTATCTACATGTTACATATACATATATGTTTTTTAGATTTTTCACTTTCTTATTTCAAAAGTTAAAGGGGGGGGGGGGGGAGGATAAACATTTTACCACTTTGGCGGAGTATATCTTTCAAACGGTAGACTTTGAGAAAAAATTGTCTTAAAAACCTCAATGTCAATTTTAAAGACCTATCTATTGACACCCCACACGTTCGCAGTTTCAGTTCCAGGTATGAAGAGCCCCCCCTTAATCTTTATTTTTGTTATTTTTGTGTTAAAATCGTTGAGCGGTTAACAGAATACATCTACCAACCAAGTTTCAATTGTGTAATTTTTATACGTTTGGAATAAAATGGCTGTGACATACGGACGGACAGACAGACGGACAGACAGACATGACGAATCTATAAGGGTTCCGTTTTTTGCCATTTAGGCTACGGAACCCTAAAAATACTAGAAAAAATCGACTCACCCGTAACCCGTAGCAGCCGAGCCATTTGAGCCCGTCTGAACTGCGACGGCTGAGTCGATATTTTATAGTATTTTTCTATTATATTTATTACCTCAATAGTACCTGACCTACGTACATCTTTCGTTCATCACTGCGGCGCATTCGCGACTGTTTGTGTACCGAGTGCAGACTGCAGACTGAACTCGAGGGCCGAGGCGCGTAGGTACGTACGACTCGCTTTTCGACTATTTGTACAGATGCTGGCGTATAAATTGGCAAGAGAAAGATGAGACAAAAGATGCGCAATAGCCACAAACACTAAAATTTGTGGCGCTGCACATCTTTTGTCTCGTTTTTATCTTGCCAATATAAATGCCGGGCAGTATATGAAGTTGGAGTACTGATAAATATCATTACCGTGCCTGTGTTGGAACTCGCGCCCTTCCACCAAGGACGTTGAAGGTCATTTGGATTGGTTGGAGAAATTTGGATTAAATCTGCCGTCTAGATGGATTAAATCAAGCAAGGTCACCTCTGTTGGGAGGCGTGATTTAATCCGTCTGGAACATGCTTTACATGGTAATAGTAATAACAGAACAATATTTACTTCATAGTAATCGCTTTCATTTAACAGACGGATGTGACACATTGTTACTTCTATTTGGCATAAATAAAAACTTATCAAAGAAGAGTAGCAATTTATCACACCCATCTTTCAAATGAAAGCGATTACGATAGCCCTGTAAGTTAGCCGGTACGGCCCCTGTTTCACGCTCATCTCATCACGTCAAGGAATAGATATAACTATGTCTAACGCATAAAAAATTTCATGTCAGTGGTCTAACGTATAAACGGTGAAAATCGTTTTCGTTGAAAATTCCCTATCAACAGAGACCGGCCGGACGATGCTCCGTGAGCGTCGGTAGACCTCCGACAAGGTGGACCGAAGATCTGGTGAAGGTCGCGGGAAGCCGCTGGATGCGGGCAGCGCAGGACCGATCGTTGTGGAGATCCTAGCTAGGAGAGACCTTTACCCAGCAGTGGGTGTCGTGCGGCTATAATGATGATGAAATGGTTTGTTTCAGGATGGTTGGAGCGTGGTGCAGGGTCCTGGTAGCGTTGTTGCTGGTAGCCGCGGCGGCTGCCATGGAGTTGATCGACGAGCTGCCTGCTGGAGACGATGCGGTCTATCAGGTGGGATGGGTATATCCTGGTTATCGCAGTTTGGGTTTTTCGAACTTTTGCCTGCTTTGCACGTCCCTGACAGACTAGGAGAGTTGACCACCTAGCCAAACTAGCCTGGCCATCTCCCGTTCTTAAGGCCTAGCGGGCGGCTTCGTCCAAGCTGGGCGGCCGCTGAGTCATATTAGATGAGTAACACAATGGTGGATGCAAAAACAATATTTAGCAAAACTTCCACACAAAGGCAAAACAAGTACCTATGCGAGAAATATGCCTGCCCACTAATAAACACATGCAAATACACCGGCAGCACAGATAACCTTGACCGACAGCAACATATCTTGCCCTTATAGGTACCTACAATTCTAGACGTGTTACGCCCCTACGCGGAGCACGATCAGCCCCCCTAGCATGACCAGCATAACACGATTTATATCGCGTGATATAGCGTTTTATCACGTTTCACTGTCAAAAACACAAAGGAATCTGACAGTTGAGAGTCCATAAAATGCTATATCACGCGATATAAATCGGTCATGCTAGGCAGGCTGGTGCTGTTATGGCTGCCTACATATGCGCGCATGGTCGGCACCATTTATCGTACCGTTGATGCTTTGAAAGAACCCCTCTGAAGCATTTGTTAAGCGGGCCATACACGATCGCTCCTCTTCACAACATTCCACGCCAAAACTCCAAAATAAACGTAAAACCTATCGTGTGTGCGGAATCTCAACTTCGATCGAGTGGAGCGACGAAAATTTTGGATTTCCAAACAATCCGAAATCCGGGTGGCGCGTGAGGGCAATAACTGGAGTTTTAGTGGGTATGGCTGCTGACGAGTCCCACATACCAACCGCCTGCTCACCTTTGGGCAAAAATGTGTAATTGTATTTGTAGTTTATATAATTGTAGTAATTATATAAAACCGGCCAAGTGCGAGTCGGACTCGCGCACGAAGGGTTCCGTACCAAAAACGGCAAAAAAAACATGTTTGTTGTATGGGAGCCCCCCTTAAATATTTATTTTATTTTGTTTTTAGTATTTATTGTTACAGCGGCAATAGAAATACATCATCTGTGAAAATTTCAACTATCTATCTGTTGTCGTTATTAATATAAAGCAAAAAACGGGAAAAAATACACGTTTGTTGTATGGGAGCCCCCCTTAAATATTTATTTTATTATATTTTTAGTATTTGTTGTTATAGCGGCTACAGAAATACATCATCTGTGAAAATTTTAACTGTCTAGCTATCACGGTTCATGAGATACAGCCTGGTGACAGACAGACAGACAGACGGACAGCGGAGGCTTAGTAATAGGGTCCCGTTTTTACCCTTTGGGTACGGAACCCTAAAAACGGAGGCTGGGTTACCAATATTTATCATGTCACTATAATCCAATCCATAGAGTAGTGCAAAAACTGCACCTGGGCAGAACAACCGCGGGAATGTTTCTGGAGGCGGGAGAGTTTATGAAACCAATTTAGCTGACGCTTAAAGGTAAAGATGAGATTTTTAATAGATTTCTTCCGTGTAAAAAGGGCTGCAAACTACATCGTCCTTATTTTATTAGGCTGTAGGTAGTTTTTTTTCACTGACAGGTTAATCTCGAGAGTCTCCTTGCGTGCGGACTTATTTCTTATTGAACGCTTATTTATGATTAAAAACAAATGAACATTTTTAAGAATTTTTAATTCCCTTATTAATTTGGCACCTATCATTAGGATACAAGTACAATTAACTAATATCTTGAGAAGAAAACTTATGTTTAACTTTATAAGTAGAACATAAATTTTGACAACCTCCATGGATTTTTTCCACTTTTTTCATGTCAGTGATTTTTTCAACGACAACAAAATCACAACAATCTACAATGAAAAATAGTTTGTCGTCCCATTGTTGGCCCTGACGGGAATTGCTAAACTAAATTCATTCTTATTGACAGAGCGATAACGACATAAACACGGACCTGAAGGCACTGCAGTTGGAATCGAGGAGCTCTCCTGAACTAAGGTGAGCAAACCTTATCATCATTGATGTTTTGAACACTATTTTTGTAAAAAAAAATCCTAACAGGGGGGTCCTCTATTCTCCTCTTCCTCTGTACTTCGAAAATCAAAACCAATAATCGAATGAAGTTAGAAAGTTCCACATGATGGTACTTATTGATTTGACACATTAACTAACAGTTCACAAATTAGAAATATACTATTGGCTCCGTGCACGCTTTTAGCGCCACCTAGCGTGTTGCAAGTTGTTGCAACTTTGTTGGCTCTGACCTAGGGATGGGTCCAGTGAAAATTTCAATGAAATGAAAATTAAATTTATTTGAAATTTATGAAATCTTTCAAAACGGGTTGAAATATTTCACTTTTGAGTGAAATTTATTTCCAGTACTAGAAATCCCTTATTTTCTGAATTAGTTTACTATTTTAACGTATTAAATGAAATTTAAAGGCTTAGGTAATTGACCGAGCGAGCGCGAAGCGCGAGCGAAGCGTCTCTGCTTCAGCTTGGGCAACAATTCTTTCGTATGTCCTTCCTGCTGTCCGTTTGTTCTCCTCTATAGGTTACAGGTCGCATTTCTCAACCGATTCTCGTGAAATTTTGTGAGCAGATTCGAAAATTATATAAATGTTATAGTCAAACCCCGAAGTCCCAGCGCTCCTAGGTTTGCCTAGTCAAACCTCAGGTTTGACAAGAAGGCTTAGTCAAAGTCCAAAACCAATGGCATATTTCGGCCTTTGACTGACGAATTTATGGCCTATTTATTATTTCTAGGAGAGACTAACTTGGGCAGTCGAAAGCCGAAACTCAATACGATCAAATCGAGGTTTGACCAGTCACGTTTAAATTAGGCACAGAATTTGATATTTTGTTTGTGCAACAACGAAAAACACATTCTGTAGAGTGAAAATTTAACTAAATTAACAATCTTCCTGTAAACAAAAAAATTATGTTGTCTGTTTAAAAGAAAATAACCACGAAATTTAATATGAACGCTCCGCTGCGCTTCGCGATTGTCTTAAATTTCTAATCTATCACGTGACTTACAGGAGTAAAGCAGCTTTGACTAAATATCACATCAGAAATGAATGATGTTTTTTTATAATCTTGAGGTTAAGTTTAGTCAAAGAGTCTGCGTTACTCCTATGGGACACGTGATAAGTTAGGAATTTAAGACGATACCTACACGATTTTATTTTGGGCTTTAAGCCGAAACACAATTTTATTTTGGGCTTTGACTAAGGCTTCTTGTCAAACCTGAGGTTTGACGAGACAAACCTAGGAGTACCTGAGCTTCGGCGTTTGCCTATAACATAAACATTTTTTTGTAGCCTGTTTTTCGAAATTTTTCTTGGCGGAGATATGTAAAAGAAACATTTCAGTCCGCCATTCCAGTAGGGATGCTCGATCCAGGGTCGTCGATCCGATTTTTCGGATCGTAATGGATCGTAATTCCACGATCCGATCCGCGGATCGGATCGAATGCCTTCGATCCGATCTTCAGGAAATCGATCCGAATCGGATGCAAATAAGTAAGGCACCATTAATCCTTACTAATATTATAAATGCGAAAGTCCGTTTGTTTGTTTGTTTGTTACGCCTTCACGTCTTAACTACTGAACCGATCATCATGAAATTTTGCATACACGTTGTCAGGGGTACAGAGAAGTACATAGAGTACCTTTCATCCCGAAAAAAAGTATAGTTCCTGAGGGATAGCAAAAAAACTTTCGACGCGGATGAAGTCGCGGGCGGAAGCTAATTTTATATCTTTATTAAGTAAACCCATGTAAAAGAATGTGGGATTGTAATATTGTACTCAGAGAACTTAAAGACGAATTTCTCTCAAAAGTTTATACTTAAAGACTGGCGCCTAACTACTAATAGTTAAGTACAATTTTTAGAGGCGCCAGTTTTCTTCCAAGTTCTAAATATAAACAAAGATAAATTTCGTAACAAATAAACCTGAGTGCCCATTTTTTCGTAAACAAACCGCATTTTAACTCATACGATCCAAACGATCCGATCTTTCAAGTTTTGTATCGATCCGGCAAAAAATCGTATGGCCTCGATCCGATCCAAAAATCGCCGGATCGTATGCCCGCCGATCCGATCTTTCAAAATATCGGATCGGATCGGGACATCCCTACATTCCAGCACTGTTTGTTCTCCTCTACAGACGCATTTCTCAACTGATTCTCGTCAAATTTTGTGGACAGGTTCGAAAATAATATAGAATTTTACTGTCGAGCCAGTTTTTTTTTAATTCTTTAAAATGGCGGAGATATATACATAAACATATTTTAGTCTGACTTTCTAGCTTTTTGTTCTCTACAGGTGCCATTTCTCAACCGATTCTCGTAAAATTTTGCGAGCAGTTCAATAATATTATAGATTTTTAAGTCGAGCTAGTTGAAATTTATCAAAAATATCACCCATTTCCAAAAATAAGTATTCATAATTAGAAGCGCCATCTAGCTGCGCATAGCTACCAAATAATATACCAAACAGCACGTAACCAAATAATATATCTAACCTACTATGTGCTTTGAAAGACCTCGTGAGCAGTGAGGAAAAAGGGGTTTCGATTGCTCGGCCACGGTGTCGTAGAAGAAAAAGGACTACGTCAACATTACGAAGGAATATGTAGAAAACTAACAATGAAAGTCGCAAATTTGTAAGTTCAATATTCAGAAAGTTTAACCATGACCGCGCGGTCGAAACGTGGAGGACCTCGCGGCCACGCAGTTCTCTCAAACGGAGCTTAGTAAAGGTTCCATTATTTTTGCTAATCGCAGATACGATTTCGTAGATAATTAAGACAGTATAAGTAAAGCCCTAATGTTTGGACTTTACGACCACGTTTTTCTGTAGGTCGTGAAATCCAAACCTTAGGGCTTTATTTAATACTGTCTACTTATTTTTACCTAATAGTATCAGGGATTATAAAAGATAATGGGACCTCTATCAAGCTCCGTTTGAGAGAACTGCATGACCACACGGTTCTCTACGTTTCGACCGCTCGGCCATAGCATTTAATTTCTGTAGCAGGTCGTGAAGTCCAAACATTAGGGCTTTATTTATACTGTCTATATTTTCTACATAATCGTATCAGCGATTAGCAAAAATAATAGGACCCATACTAAGCTCCGTTTAAGAGAACTGCGTGACCGCGCGGACTATGGCGCGGCCATAACATTTAAAGCTATGTAGGTCGTGAAATCCAAACATTAGGGTTTTTTATACTTTCTATATTTTTCTACGAAATCGTATATAGCAAAAAGAATGGGACCCCTACTTAAGCTCCATTCAAGAGAACTGTGTGGCCGCTCGGTTCTCCACGTTTCGACTGCGCGGCCACGGTTAAACTTACAATTTTCTAAATATTAGTCCTACTTTGCGACTTTTATTGTTAGTTTTCTACATATTCCTTCGTAATGTTGATGAAGTCGTTTTTTCTTCTACGCCATCGTGGCCGACAATCGAAACAGACATTGAATATTTTGTTATTAAAAGTTGTAAAATAGCCAAAGCTATTCGTAATTTAAGCCAACTTATTTGTTTATTGTTTTGTTCTATAATTATGTTGATATATTGACAAAATGCATGTAATTTTGTTTTATTTAGGTCAGATGAAACTTAAAAATAAATTTCACTCTAAACTGAAATATTTCAAACCAAAATGAAATTTATTCTAAATATTTCACAGACCGAAATTTTTCGTGAAATTTACCCAACCCTACTCTGACCTGACAGTTTTGACGTTTTGATATGTAATGGCGGCATTGTGACAAAATGTTAAAAAATACTAAAGTCGCATTACTCATCTCCCAGCAAAAAAGTAAACAAAGGTGTTGCCAGAACAAAACAACTCAAGAGGAAATAGTATATTGCTAAGTCAAGAAATAAACACACCTACATGTTGTTTCATCACGAACCTAATAAAAATAGATTAGATAAATATTCTGAATCATGAGTTTTGCGGCAAAAACAGTAATATAATTTAATATTTCGTTATAACAGTTTTATAGTAGAAAAGATATTCATGATGCTGTGCACACATCAACTGCAAACCGTGTACATCAACCTTTGGTTCATTTTATAAAATTTCATAAAAAAATAGTAATAATAGTAGCTGTAGTAGTAACATTTGTCTTTTGGTATTAGAGGGGAGGGGGGGAATTGTCTTAAAATAAGTTTCAGTTTAACTTGGATCCAACATTTTAATAAGAATACCTAAATAATCTTTACATTTATTTCTTATTCAAAACAGTTTAACAAAAACCATAAACATTTAATTCGTAGGGGAGACATAGCAGGGTTGTGACATTTTTTTATTAACCGACTTCAAAACATGTGGCTTATAAAGCTATTACCAAACACTGTGAATAGATAGTTATTCGTTGTAATTATTTTTTCTTGAGGCGGCGCTAGTGGACGCACGATGCACCTTTAAGTATTTGGTTTGGTTACTAATCTTGTTGTAATTTATTTGCATTTGCGTAGGAAGGGTCCCCCTTAACAGGGCAACTTAAGGGCACCCCATAACAGTGTGGTGCCACCCCAGACAAAAAACCTGATATATTGCCCTTCTATACTGCAACGAGGCTCTAGCACGCACCCCCCTCCCCCATTAGTTTTACTTCCGAACTGGGGGCCAGCCCCCCCCCCCCTGGAAAAATCTCTAGATAGGCCAATGTATATTTGGTAACGATATATTTAAGTTTGTAATATCGTTACTTATCCCTGTTAAAGCTGATAAGTTTCTTGCGCCCGTTCTTCTTGTCAGTTGAAAAAGTCTGGAACGGGTGGTAGGAAAATATAGACGATTCAAAATCTCTAAATTTTTTAGTTTATCTGAATAAATATTATTTTGATGTCGACTTTGACTTTTATTGTAAATAAGGTTAGTTGAAACAATTATAATGGGGAGGGCAACTGTCAAAATGGCGCTGCATACGCTTGTTGCAGGAGAGCTATGAAAACAAAGGACTTTTACTTAAAAAAATAGTTTTTTTTAGCTTTAAAATGATTAAATTCTGTGAAGTAATTCTGGATATAGAAAAAATGCATAAGTTCTGTAAGAATAAAAATGGCTTAATTTGGCTTTCAATACCGGGATTTGCATTGCAGAATAGTCTTTTATATCCATTTTGGGTCAATGGGTCTTTTTCGGTAAAAAAAAAACAAAAAATAAAGAACTATTATCCCATACATTTTGTTCTGAACGTCTACAGTCTTAGGAACAAGCGTACGCAGCGACATCTACAATTAGCTTTGCGTTGCCAACCCCATTGATTGCAATGTCCTGTTACCTACGTATTTTTGATAGTAGTAATATCTAAGTTTAGTTTTCTTATCAGTCCGTATCAAGAATTTTTAACATCAAAATGGTTACGATAGGTTATAAAGATAAAATTTCTAATTACCATCATACTTTAAAATTACCTTGGATAACATTATATTTATTATGACTCAAAATATAATAAACAAATTAAAAAGTTATAAAAGTGACCAAAGGTTTTCAATATCTGAAAATGTCACTCTCAGGGTCAGTTTGTCAATTTGACAGTGACGTTTCTTTGTTTACATTTTTGCTGGGAGATGAGTAATGCGACTTTATACATATTGTGTTATTAATGTAAATTTCAAAATTACTATGATTTGGGTGGACAAAGTGTTGTGAAATCATTTTTGGTCATTTAAATTAAATATGGCAAGTAAGATCTATTCAAAAAGAGTGTTTTATTTTGGTTATATCAGGGTTTGTTTGCTTCTTTTTTAGTTGTAGATTTCGTAAATCAAGAGGATAAAGCTACTTTAATAATTTTACTAAGTGATAATAAACATATATAATTGTTCCTGTATCGCTAGTAATAAATTAAATATCGTTTTCAAGCAGATTACAGAGCCTTCATCATTTCTACTTTTTGCCACCATGAGCGCTGCGATCGATTATTATACCTTCGCACCCTCCCAATAGGCACAGCTACTTACGTAAGGTAACTTGCAATTGCAATCAATATTGAATTTTTAGAGTTTAGGAGAGTGTATATCAAAATTCTGACAAGCCAAAATCTGTCAAAATTCTGCCCGATCTCGAGATCGCGTTTGTGCACATGCGCAGTGGCTACTTGAAATCGCAGAGAAATATTTTATATCAAACTTTAAAATATAGTGCTTACTATACGCTAAGTTGATACTTTAATTTATTATTTTATTTATTTAGTAGAGTTGGAACACTTTTTATCTAAGTAATTATTGACCGTTATTTTAACTAAGTAATCAGATGAATTAATTGCGTTATGATTAAACTGACAAAATGACTACCTATTTAGGTATTAAGTACATTCACGAATTATTATACAGTATGCGTGAATTTTGGGTGTAATCGAAAAACTGCTAAAACCCTTCTAATATTTCGATCATAAAGTTTCATGTTACATGGAATGTAAGGAAATTCAAAATTATTCACTTATGCAGTTTAGGCTATTACAAGCACTTGTGAATTTCAAAAGAAGCTAAAACACCGTACTATATAATATAATATTATATTCTGTGTCGGTTCCCAAACCCTAAGCGGGAGACCTTGTAACGAGAAGGACCCGCAAGAAACTCGTCAAGGGCTGCTTTTTTCTCTCTGTATATTTCATACCGAGTCGTCAAAATAAAAAGTGAGCGCATTTAAAATGAGGTTACTTTCCACAGTAATCACAATTTTATACAGTAACTTTAGGTTAGGTTAACTGTTTTGGCTGCTTATTGTGTTTCGATCTTAGATTTTCTAAAAACCAACACTTGATATTGAATGAACTTGATTTTTGCCGCTGATAAGGAACTGACTTATATTTGTTCGGACCTATTCTTTTTTTGTCATTGGACACAGTGATTGAATTCTGAGTAATATGTTCGACCTACTGCAGTAGTAGTGCTTTGTTTACTGAAACACATTTTGATGAAAATGCTGAAGCTGCTGTGATTATCACAGAAAATCTGCAACAACTGCAATCTTGTCAGGTATGGACAATCACTACTTATTCGGTTTAGCTAAACAATTAGGGCTATTGAAAGTGAAATTTAAAAAATCAAAATAGTAACTATTTACCTCACTAGATGGAGTTGGTGGAATGAGAACTGTCAAAATGGGCTTTTAAAAATAATTAGCTGTACCAATTAGTACCAAAGAGGCAAGTAAGCGCTCGCTGGCAGTCATCTGCCTAAAGAGAAACAAATTAGGGTTACAGCTGCCTGCCTACATGAGTACTCGTTGAAGCTTAGTAAAAAAAAATTGTGATTTTTTGAAATGTAAAAATGGTTTTATCAACGCCATCTATTGAGCTTACAGTTTTTTGTCATTTTTAAAAGCCCTCACTGAATTTCATAAACTACTATTTACGTATTGTGAAGAAGTTGCAATAACTTTTATTCAAGAAAGATAATTGTTATAAAGATAATGATGAAATAAAAAAATTCTGAAAAAAAAAACATTTTTAAAATACTTTTTTAAAACGGACTAAAAATTATAAAAATCGGACTAAAAAGTATAAAATAAATTCTTCTGTAAATATTTATAACCCCTAAACCTACCTATACTATATAGTCTGTTTATATTTTAATTGTCCGTTTTAATGTTTTTAGTCCATTATTTATAATTTTTAGTCCGTTTTAAAAACATGTTTTAAAAATGTTTTTTTTTCAGTAAATTTTTATTTTCTGCTTTATAATTAACGAGCTAAGACTAAAAATATACCATTTCCTATCGGAGCACTCGTCAAGACGATTCAAATGAGCCCAAACTCGATGGGGTTGCATGGTTTTATTACAGAAATCCAGTGGCCTTCTTCCGGATCCATCATCAGACCCTGGACACTATTTCCCAACCAAGTACTCGTCAAGACGATTCAAACGAGCCCAAACTCGATGGGGTAGCGTGGTTTTATTAAAAAGTTCCTGTATCTTTCTTCCGGCTCCATCATCAGACCCTGGAAACTATTTCCCAACAAAGTACTCAACAAGACGATTCAAAGGAGCCCAAACTCGATGGGGTTGCACGGTTTCAATATTAAGTTACTATGGCATGGCCTTCCAGCTTCATCATCGAACCCTGGACCTCGTCTCCCATTAGAGTACTTGTCAAGACGATTCTAACGAGCTCAAACACGATGGGGTTGTATGGTTTCAACATAGAGTTCCTGTGGCCTTCTTCCGGCTTCATCATAAGATCGGCTCAATGACACCATAATATTGCATTGCCTTCCAGTTCTGACTTATGTCAAAAATTTTAAGTCTATAGCTCATCGGGAAACTAGTATAAAATCGTTCGCTAACTTTGTGGAGAAACAAACAAACGACCACACAAACGAAAAAGCAACCTAATAAAAACGTGTTAAAAATATGTAAAATAGGCAACTACATGTGGGAGACAAATAATTTAAGTTAGCAGTGAAAATTCTAAATGAGTGACAAAAATCGTGGGCAACTATTATACCAAATAGGTTACTATATAACTGATTAAAACTGCCTAACATGGTATTTTTGTAATCTCGATTAGGATAATACCATCACCTTTTTTAAATAAAATATATGCCAATTTTTTATGTTTTGTGTGCCCTAAGGTTGTCGCCCAAATAGTAATTTGCTCGCCCGTCTTGAATAACTAGTTACTTAATTTGTATTTTAAAGTCACCCATTTTCAACATTTGTAGTCGTCCTCAGTCCGTCGCCCACTTAGTATTTTTGATACTCAAAATGGGGATTTATTGTTACCCGATTAAATTAGTTTTAATAACCCTTTTTTTAATTTAATGTACCTAAAAGATTCTTACAAAATTAGAAAAAATTTAGGTACCAAAATATCAAAACTTTAGGCTGTGCTATAATAGTCAACAACAGTGCAAAGACTATAACCATAGTAGAACCAAACTCTTTGCGAATTTGGAGAAAAGCGATATGTCCTCTCGTTGGAAAGGCCCGCGGCCGTTGATCGTAATAATTTTGCGTGAGCCAATTTATAGGTGAATTTTATAAATTCCTCACAAATAACCAAGTATAAATATTGATAAACAAAATATGCAGTGTATTAGTCGGTTACCTTGTTATTCTCATTAAAGTAAGGAAACGTCTTTAAAACCTTCGAATACTAGTAAAAAAACGTGTTAAAAGGTACCGATTTAAGCATTTTTTAATATCTTATTTTCTCTGTAATTAAAATCATTTTTGTGATTTTTGCTCTATAGGGAACTCCTTGACAATACACACAATAAGTTAAAAATTATATATGAGGCGTATTCTCCTTCCTACAGCTAAAACATTCGTGAAAAATGCCACTGACAAGCAAATTTGTAATTCCGCTTGAACAGATTGTCTTCGTATTAAAAAAAACTGATCATATATTATTTTTTTCTCTCTATACGGCACTAAGTAATTTAAGATTTTTACTTCCTAAATCTAAAGTTATCATCAATAATAATGCTTTCATTGTTTAGATTTCGTCATTGAAAAAACGCTAATTTCTGAAAAATCGTTTAAAATCTGTTATATAGCCTTAACACTTTTTTATTAGGTTGCTTACTCGTTTGTTTGTTTGTTTCTCCGCAAAGTTAGCGAACGATTTTAAACTAGTTTTCCGATGAGCTAGAGACTTGAAACTTTGAACATAGGTCAGAACTAGAAGGCAATGCAATATTATGGTGTCATTGAGCTGATCTGATGATGGAACTGAAAGAAGATCACAGGAACTTAATGATGAAACCATACAACCCCATTGTGATTAAACTTGTTAGAATCGTCTTGACGAGTACTCTAAGGGGAGATAAGGTCCAGGGTCTGATGATGAAGCTAGAAGGCCATGCCAAAGGAACTCAATATTGAAACCGTGCAATCCCATTGAGTTTGGGCTCATTTGAATCGTCTTGAAGAGTACTTTGTTGGGAAATAGTGTCCGAGGATCTGATGATGGAGCCGGAAGAAGGCCATAGGAACTCTATAACAAAACCACGCTACCCCATCGAGTTTGGGCTCGTTTGAATCGTCTTGACGAGTACTTTGTTGGGAAAAAGTGTCCGAGGATCTGATGATGGAACCGGAAGAAGGCCATAGGAACTCTATAATAAAACCACGCTACCCCATCGAGTTTGGGCTCGTTTGAATTGTCTTGACGAGTACTTTGTTGGGAAACAGTTTCCAGGGTCTGATGATGGAGCCGGAAGAAGGCCACTGGAACTCGGTAATAAAACCATACAACCCCATCGAGTTTGGGCTCGTTTGACTCGTCCTGACGAGTACTTTGTTGGGAAACAGTGTCCAGGGTCTGATGATAAAGCCGGAAGAAGGCCATAGGAACCCTATAATAAAACCATGCAACCTCATCGAGTTTGGGCTCGTTTGAAACGTCTTGACGAGTTCTTTGTTGGGAAATAGTTTCCAGGGTCTGATGATGGAGCAGGAAGAAGGGCACTGGGGCTCTGTAATAAAACCATGCAACCCCATCGAGTTTGAGCTCGTTTGAATCGTCTTGACGAGTGCTCCGATAGGAGATGGTATATTTTTAGTCTTAGCTCGTTAACTAAAAAGCAGAAAATAATAATTTACTGAAAAACAATGTTTTTAAAAACACGTTTTTAAAACGGACTAAATTTTATATTAAAATGATGAATATATTTGAAAAAAAAAAACAACTCACCCATACCATCGTGTCCCGCCGTCTGAGGTGCTAGGGGCGAGTCAATTTTTTCTAGTATTTTTTCTAATTAATTATTTGCAATCTGTAATTAATGATTTGATATTTGATTGAATTAGGCGTCACTTGGCGGAAGTCCCAAACCATTTTGAAAAAAGAAATATATGTAGCTTACTTCCGCAAACAATATATGCAAGATGCACCGCCCGCCCGCCCGCAAAAATATGCACACACACCACAAAATTTTAGTGCACAATACCTGCATTTAGCAAGACAGCAACACACCTTGCACCTTCACCAATTAGGCTACTCTACACGTGTTTCGCCCCAACCCGGAGCATCCTCAGGAGTTAGATCGTGCGTAAACCAACACCGAATGAGCATGTGAATATTTTTGCGAGCGGGCGGGCGGTGCATCTTGCATAATACTGTTTGCGGAAGTAAGCTACATAATTATATTTCTTTAAAAAAAATGATTCCCATATTTGTGACCTTATGGTCCCAAATATGGTAAATCTACTAAGTAAGTAAAATGGGTATAATTTTACTTACTTAGTAGATTTACCATATTTGGGACCATAAGGTCACCCGAACGTGATTTTTTAAACCTGCAGTGCTAACCGGTTTCTTGACGAAGCGGACGTGCAACATGACCACCAAGAACCTTCAGATGGCCTGATGATGAAGAGATATGCTGGTTTCCCGGCTGGCGCCGCCAAGATGAGGTTCAACCCTTACTTCGCAAGTCGGCGGGCGGAGAAGAGAGGTAGGTATAGGTCAGGGAAGGAAAAGGAATGAAAGGAGATGTCCCAGCGTTGCCCCAGTTTCATTTTATTTAATTACTTTCATAATTATAAAATGCTAACTACATTTTATTTAGGTACAGTATCAGTCAAGAATTGTTTTATATTTAGAAAAACAATTACAAAAACATTCAGTTATTTTTTGAAGTATTTTGTGAAAAAAATTTAAGTAAATAGTACTATCATGATAAAAAATTGTGATTTAAAAGCGTTTTAACATAAAAATCCCACTTTTTAATGCAGAAAATAATTATTAATCTGATTTTAGAGTAAAATACCTACTCTGACATACTACTTTGATTAAGACGCGATAGACTTTCATTTTTTGAGAATGGTGAGGCAAATGACATAGGCGCGATGGGACATGTCCTTTGTGTTGCTGAAACTGATAACATTCAATATTTTAAAAACAATAAAACGATTCTCTTCGCTCTGATCACAAAAAAAAATATTGGCGTGTATTTTCTTTTTTTATTTATTTACCTAATTTATCAAAGTTCAGATCTGAATTATGTTTAGTAAATATCTATTTATTTTAGTCGACGAATAGCGTTTTTTATCAACAATCGTTTGTCAAATCGAACTGCCGCCACCTCATTTAAAATTATTTAGGAAAATCCGGAAAATCAATCGGATGTAAATTCCACATAAGTAACTCTATATTAATTAATTTAAAACAAACAAAAGTGACTTTCTAATGAGGATCAGTAATGATTTTTGTTTAGTGACTAATTAGAAAGATTATGCAACCACATGATTGACTGTGAAAGAATTTTTACGATATCTCTTAAACCTGCCTGCCTAGCATGACCAATTTATATCGCGTGGCGTGATATAGCGTTTTATCACGTTTTACTGTCAAAATGACAAAGGAATTTGACAGTTGAGTGTCGATAAAATGCTATATCACGCGATATACATCGGTCATGCTAGGCAGGCTGAGAAGATATAAAATATTGTACTTTGTACTAATATGTATTCTGTGGTACTGTACTGGTTTTTTTGGGAGTCCTTATGACGTCATCGCGACGTACGCGAACCTTATGTCATACGTGATAAAGCACATATCGCATTGAGCTTGGCATTTCCTTCAAACCCTTTGAACTCAACCATTTCTAAACGGATTTCAAAAATTCTTTCACTAGGTTTCATAGCTATCAATATGTGTTTATATTATATCAAGAAAACTTTAGGATTCAAACCTGTTATTGATCCTCATTAAAGCTATTTAAGAGAAAAATTGCCACAATTTAGCCGAAAAGTATAACAGCATTTCGACAGGAATAAACTGAAGCTAATCCTGTTTTCCCCCACAGAAACCTGCTACTTCAAGCTGTGCTCTTTTGGGAATTCGAAGAATCAGACTCAGAATTAATCGATTCTTAAAATATCGGTGGTCGATTTTACGAAAAGTAAAATAAAATCTGTAAAATCTGTAAATCTCTAAAAAGTAAAATCTGTTCAGAGTTACTCTTTGTTTTGTGTAATATTTATATTATTATCATTCGATCCCTATCACATTTTTTCGTCGAAATTTCGATTTTGACGGATTTTAGCGCTACAACCTAGAGAAACCTTTGGGTCTACTAAATACATTTATATGTGTTCGCGACAAAAAGTAATATGATGATACACTGGAAAGTTAAAGGGTTAGAAAGGAAAATTAAAGTTGGTGAACGATTTCTTAGAGTCAACTTTGAATACACAGAAAGAAAAACAGTACAAACAACAAATAAAAGTGTGAAATTTGATTTTCGTATAAAGTAAAGATTATTTTAATATAAATTTTACGTAATAATAATTATGTATCTAGGAGAAATTCACAGTTAATTCTGAGCGTTTTTAGTAGTTTTATGGTTTTTGATTGGGATTTTTTTTCACATATTCCATACATAATTTCAAAATTCCGAGGCCGCTATGATCTATTCGACTATATAAGAGATAATATTCAATTTCTTTTATTTCATTTGTTTAGCACAGTAGTTCAATCCATGACCCCAAAAAAGTGCCTTCGCGCATTTTATGAAAATCTTTCTCCGCAATTTCGGGTTTAATTATAAAGTTAAGCAAATTTTCAAAAAAGCGAGGCCGCTATGATCTATTCCAATAGCTGTTCTACTGTTATTTTCTTCTTGCCATTTTCCAAATTTCCAACCAGAGACAAAGTAAATCACAGATCACATTTATTATGTATCCACAACACAGATTAGCCAAAAAAAACGTTTTTCTTTTTTGTTTTCGTGTTTTGGCTCGATCACGATTGGCAAAGCATCGTATTGTCACAGAATATATTATAATAGTAGTATGTTTATGTAGGTTTTATTCGTGTTAAGTATTTTTTTATCTTTATTTATTACTTTTTATAAGCTTCTTGTTTTCGAGTCATCATCGTAGCGTCAACAAACCGGTCTCGACGGAAGACAAGCGCTGGTCGCATCGCAGGCCATGCATTATGCTGAGTCGGGACCGTTTTGGGGCAATGTGCAATGGTTTGTTTTTTTATTTTGTGTGTTGTCTCAAATAAATATTATTTCTTTCTTCTTCTTTAAAATTTGTTTCATTCGTGTCTTTGTAAGATTAAAATTACCTAACTATAAAGTCAGTTTTTGAGATACTTACCTTACGTGTAGAGGGTTAATTAAGCAATAAAAAGAACCTATGTCTATGTTCTTTTCATAATTTCTAGTTCAGTGTTAAATAAGTAGGTATTCTCAATAATTAGATGCGAAGTTTTAAAAAAAAGAATACTTTTTTGATAGCCATAGCTAGGGTTACAATTACCAGATTTAAAATTGAGATTTCCTAACTTTTCAGTAAAGGTCATAGGGCATTTTGTTCGAACATTTGACCTACGGCGTACACAAACGAAATAGGGCTAAATATGTTGATAAATGTATCTGATACTCATTTCATTTTTAGATATACTTAAAAATTAACCGTGTATAACTACTTCCCCCTTCACGTCGCTACGCCCCGCTGTCGTCCAAGCGTGTTGCCAGGGTTGCTTTCTGTTAAATATTGATTACGTTTAAAGATAATATCGCTAAAATATGAGTTTTTCTTTAATAATAATTATAATAATAAGGTTCCCTATGTATTTGCATAAAATTTTAAGGCATAATATGTCATAGCATAATATGATTTCGCCGAATGATGTTTACGCATAATATTATTTTGTCATAACAGCTTATGCATAATTTTTTTAAGCATAACTACTTTAAGCATAATCATGTTTAAGCATAATATTCTTTAGCATAAATTTAAACACGCATAATGTTATTTACGCATATTTTTATAAACAAAAAAATCACGACGTTTAAAATCACGAAATAACATTTTACCTAAAATACAAAATCCCGAAGCCTAAAAAACCGAAGGTTAATTGAGGGTTACATGCCAGCAGGTGGGTTCTGGCACTTCGCCGGCCGCTGCCGCGGCACGCTCGCTTCGCTCGCTCGGCTCGTGCGTTGTTGGTCGCAATGGAACCTTACCTCCTCCTCGCTCGCTACGCTCGCTCGTCGTCGCACCTAATAGACCTAAACTGATTTTCGGGATTTTTAACTATCGGCATTTTAACTTTCAGGGTTTCGAACTACCATCAATTCATCAGTTATTTAATAATCGATCTTTCAAGTTTCGGTCTATTGGATATCGACATTAAGGATTTTCGGTATTTTAAAAATAGGTGTTTTATGAGTCGATATTTAGGTCGTATGTGTTATGAGTTTTTGGCATTTTATTACAATACCTATCCCTTTTGCATGAAAATAAATGAGTGTGTAAAAATATTTATTCTTATTGTTTTTGATTTTTATGTCTAAATAATATTAGGCGAATAGACAATATGCCTAATAACATTATGCGAAAACAAATTAGTCTAAATGATAATTATGCTAATATAAATAGTATGCCAAAAAACAATTATGCGAAAGTATTATTATGACAAAAAAGATTATGCCAAATCCGTTATGCCAAATCAAATTAGGTATAAAACAATTATGCGAAAACAAGGGATCCCTAATAATAAAACACTTTATTGCACACTAAGACAGGACATATTACAAAGAAAAATAACAAACAGAGAAAGCACACAAAAGGCGGCCTTATTGCTTAAATAGCAATTTCTTCCAGGCAACCTTGAGTAATAGAGTGAGAGAAGAAGAGGACAGTGGGGAGTGGGTGCAAATATGGGAAGGAGAACAGATATAGATATACAAGAATATATAGAAAGAAATGAAGTTTTCTAGATTAATAAGTGATAATAAGGAAAGGAAATAAGTTAGATAGTAGAAAGGAAATGTCTTCTGACTTGATCGCGAAAGGAACTCAGAGAACGAGCCTTCCTGATACCCTCCGGGAGTAAATTTCACAAACGCACAGCATGCACAGACAAAGAATATGACAGGAAATCAGTTAAGTGGCGTGGGATTTCTAGAGTAAGATTGGAAGAAGAGCGCAACGTGCACTGTGTGGATGAGGAGCGGAAGGAGAAACATTCTTTGAGATAGGCTGGGGACGTTGGATGGAAAAGGATGGAATAAAGAAGCGTAAGAGTATGTAAGTCCCTGCGCCAGCGAATAGGGAGCCAATTGAGCTTAGAACGCAGGTGGGATACGTGGTCATATTTACGTATATTGAAAATAAATCTTATGAACATATTCTGCAGTCGCTCTAACTTATTAAGCATTACCTCCGTCAGATCCGTATAACAGACGTCAGCGTAGTCTAAAATAGGTAGCAGAAGAGACTGGGCCAGAGTGACTTTAGTACTAGTTGGTAAAAAGTTTCTTAACCGGTTAAGTGAGTAGTACGCAGCAAATACTTTTTTTCTAAGTGCTTCGACCTGAGGGATCCAAGAGAAGCATTGATCAAAAATCACGCCGAGGATTTTAACGGATTTTGAAAAAGGAATCACAGTGCCATCAAACGATACAGGAGAAAGCTGCTCAAGGTCGATCCTCGAAATGAAATGAGAACTACCAATAATGATGGTCTGGGTCTTGGCTGGGTTAACAGTAAGTCCAAATGATTTACTCCAGTCGTTGATAAGCGCAAGGTAAGAATTGGTAGCCGCAATTGCATTTGAAACTTCTGATAGTGAAGCTTGAGTATAGATCTGCAGATCATCAGCATAGAGGTGATGGGAACTTGAAAGTGAATTTGTTATTGAGTTAATAAAGATAGAGAAGAGTAGTGGAGATAAGACGCCACCCTGAGGAACTCCGGCGTTGATGTCACACCACGCAGAGGAAGAATCTCCAAGGCAGATGCGTTGCCGTCGCCCTAGCAGGTAACTTCGAAACCAATCAATTGCAGCTGGAGATATGTTCAGAGATTGTAAAACACCAAGGAGGATATCAAAATCAACTGAGTTAAAAGCGTTACTGAAGTCCAGTAACGTCAACAGTGTGAGCTGGCGATTTTCCATCCCTTGGCGTATGTCATCCGTTATCTTAACCAATGCTGTAGATGTGCTATGGCCCAAGCGGAAACCAGATTGAAAAGAATTAAAGAGGTGGTTTATATTGAGATAGGCAGTCAACTGGCCGTATACAAGTTTTTCAAGGACTTTGGACAGGAAGGGAAGGATGGATATAGGTCGGTATTCAGAAAAAGTATTTGGATTAGGTTTTTTTGGAAGAGGGATAACATTTGCATCTTTCCAAGATGTAGGAAAAACACCAGTTAAAATGGAAGTATTCAGGATTTTCGCTATAATAGGAGTAAGGATATCTATTAAAGGAAGGATCATTTTACGACTAATAGAATCAGCATCTACAGCATTGGAATGGATAGACAGGATGGTTCTCTTAACATCACGGTCTGCAAAAGGATTAAGAGAAAAAGATGAATCTGGAGTTGGTAGACTTGAAAGAAAAGATAACGTTTTGGCTTTATGGGTGCCATCACTAGGCACACATGAGGAGAAATGACGATTAAGTTGATCTAAGTCTAGACTGTTACTATTGTTGATATTGCGAGATTTACCAACTCCGAGACTTTTAAAAAATTTCCATACCTTTGCAGGATCTGGTTCGTTTTCGATTGAGTCGTGAGTGTGGCGTCTTTGAGCGTCCCTTATCACAGTATTGCAGCGATTTCTAGCACGATTATATTTAATCTCATTTCGATCCGAGGGATTGCCCTTAAATTATTTGGAGGCGATTACTTGGATGTAATTTATTAAATTAAATAAATTTAATTTAATAAATTACATCCAAGTAATATTCAAATAGTTTTGTTGTTATAAAAAGAAACTAGACAGTGAAAAATACAAGGACAAACGTTATCTCGAGAGAATACTAAGTCTAAATGAAAATATTTCGACATGGAAAAAAAATTGTGGTTACGTGAAAAATGAGAAGTCCTGTTATTCAAAATCGGGAGTAATTGCTATTCCATATACAAACGAAGAAAGCGATTATCGTATTTTAATAATAGAAAGTATCATAATTACAGAAATAAAATATAGTGATTACCGGCAAAAAATATAACCTAACTTTTGATTGTCGTGTCGTATATGAATCACACAAAAAGATGGCGTTATGTTCGGGATGTAAACAAGTTATACCAAATAGAGAATTCCTCACTTGTTCACTTTGTAAAGAATTCTACGATCTTGAATGTGCAAATGTGTCCGACAAGCGATTTTATAACACTATGACTCAAGACCACAAAAATAAATGGAAGTGTCAAGCCTGTAATTGCAGAGTGCCTGAACAAAACAAATCGAATACACCAATTAAGCCAAACGTACCCAATAACAAAAACGAAGATATAATGGATCAAAATATTACAAAAAGGTGTAAGAAAAAACAAAAAACTACACAAAATGAGAGCTGCACTGAACAAGACATAGATGATATCACTGGTGATACAGCCACATTGAATAATAGCATAGACACCAGCTACGACCATACTTCTGAAGACATGATCTCACTACATAAATTCAGTCAGCTTTTAGACATGAAGCTAGAAAAAATAAAGGATTCCATACTCAGCGACTTAAAAGAAGCAATACAAACAGAAGTAACAAACGCTGTCAAAAAAATACAAAGTGACTCGGCTAAAACATCACTTACTATAATAAATGAACAGAAAGTGATTAGAGAAGAAATAAATATAGTGAATAATAAAATTAAAACCATCGAATTTCAGTTGGAAAACCTAGAGATTACAAAAAAGAAAATTGTCCTATATGGCCTACCAGAAAGTCAAAATGAAAGCAGATATGATCTTTATGCAAATGTCAATAACATTTTTGCAGACATCATGGAGTTGGACACCAATCCATACATAGAAGAAATTAAGCGCATAGGCAAAAATGGGAACCGCAGACCATTAGAAATTGAGTTCACAAGCAGGAGGTTTGCACAATATATTACAGAAAATTCCCATTACTTTAGGAACACTGGATTGGCTGTTGGTATTTTTCTGTCTGGAGAAAAGCTACGAGAGAGAAATGTTTTAAAACAAAAATTACAAGAAATGCGACAAAATGGTTACCACGCTGTCATAAAAAATGATAAATTATTCATAAATGGTCAACTATACGAGGAGCCATATTATACAAAAATCCAACAAACGGAAGGTGGTAATAGTACAATCAAGGACAAACAGTCATCGCAGCAGCCGTCGACTGGAGGAGAAGCCCCAAGTCAACTTAATAATACATTTCGATCACAATATTTGTAAAATAACATTCCAAAATATACAAAGTATAGGAAATAAATTACACTTAGTTGAAGAATTGCTGTCTGATAAAAACTTTGATATAATTTCATTTTCTGAACTCGTTAGAGATAAAAACTTTTGTGAGACAATTGTACTACCAGGTTATAAAATAGCGTCATTGTTTTGTAGAGAAAAACACGAATGGGGAGGAGTATGTATTGCAATAAAAGAAAACTTAGAGTATATTGTAAGAGATGATATTGTTAAATTTTCAAAAGAGTTTATTATAGAGTTTAGTGCTATTGAGTTACCTCAAATAAATACTGTTGTAATAGGATTATATAGAGCGGATCGATATATTAATATATTCTATGCACAAATGATAAAACTATTGAATAAATTACACAAACAAGATAAAAACAAAAACATTATTATAGGTGGTGATTTCAACATAGACATATTGAACACTAAAAATAAAGTGACACGAGAATTCCTAGATTTCATGCTTTCATATAATTTTACACAATTAATAAAAGACCCCACAAGAGTTACAAAAACATCATCAACCGCTATTGATTTAATTTTCACAAATTACAAATCTCTTGTAAGCAAATCATATGTAAAAGATCACGGTCTTTCAGACCATAAGTCTGTAAATGTAAAACTGCGTCTAGAAAATTTATCAAAAGGTAATAATAAATCCTGGATAGTTAAAAAAAGAGTATTTACAAATATAAAAATATCACAGTTTAGAAACGCATTAAAAAATATAGATTGGAAACAGGTTATCAAATCATCAAAAGATATAAATAAAAACTACGAAGCATTCCATTTAATAATACAAAAATTATTAAATAAATATATTCCAATAGAAAAAATAAAAATAAAAAATAAACCTAAAAATACATGGCTCACAAAAAACCTTAAAAAAGCATGCAAACATAAAAGAATCCTAAAAACATTATTAAACGAAAGCAATAGCAAAATTCTAAGAAAATATTACAAACAATACACCAAAATATTAAAAAAATGTGTAAAAACTTCAAAAAAATTAGAATATACTAAACAAATACAAAAATCAGATAATAAATACAGAACAATGTGGAAAATTATAAACACTAAAACTGGGAAAAATAGTAACAAGCTGTATAAAAATATAAAACTAAAAATAAATAACAAAATCATAGAGTGCCCAAAAACAGTAAGTGAAATATTTAGTAATACATTTTTAAATATAGGTTTAAATAAACATAAAAACTTAACAAAAAATGCTCACACAGTTATAAACCCACCTCCATGCTCCATGTATTTAAGTGCCGTAGACGAAAAAGAAGTAGAAAAAATCATAAAATCTTTAAAAAACAAGCACAGCTGTGGTTTTGACGATGTCCCACCTACCCTGATAAAACAATGCTCCAAAGAATTATCAGAACCATTAGCATTCCTTATAAATCAAAGTTTTCAAGAAGGCACATTTCCAGATCTATTAAAAATTTCTGTAATAAAACCAATATATAAAAAAGGTGACAAAACATCACCACATAACTATAGGCCCATAGCACTATTACCATGTTTCTCTAAAATATTTGAGAAAGCAATGTGTAATCGCCTGTACAAATTCCTAGAAAAATTTAATATTCTCGACGAACACCAAAACGGCTTCAGAAAGGCAAAGTCCACAACCCTTGCAGTTTATCGGTATATACAAACAGCTCTGAAACATATTGATGAAAAAAACTATGGGTTAGGTTTGCTATTAGATATGACAAAAGCGTATGAAAGTGTAGATTATAACATCCTGCTGTCAAAATTATATGGTTCAGGTATACGGGGTCCTAGCCATGTTTGGTTCAAATCTTATTTACAAAACAGAAAACAAAAAGTACAAATAGAAAACTATGACATCCAAAAAAATCTTTTATTAAAAATGAACCAAACCTCAAATTATTCTCTAAGTCATTGAAATCTTACTTAATTCAAAAATGTTACTACTCTGTAAAAGAGTTTATAAATGCATAAAATGTATTAAAAATATTAGGATCTGCCCAAAAATACATATTTTTTATTTTTATTGGTTTAAGTGCCTATTTGTAAATGTTAATTAATAGTACCATAATAGTACTGTCAAAAATTTGCTATACCTAAATGGTCACTAAGTCATGCACTTCATTATTGTAACACCACTGTACTGTACACTTAGTTGCAAATAAACATTTGATTTGATTTGATTTGATAAACTTTAGATAGAATAAGAGATGTGAGAGCGGAGATAAATAGCCACGCCTCCATGTAAGGAACTTACACGATCATTACGAATCAGTTGGAATCCAGGTAGAGAATAGGAGCTAGAAGGAAGACAGGGGTTGAGGAAAGTTTCCGACACTAGGATAGCGTGGATATTATTACTATCGAAAGTAGCGAGCATATCTGGAAAGTGTGCAGGTATACTCTGAGCATTAATATGTACGACATTGAAATTTTTGAGAAGGCATCATGAAGTAACTCATTCAGTGGGCGATCTAAGCTTTAGTTTGAAATCATTATTTTCTTCTTATTAGTAGATATGTTACCGGCAATGTGTATAATCCGGCATTGTATACAATGCCTAGGCATTGTATACAATGCCTGAAACGATCAGGCAATGTATGAAATGATATTCATTTTATACATTGCCTAGGCATTGTATACAATGCCTGCTGGTCCACCGGCAATGTGTAAAATAAGTATATTTCTGTTGACTGTTATAAAAAAATAACCTCGAAATTTAAGGCTCACGCTCCGCTGCGCTTCGCGCTCGCCTTAAATTTCTAACCTAACCCGGGACCTACAGGAGTAAAGCAGGTTCGATTCCAAACTCAATAAGCCCCCCTTGAGCACCCCTCGAGACGCGATACTACAAAAGCCTATTGATTTCGGAGAGGGGGGGGGGGGGAAGGGGAGGGGAAAGGGGAGGGGAAATGAATTAAGGAGGAGGAGGGGGGAGAGGGAGGGGGGATGAGGGAAGGGGAGATTAAGGGACAGGGGGACGGTAGAGTGAAGGGAAGTCAAGTACAAGGTCTAATACAAGTTTAAAGTCAAATACAAGGTCAAGGTCAAATACAAGGTCAGATACAAGGTAAGCCAAAATTAAGTAAGCTAAAACAGACCTTGTATCTGACCTTGTATCTGACCTTGTATCTGACCTTGTATCTGACCTTGTATCTTACTTTTTGGCTTACCTTGTATCTGACCTTTCGGCTTACCTTGTATCTGACCTTGTATCTGACCTTGTACCTGACCTTGTATCTGACCTTGTATTTGATCTTGACCTTGTATTTGACTTTAACTTTTTATTTGACCTTAACCTTGTACTTGACTTCCCCTCACTCACCCCTCCCCTTATCCCTTAATCTCCCCTTCCCCTCCCCTTCCCTCATCCTCCCCCCTCGAGGTCTGCCCTCTAACCAAATAAGATCAAAATCTTTTTATTTTACACATTGCCGGTGGACCAGCAGGCATTCTATACAATGCCTAGGCATTGTATAGAATTCCTAGGTAATGTGTGAAATAGACAATAATATTCATTCTATTTCATACATTGCCTAAAAGGGCCAGGCATTGTATACAATGCCTGCATTTCATACATTGCCGGTAACAGATACAAAAATAAAATAATCAATTTTTCTGAGGTAAGTAAGTACTTACCTACTCCTGAGTTTGTAGAAATAAAGTAAATTTAGTTCGTATATATATATATATATATATATATATATATAAATATATATATATATATAAGATGCCTTGTAATTAGTGTCAAATATTTTTCAGGGCTGAACATATAAGTCATATGGATAACATATAAAAAATATTTCGAAAATCTACACGTTGGTTCAGAATTTAATTTTTCAAACAAAAAAATAATGCCCTTATTTTTATAAAATAAGCTCACGCTGTACATGTACACTCACACTATCTTAAGACTACGCACGCATAGCATTCATTTCACACAATTACACAACTGTCGTTGTGTGCGTGAATGAACTTAAAGACACTCACCCACAGGCGTGTTTTTATCTGACGATGCGATAATATCGGTCGGATGCGTCTTGCTGCCCCCTGCACTGCACATCCTGCACGAACACGAACACTGCGATACCATATGATGACACTGAACAGACACTGAATGACACTAAACTTGAAAAAATCCACTGTATCTGACAGTTAATGCACAATCTGTCAGTCAATGCACACAATAAAACTCACTTGGATTCCATGAACCTCAGTCTCAGTGAGCATGCGACTCTCCGTGCCACTGAATAATTCCATTCTAAAACTACCTAGAAGTAATGTACCGATGATATACGTTCTTATTTCAGATATCAAATCGATTGTACCGGCTTCCCGGCAGAATGATTGACAAAAGCATGTGGCACGGAGAGTCGCATGCTTTGAGGTTATGTTTTTTGTTAAATCGTCGAATTCCAGTTCAATCTGAGTCTGTCTGTACCGGTGGTTTGATGTATTTGTAGCCGTTACATATTCATTGTAACAGCTACAAACACTTTCGTTGCTCATGTAACGCAACAGGGTCAAAGATATCGCGATCTAAAGTTTTAAAAGCATGCGACTCTCCGGCCCACACACTTAAGTCTAAAATATTGATGAAAATAAGCAGGTTTTTGTAATCGTTTGATCACGATAAACGACCCGAAAACATATTTTCAGAATATCTTTACTCGTTTTAGAGAAATTTGCAAATTTATTTACTATGAACAATCACAGTGTAGGGTTACCATATCGTCGGTCGGTCAGAATCATTAGGCTGTTTCTAGAAAATAGACCGATCGGAATACGTTATTTTGAGGGTATAACCTTCAAGAATTCTAAAGTTTATGAATTCTTGCCTGTCGATACATTGGCATATAATTAGTTTATTTTTGCGTTTTGTGTCACATCTAGCCGATGCATCTTGAGAAATTCGATTATTTGTGGTGGTTATAAATAATTGGACTCTAAGGCGATTCTGCCAACTGCCAACGCGCGCCGTCGTCGCGGGGCGCGGTTTGGCGTTTCACGCGCACGGTGACGGCGCAGCGCAACGCCTGTTCGGGCGGTTTTCTCCGCGCCCCCGCGCCATTCGGCGTCTGACGCGTCCCCGCCGCTTGTTTTTTAGAGGCATTAAATTTTGAAGTTGTTTCGTTTTAATTTCCAGGTTTTTAGGGTTCCGTACCTCAAAAGGAAAAAAAACTGAACACATATAAAATCACTCATGAGATTAAAACGTCCAGACAAATAATTAAGATTTGCCATCTCGATATTAATGACGGAATTTTAATAACATACGAGTAGGTAGGTACGGTCAACGGCACGCTGGGCTTCCACGACAGCGTAATGATATTCAATCAAATAAATAACAGATTTTTTACAGTTTTGTATAACCTCATGTGCTGCATAATGTACCTACCAAATGGCACTAAAATGGGCGTATATCCAAGCCACGAAACATTTGAAAACCAGAGGAAATCCCGCCATCGTAAAGAAAAACGATCATCGAAAACCAGCCGCGGGGCGCGTCGCAGTGTGTTGTACCCCGCGGTAACGCGCCTGCTGGCGCAAACTGCCTGCGGATCGCCGGCGGCACGCGGCGGTGCGCGCTCACGCGCCGTGGCGCTCCTTGGTGTGTTGGACGAGGCGGTTTTCTGTACAAATTAATGTACTTGCATACAACGTAAAAGACGCGCGTGGGTGCGCCGCGACCGCGCGCGTCGCCAGTGTGAGAACCGTCTAAACTGTCAAAATTGTTTTAAAGTAAAAAGAAACAATAGTATTGTATTTAAAATAGCCTGCGTAGTGTACAAACCTAATTTGTGTCATTTTCGTCCATGGAAACAGACGTGGGACCCGTACATTAATAACACCGTCAAAAAAATATTACAATTTGAAAAACAAGTACCATATACCTCAGATCACTTAAAAATCCCTATGAAATAAATTTGTGCCAAATTAAGGCATGGACTTTTAATATTTTCAATTTTTTTGTTTGTCCGAGCCATTGATGCTTATAAAAAATATTAGTATTATTAGAGTTTACATATTTAATATCTTAAATACATGAGTGATGGACAGAATGAATTTGTGTCATTTTCATGCATGGATAATACCTAGGTAGGTAGGTGTTTACGTGCCGTAAACATGCATTTCACAGCACAACACGGAACACGGAATTGACCTAGAATAATGTTGCTGCATTGTCAAAACAAATACAGCATCTGAATTTTCTTACTCACACATCTTTGTAAATAAATTAATATACACATATGTAAATAATTTTGTATAAATTAGCATAGCAAAAGAAAATAAAGGTGACATTCACCAACTGGACTTCAGACGTTGTTACTCTGTCGGCAGACAGATCGACCCATCATCTACGAATCCTCTCACTGCGGCCAAGACACCTTTAGCCGTCAGATATCTGATCAGTCTTGTGAGCCTGCTTGACTGGCAGTGAGAAAATCCATCCTTATACCTTATTCCTTCCACTCTCCGCTTGTCACCTTAGGTCGACTGGTACAAGCATCCTTATTTATTCATATGTGTATTTATTAACTTATGGTTAGGGCTAGGGCTGTTAGGGCGCTAGGGCCGTAGGGCACTAGGGTTGTCAAGTAGGATAGTTCTACCCTTTCCAATTCATGTAAAGGGAAACCTTGCTCCCTTACATTTTGGTCCTTCGAGAAATTTTTGTTTGGACATTTGGTCCTACTAAAAACTGAACCACGCGGTCCCTCTTTTCCCTGTTAGGTATAGGGCTGACATTGAACAAGACTGACACTCTAGAGAATTGCGTGCTGGTGTACTCAACAAGCATCAGTTTCGTAGTGATCTGGGGTACAAAGTGCTTAGTGTTCCTGTTGGAAGGTTACTCGTACGGTAGCGGATCGGTTGCTGGCCTCCCACAAGCGGGTCTCACCAGTAATTTAGAAGTCGCAAAATACCGTAAAAAGAGGACGCAGGGGCACTTAGTACTGACATATTCGCTATCGAAGTAGGGAAAGTAGGGTGATAGGGAAACTAAGGACGTAGGGATACCAAAAGGACGAAGATAAGAAGAATGGAAATCTCAAACATCAATGACCTTATAAAAAGCCAAGAGGCGGACTGTGCAGAATTAAAACGAATAAGGGATAACATCAAAAAGGATTCATCAACCAGGAAGACTCAAAAATATATTGAAGACCGAAGAGTAACTATCGACAGTATTTACCATCGAGCGGCGCAAAACCACAGACTATTACAAGAACAGGAAATATTATCGACTCATAAATATATGACATTAAATTATTTCGACACACAAATAAGAAAAACGTACGACGACGCAATGGACCACTTGCGTATATGTGAAGACAAGTTAAAAATTGCCGATATACAGATACAGACATGTTCGACCGATGACAAACAAGACAAGGGTGTCAGTTCACCTAAATTATTTATTCAAAAATATCGACTTAATCAGCTGGAGAAAAAAGTATCGACGGCATTGACCGCCATTTCTGAAAATAAACCAGGTTGGCATTTACAATCATTGTTGACAAACATTGAAAAATTATTTCAAGAAATCGACGAAAATAATATACGGTTGCTAATGGACGAAAGTACAGTCACCGACGAATACATATCACAAGACTGGTTTGGGCGCGCTCAAGAAATGGTAGACGATATAATAGAAAAACTGCAAGACAAAATTAACGAAAACAGTAAACAACAGAACAGGATTTCCTCAACCAAGTTACCCAGAATTACCATACCGAATTTTACGGGAAGTTACGAGTCGTGGAATTCATTTTACGATTTATTTAAAAAGATAATTGACGACGACTGTACTATTTCTACGACAGAGAAAATGCAATACCTAAAGACTCACATTCGAGGCGACGCGGAAAAGCTGATCAAGCATTTGACGATAAACGAGGCTAACTATAAGGCAGCGCTTACATTACTCATAAATCGCTATACAGATGAGCGAGCTATAACGCAAAGATTTATTGATAGAATACTTGATCTGCCGAAAATTAAGTTTCCAAATGCGAAAATGTTACGAGATATGCATGACTGTATTAATGAGAGTTTAGAAGCGTTAAAAAATCAAGGCATCGACATTTCCTCATGGAGCCCGTTTTTATCACGTATAGTAAGTCGAAAATGGGACAATGACACCAACATGAAATATGAAGACCACCTAGAAGAACCAAATAAATTACAAGATTTTTCAAAAATGATGAAATTTTTAGAAAAACGATTTAAAAGCTTGGAGACAAGTAAATCATCAACAACTTTCAATACGCCAACGCCAACGTCACTGAAAAATCAAGACAATAATTCTAATGATTGGCAAGATAAAAAAGGCACATGTTGGTATTGTCACAAAGATCATAATATTAATCACTGCGTATCATTTAAGTTATTAAACGTGAATGACCGCATTAAGAAAGTACGAGAAAAACAAATGTGTTACATCTGCTTAATGCATGACACGAAAAAAGAATGCGTCAGTTTAAAATACAATAAGTGCGAAATATGTAATAAAGCGCATTCTACGTTATTGCATAGAAACGTAAACGAATATTTATCATCAAAAATTCAAGGTCAGAGTCAGAGTAATGAAAATAAATACGGAAAGTCAAGTTCCTCGAAAACTTATGCACCGAAAATGCAAACTAAAGAAAATCAAGTTCAAAGATTTTCATCAAACGCGTATACGCAAAATAATGGAATTCGGAAAACCGTACTTTTGGCCACAGCCTTAGTACAAACTACGACAATTGACGGATCGCCACAATTATTACGAGTTTTATGTGACCAAGGCTCGGAAGCATCGTTGTGTACTGAAGAAGTAGCACAACTTTTAGGGTACCCTAGACGAAAGATAAAAGCCGAAATAAAAGGCATCGCAGACGAAAATCCTAAGATGTCGAATCATATGATTGACGTCACATTGAAACCCAGATTTCCAAGTGCATATCAACTACAGACATCGCTAATAGTATTACCAAAACTTACCGGGGCATTGCCAAAGCAAAATTTGCGACCATTTGATCAAATAAAGCTGGAAAATAAAATAATTGCTGACCCTACTTATTACAAGAGAGGGCCGATTGATATAATTTTGGGTGCGGAACACTATAGTAAATTAATAATACAAGGATTTGAGAGGCTAGAAAATGGTATTATCGCACAGAATACTGAAATAGGATGGATACTTTCAGGATTTTGTAACAATGAGAGTTGTACCGGGATGAAAATATTAAGTTTAATGACAAGCGCCGAAGAAAAGACATTAACACAATTCTGGGAATTAGAAGAAATAACAGACGAAAAACCATTAAAAAATGACGACCAAATATGTGAGAATTTTTACGACAAAACGACACAAAGAAATCTAGACGGAACCTATACGGTTAGACTTCCAATTAAAGACAGTTCTCTAGAATATGGAAATACGCGTCAAAAAGCCATGGCTCGACTCATGCAATTAGAAAAGAAATTGGACAAAAACAGTAATTTACGACTGCAATACAATGATTTTATGACAGAATATTTAACAATGAATCATATGCGAAAAGTAAATAAAATAAATTATTACGAAGGAAAATATTATATTCCTCACCAGCCGGTAATACGAGAAAACGCTGTAACGACAAAATTACGCTGTGTATTCGATGCAAGCAGTAAAGGAAGCACGAATATGAGCCTTAACGACAATATGTATAAGGGTCCTCGATTACAACAAGACATGTCCACTATATTGTTACGGTGGCGCAAACATAAGTTTGCTTTTATGGCGGATATAGAAAAAATGTATCGTTGCATTAAAATAAGTGAACCTGACCTACCTTACCAAAGAATACTGTGGAGATGGTCCGCACAACAAAAAATACAGGAGTTTGAATTAACTAGGGTAACATATGGCACGACTGGAGCGCCGTATTTAGCAATTAAAACTTTACAAAAACTAGCGATGGATGAGGAGCAAAACTACCCCATTGCTAGCAAGGTCACATTACAAGATTTTTATGTAGATGACGTATTGTCAGGGGAGAATGACCTAGAAAAGACAAAAACGTTACAGAATCAACTAAGTCAGATGTTAAAAGCCGGAGGATTTAATTTGAGAAAATGGTCATGTAATAATGCAGAGCTGTTAGAAAATATTCCCGAAGGAAACATAGATGACGAAATGATAAAGTTACCCTTAGATGAGACGAGAAAGTCATTGGGTGTAGTTTGGTTACCAAATCAAGATACATTCAAGTTTAAAATTGAAGTAGCAGACAGCGAATATCCCACAAAAAGATTTATTATTTCTGAGATTGCGAAAATATTTGACCCCCTTGGATGGCTACAACCAGTGATAATTACATTGAAACTTTTAATACAAGAAATATGGATTAGCAAATTAGGCTGGAACGAAAAAATCCCGGAAAATATTTACAAAAAATGGGTCATAATACAGCAACAATTAAAATGCCTTGAAAACATTACGATACCTAGATGGATTCATTATACGGAAGGAAGTTTAGAGTTATATGGATTTAGTGACGCGTCTGAAAAAGCATACGGTGCAGTTGTATATAGCCGAACAAAGGTAAATGACACCTATCACGTAAGACTACTTCAAGCTAAAACAAAAGTAGCTCCGTTGAAAAATAAATCAACGTTGCCTCGACTGGAGTTATGCGCGACCGTTTTATTAACAAAATTAATTAAAAAAGTAAAGATTGCTCTTCAATGTAACATTACAAAAATTTATTGTTTTACGGATTCTATGATCACCATAGGGTGGATAAAAGGAGAGCCTGACAAATGGAAAACATTCGTTGCTAATAGAGTGTCCGAAGTTCAAAGAACATTACCTGAAGCTTCGTGGCATCACGTTAGTTCAGCAGAAAACCCAGCTGACGTCATATCCAGAGGCATAGAACCCAGCAATCTACCAAACTACAGTCTATGGTGGAACGGCCCAGATTGGTTACAGACAGACAAAATAAGAGAATCTATGTTAATACTAGATCCAAGCATCGAGGTCAAAACCTGCTGTAGCACTGTAGTGGAAATAAAAAATAAAAATGAAGTTTTAGAAAGATTTTCGAGCTTTGAAAAATTGGTTCGAATTTTGTCGTACTGTTGGAGGTTTGTACGAGGAAATAGAAAAACAGGTTTATTAACTTGTGAAGAATTAGACAAAACAAGGACACAGATTATATTATTAGTACAAAAAGCATCTTTCAAACAAGACTATGAACATATAAAAAAAGGACAAATAGTTAAGAAAACTAGCAAACTATCGAGTTTGGACCCGTTTATAGACGAAGATGGAATAATCAGAGTTGGGGGAAGATTACAACATTCACAATTACCATATGATCAAAAACATCCAATATTATTACCGTACGATCATCACGTGACATCAATATTAATACATGATGCGCATGTAAAAACCTTACACAGCGGAAATCGACTTACGTTATCATACCTACGACAAAGGTATTGGATAATAGGCGGAAAACGTAAAGTAAAGAGTTACATTAATAAATGTACTAAGTGTATTAGATACAAAGCAGAGACTGCTTCGCAAAAAATGGGAGCACTACCAAAACCACGAGTGACGCAATCATACCCTTTCTCTCATACAGGATGTGATTTTGCAGGACCGATACAGGTGCGAGCAATGAAAGGTAGAGGTCATAAGTCCTACAAAGGATACATAGCAGTGTTTATATGCCTTGCTACGAAAGCCATACACTTAGAACTAGTGGGAGATTTATCGACTGAGTCATTTATTGCTGCGCTTAGACGTTTCATGGCTAGAAGAGGTCACGTGTCTCATATGTACAGCGATAACGCAACAAACTTTGTAGGAGCTGCGAACTTTCTATATAAAGAAATATTGGAAATAACTCAATCGCCAACATTTCAAAATACTATTACAAATATGGGCACTCAATGGCATTTTATACCACCAGCAGCCCCGCACTTCGGAGGAATATGGGAAGCTGGAGTAAAATCCATGAAGCATCATTTGAAAAGAGTAATAGGAGACAGCACTTTGACATATGAAGAACTTTCGACTTTTTTGCATCAAATTGAGGCATGCTTGAATACGAGACCTTTATGTATTCAGACTGAGAACATTAATGACAATATAGTATTAACTCCAAGTCACTTTCTGATTGGTCGCGAGGCAGTCGGCTTTCCTGATCCAATATCAAACATCAATATAAACTTGATAAATTGCTGGAAACATATTCAAAAAATGAAAAGAGATTTTTGGTTATGCTGGACAAAAGAATATTTACATCAATTGCAACAGCGATATAAATGGAAAGCGAATGGAGAGAATTTAAAAGTCGGTACAGTCGTACTCATTAAAGACGGAAACATAAGTCCTAGTAAATGGCCGTTAGCAAGGGTCAAGGAAATTCATCCTGGAAGTGATGGTGTTACGAGGGTCGTGACGCTTCAAAGAGCACAAGGTTCTGACCAGAAGAGGGCTATACACTCCCTTATACCATTACCAGTGAATGAAAGTTTAGAGACAAGTGAAGACAAAACGCCTGTACAAAGTAACGTAGCAATTGTGGAAGAAAACAACACAAGAAAGCATAAGAAAAATTCATATAGAAAACCGTATTATTGGTTTTTAATGATAATGTTTATCTTTATACAAATGTTGGCACAAACAGGAGCCTCATATACAATAAAAAATTTGGAACCTGGATTATACATAGAAAAAATAGGAAATACTACTTTAGACAGAGGTACTTTTAGAATAGAAAAACATTACGAAAGAAGTATTTTAAGCCAGAAAGTAGAAGCTACAAAAGGAATAGTAGATCAATTTAAATCGCTTTGTTACTATGCCAAAACGCTATATCGTGATACTCATTGTATACAGTACCATATTCATTTACAAGAGGAGGCAGAAAAGGTTGAAAAAATAAACGAATATTTAAATGAGTTAAATCAGACTAGAAAAAAGAGAGGTTTATTGGGACAAATGATGACTTATTTATTCGGTGTCAATGACGAAGTTTACAGAGATATTGATTCATTGGATAAAAACCAGCAAAAACTTATTGATGCAGCGAATCATCAAACAAAATTTATGTTAAAAACCATAGCAACAGTTAACCAAACAGAAACCAGAATACAGGAAAAATTAAATAGTTATCAAACAAAACTAAATCAAGTAATATCTTACATAGATAACAATAACGGATGGTATCAATCGGTAGATAGTAATAAGATTCAAATACATATGTTACATTCATACCAAATAGCTTATAACTATATAGCTTAAATAATATCTTACTACGCTGGTATTATGGACATTTACTTATCAAAAGCAACAGTGTACAGTGTACTTACACCAAAGAACATCGCAGACATTATAAAAGCAGCCAGCAGCAAGCTACCATCAAATCTTAACATCATTCAAAATCAATTACTTGATACAAGATTATCAGAAAATGAAACTCACATTACGGTATTAGCATATTTCCCTATTACAGAAAAAGCCAAATATACTTTATTACATGTGACTCCAATACCAATGAAATACCGAGATGGGATTTATCAGAGCTTGGATATTCAACAGTCAGTTATAGGAATAGACTACAACAATGAAAGATATTTTGAACTTACCCATGAAGAATTTAAAGATTGCTTACATAGATTCAGTGATTACATTTGTTTTCCTGTGGCGGTGAAGAACATGCAATTAAATAGAAATTGCATTGTTGAATTTATTACTAAAAATGAAACTAAGACGGACTGCTCGACTCGAACTTACAACGTTACAAATGAAATTATATGGAAACAAGTACAAATGACAAATACGTGGATATATGTGACAAAACAAAAAGAAACTATATCTATTGTATGTGACGGACAAAGAGAAGAGGTTTCTATTCATGACGTTGGGATCATACAAATATCAGAAAATTGTATTATAAAGACAATCACTACTATGTTAGTTGCGAAAAGAGTTATTGCCGAAAATGTAATAGCATCGTATAGTAAAAAATCAGAATTTAAACTAAGTACTAACATTACTGTATTAAATAAGTATAATAATATTAAGAAGGAGCAAGTAATAGATAGTTCTAAAGATATTTTTAATAATTTAGCAAACGAAGAAGAAACGTTACAGACAACCCTAGACAACACCGTGTGGAGTAGCATAACTATTCAGACATACGTAGCCAGCTTATCAACGTTATTAATATTTTCTTTTATAGTTTTGGTGATATATTGTTTCGGTCCACAGATAAGACAAAAAGTACAAAATCTGGTGACAACACAACGGGTGGAAGCATCACCCAACAGCAGCCCATCTGAAGAGCAACAGTCCAACACCCAGTCGGCACCTCAAAGTCAGACTCGGACGCCGCCGATCTACGCGCGGCCGTTTCCTCGCAAACCATCACCGGGGCCTGCACTGGAACTCTATCAACTGGACTCCGTTCCTGAGAGGCGCCAAAATGTTTACGTGCCGTAAACATGCATTTCACAGCACAACACGGAACACGGAATTGACCTAGAATAATGTTGCTGCATTGTCAAAACAAATACAGCATCTGAATTTTCTTACTCACACATCTTTGTAAATAAATTAATATACACATATGTAAATAATTTTGTATAAATTAGCATAGCAAAAGAAAATAAAGGTGACATTCACCAACTGGACTTCAGACGTTGTTACTCTGTCGGCAGACAGATCGACCCATCATCTACGAATCCTCTCACTGCGGCCAAGACACCTTTAGCCGTCAGATATCTGATCAGTCTTGTGAGCCTGCTTGACTGGCAGTGAGAAAATCCATCCTTATACCTTATTCCTTCCACTCTCCGCTTGTCACCTTAGGTCGACTGGTACAAGCATCCTTATTTATTCATATGTGTATTTATTAACTTATGGTTAGGGCTAGGGCTGTTAGGGCGCTAGGGCCGTAGGGCACTAGGGTTGTCAAGTAGGATAGTTCTACCCTTTCCAATTCATGTAAAGGGAAACCTTGCTCCCTTACAGTAGGTATTCAAAAAGTTTGCGGTCGAAGCGAGTAGGCGCGGGCGCGTGGCGAGGGACGACGAAGCTCGTCCGTTTCGGTTGGATACTAAGTACGTACATACCTATAAGTCTCACGTCACGATACGAACGAACACGCACCTTTCGTTTGGTTAAGTAGGTACTCTATAGAATTACATCTCCTGTTTTAGAAATTCATACAGATGTACTATGGACAACAACGTCACTTAACCACAACTCTTAAGGTTAAAATCGGTTGCACGCCGCGCCGCCGCCGTCATAACATAATATATTTAGTTCGTGCAGGGGGATACGTGCGCACACTATTTTTTTGCTAACTTTTTAAGCGAAGCTGTTGCCCATAGTACATACATATCTGTTCTGTTTCCATTCTAAAACAACCTAGAAGTAATGTACCGACGATATACATTCTTATTTCAGATATCAAATCGATTGTACCGGCTTCCCGGCAGAATGATTGACAAAAACATGTGGGCCGGAGAGTCGCATGCTTTGAGGTTATGTTTTTTGTTAAATCGTCGAATTCCAGATCAATCGGAGCCTGTAGCGGTGGGTTGATGTATTTGTAGCCGTTACATATTTATTGTAACAGCTACAAACACATTCGTTGCTCATGTAACGCAATAGCGACCTAAAGTTTTAAAAGCATGCGACTCTCCGGCCCACACGCTTAAGTCTAAAATATTGGTGAAAATTGTATTATGATTAAAAATAAGCAGGTTTTCGTAACCGTATATAATAGGTCTTTACCTATGAAATTGCCGATTTGTATGGAGAATTTTCAAGAAGTTGCATTTTTCATACTAGCATTTTCTTTGTTCATTTAACAACCGTTAACACTCTTGTAACAAAACTTTTATGTACTAATGTTTGAACACTATGCTAACCTATTCCATTTACGATAAGCGAAAAAAATAAGTTTTGGCTAAGTTACAACCCCTCCGGTCACCCTTTTTTGGCTCACAAAAAAAAGAGTAACTTTCAAGATCTTTTTTTAATGCTATGAAAGCTAAAAAAAGGACTTTATTTTTACTGATAGTTGACTATCATGGTCATAATTCGACATACGTAAATCAAGATATTGTTAAATGTTTTAAAACATAGAAGTTATTATTTTCTCTGTATGTGACAAAATATCGGCAAGTTCACAAGTAAAGACCTAATATTTATAGATATATATTGCGAACGATTTTATCCTAGCTTTCCGATGACCTAGAGACTTGAAACTTTGAAAATAGGTCAGAACTGGAAGGCAATGCAATATTATGGTGTCATTGAGCTGATCTGATGATGAAGCCGGAAGAAGCCCACAGGAATTCTATGATAAAACCTACAACCCCATCGTGTTTGGGCTTGTTAGAATAGGCATGACGAAATTTTTTTTTATTTTATGTTACATAAATTACCTCTCAAAAAAAGAAACATTGGTAAAATAATTATTTCGCTAGCGTGAAAACTGCCCGAGATATCACAGTTTAAAATGCACACAAATTGGACTCACCCGAAAACGCTCCATACTAACGGCTACCCTAGTTATGACGTCACGCCTAGGTGTTTGTATGCAACGCGTAGGAAAGTTTGGCAGCTATATTAAATATTGTGTTTATTGGTCGGATACGCGCTAACAGCGCTGTGAGCGTGATTCGGAACGCGGCCACAGTATCATCAAATGTATTTATATTCGTTCGTATACTTCTTACCTACCTACCTACTCGTTACTTCAAATGTGTCACCGAACTTCAGTAGCACTACCATGAGTTTACAAAAACCATTCTCGATATCGACCGCGTTAGCAATTTGTATGGGAAATTGAAGCAGAGCCTCTAGCGGATACGCGAAGAACTAAAATCTATAGTAAGAGTGCTCACCTTTCACGAGTTTAGCATCCTCGCTAATGTGAACTCGATAAGGTAAATGTCCCATATTTCGGCATGTTAAGACTCTTAATGACTTCAAGATTTTAAAATTGAAATATTTTAGGTTTTCATGATCGAGTATAGTGCCCCGATTTATGAAATTGTGTTGTGTCATTTGCCTGTAGTATCGCAGATATGATAGATATGCGGATGGGCTATTTAAAGGTTTCATATTTAGAACCAAATAAAGATATTTTAGTATTGAAAATTCTGAATTTTTTTGGAAAAATCGGAATTGGCGGAATAACGCCAAAAATTCTTACCAGATGAAATAAGGATAAGGAGTAAGAATAGAAAGCTGCATAATCAGTGAGAAATATAGGCTATAGTTGTTAAAAAAATAGAAATATCTATAACCTCTATAGTAATTGCAATAGTGAAAACCTACCAAAAAAAATCGTATAAAATTATTTGGCATGAAACGGTGATAACTATTAATAAATAAATAATAAAAGATTTTAATATAGTCTTCCTTCTTTAATTTATTCTAATTGGACGTTTCGTTTGGAAGTTACTACGAGTATATGGGATCATTTTACTACTTAACTATTTAAAGTTTTATTCAAATTGACTTTCTGTGAGCTTAAGAAGTAGGTACATACGAGCGCTAATCTTATGGTGGTGACAAGGAATACACGCCATAAAGCTGTCTGTGCCGACGACTGAGAGTTCTGAACGTAGCATTGCCCTCAGATCAGTAACGGATAGATACCGTAACCGTGTCTCAGTTCAGTCACCAAAATGTTGGTACTTGATTTTTAGACAGTTTATGTGGTATAGATTTTGTACTAATGTAGGTGTAATAATTAATAATTAGCGACAGAAAAAAAACTAAACAAAATAACTTACTAACACGAAATATTGGTCGTTTACCTTAGTTGGTGTAGTAATCCGACTAAGTAAAAAATCACTAGTTAGTGCGTGTATACCGAATGTAAGTGAATTTTGAATTTATGTTGGTTACTATCTTTTTACTTTCCTCTATGGTTACTATTTATGTCAAATCTCCCTGTGAGTATAAATGTTCCTTGTGTCAAATCGAAAATGTCAAATGTAATTTTCACGTTTTAATAATTATTTATTTTGTGTTTTCTTTGCGTATTTTGTTGTGTAAAAGCTAGCTTGTTAAGATTGATAAGAATAAAATTAGAAGAAGTCGATTAGAGGAGTTTATGGAAAGGTGAAATAAAAGGTTGGTACTTGATATTTATCCTTGGACGATTCGTCCAAGTACAAATCATTAGAAAACTCAGATAAACCTAAATCCAACCAGGAAAATACTTTCATGAAAGTTTTTATTAAAACTTACGCTGTTTTAGTTTAAGCTTCTCTTAATAATTGTTTCTTAATATTTATGATTAGCTATCCATGACCTTGATTTGTTTTTACTATTGGCTATAGATGCATTAATTGCAATTTTTTAAAGACGACCTGGCCCCATACTCCAATTGCCAACCTTACGTTTAAAGCTTAAAATATGAGCAATAGACGATTAAATAACGTGTCGTAAGCTTATGTAAATCTCAGACTTTGATATTGTGTTACAAGCTTACGACACGTAATAACGTAGCGTTCAAACGCATAGAATGTTGGCCATTTGAGTAGGGGGACAGAGCGTGATTACGATAATAGCCTAGGTCTTATTTCAACACGGTAGAGCTTAATGAGAATCCCACAACTTATACAACTTATGGTTTACTTATTTCATTACAGATAATGTGTATCATCCCACAAGCGACAAAAATATCAATTTTTCCTTCCAAATTAATAAAAACGTACAAATTGGACGAAATACAACCTGGCAGAGCGACATGCGGCAGATACCTACGTTTTTTTGTGCCTTATTCAAATATGATATTAAATAAACAAATAAGGCCCCAAATGATACAAATCTACGAGTTAAAGTGAGATCTTTTTTTTGGAAAATATAACATGAATCTTTACTTTGTTATAATAAATATTAAAATTTATTGATAAGATGTTTTTATTTAATATCGTTTCATATTTAACCTCAATTTAAAATAAAAAAGTTATAGGCCTTAATTTAATAAGTGTAATCGATTTATTACGGCCAAAGTCAAGTTTTCGGAAAATTACATTTAGTTAAAGAACTGTTTTCTTATATTCCTACAGTTAAATAATTAATTAAATAATATATAAAGACTTAAAATTAGATAGGCCTTATCAAGTATCAAGTATTACCTTGATACGGACGGAATTAACATATTATTTGCAACTAAGTAGAATATTATTTAGATTTAACACAATATTTTCTAATTTTGTAACATGCTTGATAGGAAAGTACTTAATTAAACTTTTTTACATTAGTTTCAAAGTGGAGGAATGCATTACGTAACGGCGTATTTGAATGGTGACCTTAGTAAGCCCACTGAATTGAGGGCCTGCATAGCCTTAGGGCCACTAATATTCAGCGTTGGGCACAACCTGACCCACCCCCTGACTAGAGGATTTCTAACACGGGTTCTCATATTTATCGGTTTATAATTGCCCTTGATTTCGTCGCAAATAAGCTCTGAAAGACATTATTTAGACTATTTTAGACACAAAAAATACTAAATTAAATTAAAATAGAAGTATTCACGCCAATGACTATGTTGTACCGCGGTTTGATTACATTCTCTTTTGTTGTACCTATTTTTTACATTCCTCTATGCCATAGAGGATAGTAAAAGGTATACTCATTGATTTCACGCCTCAAAACGCAAGTGAGTAACTTTACTACTATCGTTATGGTATTTCTCGATACCATCTGTCAATTAGTAACTCATGGTACCGAATTGCTATGAAAAAGGCCAAAACGTTACTCGATGCTCGCTAGCGAGTATAGTAAACTATTGTAGTTTACTATACCAACTCATGGTAGAGCTACAGTACCTATGTTTAGGCGTCACTAATGGCCGATTTCACCAACATCCCCTAAACCATTACCTAACTATGTGCCCCTTTAAATAAAAGAGCCCCCAAACGAACCCCTTGTTTAGAATACGTTTCACCAACTAAACAGCCCTTTAACTATGAGACCATAGCTAGGGGACAGTTTTTTCATCATTTTGGATGTGTTAACCGTAACTTTTGACCTTTAACTTTGTAATTATTACGTTAATTTAATTCTATTGATCTATTGTAGCAAATGTTTGACCCGAAATAAAAATATAAGTATAAAAACACTTTTTTAAACTTGAACTGTTTGAAGCCTTTGGACTACCGTAGAACAAAATGTGTTCAGATATTCCTTTAGAAAGTCTGAAATCACCATGTTGATTCTTCTTATTTATTAAGCCGTATTTCACTATATATATTTTTCAAATAAGAAATAAAATATTAAAAATATTTTGAATAAAATATAAAATAAGTATTCAAATAATAATCACAATTAAATGTAAAAAAATCACTACCTATGTTTATTATTCTTATTTATTAAGTCGTATTTCATTATATTATTCAAAAAGAAATAAATTATTAAAAAATATTTTGAATAAAATATTAGGTAAGTAAGTATTCTAATAATAATCACATTTAAATGTAAAAAAAGCTTTCTCATCTACGGTCATGAAAATCCAAATTCTTTTCAACCTTCTCTAATATAAATAAATATTAATAACCTATAGCTATCTTTTTTTCTCTTTATTTTTAAAGTAGCTTTTGTATTAAGTTACATGTCAGCCCCATAGTAACTTTAATGTAATGTGGGGTTATGCACTTATATTAAAATAATTATACTTATATTTTTTTATTGTATTTTTTTTATTATATTGTAAATTATATTTTATATAACTATGTATTTTTAAAAGTCCACGTTATCACTTTTTTAAAATAGCCCACTCATTGTCGAATTATTTGATGTCGTCTAAATAATGTATTTCCCAGAATTAACTCAAAAATTTTAAAGCTTTCTACAATTGAATAAAGTGCCTATCCATTTTCTTTAGTAATTAAAAAATATTGCTCTCGAAAAAAGATTTTTAAACTGCCACATAACCTTATGGGCTGAATATTGCACCCCCTAAACTTAGCAGTCCTTTTAGCACTATAGGGGTCCCATGTGCGTTGGTGAAACGCATGAACGCGGTTATGTGGTCCCCTAACAGATTTGCGGGTCCTGTTAAATTTAGGGGACGTTGGTGAAATCGGGCATAAGTCACTTACTTACTTTAAATTAGGCGAATTAATTTGAAGTGGGATATTGTGCTGGCTCAATACGAAATAGAGGCTACTTTTTACAAATTCTTTTACCCAAAGTCGCTCGAACGGCAAAGTACGTAGCAGCGGTGCTCGAAGTACGCAGCAAACAGCGGTGCCCCGGCTCCCACCCACCCCCCCCCCCCATTTTCTTTTGTGACTTTTACAGGGTGTTGAAAAGAAAAAAATAAAAAGCTGAAAATTCCATTGATGAATTTAGCACAAAACATTATGTACAACAGATACTATTGATCTAAAACATTTAACACTTATTTAACCAATTGTAATATTCTTTTGGAGTTACTAAGGTAACGCTTTAGGTAATAGTCAAATTACAGTATTCCCGTGGACAAAGATGACACAAAAAGCTCAAGTACATCGGTTACAACTTCATAATCATCATGAAAGTAAAATTTTCAACTTTAATTTTCTTTTCGTCCGATAGCGTTAAAAAAGACAAAAACCTAAATTGTTACTTATGCATCAAACCAAAATGACACAATTTTATGTATTAGGCTAAGTGAATGGTGCAGAAACTATATACCAAAAAAACAAACTTTAATATTTTTAAAAGCTAAAAACTTATCCCGATTGGTCTAAAATGCAAGTTGAAGTGTTTTTAGATACCTATTTTGAAAGACTAATACTTCAAAAAACGAAGAAAGTTCTCAGTTCGGTTGCATTCAACCGAGACCTAAATTAATGGGTGACTGATACTGATGATGATGGGTGACTGGTACTGAGTGGGCAATTATTATACCAATTATGACGTTCACATTTTTAACACGTTTTTATAAGGTTACCTACTTTCTCATTTGTTTGTTTGTATTTTGTCATCTCGATTAGGATAAAAGTCACCTTTTTACGTCCCCTAAAAAATATTGCAATATTGCATAGTCAGTAACAGTATGATAGTAGGTACGATACGTACGAGTATGTAGGCAAATCAACCCTCAACATTCTGTAGTTCAACTTGAATTTTATTAGAAACAGCCTAATGATTCCTACGGACCGACGATATGGTCACCCTACACACTGATTATTCATAATAAATCATAGTAAATAAATTTACTTATTTCTCTAAAACGAATGAAGATATAGTGAAAATATGTTTTTGGGCCGTTTATCGTGATCAAACGGTTACGTAAACTTGCTTATTTTTAATCTTAATACAATTTTCACCAGTATTTTAGACTTAAGCGTGTGGGCCGGAGAGTCGCATGCTTTTAAAACTTTAGATCGCCATATCTTTGTCCCTGTTGCGTTACATGAGCAACAAATGTGTTTGTAGCTGTTACAATGAATATGTAACGGCTACAAATACATCAACCCACCGGTACAGGCTCCGATTGATCTGGAATTCGACGATTTAACAAAAAACATAACCTCAAAGCATGCGACTCTCCGTGCCACATGCTTTTGTCAATCATTCTGCCGGGAAGCCGGTACAATCGATTTGATATCTGAAATAAGAACGTATATCATCGGTACATTACTTCTAGGTAGTTTTAGAATGGAATTATTCAGTGGCACGGAGAGTCGCATGCTCACAAAATAAATTACTTTTCATGATTAAATGGTGAGCATGCGAATCTCCGTGCCACTGAATAATTCCATTCTAAAACTACCTAGAAGTAATGTACCGATGATATACGTTCTTATTTCAGATATCAAATCGATTGTACCGGCTTCCCGGCAGAATGATTGACAAAAGCATGTGGCACGGAGAGTCGCATGCTTTGAGGTTATGTTTTTTGTTAAATCGTCGAATTCCAGATCAATCTGAGTCTGTACCGGTGTTTTGATGTATTTGTAGCCGTTACATATTCATTGTAACAGCTACAAACACTTTCGTTGCTCATGTAACGCAACAGGGTCAAAGATATCGCGATCTAAAGTTTTAAAAGCATGCGACTCTCCGGCCCACACACTTAAGTCTAAAATATTGATGAAAATTGCATTAAGATTAAAAATAAGCAGGTTTTTGTAATCGTTTGATCACGATAAACGACCCGAAAACATATTTTCAGAATATCTTTACTCGTTTTAGAGAAATTTGCAAATTTATTTACTATGAACAATCACAGTGTAGGGTTACCATATCGTCGGTCGGTCAGAATCATTAGGCTGTTTCTAGAAAATAGACCGATCGGAATACGTTATTTTGAGGGTATAACCTTCAAGAATTCTAAAGTTTATGAATTCTTGCCTGTCGATACATTGGCATATAATTAGTTTATTTTTGCGTTTTGTGTCACATCTAGCCGATGCATCTTGAGAAATTCGATTATTTGTGGTGGTTATAAATAATTGGACTCTAAGGCGATTCTCCCACTGCCAACGCGCGCCGTCGTCGCGGGGCGCGGTTTGGCGTTTCACGCGCGCGGTGACGGCGCAGCGCAACGCCTGTTCGGGCGGTTTTCTCCGCGCCCCCGCGCCATTCGGCGTCTGACGCGTCCCCGCCGCTTGTTTTTTAGAGGCATTAAATTTTGAAGTTCTTTTGTTTTAATTTCCAGGTTTTTAGGGTTCCGTACCTCAAAAGGAAAAAAAACTGAACACATATAAAATCACTCATGAGATTAAAACGTCCAGACAAATAATTAAGATTTGCCATCTCATCTTTAAGTCATCATCATTTTACTACTTTTAGTAAGTTTTTTCACTGTTTAAAGAAATAAATATTGACTTTGGCAGGCCAATTTATACATATACAACGTGTAACAGAAAGGGGGTATCCATATCAACCCGAAAGGAGGTCAATGTATTCTCATGAAACTGAACATCTTCCAACAGAAAAAATCTAATAAAAACACTTTTGAACTCTCCATTCAAAATGTTGACGGCAAATTCAAATTTTCTATGGAGAGTCCAAATTTTTATTTTTCGATTTGATTTTTTTTCTGTTGGTAGATGTTCAGATTCACGAGTACATTGACTTCCTTTCCGGTTGATACTCCGTTTTTGTTACAAGTTGTATACAACGACAAAAAACCTCTAATACCGAATATGCTAGATAGGGAACATCAAACTGAACAACTTTTACTATGGGACCCACATTGAAATCGCGTAAATATAATCAGCTGTTTGATACAAAAATTAATTACGAAAATATCAAAATGTATCAAACAGCTGATTTTTTTTTCGCCATTTCAGCGATGGCCCTATGTAACATATTCGGCATTAGGGCTTTTATTGTAATACGTCGATGTATAAACCTATGAAAATTTAGTTTATGTAAGGAAACTCTATGATTCATTTGCTAAACTCAGCGATACTGGCTAGTTCAATACAAGAAACTTGCTGCTATTCTAAGATTTAGGCTTGCAAAATCTAGAGGTTCATTTGTGGGGAAAGGCATACCTAACTTTTATTAATAAAGTTCCATACCAAGTGATTGATCTTCCTTTGCATGAATTTAAAAACCATGTTAAAAAACGATCATGGGTAAAGGTTATTTAATTAAAGTAATTGATGTGACACAAAACTTACTAGTGGGTAGGTATTAGTCATTTTAGTTAATAATCTTGTTGTACTGTATTTGGTAACGATACTTATAGTTTAAGTTAGTAAATATCGTAACTTATTTCTGATAAAGCTGATAAGTTTCTTGCGCCCGTTCTTCTTGTCAGCTAAAAAAGTCTGGAATGGGTGGTAGGAAAATATAGACGATTCAAAAGCATTTAATTTTTAAGTTTAATTAAATAAATATATTTTGACTTAGGCCTTGACTTTGATTTAATTTTTATCCATATTCTTATTCATAAATGGAAGGCGATTATCATCGCTTTCCATCGCTATCGCGTTTGGAATAAAAACTCGGTCGTTGAAAATAATGACCGGTCTAGACAACCTCATACACCCCCTGCCCCTCCCCAGTTAGCGTGCGCGCCGCTTTTGAAACGACATGTCTGCGGAGCTATTTTGGATTTTTTGACAAAAAAGTAAGTTTTTTTTTTAGTTTTATTTGATTTCTCAGTTAAACACTACAGTGAATTCCGTTTTTCTCAGTATTACGTTGCTTTGTACATGTATCATAGATTCACGTGGACTACATTACCACAGAATAACTATGATACTACCTAATAAATTGTTCGATTTTGGTAGATTATTTTTTGATGTTATTCTAAAATACCCCAGGTGTCCAAGAATGTCACAGCTCAAGGGTGGACACAATGTAACAGTGTTTCCACTACTACTACCTAATATTTGTGATTTTCAGACTCATTAATCTTTTAGTATGTAGAATTTTACCTGAGACATTAATGCCTATTATAAGTAATTGTTGATTTTAAATCGTTATTGCCTATAAAAGGTACATAACTACGATTTAAAAAAATTTAGACTCATTTATCTTTAAGTCACACACAAATCATTGTACCTGAGATAAACCTATAGGTACTTTTAAAGTCTGAATAATTGTGCAATACCTTGAGAAAACCTTTATCGGTTGGAATTCAACAGATTTTGTCATTTACTTGTTCCACTAAATATGAAAATGTCAAAATTAATAACAGTGTTTCATTGTTGGACAGAGGATGTTTCATTGTGTACACCTAGGTGGACACAATGAAACAATTCCCATTTTCTTTTAAAAGTCTTCTTATTGGTTTATGTATCTATTTATTAATGAAACTATAACTGCCATTTTATACCTAATTAAGTAGATTCCGTTCCTCTAAAAACGGAATTCATATCTTTAAAAATGAGAGAAATATGAGACTCAGAGCTTTTGGTGTTGCATTGTTCCACACTGCTCTACGTTTGTATGTATGTGAGTTTTTGTATTGTTACTTGGGACAAGTTTCAATGGTTGTAGAGTAATTTATGCTTACTACATAAGTCAAAACTTGAAAAATTAAACTTTAGTATTTACTTACCTTTTAAAAAAAACAAAAAACCGATTTCAAAAAACCTGCCTCTAAAAAGCAAGAAATAATATTCAAATCATTAGATATGCATTATCATTGTTATATAATAACAACACGTCTATTGAAGTCGGGTGGGGCTGGAGTACAACTTCGTTTTTTTTATTCTAAAAGCCCTACCCGACTTCAATATACGTGTTGTTATTATATAACAATGATAATGCATATCTAATGATTTGAATATTATTTCTTGCTTTTTAGAGGCAGGTTATTTGGTTGGTTTTTTGTTTTTTAAAACATTTTTTTTTATTTTTAAAACAATTTTTATTTTTTTGTTTTAGTGTAAGTACCTTCTCTATTAGGTAGTGTAGTGTAAGTATATTATTTGGTAGAAAAATCGGCTCAGTCAAACGTGAGATATTCGCGGAGAAACATACATTCATACAGGTCAAACTGAAAGAGAACCTTCTTTTTTTTGAAGTCGGTTAAAAAGACTAAAAGTACCTCTTACCCAACAAAAAGAATCATCTTATTCGGTTCATAAATAACAAAATAGTCAAGTTAGTTGATGCAAAATCATAGTGTTTTCAGGATACCTTGAAAACTACTGAACCGATTTGAAAAAAAAAATAAATGGGACCATTTTGCAAAAAAATTGAATCGAACAAAAAAAGAATCATCAAAATCGGTCCATAAATGTCGAAGATACGCGCGAACAACGATAAAAAAACATACAATCAAGGATGTAATAAAACAGATGCTTCGTTCGGAGTTATTTTATTAATAAAATACATGTAAAATAATTATTATTTTTTTCTTACAAAGAGGTTATAAGAAAACTGAATTTCTTAGTGCTCATCACGGTTAGTTCAGAGCCATCACGCCTTATTAGTAAGTTTGGATAGACTAACATACACGTTACTAACATAACAAGTGATGTATAGGTACTTGGTTATTTATAAAGCTGTTGGGTTTTAAAGTAAATGGGAACGGGAACGAGAACGAAAACGGAAACGGGAACGGTACTTACCTACTAATCTCAGAACTAAACTTTTCAATAATTTATACCAATTCGAATTTAATATTTATAACTAAGACAGGACAACGTCTGTCGGGTCAGCTAGTAAAATAAATATTTGAGGGGGCTCCCATACAACAAACGTGATTTTTTTAGCCGTTTTTTGGTACGGAACCCTCTGTGTGCGAGTCCGACTCGCACTTGACCGGTTTTTATTTCCTTACCCTCAAAAAATATTTTGTTACAGTAGGTAGGTAATCCTTTCTTTTTAAACTTTGCAAGAGGTAGAGTACAAGAATGTTAATGATGTCATCTCATCAATGAGACTGTAATTGACAATAATAACACATGCCTAGTTCCAAATCACGCCAACAGCACTGTTAGCCTATAATCCATTAAATGAAGTAGGTACACAAATACCCTATCTGTGTATTGTGTATAACGAAAACGGAAACGGGAACGGTACTTACCTACTAATCTCAGAACTAAACTTTTCAATAATTTATACCAATTCGAATTTAATATTTATAACTAAGACAGGACAACGTCTGTCGGGTCAGCTAGTAAAATAAATATTTGAGGGGGCTCCCATACAACAAACGTGATTTTTTAGCCGTTTTTTGGTACGGAACCCTCTGTGTGCGAGTCCGACTCGCACTTGACCGGTTTTTATTTCCTTACCCTCAAAAAATATTTTGTTACAGTAGGTAGGTAATCCTTTCTTTTTAAACTTTGCAAGAGGTAGAGTACAAGAATGTTAATGATGTCATCTCATCAATGAGACTGTAATTGACAATAATAACACATGCCTAGTTCCAAATCACGCCAACAGCACTGTTAGCCTATAATCCATTAAATGAAGTAGGTACACAAATACCCTATCTGTGTAATATTTTGTGACTATTTAATTTGGTCGGATACGCGCTAACAGCGCTGTGAGCGTGATTCGGAACGCGGCCACAGTATCATCAAATGTATTTATACTATATTTCTTCTTTATATTTATATACTTCTTACCTACCTACCTACTCGTTACTTCAAATGTGTCACCGAACTTCAGTACCTATGCTTAGGCGTCAAAGTCACTTACTTACTTTAAATTAGGCGAATTAATTTGAAGTGGGATATTGTGCTGGCTCAATACGAAATAGAGGCTACTTTTTACAAATTCTTTTACCCAAAGTCGCTCGAACGGCAAAGTACGTAGCAGCGGTGCTCGAAGTACGCAGCAAACAGCGGTGCCCCGGCTCCCACCCACCCCCCCCCCCCCATTTTCTTTTGTGACTTTTACAGGGTGTTGAAAAGAAAAAAATAAAAAGCTGAAAATTCCATTGATGAATTTAGCACAAAACATTATGTACAACAGATACTATTGATCTAAAACATTTAACACTTATTTAACCAATTGTAATATTCTTTTGGAGTTACTAAGGTAACGCTTTAGGTAATAGTCAAATAACAGTATTCCCGTGGACAAAGATGACACAAAAAGCTCAAGTACATCGGTTACAACTTCATAATCATCATGAAAGTAAAATTTTCAACTTTAATTTTCTTTTCGTCCGATAGCGTTAAAAAAGACAAAAACCTAAATTGTTACTTATGCATCAAACCAAAATGACACAATTTCATGTATTAGGCTAAGTGAATGGTGCAGAAACTATATACGAAAAAAACAAACTTTAATATTTTTAAAAGCTAAAAACTTATCCCGATCGGTCTAAAATGCAAGTTGAAGTGTTTTTAGATACCTATTTTGAAATACTAATACTTCAAAAAACGAAGGAAGTTCTCAGTTCGGTTGCATTCAACCGAGACCTAAATTAATGGGTGACTGATACTGATGATGATGGGTGACTGGTACTGAGTGGGCAATTATTATACCAATTATGACGTTCACATTTTTAACACGTTTTTATAAGGTTACCTACTTTCTCATTTGTTTGTTTGTATTTTGTCATCTCGATTAGGATAAAAGTCACCTTTTTACGTCCCCTAAAAAATATTGCAATATTGCATAGTCAGTAACAGTATGATAGTAGGTACGATACGTACGAGTATGTAGGCAAATCAACCCTCAACATTATGTAGTTCAACTTGAATTTTATTAGAAACAGCCTAATGATTCCTACGGACCGACGATATGGTCACCCTACACACTGATTATTCATAATAAATCATAGTAAATAAATTTACTTATTTCTCTAAAACGAATGAAGATATAGTGAAAATATGTTTTCGGGCCGTTTATCGTGATCAAACGGTTACGTAAACTTGCTTATTTTTAATCTTAATACAATTTTCACCAGTATTTTAGACTTAAGCGTGTGGGCCGGAGAGTCGCATGCTTTTAAAACTTTAGATCGCCATATCTTTGTCCCTGTTGCGTTACATGAGCAACAAATGTGTTTGTAGCTGTTACAATGAATATGTAACGGCTACAAATACATCAACCCACCGGTACAGGCTCCGATTGATCTGGAATTCGACGATTTAAGAGCGTGCAGTCTGCACACTAGCGCCGCCATTGGAAATAAAATCATAGTGCTTAAATAAAAAAGAAATTATGAATTATCTCTCTGGAGTGCACTCCGAACAAGCTTTGCGCTACTTTTTATCACTTAAGCAATATTTTTTAGCCTGTTGTTTAGTTATATGGACTTTTATTGCGAAAAGTGGCCACTTTTAACAATAAAAGTCAATTAAACTAAACGACAGGCTAGAAAATATTGCTTAAGTGATAAAAAGTACCGCAAAGCTTGTTCGGAGTGCACTCCAGAGAGATAATTTCCAAATTTAACTTTATTTAAGCACTATGATTTTTTTTCTAATGGCGGCGCTAGTGTGCAGACTGCGCAGCCTTAACAAAAAACATAACCTCAAAGCATGCGACTCTCCGTGCCACATGCTTTTGTCAATCATTCTGCCGGGAAGCCGGTACAATCGATTTGATATCTGAAATAAGAACGTATATCATCGGTACATTACTTCTAGGTAGTTTTAGAATGGAATTATTCAGTGGCACGGAGAGTCGCATGCTCACCAGTCTCACGAAACAGTCTACGGCTTCTGGTAGCCTGTAGTTGGAGTCATGATTATTATTTAGAAGGGGGGACGCCAGCGAAGCCGGACGGGTGAGATCAGTCACCTTGATCGGAACCATTTCCCTAAATCCTCTGAAAGCTGAGAGCAGGGGTGGCGTCATAATAGCACAACAACGTCAACAACACCATGTTTAAATAATCCGCGTTATTATAGCGATAGTTCGGCATTTTGTGGCTTACGGCCTTACGCACGAACGCGCACGCACAACAATACACCCGAACGAACGAAAGAATATCCGCAACTGACGGACAAGCGCGAAGCGAAGCGCGCGCGGCGCGTGCACCGCACACTACGACATACTAGAGATGTGGCATCACATGACATGACGTACACAATTGATTGATTAATTGATTCAACGATTACATTAATTTATTTTAGTTTTATCTTAAAGGGATGCCTCCCTTTGAGAAACTAACATGCAAATAGAGTCACCTAATACTTACTAGCTCAGACCAAATTAGGTATTCAGAATCACTGTCGTCATTTATTATCAATTTACAATTTCAATTTCTCATTATTTTTTTTAAATCGGCGGAGTATAAAAAAGGCGGACTTAATGCTTTTAGCATTAAGTCCGCCTTATGTACATTAATTTATTGTAGTACAATAAAGAGATTAAATAAAAAAAAAATCTGCTAAATGGCAAGTTATGGTAAAATAAAAAACCGGCCAAGTGCGAGTCGGACTCGTGCACGAAGGGTTCCGTACCAAAAAATTGCAAAAGAATAACGTTTGTTGTATGGGAGCTCCCCTTAAATATTAATTTTATTCTGTTTTATAGTATTTGTTGTTATAGCGGCAACAGAATTACATCATCTGTAAAAATTTCAACTTTCTAGCTATCACGGTTCATGAGATACAGCATGGTGACAGACAGACAGACGGACAGCGGAGTCGTAGTAATAGGGTCCCTCCCGTTTTTACCCTTTGGGTACGGAACCCTAAAAATCGTGGTGCACTCCGGGAGTGCCGGCAGAAGTCAAAACTTGAATATTAACGTTGTGCATTTTTGATATTTTGGAATGGATAGGGAGTAATTTTGCACGAATTGCTGTCTTACAAATTTACTCTACATTTGAATTTACGAATACAGAACAGTAATTTTACGAAAGTCTTATCCATAGCTTGACAGAAAATCTAGAGTTATGACATTGAATCAAAAAATTTGCGCGTTGCTATGGTGACACAAGTGTTTACGTCTTGAAATGACGTGCCGCTATTTTCGCAGCACCCCGTAGAAAGAGAGAGGGATACTTCCGCCACCGGCTGTCTACTCTCCATCCGTCACATCCGTCTTACGAATTTTCGATCAGGGTCACGTGATCCTGACTGACTGACGCGAGTTCAACATTTTTTTCCCATCACAAACAAGCGTACAACGCCGCTAAAGAAGTTTTCACTTCAAAAATTATAACAGCCAAATAAACATTCGCTAATCTAATTCCAGATTATAAAAACTATTGTACAAAAACAAAATTCTGTAATGTGATCGTTTTTTTCTGTAAATGCCCGATAGCTTTTACTTTATTCGTAAATTGAAACTAGTGAATCAATTGAACTCAGAAAAAATAAGAGTAGGTAATAATTTTTTATCTGCTGCATATTACTAATAGGTAATTTAATCAATCCTATAATTAATTACTGTACATCAAGTAGATAAGATATTGCTTTTGCAACAAATCCTAAGCTGCTAACCTTAAAAAATTACGCCTGAACCTGATGTGCACTTGATTTTATTAATAAGAATCAATCAAGAATCTTTAAATCAATCGATAATTACAGCACTAGGTCGGCTTTCATTGAGTCAGTGCGAGCCGGCCGCGGAGCGGCGCAGCGGGTAGGGTTGCCACCTCTCCCGGATTTCCGGGAGTCTCCCGGAATTGTGACCAGAAAATAAATATCTCCCGTCTCCAGGAATTATTTCAAGATAATCCAAATTATCCCGGAATTTAAAATTCATCAATATTCGAATGGAATGTAGAGTTTTTAGATTCACAAATCTAAATCTTAAAGTCACAACTTTTCGTTCGGAATTACGTATGTACGGAATTCCATAACGGGATTCCGTCTGTGTGTGGCCAAGCCCTTGGCCGGGCTAAATGAAAAACATTTTAAAGCAGACAGTCCAGACATTCGTCAATTTTCAAATGGAATGTACTTAGTCTTTTTTCGATTTGTGAGTTCTATTCTAAACCAGTAATTTTGAAATCTATAGCAAAAACGAAAAATATAACTTCAAAAAATAATAAAATGTGTTATTAAAAATGTACTTATTTTATTTTGAAGTTTTCCATCTTCCGGATTCAAACGGCCAAGAGGTGGCAACCCTACGGTTTAAATGGGCATAGTTTTTGATATAAAAAAATCCAAGTTAAACTCAAAGTTTATTGATACCAATTTAATACTTTTTAACATACCTACGACATACAATTTTAGGGAATCAGGAATAACCCGCGCTTCGACGTTTGTGTGTGCGTGTGGGTTGGTGTGTAGACAACAGGCGCGTGCCAGTGCGCTGCTTTGAAAGCGCCGCGCTGCCCGGCGGGCATGTGTTACAATGCCGAAGTAGGAAAGACCGAATTTTACAAGACCCATCATGGACGAAAGACCGAAAATCAAAAGGTCAAATGGTTGTTTGGCCATACGTTTAAAATCATGAAATGACATTTTACCGAAAATACTAAATCCCGAAGCTTAAAAAACCTAAGTTAAATACCTACGTTTTATACACCGAACTATTTAATACCGAATTAACGAGTTAGTCAAAAACAACAAGCTGTAAATAATTACAGAAAGGGTAAAAATTAAAATAAATTCACAATTATTTATTTGAATTGGGTTGGATCTTAAAACGAGTCGCCTTCTTTGAGGTTAATTGAGGCTGTGGAGGTGTCTTTGGGCTTCACTGGAAATGCTTATAGCAAATTTAGCTGCCGGAAATGAGTCTAAACCGTAGACCGTAGTTCACGAGGTAGGTGCGAGGAGCGTAGCGACGAGCATGTTAGATTGACATGAATCCAGCGCGCAAGTCGAGCAAGCGAAGCGAGCGTGCCGTGGCAGCGGCCAGCGAAGCGCCAGAAAAAACTATTTCAAACTCGATTGGTGGATTTTGTCAAAATAATGCCCATTTTACAAGCATTTTTGAGTAAAACAAATTAACCGCATCGCCTACTTTCATAAATGTATGTGTTTGTGTAGGTAGAGTAAGTGATAAGTATCAACATTTTAACTTACGTGGTTTTAAACTTTCGGGATTTCGAACTTTCGGTCATTTGACAATCGGTCTTTAAAGTTTCGGTCTATCGGATTTCGACATTTTTTAGTATGTTCGGTATTTTGAAAATAGGTGTTTTATGCATCGATATTTCGGTCGTAGAATTTTCGGCATTATAATGCATACCCACCCGGCGGCCGGCGCCCGCGTCCGCGGTCGATGGCCCGGCGCATGTGTTCAGTAGGCTAGTGTGTGTAAATTGTTTGAATGTAGTTGTTGCCCAGCTGTAAAGACTGATGTTTTTTGTGATTATGTAACCAAGTTGTTTACCTTTTATCTCGCAAACTAGCCTGCAAATAGTACCTCATTTTTTGCTGACCTATGCATTATTATAAAATATTTGACACTAATTACGGGGCTCCTTATATATAGTTTATATATATATATATATATACACACGCTGAAATTTTAATCATTTGGTTCCCGCAGTGGGGTGGTTCCACTCATGATTACAAGCAACTTTTACTATGGGGCCAACTCTCCTACTCGCAAAAAAAAAATCTGCTGTTCCATACAAAAGTGCAGTACCTAACCTACTCGACCTTAATGTATGGAACAGCTGATTTTTTTTTGCGAGCAGGAGAGTTGGCCCCATAGTAAAAGTTGCTTGTAATCATGAGTGGAACCACCCCACCCACGGCAGGAACCAAATGATTAAAATATCAGCGTGTATATACATTACATTTAATGTCGTGAGTTCATGAGTTCGTGATTCGTACTGTACCTACACATTTAGTATGGAAATTAAATTAATATCTAAACAATATGTGTGTTGTGTATAAAAAAAAACAAAAATGTACTTCTAAAACATCTTTAGGTTTTAATCCGCTTACTGTTTCGTACTTACCTCATATTATCATCTTTCGGCAAACTAAAAAAAAAAAAATTGTTTGAAAAAAACAAAAAACCGACTTCAAAAAACCTACCTCTAAAAAGCAAGAAATAATATTCGTAATAATAAAAACACGTCTATTGAAGTCGGGTGGGGCTGGAGTACCTACAGATTCCTTTTTTTATTCTAAAAGCCCCACCCGACTTCAATAGACGTGTTTTTATTATTACGAATATTATTTCTTGCTTTTTAGAGGTAGGTTATTTGAAGTCGGTTTTTTGTTTTTTTTTTTCAAACAATTTTTTATTTTTTTCTTTATAGTGTAGGTACCTTGTAGGTAAATTATTTAGGTAGTAAAATCGGCTCAGCCAAACGTGAGATAATCGCGAAGAAACATACATACATACGGGTCAAACTGAAAACCTCCTTTTTTAAGTCGGTTAAAGAACTACACATATATCCCTCTTCCAACAAAAAAATAATTATCTTATTCAGTTCATAAACAAAGAAGTAATACGACCATTCATCATATCAGCCGCACGACACCCACTGCTGGGTATAGGCCTAGGAATACGACCATTATCATCGAGGTAATTCACACAAAATCATACTATTTTCGTGCTTTTTTCAAGATTACTTGAAAAGTACTGAACCGATTTCCAAATTCTAAAAATGGGACCAACTTGGGAGTTTACCTAATGTAATAACGTTTAAATCATTTCAATCGGTCCAGTCGTTTTCGAGTAATCGGTGGACATACACAAAAAAAAACAAATATACAGACGAACAGAGAACCTCCTCCTTTTTGGAAGTCGGTTAAAAACTAAAGTGTGGCATCGTTTTTGAATTGTTTGTACAACCAACCAAACACACCACAATATCTTGACGCCATTGTTATTCGTTTCCAAGATCGTACGGATCGCACAAACAGGCAAACGCGCATGCGGCGACGCGCCCGACTGAGTTTCCCGTTTAACAAGTAGGCTAATATCGTGACTTTGAGCCCGTTCGGGGCTGGAGTGTCCGTTCTAGTAAGTTTTATTTATTCTTATGGTATGGGTCGCATTTTTGCAGGCTATGTTTCATTTTTTTATCATTATATCATAGCATTATTCCATAATCAATAAATAAATAAAAAATAATAAAGACAATAGGTATAAAATGTTTATTATGCTTGTACCACACATTTTCACAATGGTGAAAGTATAAATTTCTGTTTTATTAACAAAAGTTTAATAACATTAAACATATACTCACACATATACTGTAAAATAACTTTTTTCTACCGGTCGGTACATAAAAAAATAATACATATTTTGAAAGGTGGGACTGAATTCTTTAATTTAAAACTAGTTTAATTTCTGTACCTGGGGCTGTATTATGACCTCCTTTTTCCAGTCAGTTTTCTGACTGGCTATCAATCTATCTCTTTTATTTGCTACTAGCGGCCGCCCGCGACTTCGTCTGCGTGGAAAGTTTTTTTGCTATCCCTCGGGAACAATACTACATTTCGAGATGAAAGGTACCCTATGTCCATCTCTATACCCCTGGCAAAGTGTATATAAAATTTCACGATGATCGGTTCAGTAGTTTAGACGTGAAGGCGTAACAAACAAACGGACTTTCGCATTTATAATATTACTAGCGGCCGCCCGCGGTTTCACCCGCGTGGCTCCCGTTCCCGTTCCCGTGGGAATATTGGGATAAAAAGTATTCTATGTTTTAATCTAGGCTATCAACTATCTGTGTGCCAAATTTCAACCAAATCCGTTCAGTAGTTTTTGCGTGATTGAGGAACAAACATCCAAACCCACAAACTTTCACATTTATAATATTAGTAGGATAAAGTAAGGATACAACGAGAAAGAGATGTCACTACAGCAATTTATAAACCTGGCAGGATTTAAAAGCTTGTAATACGGCCTCTGAACTTTTATCAAGAAGGACAAATGCCCAATGACCTTTCCTGATAATTTGTACACCTAAATCTACATTCTTCATAATCTTAACCCGCCGTCGGTCGCATGGGGTCTTTAAAAACCCGGAGTCTAGAAAAACTGACATAACTTTTTAATTATTTTATTCACAAGCTTGTACTTCTCAGTAGCTGCTTAAAAAGGATGTAGGTACCATGTAATACAAGGTTTGTAGATTTATAATACTTCATCTGAGTAGAATACACATTTATTTTACGCAAGGGCTTTCAAAGACCCCACGCGACCGATTTCGTATATTTTTTTACGTGACGATCGTAAGTCTAAAGTCATATTAATACAGCTAAAACATTCGTGAAAAATGCCACTGACAAGCAAATTTGTAATTCCGCTTGAACAAATTGTCTTCGTATCAAAAAAACTGATCATATATTATTTTTTTATCTCTATACGGCACTAATTTAAGATATTTACTTCCTAAATCTAAGGTTATAATCAATGATAATGCTTTCATTCTTTAGATTTTGTCATTGAAAAAACGCTCAATTCTGAAAAATCGTTCAAAATCTGTTATATAGCCTTAATGTAGTAATGTATAACTCTCTTGGATAAATTACGTTCAGTTTATTATAAACAAATACTGTGCGTAAAGTCCATTTTTTCTTATTTGTTTTATCTTATTATACAATTTTCACTTAACAAACCAAAAATGCCACTAAGATAATAATAAAGATTTTGTAAAATGTGGTCAATTCGGACTAACCACATAAATTAATTCAATTCTGAATAACAAAAACAATTCAAAATACTTAACCGGATTCACCACATTTAAAGATACTTACTAATCTTTACACTTAAATAAATGAAATGAAAGCGCGCGAATCGTAAAACGCTGTGAAAACGCGCTACAGCTATTCCGAGAGTGCGAGGGACAGCCCTGCCGATATTGTCCACGCTGAGGACGCCGAGTGCTAGGTACTTTTCTCATACCTACGCGCGGAGAGATAGAGCCCTGCTAATACCGCGCGCCCCTCTCCCGCCGCCCGCGTAGGTACCTCATTGCTACGCATGCTCAAAATACGCGTTCCGCGCAATCCCCACCCGACTTCAAGATATTTGCCTCGCACACGATCATGATTGTTTTCTGCTACGGCTAGGGTTACCAGATGACAGGATCTGTCAGGAAATCAGGGAAAAGCTGGAAAATTGAAAACACTTAATTTGGTAATCATTTTGGCGGGAAAAAAACTAAATTAACCCGTCGTCGGTCGTGCTAACTTTTGTTACATCGTCGGTCGCGTGGGGTCTTTGAAAGCCCATTACTTCAGTTATCAAAATTTTGTAGATTGATTTATTGATGAGTATCCTCTTTTATTTTATATGTTTTATGGGAGAGTAAATAATAATAATAAATCAAAAACACATATAAAATAATTCATTATGGCTTGAAAATTAATCACTAGCCAAATCACTATATTTTTCCCCACTATTTGACAATGCTTACTTGACATTAATAAAAATGTAACAAAAGTAAACTTTGCTGAGAAGAAATAATAAAATTATAAATTTGAGGATTTATGATAAACACACTAATAAACTTATAGCGCAAATGAAGAAACATAGTATAGAAAAAGTACTTTAGATTTTAGTCTTGTAAACAGCTTACTAATGGACGCCGCATGTCTGGTTTGACCAAATGAAGGCCCAGGCTCAAATATTTTTATGTGTTTGTTTCATGGGAAAGAATTGCATCTTTTTTGACAGAATTTGGTTGGTTTTGATATCGTTATTATTAAAATATGTTGCCAGTACAGGGCCTAATATGCTTCAACCACTTCATAGATTACCACGTGTACTCTCGTGGTAGAAATCTCTTTCCCAAGGCCCTGAAACGGTGCCAAAATGTCGGAAACCTTAAAATAAAACGAAATATAAATCCAAAAAGTGAGATTAAATTCATTAAGTTGCACATAAATCTGTTAAAGTGCTTAATTTCAACACAATATAATGACAAACTCTATTGATTCTTCAACGTGGGGAGAGTCCCATAGAGTAGGTACTTCTATGTTTCTAATAATAATAACGTTAGCATTTTAGAATTATATTTTGTAGATAAAAATATAACTAACTATCATTTGAGTACTACTGACTACTGACTACTGGGTCATAATCATCATACCCTGCTTCTAGCCATCCAATCATTGTATCTTCTTATCCAGATTGCAGTTAAATATGACTTTAGACTTACGATCGTCACGTAAAAAAATATACGAAATCGGTCGCGTGGGGTCTTTGAAAGCCCTTGCGTAAAATAAATGTGTATTCTACTCAGATGAAGTATTATAAATCTACAAACCTTGTATTACATGGTACCTACATCCTTTTTAAGCAGCTACTGAGAAGTACAAGCTTGTGAATAAAATAATTAAAAAGTTATGTCAGTTTTTCTAGACTCCGGGTTTTTAAAGACCCCATGCGACCGACGGCGGGTTAAGATTATGAAGAATGTAGATTTAGGTGTACAAATTATCAGGAAAGGTCATTGGGCATTTGTCCTTCTTGATAAAAGTTCAGAGGCCGTATTACAAGCTTTTAAATCCTGCCAGGTTTATAAATTGCTGTAGTGACATCTCTTTCTCGTTGTATCCTTACTTTATCCTACTAATATTATAAATGTGAAAGTTTGTGGGTTTGGATGTTTGTTCCTCAATCACGCAAAAACTACTGAACGGATTTGGTTGAAATTTGGCACACAGATAGTTGATAGCCTAGATTAAAACATAGAATACTTTTTATCCCAATATTCCCACGGGAACGGGAACGGGAGCCACGCGGGTGAAACCGCGGGCGGCCGCTAGTAATATTATAAATGCGAAAGTCCGTTTGTTTGTTACGCCTTCACGTCTAAACTACTGAACCGATCATCGTGAAATTTTATATACACTTTGCCAGGGGTATAGAGATGGACATAGGGTACCTTTCATCTCGAAATGTAGTATTGTTCCCGAGGGATAGCAAAAAAACTTTCCACGCAGACGAAGTCGCGGGCGGCCGCTAGTAGCAAATAAAAGAGATAGATTGATAGCCAGTCAGAAAACTGACTGGAAAAAGGAGGTCATAATACAGCCCCAGGTACAGAAATTAAACTAGTTTTAAATTAAAGAATTCAGTCCCACCTTTCAAAATATGTATAATTTTTTTATGTACCGACCGGTAGAAAAAAATTATTTTACAGTATATGTGTGAGTATATGTTTAATATTATTAAACTTTTGTTAATAAAACAGAAATTTATACTTTCACCATTGTGAAAATGTGTGGTACAAGCATAATAAACATTTTATACCTATTGTCTTTATTATTTTTTATTTATTTATTGATTATGGAATAATGCTATGATATAATGATAAAAAGATGAAACATAGCCTGCAAAAATGCGACCCATACCATAAGAATAAATAAAACTTACTAGAACGGACACTCCAGCCCCGAACGGGCTCAAAGTCACGATATTAGCCTACTTGTTAAACGGGAAACTCAGTCGGGCGCGTCGCCGCATGCGCGTTTGCCTGTTTGTGCGATCCGTACGATCTTGGAAACGAATAACAATGGCGTCAAGATATTGTGGTGTGTTTGGTTGGTTGTACAAACAATTCAAAAACGATGCCACACTTTAGTTTTTAACCGACTTCCAAAAAGGAGGAGGTTCTCTGTTCGTCTGTATATTTGTTTTTTTTTTGTGTATGTCCACCGATTACTCGAAAACGACTGGACCGATTGAAATGATTTAAACGTTATTACATTAGGTAAACTCCCAAGTTGGTCCCATTTTTAGAATTTGGAAATCGGTTCAGTACTTTTCAAGTAATCTTGAAAAAAGCACGAAAATAGTATGATTTTGTGTGAATTACCTCGATGATAATGGTCGTATTCCTAGGCCTATACCCAGCAGTGGGTGTCGTGCGGCTGATATGATGAATGGTCGTATTACTTCTTTGTTTATGAACTGAATAAGATAATTATTTTTTTGTTGGAAGAGGGATATATGTGTAGTTCTTTAACCGACTTAAAAAAGGAGGTTTTCAGTTTGACCCGTATGTATGTATGTTTCTTCGCGATTATCTCACGTTTGGCTGAGCCGATTTTACTACCTAAATAATTTACCTACAAGGTACCTACACTATAAAGAAAAAAATAAAAAAATTGTTTGAAAAAAAAAAACATAAAACCGACTTCAAATAACCTACCTCTAAAAAGCAAGAAATAATATTCGTAATAATAAAAACACGTCTATTGAAGTCGGGTGGGGCTTTTAGAATAAAAAAAGGAATCTGTAGGTACTCCAGCCCCACCCGACTTCAATAGACGTGTTTTTATTATTACGAATATTATTTCTTGATTTTTAGAGGTAGGTTTTTTGAAGTCGGTTTTTTGTTTTTTTCAAACAATTTTTTTTTTTAGTTTGCTGAAAGATGATAATATGAGGTAAGTACGAAACAGTAAGCGGATTAAAACCTAAAGATGTTTTAGAAGTACATTTTTGTTTTTTTTTATACACAACACACATATTGTTTAGATATTAATTTAATTTCCATACTAAATGTGTAGGTACAGTACGAATCACGAACTCATGAACTCACGACATTAAATGTAATGTATATACACGCTGATATTTTAATCATTTGGTTCCTGCCGTGGGTGGGGTGGTTCCACTCATGATTACAAGCAACTTTTACTATGGGGCCAACTCTCCTGCTCGCAAAAAAAAATCAGCTGTTCCATACATTAAGGTCGAGTAGGTTAGGTACTGCACTTTTGTATGGAACAGCTGATTTTTTTTTGCGAGTAGGAGAGTTGGCCCCATAGTAAAAGTTGCTTGTAATCATGAGTGGAACCACCCCACTGCGGGAACCAAATGATTAAAATTTCAGCGTGTATATATATATATATATAAACTATATATATATATATATATATATATATATATATATATATATATATATATATATATAAGGAGCCCCGTAATTAGTGTCAAATATTTTCAGGGCTAAACATACAAGTCATAATGCATAGGTCAGCAAAAAATGAGGTACTATTTGCACAGGCTAGTTTGCGAGATAATAAGGTAAACAACTTGGTTACATAATCACAAAAAACATCAGTCTTTACAGCTGGGCAACAACTACATTCAAACAATTTACACACACTAGCCTACTGAACACATGCGCTGGGCCATCGACCGCGGACGCGGGCGCCGGCCGCCGGGTGGGTATGCATTATAATGCCGAAAATTCTACGACCGAAATATCGATGCATAAAACACCTATTTTCAAAATACCGAACATACTAAAAAATGTCGAAATCCGATAGACCGAAACTTTAAAGATCGATTGTCAAATGACCGAAAGTTCGAAATCCCGAAAGTTTAAAACCACGTAAGTTAAAATGTTGATACTTATCACTTACTCTACCTACACAAACACATACATTTATGAAAGTAGGCGATGCGGTTAATTTGTTTTACTCAAAAATGCTTGTAAAATGGGCATTATTTTGACAAAATCCACCAATCGAGTTTGAAATAGTTTTTTCTGGCGCTTCGCTGGCCGCTGCCGCGGCACGCTCGCTTCGCTCGCTTGACTTGCGCGCTGGGTTCATGTCAATCTAACATGCTCGTCGCTACGCTCCTCGCACCTACCTCGTGAACTACGGTCTACGGTTTAGACTCATTTCCGGCAGCTAAATTTGCTATAAGCATTTCCAGTGAAGCCCAAAGACACCTCCACAGCCTCAATTAACCTCAAAGAAGGCGACTCGTTTTAAGATCCAACCCAATTCAAATAAATAATTGTGAATTTATTTTAATTTTTACCCCTTCTGTAATTATTTACAGCTTGTTGTTTTTGACTAACTCGTTAATTCGGTATTAAATAGTTCGGTGTATAAAACGTAGGTATTTAACTTAGGTTTTTTAAGCTTCGGGATTTAGTATTTTCGGTAAAATGTCATTTCATGATTTTAAACGTATGGCCAAACAACCATTTGACCTTTTGATTTTCGGTCTTTCGTCCATGATGGGTCTTGTAAAATTCGGTCTTTCCTACTTCGGCATTGTAACACATGCCCGCCGGGCAGCGCGGCGCTTTCAAAGCAGCGCACTGGCACGCGCCTGTTGTCTACACACCAACCCACACGCACACACAAACGTCGAAGCGCGGGTTATTCCTGATTCCCTAAAATTGTATGTCGTAGGTATGTTAAAAAGTATTAAATTGGTATCAATAAACTTTGAGTTTAACTTGGATTTTTTTATATCAAAAACTATGCCCATTTAAACCGTAGGGTTGCCACCTCTTGGCCGTTTGAATCCGGAAGATGGAAAACTTCAAAATAAAATAAGTACATTTTTAATAACACATTTTATTATTTTTTGAAGTTATATTTTTCGTTTTTGCTATAGATTTCAAAATTACTGGTTTAGAATAGAACTCACAAATCGAAAAAAGACTAAGTACATTCCATTTGAAAATTGACGAATGTCTGGACTGTCTGCTTTGAAATGTTTTTCATTTAGCCCGGCCAAGGGCTTGGCCACACACAGACGGAATCCCGTTATGGAATTCCGTACATACGTAATTCCGAACGAAAAGTTGTGACTTTAAGATTTAGATTTGTGAATCTAAAAACTCTACATTCCATTCGAATATTGATGAATTTTAAATTCCGGGATAATTTGGATTATCTTGAAATAATTCCTGGAGACGGGAGATATTTATTTTCTGGTCACAATTCCGGGAGACTCCCGGAAATCCGGGAGAGGTGGCAACCCTACCCGCTGCGCCGCTCCGCGGCCGGCTCGCACTGACTCAATGAAAGCCGACCTAGTGCTGTAATTATCGATTGATTTAAAGATTCTTGATTGATTCTTATTAATAAAATCAAGTGCACATCAGGTTCAGGCGTAATTTTTTAAGGTTAGCAGCTTAGGATTTGTTGCAAAAGCAATATCTTATCTACTTGATGTACAGTAATTAATTATAGGATTGATTAAATTACCTATTAGTAATATGCAGCAGATAAAAAATTATTACCTACTCTTATTTTTTCTGAGTTCAATTGATTCACTAGTTTCAATTTACGAATAAAGTAAAAGCTATCGGGCATTTACAGAAAAAAACGATCACATTACAGAATTTTGTTTTTGAACAATAGTTTTTATAATCTGGAATTAGATTAGCGAATGTTTATTTGGCTGTTATAATTTTTGAAGTGAAAACTTCTTTAGCGGCGTTGTACGCTTTTTTGTGATGGGAAAAAAATGTTGAACTCGCGTCAGTCAGTCAGGATCACGTGACCCTGATCGAAAACTCGTAAGACGGATGTGACGGATGGAGAGTAGACAGCCGGTGGCGGAAGTATCCCTCTCTCTTTCTACGGGGTGCTGCGAAAATAGCGGCACGTCATTTCAAGACGTAAACACTTGTGTCACCATAGCAACGCGCAAATTTTTTGATTCAATGTCATAACTCTAGATTTTCTGTCAAGCTATGGATAAGACTTTCGTAAAATTACTGTTCTGTATTCGTAAATTCAAATGTAGAGTAAATTTGTAAGACAGCAATTCGTGCAAAATTACTCCCTATCCATTCCAAAATATCAAAAATGCACAACGTTAATATTCAAGTTTTGACTTCTGCCGGCACTCCCGGAGTGCACCACGATTTTTAGGGTTCCGTACCCAAAGGGTAAAAACGGGAGGGACCCTATTACTACGACTCCGCTGTCCGTCTGTCTGTCTGTCACCATGCTGTATCTCATGAACCGTGATAGCTAGAAAGTTGAAATTTTTACAGATGATGTATTTCTGTTGCCGCTATAACAACAAATACTATAAAACAGAATAAAATTAATATTTAAGGGGAGCTCCCATACAACAAACGTTATTCTTTTGCAAATTTTTGGTACGGAACCCTTCGTGCACGAGTCCGACTCGCACTTGGCCGGTTTTTTATTTTACCATAACTTGCCATTTAGCAGATTTTTTTTTATTTAATCTCTTTATTGTACTACAATAAATTAATGTACATAAGGCGGATTTATTTTTTTATACTCCGCCGATTTAAAAAAAATAATGAGAAATTGAAATTGTAAATTGATAATAAATGACGACAGTGATTCTGAATACCTAATTTGGTCTGAGCTAGTAAGTATTAGGTGACTCTATTTGCATGTTAGTTTCTCAAAGGGAGGCATCCCTTTAAGATAAAACTAAAATAAATTAATGTAATCGTTGAATCAATTAATCAATCAATTGTGTACGTCATGTCATGTGATGCCACATCTCTAGTATGTCGTAGTGTGCGGTGCACGCGCCGCGCGCGCTTCGCTTCGCGCTTGTTCGTCAGTTGCGGATATTCTTTCGTTCGGTCGGGTGTATTGTTGTGCGTGCGCGTTCGTGCGTAAGGCCGTAAGCCACAAAATGCCGAACTATCGCTATAATAACGCGGATTATTTAAACATGGTATTGTTGACGTTGTTGTGCTATTATGACGCCACCCCTGCTCTCAGCTTTCAGAGGATTTAGGGAAATGGTTCCGATCAAGGTGACTGATCTCACCCGTCCGGCTTCGCTGGCGTCCCCCCTTCTAAATAATAATCATGACTCCAACTACAGGCTACCAGAAGCCGTAGACTGTTTCGTGAGACTGAGGTTCATGGAATCCAAGTGAGTTTTGTTGTGTGCATTGACTGACAGATTGTGCATTAACTGTCAGATACAGTGGATTTTTTCAAGTTCAGTGTCATTCAGTGTCTGTTCAGTGTCATCATATGGTATCGCAGTGTTCGTGTTCGTGCAGGATGTGCAGTGCAGGGGGCAGCAAGACGCATCCGACCGATATTATCGCATCGTCAGATAAAAACACGCCTGTGGGTGAGTGTCTTTAAGTTCATTCACGCACACAACGACAGTTGTGTAATTGTGTGAAATGAATGCTATGCGTGCGTAGTCTTAAGATAGTGTGAGTGTACATGTACAGCGTGAGCTTATTTTATAAAAATAAGGGCATTATTTTTTTGTTTGAAAAATTAAATTCTGAACCAACGTGTAGATTTTCGAAATATTTTTTATATGTTATCCATATGACTTATATGTTCAGCCCTGAAAATATTTGACACTAATTACAAGGCATCTTATATATATATACGAACTAAATTTACTTTATTTCTACAGACTCAGGAGTAGGTAAGTACTTACTTACCTCAGAAAAATTGATTATTTTATTTTTGTATCTACTAATAAGAATAAAATAATGATTTCAAACTAAAGCTTAGATCGCCCACTGAATGAGTTACTTCATGATGCCTTCTCAAAAATTTCAATGTCGTACATATTAATGCTCAGAGTTTACCTGCACACTTTCCAGATATGCTCGCTACTTTCGATAGTAATAATATCCACGCTATCCTAGTGTCGGAAACTTTCCTCAACCCCTGTCTTCCTTCTAGCTCCTATTCTCTATCTGGATTCCAACTGATTCGTAATGATCGTGTAAGTTCCTCACATGGAGGCGTGGCTATTTATCTCCACTCTCACATCTCTTATTCTATCCTTAGCAGATCTCCTCAACCACCACCTTCCAATAGCGCCGAGCACCTCTTTCTTGAAATATCTTTGTCTCATACCAAACTTCTTCTAGGTGTCTTTTATAGCCCTTCACTTCGAGTTGACTATTTCGAGTCATTCGAACAGATCCTGGAAAATTTTGCTCCCTCTTATCCTCATACTATTATTATGGGTGACTTCAATACCTGTTTGATCAAAGACGATTCTCGTGCCAAAAAATTACTGTCGGTGGTTAATTCAACTAACTTACACATTCTTCCTCTACAAGAAACTCACCATTTTCCCAATTGCACCCCCTCGTTACTTGATCTCATAATTGTCTCCTCTTCGACCCTAGCTGCTAAACATGGTCAGTATTCTGCGGATGCTTTTTCCTATCACGACTTGATATACTTGTCGTACCGCATTCGTCCCCCTAAGCTAAAACCTACCGTTAAGCTTCAGCGTAGTTTTGCCAAAATTGATCATGAGCGCCCCCTCGAAGATGCTGAGAACAGGAACTGGGATTCGATTTTTGCCACTGATGATGTAGATGAGCAGGTAGCACTCTTAAATACCCACCTCACTGAATTGTATGATATCCATGCTCCAATTCGACCGGTAAAAATTAAACACCTTCCCGCGCCATGGTTAACGGAAGATATACAAAAGTTAATGAACAAGAAAAACAGGGCCAAAGCAAAGTTTAAGGGCAATCCCTCGGATCGAAATGAGATTAAATATGATCGTGCTAGAAATCGCTGCAATACTGTGATAAGGGACGCTCAAAGACGCCACACTCACGTCACGACTCAATCGAAAACGAACCAGATCCTGCAAAGGTATGGAAATTTTTTTAAAGTCTCGGAGTTGGTAAATCTCGCAATGTCAACAATAGTAACAGTCTAGACTTAGATCAACTTAATCGTCATTTCTCCTCATGTGTGCCTATTGATGGCACCCATAAAGCCAAAACGTTATCTTTTCTTTCAAGTCTACCAACTCCAGATTCATCTTTTTCTCTTAATCCTTTTGCAGACCGTGATGTTAAGAGAACCATCCTGTCTATCCATTCCAATGCTGTAGATGCTGATTCTATTAGTCGTAAAATGATCCTTCCTTTAATAGATATCCTTACTCCTATTATAGCGAAAATCCTGAATACTTCCATTTTAACTGGTGTTTTTCCTACATCTTGGAAAGATGCAAATGTTATCCCTCTTCCAAAAAAACCTAATCCAAATACTTTTTCTGAATACCGACCTATATCCATCCTTCCCTTCCTGTCCAAAGTCCTTGAAAAACTTGTATACGGCCAGTTGACTGCCTATCTCAATATAAACCACCTCTTTAATCCTTTTCAATCTGGTTTCCGCTTGGGCCATAGCACATCTACAGCATTGGTTAAGATAACGGATGACATACGCCAAGGGATGGAAAATCGCCAGCTCACACTGTTGACGTTACTGGACTTCAGTAACGCTTTTAACTCAGTTGATTTCGATATCCTCCTTGGTGTTTTACGATCTCTGAACATATCTCCAGCTGCAATTGATTGGTTTCGAAGTTACCTGCTAGGGCGACGGCAACGCATCTGCCTTGGAGATTCTTCCTCTGCGTGGTGTGACATCAACGCCGGAGTTCCTCAGGGTGGCGTCTTATCTCCACTACTCTTCTCTATCTTTATTAACTCAATAACAAATTCACTTTCAAGTTCCCATCACCTCTATGCTGATGATCTGCAGATCTATACTCAAGCTCCACTATCAGAACTTTCAAATGCAATTGCGGCTACCAATTCTGACCTTGCGCTTATCAACGACTGGAGTAAATCATTTGGACTTACTGTTAACCCAGCCAAGACCCAGACCATCATGATTGGTAGTTCTCATTTCATTTCGAGGATCGACCTTGAGCAGCTTTCTCCTGTATCGTTTGATGGCACTGTGATTCCTTTTTCAAAATCCGTTAAAAACCTCGGCGTGATTTTTGATCAATGCTTCTCTTGGATCCCTCAGGTCGAAGCACTTAGAAAAAAAGTATTTGCTGCGTACTACTCACTTAACCGGTTAAGAAACTTTTTACCAACAAGTACTAAAGTCACTCTGGCCCAGTCTCTTCTGCTACCTATTTTAGACTACGCTGACGTCTGTTATACGGATCTGACGGAGGTAATGCTTAATAAGTTAGAGCGACTGCAGAATATGTTCATAAGATTTATTTTCAATATACGTAAATATGACCACGTATCCCACCTGCGTTCTAAGCTCAATTGGCTCCCTATTCGCCGGCGCAGGGACTTACATACTCTTACGCTTCTTTATTCCATCCTTTTCCATCCAACGTCCCCAGCCTATCTCAAAGAATGTTTCTCCTTCCGCTCCTCATCCACACAGTGCACGTTGCGCTCTTCTTCCAATCTTACTCTAGAAATCCCACGCTACTCAACTGATTTCCTGTCATGTTCTTTCTCTGTGCATGCTGTGCGTTTGTGGAATTTACTCCCGGAGGGTATCAGGAAGGCTCGTTCTCAGAGTTCCTTTCGCGATGAAGTCAGAAGACATTTCCTTTCTACTATCTAACTTATTTCCTTTCCTTATTATCACTTATTGATCGCCGTGTATGTGCCGGCTTAGAATAGCACTACCCCCTCTCATCCCGTGGGTGTCGTAAAAGGCGACTAAGGGAACACAGCCATCAGGAGATGGGCAGCAGCGTCTCCAAAATTCTTGGCCTACTGCGATCGCCAACCCGCCTGCCAAGCGTGGCGATTATGGCAAACCCCCCTAATGATGGACACACAAATAAATTGGCCCCCAGTCCCCGGCGGCCCCGCTATTCCTAGCTACGGTAGCGGCTATGGTAACGGCGGGGCAGGGGGTGCTAAGAATCCCCGGGTGCGGATCGGCTACCACCAATCACGAAAATTGCACCTGGCAACCTATAACACGCGCACACTGAGGACCGACACGAAGTTAATCGAGTTGGAAGAAGTTATAAGCAAGTTACACTGGGACATCATTGGGTTATCTGAAGTCCGACGAGAGGGAGAGGACTCGATAATCCTTAATTCCGGTAACTTGCTGTACTACCGGGAGGGCGACCAACAGTCCCAAGGTGGTGTCGGGTTCATCGTCCACAAGTCCCTTGTCAACAACGTGATTACCATCGGAAGTGTGTCGACCAGGGTGGCGTACCTTATACTCAGAATATCCAAACGGTATTCGTTGAATGTCATACAGGTTTACGCACCGACCTCGACGCACCAAGATGACGAAGTGGAGGCTATGTATGAGGAGATCTCTAAAGCCATGCATAGCTACAAAACCCACTACACCGTTGTGATGGGGGACTTCAATGCAAAGTTGGGGAAACGATGCGGTGATGAGCTGAGAGTGGGGCAATTTGGAGTTGGGCAACGGAATGACAGAGGCCAGATGCTAGCCGACTTTATGGAGAAGGAGAACCTCTTTATGATGAACTCATTCTTCAGAAAGCCGGAAAGCCGGAAGTGGACTTGGGTCAGTCCGGACGGTACAGTCAGAAATGAGATAGATTTTATCATGTCGACGAAAAAGCAAATATTCAATGATGTCACTGTGATCAACGCCGTTAAGACGGGGAGCGATCACCGATTGGTACGTGGCACATTGAATATCAACATAAAGCTGGAAAGATCTCGACTGATAAAATCAACACTCCGACCACTGCCGGCCCATATTCAAAACCCCGAGAGCTTTCAACTCGAACTCCAAAACCGTTTCGAAGCCCTTGAGAACAGCATAGATGTGGACGATCTAAACAATATGGTGGTGGATACTGTCCGTACGGTAGGGTCCAAGTTCTTCAAGACCCGCCGTCCCAAGCTAAAGAAACTCTCCGACCACACACTCCTACTCATGGATCAGAGACGTGAAATGAGGCTCCAGAGTTCAGTAGATGCTAATCGTTATCGGCAGCTTAATAGACAGATATCTAAGTCTTTGACGAGCGACCTTCGCCAATTTAATACGAATCGTATTAAAGAGGCCATCGAGCGGAACAAAGGCTCCAAAGTGTTCGCGAGAGATCTGTCTATTGGGCAAAGCCAGATGACGAAGCTGAAAACTGACGACGGACGCATCATCTCAGCGAAGCCTGAAATCCTGAGGGAGATCGAGAGTTTCTATGGGCAGTTATATTCCACGCAGACACCTGTTGAAAGCAAGGCTAAAGACCCCAGAGCCAAGCTTACTCGACACTATACCCAAGATATCCCGGACGTCAGCATGTACGAGATTAGTATGGCTCTCAAACAGCTGAAAAACAACAAGGCGGCGGGTGACGACGGAATCACTACAGAACTTCTGAGAGCGGGCGGTAAGCCGATACTTAAAGTCCTCCAGAAGCTTTTCAATTCCGTCATCGTCGAGGGCAGAACGCCGAAGACATGGAACATAAGTGAGGTGATTTTGTTCTTTAAAAAGGGTGACAAGTCCCTCTTAAAGAACTATAGACCCATCTCGCTTCTGAGTCATGTCTATAAGCTGTTTTCGAGAGTCCTTACGAACCGTCTCGCTCGCAAGTTCGACGACTTCCAACCTCCCGAACAAGCCGGGTTCCGAAAAGGCTTTAGCACCATAGACCACATCCATACGCTGCGGCAGGTCATACAGAAGACCGAGGAGTATAATCTGCCACTTTGCTTGGCGTTCGTGGATTATGAGAAAGCCTTTGATTCGATTGAAACCTGGGCGGTGCTGCAGTCCCTCCAAAGGTGCCAAGTGGACTACAGGTATATCGAGGTGTTGAGGTATTTATACAAAAATGCCACCATGTCGGTCCGAGTACAGAACCAGAGAACAAATCCTATCCAACTGCAGCGAGGTGTGAGACAGGGAGATGTTATTTCTCCGAAACTGTTCACAGCTGCGTTGGAGGATATCTTTAAACTCTTAGACTGGAAAGGGCTCGGCATCAACATTAATGGCCAGTACCTAACACACCTTCGTTTTGCCGATGATATAGTTCTTATGGCTGAGACCTTGGAGGACCTGAACACAATGCTCGAAGACCTCCGTAGTGCTTCCCAAAGAGTGGGTCTTAAAATGAACATGGATAAGACGAAAATCATGTCGAATGCCCATGTTGTGCCCGCTCCAGTTCATGTTGGGAACACTACACTTGAAGTTGTTGACTATTATGTATACCTAGGACAGGCAGTCCAGTTAGGTAGGTCCAACTTTGAGAAGGAGATCTCTCGTCGAATCCAACTCGGATGGGCAGCATTCGGGAAGCTCCGAAAAATCTTCGTGTCCGATTTACCGCAGTGTCTCAAGACGAAAGTCTATGACCAGTGTGTGTTGCCAGTGATGACTTACGGCAGTGAAACGTGGTCGCTAACTATGGGTCTCATAAGGAGGCTCAAGGTCACCCAGCGTGCAATGGAGAGAGCCATGCTCGGCGTTTCCCTGCGTGATCGAATCAGAAATGAGGAGATCCGCAGGCGAACTAAAGTAACCGACATCGCTCGAAGGATTGCTCAGCTAAAGTGGCAGTGGGCTGGACACATAGCGAGAAGAACCGATGGCCGTTGGGGCGGAAAGGTTCTTGAATGGCGACCGCGCACCGGACGACGCTCCGTGGGTAGGCCCCCGACAAGGTGGACCGACGATCTGGTGAAGGTTGCCGGAAGCCACTGGATGTGGGAAGCGCAGGACCGATCGTCGTGGAAATCCTTGGGGGAGGCCTATACCCAGCAGTGGGTGTCGTGCGGCTGATATGATGATGATGATGATGATGATTATCACTTATTAATCTAGAAAACTTCATTTCTTTCTATATATTCTTGTATATCTATATCTCTTCTCCTTCCCATATTTGCACCCACTCCCCACTGTCCTCTTCTTCTCTCACTCTATTACTCAAGGTTGCCTGGAAGAAATTGCTATTTAAGCAATAAGGCCGCCTTTTGTGTGCTTTCTGTGTTTGTTATTTTTCTTTGTAATATGTCCTGTCTTAGTGTGCAATAAAGTGTTTTATTATTATTATTAAAGAAAAACTCATATTTTAGCGATATTATCTTTAAACGTAATCAATATTTAACAGAAAGCAACCCTGGCAACACGCTTGGACGACAGCGGGGCGTAGCGACGTGAAGGGGGAAGTAGTTATACACGGTTAATTTTTAAGTATATCTAAAAGTGAAATGAGTATCAGATACATTTATCAACATATTTAGCCCTATTTCGTTTGTGTACGCCGTAGGTCAAATGTTCGAACAAAATGCCCTATGACCTTTACTGAAAAGTTAGGAAATCTCAATTTTAAATCTGGTAATTGTAACCCTAGCTATGGCTATCAAAAAAGTATTCTTTTTTTTAAAACTTCGCATCTAATTATTGAGAATACCTACTTATTTAACACTGAACTAGAAATTATGAAAAGAACATAGACATAGACATTCTTTTTATTGCTTGATTAACCCTCTACACGTAAGGTAAGTATCTCAAAAACTGACTTTATAGTTAGGTAATTTTAATCTTACAAAGACACGAATGAAACAAATTTTAAAGAAGAAGAAACAAGAAGAAAGAAATAATATTTATTTGAGACAACACACAAAATAAAAAAACAAACCATTGCACATTGCCCCAAAACGGTCCCGACCATAGAAATAGAATGTCAAAGAACAACAATGTCAATAAACAGGTGATCCGAAAACGAATGCATACATTTTATATGAGATACGTAAAATATGACTTAGATTCATAAAATATGACTATATACGGCAAAGGAAATTAATAAACTATGTTCCATACTGTTTTCTTTGTCGATAAACGAATAAATGTAGAGAAATTTGGTTTTAGAGAAATGTGTCGTAATATCTTATTTACCTGTGAAAAGTGTGATTACTTGGATTATTTCTTTTTGTCACATCACAATTACTTAGAGCACAAGACACCATGGCTCCACGATACCTTTATTTTAAATTATAATTAAGATTAACAAATATTTTAAACAGACTGTGATTGCTCATTTGCTAGGCGGGACGCTAGGGGCTCTTACTGTAAAAAATGTTGGCACATGTCACTTGATCCTTTGTCTCTTTTTTACATAGACCGTGTCCGTATGATGTTAACTTCTCTTTTCCACGCTTTGTTGGTCTTCTTGAGCGCAGCGAAAATTTTTCTATGTCTATGGTCCCGACTCAGCATAATGCATGGCCTGCGATGCGACCAGCGCTTGTCTTCCGTCGAGACCGGTTTGTTGACGCTACGATGATGACTCGAAAACAAGAAGCTTATAAAAAGTAATAAATAAAGATAAAAAAATACTTAACACGAATAAAACCTACATAAACAATACTACTATTATAATATATATATTCTGTGACAATACGATGCTTTGCCAATCGTGATCGAGCCAAAACACGAAAACAAAAAAGAAAAACGTTTTTTTTGGCTAATCTGTGTTGTGGATACATAATAAATGTGATCTGTGATTTACTTTGTCTCTGGTTGGAAATTTGGAAAATGGCAAGAAGAAAATGACAATACCTAATTGATAAAAAGAAAACAGAAACTTTTGTAACGCTACGACTTAAGGCCAGTATATCCAAAATTAACCTATTTTTGATTCAATCGTAAACAATGAAACATTATTTATTTTGAGCAGATAAAAATATATGTTGTAGTTTAATAAACGAACTTGATTGTTTTACAGTTAAAAACTCGATTTTTTATCTTCACTCGACCATAAAAATATGCAAAGACATTGAAAAATTTCATTGTTTTTTGGATGGTACTGAAAGATTATTAATCTCTTACGCACAAATAATATATAGAAAAAAAGGTAATGAAATATAGAAGAACAATCAACGGTTACTTTTTCAAAAAATTACTTTATGTTTATTTAAACATTAATATATAATAAAATGCTCGCCGCGTCTTAGTTTAGTAGCCTGCGAGGCGTCGTCGGAGTAGGACCTGTGTCGTTTTAGCTGCCGCGCTGTGTTCCCCCTCTCGCGCTAATCGATTGAGAATCTTTTAGATACTCAAAGAGTAACACCCATTTGCACTAAACTCAAGTTAAGCGTGTCCTAGTTAAGGTAAGTCTTAACTTAGGAACAGCCTAGAAGAGCCGAGCTGAAATTTTTGTTTGCACTGACAGACTTTGTCGTAACTTGGCCATCGCCTTGCTAAGAAAGAAGAAGAATGTTTATGGATTTTTAAACCGGCGAAGTAATATAGGTCACAGAATACTTTTTTGGTTATAACATCACATTGATTCATTCGTGAGTTAAAAGGAGACGAAAGATAAGGGGTTGGTTTATTTTATTTGGTAGGGTGACCGAAAAAGTTAAGTCATCAACTGTCAATTTAGAAAACAGAAATCAAATCGCGGCAGTGTTGCCAATGGTATGGTAATTGCCGTATTATACGGTAATTGGGGTCAAAAATTAACCTTGGCACGCGGTCTTTGCCAGAATTTTACATACAAGTACGGTTATTTCATACGTTCTTATTCTTATATAAATGCAGTAATTGTATTGAAATACGGCAATTTTTGCGATTTTCCACCGAGTCGTTTAGTAATTCTATTATTTCAATGAATCTTCAGCTGTCTTCCATTTTTCAGCAAATATTTTCTGTTTTTTGTCACAATTGACGGCCACAGACTATAACCACAGTTTTACAATTCATAACATAGGAATTTCTTAAGCCTTGGGCGCTCGATATTGGGCCCGTAAGTTAAGAATAGCCTAAAGTGCATTTAGGAACGTCCTAAGGTTAGTGCAAACCAATTTTTTGCTAAGAATGTCTTAAGTTAGTTAGGAAAAGACTTAGGCGATTCTTAAGTTTAGTGCAAATGGGTGTGAAAACAATTTCACACCCATTTGCACTAAACTTAAGAATCGCCTAAGTCTTTTCCTAACTAACTTAAGACATTCTTAGCAAAAAATTTTTTTACTGTTTACCTGTTTACCTACAAAGGTAAACAGGTAAACAGTAAAAAAATTGTAGGTTTTTTTAGGGAAACGCAGTAGGTAATAGACGTGTGCGCCGATCGGCGTGGCGCACGCCGCCGGTCATTTTAGCCACGCCGCCGCCGCCGAATTTTTCATCGGCGTCATCGGCGTCAAAATTCAAGTGTAACATGTGTAAGAAACAAGTACAAAAGCATGCATTTATTATGCATTGCATTGCATCTATACATTTATAAAGATTTATTATTTTCCTCTCTTTTTTGCATTAGTGATTGTTGCCATAGAGGTTTTTTGTTATTGTGATTTTGTAATAGTATTTAGTCATCATTATCACATCAGCCGCACGACACCCACTGCTGGGTTTAGGCCTCCCCCAAGGATCTTCACGACGTCGGTCCTGCGCTGCCCGCATCTAGCGGCTTCCCGCGACCTTCACCAGATCGTCTCGGTCGGTCCACCTTGTCGGGGGCCTACCCAAGGAGCATCTCATCCGGTGTGCGGTTGACATTCCAACCTTTCCGCCCCAACCGCCATTGGTTCTTCTCGCTAATGTGTCCCGCCCACTGCCACTTCAGCTGAGCAATTCTCCAAACAAAGTCGGTTACTTAAGTTCTCCTACGCATCTCCTCATTTCTGGTTCGATCACGCATTGAAATTCCGACTATGGCTCTTTCCGTTGCACACTGGGTGAGAGCCTTCTTATGAGACCACGTTTTACTGCGGTAAGTCAACACTGGCAACACACACTGTTCATAGACTTTTGTCTTGAGACACAGGTAAGTTAGACGCGAAGTTTGGTCGAAGCTTCCCGAATGTTGCCCATCCGACCTGGATTCGACGAGACGAGAGATCTATTTTTCGAAGTTGAAATGATACCTAACTGGACTGTCTGTACTTGGTAAACGTAATTGGGAGGCACTACGGATATCTTCGAGCATTGTGTTCAAGTCTTCCATGGTCTCAGCCATAAGAACTATATCATCGGCAAAACGAAGGTGTGTTATGTACTGGCCATTAATGTTGATACCGAGTCCTTTCCAGTCCAAGAGCTTAAAGATGTCCTCCATCGCAGTTGTGAACAGTTTCGGAGATATAACGTCTCCCTGTCTCACACCTCGCTATAGTTGGATGGGATTTGTGCTCTGATTCTGTACTCGGGCCGACATTGTTGCATTTTCTTATAAGTGCCTCAACACCTCGATATACCTAGTCCACTTGGTGCACCTCTGAAGACTGTAGCACTGCCCGGCGGGCTGATTATCTAATTTGAAACCACCTAGCGACCGGTCTCATTTGGCAGATGAATGTGATATATTGCTACTTCTTTTTGGGGTAAAAAAAACATACCAAAGAAAAGTAGCAATGTATATCAAATGAAACCGGTCGCTAAATAGTTTCTATTTAGATAATCAGCCTGTGGGTCTTAATCGAGTCAAAAACTTTCTCACAGTCCACGAACGCCAAGCAAAGTGGCATATTATACTCCTCGGTCTTCTGTATAACTTGCAGCAGCGTATGGATGTGGTCTATGTTGCCAAAGCCTTTTCAAAATGCGGCTTGTTCGGGAGGTTGGAAGTCGTCGAACTTGCGAGCGCAACGATTCGTAGGATTCGTATTCTTAAAGAGGGTCTTGTCACCCTTTTTAAAAAACAGAATCACTCACTTTCACCGCACTTATGTTCCATGTCTTCGGCGTTCTACCCTCGACGATGATGTAATTGAAAAGGTCCTGGAGGTCTTCCATTCTACTTATTTTGACCATCCACGCTGATTACGCCGATGACGCCGCCGCCGCCGACAATTTAGACGCCAGACGCCGCCGCCGGTCAAATGACCATCGGCGCACACGTCTAGTAGGTAATTTAAGTGTAAAATTGTATTTAGTGTAAATAATCAATTTAGTTTGTTGTAAATGCATAGAGTATGTAGGTAGGTATTTGGATACAGCAACCGAGTACAAGCAAATGCGTAATTAATTTTAATGACTTTTAAGGAATAAATACTTATCAATAAATTGTATCAATTTTATTTTTTTAGTCCAGTTACCGATTTAGTATTGAGAATTTAAAGATAATAATGTCCAATGTCCAACAATTGTGATTTTTAGGGTTTCAAACATCCGGAAAAAAACGGAACCATAAGGGTCAATTCAATTTGGCTCCGAATGGAAGCGCTTCGATGCGCTTCAATTCGGAGCCAACTTGGATTGACGTATCATATTAAAATCATTTTAGCCATACAGCGCACGAGTCGCGCGAATGCGCGCGCATTTGCGCGTGTTTACCTTGCTACGTTTTGAACATCAGTTGCCACTTGAATATTTAATATTTAATTGTGATAATATAAAATAAAAATAAAAAATATATACCTATCGTATAATTTGAAATAAAATGGTTGACTTATATTTTGCAATGATTTTACTTATATCGGAAGTTGAAGAAGAAAACTAAGTACCGTAGACTGCTGCAACTTTGCACGAAAAAAATGAATGTCGAGAAAAAAAGCAAAGGTAGAAAAACATTGTTTAGTAATATGTCGCTAAAAACAGATGCAAGTGATATTCGACCTTATTAACTTTAAAATTAGGTTGTTTTTTCTCCATATTTTCGTTCACTAACTTTGTTGTTTCATTAAAAGCTGTTATTTTGAAATATGTTAATAAGGTCGAAAATTGCCTGCACCTGTTTTTTTACAAGTAATCACTATAAATATTTAACGAACTTCACTTTTTCCTCGATATTATTTGTTCTTCTGACCTATTGCCTATGCCCCAGCAGTTGAGACATGAATAGGCTGGTGATGATGAGGTTGCTTTAACCTGGGTCACTGGGTGCTTTAATTACCTGGGTGAATCTGTCTATTGAAGGGAGAAAAAGAATTATATACGACTAGCTGCCGCCCGCGACTTCGTCTGCGTGGAAAGGTTTTTTTGCTATCCCTCGGGAAAACACTTTTTTGGGATGAAAGATACCCTATGTCCTTCTCTGTACCCCTGACAACGTGTATACGAAATTTCATGATCATCGGTTTAGTAGCTAAGACGTAAAGGCGTAACAAACAAACAAACGGACTTTCGCATTTATAATATTACTAGCGGCCGCCCGCGACTTCGTCTGCGTGGAAAGGTTTGTTACTATCCCTCGGGAACAATAGTTTTTTTCGGGATGAAAGGTACCCTATGTCCTTCTCTATACCCCTGACAACGTGTATGCAAAATTTAATGATGATCGGTTCAGTAGTTAGGACGTGAAGGCGTAACAAACAAACAAACAAACGGACTTTCGCATTTATAATATTATATTATAAGTAACGATAGTAAGGAAGGCCGGTGAGGATGCACGGCTCAAAATCAAGTGTCAACCAATCACTACTTTACCTACGAACGACAACTTCTTCTAATGTGTTACGTTTCACGATTATTGTTTCCCTAATTTGCTAGAAAATTAGATTTTTTATTGAGTCCTAAAAGTAACGTAGGTACTTATAATATTTTAAGTCGTGTAACTGAACATAAGAGGGTCAAAAGTAACGTAAAATGTACAAAAGTGAACATTCTGGCAACACTGGTGTCACTGATGCGACTGACGGACGACAACGACCGACAAATGTTTGCAACTGAATGCGCGCGATTTTTTTTATCTCTGTAGAAATTTGAATTTTACGTTTTTGATAATAAGAGTGAATTTGCTTTGCATCAAACAATTCAATGCGCCTCGATTCGGTTCCAGCATGAATTGACCCTAATATGTGATTACTCGTTTTTTGGGGGTCCCTCCCTTTTAATCGGCAAATTATAAAAAAAATTAAAATAAAAAATCGGTTACACAAAAAAAAGCTTGTTGTATGTGCTCAAATATGTTTAGGTACTTAGTTGTAGAATATTATACTGACAGTTAAGTTAACCCTCCAATAACGAATTTAATAAATGAATTCAGTGTTTATTCACATTTAATTAGTTTATTCAAATTTGCAGACCATACTACAAGTACCAATTCGAACTATAATATTCGAAAAAACAAAAAACAATTATTAACTTCGAATTAACTACGTACGTAGCTACCTACTACCTATAATTTTATTGTGTGTAATAAATTATGACTTACCTATTTACCTAGTAGGTACCCATACTTATTTATTGACTTATTATGACATTATTAAATACATAGTAAACAAAAAGAAACATAATAATTTAGTTCGAATTATCAAAATAAATATCTCGCGTTCACGTTTTGCATGAGAGTTAACAGCACTCGATTCGGCACATGAAATCGCGGGCGGGGAGTGTCCTTTCTGTACGTAGTAAATATCTATTCTGTGGTTTGGTCCGTGGGGTCAGAGAGTTCACTTGAATAAGCGTTCGCGCGGCTCGCTCCGGGGGGAGGGAGGTAGCGCTAAATGCCTACAACGCCCGAATATATTGCCCTTAAGAGGCATATTACGTTTCGACTGTGATTTTTGCGTAAAATGGCCAATTTTGGGGTTCTCGATCTCAGAAACAACAATACATTAACAGTTTTGACTTATTGAATAGTGTAGAACAGCTATTGGAATAGATCATAGTGGCCTCGCTTTTTTGAAAATTTGCTTAACTTTATAATTAAACCCGAAATTGCGGAGAAAGATTTTCATAAAATGCGCGAAGGCACTTTTTTGGGGTCATGGATTGAACTACTGTGCTAAACAAATGAAATAAAAAAAATTGAATATTATCTCTTATATAGTCGAATAGATCATAGCGGCCTCGGAATTTTGAAATTATGTATGGAATATGTGAAAAAAAATCCCAATCAAAAACCATAAAACTACTAAAAACGCTCAGAATTAACTGTGAATTTCTCCTAGATACATAATTATTATTACGTAAAATTTATATTAAAATAATCTTTACTTTATACGAAAATCAAATTTCACACTTTTATTTGTTGTTTGTACTGTTTTTCTTTCTGTGTATTCAAAGTTGACTCTAAGAAATCGTTCACCAACTTTAATTTTCCTTTCTAACCCTTTAACTTTCCAGTGTATCATCATATTACTTTTTGTCGCGAACACATATAAATGTATTTAGTAGACCCAAAGGTTTCTCTAGGTTGTAGCGCTAAAATCCGTCAAAATCGAAATTTCGACGAAAAAATGTGATAGGGATCGAATGATAATAATATAAATATTACACAAAACAAAGAGTAACTCTGAACAGATTTTACTTTTTAGAGATTTACAGATTTTACACATTTTATTTTACTTTTCGTAAAATCGACCACTGATATTTTAAGAATCGATTAATTCTGAGTCTGATTCTTCGAATTCCCAAAAGAGCACAGCTTGAAGTAGCAGGTCTCTGTGGGGGAAAACAGGATTAGCTTCAGTTTATTTTTGTCGAAATGCTGTTATACTTTTCGGCTAAATTGTGGCAATTTTTCTCTTAAATTGCTTTAATGAGGATCAATAACAGGTTTGAATCCTAAAGTTTTCTTGATATAATATAAACACATATTGATAGCTATGAAACCTAGTGAAAGAATTTTTGAAATCCGTTTAGAAATGGTTGAGTTCAAAGGGTTTGAAGGAAATGCCAAGCTCAATGCGATATGTGCTTTATCACGTATGACATAAGGTTCGCGTACGTCGCGATGACGTCATAAGGACTCCCAAAAAAACCAGTACAGTACCACAGAATACATAATAGTACAAAGTACAATATTTTATATCTTCTCAGCCTGCCTAGCATGACCGATGTATATCGCGTGATATAGCATTTTATCGACACTCAACTGTCAAATTCCTTTGTCATTTTGACAGTTAAACGTGATAAAACGCTATATCACGCCACGCGATATAAATTGGTCATGCTAGGCAGGCAGGTTTAAGAGATATCGTAAAAATTCTTTCACAGTCAATCATGTGGTTGCATAATCTTTCTAATTAGTCACTAAACAAAAATCATTACTGATCCTCATTAGAAAGTCACTTTTGTTTGTTTTAAATTAATTAATATAGAGTTACTTATGTGGAATTTACATCCGATTGATTTTCCGGATTTTCCTAAATAATTTTAAATGAGGTGGCGGCGGTTCGATTTGACAAACGATTGTTGATAAAAAACGCTATTCGTCGACTAAAATAAATAGATATTTACTAAACATAATTCAGATCTGAACTTTGATAAATTAGGTAAATAAATAAAAAAAGAAAATACACGCCAATATTTTTTTTTGTGATCAGAGCGAAGAGAATCGTTTTATTATTTTTAAAATATTGAATGTTATCAGTTTCAGCAACACAAAGGACATGTCCCATCGCGCCTATGTCATTTGCCTCACCATTCTCAAAAAATGAAAGTCTATCGCGTCTTATCAAAGTAGTATGTCAGAGTAGGTATTTTACTCTAAAATCAGATTAATAATTATTTTCTGCATTAAAAAGTGGGATTTTTATGTTAAAACGCTTTTAAATCACAATTTTTTATCATGATAGTACTATTTACTTAAATTTTTTTCACAAAATACTTCAAAAAATAACTGAATGTTTTTGTAATTGTTTTTCTAAATATAAAACAATTCTTGACTGATACTGTACCTAAATAAAATGTAGTTAGCATTTTATAATTATGAAAGTAATTAAATAAAATGAAACTGGGGCAACGCTGGGACATCTCCTTTCATTCCTTTTCCTTCCCTGACCTATACCTACCTCTCTTCTCCGCCCGCCGACTTGCGAAGTTAGGGTTGAACCTCATCTTGGCGGCGCCAGCCGAGAAACCAGCATATCTCTTCATCATCAGGCCATCTGAAGGTTCTTGGTGGTCATGTTGCACGTCCGCTTCGTCAAGAAACCGGTTAGCACTGCAGGTTTAAAAAATCACGTTCGGGGGGTATACTTTTACTTACTTAGTAGATTTACCATATTTGGGACCATAAGGTCACAAATATGGTAATCATTTTTTTTAAAGAAATATAATTATGTAGCTTACTTCCGCAAACAGTATTATGCAAGATGCACCGCCCGCCCGCTCGCAAAAATATTCACATGCTCATTCGGTGTTGGTTTACGCACGATCTAACTCCTGAGGATGCTCCGGGTTGGGGCGAAACACGTGTAGAGTAGCCTAATTGGTGGAAGGTGCAAGGTGTGTTGCTGTCTTGCTAAATGCAGGTATTGTGCACTAAAATTTTGTGGTGTGTGTGCATATTTTTGCGGGCGGGCGGGCGGTGCATCTTGCATATATTGTTTGCGGAAGTAAGCTACATATATTTCTTTTTTCAAAATGGTTTGGGACTTCCGCCAAGTGACGCCTAATTCAATCAAATATCAAATCATTAATTACAGATTGCAAATAATTAAGGCCGTTGTACTAGCAAAACGTGGTTTTTAGTAGGTTTTCATTATCTATCTCCTCTTTATTTAATGAATATTAAAACAAAGTAAATATACCATAAGAATCTTCAACATTTTGCCTATCGATTCCACGATTAACATTTGTTATAAATATTTTACATAATGCCAAAAATATCATAAATAAAATCGACTAACACTTTTGTTTCTGTGCATCTCCTCCGTAACTACGAGTCCTATGGAAATCTCGTTACCACCAATCGATAAAGGAGAAAAAATGCTACAAATTCCACGAAAGACATTTTCAAAAAGACCATTTATGGTATTTTCGCGACAATTTTTCAAAAATTCAGATACATTTTTGACAGAGGGTGCCCTCGAGGGGAGCGGGCGGCAGACCGCCACCGGCGCTCGGACGGGGAACACGTATCGCTCATGCTCCCACTGACAGCTACACAGTTCTCTATGTCTCGCTCATTTGTTTTAGCCTTGCTTTAGCACTGTCAGAATGTTACAATTATGTTTTGAAAATTCATTTCGAACTGAAGGACTATTACAAAAAATCACGTACGATATTCGTCCAACACCGTGGCACTATTACCTCATTAATAAGGTTCAATATCAAGTAAATTGAACGACGAATTGCGTCCGACTATCGGTTTCTTTTTTGTTTTGTAATAGGCCCTCTGATGCATTATTTTGCCATAGATATAAAAATTACGCGTGAGGACTGTTAGTATAAAATACCTACCTATAAATTTTGAATACTGTATAATATGAGTCTTCAAATCAAACATTTGTAGGTAATAAATCACACGACTGTGAGTTAATTTATTCCACTATAACTTTTTAAATGCCTGAACTGAACAGATTTGGATGCATGCAGGTAGGGTATAGGTAAGAATATTTATACCATCCTGCCCCCCCTAGCATGACCAGTGACCACTGAAACGCCATAATAATATCGATTTATTACTTTTAAGGACAAGGGTTTTGACAGTCAAGTGTCGATAAAACGCATCACGCGATCTATAGGCTGTCCCAATACTTTGCCTTATCCAGGAATCGAACCCACCAAATATATTTTTACGATACCAATCGATAGGGTTTCTCATCAGACCCCCTAGTCAAAGTAATATTTGCAAATCGTTATCGCTTCGCTTTTGAAACTGTATGGGATTGACATAGGGTACGTTCAGATGACAAGCGCTCAACGCGCGTTAATTTTTTCAGATTTGATAATTCGGTATTAACAGCTTCCGTTTCCATTTCGGACGATTTTTGGATGAACTGAGAGTACCCTAAAATACGTCTATCTGCGTCAAAAGCGCGCGCTCATCTGAATTCTGAACGGTAATGTAGAAAAATAATGATCTCAAAGCGCGCATTGACGCGCGCTGACAACAGTCGAGCGCTAGCGCAGCGTTCAACGTGCACTTATCGAATTTAAGAATCAAACGAAAAATTTATGGATTATAGTCTTAATTCATACATTTTTCGGAGCGAAGTGATAGCGAAAATTTTAATGTGACATTTGGCTACAGGCTCTGGTTTATTAGCACGTTTTTAGGGTTCCGTAACCTAAAGGCAAAAAACGGAACCCTTATAGATTCGTCATGTCTGTCTGTCTGTCCGTCCATCCGTATGTCACAGCCACTTTTTTCCGAAACTATTAGGATTACATAGTTAAAACTTGGTAGGTACATGTATTCTGTGAACCGCATTACGATGTTTACACAAAAATAAAAGATAAAGGGATTTATATTTTTAAGATTATTATCTTAAATATATAAATCCCTTTATTTTATTAAGATTATTATCCCCATACATGGGCTGAAAATGAAAAAAAATTTTTTTTCATCATATCTATGCGTGCGGGGTGTCTACTGTCTATAGATAGGTCTTTGAAAATGACATTGAGGTTTTTAAGACTATTTTTCTCGAAGTCAACCGTTTGAAAGATATACACTGCCAAAGTGGTAAAATGTGTGTTTACCCCTCTAACTTTTAAAATAAGAGAGTGAAAAATCTCTAATTTTAGATGCAGTGAACGCACACCAACCTAAAAAAGTTGGCCTGTTTTGTTTAGTACCTACCTACTTACGTCAAAAGCGTTTTCATATTACTGTTGTTTATCCAACTTCATAATTTATAAAAAATATTTTATATTATTGAAATCTTTTAAACGGTCGTGATTTCAGGCCTCAAACTTCGTGAATCGATATAGGCTTTAGATTCTATGATATTTTTTTTCGTAGTGGTTAGATTATAAAGTACCTATACTTACCAGAAATATTAATCTCCTCTGGTGATAATGTTTATTATTGCGGATACCTATTTTACCAACAAATACCAATATATTACACCATCAATAAACAAAATGTAGTTGTCAACAAAATTAGTAATTAATTTCAGTAAAATCTCTGTTGTCTGAATAAATGCATTTGAATTGAATTGAAAAATCACGAAAAATGTAGTTCAACTAGTTGAGAAATCACTTTGTCTGCTACTCCTAATTAGGCAATATTTACCAAAAAACACTTGATACAAGATATAAAAAATAATAAACAAGAAACGCAATTCTTACAATTCAATATGCGTTAAGATAGGTACTCAGAAGCAGACCCATTCCCACTAGCAGCACCCGTTCACGAGCATGACGCATGAACCAGCCATCGTTTCGCTCAACCATATTTGAGGGAACGTAACGTCCCGCCTCACACGACACCACCGCAGAAATGTTTAAAGTGAGCATGACATCAGACGTACCTAGTTACGAGTATAAGTACTATGCAAAATGTAAAAAAATCGGTTGGCACTCCGGGAGTGCCGGCAGAAGTCAAAACTTGAATATTAACGTTGTGCATTTTTGATATTTTGAAATTAGCGGCAAAGGATTAAAATGATTTCTTTCCTGTTACTATACCTACAGTCACACAATTCAATCAGTTTGTAATTAGAGAAAAATTCTAAAGATTTGCTTGATTTCGCGCCAGTGGCCTTTTTAATTTCTACATGCACGCATTCTACTATTTAAACTTATAGTCACAGAGTATAAATAAATCTATGATTTCACCGAAGAGATCGCTGCTATTAGTTCTATTTTCAAAATTAGCGCGTTGCTGGTGACACAAGTGTTTACGTCTTAAAATGACGCGCCGCCATTTTCAACGCGCCCTGTAGAAAGAGATTACACTTGAAAGTAGGGGATACTTCCGCCGCCAGCTGTCTACTCTCCATCCGGCACATCCGTCTTACGCATTTTCTATCAGCTACGTGATTCTTACTGACGCGAGTTTAGCATTTTTACCCCATTACAAAAAGCGTACAACGCCGCTAAAGAAGTTTTCACTTCAAAAAAAACCAATAAATAACTAAAACATGAAACAAACTTGACTTCATACATAATTTAATTTTAATATAAATTGCGGCTGATTGATTGAACATTGTTGATTTCTTGTTTTTTTATAAAACACTTTTTTCAATTTACCTACATAAAATTAAAATTTAATATTTTAACAATGCCATTCTGCCGTGTCTCCAACTTTCTATGGTCCGTGAATTTTGGCCAAGCATTGTGTAGGTTACACATTGGTTTTCAAAAATTTTAATAGATGTCGGTAATAAATTACATCTTAGTTTTTCAAATTTTTTAATAGATGTCGCTAATAAATGACTCGCGAAGTAATGTAGAGGGTGGCAGGGTGAGGGGAGTCAAATCCTTAGCTGTCACTTCACCAAGAGCCGCCTTAATTAGAAAAAATACTAGAAAAAATTGACTCGCCCGTAGCACCTCAGACGGCGGGACACGATGGTATGGGTGAGTTGTTTTTTTTTCAACGGACTAAATTTTATATTAAAATGATGAATATATCATCATTTTAATATAAAATTTAGTCCGTTTTAAAAACGTGTTTTTAAAAACATAGTTTTTCAGCAAATTATTATTTTCTGCTTTTTAGTTAACGAGCTAAGACTAAAAATAAACCATCTCCTATCGGAGCACTCGTCAAGACGATTCAAACGAGCTCAAACTCGATGGGGTTGCATGGTTTTATTACAGAGCCCCAGTGCCCTTCTTCCTGCTCCATCATCAGACCCTGGAAACTATTTCCCAACAAAGAACTCGTCAAGACGTTTCAAACGGGCCCAAACTCGATGAGGTTGCATGGTTTTATTATAGGGTTCCTATGGCCTTCTTCCGGCTTTATCATCAGACCCTGGACACTATCTCCCAACAAAGTACTCGTCAGGACGAGTCAAACGAGCCCAAACTCGATGGGGTTGTATGGTTTTATTACCGAGTTCCAGTGGCCTTCTTCCGGCTCCATCATCAGACCCTGGAAACTGTTTCCCAACAAAGTACTCGTCAAGACAATTCAAACGAGCCCAAACTCGATGGGGTAGCGTGGTTTTATTATAGAGTTCCTATGGCCTTCTTCCGGCTCCATCATCAGATCCTCGGACACTTTTTTCCCAACAAAGTACTCGTCAAGACGATTCAAACGAGCCCAAACTCGATGGGGTAGCGTGGTTTTGTTATAGAGTTCCTATGGCCTTCTTCCGGCTCCATCATCAGATCCTCGGACACTATTTCCCAACAAAGTACTCATCAAGACGATTCAAATGAGCCCAAACTCAATGGGATTGCACGGTTTCAATATTGAGTTCCTTTGGCATGGCCTTCTAGCTTCATCATCAGACCCTGGACCTTATCTCCGCTTAGAGTACTCGTCAAGACGATTCTAACAAGTTTAATCACAATGGGGTTGTATGGTTTCATCATTAAGTTCCTGTGACCTTCTTTCAGTTCCATCATCAGATCAGCTCAATGACACCATAATATTGCATTGCCTTCTAGTTCTGACCTATGTTCAAAGTTTCAAGTCTCTAGCTCATCGGAAAACTAGTTTAAAATCGTTCGCTAACTTTGCGGAGAAACAAACAAACAAACGAGTAAGCAACCTAATAAATTAGCGTTTTTTCAATGACGAAATCTAAACAATGAAAGCATTATTATTGATGATAACTTTAGATTTAGGAAGTAAAAATCTTTAATTACTTAGTGCCGTATAGAGAGAAAAAAATAATATATGATCAGTTTTTTTTAATACGAAGACAATCTGTTCAAGCGGAATTACAAATTTGCTTGTCAGTGGCATTTTTCACGAATGTTTTAGCTGTATTGAAAGAGAATACGCCTCATATATAATTTTTAACTTATTGTGTGTATTGTCAAGGAGTTCCCTATAGAGCAAAAATCACAAAAATGATTTTAATTACAGAGAAAATAAGATATTAAAAAATGCTTAAATCGGTACCTTTTAACACGTTTTTTTACTAGTATTCGAAGGTTTTAAAGACGTTTCCTTACTTTAATGAGAATAACAAGGTAACCGACTAATACACTGCATATTTTGTTTATCAATATTTATACTTGGTTATTTGTGAGGAATTTATAAAATTCACCTATAAATTGGCTCTCGCAAAATTATTACGATCAACGGCCGCGGGCCTTTCCAACGAGAGGACATATCGCTTTTCTCCAAATTCGCAAGAGTACAGTTATAGTCTTTGCACTGTTGTTGACTATTATAGCACAGCCTAAAGTTTTGATATTTTGGTACCTAATTTTTTTCTAATTTTGTAAGAATCTTTTAGGTACATTAAATTAAAAAAAGGGTTATTAAAACTAATTTAATCGGGTAACAATAAATCCCCATTTTGAGTATCAAAAATACTAAGTGGGCGACGGACTGAGGACGACTACAAATGTTGAAAATGGGTGACTTTAAAATACAAATTAAGTAACTAGTTATTCAAGACGGGCGAGCAAATTACTATTTGGGCGACAACCTTAGGGCACACAAAACATAAAAAATTGGCATATATTTTATTTAAAAAAGGTGATGGTATTATCCTAATCGAGATTACAAAAATACCATGTTAGGCAGTTTTAATCAGTTATATAATAACCTATTTGGTATAATAGTTGCCCACGATTTTTGTCACTCATTTAGAATTTTCACTGCTAACTTAAATTATTTGTCTCCCACATGTAGTTGCCTATTTTACATATTTTTAACACGTTTTTCTTAGGTTGCTTTTTCGTTTGTGTGGTCGTTTGTTTGTTTCTCCACAAAGTTAGCGAACGATTTTATACTAGTTTCCCGATGAGCTATAGACTTAAAATTTTTGACATAAGTCAGAACTGGAAGGCAATGCAATATTATGGTGTCATTGAGCCGATCTTATGATGAAGCCGGAAGAAGGCCACAGGAACTCTATGTTGAAACCATACAACCCCATCGTGTTTGAGCTCGTAAGAATCGTCTTGACAAGTACTCTAATGGGAGACGAGGTCCAGGGTTCGATGATGAAGCTGGAAGGCCATGCCATAGTAACTTAATATTGAAACCGTGCAACCCCATCGAGTTTGGGCTCCTTTGAATCGTCTTGATGAGTACTTTGTTGGGAAATAGTTTCCAGGGTCTGATGATGGAGCCGGAAGAAAGATACAGGAACTTTTTAATAAAACCACGCTCCCTCATCGAGTTTGGGCTCGTTTGAATCGTCTTGACGAGTACTTGGTTGGGAAATAGTGTCCAGGGTCTGATGATGGATCCGGAAGAAGGCCACTGGATTTCTGTAATAAAACCATGCAACCCCATCGAGTTTGGGCTCATTTGAATCGTCTTGACGAGTGCTCCGATAGGAAATGGTATATTTTTAGTCTTAGCTCGTTAATTATAAAGCAGAAAATAAAAATTTACTGAAAAAAAAAACATTTTTAAAACATGTTTTTAAAACGGACTAAAAATTATAAATAATGGACTAAAAACATTAAAACGGACAATTAAAATATAAACAGACTATATAGTATAGGTAGGTTTAGGCGTTATAAATATTTACAGAAGAATTTATTTTATACTTTTTAGTCCGATTTTTATAATTTTTAGTCCGTTTTAAAAAAGTATTTTAAAAATGTTTTTTTTTTTTCAGAATTTTTTTATTTCATCATTATCTTTATAACAATTATCTTTCTTGGATAAAAGTTATTGCAACTTCTTCACAATACGTAAATAGTAGTTTATGAAATTCAGTGAGGGCTTTTAAAAATGACAAAAAACTGTAAGCTCAATAGATGGCGTTGATAAAACCATTTTTACATTTCAAAAAATCACAATTTTATTTACTAAGCTTCAACGAGTACTCATGTAGGCAGGCAGCTGTAACCCTAATTTGTTTCTCTTTAGGCAGATGACTGCCAGCGAGCGCTTACTTGCCTCTTTGGTACTAATTGGTACAGCTAATTATTTTTAAAAGCCCATTTTGACAGTTCTCATTCCACCAACTCCATCTAGTGAGGCAAATAGTTACTATTTTGATTTTTTAAATTTTACTTTCAATAGCCCTAATTGTTTAGCTAAACCGAATAAGTAGTGATTGTCCATACCTGACAAGATTGCAGTTGTTGCAGATTTTCTGTGATAATCACAGCAGCTTCAGCATTTTCATCAAAATGTGTTTCAGTAAACAAAGCACTACTACTGCAGTAGGTCGAACATATTACTCAGAATTCAATCACTGTGTCCAATGACAAAAAAAGAATAGGTCCGAACAAATATAAGTCAGTTCCTTATCAGCGGCAAAAATCAAGTTCATTCAATATCAAGTGTTGGTTTTTAGAAAATCTAAGATCGAAACACAATAAGCAGCCAAAACATTTAACCTAACCTAAAGTTACTGTATAAAATTGTGATTACTGTGGAAAGTAACCTCATTTTAAATGCGCTCACTTTTTATTTTGACGACTCTGTATGAAATATACAGAGAAAAAAAAAGCAGCCCTTGATGAGTTTCTTGCGGGTCTTTCTCGTTACAAGGTCTCCCGCTTAGGGTTTGGGAACCGACACAGAATATAATATAATATTATATAGTACGGTGTTTTAGCTTCTTTTGAAATTCACAAGTGCTTGTAATAGCCTAAACTGCATAAGTGAATAATTTTGAATTTCCTTACATTCCATGTAACATGAAACTTTATGATCGAAATATTAGAAGGGTTTTAGTAGTTTTTCGATTACACCCAAAATTCACGCATACTATATAATAATTCGTGAATGTACTTAATACCTAAATAGGTAGTCATTTTGTCAGTTTAATCATAACGCAATTAATTCATCTGATTACTTAGTTAAAATAACGGTCAATAATTACTTAGATAAAAAAGTGTTCCAACTCTACTAAATAAATAAAATAATAAATTAAAGTATCAACTTAGCGTATAGTAAGCACTATATTTTAAAGTTTGATATAAAATATTTCTCTGCGATTTCAAGTAGCCACTGCGCATGTGCACAAACGCGATCTCGAGATCGGGCAGAATTTTGACAGATTTTGGCTTGTCAGAATTTTGATATACACTCTCCTAAACTCTAAAAATTCAATATTGATTGCAATTGCAAGTTACCTTACGTAAGTAGCTGTGCCTATAGTATATTTCTAAGTTTGTGAACTGTTAGTTAATGTGTCAAATCAATAAGTACCATCATGTGGAACTTTCTAACTTCATTCGATTATTGGTTTTGATTTTCGAAGTACAGAGGAAGAGGAGAATAGAGGACCCCCCTGTTAGGATTTTTTTTTACAAAAATAGTGTTCAAAACATCAATGATGATAAGGTTTGCTCACCTTAGTTCAGGAGAGCTCCTCGATTCCAACTGCAGTGCCTTCAGGTCCGTGTTTATGTCGTTATCGCTCTGTCAATAAGAATGAATTTAGTTTAGCAATTCCCGTCAGGGCCAACAATGGGACGACAAACTATTTTTCATTGTAGATTGTTGTGATTTTGTTGTCGTTGAAAAAATCACTGACATGAAAAAAGTGGAAAAAGTTCTTCTCAAGATATTAGTTAATTGTACTTGTATCCTAATGATAGGTGCCAAATTAATAAGGGAATTAAAAATTCTTAAAAATGTTCATTTGTTTTTAATCATAAATAAGCGTTCAATAAGAAATAAGTCCGCACGCAAGGAGACTCTCGAGATTAACCTGTCAGTGAAAAAAAACTACCTACAGCCTAATAAAATAAGGACGATGTAGTTTGCAGCCCTTTTTACACGGAAGAAATCTATTAAAAATCTCATCTTTACCTTTAAGCGTCAGCTAAATTGGTTTCATAAACTCTCCCGCCTCCAGAAACATTCCCGCGGTTGTTCTGCCCAGGTGCAGTTTTTGCACTACTCTATGGATTGGATTATAGTGACATGATAAATATTGGTAACCCAGCCTCCGTTTTTAGGGTTCCGTACCCAAAGGGTAAAAACGGGACCCTATTACTAAGCCTCCGCTGTCCGTCTGTCTGTCTGTCTGTCACCAGGCTGTATCTCATGAACCGTGATAGCTAGACAGTTAAAATTTTCACAGATGATGTATTTCTGTAGCCGCTATAACAACAAATACTAAAAATATAATAAAATAAATATTTAAGGGGGGCTCCCATACAACAAACGTGTATTTTTTCCCGTTTTTTGCTTTATATTAATAACGACAACAGATAGATAGTTGAAATTTTCACAGATGATGTATTTCTATTGCCGCTGTAACAATAAATACTAAAAACAAAATAAAATAAATATTTAAGGGGGGCTCCCATACAACAAACATGTTTTTTTGCCGTTTTTGGTACGGAACCCTTCGTGCGCGAGTCCGACTCGCACTTGGCCGGTTTTATATAATTACTGGAGAAAATACAATTACACATTTTTGCCCAAAGGTGAGCAGGCGGTTGGTATGTGGGACTCGTCAGCAGCCATACCCACTAAAACTCCAGTTATTGCCCTCACGCGCCACCCGGTTATAGGGGACCATTGTAGGATCAGGCTTACCTTGCGGAAGTACATTAGGTATAACGGATGCAAATGTTTAGCAATTGGTATTACATTGACATTTGCTTGGTCTAATGGCTGCACTAGCACATATTCGCCCATGATCGGCACAATTCATCGTACGTTTCCGGTTTTGTAAAAGGGGCCATTCATGATCATTCCATTCCATCACTCCATCATTCCATTGTATTACAGCCAAACATTGAGCACACACACGATCACTCCATTCGCATCGCTCCACCTCATTCCAATTTCTATTCATTATACTCCGCGACTTCTGACACGACACGCGCGTACAATGGATTCAGAAGATTTCCTTGTTGGCGTCAGGATCTTTGATTTTTTTTAAAAAGTTAATAATGCATCCAGAGCGCTATTGCGCTTGTTTTTATTGTGGTAATCTTTGTGGGTTACTTGCCACAAACAGGGAAATGCCCTATATAATTCTATAACTTCTAAAACAAATTCATTAGCTGTTGTCATATTTTTTTTTACTTTTCGAAAGCGCGTGTATTACCACTCCTGACGGCTGTCTACAGCAAACGAGCGCAAAATGGATTTCGGATTTGCAACACACGATCGCGCGCGGCGTGGAATGAAATTGAGTGATAGCACTCCACATGCGGATTCGCCACACACGAGCATGATGGATTGGAAGGTTGGAGCGATGGAACGATGGATTTCGGATTGTTTGGAAATCCAAAATTTTCGTCGCTCCACTCGATCGAAGTTGAGATTCCGCACACACGATAGGTTTTACGTTTATTTTGGAGTTTTGGCGTGGAATGTTGTGAAGAAGAGCGATCGTGTATGGCCCGCTTAACAAATGCTTCAGAGGGGTTCTTTCGAAGCATCAACGGTAGGATAAATGGTGCCGACCATGCGCGCATATGTAGGCAGCCATAACAGCACCAGCCTGCCTAGCATGACCGATTTATATCGCGTGATATAGCATTTTATGGACTCTCAACTGTCAGATTCCTTTGTGTTTTTGACAGTGAAACGTGATAAAACGCTATATCACGCGATATAAATCGTGTTATGCTGGTCATGCTAGGGGGGCTGATCGTGCTCCGCGTAGGGGCGTAACACGTCTAGAATTGTAGGTACCTATAAGGGCAAGATATGTTGCTGTCGGTCAAGGTTATCTGTGCTGCCGGTGTATTTGCATGTGTTTATTAGTGGGCAGGCATATTTCTCGCATAGGTACTTGTTTTGCCTTTGTGTGGAAGTTTTGCTAAATATTGTTTTTGCATCCACCATTGTGTTACTCATCTAATATGACTCAGCGGCCGCCCAGCGTGGACGAAGCCGCCCGCTAGGCCTTAAGAACGGGAGATGGCCAGGCTAGTTTGGCTAGGTGGTCAACTCTCCTAGTCTGTCAAGGACGTGCAAAGCAGGCAAAAGTTCGAAAAACCCAAACTGCGATAACCAGGATATACCCATCCCACCTGATAGACCGCATCGTCTCCAGCAGGCAGCTCGTCGATCAACTCGATGGCAGCCGCCGCGGCTACCAGCAACAACGCTACCAGGACCCTGCACCACGCTCCAACCATCCTGAAACAAACCATTTCATCATCATTATACCCGCACGACACCCACTGCTGGGTAAAGGTCTCTCCTAGCTAGGATCTCCACAACGATCGGTCCTGCGCTGCCCGCATCCAGCGGCTTCCCGCGACCTTCACCAGATCTTCGGTCCACCTTGTCGGAGGTCTACCGACGCTCACGGAGCATCGTCCGGCCGGTCTCTGTTGATAGGGAATTTTCGAACGAAACGATTTTCACCGTTTATACGTTAGACCACTGACATGAATTTTTTTATGCGTTAGACATAGTTATATCTATTCCTTGACGTGATGAGATGAGCGTGAAACAGGGGCCGTACCGGCTAACTTACAGGGCTATCGTAATCGCTTTCATTTGAAAGATGGGTGTGATAAATTGCTACTCTTCTTTGATAAGTTTTTATTTATGCCAAATAGAAGTAACAATGTGTCACATCCGTCTGTTAAATGAAAGCGATTACTATGAAGTAAATTTTGTTCTGTTATTACTATAGCCATGTAAGTAAGCGGCACAGAACAAAATTTACTCCTAGCGGAGGTAAGTTACGTTTTTAGGGTTCCGTAGCCTAAATGGCAAAAAACGGAACCCTTATAGATTCGTCATGTCTGTCTGTCTGTCTGTCTGTCTGTCTGTCCGTATGTCACAGCCACTTTATTCCGAAAGTATTCAAACTACACAGTTGAAACTTGGTAGGTAAAAATAAGAAAAATAAAAGATTAAGGGGGGGCTCCCCATACATGGAACTGAAACTGAAAAAATTTTTTTTCTTCAATCCAACACGTGTTGGGTGTTTATAGATAGGTCTTTAAAAATGACATTGAGGTTCCTAAGACAACTTTTTCTCAAAGTCAACCGTTTGAAAGATATTCACCGCCAAAGTGGTAAAATGTGTCCCCCCCCCTTTAACTTTTGAAATAAGAGAGTGAAAAATCTAAAAAATATATATGCTGTAGATCTTAATAAACACTTTCAACCAAAATTGGTTTGAATGAGATATAGTAATTAGTTTTTGAGATATAGCACATTTTCCAAAACCGCAAATATAACTTTGTCATTCATACCAACACTGTGAAAAACAAAGTTATTTTTACAGACGAAAAATTATAGGTGGTATTAAATATGGTATGGTATAAGGTAACTACGGAACCCTATGGCGCGTGGCCCGACACGCACTTGGCCGGTTTTTTTACTCATGTGGCGGTACGGCTCCAGTGACAATGATTGGAAGTATTCACAATTCTTATTTTTACGTAGTCATAGTCAAAATCTGACCCCAATAAATTTATTTTTTACTATTTACATTACATTCATATTCGACCGCCTCTCTATTGACATTTTATTGCGAATTTGTTCAATCCTTCGCTGAATGAATACCAAATTTTTACGATCATAATAGAGCCTCGATAGAATAACAACAGATTTTTTTACTATCCCGGGAACAATACTTTTTTCGGGAAGAATAATACCCCATGTCCTTCTATGTAACCCTGACAACGGGTATGTCAAATTTCATGATGATCGGTTCAGAAGTTAAGAAGACGTGAAGGCACTGACATGAAAAAAATTTTTTTTATTTAACTGGACTGGCTGTCTGTATGATTTGACAGCTAAGTTTTTGTGCCTATTTGAAACGCCACTAGCGTGCGTCTAAAGAACTAATTTTGACGTACAATATGAAAATGGTTGCCGTGATGGTCTCTCCAGACTTCAAACTTTAGTACCATGTCCCTCACGCTATGCTCACGCTACGTCCTACAGCGCCAAAATGGCGGAAATCAAATAGGCACAAAAACAGTTTGACATAAGCCTGTCCAGTGTAAATATGCAGGTCAGTGCGTGAAGGCGTAACAAACAAACAGACGTTTGCATTTATAATATTTGGTAAATATTTATTAACATATCTACCCCCTGTCCCTTTTTCTTAGCAAAACATGCAGTAAGTACCTAATAGGAAATTATGAAAAAATACGGACAAAACGGATAAAAAAAATTAAATACCTCTAAAAAGCAAGAAATAATATTCGAATAATTAGTTACGCATATCATTATAAAAACACGTCTATTGAAGTCGAGTGGGGCTCGAAGACAGCCTCTTTTATATATTTCTACACGGTGAATTTTTAAGTAGGTATATCTAAAAATGAAATGGGCTTTTCAGACCACGTAAATAAATAACTTTTACTAAGGGGCCAACCACGAAATCGCGAAAAAAAATCAGCTGTTCCATACATTATAGTCGAGTCAATGTTGTACTTTTCTATGGAACAGCTGATTTTTTTTCGCGATTTCGTGGTTGGCCCCATAGTAAAAGTTGTTCATTTACGTGGTCTGAAATCCCCATTTCATTTTTAGATATACCTAGTAAAAATTAACTGCGTATAAATAAGCCCCACCCGACTTCATTAGACATGTTTTTAGGGTTCCGTACGGGAACGACGCCATTTCTAATCCCATTCTTTATCTGCGCGGGTTGTACAGTGTATTTTTCACCTAAATGTTTGAAAGAAAACTCGACAATAATGGATTCTCAAAGGAAATTGCTGGTGGCTAAAACTCGACAATAATGAAATCCCATATAACTTTGTTGCGTCACCATCGGAGGACACCGGAAAGCTCGACTTTGTTCAAAGAAGGTTGTCAAAATAATGACCATATTACTAGCTTTTTTGAGTAAACCAATTAAATGCTCTAAGTATCGTACACATTGCGTTCTCGTGGCTGTATAGCCACAGATGCGTTTACCTTTCGGCACAAACTTTAAAATAAAATAAAAAAATGGCAGTAAAGCGGAGTTTAAAACGTAGTCATTTTACATTCTCTTTGGCGGAGTTCGTTGTTATTTTGTTAATAAAAAATAATTAAAATGAGTTCCGATGATTCTGAAAGTGAAAATGAAATGAACATTGACTGCACTCCACCAGATTTAAGATCGGAAGGTAAATTAGCGATGGAAAACCTGCTTCCAGCGAAATCAAAAGAAAAATACTTATATGAAAGTATATGAAAATTTCATGTTCTGGAAAACGAGAAAAATACAAAATTGTTCTCCGAAACAGTGTTTTTGGCGTATTTCAATGAAATTGCTAAAACTAAAAAGCATATTATAACTAGTAATTATGGGCGATTTATTCTATGCTGAAAGTACAGTTTATATTAAAAACGGCATTGACTTGAAGAACTACGGAAATTTATCAACTTTTCTAAAGCGACAATCGTCTGGGTTTAAGAGCAAAAAATCGAAGATTTTGACTGGTGAAAACATAAAGCAGTTTCTACTCGAAGCCCCAGATGATATATAACTTTTAATATTAATTAAATTTATTATGTAAAAGGCCCTTTTTTATTTCCTTGCATTTTTTTAAGAAAAGCACTATATATATGCCTCGGCCGAAATGGCAATTGGCTTTGGTTAAAAAATAAAAGGTATTTTTTTATATTTTTTTACTACAGATTAGGCCAATTTAAGAAACTAATTTGAATATTTTAACATTTGGTCCCGTATTTATTTTTTTATAAATATATTTGTCGAGCAGATATGGTCAACCGGAATGACGTCATTAGTGGCATGAAAGTTTAAGAAGGAAAACCTTTGCCATCTACTTATAGAAAAAGAACGGCCAAGTGTCATTACCTGTCATAATGACTTTATGGTTGTTTGTAAACAAATAAGTTATAGTTAATATTTCTTCTATTTTATTTATTTAATCCAGTTGTGACGGTTCTAACCTACCTTCTTAATTTGCCGCAATAATTTTTGAGGTGGTAAAATTATAATAAAAATGCTTACCAGTGGAAACTCAGCTGAAAAACTTTGTAAAAACTGACACGCCCAATTTACCCAAATTGCGAAATGTATTGTATATATTGTGTCTATTTTGGATGTAGGCTACATGGATGAAATTGTAACGATTGCTTGTGGACTGATAAATTTGCAGGATAACATAATAAACATTGTGAAAATATGTGCATACTTTATTTCTATTTACAAACATTTAATAGTAGGGATGTGGAAAAAATTACGAGATAAGTTCATCGATATTTTTCGGGCGATATTAAATACTCTGATATATCGATAGATGTTTTTACAATAATTTTTCCAAAACATTTTTTTGTAATTACGTATGGATTCTAATAGTCGAAACTATTTTGTCACTGGAGCATTTGGATTTTTTCCAACTTTTGAGTCTTAAAAATCATCGTAAAATTCGTCAAATCGAGCCAAAATTTCGCGTAGGGGTTTATTTTGCTATTTTTTATGTTTTACAATACCTTAAAATTAGAATCCATTACTTAGTCATCATCCCATTTCGTCCCATTTTTTTCTTAGAAATATTACCTATATCGATATTTTTTCATTTCCACCTTCCACCATCCCTAATGCCAAGTTCATTGTCAAAATTGTCTTTGCACTTTTTTCTTTTTTTTATTATGGCTGGGGGGATCTGTATGTAATGACGTCATATGAAGGTCATTTGAAGGTTAAAGCTTTTTATTGAATATTATAAATATCTTTAAAAATATAGACTTATTTTGAAATTTAATTAGGAGACACTGTACCGAAAGCTTATTCCTCGAAATGGTTTTGAGATTTCCAGTCATGTTCAAAAAGTTATCAAAGCCAATTGCCTGTCTCGTATCATTGAAGTCCTCGCCTGCGGCTCGGCCTTCAAACTCATACTCGACCTGCAATTGCTTATTTCGCTGCCTTTGCAATAATGTACTATTCACAGACATATATTATATATCTGTGGTACTATTTCACCTTTCCAGCACGAAAAGGGCGTCTTGGCGCGTAAAAACTCGCAGCAAAATCGATTTTTGGTTCGTGTGTGAGGCAAAGTGCTTTTTTAACCGACTTCAAAAACAGGAGGAGGTTCACAATTCGATTGTATATTTTTTTATCGTTGTTCGTGCATATCTTCAACATTTATGGACCGATTTTGGTGATTCTTTTTTTGTTTGATTGAGTTTTCTTGCGAGATGGTCCCATTTATTTTTTTCAAATCGGTTTAGTAGTTTTTAAGTAATCCTGAAAATACTATGTTATTTTGCGTTAACTAACTTGACGACTTTGTCAATTTATGAACCGAATTAAATTATATTTTTTTGTTGGAAAAGGTACTAATTTCTAGTATTGAATGGCAAATACTAAAGTTAATTCAATACTTAAAATACTCTGTTTGTTACTGGTGGAGTTCTGTAATTGGCTTCCAGTCTCTATTATTTTTAAGTATTCTATTACTTAAGCTATTGAACTTCCTTTAAATAAATAAAAAATCTCCTAACAAAAATGGGAATTTTCTTATTCTAACAGCCTTTTACATTATGAAGTATAAATTATTCTGTTTTAAGTAGGAAGTAAAGTGCCTTTTTGACGTCCCTTTTGATTTCAATTAAGATTATCGTATTAACCGGAACATCCCTCAAGATATATTGAGGTTTAACTGATTGGGACATATATGAGACCCATTTTATTCATACGATTTATTCCAAAAATAGCGGGAGAATAAGAATACACCCACTAGTTAGGTATTTTTGGAATGTGTTTGTAAATAAGGCGTGTAAATAGTGATACCTATTAATAATAAATTGGTTGCTACTATTAAGATGGTTTAAATTAGTCCATTGTTTGTCTAACCATACTATGGAAGAGCGGTGCTACCTAGCACATGTAAACTTTTGCTTAAAACTATTGTTGTACCTATTAGACTAAGTTAATGAAATAAACATTTTATATTTTAATTTATATAGTATAATCTGTTCCTATTCATTTTGTGTGTTTTGGTTCTTGTGTCACATCAAGGATTTTGTATTACGAAGTTACGATTACGAGTAATTAAATAGTGCTTTTTGTCATTTTTAGGGTTCCGTACCAAAATGGTAAAAAAGGAACCCTTATGGTGTGACTCAGTCTGTCTGTCTGTCTGTCACAGCTGGATATCTCGAGAACTACTAATGGTATCAACTTGAAATTTGGAATAGTTTAAGATGACATTTGCCCAACTATTTTGCAAATAAGAAATAAATAAAAAAATAAATAATTTTTTTACAGCAGGGCCTGAAAAGGGGTCTTAAAAATTTAAAGTGGGGCTACTAGGGCATGTGGGGTATCATATGAAAGAGCGCCGTTTGCACGTTTTTAATCATTTTTTCTTTTTTTTCTAGACCGCACAGTTTTCGACTTATGATGAAAAATGTAAAAAAAATACCGTTCCCCCCCTTATCTCCGAAGTTTGAAAAGAGAAAAATCTGAAAAACTGTTATTTTGATAAATGTTAATAAGGTCGAAAATTGCTTGCACCTGTTTTTTTACTAGTAATCACTACAAATATTTAACGAACTTCACTTTTTCCCCGATATCATTTGTTCTTCTGGCCTATTGCCTATGCCCCAGCAGTTGAGACATGAATAGGCTGGTGATGATGAGGTTGCTTTAATTTGGGTCACTGGGTGCTTTAATCTACTTAAGAGTACACTTTAATTACCTGGGTGAATCTGTCTACTGAAGGGAGAAAAATAATTATATACGACTAGCTGCCGCCCGCGACTTCGTCTGCGTGGAAAGGTTTTTTTGCTATCCCTCGGGAAAACACTTTTTTTCGAGATGAAAGGTACCCTATGTCCTTCTCTGTACCCCTGAAAACGTGTATACGAAATTTCATGATCATCGGTTTAGTAGTTAAGACGTGAAGGCGTAACAAACAAACAAACAGGCGGACTTTCGCATTTATAATATTAGTAAGGATGGCCGGTGAGGATGCACGGCTCAAAATCAAGTGTCAACCAATCACTACTTTACCTACAAACGACAACTTCTTTTAATGTGTTACGTTTCACGGTTATTTTTTCCCTAATTTGCTAGAAAATTAGATTTTTTATTGAGTCCTAAAAGTAACGTAGGTACTTATAATATTTTAAGTCGTGTAACTGAACATAAGAGGGTCAAAAGTAACGTAAAATGTACAAAAGTTAACATTCTGGCAACACTGGTGTCAGGCATCTGTCACTCGCCCGTACCTACCGCGATAAGTACCTACAGCGCGCGACAACTCGGAGTTGCAAAATCAGTCAGGGTTGCCGCCGCGCTTGTGAGTACACGCGTGCGTTATTCTGTGCCTCTATGACGGTCAATCGATCATTATTTATTGCTCCCAGCACTGTACCGTACACTATTATAATTAATAAATAACTAGCGGCCGCCCGCGACTTCGTCTGCGTGGAAATATTTTTTGCCATCCCTCGGGAATAATATTTTTTTTTCGGGATGAAAGGTATCCTATGTCCTTCTCTGTACCCCTAAGAACGTGTATGCAAAATTTCATGATGATCGGTTCAGTAGTTAAGACGTGAAGGCGTAACAAACAAACAAACGGACTTTCGCATTTATAATACTAGCGGCCGCCCGCGACTTCGTCTGCGTGGAAAGGTTTTTTGCTATCCCTCGAGAACAATACTTTTTTTCGGGATGAAAGGTACTCTATGTCCGTCTCTGTACCCCTGACAACGTGTATGCAAAATTTCATGATGATCGGTTCAGTAGTTAGGACGTGAAGGCGTAACAAACAAACAAACAAACGGACTTTCGCATTTATAATATTAGTAAGGATTAGTAAGGATGGAGAATCGTAATACTAATAATTGTTGCGTGGACGGCTGTCGCGATAAACAGAAGACTGCTATCCGACTTAAAGTCGTACAAGTCGGAACTTATATGACGTTTTTGCTTGTTGGGTGGGCGTGCCCAGAGGACGAAGACCAGTTAGCCGAACCAAGTACCGCTGGATGGACCAAGTCGCCAAGGACCTGCGTGAACAGAGATCGCGCAAGACAGGGAGCAGTAGCGTCACCTTGTGTCGGAGGCCAAGACTCACTTCGGGTCGCTGAGCCATCGGAGTAAGAGTAAGTAAGTAAGTAACTCCTTCGGGTGTGGGTGCGGAGAGCGCGACATGCTATATATATTATGATTACTAGGACACCTAGTTGTTTTAATGTTGGCTTTAAGCTGTTTCAAAACCTTTTATAGAGGATTTAAAGCATGGTGTAAACAAAAACAGTTTCAAATAAAGCAAACACTTACCTACTTGTTGAATGTAATAGAAGGTATACTTCTTCATCGGCGTTTATTATGTTTATATTGGGATTTTTGATATGCTTTAATTAGAATAATAACTATTTCTAACATGATTGTATTCATATATTATGTGTGACTAACTCAACACGCGTTTTAAATACTTCGTTAGAAAATAATGTACAATAGTTTTGGCTTTTTTAATCGTTAATTAATTCGTCACAAAAGAAAACAATGGAAAAATACTATAAGAATTCGATTTATTTTTCTTTAATCTTAAGTTTATATAGATAAACTCATAATTATACTTACTCGTAAAATAGTTCCTAAAAATAGTTATACTTAGTTGCTTTCTGTTAGAAAAGACGTCCACTTTTCTTACCCTTTAAAATTGCGATGCCCTAAAGGGCCCATTAAAATTTCCCTTATTATCGCCTTAATTTAAAGTAGTAAGATTTTATAATGTCCTTATAAAGGGGTGTGTAATTTATGGCCTAAATTTACATGCACTAACGATCAGATGATATAATAACATTTCATATAATTTCATTTGACATATCGATCAAATAATATAACATACGGTTAATATAATTTCACTTGACCTAAATACATGTGTTATAAAAATTATTTGACATAATAATCATTTGATCTAATTATCAAATGATATAAAGCACATTTTTATAACATTCATTTACTCTAAACAACATTTAAAATAATTTTATTTTACCTATGATTTAAATGCTATAAATACCAAGCATAGCACAAATACAGAGAGTAAATAAATTAAACTTTTCAATGGCTATAATTTACTCTATGGTGATCGATGACAGTAATTAGTCTGCTGGAATGCAATTGTTACTTATATTGAAATAAATATTTTGACTATATTTATTTACCCAAAAATATAACTAAATTTATTCAACCAGCATGACATGCATTAATGCAGGCATACAAGCAAGCACTCGTGCAAGCATACAAACATGGGAGCATGCAAGCAGCATGCATGCAAGTAATGCAAGCAGCATGCATGCAAGTAATGCAAGCAGCATGCATGAAATCAGCATGCATGCAAGGCATGCATGCAAGCAAGCAGCAAACAGCCAGCAGCATGCATGCAAGCAAGCAGCGTGCAATCACGCAAGCAAACATGCAACATGCATGCAAGCATTTTGGATCTCCGCTTGCTTCGCTCGCTCCGCTGCGAGTGGTCAAAACACTTACCTAAGACGGTTCTCACACTGGCACCGCTCGCGGTCGCGGGGCTCCCGCGCGCGTATTTTACTTTGTATGCAAGTACATCAATTTGTATAGACAACCGCTTGGTCCAACACACCGAGGCCGCGCCGGCGTGCCGCGAGCGGCTAACGCCAGCCCACCTACCTATTCTCGGTATAATTTCCTTTTTACTTAGAGCATGTCTAACCGCGTTACAGTCGGTAACAATTTGAAAAGAAGTCCCTATCAAGTAGTGTCTGAACTTTTGCAATCCTTCTACGACTGCTAATAGTTCAAGCTCGAAAGGGTGATATTTTTTTTCCTCATTATTTGTTTGGCGGCTGTAAAAGTGCACAGGTCTTTCACCTACTTCAGTTACTTGAATAAGTATACAACCTATTCCATCGCGACTAGCGTCGGTATATAATCTAATGGGCAATTTGGGATTAAAAATATTTGAAACAGCATGTTCAATTAAGGCTTTTTTAACATTTACTACAGCATTTTCCTGTTGGGACCCCCATTGCCAAATTGCATTTTTCTTTAACAAGCAAGTAAGTGGACTACAAAGAATGGCACAATTTTTAATAAATTATCTAAAGTAGTTAATTAAACCCAAAAACTGCCGCAACTGATGAACCGTTTTTAGCACCGGAAAATTTTCAATAGCACTAAGTTTTTTCGAATTAGGTTTTAGTCCCTCTTCAGAAATCCCATAACCTAAAAAGGTAACATTATTTAAAAAAAAATTACAACTATCTTTGTTAATTGTTAAGCCATTCTCATGAAGAACATTAAGTACGTTACTAAGGCAAGTTACATTTTCATCATAAGTCTTCGTTGCTATTAATAAATCATCCATATAGCATATAACATGATCAAAGCGTAGTTTACCCAAAACTGTGTTCATTAGCCTCTGAAAAACAGATGGTCCATTACATAAACCAAAAGGCATTCTTAAAAATTCAAAGTGTCCATCTGGGGTAATGAACGCAGTTTTGTGTATTGAATCATCTTTGATAGGTATTTGGTGATAGCCACTTTTCAAATCTAGTGATGTAAAATATTTGCAACCTTGTAATCTATCAATGAGATCCTCAATAAGAGGCATAGGGTATTTTTCTTTAACTGTGATTTTATTTAATAGTCTGTAATCGATACATAATCGCTTAGCACCAGATGATTTATTAACAAGCAACGCAGGACTTGCATACGCAGAATTACTATGCCTAATAATGCCATTTTTCAAAAGATCATCAGTAATTTCTCTAGTCATTAATCTCTCAGTCTCAGACATTCTATAGGGTCTACAACAAACCGGTTTGTTTGAAGTTAATTCGATTTCTAATTCTACACAGTTAGTTTTACCCAAAGTGGGCAAATCTTCCGAAACACATCGAGGGTATTTTGTAAAAAGTGAATTTAAAACAGACTTATGATCATCACTACTTTCACAACTGATATTAAATGTATGTTGAATATCTACTGGTTGAAAAGTCAAGGTATCTCCGATCCTAGTGTACATTATTCTATAATCCTCAGTGAAATTCCGTCCTATCAATAAATCGCAACCTGTCAGTGATTCTATAGCATACAGCGTAATGTTTAATTCGACTGTATCTACTTTAAAGGTAGCATTAACCGCCTTAGATACCTTAACGGATGAACTACTAGTAAAACCTTGCAAGTTAACCGGGACGCTCAAGTCAAATGGAACTAAATTATATTGTTTAATCAAATCATAAGTAATCAACGAACAGTCACTGCCCATGTCAAAAAAGGCGTCACACACATGATTATTTAATAAAGCTTTTTTAAAGAATTTTTGTTTCATTTTTGACTCACTTATCCTTTTGACCTCAACATCCCCTTCAACTTTAGGTTTTACTTTTGATTTACAAGCCTTTTCCAAATGACCTAATTTATTACAGGCGTTACAATACAACGAACATTGTCTTTAACTTTGCACTGATGTCTACGATGACCTACATCACCACAACGATAACAAGATACATTACTGTTATAAGTGTTATAGTTATTACCATTAGAAGCTTCTAATTTTACTACCTCACTTTTGCTACCATGCAGAGCTAACGGTTGTTTAGGATTCGACCGTACAACTTGACTACTTTTTTGTAACGAATTTTTATCTGTACATGTGTACGTTTTGCTATGTAGAAACGATGCCAAATCATCACAGTAACGATAACTGCCTGCTTCAGCGGCCGTACTAATATTCTGATCGCCAATTGACCCCACTATAATTGACACAATATCGCGCTGACTAAAACCTAACTGCAACCTATCTATCTTTCCCTTTTGTTGGAAATAAAATTCGTATAAAGATTGATTTGGTGAAGGCTTTGTTTCTACTAACTGTTTAAGTAAAGTATACATGTTACGTTTAGTTTGGAATGTGTTTGATAACCTATCTCGCCAGCTATTCCAGCGCCACTTTGTTCACGAAGTTTCGTTTTTCTGAAGGGAATCTAACCATGTCTTAGCTGTATTGCGTAACTTTTGCAAAGCTTGGTACTTAATCATGTTGTCAGACCACCCAAAAGCGTGTGAATTTGCTTCAACTACGTTAATCCACATGTCCACATCATCAACTAAAGGATCGAATTCGGGTATTAGTGATGATAATATGACATTTTGACTTACGGTTGGCGATCCCTTTCGATGTCTTTTACTTCGTTTTCGACGCCTACGGCCGACACTGCTACTTGAAGTTGAACTCGAGCTGCTGTCTGATGAAGACGGGCTAGTAGAACGCGCTCGTTTTCGCTTCCGTCCACGTGGCATGGCGTCAGGCGTGCGTTGGTCTCACTTCTGATGATAAAAATTAAAGCATGGTTAATTAATAGAAACACACTTTATTATAAACACATAATTTGCACAATCAGTAACTAATATTCTTAATTTCAAGCAGATTTTAGTAGTTAATAACTTTACTAATGTAAGATCTAATTTTACCAAGTTAAGTCTAGAATTTTAGAGTAACAACAAGTCTAGTCTGAAATACAAAGTTACTAGGTTCCAATCCAAGGGAGATGTTGTCGCTTGGGCTGCGCAGAAAGAAGTGAGGTGCGGGCTCGATCGTTCTACGAAGAAACCATTGAAGTGAAGGGAGGGGAAACTGACACTGACATCAGTGTCATAATGGCGCGCAATACGTCACATGATGCTTTTCGGATGTGACGTCGTAGTCAAATGCGTACTTTTAACGCTGGCGATAACACTTAAGAGTAACAATTTTAACTGTCGTAGGTTCTTTAAAAAAATTATTGTACTTTTTTCTGGCTTTTTAAAGTATTTTGTATTTACTAACCTCTAGAATATCAAGATTTTTTTGGCTGAAATAAACGTGTTTGTATTGTATAAATTCTTAGATTTAGGTCATAAAATCATATATTTACGAGAACCTGACGCAAGTTTATTGGGAAATCTTCTTTATATGGGGTGCGATTCGGTTGCCATAAAATCAGTTAATCTAATTTCAATGTCACTAACGTTGACTTCATCTAATTTTTATTTGGCCTAAAAATAAAAGATATAATTTTTATTTAACCTATTATTAATTTGTCATTATTATTATTTGCCATATTTTCATTTGCTCTAACGTCTACAACCTATAAGTATCATTTGATATTTTGCTTTTTTTATCTATCTTATATTTCATATACATATCATTAGCTCTAATTTTACATGTTATAATATACCCTTGCTATAAAATAGAAATAACTAGCTTTTGTTATTACGATGATTGCCGAATTATCAAATTCACTAATGCTAATGTTTAATGTCGTAACATCTATGCGCATTCATATATTATAATAAAACAAGCATGCAAGCCAGCTTGCATGCATTGCTTCGACATTAAAATTAAGCATTAGTGAATTTGATAATTCGGCAATCATCATAATAACAAAAGCTAGTTATTTCTATTTTATAGCAAGGGTATATTATTTATATATATTTATAACATGTAAAATTAGATCAAATGATATGTATATAAAATGTAAGATAGATTAAAAAAAGCTAAATATCAAATGATACTTATAAGATATAGACGTTAGAGCAAATGAAAATATGGCAAATAATAATAATGACAAATGAATAATAGGTTCAATAAAAATTATATCATTTATTTTTAGGCCAAATGAAAATTATATGAAGCCAACGTTAGTGGCATTGAAATTAGATTAACTGTTTTTAACCAAATCGCACCCCTTATAAAGAAGTTTTCCCAATAAACTTACGTCAGGTTTTCGTAAATATATGATTTTATGGCCTAAATCTACGAATTTATACAATACAAACACGTTTATTTCAGCCAACAAAAATCTAGAGTTTCTAGAGGTTAGTAACTACAAATTACTTAAAAAAGCCAGAAAAAAGTACAATAATTTTTTAAAGAACCCACCACAGTTAAAATTGTTACTCTTAAGGAGTAAAATCTTTTTTACGAAAATCCTCCGACTAAAAGTGATGTAGGTACAGACAGCAACGAAAGTCGCTTAACACTTTAGTACTTTGTCATAGCTATTTTTTTGATAGTTGTCTTACAGTTTGGAACGTTTATCAAAAAATTTGCTATGACAAGGTGCTAAAGTGCTAAGCAACTTTCGTTGTTGACCGTACTATGTATACATATTTATCTATTCATAAATTACAAACGCAAGTAAATCCATTGGGGCATTACCTGCCCCGAAATGAACCAATATTTTGTTTGCACTTGTGATTAATTAATTATGTTAATAGTTACTTTAGAGAGATTGCAATGGCAGCCCCCGACGGATTTTTCTTGCGTTTGCAATGTACGAATAGGTGGATAAATATGTATAGAATACATACATCACGTCTTTTAGTCGGGGATTGTCGTAAAAAATATTTTACTCTTTTTAAATTAAGAGTAACAATAACTGTCGTGGCATGGGTTTTTTAAAATTATTTAGCTTTCTATTTTAGACTTTTTAAAGAATTCATACGTTATCTACTCTCAAAATCGGTCAAACAGTTCTGGAGATAAATGGGAAAATTATTACAGCAGCGCCCCCTAGCGGCTAAACACCATAACACATATCTAAGAACCATTGCCGATAACCTACAAATCCGTTAAAGAATACCGTAGGTATCGAAATCAGTTTAGTGGTTTTTAGAAGTCTATCGAAAGTGCTAACATATTATTGAACTTGTCTGTATTTCTGTCGTCTGGCTTTTTGACACGTTACATTACAACCATGTTGGAAGCATGTTGGTATCAAGTTGGTAGCGAGAAAAGATACAGAAAGTTGAGAAAAGATACAAAGTGGGTGGCGTATCCATACTATCTATATGGATAAAAGTCCCAAAATAAATAAAGAAAATAAACACCGTTCTTGTAATTAATACAACATAATTTTTACTATCCTTGCTAATATTATAAAGGCGAAAGTCAGTTTGTCTGTTACGCCTTCACGTCTCAACTACTCAACCGACCATCATGAAATTTTGCATACACGTTGTCAGGGGTACAAAAAAGGACATAATATTATGGTACATTTCATCCCGAAAAAAGAACTGTTGCTGAAGGATAGAGAAAAACTATAAGTAGTCAAAGTCAAAGTCAAAGTCAAAAGTCAAAAATAGCTTTATTCAAATAAACTTAATTATTAAGTACTTTTGAATCGTCTATATTTTCCTACTAGTAAGTAAGTATATTATTGAAAAACCATTGAGACACTATTCTTTATTCAAGATTACGCTGTTTTTTATTTATTTTGCCTACTGCGTTCTGAACAATCGTAGTTATTGCTGATTAATTGTTCTAGGCACTGGTTCTAAGCCAACCAAAAAGTATTGCTTACGCTTAAAGTGCTAGTTCGCAGCTAGCTGCCGACTGCAACTGCAGACTGCACTTGTTATTTTCTATGAAGCGCGGCTGCACGTGCCGCGGCCAAGCGTGATCGCTTAATATAATAAATCTCGTGCAGTCTGCAGTTGCAGTCTGCAGCTCGCTGCGAACTAGCACCTTTAGTTTGACCCAAGCTACAGTACGAGGCATATATCTTGAAATTTTTTCGACGGAGTAGGGATAAGTTTCTTGGAATTAATCGACGTTCTTGACAATCTCTTTTCTACCTATTCGAGATTCTATACAATATGGATTTCGCACAACTGCCATTGATCACATTCTCTAGTCCACACAGTCTTCAGTTTTACACAAAAGTTTTGGTTTGATTTTTGATTTTCCCGACGTTTCGGCACTTTTGCAGCTGCCGTGGTCAGTTTTATTTCAGCTTTGATTGATGTTAAATATGCGCCAAATATTCGTATTAATCTTTAATTTTTACCTTCGATTAAAGCTTTTTAGGGTTCCGTACCCAAAAGGTAAAAACGGGACCCTATTACTAAGACTCCAATGTCCGTCTGTCTGTCTGTCTGTCACCAGGCTGTATCTCATGGACCGTGATAGCTAAACAACTTAAATTTTCACATGTAAGTCTTTCATTAAACATCCCCGAACCGCCAACACTGCACTTTTTTTAAGTCGCTTAAAGTGTAGTACTTAAGATATCCCTTTTCCAACAAAAAAATTATTATCTTATTCAGTTCATAAACAAAGAAGTTATACGACTGATCTGATCATCGAGGTAGTTCACACAAAATCATACTATTTTCGTACTTTTTTCAAGATTACTTGAAAAGTACTGAACCGATTTCAAAATTTTAAAAAATGGGACCAATTTGGGAGTTTACCTAATGTAATAACGTTTGAATCATTTCAATCGGTTCAGCCGTCTTCGAGTAATCGGTGTACATACAAAAAACAAAAAAAAACCGGGTCGAATTGAGTACCTCCCTCCTTTTGAAGTCGGTAAAAATCACCTATTATTTCTTAATAACCGTAATGAAGTTGTATTGTTTTAAAAATTTTGTGTGTATTTAAGTGCCATGAGCTATTTTTTTTAATAATGATATTATTAAATGTTTTTAAAGGTGGTTAACTACTGGAACACACTTTGTACTGGGTTCCTATTGTTGACCAAATGGTTTGTTATGGTGATCTATGGTGTTGTTTATATAATTTTATTTTTTTCATAGCAATGCTTTTATTTAACAATTTAGAGCTTTAAATCTACCATTCAAATAGTTTTATGCAATGTGTCCAGACCTATGGATGACCAGATTAGAGTTTTATATTTGTTTCTCGTTTTATAGATTGAAGATGCCTAAAAATATATTTCTAAGTATACTGAGGAAAATCTACAGAAGTGTCTCGATGAAATTAGTGAAGGGATCAAATCGGGTAATCTTTAGAAATGGGCCGATTGAAATGAGGATTGAGATAGATAGGAGGGGTGAGGGGGGGGGTGTGGGAAACCCCCCAGTGCCACTCCCGCCGCGAGGAAATTAATAATTACTAAGATATATGATTTTAAAAATCCTAACCTCAAAACGCCACTTTTCTTACATCTAAATTCTTTTTGTCACGGCTCCGCGGTCCTGCCGTCCCTCCGCGCCTCCGCGGCTTGTAAAAACACTCTTGGGGTAGGGCAGACTAGTACCACGTGGTGTCGGGGGGCACGCCTTTGGGACGTACGTACAAAATTTCACACGTAAAAAAGTCGTTTCTGGCGCTTCGCCGGCCGCTTCCGCGGCACGCTCGCTTCGCTCGCTCGGCTCGCGCGCTGGGTTCATGTCAACCTAACATGCTCGTCGCTACGCTCCTCGCACCTATCACGTGACCTGCGGTCTTTGGTCACCAATTCACCATCGCAACAATTTAGCAGTGCTACCAACCTAGTGCGCCGACATTAAATGAATACACATACAAATTTCACAAAAACAGAAATGAAGATTCGCGCCTCGCACAAATGGAAACGGAAATACGCGCGAACTGTCAAACACAAATAAAAAATATGTAAACGTGTTCCGTTCCATGCAAAAATACGCAATGTTGACATTTCGTCATACAAAACTTTGGGTTTTTCACAAACACTAGAATAATAATAAAAATAAAAATAAAAATTTCCTCGCCGAGAGTATAGTATCATTTGAAAGGCCTTTCAAAACTCTACAAAATGCGATATATTTCAATTCCAAAATCAACCGACGCATTTCTAAAGCCAACCCATCAAATTAAATTATGCCTATCTTAACCCCACAAGAAGTGTTGCTATTGACTTGGTAGATTAACGCTCATGCTAGAAACCGGCCAAGCACTAGTCGGGCTACGAGCAGTAGGGTTCCGTAGTTACCATACCATATTTAATACCAATATATATTTTGTCTGCAAAAATAACTTTGTTTTTCATAGTTTTTGTGTAAATTACAAAGTTATATTTGCGGTTTTAGAAAATGTGCTATATATTTAAAACTAAACTTCTAACTATATCTCGTTCTAACAAATTTTTGTTGAAAGTGTTTATTAATATCTACTTCCAGTATTTATTTTTTTTAGATTTTTTACTATCTTAATTTAAAAATTAGAGGTCTAAACGTTTTACCACTTTGGAAGTGTATAACTTTCAAACGGTTGACTTTGAGAAAAAATAATTTTCGGAACCTCAATGTCATTTTGAGGACCTATCTATAGACACCCCATACTTAATTGAAAATTTTTTTTTCTGTATCAGTTCCATGTATAAGGGGCACTTAATCTTTCATTTTTTTTATTTTTGTGTAAAAATCGTAAAGCAGTTTACAGAATACATCTACCTACCAAGTTTTACTTTCGGAATAAAGTGGCTGTGCCATACGGACGGATGGACGGTCGGACGGCCGGACAGACAGACAGACAGACATAACGAATCTAATAGGGTTACGTTTTTAACCTAATGAGGTTAGGGAAACCTAAACATATCCCGTAGTACATAAAAAAAGGGAATCCTCATAACAAAAGAAGGTTTACTGGAAACAGTTCATTCCGATTACTTGGGTACTGGGTACCTACCTATATTCGACTGTGCCATTAAAAATTGGTTGTAGGGTCAAGGTAAACTTAGAGCCAATACATAAAAGTCATTTTCAGTAAAAAAAAAGTGTTTTATATTCATTTAGCTACCTTTTGTTTCAGTGGTCAACTACTGGTGCAAAAGTGGTATTTTATTGAAACGCACTGGTCAAACTTAGGCACATTCCCGTTTTTGGTACTGTCTATGAAATATTTTAAAAACCTAAATATTTGGATTTAAAAAAATATGAATATTGCATCGTTATTAAACAATAAACAACTTTTTATAAACATTTCTACGTGAAAACTACATACTACAAATTCAGAGCCTTTGGAAGTCTAAAGTGCTTAACTGGTTTGGAACTGGTACACCCTCCCTACCTAGCTATGTCCATAAATTAATTAGGTTACCTAGTACCTACCTGATCAGATTAGAGCGTACTGATTTTACCCCCTGTAGAGATATGATATGATATGAGTACATAGTAAATTAAATAAATAATTGTTAACATCAAAATATCAAATGCAAAATTAATTTTAATGCTAAGGCTATCTTCTAAGCAACAAAATTTGTGAACAGGTTCGAAAATTACTTATAAAAATTTTTTGTCGAACCAGTTTTTCGAAAATTTTAAAAATGGCGGAGATATGTAAAAAAAACCTGTTTCAGTCCGACTTTCCGGAGCTGTTTTTTTTCCTCTACAGGTCGCATTTCTCAACCGATTCTCGTGAAAATTTGTGAGCAGCTTCAAAAATTATTTAGATTTTTTTTTATCAATTCAATGTTTCTAATGTTTTTCAAAATGGGGGAGATAATGTATTTATATATGATATGTTATTAGATATGTTTTTTTAGCGGTGCAAAGTAAATGTTGTTTTTTATTTTTAATAGATTCAAAATTTGAAAATAAATAAGGTTGTCTTTGTGACAAAACCTAGGACTGTGTTTATTATTTGCACAGTATATATGTTACCGGCAATGTATGAAATGCAGGCATTGTATACAATGCCTAGGCATTGTATACAATGCCTGGCCCTTTTAGGCAATGTATGAAATATAATGAATATTGATATCTATTTCACACATTACCTAGGCAGTGTATACAATGACTAGGCATTGTATAGAATGCCTGCTGGTCCACCGGCAATGTGTATAATAAAAAGATTTTCGAGAATAGATTCGAGGGGGGATCGAGGGGGGCTTGGGGAAAGCTCGAGGGGGGGGGGGGGCTTGAGGAAAGCTCGAGGGGGGGGGATCGGGGAAAGCTCGAGGAGGGTTCGAGGGGGGGCTCGAGGGGGGCTCGAGGGGGGCTCGAGGGGGCTCGAGGGGGGCGCGAGGGGGCTTGAGGGGGGCTCGAGGGGGGCTCGAGGGGGGCTCGAGGGGGGCTCGAGAGGGCTCGAGGGGGGCTCGAGGGGGGCTCGAGGGGGGCTCGAGGGGGGCTCGAGGGGGGCTCGAGGGGGGCTCGAGGGGGGCTCTTTGGAATCGAACCTGTTTTACTCCTGTAGGTCCCGCGTATAGGTTAGAAATTTAAGGCGAGCGCGGAGCGCAGCGGAGCGTGAGCCTTAAATTTCGAGGTTATTTTTTTATAACAGACAACAGAAATTTGAGTTTGGAATCGAACCTGCTTCACTCCTGTAGGTCCCGCGTATAGGTTAGAAATTTAAGGCGAGCGCGAAGCGCAGCGGAGCGTGAGCCTTAAATTTCGAGGTTATTTTTTTATAACAGACAACAGAAATATACTTATTTTACACATTGCCGGTGGACCAGCAGGCATTGTATACAATGCCTAGGCAAAGTATAAAATGAATTATATTTCATACATTGCCTGATCGTTTTAGGCATTGTATACAATGCCTAGGCATTGTATACAATGCCGGATTATACACATTGCCGGTAACATATATACTTATTAGTTGCAAAACTAATATCTATACTGTGTTATTTGTTTTTAATAAACCTATCGAGTCCCAATTTAAGTAAGTATTAAGAATATTTGGGACTCGAAAAAGAGGCGTACGTAATATAGAAGCGAAAACACGAATAAATACAACTAAACATTTCCTTGTGTACTCACATCACATGAACGAACACCTATTGCCGCCAAATATTAATAACATTACGGTCGCATAGGCGTTGTAAAGATGTGCGCCAATGTACGCCAGTCAGTAACGACTCTTTTCACAGCTTATTATAATAATATAAGCCTCATGAATATTTAGAAAACAAAAATAGTTAAGAGATACGCCTCTATGTGGTAACATAAAGCAGAAAAAGGCAAACTTTTGGTACCTTTAACTCGTTTTAGACTTTTTATGAGATACTCCTGTATGAGCCCTGGACGGCGTTATGCACATTTAATAATCCCATCGCATGGGCGTACCGAGGGCGGGCAGGGAGGGGCAGCTGCCCCTCTGGATTTTGTTTACCTCCCAACTACCTAACTACTGTTGTCGATAAAAATTCTTATTTGCCATTTGTAATACAATATATAACTTTTAAAAATTGTGCGATGCGCCCGCTCTACTTACTTGCTAGCAGCTCTGCAAGCAAACGCCTAGCTGCTCAGTTTGTGGCCGCCTCGACTCCGCGCCGATGCGACAAACGAACATTACCAAATCTAGCAGAGTCACGTCGGGCAATCGTCTGCTCAGCGCGATGTGCCGCGAAAACAATGGTGCCAGCTTAGAGTAATTTACCCTAGATTTAGAGTAAAAATTATACGGTGGGGTAATTTTCAGGATATTGGACAAGCATTTTCCGGTTTACACAGGCGTGCAGCCTTAGCTAAACGGCGCTAAGCCGAGCCTAAATTTCGAGGATGAAACCACAGATTATTACAAGATGAGTGGATGACAAGAACTGAATAAAAATTGCGCTGCGCAGCTTTTTTTTATTATAGACAGGCAAGAGTACAAAATTACTTAGTAGATGAAACTGACTAAAAATCGCGCTGCGCTGCCTTTTTCTTACAATAGACGGGCAGATACAAGATTAGTGGATATAAAACTAACTAGAAATCGCGCGACGCGGCCATTTTTAGGGTTCCGTAGCCAAAATGGCAAAAAACGGAACCCTTATAGATTCGTCATGTCTGTCTGTCTGTCTGTCTGTCTGTCTGTCTGTCTGTCCGTATGTCACAGCCACTTTATTCCGAAAGTATTAATACTACACAGTTAAAACTTGGTAAGTAGATGTATTCTGTTAACCACTTAACGAATTTAATACAAAAATAAGAAAAATAAAAGATTAAGGGGGGGCTCCCCATACATGGAACTGAAATTGAAAAAAAAATTTTTCTTCAAACCAACACGTGTTGGGTGTCTATAGATAGGTCTTTAAAAATGACATTGAGGTTTCTAAGACAACTTTTTCTCAAAGTCAACCGTTTGAAAGATATTCACCGCCAAAGTGGTAAAATGTGTGTCCCCCCCCCTTTAACTTTTGAAATAAGAGAGTGAAAAATCCAAAAAAAATATATGCTGTAGATCTTAATAAACACTTTCAATCAAAATTGGTTTGAACGAGATATAGTAATTAGTTTTCGAGATATAGCACATTTTCCAAAACCGCAAATATAACTTTGTCATTCATACCAACACTGTGAAAAACAAAGTTATTTTTGCAGACGAAAAATGATAGGTGGTATTAAATATGGTATGGTATAAGGTAACTACGGAACCCTATGGCGCGTGGCCCGACACGCACTTGGCCGGTTTTTTTTACTATAGACAGCCAAGTCAAGATTAGTGGATGAAACTAAATAAGAAAAGCGCTGCGCGGCCGTTTTTTTACAATAGACAGGCAAAATTATAAGATTAATGGATGAAACTGTAAAAAAAGCTTGCTGCGCGGCCGTTTTCTTTATACAAGCATTTGAGTTACATTTTTATTTTACTTATTTATTTCTCCCGATAAGAACCCCAAAATCCCGAAATGTTCAATTTTTTTCTCAGGATATATTTTTTACTTCAGATCTGGCAACCCCACTCGAGAACATTATGGGACTATTCTGTGGAATGGAAATAATAAAGCTCATTTAAATAATAGCTATTTTAATTTAAGTTTATTCGACTAGTGCTTTTGAAAAAAACCGGCCAAGTGCGTGTCGGGCCACGCGCCATAGGGTTCCGTAGTTACCTTATACCATACCATATTTAATACCACCTATCATTTTTCGTCCGTAAAAATAACTTTGTTTTTCACAGTGTTGGTATGAATGACAAAGTTATATTTGCGGTTTTGGAAAATGTGCTATATCTCAAAAACTAATTACTAAATCTCGTTCAAACCAATTTTGGTTGAAAGTGTTTATTAAGATCTACAGCATATATTATTTTTAGATTTTTCACTCTCTTATTTCAAAAGTTAAAGGGGGGGGGGGACACACATTTTACCACTTTGGCGGTGAATATCTTTCAAACGGTTGACTTTGAGAAAAAGTTGTCTTAGAAACCTTAATATTATTTTTAAAGACCTATCTATAAACACCCAACACGTGTTGGTTTGAAGAAAAATTTTTTTTTCAGTTTCAGTTCCATGTATGGGGAGCCCCCCCTTAATCTTTTATTTTTCTTATTTTTGTATTAAATTCAGTAAGCGGTTAACAGAATACATCTTCCTACCAAGTTTCAACTGTGTAGTCTTAATACTTTCGGAATAAAGTGGCTGTGACATACGGACAGACAGACAGACAGACAGACAGACATGACGAATCTATAAGGGTTCAGTTTTTTGCCATTTAGGCTACGGAACCCTAATAAGGGTTCCGTTTTTTGCCATTTAGGCTACGGAACCCTAATAAGGGTTCCGTTTTTTGCCATTTAGGCTACGGAACCCTAAAAAACCGGCCAAGTGCGTGTCGGGCCACGCGCCATAGGGTTCCGTAGTTACCTTATACCATACCATATTTAATACCACCTATCATTTTTCGTTTGCAAAAATAACTTTGTTTTTCACAGTGTTGGTATGAATGACAAAGTTATATTTGCGGTTTTGGAAAATGTGCTATATCTCAAAAACTAATTACTATATCTCGTTCAAACCAATTTTGGTTGAAAGTGTTTATTAAGATCTAAAGCATATATTTTTTTTAGATTTTTCACTCTCTTATTTCAAAAGTTAAAGGGGGGGGGGACACACATTTTACGACTTTGGCGGTGAATATCTTTCAAACGGTTGACTTTGAGAAAAAGTTATCTTAGGAACCTCAATGTCATTTTTAAAGACCTATCTATAGACATTCCAACACGTGTTGGTTAAAAGAAAAAAAAAAATTCAGTTTCAGTTCCATGTATGGAAAGCCCCCCCTTAATCTTTTATTTTTCTTATTTTTGTATTAAATTCGTTAAGCGGTTAACAGAATACATCTACCTACCAAATTTCAACTGTGTAATCTTAATACTTTCGGAATAAAGTGGCTGTGACATACGGACAGACAGACAGACAGACAGACAGACATGACGAATCTATAAGGGTTCCGTTTTTTGCCATTTAGGCTACGGAACCCTAAAAATCAGATTTGCCCCTACCCCTGGCTCAGAACCTGGATACGTCCGTGCCCATCGGTAATCTCTCGACACATTATTCTTAATACAAATGCAAATTTTATCTTGCAGAATCGTACCTCAGGGTTCATAAGCTATCGTTAAGAACATCATAACTTTTCATTATTTTTTATTCTAAATTAAGTTGTGTTATAATAATACAGTTTATACAGTTAATACTTATTTAGGTAGGTAGGTATTGCCCTTTTATTTTTCTGTGAATGAACCATGTGAAATTATAAAAAAAACATCATCATTAGTTGCACAAGGCGACTGCTCGCCATTCGAGCTCACTAGGGGCTATAGATGAGATGGGATCATGATCACATCGTGAAGGGTATACAGGGTGCATTTGTAATCACTCTTCAAATTCTAAGGATGTGTTCAGTCCATGAAACTGAACAACTTTCTCCATGAATCATGTGTCGAAATACGCCAAAAAATTTTGGTCATCCCATACTTAACTGATCACGCGTGATCTCTTTGTCTTGTATGAAAAGTCAATTTTTTTTTACATATTTGACCCTATGTTCCTAAGAGAAAGTTGTTCAGTTTCATGGACTGAACACATCCTTAAAATTTGGAGAGTGATTTCAAATGCACCCTGTATAATATAGCCGTCGGCGCTATCAGCATTTCTACGACGCTATCAGCAATAGCTGGGCGATATTTAATAACGTGGCAACCGTGACAACCGAAAAATTCAAATTAGCTGCTTTTTTATAGGTAGGAAATAGGAATAAGCTCCCTTAGTATAGAAAAAAAGTTTAATGTCTTAACTTTTTTTAATAATACGTGTTGTGATTGTGGCAGGTGGTGGCAAAGGCATAATCTCCAATGCTGTTACTTTTGTACATATTTTGTGAAGTTGAAGAGACTTTACTTTTTTTTTATTTTTCACGCAACCGAAAATTTTGAACCTTTTTTTAGGGTTCCGTACCAAAATGGTAAAAAAGGAACCCTTATGGAGTGACTCAGTCTGTCTGTCTGTCACAGCTGGATATCTCGAGAACTACTAATGGTATCAACTTGAAATTTGGAATAGTTTAAGATGACATTTGCCCAACTATTTTGCAAATAAGAAATAAATAAAAAAATAAATATCTTTTTTACAACAGGGCCTAAAAAGGGGTCTTAAAAATTTGAAGTGGGGCTACTAGGGCATGTGGGGTATCATAACTATATTCATATTTCGCACCTTGCAAGTCCCACATGACGGGAGATGCGTAAATGCATGCATAGAAAAAAAAGCCTCTCCAAGGAGTATCTGAAAGATTTAAATCTTGCGCTACGGTATCCAGTGGTTATTTGTATTAGTACGCTTGATTAATAATACAGAATAAAACATATTAATCTACCTAGGTATACTTGTTAGGGTCCATGATAGGAAAACATGGTTTTCGCGGGCCAAATTTTTATAGAAAACGTAAACAGTTGTAGCCACAGAAAAAAACGTACGACAAGCTGAAGAGATTATCTAGTAATTCTAGTAGCTACAGGTATTAAATTGCGTATAAACCTCACAGATGATTGAAAAAAACTAAATATCAAATGCGCTTGTCGCGGGCCGTATTTTTGGCGTAAATAATAGCGGAAACGTATTGAATTCTACATTAAAAATACACTTTAACGTACTGTGCAGTTGCTCCAATAACTTTTTTTCAAGAAAGATAATTGTGCTAGAGAAAATGATGAAAAAACAACGAAAAACATCGAAAAAGTGCAGAAGAGAGGGTATTTTCCATACTCTTTCTTTACACGTAAAGAAAAAGACAGAGACAAATGTTTTCGCATAAGCGAGCCTTAAGTGAAAAAGGGGAAATGTAAAGCTGAAGCATTAGCGTAGAGTAGAATGTTTTAGAACTTTGACACACCAAGCAAATCGCTGAGTTCCATTGTAATCTACCAATAAGAACGTAATGTTTTCAGCGACACGGTACGAACAGTTTAGCAACTTTTAGGCAGTACTTTGGGCAACAGCCCAGTTAGCAACAAAGTGTGGCGTTGTGTGTCTGCACGAACTAAAAGTGTACTAAGTATTATGTATTCTGTGCTAAAAGTTTGGTTGTGGCGGTGCGGCGTGCAAGCAATTTTAACCTTAGCAGTGGTTAAGCGACGCTGTTGCCCATGGTACCACAGTACCTAGCTCTACTGCAGAATACATACAGTACTTACTTCTCTACAATACACACCTGTGAGGTAACTTGCTTACTACTTACTTTGAGAAACTAATCATATGTAGGTATATCAAAGATGTCTTTAAATAACATTCCAATTTCCCAATCCAACTTATAGCATTTCTTAATTGACTAATTCAGCAAAGCGATTGTAAATAAAACTAATCTTCGTATAAGGTGATTCAATTAATTCTAGATAACAGATCGCGCTTAATTAAATTCCAAACAAAATTAATACGCTCGAAAAATAAGGTTTCGATTCGATTGACGAGGCAATTTAGTTAACTGCGCTGTTTCACAGGTAAGGGTCTGTCTACACCGCGCGCCACTGTGATGCACACACTCCCACAAGACTCCCACCAATCAATATAATTATGTGAAAATATCTAAGGGACTTTATTTTGTTTCTTTTCATAATTAACGTTTCTTTACGTTGGAACTTATTGTGCATAGAATACATAATAATACGCTAAACGGACATCTAAAACCGTTCATGTGTATTTGGTCCACTAACATTCTCCATATTTATGTGATACTGGTACTTTGGTGACGTAGGTACTAAGAAGAATAAAAACAAAATATATTTTGATATATAAAGAAGGGAAAATATATAAGTTAACATTCTCCATATTTATGTGATCCTGGTACTTTGGTGACGTGACGTACTAAGAAGAAAAAAACAAAATATAATCAAAAAGTGAAAATAGAAACTAACATTCTCCATACACGAATGTGTATAGCATATTTATGTGAAAGTTGACCAAATTCGAAGTGGACGTTCCGCGAAATGGACCAAATGCGAAATGGACGTTCCGTGAAATGGACCAAATGCGAAGTGAATCAAATGCGCATGAACACCCTCCTTCTTGTTTGTGGTCCTGGTTGTAGCAGGGCATGGACGAATTCGTCCATGACCAGGGTCCACCTCGTATGAGCTGGGTGTTCATACCAAGTCTGACATTTACCTTTCCGTCGTTGATATCGCGTGTATTACTTACGCTTGTATTCCGTGGAATTTAAATTTGACATTCTTGATTTTGTGCTAATTTACAGTAAGCGCAATTACCAATTTGAACACAACCTTATAATAAACATTGAAATTACTGTTTACCGAAGTTTCATTAGTAAAAACAATAAGTACGTCAACTATCGACTCTACATAAATTAAACGAACTCAAGGTCTTCTGTTTACAGCGAGTCTAGTTGGAGTGCACTGCACTGCACTTGACGTCAAATCCTTATAATGTACGAAAGCCTTTTAGTAGGTATGAACATCCATATAAAAAAAAATTGGGAGTTACAAGGCGTGATAAAGTTTGGCCGCATGTTGGGATTGGAAACTGATAGCTGAAAAATTGTTTAAAAAACAAAAAACCGACTTCAAAAAACCTACCTCTAAAAAGCAAGAAATAATATTCGTAATAATAAAAACACGTCTATTGAAGTTGGGTGGGGCTGGAGTACAAATTCCTTTTTTTATTCTAAAAGCCCCACCCGACTTCAATAGACGTGTTTTTATTATTACGAATATTATTTCTTGCTTTTTAGAGGTAGGTTTTTTGAAGTCGGTTTTTTGTTTTTTAAACAATTTTTTATTATTTTTAATTTTTAGTATAGGTACCTTTTGTATTAGGTAGTGTAAGTAAGTATATTATTTAGGTAGAAAAATCGGTTCAGCCAAACGTGAGTTAATTTAATCGCGGAGAAACATACATACATGCGGGTCAAACTGAGAACCTCCTTTTTTAAGTCGGTTAAAGAACTACACTTAAGATATCCCTTTTCCAACAAAAAAATAATTATCTTATTCAGTTCATAAACAAAGAAGTTATACGACTGATCATCGAGGTAGTTCACACAAAATCATACTACTTTCATGCATTTTTCAAGATTACTTGAAAAGTACTGAACCGATTTCATAATTTTAAAAATCTATAAGGGTTCCGTTTTTTGCCATTTTGGCTACGGAACCCTAAAAAATGGGACCAACTTGAGAGTTTACCTAATGTAATAACGTTTGAATCATTTCAATCGGTTCAGCCGTCTTCGAGTAATCGGTGTACATACAAAAAACAAAAAAAAAAAAACGGGTCGAATTGAGTACCTCCCTCCTTTTGAAGTCGGTAAAAAGTGTTTGAAAATGAGATACGCCTATTATGTGTCGTGGGCGGCGATAAGTGTCAAGAATTGTGGAGAGCAAAGATATTATTTGGGAAAATCTAATGTGTGAGTAAGTATAGAAAATTTACAACAGTCACGTCTAAAATATGTACAGTTTAGAACTTTGTCACTTTGTGGTTATTGTCATTTGGTCATTGATTTCTGTTCAAAAAAGTAACAGCTTTTAGAGTAAGAAAGTTCTAAACTATACAGTTTAGAACTTTCTTACTCTAAAATATATATAACCTATACAGGTTATATATATTTTTAGACGTGACTGTGCTAACTCAATGTATTTATTGGACAACCATGAGTATTTAACAACAAAATGATTTTGATCAACTAAAACCACTTGACTCTACTAGGACCGAAACATGGGAATTTTGGGCGTAATACACATCCTGAGCGAAAGTGGCGCCGCGATGAATTATTTATTATCGTAATTTTAATAAAACTCTACGTGGAATTTTTAAGACCGATAGTCTAGTATTTTTAGAATTTTAGACGGTATCATTACATTTCCTCGTAGTCACTGCTAGAAGTAGATAGCAAACCTTTTAAAAGTGATCGTTTTAGACAGATTTGCTATCTACTTCTACGAATTACTATGAGGGAATATAGTGATACCTTCTAAAAATACTAGACTATGGGCTTTAAGGGCGTCCACTGCGTTAAGCGGGATCCCGGTGCGAGGTGACATAGATTAGAGCTTACTCATGCAATACAGGCATCTGTCCGTCAGAAAACCAGCAATCTACCTATATATTCCCGCGGCCGTGTACCCGCGGCGGAATCCCGCTTAACGCAGCGGACGCCCTAAAAAATCCACGTACTACTTAAAGTTTTATCACTTGTAATATTTTTTTCTATTAATAACTTATTTAATGAAAACCTTTGAGGGCGCCACTTTCGATGGCCACCCATCTAAAGAGTCAACATAACACGTAAGCTAACCAGAAACAGCCCGTAAACTTATTTTGCAGGTCGTACTAAAATATTATTAATGTCGAGGTGTATTTTACGGCTAGCAGGAATTCTCCAAAGTCATAGACAATAAACTCCACTTATGGCAATATTCGCTTTGTCGCCATAAAAGGCTTGTTTATAAAGCAATAATTTTCGCACTTTTCAGTGCCAAGCCAATGCCACGTAAAATGAAACGACACATCTCCGCGGGTAGATCGTTTTATGTTCCGCCGCCATATTGGCTGAAGCTATCATCGTTAAACTGACGGTAGTTGTAAAAACACGCTGGTTAATGTTTGAACTTGGCCGCCTTTTAGTAGCTTTCTCTAATTTTTTATTAGCTCTACAACCTTGACACTAAAATACTAGTGGCTCCGCGACATTGACAGGCTTATGTCAAACTGTTTTTGTGCCTATTTGATTACCGCCCTGTTGGCGCTGTAGGACGTAGCGTGAGCATAGCGTGCGTACATGGTACTAAAGTTTGAAGTCTGGAGAGACCATCACGTCAACCATTTTCATATTGTACGTCAAAATTAGTTCTTTAGACGCACGCTAGCGGCGTTTCAAATAGGCACAAGAACTTTGCTGTCAAAGTATACAAACAGCCTGTCCAGTTAAATAAAAAAAATTTTTTCATGTCATTGCTCCGCGAGCTGTAGACCTCGCGTTAAAAAGTAGCTCAAATGGTATGTTTATTAAAAACAATTAACACAGTATAGATATTAGTTTTGCAACTAGTAACTATCTATACTGTGCAAATAATAGGTCTTTACCTATGAAATTGCCGATTTGTATGGAGATTTTTCAAGAAGTTGCATTTTTCATAATAGCATTTTCTTTGTTCATTTAACAACCATGAACACTCATGTAACAAAAGTTTTATGTACTAATGTTTGAACACTATGCTAACTTATTTCCATTTAAGATAAGCGAAAAAATTAGTTTTGGTTAAGTTACAACCCCTTTGGTCACCCTTTTTTTGCTCACAAAAAAAGAGTCACTTTCAAGATCTTTTTTTAATGTCACGAAAGCTAAAATATGGACTTTATTTTTACTGATAGTTAACTATCATGATCATAATTCGATGTAATATTCACGATTTTGTTAAAATTTTAAATTATAGAAGTTATTATTTTCTCTGTATGTGACAAAATATCGGCAATTTCATAGGTAAAGACCTAATAATATACACAGTCCTAGGTTCTCTGACACAAAGTCACACCTTATTTATTTTCAATCCATTAAAAATAAAAAACAAAATTTACTTTGCACCGCTAACAAAAAAGGTTTGATATACTTTTGATAATTTTTCGAAATTGTTGGAATATGTCTTTCTAGGTTTCCGTATAAGGTTTCCTTTTTTACCATTTTGGTAAAAAAGGAACCCTTATGGTGTGACTCAGTCTGTCTGTCTGTCTGTCACAGCTGGATATCTCGAGAACTACTAATGGTATCAACTTGAAATTTGGAATAGTTTAAGATGACATTTGCCCAACTATTTTGCAAATAAGAAATAAATAAAAAAAAATTTTTACAACAGTGACTGAAAAGGGGTCTTAAAAATTTGAAGTGAAGTGACTAGGGCATGTGGGGTATCATATGAAAGAGCGCTGTTTGCACATTTTAAAACATTTTTTCCTTTTTTCTTAGGCCGCATAGTTTTCGACTTATGATGAGGAAAATGTAAAAAAAATACCGTTCCCCCCTTATCTCCGAAGTTTGCAAAGAGAAAAATCTGAAATAATTCTATGTGATAGTAGTTTATGTAAAGATTACAGGAAAAATAAAACGATGTCTCAATATAACACACTTTTTTAGAAATTCAAAAAACAAACAAAAATTCTTTAGTTTCACTACCAGTCAACAGATGGCGCTGTCCTAAGAATATTAACCTAAAAAAAAAAAATAGTTCCACTATCGGTCAAGAGATGGCGCAACCTAATACTACAATAATAAATTGGTGGCTGGTTCTAATATAATTACCTACTATTTGCCGTACGATTAAACGAAGAATAAGTTCCTACTTAGGCCGCTTTTACATTATCATATATTTATCATTTATATATGATTTCATATCTGTCAAATTCTATGATCATAGTTAAATGATGCTGTCCTTAATTTTTACATATTACACTTATGATCCACCTATGATCATATAAACAATGTCATAAATCAAGATGGATAACAATGTAGCTGTGTTTTCCGTTGCTATGAGTGCAATTTTTATTAATAGCATTAAAAAAGAAGAAAACTGTTAAGAACAAAGCAAAAAATAAAAGACGTATTTGGGTTTTGTAAAAACATATTTCGTTATCCGGGACACTCATTTTCCTCGTAAAGAGTAATTAATATTTTTGTTATTTCAATATTCCAGTCAAAATTCTTGCACTTGAAGACGCCATTTTTTGAAGTTAGGCGAATAGAGGAATGAATCTATTTCTATTTAACCTATTTCTATGATATAATTAATCTATTTAACCGCCTCTGTAGTCTAGTGGTTCGCCCACCCGTGTAAGACGCTGCGGTCCCGGGTTCGATTCCCAGGGGGGGTACAATTTGTACTCGGTTTGGTTGGTGGTAGGGCTTATTTCAAGTCCGCCTGGCTAGCTACCACCATCTTACCTAAGTCTGACGCCATAATAACAATTTAAAAAAATTGTTGTGTTCCGGCAGTTAGAGGTAAGATAGCCAGTATTCCGGGTGTAGTGCGCTTCCACCTTCGGCCTTATCCAGATTTAATATCAGGTGAGATGAAGGCTAAGCACTATCCCGTTGTGAATAAAAAAAAAAAAAAGAATCACTAATGGGGCAACGAATATGATCCTACTTGTACGCTCGCTGTCAAATAGGATCCCATAACTATGATCAAAGACGATATGAATCACATGTAGTTATTAAATCGTCCTATGTTCTTCAATATAAAAATGACTCATACATATATGACCATATTTCTATGATAGTCTAATAACACTCTTAGTAATATAAACAGTTTGCAATGTGGAGTGGCTGAAACGTTTTTCAGTCACCATAAGCTGCTGTGGTTAAGATTTGTAAATTAACTGTCAGCCTGTTCGCCCTTCCACCTGTCTGCCGTTTATCCTACTTTTTTAATTAAAGACTGTACTAAAGTAACATATCCAAATATATTTTGATTGTACGGAACCCTCGGTGTGCGAGTCCGACTCGCTCTTGACCGGTTTTATTTTTTACATATCTCCATCATTTCGAAAAATTTCGAAAAACTGGCCTGTTTGAAAAATTCTATAATATTATCAAACCTGCTCAGAAAATTTCACGAGAATCGGTTGAGAAATGCGACCTGTAGAGGAAAACAGCCAGCGCCGGAAAACCGGACTGAATTATACGTTTTTTTTTACATATCTCCCCCATTTTGAAAAATTTTGAAACATTGGCTTGATAAAAAAAAATCTATATAATTTTTGAAGCTGCTCACAAATTTTCACGAGTACCTATCGGTTGCGAAATGCGACCTGTAGAGGAAAAAAAACAGCGCCGGAAAGTCGGACTGAAACAGGTTTTTTTTACATATCTCCGCCATTTTGAAAAATTTCGAAAAACTGGCTCGACAAAAAAAATATATATATAATTTTCGAACCTGTTCACAAATTGTCACGAGAGTCGGTTGAGAAATGCGACCAACGGACAGCCGCCGGAAGGACATACATTTTGCCCAAGCTGAAGCAGAGACGCTTCGGTCGCTTCGCTCGCACTTCGTGCTCGCTCGGTCAATAAACTATAGTACAGTATTATAGCCATAAACGAATAATATTATTGAGTATGATTATACTGTACCTAACCTAACGTTTTGTGCCTATGGGCTTTATTACACAGCATTTTTTCAATTATTTTGTGGATATGAAACTCAACTTACTCACGCTTTGATTAAAAATCTGAATACAAATTTTGGTTCTTGGTATTAGTACCTACTTAAATGTAAAACATAAACACATGCTTATCTACCTACCTACAATACTTACCCTTTGTAAGTTGTTGTACAAATTAGAAAGGGTAGTATTTAATCGGTTAACAATAAATTACCATTTTGGGTATCAAAAATACTGAATATAGCGTACTGAAAAACTAAGTGGGCGACGGACTGAGGGCGACTACAAATGTTGAAAAATGGGTGACTTTAAAATACAAATTGATTAACTAGTTATTCAGAACGGGTGACCAAATTAATTACTATTTGGAAGACAACCTTAGCATTACAAATTACAATGCACACAAAACATTTATGGCATACCTATACATTATTTTATTTAAAACATGTGACTATTATCCTAATCGAGATGACAAAAACACCATGTTGAGCAACTTAAATCAGTTATATAGTTACCTACTTGGTATAATAGTTGCCCACTCAGTATTTTTGTCACTCACTGCTAACTTAAATTATTTATCTCCCACAATATGTAGTCGCTCGTTATATGTATTTTTTGTTATCCGCAGCTTGTCGCCCTTTTAGTTATTTTGTCGCCCAAAAAATAAACCGCTGCCAGTTTTAGTATTTAAGGGGTAGTATTTAATCGGGTAACAATAAATTCCCATTTTGGGTAACAAAAATACTGAATACAGCGTACTGAAATACTAAGTGGGCGACGGAGCGAGGCAGGGCGACTACAGATATTGAAAATGGGTGACTTTAAAATACAAATTGAGTAACTAGTTATTCAGAACGGGCGACCAAATTACTATTTGGGCGACAACCTTAGGGCACGCAAAACATTTAAAATTTGGCTTATATTTATTCATAAAAAGGTGATTATTATCCTAATCGAGATGACAAAAAACAAACAAACAAGAAAGCAACCTAATAAAAACGTGTTAAAATACCATGTTGGGTAGCTTTAAATCAGTTATATAGTTACCTACTTGGTATAATAGTTGCCCACTCAGTATTTTAGTCACTCATTTAGATTATTTGTCACCCACATATAGTCGCCCGTTTTAAGTATTTTTGTAATCCACTGTTTGTCGCCCGTATTTTGTCGCCCAAATAATAAATTACTGCCCGGTTTAGTATTTAAGTATCCCATTAACAGTCGCCTTTAATTATTTCCTGTCAACCAATTAATTAATTCCCAATTAGATATATACCTATCTAGGTACCTACCTAACTGCACGTTGATTTAGATACAGCTGCCTATACTTTGACGTAAACATGATTATTCCACTCCATGACCAGTAATTTCACAGGTTTCTGACATCAACTCGTGGAAAAGAAAACTGGAAAATAGTTACTACAATTAGCGCCAAGAACAAAGAGAATGTAAAAAACTAGCGGCCAATAGGTCGAATTGATTCTTACCTCCATTTATAATCGATTTTAATTGATTTAGAGTTGCTAAGAAGATAGCCTTAGCATTAAAATTAATTTTGCATTTGATATTTTGATGTTGACAATTATTTATTTAAAATAACTATATAGGTACTCATATCATATCATATCTCTACCTGAGGGGGTAAAATCAGTACGCTCTAATATGATCAGGGGGCTAATTGTCTAATTTAAAAAACCTATCGCAATCGCTTTCATTTGACAGATGGATGTTACATACTGCTGCATTTCTTTGGTAAGTTTTTATTTGTGTCAAAAAGAAATTTCAATGGATTACATCCTGAAAGCGATTGCGATAGATTTTAAAGTTAGACAATAGAAAGGCTGGTAGGTACTAGGTAACCTAATTAATTTATGAGCATAGGTACCTACCTATGTAGGTACTTAGGTATAAAAGTACGTACCTACATCGCACTCGTCTTTTAAGGGAAACCATCTTCAACCAAATCTTTAATGAAATAATCATTTACAGAATACAACCATAGAGTGTGGAAAAACTGCGAGAGAAATTGTTAATACATAATTAAAAAGATAAAGTTACTCACTTAAAATAATTAACGATTTAAGTATAAAAGACGTATGACAACTGCCAAAAACTGTTTAATAAATAAGACAACTACCATAAGAAGTTATATTTATTCTTATGCAACTACCTAAGGAATAAGGATAAACAGACTACCTACCTATTTCTTGATGCATTATGGAATAGAAAATACGGGACCTATCAACTCATGTCCATCAGCCATTTTAATGTCCCCACTGCTGGGGTACAGGCCTTCGTTATGGGTGGATAAGGAGGACGGGCCATAACCGGTGGGTTGACGCGGTGACGCGGGCCCAATGCGGATTGGTGGGTGTTAAAGACTGCAAATGCAACCGGGACCTACGGCTTAACGTGCCTTCCGAAGCACGGAGGAGCTCGAGATTATAAATTTTTGGTCACCCATCCCATTATCGACCCTTGCGAAAGTTGCTTAATCTTCGCAAAAATAAATAAAACAAAAGCAATCGCCGGGCCAGGCGCTAAACCACTGAGCCACCGAGCTCCTCCTATCAACTCATATACATCGTCAAAGTTAGTGTCCCCTAAATGTAAAAAATGACGCACTTCATTCAGTTCTTCTAATTATATTGACGAATAAAAACCACACTTTCTTTGGAATGAAAGAAACGTTGAAAATTCCATTGGATTGGCCGGGTTAGCTTATAAGTAAGTGAAAAGCGCACACGTTTTGATGAAAACGCGAAAAGAAAGTTGTTTTGTAATGTAAAAAGTAGTTTTTACATTACAAAACAACTTTTTCATTTCATTAGGTACCTACATTACAAAACAATTTCTGTAACCAGCCTACTTATTGTCTAATTTTCAAAATCTATCGCAATTGCTTTCATTTGAAAGATGGATGTGACACATTGCTGCATTTCTTTGATAAGTTTTTATTTGTGCCAAAAAGAAGCATCAATGTATCACATCCTGAAAGCGATTGCGATAGATTTTGAAATTAGACAATTAGCCCCCAGTTATAAAAACAAATGAAGTAATGTTACGCCCTGGCTGGCGTCGCATGCAAACTTCTTGCATTGACTTTGTGTTTAAAAAGCTACAGACGAAAAATATTTCGTATTTGAATATTCGAACAGCCGATCCCCGCTTATGTTTTGTCCTGGGGTCCATTCGAGAACACGCTTTGTAAAACGTAGTGATTTACATGCGCTGGCAACAGCTATAATATTATATTCTCGAAAATAAACGCATAAAAGAATCTGTTGTTTTAGCTTCGTAGACGCCTCAGCCCTCTTAGTACTCGTACTTACAAGAAATATAGATAGTTATTACCTATTTACCTAATTCATGTATTCTGTGCTAATTCTAAATAGGTAATTAGGTACCTACCTGAGAAAAACTTTTTCTAGATTGTTTCGAAAGTTCTAACCTTAATTACCGAAAAATGATTCTTGATTGTAATATAATAATTTTCATGCTATTTTCATCAGTTTGCTTATGGCGTGGTTATTTGCCCTACATTCTAGTCTAGGCTTATTCAGTACTTCTTCGACTCTTTTGAGTCAAATAATTGATATTTGAACTAAGGTATTCTCGATCTGCGGTGTTTACTCTAAAACGCACCAATTAAGGTGCGCCAACACTACGAACGACCCTATTTCTGTTCCGTTATTTATGTGTTAAATATAGTTTTTTCAAACCCTACGAGTGCACTTTAATTAGGTTTTAAGAAGACGTTGTCAAGGACCTTTGATTTAAAGTTAAATCGAATTCCTGGAACTACGAGACTAAAATACTTTGATTTGAATTCACGTAGGTTTCATTTTGTTAGTAAAGTAAAAATCCAGCCAATTTTACTTCTGTACTATGTAATCTTATGTATAATATTACTTATGTCACCCTATTCTATGCCAAAATATTATAGGTAGGTATTATAACTTTAAAAAAATCCAGCATAACCGGCTTTAATATTTTAAGTTACATTGATTTTATTCCAAGTACATTAACGATTAAACTACGGGTAGAAGTGGTAGGGGTAGGCGTTCGCAGGAGTCTTTAAGCACAAACTTGTCCAATTTCGTCCATTGAGACCGACTAAGTAGTTAAGCACATACTAAGTTATTGTGAAAGAAAGTAGGTACCTGCATAAGAATAAATAAAACTGCCTAGAACGGACACTCCCGCTGCGAAAGGGCTCAAAGTCACGATATTAGCATACACGTTAAACGGGATACTCAGTCGGGCTATCATATCATACTGGCGTCGCCGGCCGCACGTGCGTTTGCCTGTTTGTGCGTTCCGTACGTGTGTGTGTTTTAGAAGTACATTTTTGTTCAAAATTTAGTTTAATTTCCATACTAAATGTTTATTTACTTTATTATACAAACTTAGGAGTAGGTAAGTACTTACCAGTGGCGAGGGGTCGAAATATCGCGAAGGTAAGCCGCAAAAAAAACCACCGCGTGCTGCAAGCTTCAAGCGTTTCTTCAGAAGTTAGGCCCTCACTTTCACCATTCAAAAAAGCACTGATAAGATAGTGACAGTGTCTAGCCCGTGCTATTTCATACTGAGTTGGAATCAGAAAATAATAAACATGGAAAACAAATAATTTTATTGAGTTTGCAACTGCCTGTCATCCACGTATATTTTTCGTACAAAGATGTAGGTTTGATATTGAAAATGTTTAAAAAACCCGTCTTGCTAACGTAACTATAACTTCGTAACTAAGTTTGGAAAATAAAGTTTTACCGGTAAGTAAGTAGACACGTAAACAACATTCCATATGAATTAAAGCCATTATGGCAAATAAAACTTACCGCAATGAACAAATCGGTATAAGATAAACACAGTAAAATAAACAAAACTTGCGAAAAGTATCGATTTTCACTCACTAATTCACTATTTTGCAAAAAACTAATCACTTTTCAAACACGCACATAAACAATAATAATGGCGGACAGGTACTAATTATTATTTATTAATCACTCGAATGTCATTTCGTTTCATTCGCGTCATATTCGCGTATACTCGTAATAGACAGAGAAGGGAAACGTAAAATCGCTTGAAATAGAAAGAAATGGAAAAATACAACCCGGTGGTGCATCGGGTTATTTTAGCCGAAAGGCGGGCGTGCGTGTGAATGAGACAGAGTAATAACAATGTTACGGTTACCATGGCAACGCACGCCAGACGCAGTGCGAACATGAAGCCAAAAATAAGCGGCTTAACTCGTCGAACTTTGCTATGGAAATAATTGTAGGCGCTTTGAAATAATGATACAATAATACTGTCCATGTATTTCTCCTCACAATCTTTTGACAATAATTAATGATATGTTATAATCTGCATGGTGGATCGGTGGTGGGTACTGGGGTAGTTCAGGGATTTCTCAAAGGGAAGCCGATGGTAATCGGCTTGTATGGACTCTTCGCCACTGGTACTTACCCAGAAAAAGTGAATATTTTATTTTTGTTTCTACTAACTAGAATAAAATAATGATTTCAAACTAAAGAGTAAAGAAAAACTCATATTTTAGCGGTATTATATTTTGGTGAACATGGCGTAACATATTCAGACCAAAATGGCAAAATATTTGTGTGATTAATATGATTTATGATTATTTAATTCGAATTATATATTTAAGCTTAGTGAGTAATCAAAATGTAGTGTAAAAATGTAAAGTAATCCATTACGAGTACGTAAATTAACGGAAGTGTATTTGGTTTTGCAACAAAGTTTATTAGTCAAATTTATACAGGTAATTAAACTCATTTATTAGCGTAATACATTTCAATAATTCTTACTATCCATTTTAAAATGTGTTATCCATAGTTTCTTGGAAATTCATGATTTACAGTTGATGTTTAAACAATTAGAATGTGATGTTGACTAATTTGACTATGGGCTGTAATGGCGGGAGGCGGTTTCAATTCCCGCCAATAACGAATGAATAAAAGTGAAATCTAAATAGGGTAACAGCCCAGTCTGATATTGTGATTCGTCGAATTAAAAGATAAGTATTGAATATCTGTGCTAGTTATTTGGTTTATTGTAGAATAATGGGTTATAATTAAAAGGTCTAGGACGTTTTATCTTGTTTAGAATTGTGTGTTCTTTATGATTAATGTGTTTAAATTAAAATGTGTTGTTTTTGGCAATTAATGCGATGTCGGTAAGAATGTTCATGCTGAACAATGAGATCTGATGTGCTGTTTTATTAGTGTTACAGTTTAAAATGATTGAAGTCACGTTTAATTGTTTGTTGATTAGGATTAATGTGATGTTTGATTGGGAATTAATTGAATATTATTTAGTGTCATTGTTCACTTTGAATTATGAGGTCGTTTATTATGATTAATGTATTGTTTTATTGACGATTAATTGAATATTGGTTAGTATCGTTGTTCACTTTGAATAATAAGGCCTCATGCGTAGTTTCATTAGAAATACAGTTTTAAGTGTTAGTTATTACAAAAGTTAGGTTAAAATATAGTGAATATCAAGGTTAATTATGTTGTTTTTATGTTTCATCTTATAATTCATGCTTAGTGTTGGTTATCTAAATATATCCAAGTCTAAACAATGATGGAGTGCTTTTAATTATGTGAGCCTAACCCCTCTATCTTCAACAATTTAGACGTCAGCAATATTTAACAGTAAGCAATCCTGGCAACACACCTGGACGACAGCGGGGCGTAGCGACGTGAAGGGGGAAGTAGTTATATAAATGGCGGCATTTGGGACTCGGACAAAGAATATTCCGTTCTAGTCAGTTTTATTTATTCTTATGGTACCTGCTCGATCGGAATAGGTACTTCAGTCCTGTATTAAGTTTGAATTCAGTTTAGAAATATTATTCCTATCACATTCCATTTTCTCAATACAAATAATCATGAAATAATCTTTAAACAATTTCATGCGAGCCGTTATGAAGGCGAGCTTTGAAGATAAAAATATGGATAAACAAAACATGCAATACATAAGACAGATATATTTAATAATAATAGTATACAAATAATTAAAAATAAATAAATAAATTAATGCTTGGACAATTTCACACAGCGCCATCTAGCCCCAAACTAAGCAAAGCCTGTAATATGGGTGCTAGACAACTGATATTTATATACTTTTTAAATACTTATATACCTCTTGCGTGATAGGCGGCATGTTGACCACTGCACCACTCAGGTTGTCAAAAAATTAAAAAACGTCTTTAAAAGCTTCGAATACTAGTAACAAAAACGTGTTAAAAGGTACCGATTTAAGCATTCATTAATAGGTATCTTATTTTTTCGGTAATTAAAATCATTTTTATAATTTTTGCTCTATATTGCACTCCTTAACAATGCATATAATAAGTTAAAAAACAAATATGAGGCGTATTGTTATTTGTTACAGCTAAACCTTTCGTGAATAATGCCTCTGACAAGTAAATTTGTAAAATTCCGCTTAAACAGATTATCTTCGTATCAAAAAAACTGATCACATCTTATTTTTTTCTTTCTAGCCTGCTCTATAATTTAAGAATTTTGCTTCCTAAAACTAAAGCTTACATCGATAGTAATGCTTTCAATCTTTAGATTTCGTCTCTGTAAAAACGCTAATTTCTTTTGAAAAAAAAAGCATATACAGTCGGAAAGTGTTAAGATATGTTTAGTTTAGTAAACTAGTTTAGTCGAGTGACTACTGCACTGAGTTTAGTTGTCTCTAGAAAAATGCACATATTATTATGTGTGTGTAACATGTATGGGGTTAACGTAATAAGTTTCGCCGTTTTCGCCTTTCGCTAAGCACACAAAGGCGTGTTATGGCTTTTACCCTCGTAAAGAAAAAAGTTCGCTTTTCTGGGGCCCTATTTCTGAACGGCCTTGCTCTAGACTACTATGCTGTCCTTAGCTTAGAGCAACGCGGCTTCCGTCCGGAACGGAAGTCGCGTAATTATTAAATAATAAAAATATGTTTTATTTTCTCCACAATTACAATGTTTAATGCACCAAAACAGTACAATATCTATTCTGTGCCAAAACTCTCCCCCCCGTTCTTGTCACAGTTGGTCACATTTATGTTTTTGATCAAAATGTCTCGCGCGCACAACACAAAAAGCTTGTAACTTCGTGAGTTTTTAAGGTAGCATTATATTTTTTTTATACTGATTCTGAAAATGAAAATATGTGACCCGTGTTTCGGCTTTTGTATTTACAAAAAATAATGTTGTATATTGGTGTTGTTGAGGAGCTCGGTGGCGCAGGGGTTTAGCGCCTGGCCCAGCGATTGCGGAGGTTAAGCAACCTTCGCAAGGGTCGGTCATGGGATGGGTGACCAAAAGTGTATTATCTCGAGCTCCTCCGTGCTTCAGAAGGCACGTTAACCCGTTGGTCCCGGCTGCATTTGCAGTCGTTAACACCCACCAATCCGCATTGGGCCTATTGGTGGGTTATGGCCCGTCCTCCTTATCGACCCATAAGAAAGGCCTGTGCCCCAGCAGTGGGGACATTTAAATGGCAGATGGACAATGTTGTATAAAGTATTGCTACGAAAGCTACAGGGTGCTACGGGCGCTACGGGCGCTACGGCTCTACGAGCTACAAATCGTATACGGCTACGAAACTCGCTCTCTTGATCCTCTAACTCCATACCAGGGGTGGCCAAACTTATGACTTGTGAGGTCTACTTGTCTTTCTTGCGGTCGACTGCAAGGGTTGTTAGATATGAAATTTTGTTTTTTCCTATTTTTCTATTCAGTTTATTTAACTATCGCGGGATACCTAAATCGCCTTCAGGGTTGACCGGCAGACCGCGGTCGACCTTTTGCCCATCCCTGCTCTATACTGTAGATATCTTGCTTACTAATGTTACTGTCTTCGTGTAACTAATTAGGTATATTTTTATACGCAAAACAATAAATAATAAACTACCTGTTTACATTTTAAAATAATTAAAAATAGCGTTAAGCACCTAGTAGTTTCCATCTTCCACCCACTGTGTATATATTTTGATGTTTAATTTTCAAGGCAAAAAAATTTGAATTTAATCACTAAATGAGATCCTAGAAACTCATAGAAAACGCTTTTTAGTTTTATAGCTTACCTATCTAATACTTCTTTTGTTGTATTTGCGTTTGATTTAGAAACACAAATGATCAATAATTTAAATAGAAACAGTGAAGTAACTTCTTAAGGGGCCATAATAGGAAAACATGGTTTGCGCGGGCCATATTTTTATATAGAAAACGCAAAGTTGTAGCCACAAAAAAAAACCATACGACAAGCTAAAGAGATTACCGAGCTGTTACAAGTATTAAATTGCGTATGAACCTCACAGATGATTGTAAAAAACATATCAGAATTTCATCAAAAGCGCTTGTCGCGGGTCAAATTTTGGCGTAAATAATAGCGAAAACGTATTGAATTCTACGTCAAAATACACTTTAATGTACTGTACAGTTGCTCCATTTGCGTTGCTTATTTTCCATACTCTTTACACGTAAAGAAAAAGGCAGAGACAAATGATTTCGCATAACCGAGCCTTAAATAAAATTCAAATTACTTAAGTAAAGACATTGATTGATGTCATATTAAATGGTTAAAATGAGAATTTCAGCTAAAGAAGACGACACAAGTCACTTAGACAACGACTCATTTGAAATTTAGGGAAGCAAAATTAACTCCAAAGTTTCAAGTCCTGCATAAAGTGGAGGGTACATTGGGAGCGAAACGAAGTCGTTTCACTTCGCTGATGTTGCTACCGCGTCTTTTCACTTCATTTCGTTCCCTTCTTCCCCACGACACTACCAAGGCGCACTACTGGTAGTGTCGCGGGTAATTTTTTTTCCCTGTCGTAAGTAAATGAAACATTCCATACAAATGCATTCCCCACGACACTACCAATTTATTTTCCTTTTTTCGTTCGATGGCAGATTCTGGAATTTCGTGACAACAATACATGTAAACACATAACTAAATCTCTATTTATATCGGTTTATTAAGCACAAATCCAACTGGAACTTAAAATAATTAAAATCAAAAATTATCGTCTTTAAATTACATTACCAAAGTACCAGGGTAGCATAGATTTAGAGGAGAGGAGGTGAGGTTAATAAGGTTGTATGTAAATACGTTGATTTTTGTGCTAAATAAACCGATCTAAATAGAGATTTACTTGGTGGTACTTAACACGTATTGTATTATGAAAATAATAAAAAAATAAAAGCGATAAAAATACAGAAGTTAACCTTCCTTATGTTTATGAGATCCTAGTACTTTGGTGAAATACAGATTTATATATTTATATATTGTCACGAAAAAAAAAATTGGGAGTGTCGTCGGGAATACATATGTATGGAATTTTTCATTTACCTACGACACTACTGGGCCGGTAGTGTAGAAGGGAAAAAAATACCCACGACACTACCAGTAGTGCGCCTTAATAGTGTCGTGGGGAAGAAGGGCTTTCGTTTCATTTCGCTCCCAGTGTAGCCTGCACCTAATTTAACCCGAGTTATGCTTTTTCAAGTCTTATTATAATGTTGTTAATTTCAATAATATTATTTGACAAGAGCGGATTTACTACCTACAAAGTATTTGGATCTTTCTGCGAAAAAAGGCTCATTGTTCTTCGATAAAGAACGAAAGTTTTATAACACATATTTAATTTTATTTACGTTAATTATTAAATTTTTTACATAATAAAAAATATTTCATTTGTTTATTTTTATCCAGTGCCCGTAGCACGTTGGTCCTATACAATGTGTTACAAAATAACCCCTAATACCGAATATGGTAGATAGGGAGTAGAGACCATCAAACTAAACTGCGACCAACTCTTAAATCTCGAAAAAAAAAATCAGCTGTAACATATTTTTTTATTTTATTTATTAATTTTTGTATGAAACAGCTGTTCCAGCGTTTTCAGAGTTGGTCTTTTAGTAAAAGTTGTTTAGTTTGATAGTCCCTATCTACCATATTAAGGAGATAGATTATATAACATATAAGGAGAGAAAAAAAACGCGCGTAAAAAATCTATAGAATAATTTTCTATGAGAGAGGCGAACTCCTTATGAAAGTAGAAAGTATTGCTACGATATTTGCTACGAGAGCTTTCCGACATGCTACAAATGGTCTACGGCTACGAAAAGTAGCTCTCTTTTTAGATAGGCAGCTGTTGCTCTTGTTTACTTGGACAAAAGACTCTCTTCGTGTACCTAATTATATTTTTTACACGACTGCCCAAAAAAGGCACACAGGCAAAGGAAAGTATTGTGTTCAGTATTCATGTGTAGGGCTTCAAAGTCGGTAACTTTTAGAGATTTTCCAAAATTTGACAAAACTTCAAAATTTTTTCGCCGTCTTGGTTCGAGAATTTCCCAATAACTTTTTTATGACCTTGCTATTTAAGAAACGGAAAAAAATTTATACTTACCTACTTAATAAGTATCTTTAAAATGGTAATGTACTTTACCTTTCTTTAAGCAAACAAGATCGTGGTAAATAGGTATACTACGATACGATGTTTGCTTTCTTTTCATATATTTTTTGAGCAAAACTAAAACCTAAAGCATGTAGGCACACTCTGCATATTTCTTTGGGGAATCATTGAGTATTATGTTATCCTATAAAATATTTTAAAGGATAAAAGCGACTACCCCGTGTCGTGACTTTGACGATATTGTTCGATAAGTAGGTAGGTGTACAGGATAATACTCGTAAGCGGTAAGGGATTTTATTCTATTAACTAGGTACTTAAAGATATCATAATAACTTGAAATTGTCGCCCTTTCTACTGTTATTATTAAATAAAACTAATGTGTTACTTACTTCGACCCTTCTCTTTAATTTTCTTTCTTGTACCCTACGTCAAAGACCTTGACTCTTGTACCTAAATAAAACATACGTATTTTATATTTTAGGGTATCTAATAAAGTAGTTTGGTATGATGACCACAACACGCACACTTTGTGGTCTTTCTGTGATTACCAAACGCGTTATGGGCGTGCGTTGTTGATTTTTTACACGACTGCCCAAAAAAGGAGTGTATTGTGTTCAGGATTCATGTATGTTTGTGGGTATGTGAGTTTTTATTATTCCACCATAACTTCTAAATGCATTAACGGATTTGGATGTGGTATCGTTAGAATCCTTACATCATTCCGAGTGACACTGGCTATATTTTTTTGTGAAAAAAGTCAATATGGCGACTGTACGAAGCCATTTTCAAAGATGAAAACAATATTTTTTTCTTCAATTATTACAATATGGACATCAAATGAAAGGCCTTAATGAGTACATTCCAAAACTATATAATTTGTCTCTAAAATGTGTGAAATAAAAAATAAAAACACGACTGCCCTGGCAAAAACGAACTAAAAAGTTAAATAACAAGTGTCATTGCAGTCCCAAAGAGGTCCCCCGACTGCAATGACACTTGTTATTTAACTTTTTAGTTCGTTTTTAGCAGGGCAGTCGTGTTTTTAATTTTTTTTTTAATTTATTTATTTTTTGCCAGTGACCACAAAGCGTTGTCAGCGTTTTTTCGCTCATTAAGCGATTTCGGTCTTTGACCCTACCCTACACATACCAAAAGTAAATTGGAAACAAGCTCAAGTTATTTCAATTGGCTTCTCTTTTTACTAATTACATAGATTTTAATTAAATTACTGAGGAGGAAGTCTTATTACAAAAAACAATTACTTTTTAATGTTATGGTTTTAAGCGGCATTTTGTTTATTGGCTGAGCCTTTGGGGGGCCATTAAATATTATTATAACTACATAGACACAAAGTTTATAGTCTGTGTCCGTTTTTTTGTGATACCTAAGTACCTACTCAAATGTTTTTTTTACAAAAAATCCAGAAGTTTGTTCTATTCCTGGCATTACCGAAAGAAAACTCCTACGTGTGGTCATGGGTCTAATATTCTGAAAAAAAAATGGTTAAATAAAAAAAAAACTTTTTGAATCAACCGATGGCCTACTGTTTTGTGTTTGTTTTGCTATCTAGTTTTACTACACAAACCGACATTGCATGTGGGTTCACCCCGCCATGGACCAGTTCGTTGCATGGACCAAGCATAATCAGGCAGGAGGCCCGTTCAAGCTTGTGTGTAATACAAGGTACTTACCTAGTTGGTTTTTTTTTTCAATGTCGCTTAAAATGAGGATTTTTTAAACAGCTAAAAATGCGGTCTTGAGACTGGAAACGCTACTAAATATCTCACAGCTTTGTACGGCGATAGAGACTATACTAGAAGTGTCGTATTATTTCATGAGGTTGGAAAATGATAGTACGATGGCCACACTGAAAGTTTTACGCTTATAAATTCTTATAAAATCTTATAAATCCTTACAAATATTATAAATGCGAAAGTCCGTTTGTTTGTTTGTTTGTTAGGCCTTCACGTCTCAACTACTGAACCGATCGTCATGAAATTTTGCATACACGTTGTTAGGGGTACAGAGAAGGACATAGGGTACCATTCATCCCGAAAAAAAGTATTGTTCCCGAGGGATAGCAAAAAACTTTCCACGCAGACGAAGTCGCGGGCGGCAGCTAGTAAAACAATATATATGAAAACTTATGCAGGGTGGATTTTTGAGACGGCACATTAAGGGCAGGTACCTTAACCGTTACAGTTACAGGAAAACATTCCTGAGAGACCTTCCATAACTTTTTGAAATATTCTGATCTAGTTCTGATCGAGTTCTAGTATGAGTACTAGAACGACGGAAGTTGCCAAAAACTTTTCCCATACATTTTGTACGGAAAAACGATAAATCAAGTCGAAATATTTTTTGATGCCAAACAAAACTGAAATTTGAGTACAGAAACTACTTTTTTGATTTAATGTTGTAAAAGACTGTGCCTGCGTGTGAAGCCGGTGTTGTGACTTAGGCACTACAGTTTCTGTACCTACTCAAATTTCAGTTGGCCTTAAGAGCATTTTGATCACAGTAAGAAATAGGATCGTTTTTCAATAAAAAATATTTCGAGTTAATTTATCGTTTTTCCGTACAAAATGTATGGGAATTTTTTTTGCCGATTTCTGTCGTTTCTAGTACTCATGCCTTAAATGGTCTAATAGAGTCTTTTGATCCCCACATGAAATAGGATCGATTGGCATAAAAAAAAATTTTGGTATTTTAGCATCTAACGGTAACTTTTACCCAAAATCTGTGAATGCAGATCAGAATATTTCAAACAGTTTTGGAAGTTCTACAAGGAACGTTTTCCTGTAACTATAACGGTTAAGGTACCTGCCCTTAATGTGCCGTCTCAAAAATCCACTCTGTATATTAATTGCGTGTCACAGTACATAATCTACATTTTAAAACATTTTTAATTTGTTCAAACTGTTACTTTTATAACATAAGCATCATTTGTCTGAGGGCATGTTTTTCATTCGCTGTCACGGCTTTCTCTGGCCCCTTAAATGTGAAATTTCTAATCGTATCTCAAAGTTCTAGATTGATAATGAAATTGTAAAATGTAAAGTCTTAAATTAATGTAGAATGGATCATGAAATCCAAATTTTCAGAGAAAATGACTTTGTCCTCATCGCGGTATGCACTGAAAAATTGTCATAGGTCACTTCTTTGTCGTTTTTCCTTTTTTAACGACAGTTGGGAACCAAATAGTAGTGACACATCATTAACTGTGTTTTGTAATTCAAGTAGGTAAGTTATTTCAGAAAGAACCCGTAAGGGAGAAAAATTATGCAGTCAAATTCTTGCCCACGACTCTCGTCAGTCTAATTTTGCCGGTTTAATTTCATAAATCGCTTCCAGTGAGTTGTTATCCCTATTATCCTACGGGTTTTCCCGCGATATAAGCAGGTTGGGGCGGAGGTGCGTGCAGTCGCGACACCCCGAATACTGCACTAAGCGTAGTCAGTCATAAGTCGCTTCCAGTGACTAGTTATCCCAACCATCCCACGGGTTTTCCCGCGATATAAGCAGGTTGGGGCGGAGGCCGCGTGCAGTCGCGACACCCCTGACACTCGGCGCACACCTCGCATGATCCCGGGACTACACAAGTAAGGACTTTAAGGTAACGAATTTGATAATTACTTTACGAATCTTGTGTTTTTTTCTTATATAAATAGAAAAAAAAATAGAGTTGCAAAATAAGTTAAGTTAAAGAAAATAAGTACTTACCAACTTACTTTTAAATGATTTTAGAAAAACCTTTTCGAATTTAAAAAAAATATTAAAAGTTTCAGGTTTGAAACCTGTCGCAGTTCCTATTATCTAAATTAAAAATACTATTACAATAAAATATTTGGTATAATATAAAAACAATGTAATAGATATTTTAGGCTTCTAATGTAAGTATTATTTTTAGAGTACCTACTATTAGATATATCATCGGTGAAAGATATATCTTATTAGATACTATGTAACAAAATCCTTTATTTTTTTTCAATTACTTGAAACGACGTTTTTGTACGTGAAGCATGATGCTCTCGTCTTTTACACATATTGCCATATATACACATACTATCTTTTCAAATTTATATTAATTTTGTTCCCTTAACTTAATCGTACCCATAAACTTAGAAAAATTTTCGCTGCGCTCAAGAAGACCAACAGAGCGTGGAAAAGAGTAGTTAACATCATACGGACACGGTCTATGTAAAAAAGAGACAAATAGGATCAAGTGACATGTGCCAATATTTTTTACAGTAAGAGCCCCTAGCGTCCCGCCTAGCAAATGAGCAATCACAGATTGTTTAAAATATTTGTTAATCTTATTTAGAATTTAAAATAAAGGTATCGTGGAGACATGGTGTCTTGTGCTCTAATTAATTGTGATGTGACACAAAGAAATAATCCAAGTAATCACACTTTTCACAGGTAAATAAGATATTGCCACGCACATTTCTCTAAAACCAAATTTCGCTACATTTATTCGTTTATCGACGAAGAAAACAGTATCGAACATAGTTTATTAATTTCGTTTGCCATATTTGGTCATATTTTATGTATCCAAGTAATTTTTTTCATATCTCATATAAAATGTATGCATTCGTTTTTCGGATCACCTGTTTAATGACATTGTTGTTCTTTGACATTCTATTTCTATGATCGTACCTATTGGGATGGCCATAGATGGTAGCGTGGATTTGATTCTTGGTTACGGTAACTGTCTTGGTCGTGCTGAACTTTGAAAAAACAATACCAGATGTTTTCTGGTTATTAAATTTGACAGATAAGTTCTTACAAAATGCGCCGCAGTTTTTATATACAGATTTTAGAAAAAAATAAAATAGTAATAATTAAACGTCTTTATAAACTCAATCAATTCATGCAATTAAATTATTAGACGGTTACATTAGGTATCTAATTAAGGCTATATAATATCCGAATTTCAAGGAATTTAGCGTTTTTCCAAAGAAGTTATCTAAAGACTGAAATCATTATTATTGATGTAAACTTTAGTTTTAGGAAGCAAAATTCTTAAATTAGTGCCATATAGAGAGAAAAACATAGTAAATTATCAGGTATTTTAAAACGAAGACAATCTGTTCAAGTGGAATTTCAAATTTGTTTGTCAGAGGTATTTTTCACAAAAGTTTCAGCTGTAACAAATAAGAATACGACTCATTTTTATTTTTTCACTTATTGTTTTTATTGTCAAGGAGTGCACTATAGAGAAAAAAATCAACAAATGTCATACAGAAAATAAAATATTAAAAAATGCTTAAATCGGCACACTTTGACATGTTTTTTACTGTTATTTAAAGATTCTAAAGTATTTTTTTATTTTTTTTAATAATGAGGTATTTGTCTAATCTAATGTATTGCGTAAGTTCGCCCTCATTACGGCTCGTACAGAGTTGTTTTGATCATTGGTATAGAAAATTAAAAAATGGAAAGTGATCCGAATATACAGTCTGTAAGTATATTTGCTTATTTGCTTCTTAGAATGAAAATGACATAAATTGGACAAAGTAGGTACATTATAGCACATGTTAAGGGCCCTATCACATTTTTTCGTCGAAATTTCGATTTTGACGGATTTTAGCGCTACAACCTAGAGAAACCTTTGGGTCTACTAAATACATTTATATGTATTCGCGACAAAAAGTAATATGATGATACACTGGAAAGTTAAAGGGTTAGAAAGGAAAATTAAAGTTGGTGAACGATTTCTTAGAGTCAACTTTGAACATACACAGAAAGAAAAACAAGTACAAACAACAAATAAAAGTGTGAAATTTGATTTTCGTATGAAGTAAAGATTATTCTAATATAAATTTTACGTAATAATAATTATGTATCTAGGAGAAATTCACAGTTAATTCTGAGCGTTTTTAGTAGTTTTATGGTTTTTGATTGGGATTTTTTTTTCACATATTCCATACATAATTTCAAAATTCCGAGGCCGCTATGATCTATTCGACTATATAAAAGATAATATTCAATTTTTTTTATTCGTTTAGCACAGTAGTTCAATCCATGACCCCAAAAAAGTGCCTTCGCGCATTTTATGAAAATCTTTCTCTGCAATTTCGGGTTTAATTATAAAGTTAAGCAAATTTTTCAAAAAAGCGAGGCCGCTATGATCTATACCAATAGCTGTTCTACATTATTCAATAAGTCAAAACTGTTAATGTATTGTAGTTTCTGAGATTGAGAGCCCCAAAACTGGCCATTTTACGCAAAAATCACAGTCGAAACGTGATATGCCTCTTAAGCGAAAGCGAAAAAGGCGAAACTGGCCAAATTTAGCTTTATTTCAAATTAACCTGCCTACTTGCTAATTAATCTACCTAACATACGCCTACGCTTAGTTGCGGTACGGTGTGATGCGGGTACTAGTATAAGCAGAGCCGGATTAACCCTGTCAGGGGCCCTAGGCAATGTTACTATCGGGGCCCCTTTGCTATACCCTTTTTTACGGACGCGCATCGCGATTTTTAGTCAGTTTTATCTACTAACCTTGTTTATAGGAAATAAAAGGGCCGCACAGCGCAATTCTTAGTTTCATCCACTAGTCAAATCTTGCTTGTTTATAGTAAAAATAACAGTCGCGCAGCTCGATTTTTAGTCAGTTTCATTCACTTATCTTGTATATTATATTAATAAAAAGGATAAATCAAAGTAAAAAACACCTAAAACAAAAATATGACCTTTGGTTGATTTGAACATGGTGTTCACCGATCGTAAGTAGGTAGTGTGATCCGCTACGCTACTGGGTCTTTAAATCAAGTGTCGAATTTTATCATAATATTGTATTCGTACCATGACCATTCTCAAAACATTTTCATTTTTTTTAAACTATTTTGTTTTAAATTACTTTATACTGGGTATAAAGTAATTTAAAACAAAATAGTATTTAAAAAGACTACCTTCATTGTTCTCTGTCTTCTTTATTTACATTTTAATTTATTTTGAATATTCTATAAGTACGACTGCAGATACATCTTTTGGCAAATTTGAAGACTTGGTTGTGAAAGTTGATGGTTAAATACAGAGATGACGCTACTCTTTAAGACCGTGTGAATGACTTTTCACTAAATTTTAACTTAAAATTAAGTTGCCCATTTAGTTATCACTTAATCGCTTGACCCATGTAAATAAAGTGTTTTCGTATGAGATTAATATGATAGTAATTACTTATTTTATTCCAATGGTAACACATGTATGTCGCCGTCGAGATAGCCATGTCGCGTAGCATCACCGTCGCATAGCAACGGTGATTTTCTCGCAGTGTAAAGTTGTGCTACGAAAAGTGACAAACGTTTGTCGAGTCGCGAGAAACCTTTGTCGAGTCACGGTCTATGTCACTTTATTATAAGTTGTGCTAGCCGTGCAGGACGGGACTGGACTATTAGTACCATAAAAACACGCTACAGAAAAGAACGCACCCAACAGTTCGGGGATTCCCCCAACGTGAATGACGTCCAGTACTCACTGACCGACCGCCGCCGGCTATGTTCCGTCCGAATTATTGTTATTTAAGTACTCGATATTAGATGTTCTGTATGTATAAAGTATTGCGTCATAAAATGCCATGCGTCGAAAAAAGCAATAATATTGTTATTGAAAAAGGGTATATATTCGTTCGATGAAAAAGGTTTTTTTTCTTGGTGCGTGAACGGGGCCTCTGGTGGAGTCGGGGCCCTTGGCAATTGCCTACTCTGCCTTATGGCTAATCCGGCTCAGCTAGGTGATTGTGTAAAGTCAATCGTATTCATTTGACAGTTCATATTGTATCATATTAAATGTCATCGCATACAAATTGCAGCGTGTTATTTTAGAATCATTTAGTTTGGATTTATTGGATTTTTTAATCTCAACATTTCGCCACCTTTCCAGGGGCCGTGGTCAGGGGATGACTTAATTCTAAAATATTACACCTGAATTAATAATATTCTCATACTTACCCGTTGTAATCCGTAAAAGTGTTTTATTTCTAATGAACTGTACGCGTAGAATATTCTTAGAAGTTATTATTAGTTTTCACTCTTTATATACTTTATATAACTAAATAATTTAGGTAAGTAAAACAAAGGGACGGGTGATGTTTAGATAAGTTTCTATTCTGATTCAAATAATTGTTTTAATGTGTTGTGATTGTGAATGCTAGGATGTTTAGATTTTAAGTTTTAGTTTATGGTACGTATACTAACTTTTCTTCTTTTTTAAAAACTTACAATAACTAGCGGCTGCCTGCGGTTTCACCCGCGTGGTTCCCGTTCCTGTGGAAATATCGGGATAAAAAGTATCCTATGTTTTAATCTAGGCTATCTACTATCTGTGTACTAAATTCCAACCAATTCCAATTAGTAGTTTTTGCGTGATTGAGGAACAAACATTCAAACATCCAAACCCACAAACTTTCACATTTATAATATTAGTAGTAATATAATATTAATAATATTCTCGGAGCCCCCTCTAAATTGCTGTGTCCTGTCATAAGAATAAATATGGTCCAGTGTCCGAAAAGGGCGACTAAGTGTTGTTCTTTTTTATGTATGTAAAACACCTATATTATGTAAGTACCTACAATAAGTTCGCGATAAAAAAATATTTGTACTTATACTTCCCAACCAACATTTTGGCGCTAATTTCCACCTTTCTTAACGTTTCTACTGGTTTAATGGGTGTATAAAAGCGTCCAGTAAAACTTTTGTTTGTTCAATGGTCATGACTATAACTAAATAACTCATCAAGATGAGTAACGGTAGCAAGAAGACATAATATGACTTAGGTAGGTATTAAAGAGAAAAGCTGAACCATATTAACACTAGGCATGTAACTTCAAGTAACAATAAGTACCTAAGGTAATAGTAAGGTTTCTAGTAAATCTCACTATTTCCAAGTGTTCTTAAAGAGTGCTAAGTAAATGTTTTATACCACTTAACTAAGCTAGGAAACGTAATATTACTTAAGGAGGTATAAACGGTATAGTCGGAACCATCATAGCACCTGCTGTTATAAATTCAAGTATCAGAAAATACTTAAAGTAATATTATAGTTTCTTATAACTTTTTCTACCGACAAGAGCTCTTGAAAGTAATTAGATAATTTTATTTATCACCTAAGTTTATATAAAAGTATTAATCGCAACCTATTTACAGCTACTTAATTTAGTAATCAGTAACCCCTATATATGATAGCAATTGGTATTATGGAGTTACTTTTAGAGCCCTAATCGTTAGAGCGGAGTTCAAATTTACTTTTATGCTATTCTAAGCAATATTAACATGCAATTTAACCATTGTAACTCTTATTTTCACTTGAAATCATAAAATATATGAAATATTACTTTTATAGATGTGTAGTGTCACTAACCTCTAAATGTTATATTTTCTGATCTGATTACATGCAAATTACAGTGATACCTAGAAGTAATCAGAATTTTTTGATTTTCGCTATGAGTTCATGAATAAAACGAAATTGTCAGTGTCAGTCAGCCAGTGAACAGAAACGTAACCCTAAAATACCACTACCTTTACATCCAAGTCGAACCATAGTAAAACCAAACACCTTAAACTTGTACTCTTATTACCTTTAAAACCCTGTTCTGGTATTAGAAGTGCAACAATAGTTCTAACTGCAGGCTATCTAGCACTTCTTGTTTATTAATAGTAATAATAGGAACCTAGGGTAATAAGGAATAGACGCCATGTTAAATCAAACATAACCTAAAAATAATTTAGAAAAAAACTAGTTTAAACACATTTTTTGTATAATTTTCTCATTTTAAAATGCAATATTATTACTACAATACACAATCACTGTAAAAGACAGAGCCATTATCCTGTTTTTATCTAAATGTATATTGAGTGTATGCCCCGTGTGATAAAAAACAAATTATTTTTAATTCTAATATCACTTATTTTCAAGGCCCTTCAAAATTGAGATGCAAAACATATATTATTCTCTCAATAAACTAGCACGCGCAATAAATGTTAGCCATATGATGAAGAAATCAAACTTCACTGACGGAGTTATTGACAATCTTAATTACACTTCCTTAGTTGGCCATCAAATTGAGACGATATCACAAATTGAATTGAATGCAATAAAGTAACACTTTAAGAACTAAAATAATGAAAACTAATAGAAGAAGGAAACTCGCTACAGCACTGAGTTGCTAATCAACACTGATCAAGATACATAAAGCAACTCCAAGAAAAAATGAAGCTAAAAAAGAACTAATATATTACTACAAAGGTTATACCAGCAGACTTTAGAACTTGTGTACCACGTATAGTTTTTATTATAACCATAATACAGACTTTAAAGTGCTTGAGGTAGTAAGATTTATATTATACCACCATTATAGATACAAAAATTGTTTGCCACTAACGCCACTCTATAACTGTAATGTAACTCTCAGTGTTAAAAGAGTGAGCATTATAACCATTCCATCACTTATAGCGCTATAAGACGTGGGCCCAAATAAGAGGTTGTAAGGGGTTAGAGCGTGCTCTAACACCATTTGCTAAAACCTTTGTATAACTCTTGCTTGCCAAAATCACTTTTAAATAACTCTTTTAACACCAATTCTTATTACCAAATTGCTAGTTGGGTTATTCTTTTGAAATCGGTGCCAAACTACGAAATTACTATCTTGTTCAAACTTTATTGACGTCGATTAAAAAGTTAATCGAACCTTTCATTGTAGTTTTAATTATTGTGACAAAATACCTACCTAGTTTTGTTTCCTTTTATAAAAAAAGGCGGTGAAGAGCGAGTCGGAATCGCGCACCGAGGGTTCCGTACCATCATAATTGCACCATCAAACCACACTGCAGAGTAGAAAAATAAAATTAGTATTGCAGTTTTAGGTCAGCGCCATCTCTTGACTTGACCGATAGTGGAACTAATGTAAACTTTTTTAGAAATTTTATAATTTCTAAAAAAATGTGCTATATTGATTGAGACATCGTTTTATTTTTCCTGTAATCTTTATATAAACTGCTATGCTATCACATAGAATTATTTCAGATTTTTCTCTTTGCAAACTTCGGAGATAAGGGGGGGGGGGGAACGGTATTTTTTTTACATTTTTCATCATAAGTCGAAAACTATGCGGCCTAAAACAAAATTAAAATTAATGAAAACGTGCCAAACGGCGCTCTTTCATATGATACCCCACATGCTCTAGTAGCCCCACTTCAAATTTTTAAGACCTTTTTTCAGTCCCTAATATAAAAAAGATATTTATTTTTTTATTTATTTCTTATTTGCAAAATAGTTGGGCAAATGTCATCTTAAACTGTTCCAAATTTCAAGTTGATACCATTAGTAGTTCTCGAGATATCCAGCTGTGACAGACAGACAGACACACTGAGTCACACCATAAGGGTTCGTTTTTACCATTTTGGTACGGAACCCTAAAAACTAACTTACATGTAAGTACGAGTATAAAAATTATGGGTTGTAATTTTTCTTACTTATAAAAAATGACAAAAAGAACTATTTAATTACCTACTCGTAAATTCGTAATACAAAATCCTTGTTATAAAACACAAGGACCAAAACATACAAAATGAATAAAAACAGATGTAAGTATTACTATATAAATTAAAATATAAAATGTTTATTTCATTAACTTAGTCATTGGTACAATAATAGTTTTAAGCAAAAGTTTACTAATTGTGCTAGGTAGCACCGCTCTTCCATTGCATGGTTAGACATACAATAGACTAATTTAAACCATTTTAATAGTCGCAACCAATTTATTATTAATAGGTATCACTATTGACACGCCTTATTTACAAACACATTCCAAAAATAACTGGTGGGTGTATTCTTATCCTCCCGCTTTTTTTGGAATAAATCGCGTGAATAAAATGGGTCTCATATATGTCCCAATCAGTTAAACCTCAATATATCTTGAGGTATGTTCCGGTTAATACGATAATCTTAATTGAAATCAAAAGGGACGTCAAAAAGGCGCTTTACCACCTACTTAAAACAGAATAATTTATACTCCATAATGTAAAAGGCTGTTAGAATAAGAAAATTCTCATTTTTGTTAGGAGATTTTTTATTTATTTAAAGGAAGTTCAACAGCTTAAGTAATAGAATACTTAAAAATAATAGAGACTGGAAGCCAATTACAGAACTCCACCAGTAACAAACAGAGTATTTTAAGTATTGAATTAACTTTAGTATTTGCCATTCAATACTAAAAATTAAAACTTTAGAAATCTCAAACTACTCTCGATGGAATTGAAGTCACAATATCAGAATCGAATTAAGGGTGTAGATGCGTATCACGTTCCATTTTGACATTTTCAATACAAACGATCAAAAAAACTCTGCGCGAGCCGTAATGAGAGCGAACTTTGAAAATTCCTATTAAATTATTAAATAGATATAAGTATATACAAAACAAGCAGTACATTAGGCAAATACCTCATTATTCCTAAGAAAAATTAAAAATTACTTTAGATTCTGTAAATACCAGTAAAAAAAGACGTCAAAGTGTACCAATTTGAGCATTTTTTAATATTTTATTTTTCTGTGATTAAAAGCATTTTTTTTTAATTTTCTCTCTATAGGGAACTCCTTGACAATACAAACAATAAGTGAAAAAATAAATATGAGTCGTATTCTTATTTGTTACAGCTGAAACGTTTTTGAAAAATACCTCTGACAAGCAAATTTGAAATTCCACTTGAACAGATTGTCTTCGTTTTAAAATACCTGATAATGTATTATGTTTTTCTCTCTTCTATAGTAGAGTGAAAAACATACTATACTATAGTAGAGTGTAGTGTAGTGGGTAAAGACGTTGACCAAAGTCGAATTGTGCAGCGAGTGCCGACTTTAAATCACGAGGCACAACAATGGTGTTGTGTTAAACATACAAAACTGTTCACAGAGCGAGAAAAGTGTTATCCCACCAAAATCATTTCATGAATAATGTTGCCAAGACCTCGCACTATCAAAAAGTTATCAGACCTCATGTAGAGCCAAGCTTCTAACTCTACGCGCCGTAACTCTGCAAGCCCTAACTACAAAAACTCTACACCTTAGTCAAAATATGTGGCTTGGCCGTTTCGTTACTACAAGAACCATTGTTTATTAGGTTTTCATGTAGCAAAATGGCCATAAACAATGGTAAAAATAATTACTAAATATTTAAAGTATGTCTCATTTTTTCAGACCTCCAGCCACAGAATAAATAATAGTGCTCCAGCATCAAAACTTGCGGAAGTCGCATACAAACTTCCATCCCCTAGTTTAAGGGGTTAGGGGGTAAAAGTTTCAAGTTTTATAATAAGTTGATAAATTTCCGTAGTTCTTCAAGTCAATGCCGTTTTTAATATAAACTGTACATTTCAGCATAGAATAAATCGCCCATAATGTAGACGGCTTTTTGGTTTTAGCAATTTCACCAAAAACACTGTTTCGGAGAACAATTTTGTATTTTTCTCGTTGGACGCGCTCCCGCTAGCCAAAAAGGCATCCTTGGGATTTTTTTAAATAGCGACACTAATTTGATCTAAAGGTAACAAAAACGATCCAGTGAGGATATTCGAAAATAAGGTCTCAAGCCTACTCACCGGTATTCTTCTGCTGCATTGCCTGTCGGCGCCGACCTTTGGCAATCCTTTTGGTCTTTTCACTATATATGAGCACAACAACAATACACAATGAAAACGTTCAAAATGGGTTTGTAATAGGCAGCGATGCAATTCACGAAAGTACCCTCACTGGATTAATAATTTTGACAATATTTTGCGATCAACTACCCGCGAAAACTGTCACTATGAAGCGTTTCGTTTTATGCAACGACAATCAAAATATCGATAGAAAAATTACAAACAAAATTATAAAATAAGAAATGCGCGGCTGCAACACTCGTTTTTCCAGAACATGAAATTTTCATATACTTTCATATATTTTTCTTTTGATTTCGCTGGAAGCAGGTTTTCCATCGCTAATTTACCTTCCGATCTTAAATCTGGTGGAGTGCAGTCAATTTTCATTTCATTTTCACTTTCAGAATCTACGGAACTCATTTTAATTATTTTTTATTAACAAAATAACAACGAACTCCGCCAAAGAGAATGTAATGACTACGTTTTAAACTCCGATTTACCGCCAATTTTTTTATTTTATTTTACAGTTTGTGCCGAAAGGTAAACGCATCTGTGGCTATACAGCCACGAGAACGCAATGTGTACGATACTTAGAGCATTTAATTGGATTAATGATCTAAGGTACGATAGTTGAAAGAGTTCTAAATTCAAACAGCACACTTGTACTATTATGTATTCTGTGACAGCACACCGTTTCATACAACATTGCCGGCGCGCTCTTCGTTCCAAATTTAAAGAACGCGCCGGGAAGTGATTTAGGTTTTTCAGACTACGTAAATATGATACTTCGCGTGTTCTTTATCCAAAAGTAATGACAATATTTCCGCGCATGTTTAACCCTAGACACCTAACGTTCGAACGTTACCCTTTAAACCTAACCATACGTCGATTCGACGAATAATTTTAAAGTTATTTAATTTCATAGATAAATATAAATGTTTCGTTACCTTTAATATATATATACGTGAATCAGATATTATTTTAGTAAATTAAACAATTAGATTGCATTTTGAGTTAAATATTTATTTATTATAAAATATTTGTCGAAGGCTCTACTCTTATGAGATCATGTGAGACTGTATACTTATTGAAATAAAATAAAATAAAAACAACAAAAAATAAACTTTTATTCTTTGCCGAAACATAAACATAACAATCTTGTTATTATAAAAAATAAATAAAAACGAATATTTTGAAGGGCATTCTGTGCAAAAATCAACTTTATGTTCCCCACTAACTGCAGTATTGCATTTTGAAGAGAAGGAATTTGTCATGCCCCTTTTTTGTAGGAATAAAGAACCCATACTTTTATTTTTCTTATATTTGGCATTTCTATAGATTGAAGATCATTGCTAAATGATAACTGACCTTCACCTCGACCTTCGCCGTGACATTGACTTCCATCTACAATACGATATATTCATACACAAACCCTAACCATTCGTCTAAACGACGAGTATATTCTTAAAATTTCAAAAAAATTACCTACTTATTCGCCGGACGCACTCACCTCCTGAAAGAGCTCGGCGAACACTGAATTGGCAAGTGACGCCACAATGATCGGCGCACACGTCGAAAAGATATAGATATATTTCTGCGGGATACTCGTCGAATGGACGAAGGTTAGGTGTCTAGGGTTAAGAAAAAAATATTTTCTAATGATGCTGTGTTGGGTATTATCAAAGGCTTTTAACTATTTAAACAGATTTCCAATACAGTTAGGCGGTACTTAATTTAGAGTTGTAATGACCTAGGTAAAATACTCGTATTTCTGGAAAACGCACAACTACCTACTTGCGGGACAAAACGACGTAGATATTTTAATCTGTCTCTTTGCCATACATTCTCGAGAGACGTTGCAGCGGGGCGGATCAGTTTTTACTTAGAGCATTTAACCTAAATGATCTAAGAGTTTTTATTGTTTAATTTAACCGCATTATACTTTGTTGCGGCTTCTCTAGGGAAAATATTTTATGGCACCAACTACACTATTTAAGGCCCCTATAGTAGTGTTTCCCAATTAGTGGTACGCGTAATGGCGGGATGTCACAAAAATTATTCCGCTTGGTAGCGCTACTGCTGCTGGAGACCTTTGTACGAGCATTTATCCCCGATTTTCCCATTTATTTTAAATTATATCTAAAAATGATTGATACTAATAAATAATTAAACAGACAACGGAAGTTAGATAGTAAACGAATTAAAGATTGAAGAAAACCAAAATGTGTTGGAAGAAAAATTGATATTTACGTCAAATCGCTTCCAACATCAAAAAAATCATAGCAAACTCATAGAAAACAACGAAATGACAGGTCTACATCTACACTAGCGCCAAGTTAGTGGTAGTGCGCCGACTGACGGACGATTTATGAATCAGCAAATTATCCTGCGATTGCGGGGCGAGGTTGCGTCAGGGGGTACGCGGAACAATCTCTTACTCAAGTAAGAAGATATTATAGCAATATCAGTAACCTTTTTTTATATATCACTCCTGCTTCGGTGCAATGGGTACGTGAGTTTGAGGTCTTTCTTGGAGGGGTACGTATAAAAAACTAATTGGGAACCACTGCTCTATAGCTCTCAAGTGTGCTCGCTAAGTACAAAATATAGTTCATTGTAGTAGTAGTAGGGAAAAGAGCAAAAAGTGGTCACTTTAGGCATTTTTGCCTACCACTACTACAACTACAGGGTGTTTGGTGATAGCTTTATAAAGCCGAATATGGTGGATAGGGACCACCAAACTGAACAACTTTTAGTATGAGACCAACTCCGAAATCATGAAAAAAAATTCAGCTGTTTCATACATTTTGATATTTTCGTTATTACCTAATTTATGTATGAAACAGTAGATTTTTTTTCGTGATTTCAGAGTTGGTCTCATTGTAAAACTTGTTCAGTTTGATGGTCCCTATCCACCATATTCGGCTTTATAAGGCTATTTAAGGTACGTTAGGTATTTAATTGAGGTTATAGTTTGTAAATAAACACAGAACCTTAGCTTCAATCTCAAGCAGGAAACGCCCAAGCACCTCTTATGTGACTGTGGACCCCTAATCCACAAGCGTAGTATCCATATGGGGCGACACGTAATCGACCCGGAGGAAATAAAAACTCTGAAAACCAGGAAGATACTAGACTTCTTGGAAGCCGCTGGGCTTAAAGAGTTACTATAAATAGGTGGCGAGTTACAATAGATCTTTTAGGTCGCAGTGACTACAGCTTTATCTGAGCTGCATAGCCCCTAACAATCAAATAATAATAGATTCAATACATTAGGTACTTAGCAAGCAATAAATTTAATTAAGATGAGGGCGCCACTTGAGGGATATAGTCGCCTTAACATGTAAGGTGACTTTGACCTACCCTATTAAATAACGTTTTTATGACCACCGAAACTGAAAACATGGCTCCATAATGCATATTACTTTTATTACTACCAACTGTTTACCTTTTGTTCGAGCATAATGTTATTATCTGTCACTATAATAGGTACTTAGAATAATAACACCTAGAAACCGTGTCTTTGTATGCAAAGTGAGGCAACTAATACCAAGCCAGAATGGCTTAGTATTCAGATTTATATCCTTCATACGTTATTACCTAATCGTAATTAAAACCCAATAAATTATTCTAAGGCAATAATATAGTAACTAATCTAATAAATAAAGGAAAATTGAAACTGTTTTGTATTCGGTAGGTATGATTAGGTAATAATGGAGAATAAAAATCTGAAAACGGGGCCATTTTGGCTGTTTTAGTTGCCTCACTTTTGACAGTGCGCTTTGTAGAGAACTATCGTTCTAGGTGTTATTATTCTAAGAATAGGTATCACTTTTTTGAAGTACCTACCTACAGTTGGTTCCATCCCAACCTAAGGTTTTACCACTTTACTAATGATCCATTAAATACCTATTTAGTTAACGTAGAAAATTCTTATAATTTATATACAATTCAACATTGCATCAACAACAAAGAGCAAAGTAAAAGTTTTTTTTTAAAGAAAAACCTCCTTCAAAAAAACCTGAAAACAAAAACAGATTCAAAATTCAATAACTTTAAAAAGCAAGAAATAATATTCTAATACTTAATTAGGTACGCATATCATTATAATAAAAAAACCGGCCAAGTGCGAGTCGGATTCGCGCACGAAGGGTTCCGTAGTTCCGTACCAAAACCGGCAAAAAAAAAATCAAGTTTGTTATATGGGAGCACCCCTTAAATATTAACTGTATTCTGTTTTTAGTATTTGTTGTTATAGCGGCAACAGAAATGCATCATATGTGAAAATTTCAACTGTCTAGCTATTACGGTTCATGAGATACAGCCTGGTGACAGACAGATAGACGGATAGCGGAGTCTTAGTAATAGGGTCCCGTTTTTAGGGTTCCGTACCCAAAGGGTAAAAACGGGACCCTATTACTAAGACTCCGCTGTCCGTCTGTCTGTCTGTCTGTCTGTCTGTCACCAGGCTGTATCTCATGAACCGTGATAGCTATAGCAGATAATTAATATTTAAGGGGGGCTCCCATACAACAAACGTGATTTTTTTGCCGTTTTTTGCTTGATATTAATAACGACAGCAGGTAGACAAATGAAATTTTCACAGATGATGTATTTTTGTTGCCGCTATAACAGAAAATACTATAAACAGAATAAAATTAATATTTAAGGGAGGCTCCCATACAACAAACGTAATTTTTTTTTTTTTGCTGTTTTTTGGTACGGAACCCTTTGTGCGCGAGTCCGACTCGCACTTGGCCGGTTTTTATCCTTTGGGTACGGAACCCTAAAAAAAATTCTAATGAAGGCGGGTGGGGCTTATATAAATATATAAGGTCCTTCTTAAATAGTGCACATAATTTTAAGCAAACAATCAACTTTTACTATGGTACCAACATTGAAATCGCGAAAAAAAATCAGCTGATCCATACATTTTGATCTATTACATTTTAAATTTTCTATGGAACAGCTGATTTTTTTTCGCGATTTCAATGTTGGTCCCATAGTAAAAGTTGTTTGTATGCATGAGTACATTGACCCCTTAAAATTATGTGCACTATTTAAGAAGGCCCTTATATAAAAGAGGCTGTCTTCGAGCCCCACTCGACTTCAATAGACGTGTTTTTATAATGATATGTGTAACTAATTATTCGAATATTATTTCTTGCTTTTTATAGGTATTTAATTTTGAATCTGTTTTGTCCGTATTTTTTCATAATAGGAAATTATGAAAAAATACAGACAAAACCGTCGGCTTATTGCAAGAACTCATTAACTACAAATAATCATTAAGTACACTTATAAGCACCAACGCATTCACCTGGATGAGTTTTCTATAATGCAAAAACTCATTATCTTCTAACTTTTCAAATTTAGACGTTATGTCCTATGCATTAGGTCATTAACTATCATTTTAATACTTTTGGGTTTTCCGAAACTCACTAGCCAGCAATAGTGATTTTTAGCGATATGAAAAAAATGTGTTGATATTCCTTTCTGGTAAAAGCAAGAAATCATTAAAAGAATTTAATGACTTTTTAAGCAAATGCTTAATTTACATTACTTTCAGTAACCGTTGGCTAAAACTGTTTATCATTTAGTTTAAAACAATATTTTTAATTTTGCCTTAACTTAAAATGATGTTCTTTAAGAAAATATTCCTTACTTAATTTTTATGTTTAATTTAGAAAATGGATAATTAAAGATTAATGTATAATATTTTTGGCAGAAGTCATTAACTCTGTTGATAAACTTTTGACTAGCGGCCTCTCGCGACTTCATCCGCGTGGACCCTAGGGAACCTTTGACCAGGATAAAAAAGTATCCTATGTTTTAATCCAGGTTATAATAGCTATCTGTGTATCAAATTCCATTCAAATCCGTCGAGCCGTTTAGGCGTGAAGAGGTAACAAACACAATACACACACAAACGCAAACTTTCGCATCTAGAATATTATTAGATAGTAGGATTGGTAGGAAAAGACATGTTTGGTGTTAAGAATGAAATACTTGTTGATTTATATACTAAAATAACACTATAGTGTTATATTTAGTTTTTTTCATACCTTTATGTTTACCATGATTATGGCACAGTTTTGGCATGTTCAAGATGCACAATTTTATTTCTCAACATCTGATTTTGTCTTTTTAATTTTTGCCATAACTTAAAAGAATATCCTTTCAGAAACTAGAGACTTACTTTATTTTATATTTAATTTAAGAAATCATAAATTGAAAATTTCTATGAAATGTTTATGGCAAGAAGTCATTAACTTTGTTTTTTAGCTTTAAAAAATACGTTTTGTGCTAAGAAATTATTTTTTGTTGATTTGAATACATAGTAAAAATAAAACACTATTATTCTACATATTTTTTTTTCATATTTATTGTATTTACCATGATTATGCCATGTTCAAGACTGAAAAGTTCATTAATTGATTTTTCATAATTTGGTTTTGGTCACTTAATGAGTTCTTGCAATAAGCCGACGACAGATTCAAAATTAAATTATGTAGGTACCTACTGCATGTTTTGCTAAGAAAAAGGGACAGGGGGTAGATATGTTAATAAATATTTACCAAATATTATAAATGCGAACGTCTGTTTGTTTGTTACGCCTTCGCACGTCTTCTTAACTTCTGAACCGATCATCATGAAATTTGACATACCCGTTGGGTTGTCAGGGTTACATAGAAGGACATGGGGTATTTTTCTTCCCGAAAAAAGTATTGTTGCCGGGACAGTAAAAAAATCTGTTGTTATTCTATCGAGGCTCTATTATGATCGTAAAAATTTGGTACCTATTCATTCAGCGAAGGATTAAACAAATTCGCAAAAAATGTCAATAGAGAGACGGTCGAATAATAATAATAATAAATAATAATAAAAAGTTTATTGTTCACTCCATTTACAAATTCATATTTGGCTTATAAACAGGCTCAGCAATATTTTTAAACTTAGGTTAACGTTGGCAGCTGTATTAGTATTAACTGTGTCACAGCTGCCTGCGTCTTAAGGCTGGTTTACATTATCTTAGTCTTTAGTAGAGTGCTTTAGGAGAGTGCTTTAGTGGAAACATGTAAACGGTCGTCTTATGACTAAAGAGAGTAAGTACCGTTCTAGTAGCCTTTCTACTCGCTTTCCAGTAGCACCCCCTGCGCGCCCGCTCACCCCCCGCGCGATATTTTACTCGCACTCGCACTGGAAGCATGTAAATCGACATTTTAGTAGCGTCTTTAGTAGAGTGCATTTGCCGGTGAACGCGTGACGTGTAATTGAATTAAATAATAGGAATTAGGTATGGCGAAAATGACACTCTACTGGAAGCGTGTAAACGGTCACTGGAAAGGCACCAAAACTACTAAAGCACTCGCATTCGAATCTACTCGCACGCTACTAAGCACTCTACTAAATACTAAGATAATGTAAACCAGCCTTTACATCACACTATACATTATAAGCATTTCACTTTAAGTAGGTGCACAATCATTTTTATTTAAAATTTTAAATAAAAATTTTCATTTTCATTCTATACAAAAATGTGTGTCACGTGCGAACTAAAATCCATAGTAGGTATATTATTATAATTATATGATGTGACTATGTTTATACTAGGAAGTGAAGGATCCCTTCCGTTTCATCATAATCCAAGTACAATAACCAATCTTTTATTTGTGTCTTGCAATGTTTCAGAGGTAAGTGATAGATGTCACATATTTTGTTAGCGACATTGTAAAGATGAGCAGCTAAAATATATCGACGCTCCCGAGCAATAAGTCGGCAATGTGTTATCACGGACTTTTTGCTGTTATGGCAGATTTGGCATCTATGGACTAGAATACACCATGTCAATTTTTTTCAGATCTGTCCTAAAGATATTTACAAAGATATGATGGCAAAAGCGTTTATTGTAGGGAAATTTAAAAACAAAATCATGTCAGCAAAAATACTGTAATAGATCTGTACAAAGAAACATTTTATATTTTATTTTGGTAAGATGCGTTTACCGGATTATTGGCGTAAATAATCTTCACAAAGTTTTTGGTAAACTCCAATACGAGTTTTTTGTTGAAATAATTGTAATAAAGGTGTTTCGTAATATACACTAACAATGTTTTTGAAGTCTAATATTGTCTTATTATTAAACGCAACACTGTATTACTGTAATTTTTATCCTAACTTGAACACACTCAGCTCGGTTCTGGATATTACCATATTTGGCGAGCCGCGTGACCGTTGGCAAAGTGCAATTATCTCTTTCTTTTATTGGTTATTAAACAGTAATAGACATATGCCACGCCCCCATCACCTGACCTGTCCTTGTCTATTAGCCGGTAAGATAAGTTGTTTACAAACAGTTGCATCTTGGTTGTAGCGGAAACGGGACCTCGCAATAACAATTTTGGAACTGGACGTTTCAGTGATAAACCGATACATAGTTTAGTGACGAAATTGTTGCGTTTATACTATTAGTTGTTGTGTTTTGCATTATGAGTTTTAAAAGACAGAGACTGTTAAAAAATGAACGTGTGAAACGAATGCTTCAAATGGTTGATGACACAGTTCAAAGTAAGTACCTATAGTACCTTATAACTATATTAACTCACAATTTCAGTTTATTGTCTAAAGTGTTTCTATAACGTTTTTGTTTATTATTTGATAGGCGCTGACGAAGAGTTAGTAGACACAAATAATGTTTGTCCGGAAACAAGTCTGAAGGCATCCTCCAGCACAATGTCTGACATGCAAGAAGTATCAAAAGGTATATACTTTTAAATATTTACTTTGTTTTAATTATACCTACCACCACCACATCCTATTTATGTCACCACTGCTGGGGCACAGACCTTCCCTGTGGATAGGTATTTATTAGGAGTTCGGGCCGTAACCCCCACGCGGACCCAGTTCGGGTTGGTGGTTTTTTACGACTACTAATGCAACCGGGACCAACGGTTTAACGGTGCCGAAGCCCGAAGGAGCTCCAGACTTAAAATTTTTGGTCACCCACCCAATAACCAATCACTGGTTGCTTAGCATACGAAGTCGCAGCAGAATGCGCTTACCATTGCGCCGCCGAGCTCCTCAACTCCTCATACCTAACAACTTAGTTCAAATAAGTAAGTTGTAACCTTCTGGTTATCTATAATAATGTAATTACTACTTAGGTTGTATTGTTTATAGTGTTTTATACTGTTTTTGTTTATAGGTACTGATGAAGAGATAGAAATAAATAATTATTGTCTAGAAAAAACTCCAAAAGCATCCTCTATTACAATATCGGACGTCCAAGTACCTCTAGTATCGAAAGGTTTGTAGAACTTTAATAACATCCAAATAATTATTTTTACACATTTTTCCGAAATCAAAAGTAACTAATGAGGTATTTCAGACTACGAGTATAATCTGTTCTGGCGTGATTGAATATCAAAAAAAAAATCACATTTTATTTTATGATAATTATTTTAGTGAGAATGCCATTGATATTTTTTTGTTGTTTCAGAGAGTGATTGCGATTTTATTGTTAATCCCGAATCTAGCGTAAAAGACATTCCTTTCAATCAAGCTGTAACGAGATATGACTTGCGAGGTACGTACCTACCTATTAAAAACTGTGAGCAATAGAACTTTTTAAATATAAAGTGACGACCTCCTATACCTACCTATAAATTAAATTGTTGTTTATGAAATTTTACTTTCTGTGATATAGTCTTGAACAACTGATAAATTTTATGTTTTCTTCGTTCATTCTGGTTAAAACAATAAAAACAAAACTTGTGATATATGAGACGTTGTATCAATCAATATCTAACATAAAATAAATACAAAAAGTCAAGTAATCTTTTTTGATTACAGACGCACAGAAAAAGAAGTACGTAAATGCTGATCACGAATCAACTGACGAAGATTTTTCACCAGACTGCTCGGAATATATTCCGAGCCCACAGACAAACAAATTGAACAGTCCTTTCAGTACCACTTCAAGTCTAAGCGTCGACTCAGCATGTTTTAATAAAATCATACCAAATCCAGGAAATATTAACACTCCATCAACAATTTCAAATTTATCATTGTACTTGAATAACGCTAGCTTTGTGGCTTCTTCATCAGAAATATATATAGCAAACTTAGATTTATTTCAACAGACTACTGAAACGGAAAACCAAACCAGTCCAAGCGCAACAAAAACTATAAGTAACCAAAAAGATGCAGATGAAACATTAAAATCAGTAGAAATTTTAGAAAGTAATCTTGATGCAACATTGACCTGCAAAACTTCAAATAATATTTTGAGTACTGATGAAGTTGTAAGCGATCGTGAGGACAGTCCAAGTTTAATAGGGAGAATAAGTGGCCAAGAAGATAAAAATGAAATTTTAGAACGAGAAGAAAATTTAGAAACTAATCTTAATTCATCATTGAATGGTAGAACTTCAAACGATTCTTCGCATGTTATGGAAGTTGTAAGACGTGATCATGAGGACAGACTTAAGGAAGTACACAATTTAACTATTGATATTGAATACATTGATAATGATAACGACGATAATGAAGTGAATTTACAAAATCAACCCTCTACATCTTCGGAAGAAGAAAAAAGATTGACTAGGAAACGCAAACAGAACAGAAGTGAGTGGCGTTGTAAAAAAAACAAAATCCTCAAAAACTCTGGAAAAGCCTACGAGGGTTGCAATTCTAAAAAGAAATATCCTAAAAAAACTGTAGGCTCCCCATGTTCATGCAAAAAAGGTTGTGGCCAAAAATTCAGTCTGTCAGAAAGACAAGCTATATTTGACAAATTTTACAGTCTTGGTGATCGCGAACATCAATGGTTGTTTATCGGTAGATCTGTCCAAGCCAAAACTATCAAACGAATGACTTTAGACCGTAAAAACAACCGCACGCAAACCTTTAAGTACTCTTTAACTTCTAATAAAGAAAACATTTGTGTGTGTAAGAAATTTTTTTTGAATACTTTACAAATTGGGGAACAGGTGGTTTATACAGCAATGGACAAAGTTATGAATTCAGATGAAGGACTTAAAGATAAAAGAGGGACACATGATAATAGGCCTAACAAAATGAATACTATGACAGAGGCTACCATTAAAGAACACATAGAGTTATTTCCTAAAGTGGAGTCGCACTATACGAGGAAGAATTCAAGCAGAAAATATCTTTCAGAAAACTTAAATATTTCAAAAATGTACCGCTTTTATACTGAGTGGTTTACCCATCAAAATTACACTGATGTTGTAATGGCAACAAGACGGCAATATGAAACAGTTTTTAACGGTCACTATAACTACTCATTTTTTAAACCTAAAAAGGACCAATGCCCTTCATGCGCCACTTATGAACAATCAGACGAAACTATAAAAGTAACTTTAGAGGAAAAACACAGACTTCATTTACAGAGAAAAGAAAATATAAGATCATTAAAAAAAATAGAAATAGAGACAGCCGACAGAAATAATACCACAGTAGCAATATTTGACTTGCAAAAAGTCTTAAGTGTACCTCAATCTGAAGTGGGCACGTTTCATTACAAAAGGAAGTATCCATGCTACAATTTTACCGTTTTTGATGCTACACGGAAAATAGGATATAGTTATGTATGGCATTACCAAATTGCTAAGCGAGGAAGCTCGGAAATAGGGAGTGCTTTGTTATTATTTTTGCAAACTGAACGTGAGAAAGGTATTACCAAGTTTTCATTTTATTCAGATGGGTGCTACGGCCAAAACAAAAATCGTTACATCTTTGCCCTTTATCTTTATGTATCGAAACTTCTAGGAATTTCCATTACACATCGATTTTTTGAAACTGGACATAGCCAAAACGAGGGAGATTCAATGCATGCCTGCATTGAAAAAAATTTAAAAAACAAAGTTTTGTACACCCCTGACCAAATTTACAGTATAATTTTAAATTCGAAGGTTACAGGCGAAAAATATCGTGTCAAGGAAATAGAACAGTGCGAAATTTACGATTTAAAACCACTCGTAGATGATAGGCATTGGCGGTGTGATGAAGAAGGAAATGTGATCCGCTGGGCTGATGTTATGGAGGTTAGCGTGTCTGATTCACAAGCAAATAAGTTGTTTTTCAAATATAATTTCGAAGACACTTATTCAGAGCTTGACATAAATAACTCTAGCTCAGGTAAACGAAGAGGACGAAAGCGTACTCAAGGTGCAGGTACATACCTAGACAATGTGCAGTTGCAACGTGCTTACCACGAACCTATTCCAATTAGTAAGGCTTTACATACAGACCTTTTAACTTTGTGTAAAAGTGGAGCTATTCCACGGTTTTACCATCCTTTTTATGAATCACTAACCTGTTCTGAAGCAAATAATGAAAATATCTCTGAAGAAGAAGAGTAGGATGATTAATTTAAATGTTTCTAATTCAAATTTTATTGATTTCAGGATATGTCTTATTCCATCTATTGAATGTTGTTGTTGATTAATGTTTCTTAAGCCATACATTTTAATTAGTGATGAATAAACTTTGATTTAATAATCTATTCGTTTTTCTTTCCTTAAAACCTTCACAAAAATAAAATCGGTAATGGGTGGTAACAATAATAATGTTAATCTATATTTCCCTACAATATTGATGTTATGTATCAATACAGTTTCTATAATTATTTTTATTACAACAATAATGTCGTAATGACACGTTGTGGATCATCGCTACAATCAAAAATAGTACTGTAGAAGTCCATAATATAATGTTACAAAATGAATCATTTCAAAAATTTACTACAATAATCCCGTAAGTGCTATTGCCGTCATTTCAAAACTATAGAATTTCAGGTAATATGAATTTTCTCAAATTGCTGGGTTTTGAATGATAATATTTTCATATTAAGAGTACGGTTACATTCTACAAAAAAATAGCTTTCATTTGATACAACAATCACTTTGATACTCCCATTCGCTGATAAGATATTGGACAAAAACAGTAAATATTTTTTCCTGTAAAATTTAGTTTTTTCTATTACCGACTTATTGCTTGGGAGCGTCGATATGTAGTGAATGAATATGAATGTAGTGTAAAAAATAAAATTGGTGTCAAACTTTGACTAGGGCTACGTAAGAGTATAAGACATTGACCTGCATATATTTACACTGGACAGGCTTATGTCAAACCGTTTTTGTGCCTATTTGATTTCCGCCATTTTGGCGCTGTAGGACGTAGCGTGAGCATAGCGTGAGGGACATGGTACTAAAGTATGAAGTCTGGAGAGACCATCACGGCAACCATTTTCATATTGTACGTCAAAATTAGTTCTTTAGACGCACGCTAGTGGCGTTTCAAATAGGCACAAAAACTTAGCTGTCAAATCATACAGACAGCCAGTCCAGTTAAATAAAAAAAAAAAAACTCATGTCAGTGGTATAGTAATTGAATACCTACTTCCAATAATTGTCAAAGTTGGACCTTACTTTGGCTATCGTAATCGCTTACGATATCCCTGTAAGTTAGCTGATACGGCCCCTGTTTCACGCTCATCACGTCAAAGAAAAGATATAACTATGTCTAACGTATAAAAGGTGTAAAACCGTTTTTGCTGAAAATTCCCTATCAACAGAGACCGGCCGGACGATGCTCCGTGAGCGTCGGTAGACCTCCGACAAGGTGGACCGAAGATCTGGTGAAGGTCGCGGGAAGCCGTTGGATGCGGGCAGCGCAGGACCGATCGTTGTGGAGATCCTAGCTAGGGAAGACCTTTACCCAGTAGTGGGTGTCGTGCGACTATGATGATGATGACATGGTTTGTTTCAGGATGGTTGGAGCGTGGTGCAGGGGCCTGGTGGCACTGCTGCTGGTGGCCGCAGCGGCTGCCATCGAGCTGTTCGACGAGCTGCCTGCTGGAGACGATGCAGTCTATCAGGTGGGATGGATACCTACATTTGTCACAGCCTAATGACGTCATCTCACGACTCAATGTCAGTCAGAGGGTCAGTCGTGGGATGGGTGACCAAAAATTAGTTATTTCGAGCTCCTCCGTGCTTCGGAAAGCATGTTAAGCCGTTGGTCCCGGCTGCATTTGCAGTCGTCAACACCCATTAATCCGTATTGGGCCCACGTGGTGGGTTATGGCCTATCCTCATAGACATAGAAAAATCTTCGCTGCCTATCCTCCTTATCTACCCATAAGGAAGACCTGTGGCCCTACAGTAGTGGGGACATTAAAATCGCAGATGGTCATTGAGGTATCGAGTCGGTACTACCGACTACCAAGCATTGGATGCGAAAACCTGGGGCCGTACCGGCTAACGAATCGAGCTTCGAAAAGTCTGCCGGGTTTCAAATTAAAACAGATAAATCGAGCTCCAATTGGGCCAAAATGCCAAACCCTAATTCATGAGGTCACACAAACATCCATATCTTCCAAATAACTTCAACAAATAGTACAATACGAAATTCCTTACTTCAATTTATCTTTTTTAATTTGAAACTCGGCAAATTTTCCAAAACTCGATTCGTTAGCCGGTACGGCCCCTGGTGAATAGATAGATAGATAGTTTAGTTGAAGCCTTATTATTACAATTGAGTAAAACCATACTGCGATGTAGCTCAGTACAGTGACATCTATTGAGAGTTTAGAACACTAAAAATAATATTAAAAAATAACATTGTCCTAAATTGACCACAAAATGATGTCATTCTGACGTACGCTTCCGACCAACACAGTACGGGTCCCAAGCTGACCAAAGAATGACGTTATTTTGACGTACGCTTCCGACCAGTATAGAGTAGCACAAAAACTGCGCAGAACAAAGATCGATTTAAATCTTTGGCGCAGAACAACCGCGGGAATGTTTCTGGAGGCGGGAGAGTTTATGAAACCAATTTAGCTGACGCTTAAAGGTATAGATGAGATTTTTAATAGATTTCTTCCGTGTAAAAAGGGCTGCAAACTACATCGTCCTTATTTTATTAGGCTGTAGGTAGTTTTTTTTCACTGACAGGTTAATCTCGAGAGTCTCCTTGCGTGCGGACTTATTTCTTATTGAACGCTTATAATTATGATTAAAAACAAATGAATATTTTTAAGAATTTTTAATTCCCTTATTAATTTGGCACCTATCTTTAGGATATCCTAATATACAAGTACAATTAATCTTGAGAAGAAAACTTTTGTTTAACTTTATAAGTAGAACATAAGTTTTAAAAACCTCCATGGAATTTTTTTCAACGACAACAAAATCACAACAATCTACAATGAAAAATAGTTTGTCGTCCCGTTGTTGGCCCTGCCTGACGCAAGCACCGGAACCGCTTACCGTTAAAGGGGTTTTTGATTGGGTATTTCATAGACTTGTTTTCAAAAACCCCATCAATACGGTAACCCTATCGAAAGGGTAACCCAAGTAAGGACTTACCGAATACGAAAACCCTATCAGGGAAATCCTATGATGGCTTTATGAAGGGGTTCCACCTGGGCCGAAGGACCGGAACCACTTACCGTTAAAGGGGTTTTCATTAGATATTTCATCGACCGCTAACCATTACAAGGGTTTTTGATTGGGTATTTCATAGACTTATTTATAGACGTAAGCATGACGTCGACTAACCCTAACGAAAGGAAAACCCTATTATTTGGTAAGCTTTTTAATAGGGTTTCCTTATCAATTGGGTTAACCAAAAAAAGGGGTTTTCCGGTCCCGTCACGGGAATTGCTAAACTAAATTCATTCTTATTGACAGAGCGATAACGACATAAACACGGACCTGATGTTTCCACAAAAGACACAGAAGACTCATCATGTGTCAGACCAGGATGTGATGCTGTACAGGATCCTGAAGGCACTGCAGTTGGAATCGAGGAGCTCTCCTGAACTAAGGTGGGCAAACCTTATCATCATTGATGTTTTGAACACTATTTTTGTAATAAAAAATCGTAACAGAGGGCTCCTCTTCTCCTCTTTCTCTGTACTTCGAAAATAAAAACCTAGGCACAGCTACTACGTAAGGTAACTTGCAATTGCAATCAATATTGAATTTTTAGATTTTAGGCACTCACAATGCTATTTTTACATTAAAATGATTAATATATTTGAAAAAGTACCAGAAAAAAACGACGAAACGACGCTACGGGCGAGTCAAGTTTTTCTAATATTTTTTTCTAATTGATTATTTGCAATCTGTAATTAAAGTATTTGATTGAATCAGGCGTCACTTGGCGGAAGTCCCAAACCATTTTGAAGTCTCTTACTCTTACTTCCGCAAACAATATATGCTAGATGCACCGCCCGCCCGCCCGCAAAAATATGCACATGCCACATACCATACCACAAATATCAGTGCACAATACCTGCATTTAGCAAGACAGCAACACTGCCGTGCTTATGAAAGACGCATCATCCTGGTTTTTGGTGCAAAATGAGTTAAATATATAGGTATCTGACATCAGGAGAACGAGATCTAAAACTTTCCCAAAGTAACAATTCGTGAATAAATCAGCAACACCAGTTTTCAGATTTTATAAACGCATTATCTAAGATTCCTGTTGCAGTACCACATATCAAGAACGCATTATCTAAAGTTAATGCAAACATTTATCTTGCAATCAAAGATTTGCTAGTTATAAATGCACTATGTTAAGTTAGTGCGTTTTACGCTCATAAAATTCTACCTCAATTACAGCAATTTTCCTTGACATAAACGCAATAAGAGAGGAAGTTGATGCACTTAAGTATTATTGAAAGATTGGAGTATAAAGGTACTACACAAAATGCATTATATTGATTTACTAAGCATAAATGCATCAACTAGGATGTTTAATGCGTTTATGATTTAATTATTGTCACACTTTAATATAATTTAATTATTATGTCGTATATTTGTATTTTTGACAATATTCTTTATTTATTGATACAAATTTCATGTTCGTATACCAAGTAATTTCAGAGATATAAGCAAAAGAAAAATAAAAACTTTGACTGCGTTTTTCTCGGAATGTGTCAAGATGTAGTAATGCGTTTTTCATAAGGACGGCAGAACACACCTTGCACCTTCACCAATTAGGCTACTCTACACGTGTTTCGCCCCAACCCGGAGCATCCTCAGGAGTTAGATCGTGCGTAAACCAACACCGAATGAGCATGTGCATATTTTTGCGGGCGGGCGGTGCATCTTGCATATATTGTTTGCGGTATTAAGCTACATATATTCCTTTAAAAAAAACTGTAAATAATGATTACCATATTTGTGATCTCATGGTCCCAAATATGGTAAATCTACTAAGTAAGTAAACGTATACCCTCCGAACGTGATTTTTACACCTCCAGTGCGAACCGGTTTCTTGACGAAGCGGACGTGCGACATGAACACCAAGAACCTTCAGATGGCCTGATGATGAAGAGATATGCTGGTTTCCTGGCTGGCGCCGCCAAGATGAGGTTCAACCCTTACTTCGCAAGTCGGCGGGCCGAGAAGAAGAAAGGTATAGGTCAGAGATAAGAAAAAGGAATTAAAGGAGATGTCCCAGCGTTGCCCCAGTTTCATTTTATTTAATTACTTTCATAATTATAAAATGATAACTACATTTTATTTAGGTATAGTATCAGTCAAGAATTGTTTTATATTTAAAAAACAATTACAAAACCATTCAGTTGTTTTCTGAAGTATTTTGTGAAAAAAATGTAAGTAAATAGCTGTGGCGAAGCATTTCCCAACCAGCAAAACTATGTGCTATAAATAACGAGAGCACGTTTCCATTTCTGCTAGTTAATGCTATTAAAGTGGTAATAATACTCGAGTAAGAATGCTGTCAACGTTTACTCAACGCGATTTGGGCGCAGTTTATTAAGACATAAGTGCTGTAAAAGTGGTGTAAGTGCTGAAAAAAACAGTAAAACATGCTATAAATGTCGAATAAAAGCGAAAAGAATAACTATTAGTGCTGTTATAGCAAAAAAAATGCATCTATACGATTAATTTGTTCTATAAAAGTTACCACTTTGCTATTACTAAGCAAGTTTGTTCTGTAAAAGCAGCCGAATTGCTTTTACTCAGCTCTTTAACTGGGTAACAGTGAATGAATTGCTTTATTACATCTAATATGTGCTGCAGGTGAATTTCCAGTTGCAATTATTCAATATTTTCGTGGTGCTTGGCAGGTCTTAACAGTGAAAGATAATATTTCCAATTTTAATAATAACTTAAATTATTATTCACCAAATCTCCATAACTTTGGAAGGCGTTCACGCCTGTTGGAAATATGAAAAACGACATGCGAGAATAACTTTATTGATCAAACCAGAGATGCTAGTTCATATATATTTATGCGCCCACATAATTCCTTAAATTTTAAATAGTAAAAATTAATTAATTATAAATAGTTCTTAAAGAAATTTGTGTTAATGACCTTGTTACTTCAACATCACATTTGTACGATTTTAACTTGAATAAAGGCGTTTCGATCATATTTATAGCACATGATGCCGCCATTACAAATACATTTTAGGGTTCGTGGGTTCATTACAAAAACCCTCACATTTCGTAGTTAGCCATAATGTTGATTTTTCTTTATAGAATATCTTTAGTCAGTAACAATGCCGGTCTACTTGTACTACTTGGACACCAAGAACTATCATAGAACAAAAGCATACAACAAAATGGACTACTTGTGCTGTAGATGTATTTGAGACCTCTCTTAGAGCAATTTAAGTCGACTAAGCAACACTGAATACAATTGAAATCCTATAATAGCATTCTGAAAACACATTATTCGAGTTGTGATATAAACATGCAGTAATCGCAACGGAGATACCTAATAGTAAATAGATTGCTTTTATTCGATATTTATAGAAACAGAACAGAGTGCAGAGTAATGGCAGAATAAAAGTGCTCATTTCAGCGAATTAGCTGTTTCATAGCTGTTATAGAACTATTATAGCACAAAAAAGCAGAATTAAAGTGACTTGGTTACACTAATTGAGCATATTCCAAAAGATGGAATAAAAGTGCTATAAAATAGTGCTATAAACGTTTATTCGACTTGTTTATATTATTATTAATTATTAATGCTAAATAGTCGAGTTAACCACTATTATACGACAATTCAGAGTTTTGGAAACATTATCTCAGCTTTTATTCAACTTTAAGCTGAATAAATAATAACTTATTCGACTGTTTTGCTGGTTGGGTTATACAAGCCGATTCCCACCGGCTTACCTTTTAAAAACCCCAACCCACCAACTATGCAGATCGTAACATTTTTATAGTACGGCTTACTTTCCCCATGATTTCACCCTCGCCACTTTAGTACTATCATGATAAAAAATTGTGATTTAAAAGTGTTTTAACATAAAAATCCCATTTTTTAATGCAGAAAATAATTATTAATCTGATTCTAGAGTAAAATACCTACTCTGACATACTACTTTGATTAAGACGCGATAGACTTTCATTTTTTGAGAATGGTGAGGCAAATGACATAGGCGCGATGGGACATGCCCTTTGTGTTGCTGAAACTGATAACATTCGATATTTTAAAAATAATAAAAGGTGCTTTATATTCTCTTCGCTCTGATCACAAAAAAATATTGGCGTGTATTTTCCTTTTTCATTTATTTACCTAATTTATCAAAATTCAGATCTGAATTATGTTTAGTAAGTACCTACTTATTTTAGTCGACGTGTAGCGTTTTTTATCGACAATCGTTTGTCAAATCGAACCGCCACCTCATTTAAATAAGGGAAAATCCGGAAAATCAACCGGTGTAAATTCCACATAAGTAACTCTATATTAATTAATTTTATCTACACCCATGCTTTAAATCCTCTGTAAGGGGTTCTGAAACAGTTAGCTTACTGCCATCATTACAATATCCCGAGCGAGAGCTGGGCCTGCAGCGCCGCGCGCCCACGCGCGAGCAACGCATTATGAAATTAAGTACAACATTATAACACTCTTGCGGAATACATAATGACGAGGAGGGAGGGGAAAGTCAAAGTCAAAGACAAAGTCAAAACCTTTATAGAGGATACATATCATGTGTTTAGATAAATATCATGGGTGTTTTTAATCCATATGTATTAAAATATTGTTTGTTTCCCTAATTAAAAAAAAATGGGTGTAGATAAAGTCTTGTATGCAACTGTACATAATTAGGTATTAAAACACTCATGTGATACTATTATCACACGAGGCGAATTTTAATACCCCTTGTTATAGTACAGTTGCATAAATAACTATAAAACAAACAAAGTGACTTTCTAATGAGGATCAGTAACGATTTTTGTTTAGTGGCTAATTGAAAAGATTATGCAACCACATGATTAAATGTAAATATTTTTTTACGATATCTCTATAAACCTGCCTGCCTAGCATGACCAATTTATATCGCGTGATATAGCGTTTTATCACGTTTAACTGTCAAAATGACAAAGGAATTTGACAGTTGAGTGTCGATAAAATGCTATATCACGCGATATAAATCGGTCATGCTAGGCAGGCTGAGAAGATATAAGAGATAAAATACTGGTTTATTGGGGGTCCTTATAACGTCATCGCGACGTACGTGAACCTTATGTCGTACGTAATAAAGCACATATCGCATTGAGCTTGGCATTTCCTTCAAACCCTTTTAACTCAACCATTTCTAAACGGATTTCAAAAATTCTTTCACTAGATTTCATAGCTATCAATGTGTGTTTATATTATATCAATAAAACTATAGGATTCAAACCTGTTATTGATCCTCATTAAAGCAATTTAAGAGAAAAATTGCCACAATTTAGCCGAAAAGTATAACAGCGTTTCAACTGAAGTTAATCCTGTTTTCCCCCACAGGTGCCCAGATCTGCTACTTCAAGCTGTGCGCTTTTGGGACTCCGATGTAAAATAAGAGTTCGTTGTAAATTAATCGATTCTTAAAATATCGGTGGTTGATTTTACGAAAAGTAAAGGAGATGTCCCAGCGTTGCCCCAGTTTTATTTTATTTAATTACTTTCATAATTAAAAAATGCTAATTACATTTTTATTTAGGTATAGTATCAGTCAAGAACTGTTTTATATTTAGAAAAACAATTACAAAAACATTAAGTTGTTTTATGAAGTATTTTGTGAAAAAATGAAAGTAAATAGTACTCTAATGATAAAAAAATTGTGATTTAAAAGCGTTTTAACTTAAAAATCCCACTTTTTAATGCAGAAAATAATTATCAATCTGATTTTAAAGTAAAATACCTACTCTGACATACTACTTTGATTAAGACGCGATAGACTTTCATTTTTTGAGAATGGTGAGGCAAATGACATAGGCGCGATGGGACATGTCCTTTGTTTCATTCGTGTCTTTGTAAGATTAAAATTACCTAACTATAAAGTCAGTTTTTGAGATACTTACCTTACGCGTAGAGGGTTAATTAAGCAATAAAAAGAACCTATGTGTATGTTCTTTTCATAATTTCTAGTTCAGTGTTAAATTAGTAGGTATTCTCAATTATTTGATGCGAAGTTTTAAAAAAAAGAATACTATTTGATAGCCGTAGCTAGGATTACCATTACCAGATCTAAAATTGAGATTTTCTAACTTTTCAGTAAAGGTCATAGGGCATTTTGTTCGAACATCTGACCTACGGCGTACACAAACGAAATAATAAATATTTTGATAAATGTATCTGCTACTCATTTCATTTTTAGATATACTTAAAAATTAACCGTGTATAAATAACTACTTCCCCCTTCACGTCGCTACGCCCCGCCCCGCTGTCGTCCAAGCGTGTTGCCAGGGTTGCTTACTGTTAAATATTGCTTAAAATATGAGTTTTTCTTTAGTTTGAAATCATTATTTTATTCTTATTAGTAGATACAAAAACAAAATAATCATTTTTTCTGGGTAAGTAAGTACTTACCTACTCCTGAGTTTGTATAAATAAAGTAAATATAGTTCGTATCACGAAAGATGACCACAAATGGCGCCCATCTTTCCATCATAGCTCATGAAGAAAAGACATAAGACAATATAATATTTTATATCCTTTTATTATATATATTTATATACTATACATTACATTTAATAATATTAAATATTATTTTGTCTTAATTCTTTTCTTCATGAGTTATGATGCGAAAATGGGCGCCATTTGTGGTCATCTTTCGTGATTCGTACTGTACCTACACATTTAGTATGGAAATTAAATTAAATTTTGAACAAAAATGTACCTACTTCTAAAACATTTTAAGGTTTTAATCCGCTTACTGTTTCGAACTTACCTCATATTATCATCTTGGCATCGTTTTTGAATTGTTTGTACAACCAAACACACCACAATATCTTGACGCCATTGTTATTCGTTTCCAAGATCGTACGGATCGCACAAACAGGCAAACGCGTATTTTGAGCATGCGTAGCAATGAGGTAGGGTGGATATGCCTAACTCCAGCCCCCCCCCCTAATTCCAGCCCCCAAAAGGTTTTGCTTTGATTTAATTAAAAAACAATAAAAATCGGAAACTGTTTAATGGAGCCACACCCCTAGTTAATCCTCTACGTTGGAAAATCACTATTGCCCCGTCACGTCACCTACAATTCACACAACGAACAATAATGTTCACCGACACCGAGTAGAGGTGACTATGTTTGAAAAACAGTATAAAAAAACGATCGATGCGAACTTTGGGAAGTGTGTTTACCAAGGCATGATGCTATTTTTTTATGCTTTTAAGCTTTGATACTAGTAATAGATTAGAAATATAACGTTTCGAGATTACTACTTTGTAATTAAATTTACTAATTTCGGAAAAAATAGGAGGGCTCGAGTTTGACGGGGTGATTTTCCATAACTTTCTATTATCAGTCGAGGGCTGATGTTGGGTATTTAACTTTCGCTAAAGAAATCAAATTCATTTTTTAAATTTGAGATTTTTGCATTTACAATGCTATTTTTAAACAATAGTAAATAATATACTAGAATAAATACGACTCGCACCAGATCAATACTCAGACGGGAATCGAACCCGCGACCTTTGCGACCGCGACCGCGACCGCGACCTTGTTTAAAAATAGCATTGTAAATGCAAAAATCTCAAATTTAAAAATTATACAGCTATTTCATCTTAATCAATTGTTAAAATATCTGGAAAGATATTTCAATTGAATGTCGAGGTAATTCCTCACATTGGTGAAATAACGCTGGCTTACAGCGTAAGAGTTTAGGATATACTAGGAAAAATTCGACGATGTCACTAGTGACTCGGTAGCTCAGCGGTCAGAGCATTGGACCGGATATCCAAAGGTCGCGGGTTCGATTCCCGTCTGAGTATTGATCTGGTGCGAGTCGTATTTTTTCTAGTATATTATTTAGTATTGTTTAAATCAAATTCATCTTAATTTGCTCGCCTTAAGGTTGGAATTTGTAATGCTATTCACTAGAATTACTAACCCTACACCCAATGACCTAAATACAGCCGGGTGAATAATGTTCAATTCCAGAGTTATTTGTTCTGCAAATTAGGGGCTGACATTAGGAACTATATTAGAACCTAACTCAAGCCGGTCTTCAAAACTTTACGGCAAGATACAGGGTGTTCTCAAATATGATTTTAATTATTTCGTGGTTTTTTTTAAATTAAATGTAATAATGTAAAAATATTTAAATTCATACTTTTCATCAATTATAGAAACAGAAAATTTTAATATAAAAAAAATGTATATTGAATTCCACTTCTTAAAAACGCTTTTAAAGGTTTCAAATAATTAAAACCATCTCGTACTCGTTGATTATATGTATATTAAACCAAATTTATTTATTTTACGCAATTTTCAATATATTTATATATTCTAAGTTGATTAATATCTACAGGAGAGGTATAAGTTACGATGACTTTTTATGGGAATCATAATTTTGAAGCCCCTAGTATTTTATTATCATTATTGAGAGTTATCAAATTAATTTTCTTTGATTTCATATAAAATGGATGTTTTATTTTGGAACAACTTGTACCCGGCTGGAATTAGGGAACAAAGCGGCTGATATTAGGGCTAAGGCGGCTGGAGTTAGGGTTTTTCGCCCGTCATGCATTTAAACGCTTCTGTATTTTTTTTTCCACAAAACTACGTAAAATTAAGTACTATTTTCGTAATAAAGATAAATCAAGCTACCTAAAACTGTATCAACAGTATTTTTAAGACCGTATGTAGGCGGTTCAATGGGTTATCGATGTTAAAAAATGCCGGTTTGTGAAAATAGTATCGTTTACTGACAAAATTACACAAGTTTCAACGAAAGAGTGACAAAATTTAACAGGCACGTGTTTTTATGGTTCTCAGGGTAGCGCGGTGTCGCTTCCATGAGAGCTCGCGGCAGACTGGCTGGGCGTTGGCTTTGCATCAGCGATATTCGCGGGGACGACGCCGTACTACCCTCTTTTATTTAACAAAAATAAAAACTAATTATAACATAAAGAGCGCGTCGCTTACATTCCCCACCCCAGTGCTGGCTCAGCACTCCTGAACCATAGGGATTCTAGCTACGCGCGCCGCTGACCGCTTCAACGTACCAGTTTTTGTGCGAAGCTCGACGACTCGTATGCGCCCGTCTCGACCCGGGAAGACCTGCTGGACGATGGCCTTTGGCCACACATTGCGAGGGGCTGCTGGATCCACGACCCGGACCAGATCTCCTACCTTCAGAGGCTCCTGCTCCTGATTCCACTTACGGCGTGGTATGAGGTCTGGTAAAACTTCGACTAGCCACCGCTTCCAGAACATGTCAGCCAACCTTTGCGATTTGCGCCATTGTTTGCGCAAGTACAAGTCACTGTCGTCGAACTTACCTAGCGTTGGCAGATTTGATGCGGTTCCTAATAAAAAATGATTAGGTGTGAGAGATTCCTCGGTATGAGGCTCCACGGACACATGAGAGAGTGGGCGGCTGTTGACAATATTTTCAACCTCCGCTAGAAGGGTATTCAATACTTCATCCTTCGGCGCTCGCTCCTTTAATATTACTCGGAGTGCCGTTTTGATGCTCCTTATTAGTCTCTCCCAAGCCCCACCCCAGTGTGGGCTCAGAGGAGGAATGAAGGTCCATTCGGCAGCGTTGTTGGCAGCTTCGGCTCTAAGTGCCTCGTTGTCGAGCTCCAGCAGTGACCGCTTCAGCTCAGTGTCTGCTCCCCTAAGGTTGGTCCCATTGTCAGACATTATGTGCCGGGGCCAGCCTCGCCGCGCCGCCATCCGCCTGAGTGCCATGATGAGTGAATCAGTGGAGATGGAATTTACCGTTTCGATATGCACCGCGCGTACGGTGAGGCATGTGAATATAACTCCGTACCGCTTCTTACGTCGGCGCCCCACTGTGACTTCCATGGGGCCGAATAGATCAACCCCACAGTGGGTGTAAGGACGCTGATGATGGTCCATCCGTGCCAAAGGTAAGTCACCCATTCTAGGTACCTGTGGTTGTGCCTTTCTGATTCTACAAAACATGCACTGTGACACTACACCTCTGACAGTCGGTCTTATTTTTAATACCCAGTATTTCTGTTTCAGAGCGTTCACGACGGTCTCGTGGTTCCCGTGCGCAGCCTTCACGTGGTGGTGCATGACGACCAACCGCGCGACCCGGTGCTTACCGTCTAATATGAGCGGCCTTTTAGTTTCAGGTGGCACACCGCGAGCAGCATCGATGCGGCCTCCGCAGCGCAGGACTCCGTCTTCGTCAAGTACTGGTGATAAGGTAAGTAATCTACTAGCGCGATCAATACATTTACCTTTCCTTATTGCAGATATCTCCGCTGAAAAAGAATCCATTTGACTTTGTTTTATTAATAATAATTCAGCTTTTTCCATTTCCATTAAAGTTGTTTGATTAATTTTCCTACATTTATTTATAAATCTTAATACCATAGCGGTTGACCTTAATAATCTCAGCCAAGAAGAGAAACGTTCAGCATTTGGAACAGGTAAGTTATCAAAACCCTCCTGAATAAGGTTTACGTGTTCCTGATCGTCCTCCCTTTTGTAAGCGATGACGTCATGCGGCCAACTCGACTGTTCACCGAAAAGAAACGACGGGCCCGAAAACCATTCATTGTGAAATATAGCAACATCATAATTTTCCCTAGTGCCGATATCAGCTATATTTAATTTCGTAGGTATGTACCTCCATTCGGTTGATTTAGTCAAATCATCTATTTCGCCCAGTCGCGACGCTACGAACATTTTATAGTTACGCGCATCATTGTTAATCCAGTGTAGCACTGTAGTCGAGTCGCACCAAAAGAATCTTTCGGTAATTATAAGTTTATGCTCTTTCGCAATCGTATCGGCCAACCTAGCTGCGAGTACCGCCGATTGGAGTTCCAACCGTGGTACACTTGTTATTTTCAAAGGCGCGACTCGGCCTTTGCTCGCTACCAATACGACTTTTATCGACCCGTTATTGTCAAACCACCGCCAGTATGCGACAGCGCACATCGCTTTTGACGAAGCATCACAAAATAAATGTAGCTGTAGATTGTGATAGTTATTTTTCCCACTGCTAAACGTCGTAGCGGATTCCGTAGCAACTGGAGCGCTCGTAGGCCTCGTAGCCGCTTGTCGTAGCAGGGGCGGCGCGGGCGCGGGCGCGCGGGGAGTTTTTATCTGTAGCACTGCGCTCGGGCTCGATAACGGTTCATTGTTTGTCTCGGTCACACTTACGGGCGGTGCAGTTTCTATCTTCGTCGCGCGTGTGGAATGCAGATAACAACGCGGCACACGCAGATCGGCTATCTCGTTCAAGCGCCGTACCCAGCTGATCCATTTTTCGTAAACAATGTCCGATATTGTTTCGTCCCAGCAGGTGTTATCTTTCCATACATCTTGCAACATGATTTTACCTTGGATGGTGAACGGTGTCAGTAGGCCGAAGACATCGAATATCGACATAACTACAGCGAGCATTAATCGTTTAGTAGGTCTGCACTCACCTCGTCGTATGTTTTCAGGAATCCGTTTCAGAGACACGTCGAAACCGAGTTCGTCCTGCGCTGGATACCAAATCATACCGAGAGTGCGTTCACCACCGTACTGCGTATCCGATTTGAACCTTACGGCCACTTCACCTAAGGTTTCTTTTGGCAAGCTACTTAAAACAGACTTACTGTTGCTCGTCCAATTTCTTATCTCGAAACCTCCTTGCTTATGGATTTCTGTGACGTTTTTAATCATTTCTATGGCGGCGGCGTCATCTGGCAGGCTGTCTATATAATCGTCCATGTAATGTTGTTCAAGTATTGCAGCTACGGCGCGAGCGGCGGCCGGGTGGGATGACTCATACAGTTGCGCATTTTTGTTTTTAATAAACTGAGCTATGAATGGCGAGCAGTTTGCGCCGAAAATAAGTGAAGTCATTACGTGCGTTTTTACTTCGTCCTGTGACCTTTGACCTTTCCATATGAAACGAAATGCATTTTGGTCTTCAGGTTTTATTTTTATTCGTAAAAACATGTCCTTAATGTCTCCGGCGACACCCACCTTATTTTCTCGGAAACGTAGCATAATACCGAACAGGGAATTAAGTAAATCAGGACCTGTTAGTAAATAGTCGTTTAACGATTTACCTTGTACCTTTGCGGCGGCATCGAACACCAAACGTAGTTTTTTCTTGTTGGGGTTATTTACCCCAAAATGGGGTAAATACCAAGTTTTGGGCGGTTGCTCGGTGCTTTCCATTTGTTTGGCAAAATCGTTAGTTAAGAGGTGATTAATGCGTTCCTCATACTTACTAGCATATTCTTCGTTGGCCATCATTTTTTTATTTAAGCTATTGAAACGGGATAGTGCGTAAAAATAACTGTCAGGTAACTTACAGTTGGGATCTTTCCATGGTAAGCCGACGTGCCACCTGCCATCAATAAGTTCCGCGTTGCTCTGCAGCGCAGCCATCGCGTGCACGTCATCCCTGTTTTGCCGTGGTTTACCTGACACTCCCATAGCGTCGATGGAGAAGGAGCGACGAACCTCCTCGTGTAGGTCGCGCAGCGCGCGGTCGCCGTCGTCCAGCCCCGCCAGCGGCGATAGCGCGCCACAGCACGGCACAGCTTCCGCGAGCAACAAACTGGTATGCGAAGCGGCTCGCGGCGACGACTTCACTTCTAAGCGCATCACACCGTGCATGCACCAGCCTAGGGGTGTTCGAGTAGCTGACGGCTCACTAATTTTACCCACATTAATTTCTAAAGGAACTAACAAATGATAGTTATCCTGTCCGATCAATATCTCAGGTTTACATAAATTGTTATAATCTATTTTAACATTTTTCAAGTGATTATACTTTTCAAAATCAGATAAACAAACATTTTGGACAGGTAAGTTTAAATTACTTACACTACGGACTTTAATATCAAATGACTGTTTATCATCATAGGTACTTGACAAGCTCAAAGTAACAACTGTAGAATTACATACATAGGTGTTATTGTCCCAAGCGCCGCGGATGCTCATCATCTCGGTGCGACCGCGCAGCCCTGCGCGGGCCGCCAGCTGATCGCTAATTAACGATACGCTGGACCCGTCGTCCAGTAAAGCGCAAGCACTTATTTTACCTTTCGGACCGCACACTATTACCGGCACTACTTTCAACAGCACTTTATTGTTTGTCGAACTCAGATGTGCGATGGTTTCCGTCGGCGGAGCAGCGCTCGTCGCGGACACGTCTTCCTCAGCTCTCGGCGGCGGCGGCGGCGCAAAGCTCTCACGCCGCGCGGGCTCAGCTCTCGGCGGTGGCGGCGGCGGCGTCGGCGCAGCGTTGTCGCGCCGCGCGGGGTTATGCAGTAATCGGTGGTGCGCTTGGCCACAGTTATCCTTGTCGCAGGCGGGCGCAGAACAGGTTTCTCTGTCATGTTGAGATACCAGACATTTGTAGCAAATTCCATTGCGTTTGACATATTGCCATCTGTCTTTTCTTAAGGCCTTTAGAAACACTTTGCACTTAATTAGTACATGCCCGTTCTTGTTACAAAAGTTACATTTTTCTTCACTGTTCTGTAATAACACGGTGTGGTGGGGGTTCTTCACTTGATTCTCACGGGTTGTGTTTTTGTTGTAATGAACACTGCGTGCGCTCATTATTATTAAATTAGATGTGGCAGCTGTTTTTATCGCTTCCTCGTTCAGAAAATCGGATATCATGTTTATTCTTGACCTGTTGTTGACATCTTTGTTTTCTTTGAGTAGTGGAAAACTATAATCTGACCACTTTGAAATCAATATCGTGGGAAGCTTTGATAAAATTATATTGGATAAATGCATGCCACGTAAATATTCGTCACGCCCCACTGCTCGAACAGCTGATATAAAATTTTGTATTTTTACAGAAAAAGGAACGATTTCACTATGATAATTCGGCGGCAACGGTTGCAGTTTTTTCAAGTCTTGCGTTATTTTATATAATAAAATATCTGGGTTACCGAATCTCAATTCTAGGGTGGCCATCAGCTGATCGGGTGACGTCGCGCAAATTAACAGGGCTGCGACGGCGTCCTTGGCTGCTCCTCGAAGACATTTTCGCAGTCTCCACACGTTCTCCATTTCGCTGAAACCACATATTCTAGTGGACTCTTCATATGCTTGCTTGAACTGGAGCCACTCAAGCGGATCTCCATAAAACTCTGGTAAATCTTTAGGTACACTCATTCGACTTAGTAATTGAGTGTTGGTTGAATTATTAGCTGCAGAAGTGGTGGCTTCTTTCAGTGCTGTAGCCAACAGCTGGACTGTTCCATGTAGCTGGTCCAGCGCGCCCGAAGTGGAGCCCTTGGCGGGGGCGGGCTGTACCGGTTCCATATCCTGCTGACTTTGTTGAAGCCACTTCTCGACTTCACTGCGAGTATGTTGACTTCTACGGTCACCTTCAAGTGGACTGTCTTCATCTTCTAGGTCGGCTAGGTCAGCTTCGAGTCTTTTATCGATAAGTTCCATTTGTATCCTAGCCTTTTGTTCTGCCGCTTCCAATAGGAGCCTGTTGCGTCTTGCCTTGACGGATGATGACGTCGAAACTTGCGAGCTTTTACGATGTCTAGGGACGACGCCATCTTGTGAAGCTGTTTCGTGATATTTTATTGTCACTGGTTGTTGTAACGCTTTGTAGGTTGCAAGCTTCTGCGATGGTCGGCCCGGTTGAGCAAGCTGTGTTGCGGCGCCAGCTTCTGACGCATGCTGTGTCGCGGCGCCCGCTACAGACGTTGATGCATTGGGCGGTTGCGGCGATAACGGCGGTTGATCATCGCGTGGCACTTGTAACTTCACTGGCTCAGACTTCACACTTCCTTCGGGCTCTAAGCTGACCGGATTTAAGTTCGCAGGCACTGTATTTTTACTCGCGTTACGCGTGCGTACCATTTTCGGCGGCGGTGTATGGTACATCGATAACGATCCGGCACGAATGACCAGCTTTGTAGGCGGTTCAATGGGTTATCGATGTTAAAAAATGCCGGTTTGTGAAAATAGTATCGTTTACTGACAAAATTACACAAGTTTCAACGAAAGAGTGACAAAATTTAACAGGCACGTGTTTTTATGGTTCTCAGGGTAGCGCGGTGTCGCTTCCATGAGAGCTCGCGGCAGACTGGCTGGGCGTTGGCTTTGCATCAGCGATATTCGCGGGGACGACGCCGTACTACCCTCTTTTATTTAACAAAAATAAAAACTAATTATAACATAAAGAGCGCGTCGCTTACACCGTAATTGTGGCAGTAACAGAGATTCAAAGTTGAAAAATCTTAGGGGGGGCTGGTAATAGGCATATTCACCCTACCTACGCGGGCGGCGGGAGAGGGGCGCGCGGTATTAGTCACTCACATCACAAGAGCACATGCGTGAACTTATCCCCACTCCGCCGAAAAAAAATTAAGATATATGCCTCGTACTGTAGCAACGTTTCGTTTCATATCGAGGAAATGTACCTAGCTATGTAGGTCTACGAGAGCCGACACCGCGATGAAAATTTTGGCCCCTACCACGGACCTCAGATCAAATATTTGGTCTGAGCCACGGACTGCGTTCATTAACTAATTAAGGGGCTATATCAAAAATAAAGCGAAGCGAGATAGCAATGAGAAAACAAAGCGCGCGGGAAAGAGACCCATTCGGCAGATTTGGCGAAAAAATCACTAAATAAATTCGTTAAGTTAATAAACACATTAGTGATTAGAGAGACATGCTTCTATACGATTCTGAATATTGATGATACAAATTATTTTTGACTTGAATACCTAATGTTGTTTCTGAATAATTTCGATTTTAAGATTTTTTAAGAGGTGTTTTCGAAATTAAAATGTACGAGCCAAAATAACTGAATTGTGTTTCTGGTTCTACATATTATATGTGTCTGGAGAAAGATTTAAAGAAATATATAATTATCTTAATTTCAATATCTAGGATCTTTCCGCGACCTATCATAGGTCGCGGAATAGGTCACCTATGGCATACATCAAAAAGTGTCAATTTTTAGACGTAAGTACCTATCCCTTTAATTATAGGATAGGATTGAGGGATATGCAAAAAAAAAATCTTCGCGGTGTCTGTTCTATAAAACAAAGTACAAAGTACCTATGTATATTTTTAATTTTAGTGCTCTAAGTACCTACCTATGCCAAAGTGTATTTTTATTATTTTGCAACTGAAATCAATCACGTAAATAGGAACTTATTAATAATACACTTCGAAATATCAAATATTTCTAAGTACCTACCTAGGTATATTTTATAATTTAGGAGGAAATAAAATATTATGATATTGATATTAATTGTTTTAATTTCATCTAGGTATTACACCTATGCCATTGAAACGACAGGACAATGTGTCTGGTCAATCAGCTATATCTATGCAAATGTCATTTGACAGGTGAATTGTTATGCCCAAACGCTTTTATGCCGACTCATATGCCATTAGATTGTCTATTTTTTCTGATAAAAGGTTCTTTTCATTATTAGTTTAAAAAAATAAAATTGCTACAATACTTCCAATTGATTTCCTTTTAATTCAACTAAACTAACAAAGATAGCTACGAGAAGTACTGCGCTTACTGCGTACTTTGCTATATGTAGAATCAGTTCTAAGATATGGACTTATTTTATGGGGAAATAGCACTGACATAAATAGGGCTTTTATTTCTCAAAAGAAATGTATAAGGGCTATATGTGGTACTGCACCTGACGAGCCATGCAGACCACTATTTAAATGTTTAAAAGTCTTACCACTGCCTTGCCTTTACATCTTTGAGATTGCAAAATTTGTAAAATTAAAATGCATTATTTCAAACAAGCCAAAGACGTATACCCACGAAACACACGTAATGGTAGTAGACTGGTTTCGGCAGTTAGGGAACGTACCCATACTACGTGACCCGTTAAGGGGGGGGAGGGGGGGTCTTTAAAATACCACGCTTTGTCACAGGGGGGGGGGGGGGAGGGGGGGCCTATGTTTTGTCACGTAGTCAATATTGTCAATAGAAATCTGGTTCTTTTTTTTCAAGTTGTATTCAAATATGGCACGCAGCGAAATTTTTTTTCTTCTTGATACATTTTTTCACTTGTAATTGTATGTAAAATTATAATACACACTCTTGGCATTACGTGGCATCGTGGCAAGCGCCTTACTAATGAAAAGACAAAAATGACCAAATTTTTTTTTAGATTTCTGTTGAAAATGATGTAAAACCATTATCTATGAAATACTACGTGAAAACCATGGGGGAGGGGGGTCTTGGCATATACTACGGGTGGTCACCGAGGGGGGGGGGGAGGGGGTCAAAAATGGTAAAATATGGGTCACGTAGTATGGGTACGTTCCCTTATTCCTAGTAACGCACTATTCCGAAAAAAATGTTATTGGATGTGTACGCAAATATACAATAAGTTACCTGAAAATATAAAACAGTTACATGTGAGTAAGTTCAAGACGGCTCTCTATAAATGCCTTAGCGATAAAATGTTCTACAGTGTAAAAGAATATCTGGACAATGTCCATTGAACTTTGCCATTCCTTGGAATTTAAATTGGGTACAATTTTGACATTTCAATTAGGTATTATCTTGACATTATTATGAATTATTATGTTAGTATTTCGAAAATTAAATTAGGTATTAGATTGACATTTAAATTAGACATTATTTTGACATTTAAACTAGGTATTAATTTGACTGACATTTTCTTTTATTTTATTTGTAATTTTAAAATGACTTGAATTTTATTATATTCTTGTGTGACATTACTTTGTGAATCCTTTACTGACATTAAAATATTGTGAATTATTTCATTTGATAATATAATAATGTGCATTTATGTCAAGTAACAATGTAAATTTAAGTAAATATTTAATTTGTTAAAAGTAATTGGTAAAAATTTGCATGCCGTTGTTATGGCTGAATGGGCCGAACTTTTAAACTAGATTAAGACCTTCAGTGTACCCTATTCAAAGGCAAATGAATTAATTTCTAATTTCTAATTTCAATAATTCAGCCTTCAAAGTCAATCTGACCCTTGCTCCGTGCACGCTTTTAGCGCCACCTAGCGCATTGCAACTTTGTTGGCTCTGACCTGACCGTTTTGACGTTTTAATATGTAATGGCGACATTGTGACAAAATGTTAAAAAATACTATACATATTGTGTTATTAATGTAAATTTCAAATTTACTATGATTTGGGTGGACAAAGTGTTGTGAAATCATTTTTGGTCATTTAAATTAAATATGGCAAGTAAGATCTATTCAAAAAGAGTGTTTTATTTTGGTTATATCAGGGTTTGTTTACTTCTTTTTTAGTTGTAGATTTTGTAAAACAAGAGGATAAAGCTACTTTAATAATTTTACTAAGTGATAATAGACATATATAATTATTCCTGTATCGCTAGTAATAAATTAAATATCGTTTTCAAGCAGATTACAGAGCCTTCTTTATTTCTACTTTTTGCCACCATGAGCGCTGCGATCGATTATTATACCTTGGCACCCTCCCAATAGTGGCTCCTTGAGCTGTAGACCTCGCGCTAAAATAAATAAAATGTCGTCATGAAGTTTTCAAAACACACAGTGCGTGAGTTCCCATCCATACCTAACCAACCCTACTTCATTCCTACAAATAGTTTTTATTTCCCAAATACAAATACTAGTTTGAGGTGAGAACGCCCCAGAAATTAATGGAATACTTGTATTGGGAGTGATATTGAACCGTTTCTTATGTTATGATCAGGGTTGCCAGGTCTTTTTCAAATAAATACCGAACAGTGAGCAAAAAAATCATTGCCTACGAGCGAGCGGAGCGAGCGTGCCGCGGGAGCGGCCGTCGAAGCGCCAGAAACGAAGTTTTTGTAAAATAAACTTTCAATATAGGTCTTTTACTAAAATTTCCTGAAGCCTTGGCTATTTCACTCACTGTATTTTGCACTATAACGATGTTGTCGGTGTAGCATCCGTTAATGTGCAGATTAACTAGTTAAAGTGCGGAAATCGTCTACTTTAAGAAAAATTTCGCACTTTAACTGTCTCGATCAGTTAATCTGCAGATTAACGGATTCCGTACTTTAACGGTAATATATCTACTACACGATTCTATTAATTAATTAATTATTAATTATTTATATAATTTATTAATAATATTAATATTAATAATTAATATTATTAATTAATTGTATAATACGGATACAACATGGGTAGTGTATTTATCATCATCAGCTATTGTCCACTGCTAATACGAATAAGCGTACTAGTACTAGGACACAATAACAGCTCCTTCTGCTACTGCCACCTCCAAAAAGAGAACTAAGATTTCAAGGAGAAAGTTGGCACTTGACACGAACTTGATTATTATAAGGTCATTTTGAACTTACCATCCAAGTTTTAAGAATTTGTTCAGTCCATGAAACTAAACAACTTTCTCTAAGAAACATGTGTTTTTTGGCGAAAATCATCTACAAAAGAGATCACGTGATCAATTTCGTAATTGATCACGTGATCTCTTTGATTTGTATGGAAAGTCGGTTTTTATTTTACATATTTGACCATGTGCTCCTTAGAGAAAGTTGTTCAGTTTCATGGACTGAACACATTCTCAAAATTTGGATGGTCGATACAAAATGAACTTGTATAGGTAGATCCCTCTTATAATTGATCGGTCAAATATTAAACTCAGTATTGTTGGATCATTACGAGTAAACAAGACAGAGCCTTTATCCACGGAGTGTCTCTTAATCTCACCCAAGGTCGATGAAGACAGTTTATATCAGCCCAAGAGCTAGAGTCATTACATAATATCAGAAGATAAATAATTTGAGTGCTCAGACCAAATAAAAAAGGGAAGACGTAGTCCTCTGAACAAAGCAGTGAAGCCGATAAAACTACGCCTTGGCGTGTACATACACAGTTACACGCACACACATGTAACGAAACTACGCCTTTTCTTAACAGCCAGCGTGCGAAGCGGACGTACCAGGAAGTACTAATAAATTATAAATTTCACCAAAGAAAATGCCGAATTGTGTAGTGAAAAGGTGTAAAAACCAATTTTCGACACATAAAAAGCAGGATGGAGTCACATTTCACACGAAAGTAAAATTGGAAACTAATATTTTCACTAATTCAAAATAAACATTAAGGTATTACTTAAAACACAAAACCTCAACACAAGTGTTGCCATGCCAAACGTTCTTTTTTAAACCTGTTATTGGGTAACATGGAAAGTAACGTAACGTTATTTGTTTCTTGTTAAAAATAACGCGTTAATTATTTCTATTTCTGGACTGTTTTTACTAACGACGGACGGAACGGAATGGAGGTGGTATATGCATTTGGGGTTAGAATACTGTGATCCATCAGTATTTAATCAGGGGCCTATTTCATAAAAGATAAGTAAATTTACTATAACAATTTACCATTGTTGTTATTGGGGTAGAACTGTTTCTTAATAATTCTAAAACATAATCTCTACCCCAATAAATTACTACAATGGTAAATTACTGTACTTTTTCATACTTTTATGAAATAGACCTCTGATTAAATACTGATGATCTCAGTATTTACCACGCGTGTAGCCGTCGCCTCAGAGGTTGTTTGTTTGTTTGTCAATGTCTGTTACCATTTTCTTCGAAAACTACCTACTGAGCCGATTTCAATGCAGTTTTTGTCGTTTTTCAAAAATTACTAAACCGATTTCGCTACGGCTTTCTGTAATGGTTTTTGGCGATGCTTCTTAGATAAGTGATATAGTATTTAGCCGCTAGGGAGTGCTGCAGCATCATGTTCTCGTTTATCTCCATAACGGTTTGACCGATTTAGATGCTGTTTTTACCCGACTGCAAGAGGGTTATGTTTTTCAAGCGTATCTTCTATCTTGTATGTATGTAATATTCTTTTTAACACCATTGCTCGTAAAGCTGATGTAATTCCACCGGTTTTAAATATGTTAAGCGGGTCATAAAAAACGCGTGTGTTACCAAAGCAAATATCTCCCATTTTAAATTAATTTAGGTAGGGTACTATACATATTGAAGGAAGGATGTTATGAGTTTGACTGATTGACTGATGGAAAGAACAAATCACATCATGCAACCATCAGTCACTACATTACACGGTAGGTTAATCATCAGTCACAGCCCGTGACTGTGGTTAAACTGATAGCAAAACCTACCGTGTAATGGATGCCTAACATGTCAGAACAAACATCTTGCTTTAAATACACGAAACTTTAGTATTCGTTTTATTTTTTACATTTTTCCTATTTCCTTCCTACTTCCGCCACTACTTTTAAAGCGAGCTACTCACAGCCCTGCATGCAGGGCTTTGAGAAGCTCACTTTTTCTATCTATCACTAGGCGACGGCTACACGTGTGGTAAATACTGTGATCCATCAGTATTATTTATCAGGGATCTATTTAATAAAAGCATGAAAAAGTACAGTAATTTACCATAGTAATAGTTTATTAGGGTAGAATTATGTTTTATAATTAATAAGGAACATGATTCTACCCCAATAATAACTGTGGTAAATTATAATAGTAAATTCACTAATCTTTTATGAAATAGGCCCCTGATTAAATACTGATGAATCACAGTACCAGGCGTGTAGCCGTCGCCTCACACCCGAGTCAGAATGGCTGAATGCCTATCATAGTCTGCGTCTCTTTCATCAGTAATAAATAAAAGAGACGCTTTGATAGCCATTCAGAAAACTGACAAGTTTTAAGAGCTTGTAATACCCCCCTTGGGACCGTATTATGATCTCTTGAATCCAGGCAGTTTTTTGTTTTGATTCTAATATGTGATAAATAACGTTATTATTTCATAACGCGTTATTTTTATAACATTGGGGTAATATGAATTACTATGGCAACACCGGCTCACACACTAATGCATGAAAAAATTGGCTTCAGTCCCTTGCTTGGAAGACTCCGTCTTCCCTTTTTTATTTGGTCTGAGTTTGAGTGTAGTTGTTTAAGTTTACTAAGAAGCATTTTAATTATGGCTTCTTCATTTTAATAGTATAGTTGGCAACCCTGCTACACTGTTATAAATGTTTGCAACAGACAGATCATATCACATTGTCTAGTTTAGAATTGACAGTCAAGGTTCGTTTGCGCACTTATGTATTTCGTGCGCGTCAAGCTGATAATGCTGCGTTAGAGAAAAAACAAATAATCAAGACAATACTAATTATATACAGTTCCAGTACTTACTAGTCATTCGCCTAAAGACAATGCATCTCTTAGCAGTGCTGGTATTTTGCGTGAGTGTAAGTGCTTACGAAATTGTACCAGAAGATGCGCGGCTAGGCTTCCCAAAACTCGCAAAGAAGTATGGAATGAAAACGTACGAGCACGAAGTTGTGACCGAGGACGGTTACATACTGAAGCTGTTCCAAATCCCTGGAGACAAAACAAGGCCTGTGCTAGTGGTCCACGGTCTCGCTAACTCTGCTGACGTATTCCTATTAAGGGGCAACAATTCGCTCGTAGCAGCACTGGCGCACGAAGGTTACGATGTCTGGGTTGCCAACTTGAGAGGCAGCAAGTATTCCAGGCGACACCGGCAACTCAACCCAGACGTCAATATGGAATTCTGGAATTATTCCTTCCACGAATGGGGTGTGTTTGATTTGCCAGCTATTATAGATTACGTTCTCGATAAAACAGAGCAGGCCCAAGTAAGTTGCATCGGCTATTCGTTGGGCAACACGGTCTTTTACATCCTCGGTTCGATGAAACCTGAATACAATAATAAAGTCAAGGTACTTGTAGCGCTATCCCCGATTGCCTACAATTATTATTGGAAACATCCCGTCCGTCTTATGATGAGATTATGGCCAATAATCAGTGACGTACTTGTTTTATACAAACAGGAAGAACTTTTTGGCGAAGGTACACTGACTAGGCGTATTGTAAAGTTGATATGTACTCAGGAGGACGGCTACGACCTGTGCGTAAGGGGGTTTATAATGCCGTTGAACGGATGGGATGAGGATGAGTTGGAGCCTGAGTTTACGCACGTTCTATGGGGACACTACCCAGAGACGATTGCACGTAAGCTTATCGACCATTTCGTTCGATCGGGGTATAGGAATAGCTTCTCTCAGATGGATTATGGTGAAGCTGGGAATTTGGATGTGTACAACTCCACCTTGCCGCCTGACTATGATCTCAGTAAGGTGACAATGAAGGTGGCGATGCTGGCGGCTCCCAACGACCACCTGGCCCCTCTGACGGCGGTGAAGCACCTGCGGGAGCGACTTCCAAACGTAGTGGAATCCATCATCGTCGAATTCGAGACTGCAAACCATATCGATTTGGTTTGGGGGCGGCATAACACCGAGTATGTGTATCCACATATCATGGAGTTATTAGAAAAATACAAATAGCTGATAGTTACATCTGGTGAAATCATAGTAAGAAAAAGTGTTTTCAATCCATGCCTCAATAAGTATTACTGTGCCTAACTTGTACTTTATTTCCCCCTACTATACTTTTACAAGTAATCAAATTAAAAATCTTATTGGAAGTTATCTTGATTACTTTACATTTAATTAAGACTGCATTTTAGACGTTGTTGTTAAGTTGTTGTTCTTGTGTCAAATTATAAATTTATGTTTAGAGCAAGGAATATTTCCAGATTTAATAAAACTATCAATTACTATTCCAATATTTAAAAAAGATGACACAAAGCTTTTGAAAAACTATCGCCCTATTTCATTGATTTCAATATTTTCAAAAATAATAGAATACATTATTATATAAAAAATTAAACAATTACTTTGAAACTAATGACTTATTTTCGAAACATCAATATGGCTTTAGGAAAAATAAATCAATTAATATGGCGTTATACGAATTTTTGGAAAAGGTCGTGAAATACGTTGACAACCGAAAACCTACCTAGCGCTTTTTATGGACATGACTAAAGCATTTGACAACATTGATCATAAAACATTATTACATAAACTAGAAAAGTAGGTATGGTGTAAGAGGTAACGCTCTAAAACTAATTGAAAGTTACTTAAGTAATAGAAAGCAAATCACACAGACAACGAAAATTGACGCGAAAACTGGTGAAAATAAAACTTTTAGATCAAAAGAGAGACCAATATGCTATGGTGTACCTCAAGGAAGCGTGTTAGGCCCTCTCCTTTTTATTATCTATATAAATGACTTTCCTGCCGTAACTAATCATCATTTGACCATTTTTGCTGACGATAGTACCGATTTATTCACCTAACATCATCATCATCAGCCTATCATCGTCCACTGCTGAACATAGGCCTCTCCGAGTGCACGCCACTGAGCACGATTCGCGGCTATACTCATCCAGTTTATGCCAGCCACCTTGCGAAGATCGTCGCTCCACCTTCTCTGAGGGCGTCCCACACTACGTTTGCCCATACGCGGTCTCCACTCAAGAACTCGTCTGCCCCAGCGGCCATCGGTTCTACGGCTAATATGGCCGGCTTACTGCCACTTCAGCTTGCTAATCCGGTGGGCTATGTCGATGACTTTAGTTCTCTGTCGGATCACCTCGTTCCGGACCCGATCTGTCAGAGAAACTCCGAGCATAGCCCTTTCCATAGCTCGCTGCGCGACTTTCAATTTGTGGACCAGCCCTACAGTGAGTGTCCACGTTTCGGCTCCGTATGTCATGACAGGCTCCTGCCTGTCATTCACCTATGACAATTCTAAAAGTATTTAGTTAGACACATACCAAGTTATTCAGAGATGTTTCACAAAACTGGGGTGCAAGACTGTTCTAACAAAACCTGGTTTAATGTTTGTAAACCAATCACAATGCACCTTTTAATCCTTAAACGGGACGTAAACTAAACGTTAAACTGTCACTCTGAATACGATTTGCGCTAAAATGGCGTTAGTCCGCAGTCTAACGCCATGTTAACTTTGGCCCTAGTTTAACGAACGCACTCTGAATAAGACAGATAAAGTTCAGTGGTTAGACATAAATAATACATTGCCATCTTTAATAAAATGGGGGGTATTACTGCTCGCGTTCGTAGGAGTTACCACCTTCTCCTAGGCTCACCCTACACGTGCCCCCTGGGTGGTGCCAAATGAGCAGCAACAACGCCGAGCAACAGGCGGAGGTTAAATAACCTGTACCTAGGCTACCGCAAGCCTTGAAGGATTAAATACCTTCTAAAAGAGCGACCATAGTACCTTGGGAAAGTGCTATGAGTATTTTCCCAAACTTTTTAAAATGGAAATATGAGTGATAATGATTGTGATTTGTCATGCGATCTGGCTAACGCCCGGCGCTCGCAGGTACCCGGGCCTGCGAGTGTGAAATTGGCTACCGAAGACCTCGTGGGAGTAGGCGACCAGGCTCCTTCGACGGTTAATGCTACTGGCAGCATTACCAAGAAATATATTCAGCAGGCATTCCACCCAAGCCTTTTCAATACGAGACCTAAATCTCCTTCTATAGGAAACCCCAGACCCACAAGTGGTCCAAAAGAAGGTGACCCACCTGCCGCACTCACTTCTGCAGGTGAAAATAATGTAAATTGCCCCCCTCCGTGGCAAAGAATGCCCAACCAACGGCAACGCAACCCGAAACGTAGAAAGCTAACCAATAGCCCACCCAATACGAATCCAGATGTACCTACGCAAAATCTTGTCCAAACCTCGAATAGATTTTCAGGATTACCTATAGACTTAACCGGTGAATCAGAGAATATCCAAACAAATGTCAAAAAAGTATGTAAGCCCCCACCAATTATATTGTATGGAATTGAAGATCTATCCAAATTATCAGAACTTTTAAATCAGTCTGCGCCGATTGGCAGTTATTCATACAAAATAATTAATAGAGATCAGCTTCGAATAATGACACAAACACCTGAAGTCTACAAAGATATGGTCGATCTCATCCGAAAGAATGGTCTCATTGGACACACATTCACGCAGAAAGACAAAAGATGCTATAGACTCGTTATAAAAAATCTTCACCATACAACGCCAAAAACTGCTATTATTGAAGAAATAGAAAAAACAGGGAATAAAGTCAGAGGTGAAATTGTATGTGCAATTTCGAGAAGAAATAAAAAGCCACTCAACATGTTCTTTGTGAATATAGAACCCAGTCCGAATAACCCCGAAGCAAAGAGAATAGAATACATCTATAACACAAAGGTAAAAATAGAAGACCCACGGAAAACAAACGAACTGCCCCAGTGTACAAGGTGTCAACAATATGGGCATACGAAAAACAACTGTATGCGTCCCTACCGGTGTGTCAAATGCGCAGAAGGACATAAGACTACTGACTGTCCCAAAAAGGATCGAAACACGCCAGCTACTTGCACTCTTTGTCTTGGGAATCATCCCGCAAATTACAAGGGCTGCCAAGTATATAAAGAGATTAGAGCCAGGAAAATGGTACAGCCAATGCAGAAGAAAATAACAACGCAACAAAAACACCAGACAAATAATGAAGCTCCCTTCCGCGTTGATGACTTTCCATCTCTAAAGACGAGTAGCTATGCTAGGCCTAATCGAGAAAATTTCACTTGTCCCGATACTCCTGATCCTAGAACTACTGGGTACTGGGACAAAAAACCAGAGAAAAATCAATCTCAGCCAACAAGTTCACTAGAACAGATTATCATCAAACAATCAGAGAAAATAGATATACTCTTACAACAATTGGGCACCCTATTGGGGCTCCTAACGACACTAATATCCCAGAGTAAGAGATGAAGCACCTTCGTGTTGCAGCATGGAACGTCAATGGATTGTCTCCCAACAAGCAAGAAGTAGAGCTATTCATCCATTATAATAATATTGATATACTACTTATCTCAGAATCTCACATGACTGATGAGAGAATTGTCAGAATTAAGGGCTATGATATATACTACACCAATCACCCAGATGAGACATCGAATGCAGGAGCTGCAATCATAATAAAGGAGAACATCAAACATCATGTCCTTCCAAATTTTAAACATGAATTCCTGCAAGGAACTGTAATATCAGTGGATGATTGGCAGGGTCCACTCACTCTCTCTGCTGTGTACTGTCCACCTAGGCATCGTATTGACGATCATATGTTCAATAACTTTTTTCAAAGGCTTGGCTGCAGATTTATAGCTGGGGGGGACTGGAACTCCAAACATACCTATTGGGGTTCTAGGCTGATTACAACCAGAGGTAGAGAATTAAAAAAGTCCATAGATGCGAATGGGTTCAATACACTGTCAACAGGAGAACCAACTTACTGGCCATCAGACCCCAATAAAACACCTGACCTGCTTGAATTTTTTGTTACGAGGGGAATCTCAGATCTCTACACAAAAGTGGAATCATGCTTGGACGGTAGCTCTGATCACACACCGGCGATATGCACATTAAGTACCACCATCATTTGTAAAGAGCCCGCCGAAAAATTGCACAATGGCAAGACCGACTGGAAGGCTTTCCAAGATTACATACAGGATGAAGTCGACTTGCACATACCTCTCAAAACAGAGGAAGACATAGAAAATGCCGCATGGTACACTACCAACCTCATCCAGACGGCTGCCTGGCTATCCACCCCTCACATTGAGTACAATCCACATAAGCAGGACTACACAATGGACATTCGAAAGATGATAGCCACAAAACGGAGGCTGAGACGACATTGGCACACCAGCAGAAACGCATGTGATAAAAGAGCACTAAATAAAGCACAAAAGGATCTAAAAGATCTCATCAAAGAAAACAAAGATACTACACTCCAAGAAAAGCTTTATCACCCTACAAACCAGATGATTACTCGTTGTGGAAAATGACAAAGTCACTGAAAAGGCCAAAACAGCACGTGCCATTGAAACAACCAGACGGCAAGTGGGCAAGAAAACCAGAAGAGAAAGCCGAGCTGTTTGCACAATCATTAAGAGACGTTTTCAAACCCAATGAACCACATGTCATGTTTTCAGATAAAGAAGCCGACGACATTTTGAACAGTGATCAACAAATGTCCTTACCATTACCACTCTGTACTCCTGCAGAGGTAAAAAAACACATAAAACAACTAAAGAAGAAAAAAGCACCAGGTTTTGATCTAATCACATCTGAAGTCCTGAATCATTTACCAAAAAAAGGCATCGTCCTGTTAACAATACTATTCAATGCGATTCTGAGGCTACACTATTTCCCACTCATTTGGAAAGTTTCTATAATTAATATGATCGCTAAGCCAGGAAAGCCGCCAACGGAGGTTGCTTCATAGAGGCCAATAAGCCTTTTGCCCCTGCTATCAAAATTATTTGAAAAGCTTCTTCTAAAACGTCTGCTGCCTATACTGGAAGAACAAAAGACTATCCCAGACCACCAGTTCGGATTTCGGGCATATCATGGAACGACAGAACAAATACACAGAGTGGCTCATACAATTCGCCAATCCTTAGAAAGAAAAGAATACTGTTCGGCTGTCTTCCTTGATGTGCAACAGGCATTTGACCGAGTTTGGCACAAGGGCCTATTGTGTAAATTGAAAATATGCCTACCACACACGGCTTACACACTTCTTAAATCTTACCTTCAAAACCGACTACTCCAGGTAAAGAACGGTGATTCTTTGTCTTCGTTATACCAAATAGAAGCTGGAGTACCACAGGGTTCTGTCCTTGGACCAGTTCTGTACACAATTTATACTGCAGACCTACCAACATCCAAAGACGTCGTTACCGCAACATACGCAGACGACACTGCTATCCTGTCGTGCAACAAAAATCACGTATCTGCATCTTTATTGCTTCAAGAGCACTTAAATGAAGTCGAACTATGGCTTAAAAAGTGGCGAATCAGAGCTAGTGCTACAAAATCTGTCCACATTACCTTTACCCTTCGAAGAAACAACTGTCCACCGGTAACCTTCAATGGAAACTTACTACCACAGAAAAATACCGTGAAATACCTAGGCATGCATTTAGACAGAAGGCTTACCTGGCACGAACACATAAAAAACAACTGAGACCAAGCAAACCGAAAATTCAGTGAGATGTATTGGCTACTGGGCAGACAGTCCGCACTTAGTTTGACTAATAAAATGATAATCTACAAATGCATACTCAAGCCTATATGGACCTATGGCATAGAACTCTGGGGATCCGCAAGTCACTCAAATATAGAGATACTACAAAGATTTCAAAATAAAGCTCTAAAAACGATTAGCGGCGCTACTTGGTTCACAAGAAATACTGAAATACATGAGTACCTACAGTTTCCAACAGTAAAGGAAGAGGTAGAGAGATATACCAAAAGTTACAAACAAAGGATTCAAAGGCATAAAAACCAACTTGCACTCTCACTGCTGGACAGTGGAACATCTACATGTAGACTCAAGAGGAAACGAATAGCTTCAATATAGTAAATCTCACAAATAATAACCAAATATGAGGTGACACATCACAGGATGTGAATATACCCGAACTACTAAAAAAATAAAAATACATACAATCTGATTAAAGCTAATGGGCTGATCGCAGATGGAAAAGAACGTCAAAAAAAAAATCTTTAATAAAATAAAAAAAAATAAAAATAAAATTCTTTATTTCAAAATTGATTACATGTAGGATTCTTAAAACTAAAATTCCACACTAGGCTTAGCCTGTATCGTGGTAATCTTATATGAATTATCCGGTCTAGATGTAGCGGTACCTACAGCAACATTGCCTAAAAAAATTTTATGAAAAGAGTACTTAATAAATTTCTTAATTAATTTAAAAATATGACAATTGTTAATTTCCGATACAAATATTTTAATAAGTTACAAGCCAGTGTTACCTTATCTGTCATTAAAAGTAATACGTACTATTATAGAAGATTGCTAAGTTTTTGGCGATTTGTTAATTATAAATTGCTATTTTAAACATACTAATAAGTCCTCCGAATCACGATAGTTCCAGTTCAGTAGTTCAGATTTGAGTTTGTTTTTAGCTTCCTGGGTGCCCAAGTTTAGAATATTGCAAAAACTATTTATTCTGTTGTAGATATAGGGCTTCCTGTAGGAGTTAAAACGTGAGGCAAATGTGGTGTTTACTTGAGGGATTGGGAGTCTAACCGTGCGCTTATTCAACATGATCCGATGAAGGTCAGAGTTTAATAATTCATGGTGGGCCTTGATTGTAATATTAAGCAGGTACAACCTCCTGACACTGAGAACTTTTGATTCCTGGTATAAAGAATCGGTGGGGAAACGAGTTGGCTTTCTCAACATAGTTTTGAGAATTGCGCGTTGGGCTCGTTCCAGTGTGATAAGATGGGTAGTGGCTGCTCCTCCCCATGCCAGTATGCAGTATGACAAAACGGATTCACATAAGGTAGTGTAGACTGTCTTAAGAAGTTTCCACGTCGCAACGTCACGTAGGAGACGCATGATATAAATGAATTTTCGAACTTTCCTTGATAAAGCGGCTACATGGTCCCTAAATGAAAGTTTTTCGTCAATCAGGACACCTAAATATTGGGTTCGACTAACTTTTTGTAATTTTACGCAACTACACACATCTGTGGGAGGACCATTTGGAGGTGAAGAATTCGTAGAGCATGTGTGAACAGCAAGATAGAAATCGGCAGGAGGAGATGAAGAGGCGGTCTTATGGAAACAAACAAAGTTTGTCTTGCTGGCGTTAAGCGTTAAAAGATTGCTGTTAAACCACGAGGTGATTGCCCCAAGACCAGCCCGAGCCATCTGAAGCACTCCGTTCCAAGTATCGTCGTAAAACAAGATGCATGTATCATCGGCATAGTTTATAACATGAGCATTTACCAGTTTTAGCGTAGAAAGATCGTTTAGATAAATGATGAAGAGTGTTGGTCCAAGGATACTGCCCTGGGGCACACCGTAAGAAGATTCTGAAAGGTTACTGATGAAGGAGCCAACCCTGGTACGTTGATACCTGTGTTGGAGATAACTGCGAAACCATTCAAGACAAATGCCCCTCACTCCGATCATCTCAAGTTTTCTCAGGAGAATGGGAAAAGAGACAGTGTCGAACGCCTTCGACAAATCCAGAAAAACACCAACACATTTTTTGTTTTCATCGAGACATGATGCCACAGTCTCGGTCAAACGAGTAACCGCCTGATCAGTGGACCTGCCCCGTCGGAAACCATATTGGTCAGGAGATAGGATGTTATTTGACTCGAGGAATTGCATCAAGCGCGTATTTACCACTTTCTCTAAGAGCTTCGAAAAAATACTCAGCAGAGCAATCGGCCGATAATTGCTAGGATCACTTGTACTGCCTCCTTTATGGACAGGTGTCACTACGGCTGTTTTCCATACCTCTGGAAAAATCCCAGTTGAGACACTGAGATTGAAGATATGAGTGAGGGGAACCACAATGTTTTTCCTTATGTGCTTTATAAGAACACCAGAGAACTCATCCAGACCCGGGGCACATTTATCTTTAAGATTGAGAATTAGATTATTTATTTCCTGTTCACTGATAGGGTGCATGTAGAAAGAAAAAGGCGGGGAATATTGACATTTCACTTTGGCCGCAAGGATGTCCTGTGTAGTTTTATTATTCTTCAGTATCGTGTCAGCAAGTTTACAGCCAATCGAGGTGAAGTAGCTATTAGTTTTGTCTAAGGATTTTACTTCATCTCCCTCAGACTTGCACAGGTCATAAGCGGGTTTCTTTTCAGCATTGGAGTGGGTAATGCGCTTAATGGTTGACCAGAGCTTGTCGGGCTGTTTTTTGTACCTGTCCAGTTCCCCACTGTTATAGTCATTTCGAAGCTTGCGAACGAGGTCATAGTAAAAGTTTCTATATCTTTTGTAAATGTGGGTTTTAAGAACATCGTCTTTAAATTTTTTGGCTTCCATGTGAAGTTTGTCCAAGTGCTTTGAGCACCTTAACAAACCAGGGGACATCCACGGCTTCAGTATTAACTTTGAGCGACTGACACGTCGGCTTTTGCTATGTCTACCAACGACTTGAGTTAACAGTCTATCAAAGTTTTGAGCTGCTATAGAGGGACATGACTCCAAAAGGACCGGTGACCAGTCGCACTTATCCAGCTCCTTCAGTACACCCTCGAAATCCACGACTTGTTGGGTTCTTTTGGGATACGAGTTTTTAGGAAGAATCTGATCAACTCCTAACAACACCATATCGTGGTCAGTCACAGCTGAAGATGATACTATGGATTCCATTTTTGAGGTAGTTTTCCCGAAAAAGTGATCTAAACAAGCCTCTTGTCGCGTGGGTTTATCGACTGCTTGCTTATAGCCCAGTTGGCCGAGAGTGCATAGATAATCTGCGCCTTCATCTTCATTCAGAATATTTATATTGATGTCCCCAGTAATTAAGTGGCATGGACATTTCGGCATGTCTGAGATTATTTCTTCTAGTGAACTCACGAAGTTGTCTGTGTTTCTAAAAGATGGAGATCTGTAAATCCCCAGAATCGTGACGCAACCTGAAATATGAACGAGCAAACAGTTTGCATCAGCCAGATCGGGCTCGCTGACGGTTGGGTTCCATTTGTTGTTGACATAGATAACCACGCCACCAGCCCTATTTATGTATTTTGTGGTGGAAAAAGACGCAAACCCATCAATATCACCTATCACTGAACTGTCGTTTATCCAACATTCGGTAAGGACAAGAACATCAAGCTCCATGTTTAATCTCTTCAGCACAACCAAAAACCCATCAAAATTCCGTTGTAGACTTCTTATGTTTAAAGTAAGGATTTTTAGTTTGTACGGGCATAAAATACCGGTGCATTCCTCTGCAAAATCTACTTTGTGGCATTTAACATTGAGGGTATTGTCTAAATCTGTTAGGAGGTTCGTAGAGACCATTTTACATAAGAACAAAGTATAGTAACAGATTTTATTACACTGAAGACCACAATGAAGATCGCAGAATTTGGAATGCGTGTGAGCAATAGATAAAAACATGAACTAGATTTACAGGCACGTGATATACATAACGTTTTAGCACTATTTGCGGAATGAGAATCGTCAAGCCAAGAGATTAGAACAGATAATTTTGGATAGAAAACCTTCTTTAGTACACACTTTTTTAAAAAGAAATAATTATTATGAAAAAACTGAAAAAAATGAATTCGAACCATAAAATAAAATTTTAAAATATAGAAAAAATAAACCATATTAATTATTCGATGATACAGTGAGTGAAGGTGCTTGGCCCAGGTGTGATTCAATGTCGTGCTGAGAGCGAATTGGAATAGCTGGATGTTTGGTTCCATTTGTGTTAGCAGCTTTTCTAATGTAGATGGTCCCGTTCCGAACCCAGCAGAAATTAAAGTTATTAAGTTTGGAACGAGTCCGAGCTTCACGAAATAACTGCCGCTTTTGTGGTGACAAGCGTTCATTGATGAAAATTTTCGAAGCTGAACCTGAAACTACGCCCTCAGTTGTCAGATTACGCCTCGTTTTAGCTGCTGAAAGAATCTCGTCCTTTTTCATTTTGCGAAGAAATTTGACGACAATTGGCCTTGAATACGGCCTATCCGAGTCAGAGGCAGAGGGCCTGGAACGTTTAGGACCTGCTCTGTGAAGCTCATCAACATCAGTGACCTGAATATCCACGCCAAGTTTTTTGGAGGCCACCATTATCACATGGGTTAAGTTTTCGTTGGGCTGTTCAGGTATACCCAATATTTCGATCTCGTTTTTTAGATTGTAGTCCTCTTGAGCTTCAGCCTTTTGTTTCATTTCTAAGATTGTCGCCTTTAAATCATTTATTTCGCGGTCTTTCGCCTCGAACATTCTATCGTAATTCTCAATTTTCGTGGTCAGGGCTTGAACGTCACGCCTTAAGAGCCGTATTTCATTCATGACCGTTTGGAGAGTAAGTTCTTCTTCATCGTCGGCATTGCGGCTTTCTTTATTGTTACGGCTTCCGCGGCACTTATTCACGTTAGAGAAGCTGTTGTTAAGAATGCGGATGGGGGTGCTGCTGTCGGCCGTCTTTGGTTTAGCACATGTACAAGTCGTGCAAACCCAGCTCGCCTTGCGGTCGTGCGAAAAATTCTTAAAATTTTCTATAGTTATATTTATACATTCGAGGTCGTATAACTCGCTGCAAGTTGAACACTTCATATAAAAAGGGGTTAAAATATTCTTACCACAGGCGTTACAACTGGTTTTCTTTGATGACGACATCTCAAATTAGTTTTAATTAGACAGCTATTCGAACGCAGCACGGCGAGTCGTCGAGTCGGCGAGTTTACTTGCACGTTTGAACGAAGCACTTGCAGCGGCTTGCTGGTCGACCGGTGGGATGACTCACTGCAGCGGAGCGATCGCGAGTTGGGGTAGGTCACGGTCGGCGCACGTTAAATAAAAAATTTTGAACTTTCTTCGCTGATAACTTTTTAAACTGTTTAGTTCTTGAAAAACAAATTACACCATAAGAAAAGGCGAACTGTAGACTTTTAAAATATGTATAACTTGTTTAAGAAAAAATAGTTTTTACTGCCAATTTAAGTGAATAATTGCGGAGCAAAGAATAACACGACTGCACTGTATGGTACCGCAGTGGGTTTTTTAAAGTGGCTGACATTAAATATCGCTACATGGAAACCTTTCTACTAAACAATAATTCTTGTAGTAACGAAACGGCCAAGCCACATATTTTTGTGTAGAGTTTTTGAAGTTAGGGCTTGCAGAAAGAGGGCGCGTAGAGTTAGAAGCTTGGCTCTACATGAGGTCTGATAACCTTTTGACAGTGCGAGGTCTTGCCAACATTATTCATGAAAATGATTTTGGTGGGATTTCACTTCTTTTTGTAAGTAACTATCCTTAAACCGAAAAAGCAAGGTAGGGTCAGAATTGTAGTCTAAAATCGTGTAAAATTCGATCACCATCAACCAGCGTACTTGTACTGAATTATTTATTTTATTCTGTGGTAGAACTAATTCAGTTATGCTATGAAATTATTTTACTCTTTAACACAGAATGTGACAGTGCAAAGAACAAAATAGAGTCTGCGCGAGTTTTGCGCCATGAAAGAAAGAAGTAGTTTTGAAATGAAAACAATATCTTTTTATGACTACTTTTTGCCATTACTTTAACAGTGATTTACTAAGGTTTAAAAATAATTACTAAATATTTAAAGATTTTTTAGATTCAAATGTCTCATTTTTTCAGAGCTCCAGCGTCAAAATTTGCGGTAGTCGCATACAAACTTCCATCCCCTAGTTTAAGGCATTGACCTCTATATTATAACACTGGACTGGCTGCTGTCAAACTGCTCTTGTGCCTATTTGATTTCCGCCATTTTGGCGCTGTAGGACGTAGCGTGAGCACTGAGCATAGCGTGAGGGACATGGTACTAAAGTCTGAAGTCTGGAGAGTCCATCACGGCAACCATTTTGGCGCTGTAGGACGTAGCGTGAGCATAGCGCGAGGGACATGGTACTAAAGTCTGAAGTCTGGAGAGACCATCACGGCTACCATTTTTATTGTACATGTCAAAATTAGATCGTTAGACTCACGCTAGTGGCGTTTCAAATAGGCACAAGAACTTTGCTGTCAAATCATACAGATAGTCAATCCAGTTAATAATAAAATCATTTTTTCATGTTTAAGGGGTTAGGGGGTAAAAGCTTAAAAGTTATAAGTTTTATAATTTAACTAGCTATATTAGCTTACACACCAAATTTCAGATTTCTAGGACTTCAGGAAGTACCCTAGGATTTTGAATACGGTCTTTTTTCAATGACAAGATATAATTAATAACGTATGCTATGCTACAATGTTAAAAATCAAGGAAATTGTAAGTACTTCGTACAACAGGAAGGTGCTCTGCGGCTAAAAAACGGTCCACTTGAGTTAGAAAGTACGTGGTCAGTTTGTCTCGCTCATTAGGGTAACCATAAGTTTGAAAACAAATAGACTTGTTCTTTTCAAAGCTAATTGTAGATGCCGCTGCGTACGCTTGTTCCTAAGACATTAGACGTTCAGAACAAAATGTATGGTCCATCAGCCATTTTTAATGTCCCCACTGCAGGGGCACAGGCCTTCCTTATAGGTGGATAAGGAGGACGGGACCACGCAGGCCCAATGCGGATTGGTGGTTGTTAACGACTGCAGATGCAGCCGGGACCAACGGCTTAACGTGCCTTCCGAAGCACGGAGGAGCTCGAGATAATAAATTTTTGGTCACCCATCCCATGACCGACCCTTGCGAAAGTTGCTTAACATCCACAATCGCTAGGCCAGGCGCTAAACCACTGCGCCACCGAGCTCTCAAATGTATGGGAAAATAGGTATTTATATTGTGGTATTTTTTTTACCGAAAATGACCCATTGACCCAAAATGGATATAAAAGACTATTCTACAATGCAAGTGCCGGAATTGAAAGCTTAATTAAGACGTTTTTATCCTTACAGATTTTTTTTTTTAATATCCAGATTTTTCGGAAATTTGTTAGTGCCAACATTTTTACAGCCTATAACACAGAATTTGATCATTTTAAAGCTAAAAAATCTAAGTACGAAGTACATACAATTTCCTTGTTAAAATCTTCGAGCAACAAAGGCTTCGTTTCGTCTGTAGAAGCCCGTCTTACTCTAAGTTAAAAATAGATACATACTTCAAAACTGACATCTACTTGCCTCTTTTTAGGGTTCCGTACCAAAATGGTAAAAAAGGAACCCTTATGGTGTGACTCAGTCTGTCTGTCTGTCTGTCTGTCTGTCTGTCTGTCTGTCTGTCTGTCTGTCTGTCTGTCTGTCTGTCTGTCTGTCACAGCTGGATATCTCGAGAACTACTAATGGTATCAACTTGAAATTTGGAATAGTTTAAGATGACATTTGCCCAACTATTTTGCAAATAAGAAAGAAATAAAAAAAAAAATAGTTTTTTTACAACAGGGACTGAAAAGGGGTCTTAAAAATTTGAAGTGAGGTGACTAGGGCGTGTGGGGTATCATATGAAAGAGCGCTGTTTGCACATTTTAAAACATTTTTTTCTTTTTTCTTAGGCTGCATAGTTTTCGACTTATGATGAAAAATGTAAAAAAAAATACCGTTCCCCCCCCCTTATCTCCGAAGTTTGCAAAGAGAAAAATCTGAAATAATTCTATGTGATAGTAGTTTACGTAAAGATTACAGGAAAAATAAAACGAGGTCTCAATATAACACACTTTTTTAGAAATTCAAAAAACAAACAAGAATTCTTTAGTTTCACTACCCGTCAACAGATGGCGGTGACCTAAGAATGCTGACTTGCGAATTAAAATAGTTCCACTATCGGTCAAGAGATGGCGCAACCTAATACTACAGTAATAATTGGTGACTGGTTCTTATATAAATTACCTACTATTTGCCGTACGAATAAACGAAGAATAAGTTCCTACTTAGTAATATAAACAGTTTGCAATGTGGAGCGGCTGAAACGTTTTTCAGTCACCATAAGCAACTGTGGTTAAGATTTGTAAATTAACTGTCCGCCTGTTCGCCCTTCCACCTGTCTGCCGTTTATCCTACTTTTTTAAAGACTGTACTAAAGTAACATATCCAAATATATTTATGATTGTACGGAACCCTCGGTGCGCGAGTCCGACTCGCTCTTGACCGGTTTTTTCTTTTATATACTCTTTAAGAAAAAAACCGGTTAAGAGCGAGTCGGACTCGCGCACCGAGGGTTCCAAACAATCATATATATATTTGGATATGTTGCTTTAGTACAGTCTTTAAAAAAGTCAGATAAACGGCAGACAGGTGGAAGTAGAGTAAGTACTTATCCTGAGGTTCTCTTCGAATATTTTTCCTTACACCAACACGGTAGTACAGCACAATGGATTTTTTTTGAAAGGATCTGTCATTGTGTCCAGTAACATAGGTTGAGTTAAGGTATAATTCCGATCTCGGCAGCAGCAGCAGTGCTGCCGCAGTAGTGCGCTCGAAATTGAACCGTAATGTAATGGAGAGGCGGCTCAATTTGAAGTGAGCGGAAAAGTGTCGCGACCGCATAGCTGTGCAGTCGCCACACTTCTCTGCTGACTTCAAATTGAGCCTTTCAAACATAACATTAGGATTCAATTTGGAGTGCACTGCTGTGGCAGTACTGCTACTGCTGCCGAGATCGGAATCATACCTTTAGTCTAAAGCCCGAAGTACACATTGGGCCAACGCCTGGCCGCGCGCGTTGGGTCAACGCGCGCGGCCAGGGCATGTCACTGTTTACACGTTGGCGCCAACTCCCAACATACCGCCAAGTAGGTCTTTACACGTTGGCCCAACGCGCTGGGCCAACGCGTTGGGCCAATGTGTACAGCGCACTTAACAAACATGACTTGTCGCCAAGCAGTTATGCCTACGACGGGCTTTATGATTTCTGTAAACAAGCGTTTGTAGTCTTTTATCTTTATTTCCCATCCGTCCGAGTGAGTGCCTTCGTCTTAAAACACGTTTTTATTAGTTGCTTTCTCGTTTGCTTGTTTGTCTGTGTGCCACAAATTTTGCAGACGATTTTATACTAGCTTCACGATGAGATAGATAGATAAAACTCTTTATTGCTCACACATTACAGGAATAAGGGAAGTGTACGTAATTAAGTAGTATTAAGGCATTTTTGCCTTGCCATGCGATTTCCACTAAAACAAGAAAATTCAGCGAATTGAATTTAGATCAGTCGTAAAGAGAGGTTTTCAGAGAGTAGATTGATATTTTAAACCACTGTATTAAACTATGTCTTATAAGACTAATCGTAATTTTTCTGGACCCCTTAAATGTCCGTTATTACGGTATACAATTTGACGCTTCAGTTAATTCCGGTAATGCGTGCTGGTAATTCCGGTACATAAATAAAATGCTGTTTTGCTGCAGAATTATATGAAGAATAAAATAGAAAGGACATCAGGCAGAGTCCCATAGAAAAAACCAAAGAATGTATAACATTTCTGTTTTTTTTCAAAATGAAGGCATGTAATTAGTAAGTCATAGAAAATATTTTTGGTAACCCCGACACTAAATAGCAACACCAGTTTCACGATAATACGTTTCGTTTCGTCAGGCACATGAGACCCAAAAGTGTATAAACATAATTTTGTTATCTATAAACACTTAATGTTACTAGAATCATAAAACAGTAGCAACATTATTTTTAACTCCTTCATTTAGCTTTAATTAATTATTGAAAAAAACAAAAGCATATCAATGAAACGGACATCTTTGTTAGCAATTTCACAAGTCTCCCCTGAGTATATTTGTTCTGTGGGACAAGTGATTGCGCATTAAAAAAAAGTCTGCCGGATGTGGGTCAACTCAACTATCAAAAGCGTTTTGTTACGTGCGACATATGCACAGATTTTCCGTTTGGTCGGTTCCAACTCGTACATTGTGATGATAATCTGTATCACTAACGCAGGTAACGAAACATATTGTCGTGAAACTGGTGTTGCTATTTAGTGTCGGGGTTACCAAAAATATTTTCTATGACTTACTAATTACATGCCTACATTTTGAAAAAAAAAACAGAAATGTTATACATTCTTTGGTTTTTTCTATGGGACTCTGCCTGATGTCCTTTCTATTTTATTCTTCATATAATTCTGCAGCAAAACAGCATTTTATTTATGTACCGGAATTACCAGCACGCATTACCGGAATTAACTGAAGCGTCAAATTGTATACCGTAATAACGGACATTTAAGGGGTCCAGAAAAATTACGATTAGTCTTATAAGACATAGTTTAATACAGTGGTTTAAAATATCAATCTACTCTCTGAAAACCTCTCTTTACGACTGATCTAAATTCAATTCGCTGAGTTTTCTTGTTTTAGTGGAAATCGCATGGCAAGGCAAAAATGCCTTAATACTACGTAATTACGTACACTTCCCTTATTCCTGTAATGTGTGAGCAATAAAGAGTTTTATCTATCTATCTCATCGTAAAGCTAGTATAAAATCGTCTGCAAAATTTGTGGCACACAGACAAACAAGCAAACGAGAAAGCAACTAATAAAAACGTGTTTTAAGACGAAGGCACTCACTCAGACGGATGGGAAATAAAAATAAAAGACTACAAACGCTTGATTACAGAAATCATAAAGCCCGTCGTAGGCATATCTGCTTGGCGAGAAGTCATGTTTGTTAAGTGCGCTGTACACATTGGCCCAACGCGTTGGCCCAGCGCGTTGGGCCAACGTGTAAAGACCTACTTGGCGGTATGTTGGGAGTTGGCGCCAACGTGTAAACAGTGACATGTTACAACAGTTGGCCCAATGTGTACTTCGGGCTTTAGACTAAAGGTATGATTCCGATCTCGGCAGCAGCAGCAGTACTGCCGCAGCAGTGCACTCCAAATTGAATCGTAATGTTATGTTTGAAAGGCTCAATTTGAAGTCAGCAGAGAAGTGTCGCGACCGCATAGCTGTGCAGTCGCGACACTTCTCCGCTCACTTCAAATTGAGCCGCCTCTCCATAACATTACGGTTCAATTTCGAGCGCACTACTGCGGCAGCACTGCTGCTGCTGCCGAGATCGGAATCATACCTTAACTCAACCTATGTTACTGGACACAATGACAGGTCCTTTCAAAAAAATTCCATTGTGCTGTACTACTGTGTTGGTGTAAGGAAAAATAATCGAAGAGAACCTCAGGATAAGTACTTATTTATGAAGGATGGGCAACTCGTCTTTTGACGCGCTTCCTGATCTTTAACTTATTTGGGGGTGGTTAATTTCACAAAGGCTTTCAAGCCTAACTATCGAACTAAGTATAATTGACATCCCCATTTAATCCTTTATCCACCGCAATCCTCACTGATGTTGAAGGTGACTCATCAAAATTTTTTTTCCCGTATTCGAAGCCGTATCATATTTCGATTAATTGCTATTGTAGGTATCATGGGCAACAGCGTCGCTTAAATCGCTTGCACGCCGCGCCCGCTGTCACATACGTTTAGTTCGTGCAGGGGCGATACGCGCGCACACGAATTTTGTTGCAAACTGGTTAAGCGACGCTGTTGCCCATAGTACATCATCACCTCCCCGAAATCTTTTTAAAAATTAGATTCACTCGTTTCTTAATAAGGTATATGATTATCTTTATTCTTATAGCTTTTTATTGAATAAAAACCTACCTCTAAAAAGCAAGAAATAATATTCGAAATAATAAAAACACGTCTATTGAAGTCGGGTGTGGCTTTTAGAATAAAAAAAAGGAATTTGTACTCCAGCCCCACCCGACTTCAATAGACGTGTTTTTATTATTTCGAATATTATTTCTTGCTTTTTAGAGGTAGGTTTTTTGAAGTCGGTTTTTTGTTTTTTTAAACAATTTTTTATTTTTTTACTTTTAGTGTAGGTACCTTTTGTATTAGGTAGTGTAGTTATATTATTTAGGTAGAAAAATCGGCTCAGCCAAACGTGAGTTAATCGCGGAGAAACATACATACATGCGGGTCAAACTGAGAACCTCCTTTTTTAAGTCAGTTAAAGAACTACACTAAAGATATCCCTTTTCCAACAAAAAAATAATTATCTTATTCAGTTCATAAACAAAGGAGTTATACGACTGATTATCGAGGTAGTTCACACAAAAGCATACTATTTTCGTGCTTTTTTCAAGATTACTTGAAAAGTACTGAACCGATTTCAAAATTTTAAAAAATGGGACCAACTTGGGAGTTTACCTAATGTAATAACGTTTGAATCATTTCAATCGGTCCAGCTGTCTTCGAGTAATCGGTGTACATACAAAAAACAAAAAAAAAAAAAAAAAAAAAAAAAAAAAACGGGTCGAATTGAGTACCTCCCTCCTTTTGAAGTCGGTAAAAATTACAAACTGTCGCTGATTTCTCATTATGTCGATTGTTACGAATAACTCTTTGAGCAAGCGATTCTTGATTGTCTCATTTCAGTTTCGAAAGATAAGCAGAAATTTGTAAAACCCCGCTACTTGGACTTATTAGTTACCCGTGTGGTTAAGATTTTTTCCTTTTTTTATAGCCAGTATAAACACTGCCTCTTTATGTCTGGGACATAGCAAAACTTATTAGAAATAAGATTTTGTATGGTTTTGTCTCATTTTTACCATCATCGAAAGACAGCTGTCGGGGTTGGGTCGATCAGTTAAAGATCTATGCAAATATATTATCTCGATCATATCTCGATGTATGCAAATATTAACGTCGTTTGACAGGTGAATAGTTATGCCCAAACTTTTGCCGACTCATGCCATTAGGTTTTGTCGATTTTTTCCGATTTAAGGTTTATTCCATTATTAGTTTTAAAAATAAAATAAAATACTTCCAATTACGAGTATTTTGCATTTTTATTTTTATTTAGCCTTCAAAATCAATCTGACCCTATTACTAAAACTGGAACCCTGATAATAATGAAGGTTGATGAAGGTGATGAAGATGAGACGAAAAGCATAATTGACAAGATTAGGGTTCCCTACCAAAATGGTAAAAAAAACCCTGATGGTGCGACTCAGTCTGGCTGTCTGTCTGTCTATTCGTCCGTCTATCACAGCTGGATATCTCAAGAACCACTAATGCTCGGTCAACTTGAAGAAATAGTTTTAGATGACGTTTGCCCAACTATTTTACAAATGTCAATTGTCATCTAAAGAAAAAAAAATGGTTTTTGCAACAGGGACTGAAAGTGCAGACTGCAGGGTCTTAAAAATTTAAGTGGGCTACTAGGGGATGTGGGGTATCATATGAAAGAGCGCTGTTTGTTATCTCCGAAGTTTGCATAGAGAAAAATCTGAAATTATTCTGTGTGATGTGATAGAACTTTTATTTTATTTTATTTATTCAGGAAAACATACAGTCATATACAAGTTTTACATAATAATAATAATAATAGTTTACAAAAAATCATATACCCTCCGTTTTGGCTTCGCCGTAGTCGGGTAAATAGACCAGGCAGTTCCATAAAATTATTACAAATATTGAGTGTGCACAAACAAAGGTAGCGATTAGTACATTATAGCATGGCATTAAATGTAAAATTACGGTTTCTTTATTAAATACTACCTATTTCTCCCATTTTTCGTTTAAACATTGATAGCTCTAAGTAAAAAATATCAACATTTTTCAATTTTTCGTTATAATATCGGCACGAGCGTCTTAGAAATGTGTTTTTGGCGTAGTTTGTAGTAAATGGGGGATAATAAAATATATTAATAGAACGCGAGGAGATTCTTGGAATCATAAAAGTAATTAACTCCAATAGTGATGCTGAATCTATAATACCGTTCACTATTTTATACAGAAATATTTCATCTAAGTAGACACGTCTACTCGCGGTTAAATCGATTTTATACTAGAAGCTGTTTGATAGTCGACAATTTTTTTTCCATCCGGTAGTATAGGGCTTTTAAAAATTTTTTTTGGACCTTTTCAAGACGAGTAATATGTATGGCATATTGAGGACTCCATACGACGCTTGCAAATTCTCAAATGGATCTAACAAAAGAATAATATAAAACTTTGAAAGTGAAAGATAGGTAGGTACTCGAAGTTTAAATGGTTTTGTTAAACGTAGAATCATTCCAAGCTGTTTGTAGGCTCTGCAAATGACATTGTCTCTATGAAGATTAAAATGTAACTCGGTGTCAAGTATAACTCCGAGGTCACGTATTTCATACACTCGTTTGACTTTGCTACATGACAAGAAATAATCGTACGTTATAGGGTTATGTTTACGGGTAAACGATATCACAGCGCATTTATCAAAATTTAAAAACAGATGATCCTGATCACAGTATGCTTCAAATCTTTGTAAATCCGATTGCAAATTCTGGCAGTCCTCGGGCGTAGACACAATTTTGATTTTTTTTTATCATCAGCGTACAGCGAAGATGCGAATCATTAAAGCAAGTAATAATGTCATTAATATAAATTGTGAACAGGAAAGGACCCAAATGGGAACCCTGCGGAATGCCTGAGGTGATTTCGAGTTAATTAGAAGTGTATCCCTTCAAAACTACAGCTTGACTTCTATTGGAAATGTAAGAACATAACCAGTGCAGTAAGTCGTCGTGTATACCGAACTTAGATAATTTTTGAACAAGTGTGATATGACAAATTTTGTCGAAGGCTTTAGAAAAGTCGGTATACACGGCATCCACCTGATAGCCCGCATCAAGGCTATTATGAAGGAAGTCTGTGTACAGTATTAAATTAGTGTCAACACTGCGGCCTTGGAAGAAACCATGTTGCTGCTGTGAAATATGCCGGGATACTGTCTGACTAAGCTCGTCTGTTACAATTTTTTCAAAGTCTTTACCGAATATACATAGTTTAAAGATGGGTCATAGATTGCCGAACGTCGTGCTTATCACCTCCTTTAGGAACAAGGGTGATAAAGGCCTTTTTCCATATATTACGGAAATGTCCTTTCTTTAAGGATTTAACAAATATAATAGACATTGGAACTGACAGCTCCTTGGATAATTTGGATATAAATAAAGGATGGACTCCATCTACACCAGAACCTTTATTAACATCAACACGTCCGAGATACTTTTGAACAATCAATTATTGAACTCCGTCTTGCTTCTTCACTTTAATAGTATAGTTGGCAACCCTGCCACACTGTTTTGAAACAGGGGCCGTACCGGCTAACGAATCGATTATCGAAAAGTCTGCTGGGTTTCAAATTAAAACAGATAAATCGAGCCCCAATTTGGGCCAAAATGGCGAACCCCAATTCATTATGTCACACGAACATCGTTATCTTCCAAATTACGTCAACAGAAAGTACAAGACGAAATTCCTTACTTTGATTTTTCTGTTTTAAGTTAAAACCCAGCAGACTTTTCGATAATCGATTCGTTAGCCGGTACGGCCCCAGAAAGGTAACATTGTCTAAGTACTTCAGATTTAATGGGTTATGTATAACACGTAAACACCCAAGTTTCGTACGGGGTGGTGTATTTTGTGCGCGTCAAGCTGATAATGCTGCGTTAGAGAAAAAACAAATAATCATACAAAACATAAAATAAATCATAAAAATGAAAAGACAATAATTAAACAGTTCCAGTACTTAGGTACTAGGCATTGTACCTGTAAAGACAATGCATTTCTTATTCTTAGCAGTGCTAGTATTTTGCGTGAATGTGGGCGCTGATGTAATAGTACCAGAAGATGCGCGGCTAGGCTTCCCAAAACTCGCAAAGAAGTATGGAATGAAAACGTACGAGCACGAAGTTGTGACGGAGGACGGTTACATATTGAAGCTGTTCCAAATCCCTGGAGACAAAACAAGGCCTGTTATAGTGTTCCACGGACTCGCCAACTCTGCTGACATATTCATGTTAAGGGGTAACAATTCTCTCGTAGCAGCACTAGCGCACGAAGGTTACGAGGTCTGGATGGCCAACATGAGAGGCTCCAAGTATTCCAGACGACACCGGCGACTCAATCCAGACGTCGACATGGAATTTTGGAATTTCTCCTTTCACGAATGGGGTGTGTTTGATTTGCCAACTATTATAGATTACGTTCTCGATAAAACAGAACAGGCACAAATAAGTTGCATCGCCCTTTCAATGGGCAACACGGCCTTTTACGTCCTCGGTTCAATGAAACCAGAATACAATAATAAAGTCAAGTCAAGGGTACTTACAGCGCTGTCCCCAGTTGCTTACAATTATTATTTGAGAGCCCCTGCCCTCCGCCTTATGTTGAAAGTATGGCCAATAGTCAGTGACTTATTACTTGTCACAATCAAACAGGAAGAACTTTTTGGCGAAGATACACTGACTAGGCATATTGTAAAGTTGGTATGTTTTCAAGAGGACAGCTACGATCTGTGCGTGAGGGGGTTTATGATGCCGTCAATTAGATGGGTGGGACGAGGATGAGTTGGAGCCTGAGATTGCGCACGTTGTATGGGGAAACTGGCCAGAGACGATTGGGCGTAAGATGATGGACCATTCCACTCGATTGGGGTCTAGGAATAGCTTCTGTCAGATGGATTACGGTGAAGCTAGGAATTTGGCCGTGTACAACTCCACCGTGCCACCTGATTATGATCTCAGTAAGGTGACGGACGATGAAGGTGGCGATGCTGGCTGCTCCCAACGACCATCTGGCCCCTCTGAGGGCGTTGCGGTGAAGCACCTGCGGGAGCGACTTCCAAACGTGGTGGAATCCATCATCGTCGAATTCGAGACTGCAAATCATATGGATTTGCTTTGGGGGAGGCATAGCTTCAAGTATGTCACTCCACATATCATGGAGTTCTTAGAAAAATATAACTAGGTAGTTTAAAAATCGTTCTAATAGATTAAATTTATTTACATCTAGTGAAATCATAGTCGAAAAAGTATTTTCCATCCATGGCTCAATAAATAATACTGTGCCTAATTTGTACTTATTTCTTCTCCCTTACTACTTTTATAAGTAATCAAATAAATAAAAAATAAAACCGGTCAAGAGCGAGTCGGACTCGCGCACCGAGGGTTCCGTACAATCATAAATATATTTGGATATGTTACTTTAGTACAGTCTTTAAAAAAGTAGGATAAACGGCAGACAGTTGGAAGGGCGAACAGGCGGATAGTTAATTTACAAATCTTAACCACAGCTGCTTATGGTGACTGAGAAACGTTTCAGCCACTCCACATTGCAAACTGTTTATATTACTAAGTAGGAACTTATTCTTCGTTTATTCGTACGGCAAATAGTAGGTAATTATTTTAGAACCAGCCACCAATTTATTATTGTAGTGTTCGGTTGCGCCATCTCTTGACCGATAGTGGAACTATATTTTTCCTTAGGTTAGCATGCTTAGGACAGCGCCATCTGTTGACTGGTAGTAAAACTAAAAAAAATTTGATTGTTTTTTGAATTTCTTAAAAAGTGTGTAATATTGAGACATCGTTTTATTTTTCCTGTAATCTTTACATAAACTACTATCACATAGAATTATTTCAGATTTTTCTATCTGCAAACTTCGGAGATAAGGGGGGGGGGGGGGAAAGGTATTTTTTTTTACAATTTTCACCATAAATCGAAAACTATGCGGCCTAAAAAAAAAAGAAAAAATGTTTAAAAACGTGCAAACGACGTTCTTTCATATGATACCCCACATGCCCTAGTTGCCCCACTTCAAATTTATAAGACCCCTTTTCAGTCCCTGTTGTAAAAAAGATATTTATTTTTTTATTTATTTCTTATTCGCGAAATAGTTGGACAAATGTCATCTTAAACTATTCCAAATTTCAAGTTGATACCATTAGTAGTTCTCGAGATATCCAGCTGTGACAGACAGACAGACTGAGTCACACCATAAGGGTTCCTTTTTTACCATTTTGGTACGGAACCCTAATTACTGGAATCGTCATGATTAATTCAACACGTTTTTATTATGTCCGCAAAGTTAGCAAACGATTTTATATTAGCTTCTCGATGAGCTAGAGACTTTAAACTTTGAACATAGAACTGGAAAGCGATGCAATATTACGGTGTCATTGAGCTGATCTGATCATCATTAGATCCAGCTCCATCGAGGTAGAAGAAGGCCACATAAACTCTGTGATAAAACCATACAACTCCATCGAGATTGGGCTCGTTAAAATCGTCTTGACAAGTATTCTGACGGGAGATGAGGTGTAGGGACTGAGGATGAAGCCGGAAGAAGGCTACAGAAACTTAGTATTGTTACCATGCAACCCCATAGAGTTTGGGTTCCTTTGAATGATCTTGATGAGTACTATGTTGGGAAATAAATGTCCAGGGTCTGATGATGAAGCCGGAAGAAGGCTACAGGAATCAGTATTGCAAGCACGCAACCCCATCGAGTTTTGGCTCGTTTCAATCGTCTTGACGAGTACTCTGTTGGGAAATAGGGTCTGATGATGGAGCTGGAAGTGGCCATCCATTAATTACGTCACACGTTAAGGGGGAGGGAGGGGGTCGACAAGTGTGACATTGTGTGACAAGAGGGTGGGAGGAGTCCTAAATTTCGTGACATCACATTTCAAAATCATTAAAATTGAAATAAATAAATTTCGGAACTGCTGTTTTAATTCAATAATTATTTCTCGATGTAAAATTGTAAAATATGTGCCACACTAGGGAGGGGGAGTCACACAAATTTGACCAGCTGTGACAAGGACGGGAGGGGGCCAAAAATCATTAAATTCGTGTGACGTACGTAATTTGTGGATTGTCCCGAAGAGGGCCACCAGGAACTCTGTAATAAAACCATGCCACCCCATCGAATTTAAGCTCGTCATTCGACTTGACTAGTACTCCATTATGTCATGTTGTATTTTTATTTTAGTTTTAGCTCGTTGACTAAAAAGTTGAAAATAATTATTAATAGTTTATTTAAAAAAAGTTTTTAAAACGGGCTAAAAAGTATAAAAATCGGACTAGAAAAAACAGTAACAGTAAATATTTATAACAGAAGTTTTTTGCGCCCCATGTTTTCATGTTTAAATCTTCTGTACCTATTGGCTCCGTGCACGCTTTTAGCGCCACCTAGTGTGTTGCAACTTTGTTGGGTCTGACCTGACCGTTTTGACGTTTTGATAATAATATGTAATGGCAGCATTGTGACAAAATGTTAAAAAATACATACATATTGTGTTATTAATGTAAATTTCAAAATTACTGTGATTTGGGTGGACAAAGTGTTGTGAAATCATTTGTGGTCATTTAAATTAAATATGGCAAGTAAGATCTATTCAAAAAGAGTGATTTATTTTGGTTATATCAGGGTTTGTTTACTTCTTTTTTAGTTGTAGATTTTGTAAAAGAAGAGGATAAAGCTACTTTAATAATTTTACTAAGTGATAATAAACATATATAATTATTCCTGTATCGCTAGTGATAAATTAAATTTCGTTTTCAAGCGGATTACAGAGCCTTCTTTATTTCTACTTTTTGCCACCATGAGCGCTGCGATCGATTATTATACCTTCGCACCCTCCCAATAGGGTTAAAAATGTTTATAGAAGAATTTATTTTATACTTACTTACTTTTTAGTCTGTTTTATCTAGTCCAATTTTTATACATTTTATCCCGTTTTAAAAACGTGATTTTTATAAAAAAAAATTCATCAAACATTCAATCAAGACTACATTTTAGACGTTGTTGATAAGTACCTACGTTATATTATAATATAAAACATAATATATCGTTGATGTATCTGTGCTTGATATTTTTAACTCTAAACCGGAACAATTTAGAAATGTTTTGAGTAGGAACTGGTTTGATGTGGTTTCTTAAGATTTCCTCTTTTATTTTGTTAGCGATTTTTTTTTGTTGTTGTTTTCTAAGTATAATAGCATTTTTTTAACTATACCAAAATTATTTCTTCTGATTCAAAAATGTATATCAAAATCTATACTTTGTGAATACAAATAAGCTTCTCGATGTTTATATATGCGAAAACAAATTAAATGAGTATATTTGTATCATATTTAGTTATACTATTAGTTATAAATACTATATGTTTTCCAATGAAAATAAAATAAAATATACAGCGACGTAGTGGGGAATAAAAAAATCAGAAATGGCGACATTATCACCGTTTGGTTAGGTTAGGTAACAACAGCACAGGTAGGCACCGGGGGCTCGGGAGGAGAAGTCCCCGCTATGACAAAATCACAAATGGTGACAAGATCACCGTGGGTTGGGTAAGGTTGAACAGCAACGTGGTGGGGACAGTCACAGGAGATCGCCATAACAAAATCACATATGGTGACAAGGTCACCGGATTTTTCATGTCTTTGAAACATCGCTTTCTCCGCAAGTTTTCACTGCCTCACTTTTAAGCCCGGCCACACACAGACGGAATCTCGTTACGGAATTCCGTACATACGTGATTCCGAACGCAGCAAAATCTATGGGCTGCCAGCCTGCTACACACATGCGTGATTTTTCCGTACGGAATCTTCATACATTGTCGAAATTACGTTCGGAATTCCGTTACGTGATTCCGTCTGTGTGTGGCCGGCCTAAATGATTTAAGAATATAAATCCCCTTATTTGAGTATCCTAAAGCATTGGTATGCAGAATGTACTCGTTTTCTTGTCTCTCCTATGATTAAACTGGTGAAGATCAGCATTAAAATGCGATCACTGTGCAAAAGAAGATTATTGGGGTTGAGGTATTACCTATGGGGGATTGGTATGACATAAAATTAAAAAGAAATATTCATCAGCATTCAAAAGTTAGGAAACTTTGTTGCCGCTGGATTCTTCATGTAGGGTAGGGTGTCCAACAATGAACCAGCTTTTTTTTGACAACCTCTCACAAAGTCATTTTTTGTGCTACTACTATCTTTTATACAGGGTCACTGGAAATATGACGTATTCCTGCTAAATGGTTATAGATGAGGTCAAAACAAATATTTTTTGTTATATTACTTTTTCTCAAAAAGTTCATAGTTTTTGAGTAAATTAAAATTAAGTAATTTTTTACCAAAAGTACGTTTTCAGATACAAAAAATTAACATAAAAGATAACTACTCGTTCGATTCCGGTTTTTTTATTATTTTGGTATAGAAAACAGTCTAAATGTTGATAATGAATAAAAAAAGTTACAAAAAGTACATGTGTTTATAAAAAAATCAATCCTTAAAAACATTTTTTAATTTTATTTTTTCAGATTTTTTTCGAAAAGGCAGCAAATATCTTTAAAAAATTCCTAGTAACTAAGCGTGCATAATATTTTAAAAACATCACCATCTATTCAGCTTTCAGTTGAGGTATAAAACTTTATAATAACTTAAATAAAAAATGAGAAATTAAGACTTAAGTGAATTGCAGTCCCATTTCATGTAACAAAAATTTCCTACTTCGAGCGCTTCGGAGGTGGCCGTATTATCCTACTTATATCATAAATGTGAGGGTTTGCTTGTTTGGATGATTGTTAATCGATCATGCAAAACGGCTGAACGGATTTGGATGAAATATGGCACACAGATAGTCTAAAAGCCGGATTAAAACATAGGAGGATACTATTATCTTAGTTAAAGGTTCCCTAAGGATTTTCTCGAATGTAAATGCCGATGAAGTCGCGGGCAGAAGCTAGTTTGCCATAAATGGTCATGCTTACTAAAAATAATAATAAGAGTTTGGGGACAGGATTATTTTCCGCCGATGAGTCTAAATTTTTAAGGACGGCATCAAAAATAACCATGCATATCAGCCATTTTTAAAGCCCGGCCTTCCTTTTGGCTTGTGAATGGATAGAGCAGATGGGCCATAACCCACCACGTGGACTCAATGTGGATTGGTCAGTGTTAACGATTGTTAATGTAGCCAGGACCAACGGCTCTATGTAAGGTACATTGTGTTAACACCGACAAATCCGCATTGAGCCCATGTGGTGGGTTATGGCCCGTCCACTTTATCCATCCACAAGCCAAAAGGAAGGCCCGGCATAAAGGCATTAAAAATGGCTGATATGCATGGTTATTTTTGATGCCGTCTGTATAAAATTTTGACTCATCGGCGGAAAATAATCCTGTCCCCAAACTCTTATTATTATTTTTAGTAAGCACGACCATTAATGGCAAACTAGCTTCCGCCCGCGACTTCATCTGCATTTACATTCGAAAAAATCCCTAGGGAACCTTTAACCAAAATTCAAAAAAAATCAAAATTCAAAATAATTTATTCAGTCTAGGCTGTTACAAGCACTTGTGAATGTCATAGAAGCTACGCCATCGGTAATCGCCAAGATAATAATATCCTCCTATGTTTTAATCCGGCTTTTAAACTATCTGTGTGCCATATTTCATCCAAATCCGTTCAGCCGTTTTGCATGATCGATTAACAATCATCCAAACAAGCAAACTTACACATTTATGATATAAGTAGGATAATACGGCCACCTCCGAAGCGCTCAAAGTAGGAATTTTTTGCTTCATGAAATGGGACTGCAATTCACTTAAGTCTTAATTTCTCATTTTTTATTTAAGTTATTATTAAATTTTATACCTCAACTGAAAGCTGAATAGATGGTGCTGTTTTTAAAATATTATGCACGCTTAGTTACTAGGAATTTTTTAAAGATATGTGCTGCCTTTTCAAAAAAAATCTGAAAAAATAAAAATAAAAAATGTTTTTAAGGATTGTTTTTTTTATAAACACATGTACTTTTTGTAACTTTTTTTATTCATTATCAACATTTAGACTGTTTTCTATACCAAAATAATAAAAAAACTGGAATCGAACGAGTAGTTATCTTTTATGTTAATTTTTTGTATCTGAAAACGTACTTTTGGTAAAAAATTACTTAATTTTAATTTACTCAAAAACTATGAACTTTTTGAGAAAAAGTAATATAACAAAAAATATTTGTTTTGACCTCATCTATAACCATTTAGCAGGAATACGTCATATTTCCAGTGACCCTGTATATCAAATTGTAGGTTATTTAATGATCTTTCAAATTTAGTAAATGCTTTTAAAATGTATTTAGATGTTAATTAACTATGATGTTTTCTTTTTTAAAAGAAAATTGGTTCATTGTAAACACCCAGTAATCAACAATGAACCATAGGTATGGTGTACAATAAACCAGGTAGGGAACAATGAACCAGGGTTATTAAAAAATAATTAAAACAAACGTTTTAGTGGCAAGACATAATTTATATTTCTATTTTAATATAATCAACACACAAAGAACTTCTTTTATCAATATTTTAGGTTACCTATCTATAACAAGGAGAGTATTTTCAAAAACTTAAAACATTGAAACATAGGTAGATACTTATATATTTTGTAACAATCGTTACTATTATTTAAAAAAAACCTAAATTAACATGGCACCTATTGTTCTCATTTGAAATACTTATCAGGTATTTATTATCTAAAATAACATAAACATACAGTATATTGTTGAGACTTATAGAACTCTTTAAGAGATAACTTTAAAATTACTTTTAAACTTAATAGTATGTAGAAACTATAAAATGAGCATTTTTTAATAACAATCGTCAATCACAAAAATGTCTCTCTTGCGAGGTATCAAACTTACGAGATCAAGATTAATCACAGACAATTATATTTGTATCAGCCTTTATAGAAAGGTACAATTAATCTTAAACAAAACAATGGAAATACAACTCTCAGTAACGGAAGTTCAAATTAGACAAGTCAACTGCAAATTGAAATGTAACTTGGCGACGACTTGTGCCTTGGATTGTCGGTGTGGGCAAAATGTATTTAACATCCAGCCTTTTGACTCCTGCTAAATCCGGTTCTAACGGTTCACAAAATTTTTGTAGCGCTTTGCTTTTGAGTTTTAAGTACGACACATAAAAATCAACATCAGCATCATCAGTGACTTCTTCCAAAATTTTTGCCACGAAGTATACTTTAACTTTCTTTTGGAGAAACAGAATAATGACATATTCACCTATTTGTGGATCTCTTGGAAGAGGGCTAAAGTCATCATCTAATACAATTTCCTCTTCTTCCTTGTCACTTAGAAACTCTTCTCCTCCAGAAGAGGAACCACTTGCCTGAAAAATCTGTTCAGGTTCGTCGTCAGACGTGTCAGAGCTCATAGGTTTTTCAACACTCTTCTTACGCTTTTTAGTTTCTTTAAACAAATCCTGCTTTACTTTTTTAGTTCCTTTTACTTTCTTTGCGCTTAAAATCTTTTTTTCAAATATCGCTTGCTTTTCAGGCGTATCAGTTGCGATGATGCTTCTGCCCTGTTTTCGTTTTCTATTGCCTTTCCGGGGGTCAGCTTTAAGTGGAGGCCGAAATACATGGGGTGAAATGAAATTTCCAGTAGACGTTGAACTTCCTGCTTTGTTTTGTTTAGTAGGTGTGGATGGTGATTCATTTCTACTACGATCTGCTGTAGTTAATTTTGTGCTAAGTTTAACAGCTGCAGCTGCCGTGGGTTGCGTTTGAGAATCTTTGGAGTTGCTGTCTATATTCTCACTTGGTTCCAAATATAGTTGAAAATCCTGAGATGCGGTCAGCTCTTCAGATTGAAGATTCAAAAGAGATGGTGAACCACGTTCGCTATCACCTGCATCTGTTTCAGCATCCGACACTTCTTGTACTGCGGGCCTGTCGGTAACATCACTTGGTAAAAAATCTATTTCGGTGAATATTGAGTCATCAAATGGATGGATCCCACACTTCCTGAACGCATTCACAATATTTGTTGGGGTCAAAGCTTTCAAAAAAGCTTGCCCGACACATTCTGCTACATGATATATTGTCACGGATTTCCCAGGATGCCGCATCATCCATGAGTCAATAGCGGAATAGTAAAAAGTCTTGAAAGGGGCGTTAACTCCAACATCTAGAGGTTGTAATTTAGATGTTGTGTGCGGATGAAGCGTGAGAACGGTAACACCTGATGATTTTGCGATATCAAGGGCTTCGATTGACAAATGACTTTCATGGTTGTCCATGATAAGAAGAGCTGGATTATCCTTAGAAGCCGATGTATGTTTAACAAAGTGTTTCATGACATCTGCAAAAAGTGTAGTGTTCATCCAGCCTGATGGAGTGGCCAGTCCTAAGGTTCCAGTAGGCGCACCGTTCAGCATGTGTGTTTGGAAATTCTTTCGTGGGAAAACCATGGCAGGTGGCAGTGCCTGTCCTAAAGCGTTTATGATCAAACAAGTTGTCACAAGTGTACCCCGCTCTCCACTTGTTACTTTACAGGCGCTTGTACCTTTTTGTGTCACTATTTTTTGCGGACGTTGTACAGTTGTTGTTGCCGTTTCGTCTAGATTGTAAACTCTGCTTCCATCAGCGAAACGTTCGTGACGTTGTAGAGTCAACTTTAGGTTACTGAAGAATTTCTGAACATTCACCTTGTTAAACGCCGTCGCACGGGCCAAACTGCAAGGTTCTGGTTTTCTGATCGCTAATTCTGGGTGTCTCTGTTTGAAAAAACGGAACCACTCTTTACCCGCCATTTCATTTGTTGTCCATGTTGGAGGCATCTGGATATTATTGATTTTACCCATCTGGTAAGCAATGCATCGAACCTCTTTTGTAGAAACGCCGTAAAATTTTTGGGCACAATCGATAACATAACTTTTCAGTTCGTTTTCTTGTTCTAAATTAAATATAGTATTCACTTCGTAATTTGGAATAAGTGAACAGTCAGGGTCATTCTTAAATTTCATAACATATCGTCTTAATGTGGGATACGGAATTTTATATTCTTTCGCTGCTGCTCTGATACTGGCACCACATAGATGTTTTGATATTGCACGTTGCATATCTTCAGCCGTATGCTTACCTTTGGTTCTTTTTTCACGGCCGAGCTTTTTACGTGCCATCCTGAAAATTAAATATAGCAGGTAGGTATAAGCAAGCACTACATTTTTAACATTTTAGAATAAATAGATTTTTTAATATTTTTAATTTGTTAAGATCAGAGACTATCAAAATCTAAAAACAATAAAATAATATGGCAATTGTAAACAAGCACCAACATAAAAACAAATATTCAATGGAAAATAATTTTGGTAGTCAACATTGAACCAGTGGTTCATTGTACACCGTTAAATTTTGGTTCATTGTAAACCACTCCTATCTGAAAATATTTAAGGTTATGTCATGGATAAACACGTGCCTGCAAATCAGTTAGTATAAAGTTGATAATCAAAAGCCCATAAAACATAGTATGAGCACAATACATAAAAATAAAGATATCATGGCCCATAAAACTTTCAAAAAAGAAAAGAAACTCACCTTTTTTTTAACTTTTGCGCCGCCAAATCACAAAAAATATTGTAACACGTGCGTTCCACTAGATAGCTCGCTGGCGACTAGAGGGGTGAGGGATGGCAATAAGACAAGTACGTATGTGTAAGTAGCACGGAATGGCAACGTCGCTTTAGTGATGTACCCGTGGTGGCTCATTGTTGCTGCCTGGTTCATTGATGGACACCCTACCCTACCTACTCACCATGGAAAAAACCGGCCAAGTGCGTGTCGGGCCACGCGCAGTAGGGTTCCGTAGGTACATTATATACCATACCATATTTTAATACCGCTATCATTTTTTGTTTGAAAAAATAACTTTGTTTTTCACAGTGTTTGTATGAATGACAAAGTTATATTTGCGGTTTTGGAAAATGTACTATATCTCAAAAACTAATTACTGTATCACGTTTAAACCAATTTTCGTTGAAAGTGTTTATTAAGATCTATAGCATATATTTTTTTTAGATTTTTCACCCTCTTACTTTAAAAGTTAAAGGGGGGTTCATCTCGCGGGACACACATTTTACCACTTTGGCGGCATATATTTTTTAAACGGTTGACTTTGAAAAAAAATAGTCTTAGGAACCTCAATGTCATTTTTAAAGACCTATCTATAGACACCCCACAAATATTGGTTTGATGAAAAAAAATATTTTCAGTTTCAGTTCCATGTATGGGGAGCCCCCCCTTAATCTTTTATTTTATTTATTTTTGTGTAAAAATCGTAAAGCGGTTCACAGAATACACCTACTTACTAAGTTTCAACTATGTAGTCTTAATACTTTTGGAATAAAGTGGCTGTGACATACGGACGGACAGACAGACAGACAGACATGACGAATCTATAAGGGTTCCGTTTTTTGCCATTTTGGCTACGGAACCCTAAAAACGGGATAGAATTGATTGATGTAAAAAATATGTTGTTAACGTGCAAACACGGTTGTTCTAATGTTGTGTATGAAATTGTGATAGAAGATAAAATATGGATATATTGTTTCGGAATCAGAAAGATAGCAACAGTCTTTTTATTGATGTGTAAACCGGCAAAATTAGACTGGCGAGAATCGTGGGCATTGTTTGACTGCATTATTTTTCTCCCAGATGGGTCCTATCTAAAATAACCTACTTGAAGAACAAAACACAGTTGATGATGAGTAGATCACTAGGTACTATGGGCAACAGCATCGCTTAACCAGTTTGTAACAAAATTCGTGTGCGCGCGTATCGCCCCTACACGAACTAAACGTATGTGACAGCGGGCGCGGCGTGCAAGCGATTTTAACCTTAGCAGTGGTTAAGCGACGCTGTTGCCCATGGTACCATTTGATTCCCAACTGTCGTTAAAAAAGCTAAGGAAAAACGACCAAGAAGTGACATCCTATTGTATGATGACAATTTTTCAGTGCATACCTACCACGATGAAGACAGAGTCATTTTCGGCTCTGAAAAGTTGAGAGTTCATGATCCATTTCGTGATACGTTTAGTTAGACCTTACATCTTGTGATTCCTTCAATCCTAGAAATTAATGATTTGATGAGAAATTTCACATTTATTGGGCCAGGGGAAGCCGTGATAGCGAATGAAAAATTTGCCCTCAGACAAATGATGCTTATGTTAAAAATAATAGTTACTTTAAACGAATTAAAAACCTTTTAAAATGTAATGGAGAATACTGTGACACGCAATAAATTTATAGGTTTATATAAATATTGTTTTATTTATGAGTTGCGCAAAACTTGACAGAGTGCCCCACACCACGAAGGTATTTTAAATTTTTCTCATGCTTAAGGCCAGTATATCCAAAATTAACCTATTTTTGATTCAATGGTAAACAATGAAACATTATTTATTTTGAGCAGATAAAAATATATGTTGTAGTTTGTAGTAGTATCAAATCTACCTTTGCACATTACCTAGTCTGATTTTTCCCAGCTACCTTGCTACATTGAATTTCACTTTTCCCACAGCTCATGATCTTTTTATAATAACATGGGCATAAGATGAAAAAAATTTCATGCATATTTAAGCAATCTATTTATTCTTTTTCCTACAACCCTTTGTGGGTTCATCTCGCGGGCAATTCTCATTACCTTACTAAAACAAGCCATTTCACGGTCTTACAAAAGCTCTTTTTAATGTAAACAAGTCCTACTTTAGCTAATGAAATTGAAATTAATAATGCGGACTTAGAATAATAACACCTAGAAGCTGTGTCCTCGTATGCAAAGTGAGGTCACTAAAACTGAGCCAAAAGGCTCAGTTTTCAGATTTATATCCTTCATACGTTACCTAATCGTAACTAAAATCAAATAATATAGTAACTAATCCCCTAAAGGTAGGGAAATTGAAACTGTTTTGTACTTATTAGGTATGATTAGATAATAATGGAGAATAAAAATCAGAAAACGGAGCCATTGTGGCTGTTTTAGTTGCCTCACTTTTGACAGTGCGTTTTGTAGGGAATTATCGTTCTAGGTGTTATTATTCTAAGAATGCGAGATTATTCTAAGAAGGTAGTGATATTATCGATCGGAAAAGCACTATAAAAGACCTAGGTGTAACCTTCGCTTCCTCGCTGACGTTTAACGAACACAGTTCCGCTCTCTCTCGTAGTTGCTTCAGCCGTTTGGGGTTTGTCTTGCGCAACTTACGCGATTTCCATAATCCGCACGTCATCAAACTCTTATTTACGAGTCTTGTGAGAAGCTCTTTGGAGTCTAGCTCGTGTATCTCGAATCCTCATGAGGCTAAGTACAGACTTATGTTGGAAAAGGTTCAAAAGGCTTTTCTACGCTACTACTATAAGCGGATATATGGTTATTATCCTTTTATGTAGCCTACTAAGTTCTTGCTGGGAATGCTGGGGATGAACTCTTTGGAAGTCAGACGAGCTCGATTGGAGATTTCAACCGCTATAGCGATTTTGCGTGGGAGTATGGACTCGCCTGAATGCCTGGAACAATTATTTCGGCTATATGTGCCTGAGAATTATTTACGCATTCGCTCCAGTCGTAGGCACTGTTTGCGCGTCCACCATGTCGCACGGTGGCGCGTAGGCAGTCGCCGCTGTGTCGCATGCATGAGGCACTCAACGCGCTCCTGGTTACCTACCCTGACTTTGATGTATTTGTGGACAATTCGAAATCTCTTGTTAACCAACTTGAGTTATGTTAGTAGTACCTACCACATAATTATGTAATTGGGTCTATCCCGTATAATTATGTATATGTTACCGGCAATGTGTATAATCCGATTCAGGCATTGTATACAATGCCTGAAACGATCAGGCAATGTATGAAATACTATTAATTTTATACCTTGCCTAGGTATTGTATATGTTACCGGCAATGTCTATAATCCGGTATTGTATACAATGCCTGAAACGATCAGGCAATGTATGAAATACTATTCATTTTATACATTGCCTAGGTATTGTATACAATGCCTGCTGGTCCACCGGCAATGTATAAAATAAGTAGGTATATTTCTGTTGTCTGTTATAAAAAAAAACCTCGAAATTTAAGGCTGACGCTCCGCTGCGCTTCGTGCTCGCCTTAAATTTCTAACCTATACGCGGGATCTACAGGAGTGAAGCAGGTTCGATTCCAAACTCAATATATTTCTGTTGTCTGTTATAGAAAAATAACCTCGAAATTTAAGGCTGACGCTCCACTGCGCTTCGCGCTCGCTTTAAATTTCTAACCTATACGCGGGACCTACAGGAGTGAAGCAGGTTCGATTCCAAACTCAATGAGCCCCCTCGATACCCCCTTGAGCCTCCCTCGAGCCCCCCTCAAGCCGTCCTCGAGCGGGGCTCAAGCCCTCCTCCCGAGCCCCCCTCGAGCTTTCCCCGAGCCCCCCTCGAGCCTCCCTCGAACCTATTCTCGAAAATCTTTTTATTTTACACATTGCCGGTGGACCAGCAGGCATTCTATACAATACCTAGTCATTGTATACAATGCCTAGGTAAGGTAAAGGGCCATTACTTCGTGATAGTACATTATTTCGTGAATTTTGATTCTGGCGCGAAAAGTAAGGAATCTAAATATAATTGATTTATATTATACATCAGTAAAAAATCTCTATCATTCAAATTATCGAAAAAATAAAAAACCAACATTTTGGCGACTAACCTAAGAGGAATGTAACGTTTTGAAACTCTGCGTCGGCCACGGACAGTTGTGCGGCGTGTATTCCTTGTCACTACCGTAAGGTTAGCGCTCGTACTTTTAAGCCCATAGAAAGGCAAATTTATGTCAATTTGAACTAAACTTTTAATAGTGCTTTCTAGCGTTCCTTAACAATTGATTTGACTTAGAAAAAAGTTATATGCAAGTATATAATTCCTTTAAAATTGCAATAAATCAACTCACGAAATAGCGGTCACGTTATTTTTCGTGTGTCCCCTAGTTCGTGTTACCACCGAATCAGAGATATTATAGCTATATTTTTCTTGCTTGTTTATTTATATAATAATTAAGATAATTTAAATGTAAATTAAAAACAAATAATATATTTAATCAAGTTTCTTAGGAGCTAAATTCGGTATATGTTTTGTTCACTAGAACTCCTATAAATTCGAGTTTGAAGGTGACCTTAATTTACAATTTTAAGTCAAATTCGCCTGAGGAGGTACTACCAGCATAACTTTGGTTATTATTAAATCGATTTTATTTATTTTCGGAAACATATTTTTATTATATTATAATATTAATTTTATTCTTAAAAAAAACAAAATTTCAAACAAAAGAGATACCTACTTATTGAATTTTGTTTACATATATTTTTAAGTAATAAAAGCTTTATTTATTGCCCTTACATCTTTTTTATTTTAAATATATCTTCAAATTGTTCCTAATTATGAAACCCTTCAAATATTTATGTTTTTTATTCATAAATTAACATAATTCAATGTAAAAATCTTTACCCCGAAACAGGGGACATGAGCTCACTAATTTAGAAGCAGAGCCAAATTTTTATCACGAAACAGGGTTCAAACAAGAGATCTACAAATAAATTAATATAAAAATAAATTCAAGCTAAAACTACATAATTGATGCATTGAATTACTGTCAAAAAACTAATATTCATCACACAAAAGATATTAAACTGATATCATGTTTATGTATGTATTATACAGGGTGTCCGGGAAGTCATGGATAACCCTTTACCTGCTGATGGGCCACATTAGGATCTACAAATAAAAAAAATATGACCTTTGTAAAAGTCTTATGGTTTCCGAGTTTTTTGATGTTTTATGCAATTATGGAAAACTAGCGGCCGCCCGCGGTTTCACCCGCGTGGTTCCCGTTCCCGTTGGAATATCGGGATAAAAAGTATCCTATGTTTTAATCTAGGCTATCTACTATCTGTGTGCCAAATTTCAACCAAATCCCTTCAGTAGTTTTTGCGTGATTGAGGAACAAACATCCAAACCCACAAACTTTCACATTTATAATATTAGTAGGATTTCTACCATTGATTTTTTGAGAACCCGCATGCCACTATTATCGCTATTATCGTATTGATCGCTCACAAACACAATTCAAAATAAATTTGTGGGCGGGCATCATAAATTGGCAAACAATTGGACCAGATGTATTACCAGCTACACTAAATAGTGAGAATTACTTGGAATTTCTCCAAAATTATTTATTCGAGCTACTGTTAGAAGTGCCGCTGGCAACCAGGTAAGGAATGTGGTACCAAAACGACGGGTGCCCAGCTCACTACGCCCGTGATGTACGTGATGTACGTGCCCGTGATGTACAATTCCCGCAATGCTGGATCGGGCGCTTAGGCCCAATTTAGTGGCCACCCAGATCTCCGGATCTCAATCCCTTGGATGTTTTTTAACGGGGGCGCTCTGAAGGACCTGGTTTATGCAACTCCCATAACGTCCATACACCAGCTGCAAGAGAGAATCAATTCAGCCGCAGAACAAATCAGCAATGCGGGTTATGCACGCCGAATCAAAGATCATTCATCAGAAAGTGCCGAATGTGCATTAGAGCCGAAGGCCGCTATTTTGAACACCTGCTGTAATTTAAAACAATGAATTAATTTTATTTACTTGTTATTTTGTTGTTATTTAGGTACCTCCACACACCTAAAAAAAAACATGTGTTGCTATTACAACTTTATTTCAAACACTTGCCAAAACTTACCCTTTTGGATTAAAATTATAATAACAAGACTTTAAAAGAAAAAGTTATTAGCTATTATATCATTTAAAATCCTCATGAAATGAAGTAGTTTTTAAAATAATTTGCACATGTTGTAATTTTTTTTTCACGAGGGCCGATCAAAAGTAAGGTAAAAATAAATTGTAGGTGAAAATTTTAAGTCAGGACCTAAATTTTAGGTGTTTAATAGAGGATATCTGTAACTTTCTTGTATCCAATCGATAGCACGATGATTCAAGATTAAAATGAAAAAAACCGTAATCGAAAAAGAATTCATTTATAGAAATGGCATGAAAAAAACTGATCAAAGGTAGAAATTTTTCAAAATTGCATAAAACATCAAAAACCTCGGAAACCATAAGACTTTTACTAAGGTCATATTTTTTTTATTTGTAGATCCCAATGTGGCCTATCGCAGGTAAAGGGTTATCCATGACTTCCCGGACACCCTGTATGTTTATGGGACATTTACCTTAATGTAGATAGATAGATAGATAAAAAGTTTTATTCACTACGACACACACATACATTCATCAATACAAAATACAAAAATGTCTGAAAAAGAACGATAAAAAAATACATTTGCGATAAGTATGAGGGAAAGAAAAAAAACCGGCCAAATGCGAGTCCGACTCACGCACGAAGGGTTCCGTACCAAAAAACGGCAAAAAAATTACGTTTGTTGTATGGGAGCCCCCCTTAAATATTAATTTTATTCTGTTTTTAGTATTTGTTGTTAGAGCGGCATCAAAAATACATCATCTGTGAAAATTTCAACTATCTACCTGTTGTCGTTATTAATATCGCGCAAAAAATCACGTTTGTTGTATGGGAGCCCCCCTTAAATATTAATTTTATTCTGTTTTTAATATTTGTTGTTGTAGCGGCAACAGAAATACATCATCTGTGAAAATTTCAACTTTCTAGCTATCATGGTTCATGAGATACAGCCTGGTGACAGACAGACGGACAGACGGACAGCGGAGTCTTAGTAATAGGGTCCCGTTTTTACCCTTTGGGTACGGAACCCTAAAAAAGATGACAAAAAAACAGTGAGAAGAGGGAATGCACGTGTGTGCAGCAGTAAGTAAGGTCTAGGCTCGGTGTATCACATTTGCCTGACAGCAAAAACACCGATTTTCAGCCGTGACCTATAGATGAAACGCGGAAACCAGTAACTGCGCTGCGTATGTGTGAAATAGATATCTATATTCATTCTATTTCATATATTGCCTAAAAGGGCTAGGGGCCTTATTTTTGAATCGCTCGACCGCTGTCGAGCGCTCTTTTCGACTGATTTTCGTTCGACATATGACTCAAAACAATGAGATGTCGAACGAAAATCAGTAGAAACGAGCGCTCGACAGTCGAGCGATTCAAAAATAGGGCCCCAGGCATTGTATACAATGCCTGCATTTCATACATTGCCGGTGACATATATACAGACAGTCAGAGACTATTTTCGGAGGCAGGTCTTTTGTACGAAGAGATACGAAATCAGCTTTTACCAGAGCTAATGCAGATAAACTAGTATATATTCACAACAACCTGCCTATAATTAAGTTTAAATATAAAAGTTACACTATATTATCTTTCTTAATAAATATAATTTTGATCGAAATTTGGGCTTATTTTTATATTTTTTGGGTATTCGGTATTCGATCGAAAATTGTCACTATTCGGCCGAATATTCATTGCATCCTTGGACGAATTGATTCGTCCAAGATTGCATCTCTATTAGGTACGCATCCCGAGGCAATTTTATTGTAAAACGAATACTTACATGGAATTAATTTTTAATGCAGAAACTACCTAGTTGTATTTTTCTAAGATCTCCATGATATGTGGATTCACATACTTGAAGCTATGCCTCCCCCAAAGCAAGTCGACATGGTTTGCAGTCTCGAATTCGACGATGATGGATTCCACCACGTTTGGAAGTCGCTCCCGCAGGTGCTTCACCGCCCTCAGAGGGGCCAGGTAGTCGTTGGGAGCCGCCAGCATCACCACCTTCATCGTCACCTTACTGAGATCATAGTCAGGCGGCACGATGGAGTTGTATACATCCAAATTCTTAGCTTCACCATAGTCAATCTGACAGAAGCTATTCCTAGACCCCAATCGCGTTAAGTGGTCCATAAGCTTCCGTGAAATCGCCTCTGGCCAATGTCCCAACACAACTTTCAGAAACTCAGGCTCCAACTCACCCTCGTCCCACCCGCTCATCGGCATCATAATCTTCCTCACGCACAGATCGTAGCCGTACTTTTCAGAACATACCAACTTTGCAATAAGCCTAGTCAGTGTACCTTCGCCAAAAAGTTCTTCCTGTTTCAATATGAAAAGTAAATCACTGACTAATGGCCATACATTCAACAAAAAGCGGAGGAAAGGCGCTCTCCAATAATATATGAAAGCAACCGGCGACAGCGCTGTAAGTACCTTGACTTTATTATTGTATTCTGGTCTCATCGAACCGAGGATGTAAAAGGCCGTGTTGCCCATTGAAAAGGCGATGCAACTTACTTGTGCCTGTTCTGTTTTATCGAGAACGTAATCTATTATAGCTGGCAAATCAAACACACCCCATTCGTGGAAGGAGTAATTCCAGAATTCCAAGTCGACGTCAGGGTTGAGTCGCCGGTGTCGCCTGGAATACTTGGTCCCTCGAAAGTTGGCCATCCAGACGTCGTAACCTTCGCGCGCCAGTGCTGCTATGAACGAATTATTGCCTCTTAGTATGAATGCGTCAGCAGAGTTAACGAGTCCGTGGACCACTAGCACAGGCCTAGTTTTGTCTCCAGGGATTTGGAACAGCTTCAATATGTAACCGTCCTCCGTCACAACTTCGTGCTCGTACGTTTTCATTCCATACTTCTTTGCGAGTTTTGGGAAGCCTAGCCGCGCTTCTTCTGGTACTATTTCGTAAGCGCCCACAATTCCGCAAAATACTAGCACTGCTATGAAATACATTGTTTTCAAACGCAATGCCTAGTACCTGAACTTCTCTGTATATAGTGTCGCTTAATTGTTTGCTTTTTTTCTAACACAGCAGCTGTATCATCTTGACTCGCACGAAATAGGTACATGAGAGACTTAATACCGTGAACGAACCTTGACTGTCAAATCTAAAGTAGACAATGTTAGCTTTATAGTTTAAGTACCTACGTCTATCTGTTTCAAACGTTTAATAACAGTATGGCAGGGTTACCAACAGCTATACTGTCGAAATGAAGAAGCCATTATTAAAATGCTTCTCTAAGTAAACTTAAACAACTACCTACAGTTAAATTATTAATTACTAGCGGCCACCCGCGACTTCGTCTGCGTGGACAGCTTTCTTGCTATCCCTCCAATATCAATCCTCGAAATAACGTATCATATTTTTTCGTTTAAGTAGGTATAGAACATATCTATCTATGAATATACAAATTATGGTCGCTAATAAGCAACCAGGGGACCTATTTTTGAATCGCTCGAAGCCAGTCGAGCGCTCGTTTCTACCGATTTTCGTTGGACATCTCATTGTTTTGACTCATATGTCGAACGAAAAAAAAAACAAAAAACCGACTTCAAAAAACCTACCTCTAAAAAGCAAATTCGTACCTAATAATAAAAACACGTCTATTGAAGTCGGGCGGGGCTGGAGTACAAATTCCTTTTTAGGGTTCCGTACCAAAATGGTAAAAAAGGAACCCTTATGGTGTGACTCAGTCTGTCTATCTGTCTGTCTGTCACAGCTGGATATCTCGAGAACTACTAATGGTATCAACTTGAAATTTGGAATAGTTTAAGATGACATTTGCCCAACTATTTTGCAAATAAGAAATAAATAAAAAATAAATACCTTTTTTACAACAAGGACTGAAAAGGAGTCTTAAAAATTTGAAATGAAGCTACTAGGGCATGTGGGGTATCATATGAAAGAACGCCGTTTGCACGTTTTCAATCATTTTTTCTTTTTGTTTTAGGCCGCATAGTTTTCAACTTATGGTGAAAAATGTAAAAAAAATGACCGTTCCCCCCCTTATCTCCGAAATTTGCAAAGAGAAAAATCTGAAATAATTCTATGTGATAAGTAGCAGTTTATATAAAGATTACAGGAAAATAAAACGATGTCTCAACATAGCACACTTTTTTTGAAATTATCAAATTTCTAAAAAAGTTAACATCAGTTCCACTATCGGTCAAAAGATGGCGCTGACCTAAAATTGCAATACTAATTTTATTATGCTACTCTGCAGTGTGGTTTGATGGTGCAATTATGATGGTACGGAACCCTCGGTGCGCGAGTCCGACTCGCTCTTGACCGGTTTTATTTTTTATTATAAAAGCCACACCCGACTTCAATAGACGTGTTTTCATTATTACGAATATTATTTCTTGCTTTTTAGAGGTAGGTTTTTCGAAGTCGGTTTTTTGTTTTTTTAAACAATTTTTGATTTTTTTAATTTTGAGTGTAGGTACCTTCAGTATTCAGTATTCAGTATTTTATTGCATACCATAAAGTAAATACATAGGTGGTAATTTTATAGAAAGAGAACATTATGGACCCAGTAGGGTATAGCAATTGAAGGAGGAGAGGACGCCTTATTAAAAAACAAATTACAATTATTAGTATTTCAAAAATACATAGTTTTGAATTGTGTATGGTCACATAAAAGTCACAATAGATATAAGTAGTATGGTATCGTTAAGTATATTAGTATAATATTATTCTATTATTTAAGTTTATATTGAATAAGTATGTATATCTTTAGGCATTTATTTTATCATTCAAATACTCTTTTACACTATAGTAGCATTTATTTAATAACATATCTTTTAGGCTTTTGTTAAACAATTTGTTATTTTCTTCATTTATTAATTTTTCAGGCAATTTGTTATAGAGTCTTATAGACATATTATATGCACTGGAAGAGCACAAATGTAGGCGAGCTGTTGGAACTTTTAGCTTATTTTTATGCCGTAATGAATACTTTGACTGGACATCTTTTCGTTTAGTGTATAACTCTATGTGCTTTCTGACAAATTTGCAGATTTCAAATATATAAATACAAGACAGGGAAAGGATTTTATGCTTTTGGAAGTACGGCTTGCAGCTTTCTGTATTATCTATATTGACTAATATTCTGATAAGTTTTTTTTGGAGTATGAATAAGGATGAGACTTCTGTACTATTTCCCCACATTATTATTCCATAATTAAGCCAGGCGTAAGCATATGCATAATATAATACAATAATAATACCTTTTTTGTAGTAGGTAGGTAGGTATATTATTTAGGTAGAAAAATCCGCTCAGCCAAACGTGAGTTAATCGCGGAGAAACATACATGTACATGCATATTAAACTGAGAACCTCCTTTTTTAAGTCGGTTAAAGAACTACACTAAAGATATCCCTTTTCCAACAAAAAAATAATTATCTTATTCAGTTCATAAAAAAAGAAGTTATACGACTGATCATCGAGGTAGTTCACACAAAAGCATACTATTTTCGTGATTTTTTCAAGATTACTTAAAAAGTACTGAACCGATTTCAAAATTTTAAAAAATGGGACCAACTTGGGTGTTTACCTAATGTAATAACGTTTGAATCATTTCGATCGGTTCAGCCGTCTGTACATGAGTAATCGATGTACATACAAAAAAAAACGGGTCGAATTGAGTACCTCCCTCCTTTTAAAGTCGGTAAAAATCAGTCGAAAAGAGCGCTCGACGCCTGCCGAGCGGACGGATCTTGCAATTCAGCTAATTAAATCTACAGACCAACTATTTCAGACATTAGATTAGGCATTTAACTTGCTGTCCTTTAAGCTTTTAAATATTTCGACCCATTTTTTTATCAACACTGATTTTGATTGCATGTTCTCATCAAAAATCGGGACAAAACTGATGGATCGTCGGGACGCGGGACAATTTCATCGAAATCGGCACCCGGATTATCTAAAAAGAAACTATTTAGCGACCGGTTTCATTCCACATACATTGCTACTTTTCTTTGGTATGTTTTTTTTTTCCAAAAAGAAGTAGCAATGGATCACTATCATCTATGAACTGCAACCGGTCGCGACGATAGGTGGTTTCTAATTAGATAATCAGCCCGATGGACTGTCCCGGCAAAATCGGGACGGGTGGCAACCCTGTTGTGAGCGCTTACTTATTGAATAAAAAGGCAAAACGTAAGTTAATTACCTACCTACTTGTAAGTACACTTGTTGTATTTAATTTTTAAAACTAATAAATGTAAAGAACTTTTATCAGAAAAAAACCGGTCAAGAGCGAGTCGGACTCGCGCATCGAGGGTTTCCGTACCATAATAATGAAATACACTGAAGAGTATAATAAAAATATTTTTATTGCAGTTTTAGGTCAGCGCCATCTCTTGGCCGATAGTGGAACTAATGTATTTTTTTTAAAGTCAGCGTCATCTATTGACCAATGGTGGAACTAATGTATTTTTTCTTAGGTCAGCGCCATCTATTGACCGGTAGTGGAACTAAGTAAGTTAATTACCTACTTGTAAACGTACCTATGTATTTAATTTTTAATAAATGTAAAGAACCTTTATCAGAAAAAATTGACAAACTTGAAAGAACTTAATGACATGAGTCTGCATAAAAGCGTTTGAAAATCAATTCACCTGTCAAGTCTGTGACGTCGCCCTAAGATGACATTAAAAGATATTTGTTTCGTATCCGTACCGGCAGCAGCGTTGCTCTAAGGTTATTAGGTATTACTTAAATAAAAACCGAATTTTCAATTCTTTTATTTTATTTACACGACTGCCCAAAAAGGAATATAATATGTGTTCAGGGTTCTGTATGTTTGTGGGTATGTGAGTTTCTTTATTCCACCATAACTTCTAAATGGCTCAACGGATTTGAATGTATGGGGTATCGTTAAAAAAATAAAAAATGTTTATTTCTTACAAAATCAGTACAAGCAATATTCTGAGGGTGGAACCAACCAAGTAGGTATTAATAATACCTGTATTAGGCGGCTCCGCTCCTCCATAGCAAAAGGTACACCTATGTATGCAATTAAAATAATAAAAATAATTAACAAATATTCTTACAAACTAGGTATTGAAATTATTAGGCCTTCTTACATAAATGTGTGTGTGTGTTTAAGTGCATAAGTGAGAGGGTGTATGTATTTGAGTGTTTTTGTTTGCGCGTGTGAGATTTTACAAGCAAAAACCAAATACCAATAATTATGAACAGACATAACATAACGTTTGCCTAACCCTACGATAAAATATAATCTTGGGATCGGTTATTTTAACCATTAGACACTATACCAATCTAGAAGATTGTTTTTAGAAAATCTTCTGTCTCTTTATACCCTAAACTTTTCAGAGCCTTAATTAACGTTTTTTTACATTCTTTAAATTGCATGCTGTAAATATTATAATTATTTTGCATTTTTTTATAAAGGCTAGCAGATTGGGCTTGAAATTGTCGCTTAGCAAGTGAGGTTCTACAGACATGGATCGGAACTACTCTGTCCTGTCTTCTCCCAGACAGAAGATTCGGATTATATGGTAAAGTTTTATGTAGCTTAAGAACTGAGGTTAAAATATATAACTTCCTGATCGATAAGATGTCACAAAGGGTGTAAAGTTCGTAAGTCGGAAAGCGGTAGGGTTTAAAAAACATAGTTTTAAGTAAGCATCTTTGTGCCCTTTCCGCTTCAAGGAACTTTGTCTTAGTGGCACCGCCCCAAACAGATAAGCAATAACCTATTACAGATTGACCCAATGCGAGATATATACGGAATAATAAATTGCGAGTGGTAACATGTCTAAGGGTTAAGATCCAAATTAAGTTTCTTATCCTTTTATTTATATGTCCAATCTGCGGATGCCATGAGTGAGAGCCGTTGATCAATAATGATTCCAAGGTATTTTACTGAGTCAACGCAATTGATTACGGTGCAGTCACAGGCTGTTATGTTATTATTTCTATTACAAAGGTGTAGTTTAAGTTTATGATCGGGGTTGGGCTGCGACCTTCTGTCAATAGCAAAACAAACATAGTTTGTTTTGGAAACATTTAGTGTTAAAAGGGATGACTTAAGCCAGTTTGCGACCTTAATGAGGCCATTTTCTGCTGTTTTAAACACAGAGTTCCAACAAGAACCATGAAACACTATGGCGGTATCGTATGCATAGGAAATAATTCGACCACCCTCAATCTCAAGGTTAGTTAAACTGTTTAAATAAATAAGGAATAATGTGGGACTAAGCACGCTTCCTTGGGGAACCCCATATATATTATTTCGGACTCGCAACTCGTGTGATTGCCGATTTTTACACATTGTAAGCGCCTTTGTAAGTAATCAGTAAATTCAGCGGGCCAACCCGAATACCTGTGTTTTCCATTTTTTTCACAAGGATAGGAATGGATACGGTATCGAAGGCCTTTTTTAGGTCTATAAATACAGCTAGCGTCCTTTGACCCTCGTCCATATATTTAGTAACTAAAGATAATAATAATAATAATAATAATAATAATAATAATAATAAGCCTCTCAAAGTCCAACCCCTCGTCCAGGCTGAACATCTAAGCAACAAAATTTTACGATAATAATAATAATAATAATAATAATAATAATAATAATAATAATAATAATAATAATAATAATAATAATAATAATAATAATAATAATAATAATAATAATAATAATAATAATAATAATAATAATAATAATAATAATAATAATAATAATAATAATAATAATAATAATAATAATAATAATAATAATAATAATAATAATAATAAGCCTCTCAAAGTCCAACCCCTCGTCCAGGCTGAACATCTAAGCACACGTGAGAGGCGGACACGTACTTTTGAAACTTACGTGACTAACGGGGCAATTATGGCATTCCAAGCCAAGGTGGAACAGCATATTGCCGAAGGCTGCGTGGCTATGGGAAAGCATAGTCTTGAGTATGCGAACTCTGGATACCAGGGGACCTCCAGTTTTAAGTACCCTTGCCATAGTAAGCGGGGCTCTACTATGGTCGACATCTTATCCCTTGCTACTCGTGGGAACGAAATGAAAAGAATTAAAGAAAAACAAACACTTATTGATACTACCCAGTCTCCAACTGATGTAGTAGAGTCTATGACTCAGAACCTATCTCCGGATAAATCCCAAGATCAAACCGCGAATTCACGGCCAACAACATCATATCCAATTAGACGAAGTAGTAGAAAGACACACAACAGATACAGAAGCCCATCAACATCTTCTGACACACAAGAACCTCATAGCCCAACAAGCACTACATCGTATACCCCATCATTAATGACAGTAGAGGAAAACTTATCTGAAGATCAAGAATTGAATCCGATAGCTCCTAACTTAGATGTTGCGCAGGAGGGTAACCCCCTTTTACCTGCGTCCACTAAGGCAGGGAAAAATAGAGTACGCATGAGATGGAGTCCAGAAGTAAATATGTTTATCATGCGTACATATTACTATATTACCAAACTCGAAACAGACATGACCATATACAGAAAAAAACTTCACAAACTCTTTTGCCAACAATATCCGTATATAAACGTCTCTGAACAGAGAGTCTCAGATCAAAAAAGAGCGATTATAAATAACAAATTTCTCTCAGAATCAATACTTAATCAATTAAAAGAAGAAGCAAAAATAAAAATTGAGCAAGAAAATATTAACGAAAATAATACTTCAACGACACCACAGCCCCATATAGATACAAACAACTTAACACCACTAACACAAACGACATTATCACCACAAACACAAAGACCAGACTCACCAATACTATCCTCAACCCCACAATACAGCCAAATGAGAAGACAATCCAACTCGACGTTATCAACTCTTGCAATAAACACACAAATAACTCACACATCTACACAGACAGAGAACACAACTGTACTATTAGAAAACGAAATTGAATGTTTTGATTTACCCATAGACAATACCACCACAATAATACAAAATTTGTATGATAAATTGTTATCAACTTTAACTCTCTACAGAGGAACTGACCCAGCAACTAGACCGAAATTGCCAAAATTAAAGTATAGTAAAGTAAAGACCTTACCAAACTGCTCAATATATTTAATGAGCAAATATTAAACCGATTTCTCTCAGATGATTTACAGTTAGTAGATACCCATACACTCATTTATTGTACAGCACTTACAATTTCAAAGGAAATTGAACCTAAAACAAAACAAACGAATGAAAGATCGTTCAATAAAATTAGGGGAAAGCCAGGATGGCAAATTAGACTAGAAAAGGACGTAGAAATACTTAGGGCAGATATAGGCAGACTAACACAATACATAAACAATAATAGATCGAAAAAAGTAACAGAACGAGTAGAAGAAATATTCAAAAATGTAAGTTTACACACAAAACATGATAGAGATAATAAAAAACCAGAGGAATATTTAGATACACTCAAACAAAGATTAGCACTGAAAGTCAACAGATTAACTAGGTACAACAAATCTCTCAAAAGAAAATCGGACAACAAATTATTTAAAACGGCTGAAAAATCTTTTTATAGAAATTTAGGCTCAGATGATACACATACTCATGATTCAGAAACACCTACCACAGAAGACCTAGAAAACTATTGGGCCTCAATTTGGGAAAAAGACACACAACATAATGACAAAGCAAGCTGGATAGAACAAGAAGAATCCAGATGGAATAAAATAGAAGAAATGAATATAGGCGAAATCACAGAAACAGGTATACAAAACATAACAGCAAAATTACACAACTGGAAATCTCCAGGAGTTGACAAAATTCATAACTTTTGGTATAAAAAATTGTATAAACTCCATAAAACATTAGGAAAAAATATCACAGACTTAATACACGGAAAGCAATACTTGCCAGAGTTTGTCACAAAAGGACTAACATATATGATACCAAAAGGACCTTATACTCAACAACCATCAAACTATAGACCTATTACCTGTTTACCAACTATATACAAAATTATAACTTCAGTTATCACATCTAAAATAAATATCCATATAAACCAACACAACATATTAGCAGAAGAACAAAAAGGGTGTAGAAAAGGACACATGGGATGTAAAGAACAACTCATTATTGATGCTACTATTCATAAACATGCAGCCGCGAAAAAACGAAACCTACACTGTACCTACATTGACTATAGAAAAGCTTTTGATAGCATTCCCCATTCGTGGTTACTACAAATTCTAAAAATATACAAAATAGATCCACACATAATTACATTTCTACAAAACTCGATGAAACATTGGAAAACTACACTTTATTTAAACAACAGACAAACTTCTATCAATACTAGAGAAATCTCCATCAAAAAAGGAATATACCAAGGTGACTCACTTAGCCCATTATGGTTTTGTCTTGCACTCAATCCACTATCACATTTATTAAATACCCAACAGACTGGATATTGTCTTAAACAACAAACAGAAAATAAGCAGACTTCTATATCACACTTGATATATATGGATGACATTAAATTGTATTCTAAAACAGTACGGGAAAATAATAAACTTATAGAAACCACAGCGAACTTTAGTAAGGATATTAATATGCAATTTGGATTAGACAAATGTAGAACTTTAAATATAGTTAAAGGCAAGATCCGACCTGGTGGGTATGAACTTAATACTACAGACACAATAAATGCCATGGAACCAAATGAATATTATAAATATCTGGGATATCATCAACAGAAGGGATTGGATCACATTGAAATAAGAAAAAAACTACAGACTGAGTACATAAAAAGGTTAACTAAGATAGCCAAAAGTCAACTTAATGCTAAAAACCTAATCAAAGCCATCAATACTTACTGCATCCCAATTCTTACATATTCTTTCGGTATTGTTAAATGGACTAAAACTAGTATATCTAAAATAGAACGACTAACTAGAACCACTCTCACTAAATACAAACATCTACACCCCAAATCAGCCATAGAAAGACTCGTAATTAAAAGACACAATGGGGGCCGTGGTCTCATAAACATACTATCTCTTTGGAAGAAACAAATAAACACCCTCAAATCTTTTTTCTACGACAAAGCTCAAACTAGTGATATACATAATGTAGTAACACACAATGACACAAACTATACACCCCTTAACCTAGCAGACAGACTGATAAATTCAACACAAGTTAGTAACAGAGATCAAGAGAAAACACTAATAGAAGACTGGAAGAAAAAGACACTACACGGCCGACATCCACATGACCTGCAACAACCACACGTAGATGCTGAAGCATCAAACAAATGGTTACAGATTGGTGCCCTTTTCCCGGAAACAGAAGGTTTTGCCATAGCAATTCAAGATCAAGTCATTAATACAAAAAATTACAAAAAAACATATCATCAAAGACCCTAACACAACCAATGATAAATGCCGTAAATGTCACACACATGCAGAAACCATACAACATATAACTGGAGCTTGTCCGAATCTAGCCCAAACAGACTACACTCATAGACACAACCAAGTAGCTAAAATCATCCATCAAAACCTTGCACGCAAACACAATTTGTTACCAAATCCACACAAAAATACACCTTACTACAAGTATACCCCTAGCCCAATCTTGGAAAACAATACATACAAACTGTACTATGACCGAAGTATACTAACTGACAGAACTGTGCATTACAACAGACCCGATATCACCCTGCAGGATAAACAAAACAAAATCACATATTTAATAGATATAGCAGTACCAAACACACATAACCTTACAAAAACCATCACAGAAAAAATACACAAATACACCGACCTTAAAGATGAAATATTAAGAGTATGGAGACAAGAGAAAGTGTACGTAGTCCCAGTAGTTCTGTCGACAACGGGTGTCATACCGAAACACTTACACCAGTCAATAAACTTACTCGGTCTTCGACCAACTACATTCATAACACTGCAAAAAGCTTCAATCCTTAACACATGCCGAATCGTAAGAAAATTTTTAGACACCCCAGAAAATACAATAGATTCCTAATTATAGCCTCTTTGTGTTGACCCGCGGTCCCACAAATGCTTAAATACCAAATATTGAGAAAAAACAAAATAAGTTTAAAATAATAATAATAATAAAGACTTTATTTCACACGACAAAACATAATACACAGAGAAGAAAAAGACAAAAAGAAAACATACAATAGGCGGCCTTATTGCTACATAGCAATCTCTTCGAGGCAACCTTGGGTGAAAGAGAAAAAATAAATAGGATAAAGAGGAATGGGTGCATGGTAGAGGATAAATATAGATAATGAATATATGCTAGAGGATAAGTACAGATAGAAAAGAGAATTAGATAATTAAATATTATATATTATGAGCAGAGGAAAAGAAATGAGTTCTGACTTGATCGCCAAAGGATCTCAGAGTCTGAGCCTTTCTGATACCCTCAGAAAGGGCGTTCCATAAACGGACAGCATGGACAAAGAAGGAGTATGAAACAAAGTCGGTAGAGTGCTTAGGCATGTTTAGTGTAAGATTTGAGGAGGAACGCAAAGTACAATGTGAAGATGAAGAACAAAAAGAGAAACGAGTTTTAAGATAAGGCGGAGTAGTAGGTAGGAAAAGAATCGAGTAAAGGAGTTTGAGAGTGTGTAAGTCCCTGCGCCGGCGAATAGGGAGCCAGTTAAGTTTGTTACGGAAATGGGACACGTGGTCAAATTTACGAAGATTATAAATGAATCGGATACAAACATTCTGCAGACGCTCTAATTTGCCAAGTAGCTCCTCCGTCAGGTCAGTGTAGCAGACATCAGCGTAGTCAATTATAGAAAGTAAGAGAGATTGTGCCAGAGTGACTTTGGTACAGGTCGGCAAAAAATTGCGTAGTCGGTTGAGTGAATTATAAGCAGCGAACACCTTTTTCCTCATTGCTTCTACATGTGGTTTCCACGACAGATGTTGGTCAAGAATAACACCAAGGTTCCTGACAGTACTCGAGAAAGGTATGATTGTGCCGCCGAAAGACACACCCGGAAACTGTCCAAAATCGATCCTCGAAATGAAATAGCGACTGCCAATTACAATGCACTGCGTCTTAACCGGGTTAACGGTCAGGCCAAAGGATTTACTCCAGCACTCGATTTGCGCAAGATCTGAGTTGGTGGTAGCAATTGCCTGTGAAAGTTGCGCTAATGGTGCTTTAGTGTAAATCTGCAGATCATCGGCATAGAGGTGATAGGAACTAGAAATGGGAAGTGTGATAGAATTTATAAAGATAGAAAATAGAAGTGGAGATAAGACGCCACCCTGAGGAACTCCGGCCTTGATATCGCACCACCCGGAGAATGAATCTCCAACGCGGATGCGCTGCCGTCGCCCTAGCAGGTAACTTTGAAACCAATCAATTGCAACTGGAGATATGTTTAGAGAACGTAGAACGCCAAGGAGAATGTCAAAGTCAACGGTGTTAAACGCATTACTAAAATCTAGTAAAGTCATTACCGTAAGCTGATGATTTTCCATCCCCAGGCGTATATCATCGGTAATCTTCACAAGTGCTGTAGATGTGCTATGGCCTTTCCGAAAGCCGGACTGGAATGGATTGAGGAGATGATTTTTAATAAGATGGTCAGTGAGCTGGCGATGAACAAGTTTTTCAAGGACTTTGGATAGGAAGGGAAGGATTGAAATTGGACGGAAATCAGAAAACAGAGTTGGTTTAGGTTTTTTAGGAAGAGGGATAACATTTGCGTCCTTCCAGGACTCTGGAAAGGTTCCGGTGGAAATTGATGTGTTGAGGATATGGGTAATTACAGGAGTGAGTATATTAAGGATAGGAAGGATCATTTTGCGACTGATGGAATCGGCACCTACAGCAGTGGAACTGATAGACATAATGGTTCTCCTCACATCACAGTCTGCAACTTGATTAAGAAAAAAAGGAGATTTATTGGTTGACATATTAGAAAGATCTTGTAAAGTTTTGGCTTTACATTTGCCATCGATAGGCGTGGACGATGTGAAGTGACTATTAAGTCTGTTGAAATCTATATTGTTACCTGTTTCATTGTTCGGAGATTTGCCAATACCAAGAGTTTTTAAAAATTTCCACACTTTTGCGGGTTCTTCGTTTTCAATGGAGCTATGAATGTGGCGTCTTATGGCGTCCCTAACCACGGTATTGCATCGGTTTCTGGCGCGAATCATTCGTTTTTCGTTACGTTCCGAGGAACGTTCCGAGGAATCGATTTTGAACTTTGCTTTTGTCGAGTTCTTTTTATTCATCATCCCTCTAATCTCGTCAGTTAGCCAAGGTGCAGGGAGATGTTTAATTTTGACTGGTTTGACAGGCGCGTGTTTATCGTAGAGCTCTAAAAGAAGTTTATTGAAATATTCAACCTGCTCATCCACAGAATGGAGAGAAAAAACTGCCGACCAGTCCATGTTAGCGGCATCTTCAAGTAGTTGGTCTTGATTGATGCGATTGAAGCTACGCTGAAGCTGCACAGTGGGTTTTAGCTTAGGAGGGCGAATCCGGTAGGACAAATCAGGATAGGAGAAAGCATCTGCAGAATGTTGACCATGCTTTACAGCTATAGTAGGAGAAGAGACGATCATAAGGTCAAGAAGTGAGGGAGTACAGTTCGGAAAGTGGTGAGTTTCATTTAGGGGTAAAATGTGTAAATTGGAGGAATTAACAACAGAAAGTAATTTTTTGGAACGATAATCGTCTTTCATAAGACACGTGTTAAAGATGTTAGAGTTAGAACAGCATCCTCCGTAGACTTTTCCCGTCTGAACCCGAATTGTGCGCTTGATAATATGTCAAATTTTTCGAGATAGCTTATTAAACGTGTGTTAATAAATTTTTCGAGGATCTTAGAAATTGCAGGCAACACCGAAATGGGCCTGTAATATTAACATCTTTTTTATCACCTCCTTTATGTACGGGTGTTACAATAGATTTTTTAAGTAAGGTAGGGAAAATGCCAGTTCTAAAACTAAGATTAGCAAAGTGGCTAATTACAGGGACCACGATCAACCTGGTCATTTTAAGGAATTTAACTTGAATACCGTCCCACCCAGAGGCACTCTCAGATTTTAGACTCGATAGTACCGCATCCACTTCTGCAGGGTCAGTGTCTAAGAGGACAAAGGATCCTAGCTGTGAGGTTGTAGTAGGTGTTGTGCAGTCAACAGAGGGTCGGACTATGGACAATTTCTTCCGCAAGTTGCTTACCAACATTAGCGAAAAATTTATTAACAGTGTTAATTGAATCAACAATTTATATTTTTAATCAATTTGTTGCAGTAATTACGATACCTTAGGAATGTTACTTTTAAATTTTCATTATGCGGATCAGATCTTAACTTTAGTTGCATTTTATTTCTGTTTCTAATGCATCGCAACATGCCACTAGTTATCCAAGGTTTAATAATACGTTGATTACATGAGATTCTCTTTACCCTTAACACTTCCATCCATGGATGATTTTAGTCTATTAATTAATTGTTCGACAACAAACTTTGGATCATTACTAAATAATAAGTTTGATAAGTGTTTATTTACAAGTTTATCAGCAGCCTCTTCAAGATCAATAAATGTTTTGATAGTTGGAAAAGTGTGGTTAGCTTTTATTTTAGAGATACGCATGGAGACTGAGGCATGATCAGTTATTGCAGTATATAAAACTGCAATTTTAGCTGAACACTTGTTATTTTCAATCTTTAAGATGAAATGGTCTAGACAGCTATTTTTACGTGTAGGAAGTTTGTGTCCCGCTAAGAGACCGTGCGAGGAAAGCATGTTAAGATAAGAGGCCTGATTGCTTATTTCGTAAGAAGAGTCATTTTCTTTTGCAATTAGATTTATATTTATATCACCGGATACTATAATATTTGCATCTTTTTTAATCTCGGCCAATACCGTATCAAGTGAATCAACAAATCTTGTAGCGTTTGGATGTGAAGGGGATCGATATATACCCAGTATAGTACAACCATATATTTTTAGCTTTATACATGAAGCATTATCTAAGATAAGTTCCTGAAAAGTAGGATTTAACTTTGATTTGGCTTAGATGACCACCCCATCATTTTGATTAGAATTGTTGGTGGTGTTGAAATGTGTGTAGTCACGTAAGCAAGGGATGGGTTTATTTGGGTTGAGATAACATTCGGTTAATATCAAAACATCAATTTCCGAGTTTAAATCCGATAGAGTAGCTTCAAAGTTATCGAAATTGCAATAAATACTTCTTATATTTTGTTGAATTATAGTTAAACTATTTTTGTTAAGGTTTTTAATATGTTTATTTAGATTTTCTATGTCACTTATATCAGATGTCGCCACCTAAGGTTGTCTAAGGTTGTCTGTATCCATTTATTGTTTGTTTGATGCTGAGTTTGATTATGTAAAGGAATGGTTTTATGTAGTAAAAAATGTGAGCATGCAATAAGCAAAAGATTGTCGATGTGAGTATTGGTATTCAAAATGTGAAAGTAAAACTTATGTGTACATAATGTGTGTATGTATGGGTATGTACGAGTAAGTGTGTGTAGGTATGTATAATAAGAGCATGAAATGTTAAGAAGATACTTGTAAATGTGTATATTGGTGTTCAAAATGTTAAAGTAAGTGTTACGTGTGTATGGTGTGTGTATGTATGGGTATGCACGAGTAAGTGTGTGAGTGATAATATAGGCCAGTGTAATGGAATAAATTATGCCAAGACTACATGCAAAGTAATTTAGAATAGAAAACTGAGTTACTACTCTTGAGTTACTAAAATAACAATATAAAATAACAAAATAACTTACGATACAAAAATTAAGTACGTTAATATAGTGCAAAAAAATTACTAGTCATATGGTAGGGTTATACAACTGTTTGATTTGTGCTTCATTAGTGACAGTTATTATTGGAGAGTTTTCATCTTAACGTAGAAGTTTCCGTAGGCAGTCCAGCAGAATGTGAAGTCTGTCGACTTTATTAGATCACGCGCAAGGAAATAAAGCCGCGAAGCCTTAGGTGTCAGTTGTTCCGAGACAAAAATCGGGATCTCTTCTTGTAAAACGAATCCTAGATGCTTAGCCCGAAGTTTTGTTTTATTTGCAAGATTGAAGGTTTTACATTTCTTCAGGATATCAGTTTTTTGTATGGTTGAGGACAATTCAATCACAATGGGCGCACTAGACACATTATCTTTTTTCCCACGTACTCGGTAGATGTCCTTGATGTCTGATTTCGCCATATTTGCACCAACAGTGGATGATAAACAGGTAACCATCTTTATCAAATCATCTTTAGACTCTTTCTCTTTTTTAGGCGCGTTCTTTATTTCAAAATTGGCTTTTCTATGATTTTTCTGCATGGTTTCAATTTTATCTTCTAGGGTTATAATATATTTTGCATCTTCTTTTTTCTGTAGTTCCAGCTTTTCGATTCTCTTTAATAGTTCTGCGTTTTAGTTTGATAAGAATTCAATAAAACATTCAATCTTAGTGTTGGTTTCCTGTATTTTATTCAATGTAGAGTTTATTTTATTAAATTCATTTCGTTGGGCCGCAAGTAGGGATGTAAACATCTCGCGCATTTCATCCTTGAATGCAGACAGATCATTGTTGCCAGTGCTAATGCCAGTCTGTGTCACATCTGCAGGGCTACCGTATTCCTTTCTTTTTTTAGCGCGACCAGAGACAAAGTTCGGAGGGGTAACGGTAGGGTCAAACGTCGCCGAAGAGTCGTTCACGTTTGTTTCTGATCGTTAGAATCCTTACATCATTCCGAGTGACACTGGCTATATTTTTTTTATTAGGTACGCATCCCGAGGCAATTTTATTGTAAAACGAATACATGGAATTAATTTTTAATGCAGAAACTACCTAGTTGTATTTTTCTAAGATCTCCATGATATGTGGATTCACATACTTGAAGCTATGCCTCCCCCAAAGCAAATCGACATGGTTTGCAGTCTCGAATTCAACGATGATGGATTCCACCACGTTTGGAAGTCGCTCCCGCAGGTGCTTCACCGCCCTCAGAGGGGATAGGTGGTCATTGGGAGCCGCCAGCATCGCCACCTTCATCGTCACCTTACTGAGATCATAGACAGGCGGCACGGTGGAGTTGTATACATCCAAATTCTTAGCTTCACCATAGTCAATCTGACAGAAGCTATTCCTAGACCCCAATCGAGTTAAGTGGTCCATAAGCTTCCGTGAAATCGCCTCTGGCCAATGTCCCAACACAACTTTCAGAAACTCAGGCTCCAACTCACCCTCGTCCCACCCGCTCATCGGCATCATAACCTTCCTCACGCACAGATCGTAGCCGTCCTTGTGAGAACATACCAACTTTGCAATATGCCTAGTCAGTGTACCTTCGCCAAAAAGTTCCTCCTGTTTCAATATGAAAAGTAAATCACTGACTAATGGCCATACATTCAACAAAAGGCGGAGGAAAGGGGCTCTCCAATAATATATGAAAGCAACTGGGGACAGCGCTGTAAGTACCTTGACTTTATTATTGTATTCTGGTCTCATCGAACCGAGGATGTAAAAGACCATGTTGCCCATGGAAAAGCCGATGCAACTTACTTGGGCCTGTTCTGTTTTATCGAGAACGTAATCTATAATAGCTGGCAAATCAAACGCACCCCATTCGTGGAAGGAGTAATTCCAGAATTCCAAGTCGACGTCAGGGTTGAGGCGCCGGTGTCGCCTGGAATACTTGGTCCCTCGAAAGTTGGCCATCCAGATGTCGTAACCTTCGCGCGCCAGTGCTGCTATGAACGAATTATTGCCTCTTAGTATGAATGAGTCAGCAGAGTTAACGAGTCCGTGGACCACTAGCACAGGCCTAGTTTTGTCTCCAGGGATTTGGAACAGCTTCAATATGTAACCGTCCTCCGTCACAACTTCGTGCTCGTACGTTTTCATTCCATACTTCTTTGCGAGTTTTGGGAAGCCTAGCCGCGCTTCTTCTGGTACTATTTCGTAAGCGCCCACAATTCCGCAAAATACTAGCACTGCTATGAGATACATTGTTTTCAAACGCAATGCCTAGTACCTGAAGTTCTCTGTATATAGTGTCGCTTAATTGTTTGCTTTTTCTCTAACACAGCAGCTGTATCATCTTGACTCGCACGAAATAGATACATGAGAGACTTAATACCGTGAACGAACCTTGACTGTCAAATCTAAAGTAGATAATGTTAGCTTTATAGTTTAAGTACCTACGTCAATCTGTTTCAAACGTTTAATATGGCAGGGTTACCAACTATACTGTCGAAATGAAGAAGCCATTATTAAAATGCTTCTCTAAGTAAACTTAAACAACTACCTACAGTTAAATTATTAATTACTAGCGGCCACCCGCGACTTCGTCTGCGTGGACAGCTTTCTTGTGCTATCCCTCCAATATCTATCCTCGAAATAACGTATCATATTTTTTCGTTTAAGTAGTTATAGAAAATATCGAATATACAAATTATGGTCGCTAATAAGCAACCAGGTACTCAGACGTTTTGTTCTGCATAATTAAATACATTTTTAGCTCCATCCACTTAGTTGTACTTTTCGTGTGGTGCCATTTTTTGAGCGTAATGCTTGTTCCATAGATTTTAGTTCGCTGATAACAAGTTAACAACACTTACCAAAAATTTGATAGGATTAAATTAACTATGAAGAAATTTTTGAAAAGGTGCGATTTTTCAGACGCCGTATGTAGTTTCGTTTCTCTTTTGCAGTCGAAGCTACTTATCATATTCTTTCATTATACGGCGTCCTTTTTATCAAGGTGGACAGGGCATAAGGAAGGTTTTAAATCCATAGTCTATAGCCAGATTTTAATTTTCATTCCGGAGTAGTCATCGGTAAAATCCTCATCTCCTTCCTCCATCCGGCTAAGGGTCAGCAGGATTGTGAACGCTAACTTATTGAATAAAAAGGCAAAACGTAAGTTACCTACCTACTTGTAAGTATACTTGTTGTATTTTATTTTTAAAACTAATAAATGTAAAGAACTTTTATGAGTAAAAACCAGTTAAGAGCGTGTCGGACTCGCGCATCGAGGGTTTCCGCACCATTATAATGAAATACACTGAAGAGTAGAATAATAAAAATATTATTGTTGCAGTTTTAGGTCAGCGCCATCTCTTTACCGATAGTGGAACTAATGTATTTTTTCTAAGGTCAGCGTTATCTATTGACCAAAATAGTAGAACTAATGTATTTTTTTCTTAGGTCAGCGTCATCTATTGACCGGTAGTGGAACTAAGTACTTAAGTGAATTATAATTAGCTACTTGTAAACGTACCTACTTAATGTATTTAATTTTTAATAAATGAAAAGAACCTTTATCAGAAAAAATTGACAAACTTGAAAGAACTTAATGGCATGAGTCAGCATAAAGCGTTTGAAAATCAATTCACCTGTCAAGTCTGTGACGTCGACATAAGATGACATGACATTAAAAAAATATTTGTTTCGTATTTGTACCGGAAGCCGCGTTGCTCTAAAGTTATAAGGTATTAACTAAATAAAAACCGGATTTTCGATTCTTTTATTTTATTTACACAACTGCCCAAAAAGGAGTATATGTGTTCAAGGTTCATGTATGTTTGTGGGTATGTGAGTTTCTTTATTCCACCATAACTTTTAAATGGCTCAACGGATTTGAATGTATGGGGTATCATTACAATCCTTACATCATTCCGAGTGACACTAGCTATATTTTTTTTGAAAAAAGTCAATATGGCGACTGTACGACGCCATTTTCAAATGTGAAAAATAAAATTTTTTTCTTCAATTATTACAATATGGGCATCAAATGAAAGGCCCTATTGAGCACATTTCAAATCAAAACTATATAATTTGTTACTAAAATGTGTGAAATAAAAAAAAAAATAAAAAAAAAATTAAAAACACGACTGCCCTGCCGAAAACGAACTAAAATGTTAAATAACAAGTGTCTTTGCAATCGGGGGACCTCTATGATTAAAAATTGTTCCACAAAACGACTGCAATGACACTTGTTATTTAACTTTTTAGTTCGTTTTCGGCAGGGCAGTCGTGTTTTTAATATTTTTTAAATTTATTTATTTTTTAGTATTTATGCGGTCAACCATATTATTATCCTTCTCTATTGTTACACAAGCCATGAGGTGAGAAGAAGAGCAGCATTAGGATCTCTCCGGAGTTTACGTTGTACGTGGGGGACTCTGAAAGTTTTGCGCAATTCATAAATAAATATCTGGGCAACCGACCTGTGCTCAGTTCACTATTTATTGTAATATGGTGGTGTTTAGGTATATAATCTACATTGTTATCTCAAACATTAACTATTTTTTTTTAAACTTGTCTAAAAACAGTAAAAATTCAAAAAAAAATGTTTTTATAACTAAAAACCGACTTCGAAACCCCACTCTACCTCTAAAAAACCGGTCAAGAGCGAGTCGGACTCGCGCACCGAGGGTTCCGTACCATCATAATTGCACTATTAAACCACACTGCAGAGTAGAACAATAAAATTAGTATTGCAGTTTTAGGTCAGCGCCATCTCTTGACCGATAGTGGAACTAATGTTAACTTTCTTAGAAATTTGATAATTTCTAAAAAAGTGTGGTATGCTATATTGAGAATTGAGACATCGTTTTATTTTTCCTGTAATCTTTATATAAATTCTATTGCTATCCCATAGAATTATTTCAGATTTTTCTTTTTGCAAACTTCGGAGATAAGTGCTCGTTTACGGAGACGCGGGGCGTCGCGCGTCGCGTGCGGCGGCGCGGCCCGCACTAAATTCAAACATATGGCGTTGTATGAGTGTGTTTACGGAGAGGCGATTTTACACGCGTTTGCTTGAAATGAGGCGGCGCCCGCGGCGGCGCCCGTGACGGCGCTCGCGACGGCAACTCTCGATGAAGCGATTCCCGCGGCCGGCGGAACCTTCTGCCAGTCTCTCGCAAAACTAAAACTAAAATTAGTCGATTTGATTGAGCGCCGCCCCCACCCGCCGCAGCGGGGCCCGTCGCGTGCATCGCTAGCCGTTTGAAGATTCACCGCAGGCAACGTCGCGGGCGACGCCACGCCGCACGCGACGCGTCTCTATAAACAGCATCATATAGTGCCATATGTTTGTGTTTACGCGTGCGATGCTAAGTGCCGCTTCACGCGCCGCCTCTCCGTAAACACAAAAAACGTCCGACGCGCCGCGAGAGGCCCCGTCGCACGCGCCGCCTGACGCCCCGCGTCTCCGTAAACGAGCACTAAGGGGGGTGACGGATTTTTTTTCACATTTTTCATCATAAATCGAAATCTATGCGGCCCAAAACAAAAAGAAATTAAAAATGACTGAAAACGTGTAAACGGCGTTCTTTCATATGGTATCCCACATGCCCTAGTAGCCCCACTTCAAATTTTTAAGACCCCTTTTCAGTCCCTGTTGTAAACAAGATTTTTTTTTATTTATTGCTTATTTGCAAAATAGTTGGGCAAATGTCATCTTAAACTATTCCAAATTTCAAGTTGATACCATTAGGGTTTCTTTTTTACCATTTTGACACGGAATCCTAAAAGCAATAAATAATATTGGAATGAGTGAGTCCCAACCACCCCGGTGACTCTGTCCCAGTGGCGGGACCGTTGGGAAAAAAAGTTCCAACCACCCCGGTGATTCGTGTCTTGCTGTTTAACGGGGTGGATGGCACTCGCGAAGTTCCAACCACCCGGTATTTTATTTAACGGGACGGATGGCACAAATCTTGTATCATGCACCCCGGTATTACGTTTAGGAGAATATAAAAAATATATTATTTATTCTACACCGTAAAATTAGACCCATTGAAAGAAACCAAGATATTTTCATGTAATAATCAGGTTTTATTATGACAAGAAATATAAAATGTTAATGTCCGTGGTTCTAAAAATCAGTCTTCATTATAAAATAAGAGTAATACATATATTATTCTATACAAAGTGAATAATACTTAGACAAAAACATGTATAAGTATCAGTTCTTATGTGTTAAAGATCACTTCCAACAAAATTTGTTATTTTAATGGGCTTTTAATATTAATACTAAAACTACTAAGAAAATATTATGACTTGTTAATCTAAGTACAAAGATAAATATTAATGAAATATTAGAAAAAACGAACACGCCTACAATACAACACTGAGCTCGTTGTAAGGGTGTTAATTTTTTCTAGTATTATAATATTTATCTTGGTATGTATACTAATAAAATAAGAAAATTAACAATAACATAAGACATACGAACATAAAACAGACTCATTAAAATTAAAAAAAATGTTTTGCAACTAGAGAAATATTATGCACGTCTGTAAAGAAGAAGCTCAATCAATCACCACGCTTTCATTTTGCACTAACTAGTTAGGTTTAGCTTCCCAGTTCCCACTGAACCAAACAATGCCAATTTAATGCGTCAGAAAAGATAAGAGCTACGCGATAGTAAGAGAGGTGAATATAATTTATGGAAGGGAGCGTTGTGCCTTCTGAATTGAACTTTATTGTCTCGGTTCAAGAGTCGCTATTTATCTAAATGATTTTGCGGAGTGCAACTTCAGTACGCTATGTAGATCAACCAATAGGAAGCTTGGTACGGTACCTGCGATTGCACTTCATAAAAATGCATTGTTGTTGGTGCCGGTGACGTCAGTCGACCTAGAGTGATCAAAGTTTTCAGTAGTGTCATTTATAAAGAGTGTTTAGTTTGTTGGTAAGTGAAGTGACTTTTTTAAGTTTTCAGTGTGAAATATTTTTCTTAGTGGATATGTGAGAGAGAGATGCTGTGCACATTATTGAGTTTGAAATTGTTGGATTCCAGAAATAATGGCAGATGAAGAAGCTCAAGGTTCTAAAGGTCTGACCCCTTTAATCTTTATAAAAAGAAAAGGTGGTACTGTTCTGTTACGTGCTGGGCACCAATATATATTATAAGAAAATTATAAAAATGGAACGGTGGCATGGGAATGTATTTATAGAAGAAAACTGAAATGTAGCCGCAAAATTATGTTGAAAGTAAGTACTTTACAGCGATTTGAGTTTGAGTTTCATTCTATAATTATACGAGCCTGAGTTGTTTATTGTTTGTTGTCATAATGTTTGCAAATAAAACTGTAAGTTTTACGACGTTGATTTTTGCTGAAAGGTGTTAATTTTATCAGTTGTTTAAGTATTACTTATTTTATTAGTAAGTTTATGGTACTAAATACTTTGTGTGCTGATTTATAATATTAATAAAGACTGTTTATTACCAATCTGTGATTATTGAAGACAAATTTATAGTGATTGTTTGCTAATGAAAATATTTAGGACGTAATTTTTGCTATAAGGTTTTATGTTACTAGTTGTTAATTACTTATGTCATAACGGCTTATTATAATTAAACATTTCTACGAATATGTATTATTTAACTTTGTATAATAATGTATCATTCTACTTTTAAAATAAAGACTGTTTTTTAAAACCGCGGATATTAACATTAATATTTCTTGTCATAATAAAACCTGATTATTACATAAAAATATCTTGGTTTTTTTTTAATGGGTCTAATTTTACGGTGTAGAATAAATAATATATTTTTTATATTCTCCTAAACGCAATACCGGGGTGCATGATACAAGATTTGTGCCATCCGTCCCGTTAAATAAAATACCGGGGTGGTTGGAACTTCGCGAGTGCCATCCACCCCGTTAAACAGCAAGACACGAATCACCGGGGTGGTTGGAACTTTTTTTCCCAACGGTCCCGCCACTGGGACAGAGCCACCGGGGTGGTTGGGACTCACTCATTGGAAGAGTGATCACTATATACGCATTATCATTGTAATAAAACACGTCTATTGAAATCGCGTGGGGCTGGAGGACATCTTGTTTTTATTATTATTCTAACAGCCGCACCCGACTTCAATAGCTGTGTTTATTACAATGACAATGCGTATCTAATGATTCCAATATTATTTATTGTTTTTTAGAGGTAGAGTGGGTTTAGAAGTCGGTTTTTTTTTTAAACAATTTTTTCTTTTTTCTTTTTAGTCTAAGTAGGTACCTACTTACCTTAGAAAAATCGGTTTGGCCAAACGTGAGATAATCGCGGACAACCATGCATGAGATAATCGGGTCACACTGAGAAGAGAACCTCCTTTTTCGAAGTCAGTTAAAATACCAAAACCTTGTTCTAAGTGTAACAAATACTTTTCTGAAAACCGTATCAAAATCGGTTCAGCCAAACGCGAGATAATCGCGGACAAACATACATACATACAGGTCAAACTGAGAACCTCCTTTTTTTTGTTTTTTGAAGTTTGTTAAAAATATATACTTATACTTGAACATACCGGGTGTAACAAGACTAGGGTTGCCAACTTTTTTGGATCAAATATTATATAGTAGTTTTAAGATTTTTAGTGTAAAATATAGTAGATGGCGAAAAAGTCCAAAAAAATATAGTAGGTTGCCGTTTTGTATGGAGGATTTTTAAGAAGTTGCATTTTTCATACTTCATTAAGTACAAACATTTTCATAATTTATTCAACAACCAAATCAAATAAAATTCGGTAGATTCATACCCAAAATCGGTATATTGTAAAAAAAACATTATATCTGCTACTAAAATAAAATAAAGGATACAATATGGTTTTCCATACAAACGAGCTAAGTTCCAAATTGGGTAATGATAAATTTCTCATGTTTTTGTATGAAAATCTAATTCCTTTTTATTCCAACTGACACACGGCGAATAAAAGAAATCATACAGTAAATTCGACAGTAAAGTCCGCAAGTTGACTATTACAGATTTCAAACAATATCAAATTCAAGTAGTTAATGTTACTAAATGAAGAAAAGTGTACTAACTTGTAAATGTACAAGTCGAAAACAAATGAAAAATAAAGTCTAAATTATCGCTTTGCAGAGTCGTAGGCAACGGCTACACGCTCACCCCCTTACTAATAAAGATTGTATAGCAGCTGCATAGTTACACAGTGTTTTGTCACTTTCGTTTTAATATCAAATTCAAATAGTTTGATAGAGAGTAACCATTGTGTAACTATACATCTGCTATTCAATCTTTATTAGTAAGGGGGTCAGTAAATACTATGGTCCAGCGCTATAGAGTAAATTTTAACCATGGAAAGTAAAATATTTAACATTCCATACAAATTACTTTCCATGGTTAAAATTTACTTTATGGCGAAGGATCATAGTATTTACTGCGCGTGTAACCGTTGCCGTAAAGGATTCCCCTGTAAACAAACGAATCGAAACGGGGTGTTAATTCGATTTGGTAAAAAAAATCTGGAGAATTTCCTTATATTCTCTGAACTTCTCAGAAATCGTGAAAATATCTTTACCACACACAAATCGGCACACGAACTCGCGCGGTGGGCGCCGGTGGGGTGAGGTAATTGATTGTGGGGCGGGGCGGAGAGTTTCCTTTCTGTACGGTAGTACTTATATCTATTCTGTGGCCGTAACACTCGTTTCTTGCCGTCCGCGTCTTAACCCGCTGGACCAGACGGACAGTGGCCGGCAGGACGAAATTAGCGACCATATTCTGCTTCGAAAGAAAAACGTATGAAAACTCGAAAACACGCGTTTTCCCAAACATAAGACTAATCCAAATCGATAGTTTACCTACGAAAACTCCCATATACCAAATTACAGCGAAATCGTTAGAGCCGTTTCCGAGATCACAGAAATATATATACAGGGTTATTTGTAAAACACCAACAACCTTACAGGAGTAGATTATCTGCATCATAAACAATAACGTTTGTTCTTTAGCTGGATTGTGCGTTTTTATAATTCCCAACGGCCCGCCACGGCAGCCGTCCAACGGCACAACAGGGAAGTGAAATGTATGGAATCATATGGAGACGCTTTTATATTTCCTTAACGGCACCGGCAAACCGTGCCGGGCCGGGCCGTGCCGGCCACATCCTACGCTGCCGTCGAACTCTTACGATGTAGTGCGTAGCTACAAAGATTCATATGTGTGAGTGTGAGTCCAGAGCAAAGAATATACAGCGTGTATAAAGGGCACAAAAAGAATATTGGCGTAATATCGTTAATGTGTTGTTGTTGGTATGCTATGTACTTGTGGGAATAAACAACATCAAAATTCAACAAATAGGTAATATTCCGACAAACAGTTATTTCGATACTGATCGGAAAGGTACTTATAGCGGTGGGAACACGGTTAAACCTTACCAAAGTTAAATATTGTTACCTATCTCAACAAATAATTACCTAGATATTACTTAAGTAGGTAGTTTCCTACTTAATTAAATAATGTGTTGTGTAGTGTAGATACCTGTCTACCTTGGTAAGTAGGTACGTAATGAAAACTAGCTATATATTCTTCTATTTTTAAAAGATTTATTATAAGTAAGTACCTACTACCTACCTACATTGTAACATAATCATTACAGAATTTACAATCAATTTGTACATAAACACACATTACTATAGAAAAACTACCAATTGTCAATATATATAACATGTAACAGAAAGGGGGTATCACCGAAAGGAGGTCAATGTACTCGTGAAACTTCCAACAGAAAAAAAAAACAAATAAAAAAAGTTTTTGAATGTCCCTATACAAAATGTTGGCGGCAAATTCAAATTTTCTATGGAGAGTCCAAAATTTTATTTTCGTTTTGAAATTTTTTTCTGTTGGAAGGTGTTCAGATTCACGAGTACATTGACCCCTCCTTTCGAGTTGATACCACCTTTCTGTTACACGTTGTATAATTGGTAAACTATTATTTTATGAAATAATTATAAAGATAACAAATATCTAGAGAGAGAAGGTCAACTTTTATTTTTATATTATTTAAAGTAAAAAGTAGGTACCATGACACAACTGTACAATGTACAAATGGTAACTTCTTCGCTATGAGTGTTCTGTGTTGAACATCCAACGGCCGGCAACGGCAGAAATTATAAGGCCGGGTCTCCTGCGCCGTGTTTTTGTGTTTTCAAACATCAAAACAATGTTTTCTCAACATGTTTGGGGCGTGGCCTATGAGTTTTGTTTTGCAAAAACACAAAACATGTTTGCCGCGACGAACTGAAAACATCCCCCGCTCTCGCCTGCGGGGAGGGGAAGTAACTCATTTTGTGTTAGCGCTCACTAGATGCAGACGTCTCGCCTGCGTTCGTGTGCCATTGTGTGATTCGTGTAATTGTAGTGATGGAGTGGAATAAGGAGAGTACTTTATTTTTAATTGAGTTACTCAGAGAAAGACCGCTACTTTGGGTGGCAAAGTATAAGGTAGCCATTACACGGTAGGTTTTGCTGTCAGTTTAACCACAGTCACGGGCTGTGACTGACGACGTCTTCTTCGTCGGAACTCATTTTCGAGACTGAGCCGTGATTGGCCGAAAATTTTCTAACAAAACATGTTTTCAAAACAAAACCTAGGCGCAGCGGACGTGCGGTTTTGAAAACAATGTTTTGAAAACAATGTTTTTTCAACATGTTTTGTTGAAAATTAAGCGCAGGAGACACGCCTTAAGTTCTTCCGTACCCCTCGTCGCAACCGGTCGCGTGCGCTCCGCTACCCGCGTGTAGCCCCGTCTGTGTTCCGAGTGTGTGTGCTGAAGTGCTTCTCGTACTAATTGCTGCGTCGAGTTGAGTCATCGCTCCGCAGCAATTAACATTCCGTTCTCCAGTGGAATTACGTTCATAGGCAGTGACTATTTTTTCGCGACATTGACGCTCCTTGTGTGTAGTGACGTGTGCACCCTGTGAATTTCCAACTCCGGGGCAACACTTATAGTTTCGTGACGAAACTCCCTTGTGTACCCCCTCCACCTCCCAATTACCCCCACTCCGACCACTACCCACAACTTCCTCTTCCCCTTACTTTTTCCGCACCTACCTCCACATTACGCAACTTTTTATCAAGTGCATATTGTGAGTGCGAACAGTTCGTGTTTTCAAAATTGGACTAAAATTGGACAATCATGCCGCAAAACACGCGCCCGCCGGACCGCGGAGGGGGTGATACCCCCGCGGTTAAATCCGACGCTGCGGCCGTGACCGCCCAACCGGCGCAACCGCGCCTGCCCTCCGGGGGACAGCCGTCCGGGAGAGGGGTTGCTGAGCAACCCGCCCCCCCGCACGCACCCCCCAGAATGCACCCCCGAGACCCCCGCCGCCGCCCATACGATGACATCGGTGGGGACGAGAAGCGCCCCCGCTTAGGGCCATCGCCCCCCAAACCGCCAACTGACAATGACAACTCCGCCTCGTCCGTGTCCGAATACGAATCGGACAAGGGCTCCGAGGGCGGAAGGGAGGAGCTTTCCAGCCCGCTCCCACTAAGCAACACCGACTCGACCAGTTACGCTGGATTGGAGATAAACGAGAGCGCGCCAGTGCAGTCCTATGCTCAGGCACTAGAGACCCCGGCGCAGCCCGCTCCCCCCACCCCACCCCCGGCCGAGAATCAACAGCCGCAAACACAGCCGATACAAGGATATCCGCCGATAGTGGCGGAATCGCTTCCCAATTGGACCGAACATTTTAGAGTCCTTCAAGGTAAGCTCGGTCATGCCCCTAACGCCCGCCCCTTTGGAAAAGGGGTGAGATTTATTGCTAAAACGCCTGACGAGTACCGGTGCGTGCAGGCTTACCTAACCGAGGCGGCGGAAGCAGACCCATCCATTTCGTGGTACTGCTACTCGCCGCTCCAAGACCGCCCGACCAAGGTAGCTATAAGGGGGCTCCCCCCCAGCACCCCCCCTGACCAGATTAAGGCCGAACTAGAGGAGCACGGCTTCGTAGTGCTCCATTGCCGGGCGATGAGAGGCAGCGTAGGACGACCGGGCTGCTTATTCCACGTCCAACTGGAGCACCTAGAGGCCACCGAGCTGACCCGCCTGTACGCCATCACCGAGCTCCTGTACATGCCCGGGGTGGTCATAGAGGCCTGGCGTCCTCGGAATGGGCCCGCCCAGTGCCACAGATGCCAAGCATTCGGCCACGCATCGGCCAACTGCCACCGCCCTCAGAAGTGCGTTCGTTGCGCGGGGGACCACCCCGGCGGTCAATGCACGCGGGCGAGGACCGACCCACCCACATGCGCCAACTGCGCACAGCCACACGCTGCCAACGACAGGCGGTGCAGAGTCTTCCTGCGCGAGGCGAGGCGCATAGGGGCTGCTGTTCCCCCCCCATCCCAGGGGGGGTCGATCGCGCCCCCAGCCGCCCACGCCCGCAGGCGCCGCCCACCGCACCGCCCAGCGCAGACATGCGCGACACGCAGGCGGGCGCTACCTTAGCGCCGCCCGCAAACCCGCCCACCGAGCGCGGGACCGCCCTGTCCGGCCGCCGCAGGCGCCGCCGCGGTGGCCGCCGCCGCTACCAGCGCGCCGCGTCGCAGGCGCCCGGCGCGACCTCGACGCCGACCCCCGCCGAGCCGGTTTTTCCGATGGGGGGGTCACACGCACCCCCAACCGCTCCCAGAGCCCCACAACCATTTCCCCCCCTGGCGGCCACGCGGCCGCCAGTAGCCCCACCCACCCAGCCGCAACCCATTCCGTTCCCCAGGGGGCAACAACAGCCCCCACCTCCCTTCAGGAGTCATCAACAGCCTCCACCTCCCTTCAGGGGGCATCAACAGCCCCCCCCCCCTCCCGCCCGAACGCACTCCCACCCCATGCCACCACCCCAGTGCCCACCCCCCCAGCACCAGCAGCAGAGGGAAGCACCCGCGAGTCAAAATATTCGAAACGATGTTAGCTTTAAAAAAAATATATTTACTTCGAAATTTACAGACTTGGACTTAATTTTAACTAATTATAACTACGGCTGTCGGTACCGACAGCAATACAGTAAGACCGGTGTTTACAGCTTGAGCGAAGTGAGCAAAAAGACCCGAAGGCTTGGCGGAGCTTGCTTATATAGGGGCTGGTGCCAACGCCCTATTGTTTCTGGTGTTTTCTCTCTTGGAAGTCCACGGCGTCACAATGGTCGAACTCCAGGAATTCAATGGTATTGCGTTTGTTTGGGTTATATCGTCGTCTGCGGCGACGATTATATTTTTATGACTTTCGTCATTTGAGGTTGCTTGACTATCCCCCTCCAATTTTGAAGTCCTAGGTTTGTATCGAACCTGGGATCTGAAAAATTTAATTAATATTATCGTGATAATGATAACAATGATAACTAAGATGCATCCATATTGAATTATATTATGAATCCTTTCTGTCTTCAACTCATCGATTCGTTTCAACTGTTTCAATTTATTTTCTATTTTCTCTGCATCATAAGTTAACTCTATATCGGGGATATTCTCTGTCTTATTCAATCGCAGATTTGTAATAATTATTTTTCCTTCTGATTCCTTAGTCTGAAATCTCTTGATTCCTGAAATACTAAGTTCGCAGTTCTCTCCATTTAATAAATAAGCTCCTTTTATCCATAAGGTTTCTTCATGTTTGTCACATTTGATTGTTATTTCTTTTGTTTTATTTGTGTAGATGAAAATTGCTTTTGGTGTTATTTCTTGAAGTAATTCGTCTGGACACTTCACTGGCACTAATTTACACTTATTTTCTTCTTGCTTCCACAAAATTTCAGTTTCACAAGTATTTATTTGTAAAATGCTTCCTTGACAAATATTTTCGTGAAGTTCTGTACAATCTTCAACTTCATAGGCTTCCATCTCGTTGTATGCCAAAGTAACCTTTCGCATCACAGGATAGGAACAGGTAGGAATGTTTTGGATAATGGGTACAATCTTTCTTGTTTTAAATACCTGAGGCTTAACTAATGGTATATTCAAAGTAAAGTATACAATATTTTCTATAATCCTACTGTTCACTTTTATAAAAGGTTCTATATCGTTAATGTTATTAGAAATCATTACCCTACTTGGAATTACATTTAAAGTTTTCTGTAAAAGATGTGATTGTATAATACTATAATGATACATATGATGTTCAGCAAATGTTATTGCTGTAGTTAATCTTTCTGAAACATCTTGTAAACTCTGAGCTTGGAATAATAACATTAATGCTACTTTCTGTTGTGTTATACTATTTGACAATGATACAAGTTGTTTATCTACATTGTTTTGAATATCCGTTATTTTCTTAATTTGGTGATTATATTCTTCTAAAGCGCTATCAGTTATAAATATTTGTTTATTATACGCTACTTTAACAGTTTCCAAATCTTTTTGAATATTATCTAAGTCATTTTGATCCAAATTACCACTGATTGCCTTAATTACTGAACCTAGGCCATTTATTAAACCTCTTTTACTCCTCCTAGTCTTAGCTTGTATATTTAAATGATTACATATTTCCTCTACATGATTCATTATAATATTTACCCTATCGTAAATAACTTTAAAATCTTCTAACTTAGTTTTAGACATTGCAGTCTCTACCGCTAGTTTTACCATGTCTTTACTTAAGAAAATTGGCTTAATATCTAGTCTATGTATAACCGTCCATCTTCCTTCGATTATCCGGGTTGGTTTCATCTCAACCAAGACTATGTGTTCCTCCGAATTCAATTGTCTGAACTTGTATCCGAAGATAATGACGATTCTGTAACAACCAGTTCTTCTATATGATATGTTCTACCATTATTTAGTTTATACTTATTATTTGGTTCGCAACCCTCTATTTTAAAAGGTCCTAAAAATCGAGATTTGGTTTTATGTCTATCTGCCATACTATTTTTTAAATAAACTGTATCACCTATTTTAAATTGCTTTGGCGGCCTAATGTTTTTATTTAATCTTTCATTTCGTTTATTCTTTTGTTCTTGTAACCTTTCCGTAATATTTTTATTTAAATTATCGACAAATTCTTTTTGTTGTGCGGTATAATGTTGAATTGTAACTCGCATGCCATCAAAGTTTCTAAGTTTTGGCTTACGTCCGAAATGAACTTCAAATGGCGACATATTTATTGCACTGTGCATGGTATTATTATAGGCATGAGTTATATAAAATATTTTCTGATTTTTATTTAAATCCGAATCTCGCTGCAATCTATAAAGTTCTTGTATAGTGTTATGTAATCTCTCTACATCTGAATTTGATTTGTGATGCTGAGGACTCGTAGTATGATTTGTTATATTATAAGTTTGAAATAATTCGCTTATTATTTCGCTACAAAATGATTGCTCGCCATCGTGAACTATTTTTGTTGGTGTTCCGATCATGGCAAATATTTCGCTTAATGTTTCACAGACTTTGGATTTTTCGGTAGGTTTTATTATTGCATATTTAGAAAATTTATCAATAATGGTTAAGTACCATTGTCTCTCTAGAGACATGAAGTCGATATGCCACACCTCCATAGGTCTTTGCGGCGTTTCAGTAAGACTAAATTCGGTGGTATAAGGATGTCTATTATATTTTTCTGTTTTACACAATTCACATTGAGAGACAAATTTCTTTATTTGTTTTCGCATCTTCTCCCAATAGTATTTTTCACGTAATTGTTTATATAAACTCTCTATACCTGCGTGTCTGTTATCTTGCAAATGATATGTTTTTATTAATTTTAATTGTTCTTCTTTATCATTTATTTCTATTAAAGACTTAGTATACCTAACTGGTTTAAACTTAGTATGATCGAAATATTTTCTATATGCTTCCGAAACCGAGTTGTAAAGATCTTCGTTCGGTATTATAAATGCATATCTGTCGTGAGGTAAATATTCTAACATAAATTCTTTAATAGTTTCTTCCTCCCTATTTGGGGGAATATAAAAATACCAAACACCATTTTCCCTGACTGCTTTTTTATAAGGAGCCATTTCAAATATTACACGCTTCAATCTTTTTGGCGGATAAGCGTTAATGATAGGAATTCCTGTGTCACTATCATCTTGATTTGAATGTATAGTTTCATCGTCTTGACGCGAGTTTTCAGCAGTGCTACTTATTGAACTATCTGTTAACGCTAAATCTTCTTCTAAATTAACTTTCATAGAATTAGAACTAGACGTATCTGTGTTAAATATTTCTACCCTACTTAGTGCATCAGCTACATGATTGTCTTTACCCTTTACGTGTTCTATAGTATAATCATAATCTTGTAATTTTAATTTCAAACGATTTAAACGTTGATTTGGTTCTTTTAGTTTGGACAACCAAATTAAAGCCTGATGATCCGTTCTTAAAATAAATTTCCTGCCATAAATATACGGTCTAAATTGGGTAACGGCCCATAATATTCCCAATAATTCCCTTTCAGTTGTATTATATCTTTGTTCGGTACTACTCAACGTTCGCGAAGCATAAGCTATAGGATGACTATCTTGACTCAACACTGCTCCTAACGCGATATCTGAAGCATCCGTAGTAACAACAAAAGTTTTATTGAAATCGGGAAAAGCTAAAATTGGCGCGTTTGTTAATAATCGTTTACAGGTCTCCACTGCTTCAATGTATTTTTTATCGTTAACATTTATTACTGCACCCTTTTTTGTGGCCTCTGTAAGTGGCTTAGTGGTTCTACTTAAATCTGGAACAAATTTCCTATAATAACCTATTAATCCTAAAAATGCCCTAATTTCTTTTAAACTTTTAGGGATAGGGAATTTCTTTATTGCCTCAATTTTCTTTTGGTTAGGCTTCAAACCGTCTCTATTTAAAATATGACCTAGAAATTCTATTTCTTCAGCCATAAAAACGCATTTATTTTTATTTACTTTAAGATTCGCTCGTCTTAATGCTTCAAAAACTTGTTGTAACCTATTTACATGATCTTGCTTTGTTTTTGAATATATTATAATATCATCTAAATAACAAAGACAAATATTCTTATTTATTTCATCTTTCAACACACTATTCATCATGCGTTGGAAAGTTGCAGGCGCGTTCTTAAGACCAAACGGCATCCTCAGAAATTCGTAATGTCCGTCGGGTGTACTAAACGCGGTTTTCTCTATCGAGTCGTTATCCATTAATATTTGATGATAACCCGATGTTAAATCTAAAGTAGTAAAATAATAATTACCTTGTAATTTGGAGAACAGCTCTTCGATGTTTGGCAGTGGGAACTTATCGGACTTGGTCTTCTCGTTCAAACGTCGATAGTCAATAACCATTCGCCACTTTTGAACACCTGACTGATCTAATTTTTTCGGTATAATATGGACCGGAGAGGCCCAAGGAGATTCTGAAGGTCTTATTATATTTTCTTTTAATAATTTATCGATTTGCTTTTTTGTTTCCTCTTGTTGAATTTGAGGTAACCTATATGGCCTTTGATAAATTGGGTCACTATCTAACAAAGTTATCTTATGTTTTATTTTCGTCGTTGCACTATTTGTAACGTCCTCCGTAAATAAATCATTATAAGTATCACATAAATCTTTAATATTACAATTATTATCTTCCGTCATATGGAATATTAATAACTCGCGATCAGGCATTATTAACTTTCTTTCCCTAAGGTCAATTTTTGCACCTATCTGTTCTATCATATCAGTTCCCATTAAAATATCATACTTATCACTAAAATCATAAATATAAAACTTCATTAAACTATCTCCGTTACCGAAATATCTTTTCCAGTAAGGTGTCTCTATTACACCGTTATGTGACGTCACACCATGAGAGGTCTTTACGGTAAACCTTTCTGGCTTAAAGTTACTAGCAAAATATTTTTGTTGGACTTTAGTAGTCATAAACGACCTCTGACTACCAGTGTCAATTAAAATTTTTAACTTCGGATAGTCTGTTTCAAAATAAGGTAGATACGATTTCACATGATTGAACTCTATCGATTTGGCCTCCGTTCTAGAGCCACGCGAAAATCCTGAACACTTTCGTTATCATTATCAGCACTACATAAACGATTCGGGTTTTGGCACTCGAAAGTTTCTAAGTTATTATTATTTTCAAGGTGGAACATTTCTTCCGCCACCATCCCTCGACCTAAATTCACTTGTCCCGGTCTCAGTTGAGGAGCGGTCCTCATGCTAACGTCTTGCGCGTGATACTGCGGCTGCGGTTCAGCTGGTAACAACGCCCGTTGGTCATTATTCCTCCGGTTGTTATCGAAGTATCCGTGTCGCGGCCCATTAAAAACATTGTTTGGGCTCGGTGTCCACGGATTACGGCGATGATATGACCCATTGTTAAACCTATGTTGATTCTGGCTCGTTTGGCTGTTAATGAGCCTTTGTTGTAAGGGATACCCGATACGTTGCGCTCCCGCGAAATGGTTTTGTGGGAAGTTGTTTTGCGTAATTACCTTGGGCGGTGGAATCACATTCGAGAACTTTTGTCTGATATTATCAAACCTACCTTCCGCTTCTAACTGCAGAATTTTCGTAACTGTTTCGTTGAAGCTACAATTTGAGACGTAAATTTGATCATGATAAGGCAAACTATTCCTTAACGCATTTTGAGCCGTATTGATGTAGGGCTCCATAACCTCATCAACTAATGTTGTATTATTATTATTATATTTATCGAATAGTTTACTCTTTATAAAAAATAACTTTTGTTTCAGTTCAAAAATAAGGTCTTTATATGATCCCTTCTTTTTAACATTTGCTAATTCTACTAACAATGTATTAAACTCACGATTATCACCACACTCTTGTTTTAAAGTATTTTCTATAGCATCCCAATCGAAATTGTGCGCTATCATCGACACAATTAGGGCTGCTTTCCCTTCTAACTTACTTAATAGCAACATAACATTTTGTGGCGTACTCCCGCCCGCCACTTGTAAATATTGTTTTGCGCTATTTAAATAATTATAAATTGTAAAAGGATCGCCATTATATGATGGGACGAATTTAATTAAAACACTAGGATCTATAGAAGGCTGTAATGCCTGCCTAGGGTTTGCAGATGAAACACCAGGTGCTGGTGGCACGTGGGCATTGAACCCCTCAATCGTAGGACGAGGATCGGTCATACTTGCTACGCTTGCTACGGCCTTAGGTCTATATACAAAAGTTGGGGGTTTAAGGAGAGGAATTTTGAGTGAGGGAAATGCTTCGGTCACTTACTGGGCGAAGATAATGATGGTGGATCCGGCGACACGACGATTCATTATATCTTGACTTATTTATTTGTGAAGCCTTATTGTTCTTAATGACTTAAGAGTCAAAACGTAAAGAAGAGCGAACACGGAGTTTATCTCGGTTATTCTGGAACTCTAACTTTGCGCGAACTTAATCTGGCCCCACGTTGGGCGCCAGTCAAAATATTCGAAACGATGTTAGCTTTAAAAAAAATATATTTACTTCGAAATTTACAGACTTGGACTTAATTTTAACTAATTATAACTACGGCTGTCGGTACCGACAGCAATACAGTAAGACCGGTGTTTACAGCTTGAGCGAAGTGAGCAAAAAGACCCGAAGGCTTGGCGGAGCTTGCTTATATAGGGGCTGGTGCCAACGCCCTATTGTTTCTGGTGTTTTCTCTCTTGGAAGTCCACGGCGTCACAATGGTCGAACTCCAGGAATTCAATGGTATTGCGTTTGTTTGGGTTATATCGTCGTCTGCGGCGACGATTATATTTTTATGACTTTCGTCATTTGAGGTTGCTTGACTCGCGCACCAGCAACGGTGGGGCCCACCCCAGGGCCCACAGCGCCCACCCCAACCCTACCAGGCCCAGCTAATACAGATGCTCATCAGCATCCTCGGTTCCCTCCTACAGAGCATCCAGCAAGGGATGGACCCAGTTCAAGCCGTACTCCGAGAGATGACCATGCTGATCTCCGCCTCTCACCCAGCACACTCCGGGTAATGTACTGGAACCCGGGGGGCGTCCGCCAAAAGATGGACCAACTCCGCCTTCTCACCCAGTCGCAGGACATACATATAGTACTCCTGGGTGAGACACTACTTTCAGGCAAGGCAACCCTCCGCCTACCCAACTATCACACTTATCGAAGGGACGAGATGTCACCACAGGGCCGCCCATACAGGGGCACGGCGGTTCTAGTCAGGAGGGACATCGTCCACGACGAGCTGCCTTGGCCAGAATTCGTCAGCCTGAGGTCCATCGGCGTGAGAGTGCGCGCGGGTGGAGCCGAATTGAAGGTCTTCGCCGCCTACCGACCTCCCCACTCGGGCATCCATCCGCCCGACTTAGAGGCCATCTTCGCGGACCAGACCCCCACCGTGCTGGCAGGGGACCTAAACGCGAAGCACCCAGCGGGGGGGTCCAGCACCACCTCATCTGATGGCCGCCGCTTGCTGGAGGCAACCTCGGAGCGGGACATCGAGGTGCTGGGACCAGACTCGCCCACTCACTTCCCGATAGTAGAAAACCAGCAGCCCAGCACCATAGACGTGGTGCTCACCAAGGGCATAGACAGCCCCATCAGCGTGGAGGTACTTTTTGAAGCCGACACGCCACACTTGCCGTTGTTGGTAACGATGACCACCACTCCAGACGCCGTGGCCCCCCCACGCATCAAACGTAAGACCGACTGGGAGGCCTACAAGGCGTCCATGGCGGACGTCAGTCTGCCTGGCCCTCTCTCTACCAGGGAGGAGATAGACGCCGCCATCAACTTTTATACTACCAAAATGCAGGAGGCGATGGCCTCCCACACCAGCGCAGCGCCTCAAACTCAACGGCGCGACGCCCTCCCCCGCCACTTACAGATTATGCTAGAGAAGAAGAAGAGGCTCAAACGCCTGTGGACGCAATCCAGGTGTCCACGGGCGAAGACGAGCCTCAACAAGGTCACCACTGAGCTAAGAGAGGCGGTGAGTATGTGGCGCGGGTCGACATGGGAGGCCACCATTGACCGTGCGGCCGAACACGCCCCAAGCCTTCATACCCTGAACAGGTGCCTCACGAGGACCCCACAGCCCACATACCCACTACTAGACGCAGACGGCCAGAGGAGGTACGCTGCTCTTGATAGGGCCCGTATCCTGGCCGAGCACCTGGCCGTCCAGTTTTCCCCGCACCCTGCCGCCCCTGCAGCGGCCCAGCACCACAGGGTGGTGATGCAGGAAGTGGCAGAGTACCTGGCCACCACCCCACCGTCATTCCCAGGTGACGTCTTCATATCGCCAGCGGAGGTAAGGAAGGTGGCCCTCCACCTGAACCCAAGGAAGGCACCAGGTCCAGATAACTTACCTCCCGTGGCCCTGTCGTCGCTCCCCAGAAAGGGGTGGGCAGTACTGGCTCGTATATTTAACGCCGCACTACGGGCCAACTACTTCCCGGCCGCCTGGAAGAAGGGCCGGGTTATAACTATTCCAAAGCCGGGCAAAGACCGTCGCCAGGCCGCAAACCAACGACCAATTACCCTGCTAGACCACGCGGCCAAGCTGTTCGAGCGCCTTCTGCTGCGTCGCCTCCGTCCTTCCATCACCTTGAGGGACGATCAGTTCGGCTTCCGCAGCGGGCACTCCACCACGCTCCAGCTGGCACGCGTGCTGAACCACATGGCGGACGGCCAGAACAAGGGGACCTGCACCGTGGCCGCCTTTCTTGATATTGAGAAGGCCTTCGACCGGGTCTGGCACACCGGTTTAATTCAAAAACTGAAAAATAACACTGAGGTCCACCCGGCCCTCATCCTGCTGCTGGCCTCATTTCTAGAGGGCCGGCTTTTCACTGTGGCGGTAGAGGGAGAGGAGAGCGAGCTGCGGCCCATCAGGGCGGGAGTCCCCCAAGGCAGCTGCCTATCACCCACTCTCTACGCCATCTACACAAATGACATACCCAGCATCAATGACCATCTCAGAGAGTGGGAGCCACGGGTTGAGCTGGCGCTATTTGCGGACGACAGTGCCTTCTATACTTCCTCCCCGTGGCCCAAAGCTGCCGCGATGCGGCTCCAAAAACAGCTGGACCTCCTCCCGCCCTGGCTGGACAACTGGAGGATTGCGGTGAACGTGGGCAAGACCACCGCAATCCTCGTTGGGACGCGGAAGAAAGTGCCAACCAAATTGGCATTGAGGGGCGAGGCCATCCAGTGGCAGCCGTCCATTAAATATCTGGGTTGCCACATAGACCGCAACCTAAGTATGATCGCACAAGTGGACCACGTGACGTCTTCGGCCCGCGCTGCCAGGGCCATTCTTCGCCCTGTTCTACAATCCCGTCTTCCCCTCAAATCCAAGAGGGCAATTTATAATACTCACGTCCGGTCGCGGCTCACCTATGCCGCACCGGCGTGGTACGCTCTATGTTCACAGGCACAGCGTGACAGATTACAGAAGCAGCAAAACGTAGCGCTTCGCATCATAACCCAGGCGGGGCGTTACGTTCGCAACGAGGTAATCGCGCGGGACCTCAAAGTGGAGCCCGTACAAGTCTTCGTGGGCCGTCTGGCGCGTGGCATGTTCCACCGCGCCGACCACGGCCCCCACCAACATCTGCGGGGCATCGCTCCCGCGCATCAACCACCAATGCCACTGCCGTCATCACCACCATCTCCATCAACATTGACCACCACACGACCAACGGGAAGAGCTCCTTCCCCCACCACCACCAACACATGGGCCAAAAGGAAGACGAGGAAGGCGCTGCCCCGTCACATTGTGCCCCCGCCATCTCCCCAGCCCACCCCACCCAATCCCAGCCTCCCACCCTGAACCCCATACCAAATTATAACCCCTCCCAGTTGCTTAAGCCGTGGCCCGTTCGCAGGCGCTCGCTGGGCCTCCCCCACTATGGGGGTCTCACCTGGTGCGGCAGACCGCGCAGAGGGCCGCGCCACACAACGCCGTGGGGCAGTCGCCCCATGAGATGAAGCCCGGGGAAGGAGCAAGGGCTCGAACCCGTACCCGCACCCAGCGGAAGACTACCCGCAGTCGGAGCGAGCGGACGTCTCGACGCGCGCGAAGCGTGGCGCGTCGTGTGGACGAAATCTTTATGAAATGTATTGCAGCTTGCGGCTGTAGCTACAGGACTCCCCCTCAAGCGAAGCGTACGGGAAGGTTGATCCTCCTGCCGGATCGTGATCTTCGCTCCGTCGGATCTTCAGTTTGTGTCGTTGGAGGGCTCGGCGTTTCTGTGTTCGTTGCGGTTGCGGTGCTATGCGGCGTAGTGTTGACGTTGTTGTTGTCAAGTGGCGCAGTGTTCGTAGTGTACGCCGGTTTCAATCTGTCGATCGATACTGTAGCTTTTCGTCCGGGTAATTGAATTTCGTAGAACTTGTGGTTGCGCTTCAAAACTGGATACGGGCCTTCATACGGTGGTTGAAGTGGTTTTCGTACGGCGTCGACTCGTAGAAATACGGAATCACATGTTGCTAGGTCGGTGTGCACGAACATATTTCGCTTGTTGCTATGCGGTAGGTATGTCGGCGTGAGTGCGGTGATTGACGTATGCAGTCGTTGAATGAATTCTTGATCCATGTTGATGGTTGATGACGGTGATGGTGTGATGAAATCACCGGGAAGGCGTAGAGCTTGACCGTAGGTTAGCTGTGCTGCGCTTGTGTTGGTGTCGGTGCGGATTGCTGCGCGAAGTCCCATGAGCACGGTGGGCAGCTCGTCGACCCATTTCGTGTTCGGTTCGAGACGAGACATCAGTGCGGCCTTCAGTGATCGATGCCAGCGTTCGACGATTCCGTTGCTCTGCGGGTGATAGGCGGTCGTTCTTGTTTTTTCTGCGCCAAGTAGTTGTAGTAGGTATGAACCTCTATACTAAAAAAAGTTGGGAGTTACAAGTCGTGATAAAGTTTGGCCACATGATAGAAACTGATCTGTAGGCTGTTTCTAACTAATATTGAGCTGGGCCAAGCTATCCTTACATACAGTTCCATACGGCGGCGGGTTGAATAGCGCACTTTTCCCGGCTTCATTCTAAAAACTATAACAATTCAGGTTTAGCTAATAGGTCAAATGTGGTATCGTTTTCGGATAAATCAATAACGTAGAACTTATTTCTGATATAAAAAAAAAACAATTTATTAAGCAGTTTCTGAAAAATTACACAATAACCAACATTTTTAAACTTCATTTTTTTAGTTTAGGTATTGGCACTTGTTTCAATATTTTCAAAAAAACTACTTTAAAAAAGGGTTTTTCAGGTTAATTTGTTATATGTTTTTTTATGTTAACTATATTTTATACAATTTGCGCCTAACCCAAGTAGTTGAGGTCCATTGTTTGCGGAGACACAGCTAGTCAAAAATATGCATTATTTCACGAAATAAAAGGGGTTTCCGTTTCGTTCGGAAGCATTTTTCAGTTTTTTTGTTTATATTTCTGTAAAGTTAATTAAATTTTCTACAATTTGAGCCTAACCTGAGCAGTTTAGGTTTACTAGTTGCAAAGACACAGCTAGTCAAAGATAAGATTTTTTCAATTAATTTCAATAAAAAGCCCATTTTTAACCAGCTATGTCTCTGCAACCAATAGACCTAGACTACTCAAATTAAGCTCAAATTGTAGAAAATTTAATTAACTTTACAGAAATATAAACAAAAAACCTGAAAAATGTTTCTGAACAAAACGGAAACCTTTTTTATTTCGTGAAAAAATGCATATTTTTGACTAGCTGTATGTCCGCAAACAATGTACTTAAACTACTTGGGTTAGGCGCAAATTGTATGAAATATAGTTAGCATAACAAAAGCATATAACAAATTAACCTGAAAAACGCTTCTTTAAAGTAGTTTTTTTGAAAATACTGAAACAAGTGCCAATACCTAAACTAAAGAAATGAAGTTTAAAAATGTTGGTTATTGTGTAATTTTTCAGAAACTGCTTAATAAATTGATTTTTTTTATATCAGAAATAAGTTCTACGTTATTGATTTATCCGAAAATGATACCACATTTGATCTATTAGCTAAACCTGAATTGTTATAGTTTTTAGAATGTAGCCGGGAAAAGTGCGCTATTCAACCCGCCGCCGTATGGAACTGTATGTTAGGATAGTTTGGCCCAGCTCAATATTGGTTAGATACAGCCTACAGATCAGTTTCTATCATGTGGCCAAACTTTATCACGACTTGTAACTCCCAACTTTTTTTTGTATAGAGGTTCATACCTACTATTGTGTAAGCGCGCGAAACAGCTGACTTTCAAATTGGCGGCCTTGGTCGGTTGTTATTGTTTTTGGGCAGCCGAATCTTGTTATCCAGGTGTTGTAGATGTTAGCTCAGACCAAATAAAAAGGGAAGACGTAGTCCTCTGAACAATGCAGTGAAGCCAATAAAACTACGCCTTGGCGTGTACACACACAGTTACACGCACACACATGTAACGAAACTACGCCTTTTCTTAACAGCCAGCGTGCGAAGCGGACGTACCAGGACGTACTAATAAATTATAAATTTCATTAAAGAAAATGCCGAATTGTGTAGTGAAAAGGTGTAAAAACCAATTTTCAACACATAAAAAGCAGGATGGAGTCACATTTCACACGAAAGTAAAATTGGAAACTAATATTTTCACTAATTCAAAATAAACATTAAGGTATTACTTGAAACACAAAACCTCAACACAAGTGTTGCCATGCCAAACGTTCTTTTTTAAACCTGTTATTGGGTAACATGGAAAGTAACGTAACGTTATTTGTTTCTTGTTAAAAATAACGCGTTAATTATTTCTGTTTCTGGACTATTTTTACCCACGACCGACGGAACGGAATGGAGGTGGTATATGCGTTTGGGGTTAGAATACTGTGATCCATCAGTATTTAATTAGGGGCCTATTTCATAAAATATTAGTAACTTTACTATAACAATTTACCGTTGTTGTTATTGGGGTAGAACTGTTTCTTAATAATTATAAAACATAATAGCCCAGGACTTTTAGCAAAAAACCTAGGACTAATTCCGGCGGAAGGTTTTTTGTTTTTAAAGTGTTCCTTAGGTCCCCCTGAATATATCTGGAAAGTTCCCCGTGAATCCCATGTACGCTCCCCCCTCCCCCCCCCCCTCAAAGGTCTCCCTGATTTTAGTTTTTTCTATTTATCTCAGAAACGGTTGAAGATAGAAGAAAGTTGTCAATGTATGATATAATTGTTATAAAATATCCAACCCATCGACACTTCAATCATTTCGATGTCAGCTGTAGTCTCTGAAATATACCTACAGACATTTCACCAAAAATTTTTTTTTGCCCAGAAATCATTCTTTGTACTAGTTTTTAAGAAAAGTGAGTGGAGTTGTGGCGAAATTATGTAAGGTCATATGAATCTTGATACATTGAGGAATAAAACAAGGTATAATACATTGTTATAGCAGCATCTGTTCTCGATTCGCAGCGAATGGTGTCAACGCCACGATGTAATTTTTAGCCCATTACTTTTAGATAAAAATTTCGCGATACCTAGGACTAATTCCGGTGGTAAGTTTTTGTCTTTTAAAGTGTTCCTTAGGTCCCTTTGAACATATCTGGAAAGTTCCCTGTGGATCCCATGTCCGCTCCCCCCTCCCCCTCAAACGTCTCCCTGATTTAAGTTTTTCCCATTTATCTCAGAAATGGCTGAAGATAGAAGAAAGCTATCGAATTATGATATAATTGCTATAAAATATCCGACTTGTCGACACTTCAATTGTTTCGATGTAAGCTGTAGTCTCTGAAATATACCTAAAAACATTTCACCAAAAAAATTGCTTTGCCCAAAAATCATCTTTTGTACTAGTTTTAAGAAAAATTAGTGGAGTTATGGCAAAATAATCTGAGTTCATTTGAATTTTGATACATTGAGGAATAAAACGAGGTATAAAACATTGTTTTAGCAGCATTGGTTCTCGATTTACAGCGAGTGTCAAACACCACGGTATAATTTTATAGTATGACGACAGCAGGAACTATGCAAATGACGTTGCCTTTTACGATTAAGTTATAGCAATTATATTATTAAACGAAATTATTTTACTGGAACACTCAAGATTTATGCTTTTAAATATGGCGCCACTTTATCGTCATCATCCATCATCATCAAAATGGTTGCTCCGATTTTAATACATGATGAGTCAAACGGTAGGTATCAAGCGATACTACATGTAATTAATAGTACTAATATCTTTGGACGAATCCTTCGTGTAATTTCACTTACAGGTTAGTTCGTTTAATCATTAATGATCATGCTCCCTCACTCACCCGCGTCGTACATATGAAAGATTTGTATGTATGTATGTATGAACGAATTAACTTAGAAATTACTAAAGCTAATACTACAATAAATTTATTTGGCGTTTGACACCACTCGCTATAAATTGGGAACCAATGCTGCTAAGACAATGTATTGTACTACGTTTTATTCCTCAATGTATCACAATTCATATGAACTCAGATTATTTTGCCTCAACACTACAAATTTTTCTTAAAAATTAGTGCAAATAATGATTTTTGTGTAAAACATTTTTTTTTGGTGAAATGTCTATAGGTATATTTCAGAGACTATAGCTCACATCGAAACAATTTAATAGTCGACGGGTCGGATATTTTATAACAATTATATCATATTCAATAGCTTTCTTCTATCTTCAACCATTTCTGAGATAAATGGGAAAAACTTAAATCAGGGAGACGTTTGAGGGGGAGGGGGGAGCGGACACGGGATCAACGGGGAACTTTCCAGATATGTTCAAAGGGACCTAAGGAACACTTTAAAAGACAAAAACTTACCACCGGAATTAGTCCTAGGTATCGCGAAATTTTTATCTAAAAGTATTGGGCTAAAAATTACATCGTGGCGTTGACACCATTCGCTGCGAATCGAGAACAGATGCTGCTATAACAATGTATTATACCTTGTTTTATTCCTCAATGTATCAAGATTCATATGACCTTACATAATTTTGCCACAACTCCACTCACTTTTCTTAAAAACTAGTACAAAGAATGATTTCTGGGCAAAAAAAAATTTTTGGTGAAATGTCTGTAGGTATATTTCAGAGACTACAGCTGACATCGAAATGATTGAAGTGTTGATGGGTTGGATATTTTATAACAATTATATCATACGTTGACAACTTTCTTCTATCTTCAACCGTTTCTGAGATAAATAGAAAAAACTAAAATCAGGGAGATATTTGTGGGGGGGGGGGAGGGGGGAGCGTACATGGGATTCACGGGGAACTTTCCAGATATATTCAAGGGGACCTAAGGAACACTTTAAAAACAAAAAACCTTCCGCCGGAATTAGTCCTAGGTTTCTTTGAATTTTTTGCTAAAAGTCCTGGGCTATAATCTCTACCCCAATAAACTACTACAATGGTAAATTACTGTACTTTTTCATACTTTTATGAAATAGACCTCTGATTAAATACTGATGATCTCAGTATTTACCACGCGTGTAGCCGTCGCCTCAGAGGTTGTTTGTTTGTTTGTCTATGTCTGTTACCATTTTCTTCGGAAACTACCTTCAGGGCCGATTTCAATGCAGTTTTTGTCGTTTTTTAAAAATTACCAAACCGATTTCGCTACGGCTTTCTGTAATGGTTTTTGGCTTCTTAGATAAGTGTTATAGTATTTAGCCGCTAGGGAGAGCTGCAGCATCATGTTTTCATTTATCTCCATAACAGTTTAACCGATTTAGATGCTGTTTTTACCTGACTGCAAGAGGGTTATGTTTTTCGCGCGTATCTTCTATCTTGTATGTATGTAATATTCTTTATTACCTCATATCTTTTAAACGACTGAACGGATTTCTATGATTAAGATATCGTTAGATTCGTCTTGTCAGCCCAATTGTTCTTAAGAAGATGGCATTCTAAAAAACTTCTTAAGAAGGTGGCGTTCTAAAAAACCAACATGGCGGCTATACGGTGCTATTATACGTAGTGGAAAAAAATTTTTTTTTAGAATACTGCTATATGGGTATCAAATTAAAGGGCTTATTATGAAGATTTCGAAAAGGTATATCATGACCGTAATATATGATAACTAAAAAGATATAAATAAAAAAATTAACAAAGGTAAAATAAGTGGTTTTACGAAAATATCTCCCAATTTAAATTAATTTAGGTAGGGTACTATTGTACGGTACAGATAACCGCACAGAATTATTTCTCATTTATTGCAATTGTTCATGTCAGCATTTTTACGTCAGTGCGCCGAATCTGGGGCACGGCGCGTCAGTCGTTGTCGTTCATCAAACCGCGATTCACACACATTAATCAAATAATAAATAAGTAATTTTGTGCCAATAAAAGTATATCATTGTTAATTCCAAAACTATCTTTCTTTGGTGTATCCTCAACCCATACATCAAATGGTCCTTCGAGCATCCGAAGGCGGGACCAAATTCGCGTGATACGTGCGTGATTAAATACTCGTGCCTACAATTTAGAGCGCCACGTTGGTTACGTGGAGTTGAGTAAGTCAACTAGTTCCAGTCTTCGGTGAGTTATCTTTGCCTTTTACATCAATCAACATGGAAGATCTTCTGAAAAACCAGAGCCTCATCATAGATGCGATGAACACGCTTTTCACTAACTTTAAAAAAGACGGGTCCGATCGCAAAACTGCGTGCTACGTAAAAAAGCGATTGAGCACGTTGGAAGGTTACTGGCAGGAATTTCAAAGCAATCACATAAAACTCTGTGAGTATGATGATCACTCTCATGATTATTTTACGAGCAATACTTATAAGCGCACATCAGAATTTTACATTGATATACGAGCACATATGCAAAATTACTTGCCCTCTGATACATCGTCGGAGGAAAAACAGCTTCTGCGTCCGGCTACTCCCTTAGCACATGGGGGGCGACCTGCTTCATCTCGCATCGAGTCACCAGCCGTTTCGCAGCAACCGTGTCCAATGGACTCAAAATCTTCGCACAGCAGTGCAGTCCAGGGGATAAGCAGCAAACTTGAAGAAATGCTTCGCAAGCAGAACAGCAACTTCAAGGCATTCGCAAGGACGGTTAGTAACATAAACCTAGACAATATCTCTGACAGGTGGGAGTTCGAGGATATCTTGAAGACTGTGCAAACCAGATGGTCCGCTATTGATTCCCTGCACTGGGAAATAGACAGCGAGCTCTATGAAAACACTGAATACGAGCAAACCTTTGGTAAGTACGAGCAACAATTCAACGATATAAAAAAGAACATCAACAGCAAAATGTGGAGCCAAAATCATCGAGAAAAATCTACTCCGCAGATGGATATACCTACCTTCGTTGGAAATTACCATCAGTGGGTATCTTTTAAGGATTTATTTGTAGAGGCAATACATAATAACCGCTCCTTATCAAACGCACAAAAACTCCAGTTCCTGAAAAGTAAACTTCGAGGTGAAGCAGAAAAATTGGTGCAACATTTACCAATCACATCCGAAAACTATGAGGTGAGCTGGAATATCCTTAATCACAGGTACAATAATGTGAAATTAATATTTAATAGTCACGTGAATATTTTATTTAACTTGCCGTCTATGCAGCAACAATCGGCGACGACAATAAAAAAGTTATTTGATACCACTAATGAGTGTCTTAATGCAATAAAAGCGCTCGGTGTAGACATCAGTACATGGGATCCATTAATCGTTTATATCCTGTCTAACAAATTAGATGCCGATACACATATTGATTATATAGAGTCCTTAAAAAATCCAAGGATCTTACCTTCATTAGTTGACTTACTACAGTTTCTGGAAAACAAATTTACTTCCCTGGAGGCATCTCGACGTAAACCAGAATCGTCAAAACCTCAAAATCAGCAAGATTTCGGAAATAATTTCAAGAAACCTCAGTATTTTAAGTCGCTAATGAGTCATCAAAATCATCATCAAAATCAAGTAAGTCAGAAAAGTAGCAACAGACTGACCCAGAAAGTAAAATGTGCCGTTTGCAATAAAGATCGAGATCACGCCATTTACAATTGTGAAGCGTTTTTAAATATGCTTCCGCATATGAGACAAAGCATTGTTACTAAGTTGTCACTATGCACTAATTGCTTGCACTTTCATCGACATGGAAAATGCTTTACCAGCAAAAAATGCCGCGAGTGCGACGGAGACCACAATACATTACTGCACGGCTGCGCCAACAAAGTCGTAAGTAAAACTCGTTCGTCGGAACACTCGGAACAGCAAGATGACGCATACAAACAAGCGGGTCAATCAAACAGTAATGTACTGCAAGAGCAAGATTGCGAAATATTACTGGCAACGGCGTTGGTAAAGGTAACGAAGGCTGATGGATCTGTCCAAACCATGCGAGCACTAATTGATCAGGGGTCGCAAGTGTCCTTGATTACCGAGTCAGCAGCGCAACGTTTAGGTATTAAACGTAAAGGATGCAAAGCAGTCGTAAGCGGGGTTGGTTCCAAGGAAAATAAATGTCATGGCATGATTTCTATTGTGATGTCGTCACTCCACAGTGATTACACTCTAGACGTCAATGTTTTCGTCACAAAGAAGTTAGTAAACAATTTGCCGAATAAGTCATTTTTGAAACCAACTTGGTCACATATAGAAAGCATTCAATTAGCCGATCCATATTTTTTTAAGAGCAGCTCTATAGACATATTATTGGGAGCCGACGTTTACTCCGCGATCATTTTAAGCGGTATCATAAAGGACAATGACACTATGCCTATAGCACAGCAGACTCGCTTAGGCTGGATTTTATGTGGCAGCGCGAGCGTAACAAAATCATATCATTGTAATGTAACTTTGATCGATGACGACTTGCACCAGTTTTGGCAAATCGAAGATGTCGCTGAAAACCAGGAAATGTCATCTGAAGACTTACATTGTATGCAGTTATATCAATCGACCACCAAACGCCACACTAATGGTAGATATATTGTGCGCCTCCCATTACATGCAAATATTGATGAAAAACTAGGTCACTCCAAACCGAAGGCCTTGGCACAATTTTATCAATTAGAACGAAAGTTTAAACGACATCAACAATTAGCAGCTGATTATAAATTATTTATTCAAGAATATCGTTCATTAGGTCATATGCAATTAGACACCTCAGCGATTGCCGTCGGTAACAAGAAACCGATAGGCTATTACATGCCGCATCATAGTGTACAGCGAGCTGATTCGACAACTACAAAATTGAGAGTTGTTTACAATGCATCGGAAAAGACATCAACTGGGCATAGTTTGAATGATCTTATGTTTCGAGGTCCTAACTTACAACACGATTTATTAGTACTTATCCTCAGATTTAGACAATATCCATTCGCGTTTACAGCTGACTGTGAAAAAATGTACCGTCAAATTTTGGTTCATTACGAGGATCAAAAGTATCAAAAAATTGTATGGAGGGACTCACCTGAAGAAAATGTTAGAGTCTACCGTCTTTCTACCGCTACATACGGTACAAAAAGTGCTCCTTTTCTCGCTATCATGACATTGCGCAAGTTGGCACAGGACGAACGTCATACTTATCCAGCAGCAGCGAAGGTCCTGGAAGAGCAAGTATATATGGATGACATCCTGACAGGGCAATTTTCCGTGGAATCAGCAAAACGGTTGAAAGTAGAGCTCATTAAACTACTTGGCTCAGCAGGATTTAACCTCAGAAAATGGGCTTCGAATGAACTGTCAATCCTGGATGAAAATATGTTACCTGAGCCAGAGTCTCCAACCTTTAACTTTCGTCATCAAGAGTCCACTAAGACATTAGGGCTAGCCTGGAATTCAAAGGAAGATAATTTCACATTCCAGTGTAAGATGGCCCCGAAATCATCACAAAAACCTACAAAAAGGATATTGTTGTCGGAAATATCCAAAATCTTCGACCCCCTAGGATGGTTATCTCCAGTTGTCGTCCAGCTGAAACTTCTATTCCAGAGCATATGGACTCTAGATCTTCAGTGGGATGAAGAGATACCCGACGAGCATTTCAAGAGGTGGGTCCAACTGAGAGAAGATATTGAATACATCAACACGATAACAGTACCTAGATGGATACAGAGCGGAGAGAGTGACGTATTGCAGCTTCACGGATTTTGTGACGCATCCACAAAGGCGTACGCAGGTGTTGTATATGTCAGAGTACACAAGCAAAATGGAACTTCAGTGACACTTCTGGCCTCCAAAACGAAGGTAGTCCCACTAAACAAAACAACATCGCTACCAAGGTTAGAATTGTGTGGCAGTCTCTTGCTCGCAAAACTAATGAAAAAGATAGTCGAAAGCTTAAAAGATCACAAAGTAGAAATATATGGGTGGTGTGATTCGACAGCAGTGCTTGGTTGGTTGCAAGGTGATCCGGGCAGATGGAAACCATTCGTTGCGAACAGGGTCAAAAAGACAACAGAAGTCATCCCTTCAAACAGCTGGCGTTACATAAAGTCTGAAGAGAATCCAGCTGAGTGTGCGAGCCGCGGTCTATTTGTCCAACAACTCAAGGATCACCTCCTTTGGTGGAACGGACCACATTGGCTGCCAACCGCCAACCCGCAATCCCAAAACAATAAGTTTGAGACTAACTTAGAAACAAAGTTACAAACTAACATAATACAAATAAACAATACAGAAATAGATATAATTGCACAACTTTTACGCAAACACAGCAGTATGACGCGCGTAGCGCGCGTCCTTGCATGGGTAATGCGGGCGAGCAAGCAAAAAAGCCTCAGTCAGGCGTTTTTAACAGCTGATGAGGTTATCGCCGCTAAATTGAAAATAATTAAATATGTACAAATGTCCGAGTTTTCAGCTGACATATTAAATATACAAAAAGATGGAAAAGTCAAACAGAACAGCAAAATTAGTAATCTTAATCCATATTTGGATAAAAATGGAGCTTTAAGAGTCGGAGGCAGGTTAGAAAACTCGAACATCAGCGAGGACATGAAACACCCGCTAATAATACCGCACTCCAGCCATCTCACCGATCTTATCATCGATCATGCACACAAAGAAAGCTTTCATGGAGGTGTCCGTTTGACATTATCATATCTACGAAGAGAATATTGGATATTGGGAGGCAATCGAGCCGTCAAAAAACGATTACATCAATGCGTTATTTGCAAAAGGCATGCTCCAAATAAACAATACCAAATAATGGGTGACTTACCGGAAGCTAGAACCAACCCTTCCAGACCCTATTACCACACTGGGGTTGACAATACAGGGTTCCTAGACGTCAAGGCGAGCAAGGGTCGAGGCATTAAAACAACGAAAGGATATGTGGCAGTTTTCGTTTGCATGGTGACCAAAGCCGTACACCTCGAACTTGTTTCTGATTTGACATCATCGGCATTTTTAGCAGCTCTCCGTCGCCTCGCAGCACGAAGGGGCACCCCTCGCCATTTATACAGCGACAACGGGACGAATTTCGTCGGAGCAAATAAGGTGCTAAAAAATGAATTTTCGATTTTGAAGTCAATTTTATCTGACGACTTTCTAGCAGAAATCAGTGAAATGCGCATAGATTGGCATTTCAACGCCCCATCTTGGCCTAGCGCAGGCGGGCTATGGGAAGCTGCCGTCAAAAGCTTAAAACATCACTTACGCAGAGTAGTAGGCGAGCAAAAATTGACCTTCGAAGAGTATACAACATTATTAGCTCAGCTCGAAGCGTGCCTTAACTCGCGCCCACTCTGCGCGATCAGCGAAGATCCAAACGACATCAATTATTTAACCCCATCGCATTTTTTGGCAAGTGGCCCACTACTCACGATCTATGAGACAGAAAGGGACGAGAGAACTCGCTGGAAATTAACACAAAAGATTTTCGACGACATATGGGCAAGATGGCGCGTTGAATATTTAACACAGCTGACTGCACGTTCCAAATGGCAACAAGGACAAAATAACGTCAAGTTGAATGACATTGTTATCATACATGATGCCAACTTACCCCCCGGAAAGTGGGCGCTCGGACGAGTAGTCGACGTACATCCAGGGAAAGACGGGCACGTACGAGTCATCAGCATCAAGACAAAAAACGGTGTCCTGAAAAGACCCATAGTCAAGGTGTCACTACTCCCCGTAAATAGCAGTGACAAAAATCAAATAGTAGTAGAGCAACAGCAAACAACCGCTACTCAGCAAAAACCTGCGCCGTCCAAGCCATCAAAGAAAAATAACGTCGTGACGTCATGCATAAACTTTATTATGACACTGTTTATGCTATTCGCGTTATGTGGAACAGCAAGTGCACAAAGCAATTACGATATCAAGACTTTGCATAGTAACAACAGTATTTATTTTGATAAATTATCGGACCTTCGCATCATACAGGATAAATGGAAACTGATAGTTTATTATAACATGGACCCTTACTGGAGTGGAGCAAGATTATTACAACAATATTATAAAAACTTAAATTCACTCTGCGAAAAGTTCGTGAGGAAATCCCACTGTGATACAATAACACTACAACTACGTCATAGCTTCGCGGAACTGGAGTACTATAATACGATGTTGCAAAATCAGCGTTTTGAACAGCCGACGCGCATGAAGCGCGGTTTAATAAACGGAGTTGGTAATATTGCTAATGGCCTCTTTGGATTATAAGATGACAACTTTGCAAAAAAATATGAGAAAGATATCACCAAAATTAGAATCGACCAAAAATATTTAGTAAATCTTTGGAAGAATAAAACGTCGATTATAGAAGCGGAAAATAATATTCTGAAACGCATTGGGGGAACGATGGAAAATCAGCATAAAATATTTCAGAATCACTTAAATGCATTAGAACAAGCAACAATCAGTCTGAAAAGTGAGATAAAACAAATTGACATTACTGAAGAATTTATTTTGGCAAGTATTATTGCAAATAACATCGTGAACAATTTGAAGAGCATTCAAGACACGCTTTTGGATACGATGATTAATACTCACCATTTTAACTTTCACATTCTATCTCCAGAACAGCTTCGCAGTGAACTAAATATTATATCAGGGCAACTGTCAAAAGATGCAGCTTTACCCATTGACAACATCCAAACCGACTTACCAAAGGTGTACGAGATTCTCAAGGTCAGCGCTCGTATGACAAAACAATATTTTATTTTTGAGATTTTGATTCCGTTAGTTAACAGAGACACGTATGAGTTATACAAGACCTACTCCGTGCCTCAGCAACATAATAACTCTACAGTGTTTATCTCTCCGATAGCAGACTACGTAGCTATTAACTTACAAAAAGATACCTACTTACCAATATCGGAAACGGAACTTAGAAAATGCATCCAATTGGACAAAACATCAACCTTATGCGAGTTACAAAAGCCGGTATTCCATAGAGATTCTGATGAAGATTTATGTATCAGAGATCAACAAAACAGGGCTTGTATAACATCTACGAGCACGTGCCATGATACTCGGACAGAGCTTATCAATGTAAACAAATTCTTAGTCACCTGTTGCGACAAATGCAACTTGAGATTCATATGTGGGCGTCAGGTTACCACTGAACAATTAAAAGGTGCTAACATTATTGCGCTCGGAAGTGATTGCATCATCAAGAGTGATTCCTTCAGTATAATGGCACATAAACAAAACACAAATGAAATAAATCTGGAACCAGGAATAGTTTTAGCCGAAATTGCGACCGTCAAACAAATTATAAATTTGACCATACCCGTCACATCTATGAACTACACAGACATGAGGCAGTCATTTGATGCGGTCGACAAAAAGATCTCTGAAATGAGGTCAGAGGAAGGCAGACTGGATCAAGAGGACGAGCTATCATCACATGACGTCCACCAATACGCTGCGATTTATACCGTAGCAGGGATAGTCGTTGCGTGTGCAGCTTTCGTCTGGTGGCGATTGCGCCGCACCGCAAGCACAGGGACAGGTGAGCTGCGCGCATACGCCGTGCCCTCACCGCCGCCGGTGGCCGACCCAGCAGCAGCAGCAGTGAGCATTCAGCTCGCCCCGCCGGCGTCACCCGCGCCAGCGCGCCCTCCCCCGGCTTCACGCACGGGACCGAGGGCGCTCTCCGAGGTCAGTGCGTGTGAACAGTGTGAAGTGAGAGTGAGTGAAAATCATGGGTATAGTGTTCCAAATGTGAGTGCAAAACGTGGTGGACATAACACTAAACGTAACACTAAGGTGACCGCACCTGAATTTAGCAAAATAAGTTTCATACGAGATTGATTGTCGGTTTCAGTATGTATTATCATTACTAACTTGAAAAAATGCAATCACCTTGTTTTCACACCATTACTAAAACCAACATCTCATACTCATCTTCTCGCGCCCCGCAACATGTACGGTACAGATAACCGCACAGAATTATTTCTCATTTATTGCAATTGTTCATGTCAGCATTTTTACGTCAGTGCGCCGAATCTGGGGCACGGCGCGTCAGTCGTTGTCGTTCATCAAACCGCGATTCACACACATTAATCAAATAATAAATAAGTAATTTTGTGCCAATAAAAGTATATCATTGTTAATTCCAAAACTATCTTTCTTTGGTGTATCCTCAACCCATACAACTATACATATTGAAGGAAGGATGAGAGTTTGACTGATTGACTGATGGAAAGAACAAATCACATCATGCAACCATCAGTCACTACATTACACGGTAGGTTAATCATCAGTCACAGCCCGTGACTGTGGTTAAACTGACAGCAAAACCTACCGTGTAATGGATGCCTAACATGTCAGAACAAACATCTTGCCTTAAATACACGAAACTTTAGTATTCGTTAGTTTTATTTTTTACATTTTTCCTATTTCCTTCCTACTTCCGCCACTACTTTTAAAGCGAGCTACTCACAGACCTGCATGCAGGGCTTTGAGAAGCTCACTTTTTCTATCTATCATTAGGCGATGGCTACACGTGTGGTAAAACTGTGATCCATCAGTATTATTTATCAGGGATCTATTTAATAAAAGAATAAAAAAGTACAGTTATTTACCATAGTAATAGTTTATTGGGATAGAATTATGTTTTAAAATTAATAAGAAACATAATTCTACCCCAATATTAACTGTGGTAAATTATTATAGTAAATTCACTAATCTTTTATGAAATAGGCCCCTGATTAAATACTGATGGATTGTGATCCATGTACCAGTACCAGGCGTGTAGCCGTCGCCTCACACCCGAGTCAGAATAGCTGAATGCCTATCATAGTCTGCGTCTCTTTCATCAGTAATAAATAAAAGCGACGCTTTGATAGCCATTCAGAAAACTGACAAGTTTTAAGAGCTTGTAATACCCCCCTTGGGACCGTATTATGATCTCTTGAATCCAGGCAGTTTTTTGTTTTGATTCTGATATGTTATAAATAACGTTATTATTTCATAACGCGTTATTTTTATAACATTGGGGTAATATGAATTAATATGGCAACACCGGCTCACACACTAATGCATGAAAAAATTGGCTTCAGTCCCTTGCTTGGAAGACTCCGTCTTCCCTTTTTATTTGGTCTGAGGATGTTAGCGGCGACGACTTCGCTTGTTATTTCCTTGATAGGTATTGCTTCGGGCCAGCGCGTAGTGCGATCGATCATAGTGAGTAGGTATCGATATCCGTTTTCGCTTGTTTTTAATGCTCCAACCAAATCGATATGCAGATGATGAAATCTGTCACAGGCGGCGAATGTTGATATGCTTGTTTGCGTGTGACGCTGTATCTTCGCACGTTGACAGGATAAACAGGTTTTCGCCCAGTTGCCGATGTCCACGTTCATTGACGGCCAAAAGTAGCGTTCTTGAATAAGTTTTCGTGTCGTCCGCGTTCCGGGGTGACTGACCTTATGCACGGCGTCGAAAGCGGTGCGACGAAAGTCAGTAGGTAGGTACGGACGTATGTTTGATGTTGATGTTTCGCAGTAGACATCGCAGTCGGTGTTTGGTATTCTGATTTTCTTCATTTGTAGGTTTCGTTGTTGAAGTAGAGTAGGTAATTCGGAATCTTGTTTTTGCGCTGTAGATAATTGCTCGTAGTCTATTGATGTTGGACAGGTGATGGTTTCGATGCGTGATAGTGCGTCGGCGACGATGTTGTTTTTCCCGCTGATGTGACGAATGTCGGTGGTGAATTCGGCGATGAATAAAAGTTGTCTTGCACGACGTGGAGTTTCGCTGTCCGATGTTGGTTTTTGAAGTGCGTAGGTCAATGGCTTGTGATCGGTGAATACTATTAGTTCTCTTCCTTCGAACATCTTCCGAAAGTGCTTCATTGACATGTAGATGGAAAGTAATTCCCTGTCGTAGGTACTGTACTTTTGTTGCGTAGCGGAAAATTTCTTCGAGTAGTATCCAAGTGGTTGCCAGGCATTGTTGACATATTGTTGCAGAACGGCGCCTGCACATGTGTTTGATGCGTCGCAGAATAGTGCTTGCGGTACGTTGTTTTGCGGATGTGCTAGTAGCGCTGCGTTTTGTAGGCATGACTTGGATTCTTCAAATGCATGGATTGCTTCGGTTGACCACTGGATTTCTGTCTTGTCGCGTTTCTTCGAATTGTGTAGGTATTGGTTGAGCGGTGCTTGAAGTGATGCGGCATTTCTTGTTTTGCTTGCGAGTCGTCAAATGCACACGGAGGTTGACATTTTCGTGCGTTTCTTCCAAATCGGTTGTGATAGTAACAGTTGCGCGACGACTGTTCGGAGCGTTGATAACGTGAGCGAGACGGCGAACGTGTGTTAGAGCGAGAGCGCTGCGGACGTCGGTCGTAGCGGGAACGTCCGTGTTGATAAGGCGGTCTTGAGCGTAGGGAAGCAACTTCGAGTGACAATCTTTGTATTTCTTGGATCAGGAACTGAGTATCTTGCGCTTGAGCTTGCGGTGCGGCTTGGACTTGATGTGATGAGGCGTGGCTTGATGGTTTCTGTGACATCGCGCTGATTTCTTGTGTCTGCTCCAGCATTTTGTCGGCGAGAAGTGCGAGTTCGTCAAGCGCGGCGGTCTTGCTGATATTGTCGCTGACGACGAGTACCGATCTCACGTGGGCAGGTAGGTGGTTCATCCACATGAGACGGAGTGTTGACTCGGGCACTTTTTCGCGAGCAAGGTCTCGCATACGACGAAGTAGTTGAGATGGTTTTTGCTCTCCGAGTTCCATTTCTGAAAGCAGCTTCTGGAACTGTCTTCCTTCGGATTCCTCGTAGACGGAGATCAGACGATTCTTGAGTGCGTCGTAGTATTTTTCAGCCGGTGGGTTGTAGAGCAGATCGCTGATTTGTTCGATGTCTTGCTTTTCCAGTTGAGCGATGACCATTTGTGCCAGCTGCGTTTGTCCTTTTTTCAGTTCATGGGTGGCAGCTTCGAAAGTGATGAACCACAGCCTTGGTCTGTCGCGCCAAAATGGTGGTACGCGCATTGACAGCGAGATGCCGGCGACTTCGGTGGGGCTTGACACCGTGGGCTTGGTGGTGGCTTGAGCACAGGGGGCTTCAGTATCTTCTGGCATGATGATTTTCTTGTTGAAGGTTGCTTGGTGTTCTTTTCTTGAACGAGGGTGTCACCACTTTAGCTGGATTAATTGATGTGAGCTAAGCTAAGTTGTCTGAGGGTTCCTAGCTTCTATCTTGAGGTTTTGACTTGAAATGAAACTCCGTAGAAGGTGTAAAATGAACGTGTATCATGTAATTTTTTTTTTTTTTTTTTTGGGGCTCTCCACCTTAGGGGCTTTGAGCCACCCTCCCCCACGGGGGGGAAGGAGGCGGGAAATCCTCATTGGATACCACCTAGCCGGTTGCTACCGGACTAATCTGGTTATGTCAGACTCGTACTGACTAAAAACCGCCTTAATCTGGTTACGTGACCGGAAAGTCAACGAACCTTCATCCGGAAGCGACTGCCCTCCCTCAGGGGAGAGGACAGCGCAGACGTCACATTTCACCTAGGTGATTGTGCGTCGAGAGACGAGTAACAATTAAGCTGACTCCCTGAGGGGGATCGATCAGCCAGAGAGGGCGGGGGGTGACCTGAAGGGTCGGGCTTGATGGGTTTAATCGTCCTCCATCGCCTCCAGGAGGAGGTTCAGGTCAGACGAAAGCTTGTTGGGAGGGTCCGTTAGGACCGATTTAGGTCGGCGGGAAAACGGGGCGGAGGAGGTAGGCGGGTCATAGACCGCTGCGGAACGGATAAGGGGGTTAGGATGGTCTCCTGCTGCTTTAAAAAAGCGTTCAGAGGCCTTACAGGTCCATTGCTGGAGGGTGGGAAGGTCTAGGTCCCTATGCAAGTCCGCATTGCGAACGTAGTAAGGAGCGTTTGCCGCTCTGCGGCAGAAAATATTTTGGACTACTTGTAATTTATTAAGTGTATTTGGGGCGGCGTGAGCGAATACGGCAGAGGCGTATGTCATCACCGGTCGTATGCAAACCTTGTAGAGTGTTCGCTTGTTTCGGAGGGACATTTTACTATGACGACCTAACATGGAGTTAAGTCGGTGAAGATAGAGACGGGCATTACGGGTCACTCTTTTGACGTGAGGCTCGAAAGTGAGTCTCTGGTCCAGAGTGACGCCGAGATATTTGGCAGACTTCTGCCAGGGGATGGATTTTCCTAACATAGTGGATCATTCCAATATAATGTAAATAAAAATAGCAGTGGTAACACGTTGGACCTGTTTATCTCGAATTCGGTAGATTGTACTATTGAAGCGTCACTTACGCCATTAGTGCCTGTCGACAATCATCACCCCCCTTTCCAAGCTGACACAACTCTCAAAACAAACTGCACACCTATGGCTGAAAACAAAGTGCCTCGATACAGGTTTATTGAGGGGGACTACAACTCTATAATCAATGACATTAACGCTATCAATTGGAGTGAAGCACTTGACACTCTTCCTGTCGATGAAGCTGTCAATGTGTTTTATGAGCGTATATACCAGATCATTGCTAAACACATTCCTCTAAGGCCTGTGAAGTCTCAGGAATTTCCAATCTGGTTTACTCGACCGCTAATACACATTTTTAAAAATAAGGAAAAGGCGTGGGTGGCTTGGAAGAAATCAGGTAATATATCTGATTATGAGACTTTCTCTGTACACCGTAGTAGATTTAAAAATAATGTTGAGGTATGTTTTAATAATTATATTGACAAAGTTGAGAAAAGTATACGTAATGACATAAAAGCATTTTGGTCCTATGTCCGCAAGCATAATGACGTGGGCGGTATCCCGGATGTTATGACGTATAATGATTCGAAGTCTGACGATCCCGTGCAAATATGTAACCTATTTAGCAGTTTCTTTAGCTCCATCTTTGAAGAAAATACCGTCGACAACATTGATATTAACTCTTTACAGACTGAAAATTATCATAGTAATTTTAGAATATGTAATATTAGTTTTACACGGCAGGACATAATTAAGGTGCTTAGGACACTAGATGTTAATAAAGGACATGGGCCAGACAATATCCCACCGCTATTCGTTAAATTGACAGCTGATAGCATATCTATTCCGCTAGTCATTCTTTTTAATAAATGCATGAAAGAAGCAACCGTACCCCATGTTTGGAAGAGTGCAAATGTCACCCCGGTATATAAGTCTGGACCACGAAATGACGTCCGTAATTACCGCCCCATCTCTCTGTTGTCAGTCTTGTCGAAGGTCTTGGAGAGATTGGTCCATGATGCCATTTATCCTCAGTTACATTCTCTCATATTAACTCAACAGCACGGCTTTGTTAAGCACCGTTCAACGGAGTCTAATTTACTGATATTTAGTAATTTTCTGTTCGAAAATATGGACAAGCGCATTCAAATAGACACAATCTACACGGACTTCTGCAAGGCCTTCGACAAGGTAGACCACGAGATTCTTCTCAGGAAGATAGCATATAACGGTATCAGAGGTGATCTTTTGCGATGGTTCAGATCGTATGTGGAGAACAGGACTCAAAGAGTGGTTATCAAGGGATATGCTTCTAACAATACTATGGTAACATCTGGCGTTCCGCAGGGCTCTATTTTAGGGCCTTTGCTGTTCGTTATTTTCATAAATGACATAGATCAGTGCTTTCAAAATAGTAGCTTTCTCTTATATGCCGACGACTTAAAAGTCTTTAAACAAATACATAACTTTAGTGATTGTTGTAAGCTCCAGGAAGACTTAAATCGCTTGGTCGAATATTGCGCTTTGAATAAATTACACCTGAGTACTGAAAAGTGTAAATCTATAACTTTCACCAAGAAAACAAACGTAACTAATTTTACTTACTCCCTTGGTACAGCCACTCTAAAGAAGGTTCGTTGTGTCCGCGATCTCGGTGTGCTCCTCGACTCTGAGCTCCATTTTAGTAATCATATTGCTCATGTGGTTGGTAAGGCTTACCAAATGTATGGATTTATTATGCGTATAGGTTCTAAGTTTAAAAAGCCAGCAACATACATACATCTACTTAAAAGTCTAGTGAGATCACAGTTAGAGTACGCTACAACCATCTGGAACCCTCACTACGACAAGTATAACCAACTTATTGAGTCAGTTCAAAGAAAATATCTAAAAAGAGTTAACTACAGATGTCGGCTCCCAAAACGTTCATATAGCGAATCACTTAACAGATATTCTTTGCAAACTTTAAAAACACGTAGAACAATGCTGGGTATAATGACCCTGTATAAAATAATTCATCATGTTTATGACTGCTGCGAATTAACTAACAGTATTTACTATCGTATCCCTAGCAGTTCTGTAAGAATACGTAACAAACACCCGCACAAGCTTTTCCATCTGACGCACACAATGACTAACGCAGGTAAACGTGCTCCATTTTATAAAATGATGTCACTGTACAATGATTTTCTTTACGATGTTGATTTGTTTGCATTGTCACCACGTTCTTTCAGGAAGGAAGTAGTTGTGGGACTCGCAGACGGACAGATTGTATTTTGTAAATAATTGAAACGGCTACACTGATAACAGTTTTGTATTTTTTTTTTTTTTTTTTTAATAAGATATTTATTAGATATTGATGTTCGTTAATGCATGATATCATAGCCCCTCTTGTCTGTATTTCTATTTTTTTTGTTTTTCTCTTTTTCTATTTAATTGCTTGCCTTTAAAAAAGGTTTAAGAAGCAGGTACCCACTCTCTTATTTTAGTTGTGGATAACGGTGTTGATTGTCCTATTAGTATTTTTCATTGTTCTTAGTTTATTTAAGTAACATACATTGGTCAATTGTTTGTTGTCCCGAATAAATAAAAAAAAAAAAAAAAAAAAATAGTGGGAGGGTGGTGATTGGGGGGCATGATATGGCGCTTAGTATCGAAGAAAACTGCAGCGGATTTCTCCGGGTTTACTTCGATACGCCATTTACGAAACCATTGGCCTAACTTATTGATAGAGGACTGTAGCCTCGGAAGGATTAAGTTGACGCTTTGGCCTTTGCGATAAAGAGCCGTGTCGTCAGCAAAAAGGGATAGTTGAACGCCGTCGTTCGGAATGGGTATGTCATTGGTGTAGACTATGTACAGCAGGGGAGCGAGGACTGAGCCTTGAGGCACACCTGCTGTAATAGGGCGGGGGGAGGAGAGGGTACCTTCGTGTTTGAAACGGAAGGTACGGTGATGTAGGAAAGATGCCACTAACCGGACCAAACGCAAGGACAGATTTAGTCTGTGTAACTTGACGATTAGACCGGTGTGCCAAACCTTGTCAAAAGCTTTGGCGACATCGAAAAAGACTGCTACTGTTTTATGTCTTTTAGGATAGAAACCGCTGGAGATAAACTCGACTATGCGGTGAACCTGTTGGGGACATGAGTGCTTTGGCCTAAAGCCGAATTGGTGGGGGATGATCAAGTTTTCCCCGAAGAGGTGCTCTCTCATACGAGCGAGTACGCACCTCTCTAGGAGCTTGCCTAACGCCTTGAGGAGGCTAATGGGACGGTGACTGGTGGGGAGATTCGGGGTTTACCCGGTTTAGGAATGCCAATTACGATAGCATCTTTCCAGGCGGCTGGAAAGTAGCAATGATCGAAACAGGCGTTGAAAATGAGTGTGAGATAGGTTAGCACTTGGATGGGAAAGTGCTTAAGGGCCATGTTAGAGATACCGTCGGCACCGGGCGCCTTTTTGGGTCTGAGATCTTTAATAAGAAGTCCGAGTTCGTCAGTCGAAACTGTCATACGGTCAGTATCGGAAGGCAGAGGTATGGAGTTAAAGGTGTTGAACTCCTCGTCTACCTTCCTTATGTGGGAGGGGTCGCACTCTTGGGTGCTAACAGAGCATTGGGCAGCAATACTGTCTGCGAAACATTCCGCCTTCTCATCGTCTTCGAAGGCTGTAGAGCCATCTGGACGGAGAAGGGGGGGGACATGGGTGATAGCATCACTACGGAGAGACCTAGCCACTTGGTAGTAGGCTTGGTGAGAGGGAGTGATATCGGCCATGAGATCGGCAAAACTATCGTTCCTAAACTCTGCGAGTTTGGTGGTGTAAGTTTTTTGGAGTTGGTTGGCTTTACGCCTAAACTCAGGGGTGGGGTACTTTGCCGCTCTCCGGAGAGCGGCGTTTTTGGCCCTTCTCAGGTTGCGCAGAGCCGGAGAGATGGCACTGTGGTTTTTCACAGGTACCTCTCTCGCGTTCTCAGCAACGGCTGATTGGACCAAAGTAGTGAGGGAGCTCACCGCACAGTCTATTTTATCCGTACTATCAAAATAGTCGGCTCCAATAGCGTACGGTGAGTTGTCAGCGTCCATAGCCGACGAAAGGGTGGATTTGACACCGTCCCAATTGGTGATAAATTTTGTGGGAGGGCGGGAGGGGTTTGGGCTTCCCATGATAAGGGAGACAGGGCGGTGGTCTGAACCGAGATCGTCGAGCGAGTCAATCGAGTTCAGAAGGAGGGAGACACCTTTCACTATGGCAAAGTCAAGTATGTCGGGGTCGTGGTCAGCATTAAAGGGATAATGAGTAGGGGCTTAAGGAGAGATGACATCTACGTCAAGAGCTTTTACTATTTCGAGAAGGCGGCGGCCGCCATTATTGGTTTTAAAGCACGTCCAATCCGTGTGCTTACTATTGAAATCTCCAAAGAGAATAACAGAGTCGCCTAAAGAAAAGAGCGATTCGAAATCACTTTTGACGGGGAGCGTGCATGACTGTATGTAGACGGAGGCTATGATAAGAGTGCGGTGACCCGTCATAGACAGTCTACATATAGTGGCCTCCATATTCGCGAGTGGTGGAGTAGGAATACTAGAGCAATGAATTGATCTCTTGAAGTAGATGGCAGTACCTCCTGAGGCGTCCTTAGTGGACGAATGGTTGGGGAGATCGGCACGGTCATTGCGTACCATTGAGTATTTAGGAATCGTGAACCCTCTCCGGTCAGAGGGTTTGAGCCACGTTTCCTGAATAAGAAGGAGGTCAACATCTCTGTCGCGGACAAATTCCCTTAGTTCGGGTACTTTGTTGCGCAGAGAGTGGGCATTGAATGAAACAAGCGAGATACCCTTTGGTTTAATACGACCGGTGGTGAGAGCCACGTTCGTATTAGTGGGACCCGTTTGGGTAGTGGGAATAGAGGGCGTACTCATAATGAGCGAAGAAGTGATTCGTGCTCGCAGATAGCCACCAGTTTTTCCTGGGGAGTGCGAGCTTTACGGAGCTTACCCGCTAAAATGGAAATCTCCCCTAGGTTGATGCCACGAATTGCGTTTATTACAACGCTCATGTCATCGGCCAGGGAGGTCCCATTTTGCGGGAAGGGTGAAGGGACTGGGTTTGAGGCAGGAGCCTTTTTGGAAGATTGCGCCTTGGGCGGCGGAGTGGGAGGGCCCCAAGCCGGCTTGGGAGCCGGGGGAGCGGGAGCTTCTCTCGACTTGGGAGCGAGAGGGAAGTGATCGTTTGTACGGGGCGGAGGGCCTTTCGGTGTCTTCTTCTTATGAGAAGAGGACTTCTTATGAGAAGAAGACCCCTGGGCCTTCTTTTTAGAAGATTGGGGTCGCGGGGCGCGCGGGCAGCCCTTGTAATTGGCAGTATGACCGACCTGGCTACACAGCACACAAGCGGGAGGGTCAGGGGAGTCGCGAGTGCGGGAGCACTCTTTGGTGGAATGAGGAATAAGGCACTTAACGCACCTAGGGGGGGCTGAGCAGTTGGCTGCCGCGTGCCCATAAAGTTGGCAGCGGTGGCACTGTCCCGGAGTGCCGCGCCTATGAGGAGGCTCTACTTTAATCTCGGAAAGACCGCAGACCTTGAGGTCCTTGGCCCGGAAGAGATCGCGCGCGGAGGGTTGATTAGTCAATATGACTAAAGCGAGAGGGAAGGCTTTCCCCTTTCGGCTGTACATTTTGTGTACAGACTCCGCGGGAAAGCCTTGGGAAACGAGATCCTTGTGGATGTCGTCGTTGGAAATGTCGTGGGGCATGTTGCGGAGGACCGCACGTACCTTACGCTCTTCAGGGAGGGCGTAGGTGTGATAAGCCACTTTGCGAGTGGTGAGAAGGCGCGTGAGATTTCTAAAATCGTCACGCGTGGGAGTTTGGACCTTAACGGCTACACCCACGTTTTTGGCGTGGGTGTAGTGCACCTTTTCGTTGGTGCAAAGGGTCGAGATTTCCGTCCACTTGCTTACGTCACGGACGAAAACAGGCGGAGGGAGAGTGACCTTTACAGGCTTAGGGTCGCACCTAGTGTGCGGACGGGAGGGTGGAGGGGTGGCCTTACGGGCCGGGGCCGTATCGGCGGAAGCGTTAGTGGCTAGTGTAGCCGGGTCGATGTCTATTGACATAAGTGGGACAGGTGGGATGGGTGACGCGGGGGCCACTGAGGGCTTGGGAGAACGCAGCTTAGAAAGGCGCTTGCGTTTGTGGGTCACCGTTTGGAAATCGGTGAGAGTTTTGGAGGAGGACGTCGAATCCGTATCGGATTCGGTTTCGGTATTTCGAGCCTGCGAGGAGGACTCGGAAGAAGAGGATTGGGAGGGTGAGGGAGAACGCTGAGAAGCGGTTCTCTTAGTAGGGACATTGGGGCCATTAATATCGCAGTCCATTGCGAAAGAAAGGGTCGGGGTTGGAGGGCGGGACGTGGGTTTGGGAGGTACGGGGACCTTTTGGGAGGTTTGGGATTGGGAGGGACGATACGCCGCCTTTTTCTCCGACAGCAGCTGGAGTATGGACTCCATGCTGCTTTCGGGGATCAAGGGACGGATGTCGTCGAGGGACAAAGGGAAAAAGGCCTGTGAGTCAAACGACTCCATGACCTAGAGTGATTCTACGTTACTATACTAGTTGCGATCGCGCAACACAAACTAGTTGCAACCGTGCAACGCAAAGCAAGACACACCCCTCGCCAGGAGGCGAGGGGGGAAGGGGGAGCGCGGGTTTTCCCTACTCCTATCAATCTCGCCTGGGCACACTACCGAGGGGAGCCCAAGTGAGGATGGAAGGTGAAGCAGGAAAGGAAGGGAAGGAACTACCCAGCAGAGGGGAAGTGTCACTCAGAGGTGCTCGGCCACCGGGAGGAACGCCCGGCAGCGTCCGCAGTGCCTACAGTCCGGCCCTCTTTGCAACAAAACCCGTACCGGCGTAGTCGGACAAGTTCAGCTGCCTTGAAAAAGGCGGCTGGCAGCCGCGTCCGTTCGACTGCACCGCCTTGATCGGCGTTACTCAGACTAACCACAGTTTGGCACCGTTAGGTTGTGGCAGAATGAGCCGCGGTCCACCCGCGTTGAAACTAGGATACCGAAGAATCCGAATCGTGAGATGAGAGCGCAACGGGACGAGCGACACAGAACGTGACCGCTCGCAACGAAGGCAGAAATGGAAGTGTATCATGTAAAAACTAAACCTACTTAAGTACTAAAGGATTGCTTACAACTAGTACCTATATAAAATAAAATAACAACTTAAAACTAGATGGTAGAGGGCTCTCGGATCGGCCGGCGCAGCGGCGATCGCGCACGGCTCAGCGGAGGGACGCCGCCCCGCGCGCAGATAAAACAGGCGCGCGCGGCGGACCCCTCTGGTCACACCCGGCCCCTCAGGCCAGCCCGTCTCTGCGACTGACCGCCCATCCGGTAATCAGTCGTGTTAGTCAGAATATTTCATATTCAATTAGTATTTGCTAAACGGCCGTTGACCCCTCTGGTTGGCGGTCGTCCTCTAAGCGTATGCTCACCTAGGTGAGTGACGCGCCGCGCCACCCTCCCCTCGGGGGGTGGTCGCTTTCGATGAAGGTTTTTTATGGCTTACAATAGCTACGGTCGAAACCAATTTGCGGCGGTTTTAGTCAGTCGAGTCTGACATAACCAGCATAGCATCGGCGGCTATGTGGTATCCAATGAGGATTTCCGCCCCCTTCCCCTCGGTGTCCGGGAAGGTGCTCCGAGCCCCTCAGGCTGAGAGTGAAAAAAAAAAAAAAAAAAAAACGGCGCACCTTTCAGTTGCCAGCGGTCACCGGAGCGAGCGGACGTCTCGACGCGCGCGAAGCGTGGCGCGTCGTGTGGACGAAATCTTTATGAAATGTATTGCAGCTTGCGGCTGTAGCTACAGTTCTACTACTTTTATCATAACTCAATACATTCACCAAAAATGAGTTTTCAAGTTTTTAAAAGTGACTCCTTTTTTCGTTATCAGAAATGACCACTTAATTCGTTGTAACTTAACCGATAATTATTAGGGTTCCGTACCAAAATGGTAAAAAAGGAACCCTTATGGTGTGACTCAGTCTGACTGTCTGTCACAGCTGGATATCTCGAGAACTACTAATGATATCAACTTGGAATAGTTTAAGATGAGATTAGTCCAACTATTTTGCAAATATGAAAAAAATAAAAAAATAAATATTTTTTTACAACAGGGACTGAAAAAGGGTCTTAAACATGTGAGGTATCATATGAAAGAACGCCACTTGCACGTTTTCAGTAATGTTTTCTTTTATTTTTAGGTTGCATTGTTTTCGACATTGATAAAAAATCGGTAAATTAAAATGATAAATTTTTGTATGAAAGTACGTAAAATTTAACGAATCAAAAATCGTATGGTAATCTACTCTTGCGAGGTTGTTGGTGTTTTACAAATAACCCTGTATACAGGTGTTAGCGACGCAATGTAAAGTGATGAGTGATAGTGACACAATATGATATGAAAGTGATTAAGTGCTAAAGACACGATGTGAAAACAAAGTGAAAGTGATCAGTGTTTGTAAATAGTGACATTGATATTTTAAGATTCGTATTTTAATATGTTTGAGATAGATTCATATTTTAAAAATATTGTTATCTAAGATAGGTAGTTAAGACTTTGTATAATTTCTTACGTTCTTATATCATGTAAGTTCTGTTTGTTGTTATCTAATAAGTAGGATTTGTGTTTTAAGCAATATCTTAAGTAATATTTCATTGTTTTTATAGTAAATAGATAAGGTTTTAGCAAATGTTTGGGTAAAAGTTAAGGTATACCGATAGGGCAATACCTTGTAGACAAAGCCCCAATTTTGTAAATTAGGCATACCAAAGGGGCAATACCACATAGAAAGCTCCCGAAAGTTTTTGGTAAATATCTTGTGAAATAATTGAAGTTTTGTTATAAAATAGTTAGTATTCGATTATATTTTCATAGTTCTATCTTTAGAAATTAAGATTATGTTAGTCTTATCAAAGATTTGTAAAAACAAGCGCTTATTTCGATGTTAGAAAGAGATAGAGATAGTTTTGTTTAGAATTAGACAAAGACAGTTGCGCGTGAAAAGGACAGACATACTGTAAGACAGAGAGGTCCGAGTTCTAGAAAGAGTAGAAAGTTCTAGATTGATTTTCAAGAAAATTCCAAGTAATTTGATTGGTTCCGAATTTTCTAGTATTAATTATCGATCAATATATAAATCGGAGAGGTCGAAGTAAGCGCATAGTTTTCTGATATAGTTTTCTGATAATGAAGATACCTTTGTAAAAGAAGAAAAAGGAAGAAATAAAAGAAGAAACAGTAAATGGTGGTTTCATTATAAAGAAAAGGTTCCAGTAAAGTTAGTTATGAAGTCAAAGTGAATAGTTAGTGTCCAAGTTAGTGTGTTCTGACAAAAAGCGCGGCAAGTTAATGTTTTAGTGTTCGAATAAGTGTTTGAGTGCTTTCGTGTGGCAAATTAGTAACTGAGACTATGTTCGGATTGTGAGATAGTGTCAAGTGCTACGGACTACGAGTTTGCTACGAAGCTACGAGTCGTGCTACGAACATTGACTGTGCGCCGACTATGAAACAGTGGTGAATAGTGAATTATAAGTGTTAAATTGAACAAGTATTTGTGTTGTACGTTGGTGTGACATTTTATAAAGTTAATAGTGAGTGATACGAACAACTGTGAAGTGAAATAACATTAACTTATGAACTCTGTGACTGATTGTGTGTTCCGTAATAGTGTTTTCTGACCAAGTGTTCAACCGCCTTCCTCGTCCAGCTGGCGATCAACCTATGAAGTGTTTTTAAGTGCCTATTTTAGTGTTTACAGTCCACTAACTGAGAGTTATCAAGTGATATTATTATTTGTGACGTGTGTGGTTTAGTGTGGACGATATCCCAAGTGCTTTCGTCGTCGTCTGCCCGCCGCGCCCGCCACAATTGCTGGTCCTTCGAGCCGGATCGTGAGAATCGAGGAAGATGCCTAATACCAGGTCGGAAAAAGCGAAAAGTAAAGCAACAGAGAAAACTGCGGAACCATCCGTCTCAGATTGGAGTTTGAACACACCATCGGAAACTGCCACTGCATCTACGGTAACAACGAGGTCAGCGCACACCAAGAGGATGTCACCGCAGCGCCCCCCTACTGGAGTCGAGTCACCTTCACGCCTTGAAGGGGACGTCGCTAGACCAGCCGCTCGAGCCCAAGGAGGTACGTCACCCGCTCGCCTACCGGGAGACATCACCGCCACGCCGACGGGAAGAAGGGATACGCGCGCCGCCGCCGGTGAAACTATTCAACAAAGGGACCCCACTACTCTTCCTACTACGGATCAGATGCATGATGAAGTGATGGCATGCATCGCAGAGATCGAAAGGAAACGGCAAGCTAGACTTGAAGAAGATGCTTATTTCGTCTCTCCTGCACCAGTCGACAAGAGACGAGTACAGCACGCACCGAGGGAAGTAATGAAGAAGCCAGACACGCGCTCAGTAAGGTCGTCGAGGAGACGCGCCGAGGCCGAAGCCAAGATGCAGATCGCCAAGCGAGAGTTGGAAGTGGCCGTTGCCAGGTCGAAGATAGCCCAGGCGGAACTGGAAATGATTCAAGCGGACTCCGAGATGGAAGAAGAAGAAGAGGAGGTATACCGGGAGCAGAACATTGAAGATTGGTTCAACCGATCAAATCCGCAGCCGCCGCCAGCACCGCCGCAACAGAGTCAAGAAAGTAAGAAGTCGGATATCGAAGTTTTGGCTCAAGCTATCACGAGTCTCTCACAGAAGGCGTCGGAAACTACGTTGTCGAAGCAAATTATCGAGCTTCCTTTCTTCGACGGTGCAAGCGAGGAGTGGTTGGCCTTCAGGCGGTCATACAACGATACCGCCCACGCCTTCACGCCGACTCAGAATTTGGCTCGTCTACGACGAACGCTGCAAGGAAGAGCAAGAGACGCAGTCAAGAGCCTGCTGTTCACCGCGGAAGATCCTGCCGAAGTCATGAAGGGGCTGGAGGCAAGGTTCGGGAGACCGGGCGCGTTGGCGTTATCTGAACTGGAGAAACTGAAGAGCCTGCTGCGCGTCGCCGAAAACCCTACTGAAGTGTGCACCTTCGCCAGCCAAGTAAGGAACTCCGTGGCTACCATCAAGGCACTGGGGAAGACAAGCTACTTAAGTTCACCAGAGACTATGAAGGTGCTGATTGAAAAGATGCCTGCTTCGATGAAGTACAGGTGGTACATCTTCCACCGAACCAAGCGTGAAGAGGAACAGCCGGAGCTCATCACTGTCAGCGAGTTTCTGGAATTGGAAGCGGACATGTGCGGTGACTTCGCTCCACCTGAAGTGTCTTGGGAGATGAAGAGGACCCGTCCGCAATACGCACCCCAAGAGGCGCCATGGAAGAATACTATGAAGAGACCCGTCCACGCCGTGCAAGATAGAGAAGACACTCACACCAAAGTGGAATGTCCTGAGTGCAACGGGCAACATTGGCTCATCGAGTGCCGCAAGCTTAAGGAAGCCGACGTGAACGGAAGGTGGGAGATAGCTAAGAAGAGGAAGATATGCTTCAAGTGCCTTCGCTTCAGACACGCCCGACAGAACTGCAGAGCACCAGTATGCAAGAAGTGTTCCAGGTGGCATCATACAATTCTGCACTCCGACGCTCCTCCTGTAAAGCAAGAAGACAAGCCAAGATGCAACGCTGTCCAGAAGGAAGAAGATCCAGTCGAAGAAGTCGTCACCTCCGTGCATACAAGTAATAACGCCAGCGACGGGAAGGCATATTTGAAGATGGCTCCGGTGATGCTTTATGGTCCAGGGGGCTCTATTAAGGTCTTAGCTCTGCTGGATGAAGGATCTACGGTCACGCTACTGGACTCCGCCATCGCTGAGAAGATAGGTGCCAAAGGAAAGACGGAAGCTCTGTCAATAGAAGTGGTCGGGGGAAGAAACATGAAGAAAGAAAATTCCCAAAGGGTCTCCCTCCACATCAAAGGGGTTCATCGACGAGATAAGAAGAAGATAGAAGTTAGGACCATCGATGGACTGAAGCTCTCTAAACAAGAAGTAAGCGACGCATTAGTTGAAAAATGCTCACATTTGAAGAAAATCGGAAGCCAACTTATCTATGCAAAAGAAGAACCGCGGCTGCTCATAGGGCAAGATAACTGGGGGCTTATTATCACAAGAAGAATAAAAAAGGGTAAGGCCTCCGAACCAGTCGCGTCGCTCACCAGCCTAGGGTGGGTACTGCATGGGTGCGATGGAAGAGACACGGTTCCGGTGAAGTTCGTAAACCACGTGAGCTCCAGTGAAGATGAAACTGAAGTCTTGGTAAGGAAACACTTTGAAATAGAATCACTGGGAGTTCAGCCGCGACGTCCAAGCAACGACGCAGACAAGAGGGCGCTCAACGTCTCGGAGAAGACGACGAAGAGGACACAAGACGGCAGGTTCGAGTCAGGGTTGCTATGGAAGAGTGAAGAGGAAACGCTGCCCAATAACTACAATCAAGCCTATAGAAGACTCATCAACACTGAAAAGAAGCTGGACAAAGATGAAGATCTGAAGAAGGCTTATGAAGAACAGATGAACCAACTGATTGTCAACGGGTACGCGGAGAAAGCCCCATCAAGCTCGACCGAAGGAAGAACGTTCTACCTGCCACACTTCGCCGTCATCCATCCAGTCAAGAAGAAACCAAGAATAGTCCTCGACGCTGCCGCCAAGTTCAACGGAAAAAGTCTGAACGACGCGCTATTACCAGGACCAGATTTGCTACAGTCACTTTTCGGTGTACTTATAAGATTCAGAGAAAGACCAGTGGCTGTCATCGCTGATATCAAAGAAATGTTCCTTCGGATTAAAATGAAGAAAGAAGATAGAGACAGCCTAAGGTTCCTGTGGCGCGGAAATAGAAGACAAGGCAAGCCTGAAGAATATCGCATGGCATCAGTAGTGTTCGGAGCCACGTCGTCACCAGCCACAGCAATCTACGTCATGAACAAGAATGCCGAAGACTTCAAGGAGCAATACCCTGCAGCAGTCAAGGCCATTGAAAGGAATCACTACATGGATGATTATCTACAAAGCTTCGGGACAATAGAAGAAGCACGGAAACTAGCTAAAGAAGTTAAGGAAATACATGCTAAAGCCGGTTTCAACCTAAGAGGATGGGGAAGCAACGAACCAGAAGTACTTGAGGGAATCCAAGAATTACTAGAAGAAAAGGTCGTAGAATTGGCCGAAGAAGAGAAGACCCTCGGACTTAGATGGCTGATAAATGAAGATAAGCTAGCCTTCAACGTCGGCCTTCGTAACACCCCATCAGAAGTGCTAGAAGCAAGAAGGAAACCAACAAAAAGGGAAGTCACCAGCGCCGTCATGTCAACTTTCGACCCTATGGGATTCGCCACGCCAGTCTTGATACAAGGAAAGAAGCTCATACAAGATATTTGGCGGACTAGGGTTGAATGGGATGAAGAAATCAACGACGAACAGATGACGACCTGGACCAAGTATCTACAGGAGGTGGCCATCTTAAAAGAACTGAGGATTCCGAGGTGTCTGTCGCCGAGTCAAGATCAAGGCCAGCTTCACATATTCAGCGATGCGAGTGAAGAAGCTTACGCCGCGACAGCTTATTGGAGGACGATCGAACCCAACGGAAAAGTCCACATCACCCTGATCGCAGGAAAGGCCCGGGTGACACCTACGAAGCCAGTATCAATTCCACGTCTGGAGCTACAAGCGGCGCTGTTGGCAAGCAGATTAGCGACCACCGTAGAGAACGAGACAAGCCTGAAGATCGAGAAGAAAGTGTTCTGGACGGACTCTAGCACAGTTCTTCAATGGCTCAAATCCGACCCTCGAAAATTCAAGGCTTTCGTCGCACATAGGCTCGCCGAGATTGAGGAATTGACAAGACCGCAAGACTGGCGTTGGGTACCGACGAAGGAAAATCCAGCAGACGACGCTACCAGGGGAACACCGAACGAATTCGACCACACCGCGCGATGGTTTCGAGGTCCACGCTTCCTGTATGAAGATGAAGAATCGTGGCCAACTAGACATTTTGGAGCCTCGGACATCCAGGAAACCGGTGAAGAGAAGAAAACGCAAGTCGTCGCTGCAGTAAAGACCGTCGAACCATACTTACCTCGTCATGAAAGGTTCTCCAGCTGGAAGCGCCTGGTACGGTGTACAGCTCGCGTACTTCAATTCATTGAAGAACTCAAGAAACGTACGAGCCAGAAGAAAGAAACCGTCACCGCTACCAAGAACGATGAAGACTGGAAGCCTCAGAAGCGCACCACCAAGAAGAAGATGACCATAAATCCACTTCCTGAAGTTAAGAAGATGAACCTCATCCCAATTGAAGCATCTCAGCTGAAGAGGGCTGAAGAAGAACTCGTTAAGCAAAGCCAGAAGGATAGCTTTGGGGAAGAAATCAAGTGTCTTCAAGAAGATAAGAAATTAGAAAATTCAAGCCGTCTACGAAAGCTCGACGTGTACCTAAGTAAGGAAGGCATCATCAAACTTAGAAGTCGGACAAAGAAGATCCAGATCAAGGATAGAGAAACAAATCCCGTGATACTAGACGGCAAGCACGGCATCAGTCGCCTTATCATAAGATATTACCACGAGAAGTTTCTTCATGGCAACACCGCGACAGTAGTCAACGAGATAAGGCAGAAGTATTGGATCTTGGGCCTGCGTTCCAGCGTCAGAAAAGAAATTTACCAGTGCCAGTGGTGCAAGGTCAAGAAGAGTAACCCGCAAGTACCCCCGCCTGGAGACTTACCATCGGAACGCCTGAGTCACCATCAGTACCCCTTCACCAGCACAGCCGTTGACTATTTCGGCCCGATGCAGGTCACCATAGGGAGAAGAGTGGAGAAGCGCTGGGGAGTGCTGTTCACCTGTCTCACCACGCGAGCGGTGCACCTCGAATTAGCAAGCTCACTGAGCACCAGCTCCATGATCATGGCACTAAGGAGGATGGCTGCTCGCAGAGGGACCCCGAAGACCATATTTAGCGATAACGGGACTAACTTCGTGGGTGCAAATCGAGAGCTACAGGAAGCGGCCGACCAAGAAGGTATCACCTGGAAGTTTATACCACCAGGGTGTCCAAACATGGGTGGCGCCTGGGAGAGGATGGTAAGATCAGTGAAAACCGCATTGATGGCCGTCCTGCACACCAAAAACCCGCCAGAAGAGGTACTCCACACGCTGCTCACTGAGGTGGAACACATCGTCAACTCCCGCCCACTTACCGATGTCAGCGCAGATCCCGAAGATGAAGAAAGCCTCACGCCTAACCACTTCTTATTGGGAAGGTCATGTGGGGCCCTATCTCCAGGGGAATTTGAAGACAGCGAGCTCATTGGAAAGGCTACCTGGCGAACAGCACAGCGACTGGCAGACCATTTTTGGAAGCGATGGGTGGCGGAGTATCTACCAACGCTGATGCCGCGAAAGATAACTGGAAGGGAAACTGAAGATCCACGTGTCGGAGACATTGTAGTCATCATGGACGCCACGTTACCCAGAAACACGTGGCCTCGCGGTCAAGTGCAACGAGTTTACCCAGGGCCCGATGGAAGAGTGAGGATATTGGACGTGCGAACTCCAGGAGGTATACTTCGACGACCGACGCGACGAGTCATCGTTCTGGTCCCGGCAGCGGCGTCGCCCCCAAATGAATGAAGTGCTTCGCACTGCGGGGGGAGATTGTTAGCGACGCAATGTAAAGTGATGAGTGATAGTGACACAATATGATATGAAAGTGATTAAGTGCTAAAGACACGATGTGAAAACAAAGTGAAAGTGATCAGTGTTTGTAAATAGTGACATTGATATTTTAAGATTCGTATTTTAATATGTTTGAGATAGATTCATATTTTAAAAATATTGTTATCTAAGATAGGTAGTTAAGACTTTGTATAATTTCTTACGTTCTTATATCATGTAAGTTCTGTTTGTTGTTATCTAATAAGTAGGATTTGTGTTTTAAGCAATATCTTAAGTAATATTTCATTGTTTTTATAGTAAATAGATAAGGTTTTAGCAAATGTTTGGGTAAAAGTTAAGGTATACCGATAGGGCAATACCTTGTAGACAAAGCCCCAATTTTGTAAATTAGGCATACCAAAGGGGCAATACCACATAGAAAGCTCCCGAAAGTTTTTGGTAAATATCTTGTGAAATAATTGAAGTTTTGTTATAAAATAGTTAGTATTCGATTATATTTTCATAGTTCTATCTTTAGAAATTAAGATTATGTTAGTCTTATCAAAGATTTGTAAAAACAAGCGCTTATTTCGATGTTAGAAAGAGATAGAGATAGTTTTGTTTAGAATTAGACAAAGACAGTTGCGCGTGAAAAGGACAGACATACTGTAAGACAGAGAGGTCCGAGTTCTAGAAAGAGTAGAAAGTTCTAGATTGATTTTCAAGAAAATTCCAAGTAATTTGATTGGTTCCGAATTTTCTAGTATTAATTATCGATCAATATATAAATCGGAGAGGTCGAAGTAAGCGCATAGTTTTCTGATATAGTTTTCTGATAATGAAGATACCTTTGTAAAAGAAGAAAAAGGAAGAAATAAAAGAAGAAACAGTAAATGGTGGTTTCATTATAAAGAAAAGGTTCCAGTAAAGTTAGTTATGAAGTCAAAGTGAATAGTTAGTGTCCAAGTTAGTGTGTTCTGACAAAAAGCGCGGCAAGTTAATGTTTTAGTGTTCGAATAAGTGTTTGAGTGCTTTCGTGTGGCAAATTAGTAACTGAGACTATGTTCGGATTGTGAGATAGTGTCAAGTGCTACGGACTACGAGTTTGCTACGAAGCTACGAGTCGTGCTACGAACATTGACTGTGCGCCGACTATGAAACAGTGGTGAATAGTGAATTATAAGTGTTAAATTGAACAAGTATTTGTGTTGTACGTTGGTGTGACATTTTATAAAGTTAATAGTGAGTGATACGAACAACTGTGAAGTGAAATAACATTAACTTATGAACTCTGTGACTGATTGTGTGTTCCGTAATAGTGTTTTCTGACCAAGTGTTCAACCGCCTTCCTCGTCCAGCTGGCGATCAACCTATGAAGTGTTTTTAAGTGCCTATTTTAGTGTTTACAGTCCACTAACTGAGAGTTATCAAGTGATATTATTATTTGTGACGTGTGTGGTTTAGTGTGGACGATATCCCAAGTGCTTTCGTCGTCGTCTGCCCGCCGCGCCCGCCACAACAGGGCTACAGGTTGAGTCGACCTATTCCCGTTAAGGGCGTGTAGTTTACATAATTTCTGACTGATTTGACTATGAAACACCCTATCCTAAATCTAACCGTTTTCGAGATATTTGAATTTAATTGTTTTTTATAAAAAAATACCCGATTTTCGGCAATCAGCTCAGATATTTTGAAATGTTAAGTCTTATTACTATTATTTGATTTTTGCATGAAAAATAAGATGCTTTATATCTCAATAACCAATATTGTACGTAAAATTGATAAACAAGTCGTTGTAGACGATTAAAACATAAAAAAACTATTTAAAATTTAGAAAGTTTATTTTTCTTTAAAGGATATTTAAAAAAAAAAATATTATGGCACCTGTTTTGCAGATGTTCCTAAAAATATCTACGTTTCATCAGCTGTCAGAATTGATGTAAACTACACACCCTTAACAGGAATAGGTCGACTTAACCTGTAACCCGTATGTTACCGTTAAAGTACGGAACCGTTAGTCTGCAGATTAATTAGTGAATCTGCAGGTTAATTAGTGAATCTGCAGATTAATTAGTGAATCTGCAGATTAACTGGTCGAGTCAGTTAAAGTGCGAAATTTTTCTTAAAGCTTAGACAATTTCCGCACTTTAACTAGTTAATCTGCACATTAACGGATGCTACACCGTTAAAGTGCGGAATGCAGTGAGTGAAATAGCCAAGGCTTCAGAAATTTAAGTAAAAGACCTATATTGAAAGTTTATTTTACAAAAACTTCGTTTCTGGCGCTTCGCCGGCCGCTCCCGCGGCACACTCGCTCCGCTCGCTCGGCTCGCGCGTTTTTTGTCACAATACTAAGCTAACCTAACCTAATGACCTCTTTAAGATTTTTGCATGACGGGGGCTTCGCCCCCCGGGCCCCCCCATTCCCCCGCGTTTGTGTCGAACCCCTTTTATGTTATTACACATTTTTTTCAATAAAAGAACCTTTTTCCGTACTTTAACTAATCCTCGTTCGTTAATCTGCAGATTAGCTAGGGAATCTGCAGATTACCTAGTTAAAGTACGAAATAAAACAATTTTTCGCACTTCAACTGATTTGACGTATCTGGAGATTAACTAGTTAAAATCAACTTCAATAAAACTTATCAAGTTCAAATAAACTTAATTTTAAGTTTATTTGAATAAAGCTATTTTTGACTTGTCTTTAAACGAGCAATTCTTGTATCATGTCACTGTTAAAGTGCGGAAATCAGTTATTAAGTAGGTACTTTTGAATCGTCCATATTTTCATTGTTCTAAACTTTTTTAACTGACAAGAAGAATGGGCGCAAGAAACTTATCAACTTTAAGGCCCTCCGCTGCCTTGAGCCCGAGCTTGGATCCCGGCGCAGGCATCCGCTCCGGGGTGCTGTTTTAACACAGTCTGGCTGGTCACAGTCACACACCGCAACAGTCTGGCCCGGCTTTAAAGCCGGGCCAGACTGTTGCAAACAAGGCCTCCGCATCGGTCACCACCGGAGGTTTACAACAGTGTAAACACTTGGTTCAACCAACATTCGTTTGACCTTCCACAACCTCTGTGGACGGGACGCCGTTTGTAACGACGGCGACGAGTCGACAACACACTGAGGTGGGAGCCTTGTTGTAAACAGTGTGGACGCAAACACCAACCGTGGGCTCCACAAGCCTCCCACCAAGGTCACCCCTGTGGAAAGCTTGTTTGCAACAGTCTGGCCCGGGTTTGAGGTCTATAAGATATTTATTGTATGGGCCATTGATGCCTGAAATAAATGGTTAAAAAAGCATAGAAATAGAATGTCAAAAAACAACAATGTCAATAAACAGGTGATCCGAAAAACGAAGGTGTTCGTATGATGTTAACTTCTCTTTTCCACACTCTGTTGGTCTCCTTGAGCGCAGCGAAAATTTTTCTATGTCTATGGTTAAAAGCCTTATTTTCTTAACAGCGAATGCTGCTGAACTAAGTCTACTTGATAAGGCCTCAATATGTGGATCCCATTGCAGTCAAGAATCTTGTGTAATACCTAGTAATTTTTTAATCTCAATAAAATCGACTTCTCGACTCGATCGATGACTCAAAGATATGTCTGGCAGAATGCGCCCAATGACAGCTGTGAAAGAACAAGCTTGCAAGTACCAATAGTAGGTATAGTATTAGTAATCTGTGCAGGGGGGACACACTTAGAACAACCCAAATGGAAGCAAGAAGTAGCGTCATCTCTAAATTTTAACCATCAACTTTGATGAAGAAGAAGATAAAGTCTTCAAGTTCGTCAAAAGATGTCTCTGCAGTCATACTTATAATATAAAATATTCAAAATAAAATTTAGCTCAATTAAAAAGACATTTTTAAAAAGAAATATATGTAGTTTACTTCCTCAAACAACTTACTTGTCTGCGGAAGTAAGCTACATATATTTATTTTTCAAAATGGTTTGGAAATTCTGCCAAGGTGACACCTGATTCAATCAAATAATAAAAAACCGGCCAAGTGCATGTCGGGCCACGCGCCATAGGGTTCCGTAGATACCTTATACCATACCATATTTAATACCACCTATCATTTTTCGTATGCTAAAATAACTTTGTTTTTCACAGTGTTGGTATGAATGACAAAGTTATATTTGCGGTTTTGGAAAAAGTGCTACATCTCAAAAACTAATTACTATATCTCGTTCAAACCAATTTTGGTTGAAAGTGTTTATTAAGATCTACAGCATAGATTTTTCGCTCTCTTATTTCAAAAGTTAAAGGGGGGACACACATTTTACCACTTTGGCGGTGTATATTCAAACGGTTGACTTTGAGAAAAAGTTGTCTTAGAAACCTCAATGTCATTTTTAAAGACCTATCTATAAACACCCAACACGTGTTGGTTTGAAGAATTTTTTTTTTTTTTTTTCAGTTCCATGTATGGGGAGCCCCCCCTTAATCTTTTATTTTTCTTATTTTTGTATTAAATTCGGCAAGCGGTTAACAGAATACACCTACCTACCAAGTTTCAACTGTGTAGTCTTAATACTTTCGGAATAAAGTGACTGTGACATACGGACAGACAGACAGACAGACAGACAGACATGACGAATCTATAAGGGTTCCGTTTTTTGCCATTTAGGCTACGGAACCCTAAAAAAGACAGTAGGTACAATAAGTCTGTAACAAATACCCATACGTTACCTGGAGCTGATTGCGGGTCTGATCATCAACTTCTGATCTCTAAAATAAAACTCAATCTAACAGCAGCCAGAATCACATAAAAGCCGAGGAAGCTGGAGGTAAAAGATGTTCAGAGATTCCGTTCAACTCTTAGATTATTGTTCAACTATTGAACAGAACTGGTCACGGTGGTCTGAAGCAGATCTGGCTAACGAAACATCCGATGCACTATGGGATTGAGCTAAGACACTCATCGCCACTACTGTCTCTGAAATCACACCACCAATTATAGCCCATAAAAGACAGCACTGGATGACCGTTAAAACCTTCGAGCTGGTCGAAAAACGCCGGAAAATGAAAGCAGCGGGCGCTGATATTAAGAATCTCAATAAAATGTCAGCACAGATACAGCTCAAATGCAGACAAGATCATAATGCCTATCTGCGCAATATGTGTACTGAAATTGAGGCTCATGCAGACAGATATGAGTCAAGTCAAGAGACTTGCATCACAAAATACGCCTCATCACAAAAACGCTGCCGTCTAAAACTTGGGCCGTCGAAGATCAGAATGGTCAAGTAGTTACTGAACTAGACAAAATTCGGAAGTTTGGAGAAATTACTGTCAATCCTTGTTTCAAGATCCTCAGTCGCGAAGTTTCACACCCACGGAGCCTGCGAGTGACATGCACAAGCCGGATATTCTTGAGTCAGAAGTAAGAGCCGCTATTCAGCATCTAAAGAATGGGAAAGCCACAGGGAAAGATGAGATCCCAATTGAAACTATACGAGCATTGGGAGACCGTGGCGTTCATATCTTTCACATCATCTGCAACAAGATATGGCTCACAGGCAAATGGCCCTCTGAATGGGCCCACACAATATTCACTCCTCTTCAGAAAAAGGGTTTCACGAAGAAATGTACCTACTTTTGACTTATTGCATTAATAACACACGCTAGCAAAATAATGCTACACATTATAAACGAGCGACTGAAAGCATATTTGTCCAGAGAAATTGCGCCAGAACAAGCTGGTTTTGTGAAAGGGAAAGGAACGCGTGAACAAATACTCATCGTTCGTCAAATCATTGATAAGGCTCGAGAGTTTAACAAACCGACATACATTTGCTTTGTTGATTTCTCCAAGGCGTTCGACTCGGTGAAATGGTCAACGTTGTGGAAAACACTACTGAACATGGGCACACCACAACACCTCGTGCACCTGCTCAGGGAGCTCTACGAAGGGGGAACAGCTTCAGTGCGGACAGATGACCTCCTCTCAAATAGTTTCCATCCAAGTGCGGGCGTGCGACAGGGCTGCATAATATCACCCTTACTATTCAACATCTACACCGAGCTTGTAATGCGAATCACTCTCGAGGACTGGACTGATGGTGTTGCAATTGGTGGATACAAAATAGCGAACTTGCGATATGCAGATGACCAGTGCCGGTTTTAGCACTACCAGCGCCCCGGGGCGACATATCTACGGGGCGCCCCCTATCTGCGATTCCAAGATTTTCAATTTTGCCTGGTAGTCAAAAAACTGGTAGTTTTTTAGTCAGTTTTACCTACTAATCTTGCTTGTTTATAGTAGAAAAAAACGGTCGCGCAGCGCGATTTCTAGTCAGTTACATCTACTAATCTTGTAACCTTGCTTGTTTATAGTAAAAAAAACGGCCGCGCAGCGCGATTTTTAGTCAGTTTCGTCTACTAATCTTATAATTTTGCTTATTACAGTAAAAAACGGTCGCGCACCGCGATTTTTAGTTAGTTTCACCTACTAACCTTGTAATCTTGACGCCTGCGGTGCCCCTTTGTATCCGGCGCCCCGGGCGGTTGCCCGTGCTGGCGCCCCGGGCGGTCGCCCGTGCTCGCGCCCCGGGCGGTCGCCCGTGCTCGCCCCCCCCTAACGCCGGTACTGCAGATGATACCACATTATTTGCGAGTAACGCTGGCCTTATGGAGGAATTACTTCTCAAAATGGAGCGCGTGAGCCTTACGTTTGGGTTAAAGATAAACCGATCTAAGACCAAGATCATGATCGTGGATCGCGTCAACGACAACTCGCCCGAAGTGACACAGATTGCGAACTGCGACGTGGTTCAGACCTACATATACCTTGGCGCTTTAATATCAAACAACGGCGGCTGCGTAGATGAAGTAAAACGACGTGTGGCCATAACCAGAACTGCGATGGAAAAGTTAATGAAAGTATGGAGGAATCGTAACATTATTACCAAAGCCACCAAAGACAGGCTCGTGCGAACTCTAGTATTCCCAATTTTTCTTTACGCGGCAGAGACGTGGACAGTGCGCGAGCTGGAAAAGGGGAAGATAGATGCTCTAGAAATGTGGTGCTGGAGGAGGATGCTGGGGCTATCATGGACGGAATTCCGCACCAACGTGTCCATACTCCAGGAGCTCAGCATCACGCAGTGTTTATCGGCCGTAGTACAGTCGCGCATACTGCAGTACTTTGGCCATGTCTCTAGGCGGGGTAACGACTCCATAGAGCGGCTGGTCGTACAGGGCAAAGTAGAGGGAACCAGATCACGTGGCAAGTCACCGATGCGCTGGACTGACCAGGTGAAATCCGCAGTGGGACACCCTGTATCTGACTGCGCCAGACAGTCAACCAACCGGGAGAGATGGCGGGAGATCTTGCGAAAAGCTATGTCCGCCTCTACCACCGATGTGGACGCCTCAAAGTGACCACGACCGCTCTGCCAAAAGCGTAACGACGAAGAAGAAGAAGAGGTACGATAAAAGTTGCGTTTCTTAACTGGGTATAAAGTTATTTCATCATATCATCATCATATCAGCCGCACGACACCCACTGCCGGGTATAGGCCTCCCCTAAGGATCTGCACGACGATCGGTCCTGCGCTGCCCGCATCCAGTGGCTTCCCGCGACCTTCACCAGATCGTCGGTCCACCTTGTCGGGGGCCTACCCACGGAGCGTCGTCCGGTGCGCGGTCGCCATTCCAGAACCTTTCCGCCCCAACGGCCATCAGTTCTTCTCGCTATGTGTCCTGCACATTGCCACTTCAGCTGAGCAATCCTTCGAGCGATGTCGGTTACTTTAGTTCTCCTGCGGATCTCCTCGTTTCTGATTAACGCCAGGCATGGCTCTCTCCATTGCATGCTGGCTGACCTTGAGCCTCCTTATGAGACCCATAGTTAGCGACCACGTTTCACTGCCGTAAGTCATCACTGGCAACACACACTGTTCATAGACTTTCGTCTTGAGACACTGAGGTAAGTCGGACGCGAAGATTTTTCGAAGCTTTCCGAATGCTGCCCACCCGAGTTGGATTCGACGAGAGATCTCTTTCTCAAAGTTGGATTTACCTAACTGGACTGCCTGTCCTAGGTATACGTAGTGGTCAACAACTTCAAGTGTAGTGTTCCCAACATGAACTGGAGAGGGTACAACATGGCCATTTGACATAATTTTCGTCTTTCCATGTTCATATTGAGAACATGGATAAGACTACGGAGATCTTCGAGCATTGTGTTCAGGTCTTCTATGGTCTCAGCCATAAGGACTATATCATCGGCAAAACGAAGGTGTGTTAAGTACTGGCCATTAATGTTGATTCCGAGTCCTTTCCAGTCCAAGAGCTTGAAGATGTCCTCTAACGCAGCTGTGAACAGTTTCGGAGAAATAACGTCTCCCTGTCTCATACCACGCTGCAGTTGGATAGGATTTGTACTCTGGTTTTGTACTCGGATCGACATGTTGGCATTCTTGTATAAGTACCTCAACACCTCGATATACCTATAGTCCACTTGGCACCTTTGGAGAGACTGCAGCACCACCCAGGTTTCAATCGAATCAAAGGCTTTCTCATAATCCACGAACGCCAAGCATAGTGGCAGATTATACTCTTCGGTCTTCTGTATAACCTGCCGCAGCGTATGGATGTGGTTTATGGTGCTAAAGCCTTTTCGAAATCCGGCTTGTTCGGGAGGTTGGAAGTCGTCGAACTTGCGAGCGAAACGATTCGTAAGGACTCTCGAAAACAACTTATACACATGGCTCAGAAGTGAGATGGGTCTGTAGTTCTTTAAGAGGGACTTATCACCCTTTTTAAAGAACAAAATTACCTCACTTATGTTCCATGCCTTCGGCGTTCTGCACTCAACGATGACGGAATTGTAAAGCTTCTGGAGGACTTTAAGTATCGGCTTACCGCCCGCTCTCAGAAGTTCTGTAGTGATTCCGTCGTCACCCGCCGCCTTGTTGTTTTTCAGCTGTTTGAGAGCCATACTAATCTTGTACATGCTGACGTCCGGGATATCTTGGATATAGTGTCGGGTAAGCTTAGCTCTGGGGTCTTTAGCCTTGCTTTCAACAGGTGTCTGCGTGGAATATAACTGCCCATAGAAACTCTCGATCTCCCTCGGGATTTCAGGTCGATGAAATGATGCGTCCGTCGTCAGTTTTCAGCATCGTCATCTGGCTTTGCCCAATAGACAGATCTCTTGCGAACACTTTGGAGCCTTTATTCCGCTCGTTGGCCTCTTTAATACGATTCGTATTAAATTGGCGAAGGTCGCTCGTCAAAGACGTTTAAAGTGATTTAAGACAAAATTATTTTTAAAAGATGAAATGGAAAATATTTTCTTTGAGTGAATTAAATAAATAAATAAATAAATGCTTGGACAATTTTACACAGCGCCATCTAGCCCCAAACTAAGCAAAGCTTGTAATATGGGTGCTAGACAACTGATATACTACTTATATACTTTTTAAATATATACTTATTATACATAGTAACACCCAGACCCGTCACAGAAATTAAAATTCATCATTTCAATTTCTGCCCGGCCGGGAATCGAACCCGAGACCTCTTGCGTGGCAAGCGGCATGTTTACCACTGCACCACTCAGGTCGTCAATTACAATATAATGATAAAATTCGAGATTCGAAGTAATGTCCCAGTAGCGTAGCGGATTACCACATCTCCACCGTATATAATAGCACTACTATCATTCGACGAATACCGAGTTCAAACCTAGTGTGACGCAAACACCCTACCTAGAGTTTGTCCCAACGTATTTTTTTTTATTAATTAAATTATAAGATTAATCAGCATAACTAATATCGGCCCCGGGGAGGGGGGTGTTGCCCCACCAACCAGAAACCTAGGTAAGTATAGCCTAGATTTGGAGCTATCCGCAACAACTCTGTGGAATCCGCTCTCTTACCCCGTATCTGCCTTATTCTTCCTACACACTAACACTCACGTCACGTTACACCTAGGGTGAGATTAGTCACGGGACTCTCGTATATCTCCCCGTACTCCCGACGTGCGCGCGCGCAATTACACGATTTCGTTACGACCTGCGACGCGTGCGCTCTCCTTGATCACCGAAACTCAAATGTCTTCCCCCGCCTAGCCTATCTTCCCTAAAACTCCCACAAGCCGTATTCCGTGGGGTTTTTACCATATTATTCTCAAAGCTATTGTCTCACTTTCTTAAACCATCCCTTTTGTTTAAGTTCCTTTTGACTATTACCCGAAGTTAAATATTAATAGCTTATATTGCCAAATGCGGAAATGTTGCTTTTGAAAAACAAAGGATACATTTATTTTAACGTCCTTTCGTGTATCTTTTTCTATTGAAATTTATTGAAGACAGGGAACTTTTACAGACATTTATAATGCCGCCCCCTAATAACCATGTCCATTAAACCCAGCTTTTATTGTGAACAGTTCCGAAGATTTGTCCTCGCATAGAAAAGAACATATTTCTTTTGTTTCAGAACCAACTACCCCGCCAAGCTTTGTAAATGTATTAGCTAGGGAATATTTTTGTTCTAAACACGTGTTACTTTAAAATAAGTATTTGGCGGGCATCACACTAGCGAATGTAGCATTTTTATTTCTTTTGTTTTTTGTTTAGATTTATTCTTTCTTATAACTTTTTTTTGTTCCTAATAAAAAGAATATTACAAAAAAGTGAATAAAAAGAAACAAAAAACCCCTTTTACAGCTATTATAAATTTCATGTCAGTAGTTCCGCAATATTTTCCAGAGGCGCTGATCGCCTTTAAAATTCGTGTTTCAAAAAATTTACAAGTGGGCGCTCTTTCTTTTCCCAATAAATTATTTTACTCTTTGAATTTGAATCTGTGGATAGACTACGTCAATGTCATGTCAAAGTCAGAGTTTTGGGCGGGATTTTGTCGAGTTCAGTTCGGTGACTATTTTAATTATTCGCAAATTGATTCATAGTGGATATTGTGTCTTAAAATTGGTGCAGTTTTGTGGTACAAGTGTCTACGCAACTGAACAATATGTGGGATAATGGAAATAGGCGCGATCTTGGTTGTGTGAAGCTGAGACTTTTATTGTAGTGGTCGCTACCTCGGCTGACCTTACCGAGTAAACTGTCTTGATATACTTGCTGCCAAATGCTCCAAGCAGCATTGGAATGTGATGCACCCGCATTCTAATAAGACGCAAGATTTGGCTTTCCCTTTATTTAAAAAAAAGATTAAGAAACCAACACGCAAGAACTGGCTGTATGGCATAGTCCTTCGCCTGTCCTGAAAAGGGCAAAACATCTACTACTACCATGTCAAAGTCAAAACCATTTGATTTCTTCTTCTATTTTGAAAGAAAATAAAAGTTTGTGTATAGAAGTGAAGTGACTAATAAAAACTAATAAAATTGTGTGAAAACTTGTTGTTTTCGATTTATTATTATGTGAAAGTTACCCTTCTATTTTAATTATCATTATTTTATTGAAACAATAATAACACTTTTAGGTTAGGTGTCGATTACAATATGACTCTGCCGGTGGAAAATGATCTTATTTATGAAGGTGGTCGTGATATTATGAACAGCAGAAAACCGACAGTGAAACAAGCATATTCAGAAGGTAAATATATACATATTAAATAATAATATGTTTCAGGTATTGAAATTTGCATACCTATTGCAGTCCTATATAAAAGTTGCCACAACTGCGTTTTCTATGTAGGTACCTACTTTTTAAACATACTATATTATGTAAGTATCTATTATTAATCTTTAAATAAATTATATTTTAACAATTAAGTAACTATTTTTAAAATACCCATTCAGTTTCTTCAGTAAGTTGAAGAAATCCTATAATCAGTAATTCTTCTATCACATTATTTTAGTGTGTGTAAAGCTGGTCATAAACAGATGGTATCCTGATTCGGAATGCTAAACAATATCAATAATGTATGAAAATTCCGTACAGAAAAATCCCAAATGTGTGTGGTAGGTCCATAGATTTGTATGGATTAGCTGCGTTTGTAATAAGTAATGTATGTACGGAATTCTGAAATGGAATTCCGTCTGTATGCAGCCAGCCCAGTACGAGAGCATGCAGACACACACTAAAATAATGTGCATGTACACGCCTTACAACATTCATAGCCAAAAGTTTTATGGATTGTAATGATAAGCGGGTAGGGTAGGTACCTATAAAAATTTTACATACTCATACATACAACTTTACAAAATTTTGGTATTTAGCTAGCGCACTACAAGACAATTTAAAGATACTTAAGTGAGTAAAATATTTACATTTAGTATTTTTATTTTTTATTATACTAAAGCTTTTACATTACATTTCAGCATTTATATTTAAATTAAACCAAAAACCATTTTCAAAAAATAGGTAAGTACCTACCATAAAACATAAGTTTAGGCAAAAAAATTTAAACATATGAAATATTTTTTTCGTAATTACTTTCATGAGGTTAGATAATATGAAAATATTATGTATCATTGGAGGTGTATTTTACGAAAATAATTCAACGACATCTGAAGTAGCTCAAACTTGGTTTGTTTTGAAAATGATTTTTGATTTAATTTTAAACAATTAGCTGAAATATAATGATGACGTGATATATTATTAGAACCAGCTCAAAAAGCTCTTTGATTTGATATCACACCTTCCTGATCACACTGCCTAAAAATCAAATTGTCTACGAAGCAAAATACCTAAATGTCATCTCTAAAGAGCATAATGTCTACTAAGCAAATTGTCTAAAACTCAAAATGTCTAAACAGTAGTTTGCCTAAGGATTAAAAAGGTCTAAGTTGCGAAACGTCCATGTCGCAAATTGTCCTACCTGTACGTACACAGTATATATGTTACTGGCAATGTATGATACCTCGAGGGGGCTCTAAGGGGCCTTGTGAGGGCTATTTTTTTATCACATACCAAAAAAGTTGACACCATAACTCCTCTCCTAAAGATTTTTTTTAAGAACTGTAGCTTAAAAAAGTTGTTTTGTTTTGACCTTAAGTATACATGTGCCAAACGGCTACCCTCATTGGTTTGCGTTTTTTGCGTATGTATGACTAGCAATGTTAAATAATTAGGCTATTTGTTACTGAATAAGTTAGCAAACTCTTTTGAATTGAACCAACATTCAATTACATTTCGTTTCAATTATTACTATGACTGCTGCAATAATTCAGAAGCAATCAATGGAGTTGAGTGTCCTGATTAAATGTGATCAATTGACTGATCAATTCACTCAGTTACTTTTCCACTAATGTACTGGCAACTGGTCTTTATACGCTCCTAGCATTTAAAGATGTTGCAGATAATCAGTAAGTGATATTTTAAAATTTGTGGCGTCTGGATTTTTTGTAAAAAAAATAAAATTGTTAAAAAGTTCTGAATCTTATGTTATGATATATGAGATTGAATCTTATTTATTAAATCATGTTATTATCGTTAAATAGTAAGTATAAAATGTGAAAGTTTGGATGTTTGTGTCTCAGTCACGCAAAAACAGTTGAACATATTTGGATGTGGTTAACAGTTAGTTTAAAGCCCGGATTAAAACATGGAAAACTTTAAAAAGTATTCTATATTTCTCTTCTTAGTAGTCTTTGACCAGAATAAATTCTGGTCAAAGATTTCCTAGGGTTTTTTCCAAATATCCATGTGGAGGAACTCGTGGGCGAAAGCTTGTATATTATATGCCTTGCCTGTACATTATACTAACAATCTCAGATTTTTTGTGACAAAAAACCATGTGCAAAAAATATAATAGCAAAATTAAATGAAAACTTTTGACTTATAATTATAAATTAAATAAATAATTGAATATTATAAGATTCAATATGCTTTTTTTTTAAATCAATATGATTAAAAAAAAACACGATAAAATGAAGGATTGTATTTGATAAAGCCTTGCCATGTTAAAAGTAATCTACAGTACTGTAGTAGTAATAACGACCCGCTGAACATTTTAGAACTTTGTCATAGCATAGTAATATTTCAGGGATACACTCCACCAAATCCAAGAGTTAGGCTGCCTGTCTATAGGCGGAGAAACGAGGAAATATTAACCAATAGGATTGTGGAGCGGAAATTTTATGGAATCCTATCTATCTATATCAGCCTTTCATTCATCTGTCTTCGGATATAGGCCTCCTCCAAAGCTTTTCACGATCTTCTATCTTGTACCACCTGGAGCCAATTGTTATAAGCATGACTCCTTAGGTCATTGACCCACCTTTCAGGTGAACGACCTCTACCTCTCATGGTTTGTCTTGGCTTCCATTCCAGTACCTTGTCCATCTCTCAGTGCTCATGCGACCAATGTGAACTGCCCTGCAATCCTGTTAGTTAATATTTCCTCGTTTCTCCGTTTCGCTGCCTCGCTCCGCGTCAATAGACAGGCAGCCTTAAGACATGGTTTTATTTTCTTGTAGGAGGTATAAAAGCTGGCGCCTCCCGAGTAGCTAGCATAGCATACAGCGTGCTTTCTCGCCGCAAGGCGGCGGAGGAGGGCGCGGCGCGTCTTGCCAGGGTGCTTTCTGCGCTCGATCTGACTGCGCTGGGCGTGGGCAGTACGCTGGGAGTGGGGGTCTACGTGCTGGCGGGAGACGTCGCCAAGAACTACGCTGGACCAGCTGTGGTGCTGTCTTTCCTACTAGCGGCTGTGGCTAGCGTCTTCGCTGGTACGTTTTTTTTTATAATAAATTCTTGGACAATTTCACACAGCACCATCTAGTCTCCAACAAAGGAAAGCTTGTAATATGGATACTAAAGTCCGATTACTAATCTCCAAGCAAAAATGTAAACAAAGAACTGACACTGTCAAACTGACCTTGATAGTTACATTTTCAGATATAAACCTTTGGTCACTTTTATTCCTTTTTAATTTATTTTATACATTTTTGAGTCAAAATAAGTATTATGTCTTTCAGGGTAATTTTAAAGTAGGATAAAAATTAGTTGTTGTTTTGTTGTTTTTTCTTTATTGATACCTGTCATAACTATTTTTGATATTAAATTCAAAATTCAAAAAAAAAATATTCAGTCTAGGCTGTTACAAGCACTTGTGAATGTCATAGAAGCTACGCCATCGGTTCGCAAACCCTAAGCGGGAGACCTTGTAACGAGAAGAACCGCCAATTAAAAGTTGACTATGTATTTTTGTTATATCATCAGTTAAAGTCTGCCTTCAGGTTCAGTATAATATCTGATGATTATTACAGTAGGTATAACCCGCGCCTCTGTATTTATTTTAAAGTTAAGTACATTTTTCTGGCATTGAGTTAAGAATGCTCTTGAACTTAGGTACAGAATATCTGTATTGAGGTCACCTTTCAATGACGACTCGTTATGAAACAATAGAGCTGGGACTGGGCTAAAAAAATGCTTGTAATTTTTTCTTCTTACCTGTAATGTACCTACAATGATTCACGAATTACAAACAAGTAGCTTTTGAAGACTCATTATGGAACAAGTCAAGGAAAAAAAGTATTTTTTTACAAGCTGTTAGCATTACACAAGGATCGGATGTCGATCGGAGATAAACTGAAACTCGACCGAAACCGGACCGAAGTGAAACCGAAGGATTTGCTACATGGAAACGGGAAGTTACTATGGCAATGGAGTTATTTATTTTATTACCCACTATTGCCATTTCCCACGCCATTTCCATTCAAGCCATTGCCTGTATTATCCCTTTATTCCCATTTGCCACCTTCGAGGGTGCCATGGGGGTGGTGGTTGGCACTAATAGGTGGCGTTTACCACCCTAGTGGTCGATGGCACCTATTTATTCCCATCTGCCCCCTTCGAACTTGCCACCGGGGTACTACACCGTTAATTTTTAAATATATCTAAAAACGTAAAGGGGATTTCAGACCACGTGATGAATGAACAACTTTTACTATGGGGCCAACCGGGAAAACGTGAAAAAATTCAGCTGTTCCATACATTATAGTCGAGTCGATGTTGTAGGTACTTTTCTATAGAACAGCTAATTTTTTTTCGGGATTCCGTGGTTAGCCCTATAGTAAAAGTTGTTCATTCACGTAGTCTGAAATCCCCATTTAATTTTTAGATATACTTAAAAATTTACGGTGTATAATTACGAAGGGGGCAGATGGGAATAAATAGGTGCTGTTGGAGAAATAACTGTATCAACCACGTACCTGGTGACTTCGTATGTCCCTTTTCCTGAGGCCCCAGGATGGCGCTGGTTGCTTATGGATCACAAATTCTCTCTAGACGTGCATTGGCTATATTTTGAAATCGTTCACAGTTCGATTTTGAGTAGAATTTTGGTTTTATGAATTTTTAACGAATTACGGCGCTATGTCGCTCGCTGCGCGATCGCGTTCGATTAGTTCTCTATTCTGACGTTAGAGCACTTGATAGCAGTACTGTCTACAGTAAGGCGCTGCGATTCGTTTTACGAAGGATTGCAGTTATTGTGGCCGATAGAGTTTCTATTTAAATTAAGAATTAAAGAAAAGATAAATATTATTTGTGCTAGCGTTAATACTATACACAACTTGTTCAAAGTATAGAACAGGTGCCATCGACCACTGGGGTGGTAAACCCCACCTATTAGTGGTAACCACCACCCCCATGGCAGCCTCGAAGGTGGCAGATGGGAATAAATAGGTGCCATCGACCACCGGGGTGGTGAACGCCACCTATTAGTGCCAACCACCACCCCGGTGGCGGAGCTTGAAGGGGGCAGATGGAAATAAAGGGTATTATCGCGGTGTCTCGGTTTTATCCGGTCGAGCTACGAACGATTGAACTCCTGTCTGTTTTCTGGCAACGCAGTGGTCCGGTTTCGGTCGAGCTTCGATTGATATCCGATATATTCTATTGCTGACGTAGATTATAGAATACATCTACCCGAAATAGAGGACAATACTCTATAGTACGGGTGGCAGCCCTAGTGTCTTCAGTAAATTGACGTTTGGAACTGTCAGATAATATGCATGTTAGGGCGCCCGCCATTGCCATACATATCTGGCACTTCTAATCTAAATATCAAATGAGGGCTTTTCAAAATAACAAAAAACTGTAGGCTCGATAGATGGCGTTGATAAAAATGTATGTGTCAATGTATTTTTTTACTAAGCTTCGAAGAGTACACACACAGGTAGGCAGTAAGCAGATGTAACCCTATAGTCCGTGCCAGATAAACTTGCATAAACGGTCATTGCCCTCTTCTGTACCAAGAAATCTTGAAATTTTGCGATAAATATCGTTCTTCATACTAAACTGTCGCTAACGTTATATCGTTCACGTTTTATAATACACTGGGTATTACAACATAAAATTACAAATCAGTAGGACATCTGCAAAAAATTAATTATCATTTTTTTTTATTCATCATTTAAAATATATTTTATTATTGTTAATAATAATAAAGCGAAATACCTTCTAATAAGTTGAAAACTTAATCAATTAACCCACTAAATAATACCCCAACGCAAAAAAGAATATACTGCCTTTGTATTTTAGTTGGTCGTGACGTCAGCGGTCATTCGATGCAGGAAAATACAACGGCAGTATGTTCCTTTATGCGTTGGGGTATTATATAGTGGGTTAATTGATTTAGTTTTTTCTTTATTAGAAGGTGTTTCGCTTTATCATTATTAACAATAATAAAATATATTTTAAATGATGAATAAAAATAAATTATGAATGATTTGAGTTATATGCCTCCGACTGCATGTTATAATGTTGCCTTTAATATTTAATCTTGTTTCCATCTTTTCAGTTGACTTGTCTTTTTATGCAGGAGGGTTTTTAATTTTTTTTAATTAATTTTTTTATTTATTTATTTTTAGTTATTATTTATTACAATCATGATATACCTTTTTGAAATCCTTTTGACCTTTAATTTGACACCCATATTGCAGTATTCTAAAAAAATTTTTTTTTTCTACTACGTATAATAGCACCGCGCAGCCGCCATGTTGTTTTTTTATAACGCCACTTTCTTAAGAACACTTGGGCTGGCAAGAAAAATCTAACGATATGTTAATCATGGAAATCCGTTCAGCCGTTGAAAAGATATGAGGTAATAAAGAATATTACATACAAACATACTTACAAGATACGCGCGAAAAACACCCTCTTGCAGTCGGGTAAAAATGAATGATGATTAATTTTTATTGCAGATGTCCTACTGATTCGTAATTTTATGTTGTAATACCCGGTGTATTATGAAACGAGAACGATGTAATGTTAGCGACAGTTTAGTATGAAGAACGATATTTATCGCAAAATTTCAAAAATTCTTGGTACAGAGAGGGCAATGACCGTTTATGCAAGTTTATCTGGCACGGACTTTAAAATGTTTCTCTTTGGGCAGATGTCAGCCAGCGAGTGCTTACTTTCCTCTTTTTTTCTTCGACGTTTTATTGCTAAAAGTGGCCATTTTTAGCAATAAAACTCCATTAAACTTGTAAAACCAACTAAATGTGGCCACTTTTAGCAGTAGAACTCCATTAAACTAGAAAAAAAAACATCTAAAAGCGGTCACTTTTAGCAATAAAACTCCAAGATTAGAAATATTGTTAAAGCTCAGAGATGTGAATTATTTGAAATACATGTATTTAAAATACAAATACAAATTACAAAATACGTATTTGTATTTTGTATTTAAAATACTTTTTTTCAAAATGTATTTTGTATTTTATTTGAAATACTTTTTATGAGGTACTTAGTATTTTTAAAATACAAATTACTTTTTTCTGTGTATTGGTATATGTATTCTGTGGTATAGTATGTCATGTCAATGTCAAACAAAACAAAACAACTAATTACAGAGCTCGGTAATTTGTCATGACACTTCGTTTAATTTCTATCTATAACAATGGGTTCTAATGGGTGCATTTCAGCAGACTAATCGCTAAAGAGTTCTACACTAGGCAGACGTGGGCCACGTATGCCGATCTGCGTATAATATTAAGGATGATCTCTTTGAACAAATGCTAGTGTTAAAAATCGGTGAATTAATATGAAGTTATTTTATACCATATTTTATTTATTTGACCAATTTTAACACTAATATTTTTTGAAGCTACAAAGATCCCAAGTTAGAGTGTTTGTAAAAATTAGTCTGCCGTTTTTGGCCCAATTTAAAAAAAAGTATGGTACAGAAACGAAACTTGTTTCCAAGTATAAAGTCTGGCCAACGAGCAGGCTAGGCGCACTCCGCGCTTTAGGTACGAAGTTACAAGTAGCCGGCGGGTCCGTCCGGACGGACTAATTTCAGAGGGCTGCCGCGTGCCGGCTGGGACGCACGTTAGCAGTTCGATTTCTATACTCACTCGCGTACTACTGCATTTGCGTATTGTCGCGTCGTTCGTTCGCACATTTATTATATTTAACCAAAATGAAGGCATATTGCATCGCAATGGGCTGCCTTAATAGTAATAAAAAGGATGCGAACCTCACGTTTTTCACACTTTCGAAAGTTCCAAACCACATCGAAACGTAAGAAGTGCTTATCTAACTACTACCTAGTTAGTATTTAGTATCCGGTACTTACTTATCTTATTTGCTAAACAATCTTCACCCAACTATTTATTGAAATAATAAAATTTATAAATTAGGTAGGTACGTATCTACTTACTTTCGAAATAAAGTTAATTATTAATGACAATTCGATTTCGTAAGAAAGCAAATTGCCTCAAAGTCAGCATGTATAGTCTAAAGCGCTCCGGTAACGATCGATTGCGATTGTCAATTTTTCCATCAAACCCATTGTAAGAACGATTGACAATCGCTTCATTTGCTCGTGTAAACGATCAATTTTCACTTTAATGAGCGTCATTTGCTTAAAAATTGTCAATTGCAATTGATCGTTACCGGGGCCCTTAATGTGGCGTTGACTGTATCTAGACTAGGATTTTTGAAACGTGTTTAAGTACACATTTTATTTCACAAACACATAACTTGTAATAAAGTAAGTACCTATTATTTCATTATTACTTAAAAGAAGAAACCCTAAAGTCGTTAAAAGAGATAGTAGCTACGCGATAGAAAGAGAGGCAACTTCTAGGTGAATATAACTGTAGATAAGGGAGCGGTGTGCGACCTGAATTGCATCTTATTGTGTCTGGGATAGAGTCGCTATTTATTTAAATGACTTTGCGGAGTGGATCTTCTGTACTTGTACTATTATGTATTCTGTGCAACGAGTCGTGTCATCTCAAACCCGCGACAAATTTAAAATTTTCTTTCTCTAGATATTATTATCATTAGGGTTGACTTATAATATGGCACCAAAAAAATGTATGCCAGTGAAAAAAAGTTATAACCTCCTTCAAAAACCTAAAAATAAAAACAAAAATCGTTAAAAATAGCTCTAAAAACCATGAAATAATATTGTAATCACAAATACGCATATAAATTTTAATAAAAAAAGTCTATTGAAGTCGGTTGGGGCTCGATGGAGGAAAACTTTTTTTATTCTAAAATCCCCATCCGACTTCATAAGACGTTATTTTTTATTAAAATAGATATGCGTATTGGTGATTTTAATATTACTTCTTGCCTTTTAGAGCTATGTGAAGCTGTTTTTGTTTTTATTTTTAGGTTTTTGAAGGTATTTCTTTTTTAAAGAAGCTTTTTTATTTTTAACTTTTTTGTGGTAAGTGTCTAAGCATGTAATATTTTTAATTTTATATATTTTCAAAATGCCCATAACTCAATTTCTTAATTTACGCTGCTTGTTTTTAAAGAGTTGTTGTGGTTTTGTAGTCCAAGTCTATTCCAGAACGTCGCAGACCATAACTTGATTTGTTTTGGATTGTCACAAATCTACCAATATCACAATCACTATACATATCCTATTTGAGTTTGAAGAGTTCCCTTGAATATCTTCGAAGTCCAAGGTCCAATGTCAATTAAATTAAAAGGACACTTAAGGGTATCCCTTTTCCAACAAAAAATCGGTTCATAATAACCAAGTCGTCATGGTAGTTAACGCAAAATCATAGTATTTTTAGGATTATTTGAAAAGTACTGGAACGTTTAAAAAAATAATAAAAATTGGGACCATCTCGCAAGAAAACTCAATCAAAACCACCAAAATCGGTCTATAAATATCGAAGATACGCGCGAACAACTATAAAAAAAATACAATCGAATTGAGAACCTCCTCCTTTTTTGAAGTCTGTTGAAAAAAGACAACCCGAATGATATTGATAATATCTATATTTGGAAACAAGTTTCATTTCTGTATCATACTTTATTAAAAATCGGGCCACAGGTCAAGGGAACAGAGTGGAACAGTTGCATTGTCTAATTGCGTTGTTTTTTGGAAACTGTATTTTTTTCTTTACTTTAGAAGAAAGTTCATGAAATAATCTAGTGTCGGCCACGGTCATGCTCTTTGTTTTCTTATGTTATGTATTAGGCATGAGGGAGGCAGTTGTTTTCATAACAATATACCTAATTTTATCGACACAAACACCCACATGTTGGGGTCTATCCCCACTCCTGTTGGAATGGCCGCCATTTTAAGGGTCATAATTCAAACAAAAATAACTCTCAAAAAATGCAACGTAGAGCAATAAATTTTGAAGTCGTTTTGTAGATAATATCCCTGTGTATTTGAATAATGCAAATGTCCTAGTTTTTGAGAGATGTAATAAAAACTCAAAAAAAGTACACAAATTTCGTATAAAATTTTACTTCAGTAATTTTTTATGTCATATTTGAGTTGAAAGTTCACACATTATTTTTTTAAGTTGATAGGTGGTATTATTAGCTTTCGAACAATATTTTTGTTATAACTCTAGGACTTCTAAATCCGGAGAAATTTATATTTTTCCGCAAGGTCATCTAAAAAAAAGTAAAACTTAAAATGGCGGCCATTCCAACAGGAGTGGGGATAGACCCCAACATGTGGGTGTTTTTGTCAATAAAATTAGGTATATTTCACGCCTTTAAATTATCGTTAGTTCAAGACCAAAGGCACTGTATAAACATTTATAACGCTTTTTGAAACTTTGTGTTTTTTGTTTATTGCAAAAGATAAAGATAACGTCTTCTAATTAATTATTACGGACTGTGTAGTACCTAGTGTGGTAGTACACTTGTAACTGTTAATAAAAATAATAACAATGATAAAAAATAAAATACGAAAAAAGGTATTTTATTTGAAAAAAGTATTTTGAAAATACGTATTTTGTATTTTGTACTTAAATACTTTTTTTGAAAACTATTTTGTATTTTTATTTGAAATACAAAAAATAGCCAAGTATTTGTATTTTATATTTAAATACTTTTAATAAAGTATTTTGCACATCTCTGTTAAAGCTATAAAAAGTACCGCAAGCCTTCTTCGAAGTGCACTTTAAGAAAATTCACAATTTCGTTTTTATTTAAGTACTATGATTTTTTACCATTGGCCAAATCCTCTTAACCAAAAAAAAAATGAGGCACATTTAAAGTTATATTGCTGAGGCATACTTTTGCTTGAACCGGTTGCAAATTTAATAATAGTAATAGCCTCTTGCATCAGACATTCCTTGTTAATTGAGTATTTGGGCTTTGTTTATACAAATGTTGTTGGTCTGATTGCCAGTCGGCAAAGGCCACCTCCAACCTTTTCCACGCCCACCTGTTCTCCGCCACTCTGTTCCAACTAACTCCTGCTACTTTCCTTAAGGCTGGTTTACATTATCTTAGTCTTTAGTAGAGTGCTTTAGGAGAGTAGAAGTACATTACGTGGTGTGTTTGACGTTCTTTTAAAATCGACGAACATGCCAAGCAATGTATTTCTACTCGCTACTCGACTCGGTCGTCTACTTGACTAATGTAAACCAGGCCTTATGTCGTCGTCTCGCCTCTTTTGTGGTAATCTTATTTAATACCATTTTTATTCTTTGCTGCGAAAATTATTTATTTGTAAACATATTAATTGGCTTTGGTTAAAAAATAAAATGTATTTTTTTTATATTTTTTTACTACAGATTAGGCCAATTTAAGAAACTGATTTGAATATTTTAACATTTGGTCCCGTATTTATTTTTTTATAAATATATTTGTCGAGCGGATATGGTCAACCGGAATGACGTCATTAGTGGCATGAAAGTTTGAAGGAAAACCTTTGCCATCTACTTATAGAAAAAGAACGGCCAAGTGTCATTACCTGTCATAATGACTTTATGGTTGTTTGTAAACAAATAAGTTATAGTTAATATTTCTTCTATTTTATTCATTTAATCCAGTTGTGACGGTTCTAACCTACCTTCTTCATTTGCGGCAAAAATTTTTGAGTTGGTAAAATTATAATAAAATTGCTTACCAGTGGAAACTCAGCTGAAAAACTTTGTAAAAACTGACACGCCCAATCTACCCAAATTGCGAAATGAATTGTATGTAATGTGTCTATTTTGGATGTAGGCTACATGGATGAAATTGTAACGATTGCTTGTGGACTGATAAATTTGCAGGATAACATAATAAACATTGTGAAAATATGTGCATACTTTATTTCTATTTACAAACATTTAATAGTAGGGATGTGGAAAAAATTACGAGATAAGTTCATCGATATACTCTGATATATCGATAGATGTTTTTACAATAATTTTTCCAAATCAATTTTTTTGTAATTACCTATGGATTCTAATAGTCGACACTATTTTGTCACTGGAGCATTTTGATTTTTTGATTCCTACTTTTGAGTCTTAAAAATCATCGTAAAATTTGTAAAATCGAGCCAAAATTTCGCGTAGGGGTTTATTTTGCTATTTTTTATGTTTTACAATACCTCAAAATTAGAATCCATTACTTAGTCATCATCCCATTTCATCTAATTTTTTTCTGAGAAATATTACCTATATCGATATTTTTTCACTTCCACCTTACACCATCCCTAATGCCAAGTTCATTGTCAAAATTGTCTTTGCCCTTTTTTCTTTTTTTTTTATTATGGCTGGGGGATCTGTATGTGATGACGTCATATGAAGGTCATTTGAAGGTTAAAGCTTTTTATTGAATATTATAAATATCTTTAAATATATAGAATTATTTTTAAATTTAATTAGTAGACACTGTACCGAAAGCTTATTCCTCGAAATGGTTTTGAGATTTCCAGTCATGTTCAAAAAGTTATCAAAGCCAATTGCCATAGCAACGCGCTAATTTTTTAATTCAATGTCAAAGCCATAGATTTCCAGCTTGTCTTCAGCCTAGCTATAGATAAAAACCTTTGTACAATAATGTTCTGTGTTCTTATATTTTAATGTAGAATAGAATTTTAAAAAATAAATACCGACGGTATAAAAGCGCGGTCGGCAGCTCAGGTGGGTCAGTCTTTCCACGAGCTTGTCCGGATATATTTATTATAGCTGCCGTCATATTTCTACCCTACATTCTATAATTGTAAAAAAAAAATAATAATAAGTAAATAGCGCCTTCTTCGGGGCACGGTCCTCGACCTTCGACCTTCGGCACGAACCACTTCAATAAATCCCGGACGTGTCCTCGAACCACCTGGACGTCGTGCACCTTTCCGCCTGACCTGCAGAGGGAGCTCTCCCCTGGGCCCTTGCACTATCCGCGCCACCATCGACGTCGGTCTACACGGACACGCGCCCGTGCCCATCGGCGCGTCCCGCTGGTATTACGCTACGGCGCTACGTCGGGGGTCTGACTGCGTGCCACCCCTGCGCCGTCACGCTGAACCACGTCCGTACTGAACCACGTGCCCTCCTGTGCTCCGCCGGGACTCCATATCTGCCTGCCTGCTTCGTGCCTGCTTCGTGCCTGCTTCCTGTTACCCCTGCTACCTGGATCCACGTCTCTGCGTGTCTCCGCGGACCGCCTGTCCTGTTCCCGTCTACGTCCCACCCTAGTCATACTTTGTTAGTCCTACCTAGTTTTTAACCGCCTTAGTTGTTATCCGAATCCGAAAAAAAGCAGCCCTTGACGAGTTTCTTGCTGGTTCTTCTCGTTACAAGGTCTCCCGCTTAGGGTTTGCGAACCGATGGCGTAGCTTCTATGACATTCACAAGTGCTTGTAACAGCCTAGACTGAATAAAATATTTTGAATTTTGAATTTTGAATTTTTAATTTCTGTGCTAGGACGTGTCATTATAAAATAAACTCCTGAACTTCAACTTTATTTTTTTATTTAGCTTTCTTCCAAATTTTGCTCCGTTACCTTCCGTAACGCGACAAACGATGTCTCAATATAGCACACTTTTTAAAAAATTATCAAATTTCTAAAAAAGTTAATATTGGTTCCACTATCGGCAGGCTAGGCGCACTCCGCGCTTTAGGTACGAAGCTACAAGTAGCCAGCGGGTCCGTCCGGACGGACTAATTTCAGAGGGCTGCCGCGTGCCGGCTGGGACGCACGTTAGCAATTCGATTTCGATACTCACTCACGCACCGCATTCGCGTATTGTCGCGTCGTTCGTTCGTACATTTATGATATTTAACCAAAATGAAGGCATATTGCATCGCAATGGGCTGCCTTAATAGTAATAAAAAGGATCCGAACCTCACGTTTTTCACACTTCCAAAAGTTCCAAACGACATCGTGCTTATCTACTACCTAGTTAGTATTTAGTATTCATTTATTCTTAGATACCTACTTACGTCCTATTTATGTAAGTAGTTATCTACTTTCGAAATAAACTTAATTATTAATGACAATTTGATTTTGTAAGAAAGCAAATTATGTATCGTTTGATGTGGCGTTGACTGTATCTAGCCTAGGGTTTTTTAAAACGTATTTATTCCACAAACACATAACTTGTAATAAAGTATTGTAAGCTATTATTACATTATTATTTAAAAGAAGAAACCCTGAAGTCGTTAGAAGCGATAAGAGCTACGCGATAGAAAGAGAGGTAACTTCTAGGTGAATATAACTGTAGCGAAGGGAGCGGTGTGCGACCTGAATTGCACTTTATTGTGTCTAGGATAGAGTCGCTATTTATTTAAGCGACTTGGAGGAGTGGATCTTCTGTACTTGTACTATTATGTATTCTGTGCTATCGGTCAAGAGATGGCGCTGACCTAAAACTGCAATACTAATTTTATTATTCTACTCTGCAGTGTGGTTTAATGGTGCAATTATGATGGTACGGAACCCTCGGTGCGCGAGTCCGACTCGCTCTTGACCGGTTTTTTTAATAAGGCCATAATTCTTACCGTGTTTGTCCCCAGGGTTATGCTACGTTTTTTAATAAGGCCATAATTCTTACCGTGCTTGTCCCCAGGGTTATGCTACGCCGAGTTCGGCGCCCGAGTGCCCAAAGCTGGCTCCGCCTACGTGTACAGCTACGTGTGCGTCGGCGAGTTCATCGCGTTCATCATCGGATGGAATCTCATACTAGAGTATATTATAGGTCAGTCTATTATCTACTAGCTTATGCCCGCGTGGATGTCCGAGAAATTTTTTTTTTTTAATTTTATCGAAATCCGATCAGCCGTTTTTAATTGATAAGGCATTTCCCCACCAAGCGCGCTGCCCCCCTTATCCTCTCCCCTCATTCACCCTCTCCCCTCTCCCTCTCCTCCTCCCTCTCATTCGCCTCCTCCTTTCTCTTCTCACCCTCGACTCCCTTCCCCTCTCCCTCGACTATGAGATACGATTATGAGAAATTAAGTAGCAAAAACCATTGTACCATACCTAAATCATATCGCGTTTCGGTTATGGTAGGGTAATGTAATAAACTACAAAGTAAATAAAAATATGTCGAATTCGGTCCTAACGACTCTGCGCTATTTAAAAAAGAAATGAAAGAAATCATTTAAATCAAAACAACAAATTATTACGGAATACATAAGAAAACTCGGCCTTATTGCGAGAGGTCGAGAGTTCGAGTTTCATTGCACGCATTTCTCCAATCATATATTTAGAGTTTCGTACCCAAAGGGTAAAAACGGGACCCTATTACTAAGGCGTGAAATACACAGAAGAGATGCGGCGGAGATAAGGCGCAGATACGGCGGCGATGCCGGCGATACGTGTATTTGATTGGCCGAAAGCATCCGAAAGTCTCACATCTGCACCGTATCGCCGCCGTATCCGCGCCGCGTCGCTTCTGTGTATTTCACGCCTAAGACTCCACTGCCCGTCTGTCATTGACAGACGGTTCATGAGTGAACCGTGCGTGATAGCTAGACAGTTGAAATTTTCGCAGATGATGTATTTCTGTTGCCGCTATAACAACAAATACTAAAAACAGAATTTGTACGGAACCCTCGGAAGGCGAGTCCAACCCGTTTGTTGTCCGGTTTTTAAACACTCACATAGTTATGTTAATATGTTCTATCAATCACATTGAATTACCTTGAGCTTATCAATATAGTAAAATCAAGGCCGTAAAAGGGAGATAGTGATTGAAATCAGGTTATCTATCAGTAAAGTATTTGATTTTTAAGATGTTTGATAACAAGATGATTAATATAATGAAAATATTAGAAAAAATCGGCTCACCCGTAGCAACTCAGACGGGACTCGAACCCGCACCCTTAGGAGTCGAGTCGAGTTCGAGTCCCGTCTGAGTTGCTACGGGTGAGCCGATTTTTTTTTAATATTTTCATTATATTAATCATCTTAATATAAAAATAGCATTGTGAATGCAAAAAATCTAAAAAGTTAAAATGTTTGATAACAGTTCTTTTGCCTTTTATAGTTGAACAACGTTTCTTTGCTATGTTATATGACTGTACCTATCTTCCTAAATAAACTATTGAGCACGCATGGCGCTGATGTATTGTAATGTGACGTTGCGATGCAATAGAGCTGTCTGATTCGAAATTTTAAAGTTATGTGTCCTTACAAGTTACTCGTGAAAGAGAGATGCCAGTGTGTTTTTAATATGCCGATAACTATTTCCATGATATAAAAAAAAACAGTCAAATACCATACCCAATTTATAAGGACCATAGACCAGAGTACAAGGGCAGAAAGAATATAAGTTTCATTCCAGGCGCCGCGTCGGTGGTGAAAGCTCTCAGTGAATACCTGGACTCTCTCCTGGACAAGGCGATGTCGACGCACCTGCAGGCGGTAATGCCGCTCGACACGCCGCACCTCGCGCGGTACCCGGATCTGTTCGCCTTCGCCGTCATTATGGTGTTCTCTGGTAAGACAGTTCTCTCTGCATTGGTACCGAATACTTGGACTCTCCTGGACAAGGAGATCGACGCACCTGCAGGCGGTAATGCCGCTCGACACGCCGCACCTCGCGCGGTACCCGGATCTGTTCGCCTTCGCCGTCATTATGGTGTTCTCTGGTAAGACAGTTCTCTCTGCATTGGTACCGAATACTTGTGCAAGGAGGCGACCAGGAGACGTGAAATAAAAGTAAATGACTGCGATCAATGACTGTTTATTGGTGCGCTGTATGCGCTTATATATTATGAGGAGAGATGAGTGTGTGTAAGTACATATTAATTAGTACACACACTACACCTCCCCCCTAAAAGAAAAAAAATACAAGTAGATTAATATTTTTTTTACAATTAAGTACTTACTAAACAATACAAAAAAATAAAAACATATCTCATATTATAATAAACTGCTTGTACCTAACACTTTAACACCAACAATTTGCAAAAAAAAAAAAAACAATTACTTAAGAAACGATTTCCCAATTTATATTTTTGCACTAAAGAAAATTGTTTGGTCTTTACAAACAAAATAAAAGTTAAGTTGTTTTTCTATTATGTATGCCAAAGTATAAATAACAGTATAAAATCCAATCCACTCTCTAATATCCAAATTCCAAACCAGTTCACTAGTTTATTAAAACATAAAGTGCTATTTCACCATTTAAATAATAAAAGAACACAAAAAAGAATATAAAATTAATGTAAATTTTAATAGAATTTAAAATTTGATCGTTATTTATTAAAACAAATCCAAAACATTTTGTAAAAGAAACAGAAAATTCTAGACGAAACCTAAATGGTGTAACTCTAAAATTGAATCATTAGGTATATAGTAAATAACTTAATTTAAATAAAATATCTATGCCAGAATGAAATACAATTTAAAAAATCTAACTAGGTGTATACTAATTGTTAGTTATGTAGGGTGATAATATTTTTTTAACGCTTTTGAACATCTAAAATGTAATTTACGTAATCTTTTCGTATACAATCTTTAAAAACATAGCAAATTGTTATCAATTTTATAACAATTATTTCAAACTCAATACATTTGCATATATATATTATTTTTAAAAACATTTGCAGCTGACTAAATATTTCAAATTCAGTGAAACTACTAATGTCTCTGTTGGTGACAACCAAGTGCTAATCTTACATTCCTAACATAGTTACCTGATTTAAACATTCATATTCTAATTTCACATTAATTTAAAACAAAACTACTTGTTTGTTACACATACATAAGTATTCTTTTGATTTATACTTGTACTAGCTTCCGCCCGCGACTTCGTCCGCGTGGATATTAGAGAAAATCTTAAGGGAACCTTCAACCAGGATCCCACCAGCCGTTTTTATGTGATTAGGCGGATCCCCACCAAGCGCGCTGCCTCGCAAGGCAAGACTCGCAAGACGTTTGCCAAGACGCAAAACGCAAGGCGTTTGTCACACGAGGCTCGCTCGCTTGGTCGACCCACCTAATCGCGTAAAAGCGACTGGTCGTTCCCGTTCCCGTTTCGTTCCAGTTCCCGTCCCGTCCGGCTCCCGTTCCCGTCCTGCCCCACTGCTGTTGCCGTTCCCGTTCCCACCCCGTCCCGTTCCCGTTCCCGTTCTCTTCCGCCCCGTCCAGTTCCCGTTACCGTTCCCTTTCTCCCCGTTCACTGGGGCTGAATCATGCATGTCCTCCGAGTTGGACTTCAAAATGAATGTCATTTTCGCAATCACCATCCCATAAAACCTCAAGAAAGACATCCATATATAGATTTTTATGATTACTTACCCCATTTACCACCTAATTGGTTGATTTTCAAAATCACAAAATATAATGTTTGCCTTTTTATTTTTAGACGTGCTCCTACGAAGTTTAAAGTTATAATGTCTATTTTATATTCTTTTTCCATACAAAATTTGAACCTCATTTTCACCCTTTTAAGGGTTAAATCATGTACATCGTGTTGGACTTTAAAATAATGTGTCCCGTCCCATTCCGTTTCGTTCCCGTTCCCACTCTCATTCCATTCTCGTCCCATTCCATCACGTTCCATTCCCGTTCTCGCTCTCTTTCTCGCTCCCGTTCCCGTCCCGTCCCGTCCCGTCGCGTCCGGTCCCGTCCCGTCCCGTCCCGTCCCGTCCCGTCCCGTCCCGTCCCGTCCCGTCTCACACATCCCATCCCGTTCCGTTCCCGCTCTCGTTCCCGTTCCATCCGGTTCCCGTTCCGTCCTGCTCCCGTTCCCGTTCCCGCCCCGTCCCGTTCCCGTTCTCTTCGGCCCCGTCCAGTTCCCGTTCCCGTTCCCTTTCTCCCTGTCCCCTGGGGCTGAATCATGCATGTCCACCGAGTTAGACTTCAAAATGAATGTCATTTTCGCAATCACCATCCCATAAAACCTCAAGAACGACATCCATATAATAATATAGATCTTTATGATTATTTACCCCATTTACCACCTAAGGGGTTAATTTTCAAAATCACAAAATATATGTTTGCCTTTTTATTTTTAGACGTGCTCCTACGAAGTTTAAAGTTATAATGTCTATTTTATATTCTTTTTCCATACAAAATTTGAACCCCATTTTCACCCATTTAGGGGTTAAATCATGTACATCGTGTTGGACTTTAAAATAAATGTCATTTTTGCAATCACCATCCCATAAAACCTCAAGAACGACATCCATATCGATTTTTATGTTTACTTACCCCATTTACCCCCTAAGGGGTTAATTTCCAAAACCACAAAATATGTGTTTGACTTTTTATTTTAGACGTGCTCCTACGAAGTTTAAAGTTGTAATGTCTATTTTATATTCTTCTTCCATACAAAATTTGAACCCCATTTTCACTCTTTTAAGGGTTACATCATGTACATCGTGTTGGACTTTAAAATAAATGTCATTTTCGCAATCACCATCCCATAAAACCTCAAGAACGATATCCATATCGATTTTTATGGTTACTTACCCCATTTACCCTCTAAGGGGTTGATTTTCAAAATCACAAAATATGTTTTTGCCTTTTTATTTTTAGACGTGCTCCTACGAAGTTTAAAGTTGTAATGTCTATTTTTTTATTCTTTTTCCTTACAAAATTTGAACCCCATTTTCACCCCTTGAGGGGGTTAAATCATGTCCATCGTGTTGGACTTCAAAATAAATGTCATTTTCGTAATCGTCATACTCATACCAGAAAACCCCAATAACGACATCCATATCTATTTTTAGGTTTATTTACCCATTTCACCCCTATTTCATCGCTATAGGGGTGGAAGTACTAACAATAACAATATACGTTGCGTTAGATTTTCTTCTATAAGCCTATAATTATAAATTAAGTGTTTTTTATTTAGAAAATGAAGGATTTTCTTCTATGCACAACTTCATACCCCTTTTCACCCCTTCGGGGGTAGAATTTTGAAAAACGCTGAGACCCGTATTTATTAATTTTCAATTGTCAGCCTAAACACAAAATTTGAAGATCCTAGCTCCAAAACTGAGGGACTTTCATACAAACTTTCATCCCTTATTTCACCCCCTTAGGGATGGAATTTGCCAAAATCCTTCTTTAGTGGATGTCTACACTGTATGAGGTATCTGTGTGCAAAATTTCAAGTCTCTAGGTCCAGCGGTTTGGGCTGTGCGTTGATAGATCAGTCAGTCAGTCAGTCAGTCAGTCAGTCAGTCAGTCATTCAGTTTACGATTTTATATATTAAGATAGATTGCACAGACTCATATTTGGTACAAATAAACTTTTTTCCCAAAAAAAATCCTTCCTTTTTAGGGTTCCGTAGCCAAAATGGCAAAAAACGGAACCCTTATAGATTCGTCATGTCTGTCTGTCTGTCTGTCTGTCTGTCTGTCTGTCTGTCTGTCCGTCCGTATGTCACAGCCACTTTATTCCAAAAGTATTAAGACTACATAGTTGAAACTTGGTAAGTAGGTGTATTCTGTGAACCGCTTTACGATTTTTACACAAAAATAAATAAAATAAAAGATTAAGGGATAAAAGACCATTTATTACGAGTACTGTGATGGTCCCTGCGGCTGCATGTCGCTTGTCTGCTGCTAATGACCAATCTGTATGTGATACTTACTGTATCTGTTTTGATCGTCTAGTGATTTATATGATTATAATATCCCAAAATATAACTCAGCTTAAACCAAGTGTACCTTTTAACAATCTCGTCTGAGAATGTTAATGTTGTATGCCTTTAGATAATAAGCTTGAGGTGTAATAATAATTTTTCGATTAATAAAAAATTACAATGATTTTAATACACGTTTGGATTCAATCTTGATATGTGGGAACCCCTCTATGTGATCCCTGAATTCCCTAATCTAGTTTTGACATCATCGTTAGACGTGTGTCAATTTATCGCTGTCTTATTAACCCTTTTTTTATTATTAATTTTATGGGAGAGAATAATTTTCTCTCCTTCTTTATAATCGATGTCCATCCTAGGGTCAGATCAGCTTATAGCGCTTTCAATATATATCCTATGCTAATTCTACGTTGGACACAAGAAGGAATGTTACCTCATATAACCTCAAGTTAAATCCAAACAGCGTGTTTCTGATTTAAAATAAAATCAAATGAATATTAACTATTATTTAATGAATCACTACCTCTAGCTTAATTCTTTTACAAGGACAAAGATTTATGACAACGTCATAATTATTCGTATTGAATGGATGGCATTTCATCTAGATTGTGCTCTAAATGAGAATCTTATCAAAGCTGAATTTGGTATCAATTAACAGGGCTATCAATTTAAAACCAATAAAATTCTAAGTTCTGTTCGAAAGAACTGTGATAGCTTTTACTCTATCTATAAACATGTACCAAGTATTTTTCAAGTGTCATGACACTGTAAATCAAATTCAAAGTAAGAAAATCTAATTTTGTCCATTACCCAACAGACAAAATAAAGTATCAATCATCGAAGACGACACTAGTATATTAATTTAATGATATCTACAAAAGGTATTAAACTCTATCTCTGGAAAATAGTTATTGCAAATAATTCTTCAGTGAAAAAGGGGTGCCTATAAATGGGAAAATAAATATGAATACAGAATAATTGTTAGAGTCATTTATTATTTGCAATGTTTGTTTTGGTATTTGTTTGATTATTTGTTTTGTTCAAGAAAATTACTTTAATTGGTTTTGATTTAGTGATTTGACTGTTAAGTTATTATAATTATTTAATAAAAAGGTTTAATTTAGAGGTTTTGATTATTTTTGAAATTATCTGATTATTATGAATCATTAATAGTATCTATTATATAAATAAGTCTTTAATTTGAAATTGTTTGATTATTTGATCAATTTAAAAATAATGCTTTGATTATTAGAACAACTTATAAAATGGCTCTAATAAAAACTTTTATCGAAACTGAATTTGTTTAATTCCCACGCTAGTAGGTAATTAAACCTTCGCACTGCTCACTACAGCTTTTGAATCGAGGAAAGCGCGCGAAGTCACAAAAAACCTCGTTTCGGCTGATAAAACTACTAATTTAAACAATAAACATGAGTACAAAGAGTGAAATATAACCTAGCGTATCTATTTTAGACCTTTAGCTATGTGAGATCGATGCACATCAATTAATTAATTTATAAATGAGAAGTCTAAAATAGATATGTGTTTTATACATAATTCTTATTTCTATTTACTTAACTTATCCTTCTGCAGTAAGGAGCTCCTTGTAATTCAACAATGACACTTTAGTTACTTTATTAATATGGATCCAAACTATTTGCAATTTATAATTCGAAGGGACGCTTTATTTCTCACAACAATTTATATAATCAATCCAAAAAGACGTCTGCACTCCACACTCGTCCTTCGCTAATCCTCCACCTTTTCAAAAATCTCTATACAATTGTTAACAACAATAGAATTACAACTACTTAATTCTAATACGCTCTTCCTGTTATGAAGATAGAGTCCAATTTGGTTTATCACAACTCCTGCGCACTTTTCACAAAACCACACCCTAAATGCTATGACGCGCTGTTTGATTGGCTTGTCCTTGATTTTGGTTTCAGTTTCCACCCAATAGATAGCGTTACTTGTCCAAAATATGCCTCGAATTGTTTCCAACATTCAATTTAGAATGTCTTCAGTCATCATCTGATTAAACCTGAAAACTAAAAGGTATTTGCGTAGAAACTGCATTTTTAGGTTTTGAAAATAACTAAGAGAGACATAGTATTATGTCTCCTTAGTCCTTATCCATCAGAACTTAAGGTCCAAGTTTGTTTGAGAAAACGAAGTTCAGTTATCACATTGCATTTCCGCGTAAATATTCCTTTTTTATATACGTTTTGGGTCGACGACGTCCCAAACGTGGCACTTATCTTCCATTTTAAAGATGTGGATTATTTTTTTTTTTTACGATATTTACGATCTAAAATGTCATACTCGTAGCAATTTATTGTCCCTTTTCAAGTGTCAAAAAAAAAAGGAGATTTGAGTAACATTACTTTGGCAACGAATTTCTAAGACGTTTTTTTTTAATGGTAGCCACATGTTGAAATATTTGGCGATGTTTTCAGTACTATTGATTTTTTTTCTTGTCGTGTATGGCCTATGGTCCATTACACACCCCCCCCAGATTCTGTTACGTTATTGAAAATTTTAGTAACATAATCTTCACTTGAAGTCTTGGTTTTATTTCAACCAAATCTCTATAAGAAGCGAACAGACAAAAAAAAATCTACTGTAAATTCGCCTTCACAACTGTTCTGACGGCTACAATATAATGGCTTTCTTTTATGCAATGCGCCTTAAGGTTCCAACACAAAAAAAATCCGAGAACCCTCGCCTCTATTTTTTTCTCCTTTTCGGACATCTGTCTGAAAAACCTTTTGTAGGTACTTATTTTATTGCTTCCTAGTAGGTATTCAAAGTAATACCTATAAAATTGTTTAGCATTACCTACTACACTACTGCTTTCATAATATTAGGCCTGCGCATAATAATGTATAAACATTGCCATAAAATTTAACTTTGAATTTAATTAAGTACTATGTATGCTTTATTTGTTTTATCAATTCCATTACAATGCAATAAGATGTAAAATCTCGTAACTCAACACGTTATTATATTTATTGCTTTGAATTATTTAAATGTTTTAATTTGACGTAGTGTTTTATTTTAATTGTTTTTGTTGGTTTTTTCTTTACTATTTATACCAAACTTCGAAAACCTCAATCGTTCTTATAAACTTTTCCTCAGACCTTCTAGTACTTAATTTCGTCACATTTATCATCCGTTGATTCTGTTACGTTTTATCTAAACGATAGTTCATATGTCAGTCATACGCTCAAAACTAACCTTTGAAAAAAACCTAAAATTACATTTCATTTCAATCAATGAAATTTAAACCATTTAATTGTCATTGTTTTATTAACAATAATTCTCTTATCACTTCCTAAAGAAACATCTTTCTACCACTGTAAATATTATTCAACTTATTATTTATTTACAAACAATAATGTCTATTGTTTAGTTAATTCTTGAATTATCAAAATGTTATATTAATATGCAACTTAGTTTGATGTTTTTACCGAATTTACTTTTGGTTAGATTATAATTGATTGATATAATTATAACTTTAACCCTTTTAAACCAGATAGGTACTACTATATTTTATGGACAGAAAATATCTTCATTAAAACCGAAGTCTTATAAGACTAAACATATTGTATAGTAAATAATTGGAATCACTCTATGTTTACAACGATTTAACCCTGCAAGCTTTATACAATGCCCTTTGTTCAATGTAAGCTTTCATTGTACAGGTACTCTCACCGAATTAGAATAAACTTATAATAATGTTTATATTTTTATATACTATAATGTAAACACCTCATCATGTCACCACATCTCTTTCTCAAAACCGGGGTTCGAACCCGCGACCATTTATAAATGTTTTTCACTAAACTATTGAGTCACTACGCAATCTCGTGTTTCTCCTTTTGTTAATATCACCATACCTAGAAGAGATCGCTTTTAGCGTTAAGTTCAAACTGTTTTACCACTCGACTAAGTTTTATTATAATATCTTAATTTTCTATCTAGTAAAATAAATCTTAAAGATTAAAATGTCCTTAAATCTTTTAAAGATAGCTGATGGTCACATCTACTTGATATGCTCTAAGCAACTTCTTTCCAATTCAACTTTACGAGTTTCCATTGTTTAACCTTACTATTTATTAACTACTTCTTTCACGTATGTAATAATCCACCTGATTCGAACAGGGCAGGGGTATGCACCCAAATTCATCTTAATTTCGATTTGTAATTTAAATACTAATTTGCACTTAAATTATAATCAGACAAGACAGACAAAAAACTAAACTTATCTCCACTCCATATACTTATACGTACAATACTTAAATTGCGACCTTATGTTTTCCTTCTTTCTGTACTTAATAATTTTGCAATAAACAAATCAATCAGATTTGATTTTTGATCTCGTTCCCATTCTTTTACAACTGGTTATTAATTTATCCAATGACGATTAACCCCATAATTTGAAATTGCAAAATCTATTTTCACTCCGTAGCTAGATATCTTAAATGACTAAACTTAGATTACTTTTATCTATTATTTGATCAATATACTTGATTCGAAGAAGTAATGTTGTGCTTTGGCCTAGTGTATAATATAGCTTAAAATACTAAATTATTGATTCAATTTCTCAATCGGCAGTCAAAATATTATGTGAATTCTGAATCTAACAGAATCTTTCATTTCCAATTCAAAATGAATATGAAATAACCATGTCTATTTTTAAATTACTAAATTTAGGTATTATAGAAATACTCTAAGTATAACTTTCCATTTCATAGCAATGCAATACCTCCATGAGGTTTTCTTAACAATTCACTTTTACTAATTGAATAGCACATAACCAAATACCAAATATCGGCACGTTTTGTTCTTTCTTAGAAAGTTACATTCCAGATTGTTTTATAACTTTAAAATCTCTTACCTACAGTTTGAATTGTATATCTATTGTATTGACTCTATTGTTGTAAAGTCCTTTCCGTTTAAGTTTACTTAAATAAAGAATTTTTAAAACAACCAGATGGCCTTTTGTTGATAATGGCCAGTCTGTGGGTCAGCTCTAGCGTTAACTATTTATTGTTCCTCAGAAAACAGACAGCTGCACCGACAGCGTGGTAAGTTATTGCCTGAGAATTTTTTTTTTGTTCGTTTCAACCTTTTGATAACAAAAAAAAATATTTGACCTGCGTCATCCTATACCTTAAAGTCAATTCCTTGTAGATATTTTTCGAATTTCATATATCCTATTCCTAACTCAAATTTAGATTTCATGTAAGTACACATTGATAAATTCATACACCTGTATAAATAATTTTACTCGTTTCTCGTCCATAATAATAGTACTAAAATGACGTGTATCCGTCCTTAAATAAACCATTTGCTTCGAACAAATCGGTATTATGTAATAAAATTAATTCAAGCTATTTTAATTAGATCGACTTAGTTTTTCTCATCTAATAATATTGTAATTCAATTAACTAAACTGAATTCAAATGTATTCATTATTCATCTTGCCTCGATTCGAACGAAGCCGAAATTCATTTCCTAAATAAAATAAAAATTGATAATATCCATTGTTGACGGTATAACTGTTGCTTACAATATATGAACCTTCTCAACTACTAATCTTACCTTAGTTTAAAAACTACACTAAGTAATATACTTCGATTTTAATAAAGATAAACATCTGGTCAATAACTCATACGAATATCAAAAATAAAGCATAAGCTTTACAATTTTATTTTATTCCAATGATATATGATTTAAATATAATTTGAATTTTGATCGTATTTAAATTTTGTATTTCTGTTTATAACATTACGTTTCAACTTATGAAAATGTTGTTTTTATAAATGTCGTCTGTTCCGTACGTCTTCGTATCGTTTAAAACTTCCTAAATGACTAATTAACCGCACAACTATCTGCCTAATTTAGTAATACTCTAATAAACTAACAGACCTATTATCCTAAAATTGTACGCAAATCTAACGCTTCGATTTACTTTAAACTTTCCCGCTAATATATCAATCCGTTGTTATTGAATAACATCCGTCTTCGTCGTATACCTACGCCTACCTACCTATCTATACCTACCTAAAATCTTTCGCGCCTAACTAAAATCCTATAAAATCGAACTATTTACAATGCCGCTGCCTTTTCTCCGCGTCGCGTCAAAACATTCGAACCGTAATAAGTTTTTTTCTAACGCTTTGCCTACAACTGTAATAAAATAATTTCTAAAACGTTATTGTGTTGGACTAACAAAGAATACTGTTTTAAGGTACCGAACGAAACACAATGCAACAATGATAACTTGAACTTCGCTGCCTGTAAAAGTACAAAATAAAAATATTTCCATGCACAAAAGACAAAACTAGAATGAATTTCAAACAAATTGCAGGGTGAAATTAGTCGGCAGTTATAATATGATAATTATGGGTCTTTATCACAAATAGAAAGTTAGTAATTTCTCCTCTCCCAAAGGCTTAGAATAAACATATTCTTATTTAATTGTTAAGATATTTAGAATTATAGAATTAGTATTCAAAATTTCAGTCTGCAATGTTTGATAAAATTTAAATATAAATATGCTGAAATATAATATTGGGATATGATATAAAGTTTCTACGTTGTGTAATTATTTTAAGGTTCGATTCCTAGTTGCGTTTGCTTTACGTGAACACAAAATCTAAGAATCTTGGTCACCGAGCACCATGTGTGATGGTCCCTGCGGCTGCATGTCGCTTGTCTGCTGCTAATGACCAATCTGTATGTGATACTTACTGTATCTGTTTTGATCGTCTAGTGATTTATATGATTATAATATCCCAAAATATAACTCAGCTTAAACCAAGTGTACCTTTTAACAATCTCGTCTGAGAATGTTAATGTTGTATGCCTTTAGATAATAAGCTTGAGGTGTAATAATAATTTTTCGATTAATAAAAAATTACAATGATTTTAATACACGTTTGGATTCAATCTTGATATGTGGGAACCCCTCTATGTGATCCCTGAATTCCCTAATCTAGTTTTGACATCATCGTTAGACGTGTGTCAATTTATCGCTGTCTTATTAACCCTTTTTTTATTATTAATTTTATGGGAGAGAATAATTTTCTCTCCTTCTTTATAATCGATGGCCATCCTAGGGTCAGATCAGCTTATAGCGCTTTCAATATATATCCTATGCTAATTCTACGTTGGACACAAGAAGGAATGTTACCTCATATAACCTCAAGTTAAATCCAAACAGCGTGTTTCTGATTTAAAATAAAATCAAATGAATATTAACTATTATTTAATGAATCACTACCTCTAGCTTAATTCTTTTACAAGGACAAAGATTTATGACAACGTCATAATTATTCGTATTGAATGGATGGCATTTCATCTAGATTGTGCTCTAAATGAGAATCTTATCAAAGCTGAATTTGGTATCAATTAACAGGGCTATCAATTTAAAACCAATAAAATTCTAAGTTCTGTTCGAAAGAACTGTGATAGCTTTTACTCTATCTATAAACATGTACCAAGTATTTTTCAAGTGTCATGACACTGTAAATCAAATTCAAAGTAAGAAAATCTAATTTTGTCCATTACCCAACAGACAAAATAAAGTATCAATCATCGAAGACGACACTAGTATATTAATTTAATGATATCTACAAAAGGTATTAAACTCTATCTCTGGAAAATAGTTATTGCAAATAATTCTTCAGTGAAAAAGGGGTGCCTATAAATGGGAAAATAAATATGAATACAGAATAATTGTTAGAGTCATTTATTATTTGCAATGTTTGTTTTGGTATTTGTTTGATTATTTGTTTTGTTCAAGAAAATTACTTTAATTGGTTTTGATTTAGTGATTTGACTGTTAAGTTATTATAATTATTTAATAAAAAGGTTTAATTTAGAGGTTTTGATTATTTTTGAAATTATCTGATTATTATGAATCATTAATAGTATCTATTATATAAATAAGTCTTTAATTTGAAATTGTTTGATTATTTGATCAATTTAAAAATAATGCTTTGATTATTAGAACAACTTATAAAATGGCTCTAATAAAAACTTTTATCGAAACTGAATTTGTTTAATTCCCACGCTAGTAGGTAATTAAACCTTCGCACTGCTCACTACAGCTTTTGAATCGAGGAAAGCGCGCGAAGTCACAAAAAACCTCGTTTCGGCTGATAAAACTACTAATTTAAACAATAAACATGAGTACAAAGAGTGAAATATAACCTAGCGTATCTATTTTAGACCTTTAGCTATGTGAGATCGATGCACATCAATTAATTAATTTATTTACTTAACACAATTTATAAATGAGAAGTCTAAAATAGATATGTGTTTTATACATAATTCTTATTTCTATTTACTTAACTTATCCTTCTGCAGTAAGGAGCTCCTTGTAATTCAACAATGACACTTTAGTTACTTTATTAATATGGATCCAAACTATTTGCAATTTATAATTCGAAGGGACGCTTTATTTCTCACAACAATTTATATAATCAATCCAAAAAGACGTCTGCACTCCACACTCGTCCTTCGCTAATCCTCCACCTTTTCAAAAATCTCTATACAATTGTTAACAACAATAGAATTACAACTACTTAATTCTAATACGCTCTTCCTGTTATGAAGATAGAGTCCAATTTGGTTTATCACAACTCCTGCGCACTTTTCACAAAACCACACCCTAAATGCTATGACGCGCTGTTTGATTGGCTTGTCCTTGATTTTGGTTTCAGTTTCCACCCAATAGATAGCGTTACTTGTCCAAAATATGCCTCGAATTGTTTCCAACATTCAATTTAGAATGTCTTCAGTCATCATCTGATTAAACCTGAAAACTAAAAGGTATTTGCGTAGAAACTGCATTTTTAGGTTTTGAAAATAACTAAGAGAGACATAGTATTATGTCTCCTTAGTCCTTATCCATCAGAACTTAAGGTCCAAGTTTGTTTGAGCAAACGAAGTTCAGTTATCACATTGCATTTCCGCGTAAATATTCCTTTTTTATATACGTTTTGGGTCGACGACGTCCCAAACGTGGCACTTATCTTCCATTTTAAAGATGTGGATTTTTTTTTTTTTTTACGATATTTACGATCTAAAATGTCATACTCGTAGCAATTTATTGTCCCTTTTCAAGTGTCAAAAAAAAAGGAGATTTGAGTAACATTACTTTGGCAACGAATTTCTAAGACGTTTTTTTTTAATGGTAGCCACATGTTGAAATATTTGGCGATGTTTTCAGTACTATTGATTTTTTTTCTTGTCGTGTATGGCCTATGGTCCATTACACACCCCCCCCAGATTCTGTTACGTTATTGAAAATTTTAGTAACATAATCTTCACTTGAAGTCTTGGTTTTATTTCAACCAAATCTCTATAAGAAGCGAACAGACAAAAAAAAATCTACTGTAAATTCGCCTTCACAACTGTTCTGACGGCTACAATATAATGGCTTTCTTTTATGCAATGCGCCTTAAGGTTCCAACACAAAAAAAATCCGAGAACCCTCGCCTCTATTTTTTTCTCCTTTTCGGACATCTGTCTGAAAAACCTTTTGTAGGTACTTATTTTATTGCTTCCTAGTAGGTATTCAAAGTAATACCTATAAAATTGTTTAGCATTACCTACTACACTACTGCTTTCATAATATTAGGCCTGCGCATAATAATGTATAAACATTGCCATAAAATTTAACTTTGAATTTAATTAAGTACTATGTATGCTTTATTTGTTTTATCAATTCCATTACAATGCAATAAGATGTAAAATCTCGTAACTCAACACGTTATTATATTTATTGCTTTGAATTATTTAAATGTTTTAATTTGACGTAGTGTTTTATTTTAATTGTTTTTGTTGGTTTTTTCTTTACTATTTATACCAAACTTCGAAAACCTCAATCGTTCTTATAAACTTTTCCTCAGACCTTCTAGTACTTAATTTCGTCACATTTATCATCCGTTGATTCTGTTACGTTTTATCTAAACGATAGTTCATATGTCAGTCATACGCTCAAAACTAACCTTTGAAAAAAACCTAAAATTACATTTCATTTCAATCAATGAAATTTAAACCATTTAATTGTCATTGTTTTATTAACAATAATTCTCTTATCACTTCCTAAAGAAACATCTTTCTACCACTGTAAATATTATTCAACTTATTATTTATTTACAAACAATAATGTCTATTGTTTAGTTAATTCTTGAATTATCAAAATGTTATATTAATATGCAACTTAGTTTGATGTTTTTACCGAATTTACTTTTGGTTAGATTATAATTGATTGATATAATTATAACTTTAACCCTTTTAAACCAGATAGGTACTACTATATTTTATGGACAGAAAATATCTTCATTAAAACCGAAGTCTTATAAGACTAAACATATTGTATAGTAAATAATTGGAATCACTCTATGTTTACAACGATTTAACCCTGCAAGCTTTATACAATGCCCTTTGTTCAATGTAAGCTTTCATTGTACAGGTACTCTCACCGAATTAGAATAAACTTATAATAATGTTTATATTTTTATATACTATAATGTAAACACCTCATCATGTCACCACATCTCTTTCTCAAAACCGGGGTTCGAACCCGCGACCATTTATAAATGTTTTTCACTAAACTATTGAGTCACTACGCAATCTCGTGTTTCTCCTTTTGTTAATATCACCATACCTAGAAGAGATCGCTTTTAGCGTTAAGTTCAAACTGTTTTACCACTCGACTAAGTTTTATTATAATATCTTAATTTTCTATCTAGTAAAATAAATCTTAAAGATTAAAATGTCCTTAAATCTTTTAAAGATAGCTGATGGTCACATCTACTTGATATGCTCTAAGCAACTTCTTTCCAATTCAACTTTACGAGTTTCCATTGTTTAACCTTACTATTTATTAACTACTTCTTTCACGTATGTAATAATCCACCTGATTCGAACAGGGCAGGGGTATGCACCCAAATTCATCTTAATTTCGATTTGTAATTTAAATACTAATTTGCACTTAAATTATAATCAGACAAGACAGACAAAAAACTAAACTTATCTCCACTCCATATACTTATACGTACAATACTTAAATTGCGACCTTATGTTTTCCTTCTTTCTGTCCTTAATAATTTTGCAATAAACAAATCAATCAGATTTGATTTTTGATCTCGTTCCCATTCTTTTACAACTGGTTATTAATTTATCCAATGACGATTAACCCCATAATTTGAAATTGCAAAATCTATTTTCACTCCGTAGCTAGATATCTTAAATGACTAAACTTAGATTACTTTTATCTATTATTTGATCAATATACTTGATTCGAAGAAGTAATGTTGTGCTTTGGCCTAGTGTATAATATAGCTTAAAATACTAAATTATTGATTCAATTTCTCAATCGGCAGTCAAAATATTATGTGAATTCTGAATCTAACAGAATCTTTCATTTCCAATTCAAAATGAATATGAAATAACCATGTCTATTTTTAAATTACTAAATTTAGGTATTATAGAAATACTCTAAGTATAACTTTCCATTTCATAGCAATGCAATACCTCCATGAGGTTTTCTTAACAATTCACTTTTACTAATTGAATAGCACATAACCAAATACCAAATATCGGCACGTTTTGTTCTTTCTTAGAAAGTTACATTCCAGATTGTTTTATAACTTTAAAATCTCTTACCTACAGTTTGAATTGTATATCTATTGTATTGACTCTATTGTTGTAAAGTCCTTTCCGTTTAAGTTTACTTAAATAAAGAATTTTTAAAACAACCAGATGGCCTTTTGTTGATAATGGCCAGTCTGTGGGTCAGCTCTAGCGTTAACTATTTATTGTTCCTCAGAAAACAGACAGCTGCACCGACAGCGTGGTAAGTTATTGCCTGAGAATTTTTTTTTTGTTCGTTTCAACCTTTTGATAACAAAAAAAAATATTTGACCTGCGTCATCCTATACCTTAAAGTCAATTCCTTGTAGATATTTTTCGAATTTCATATATCCTATTCCTAACTCAAATTTAGATTTCATGTAAGTACACATTGATAAATTCATACACCTGTATAAATAATTTTACTCGTTTCTCGTCCATAATAATAGTACTAAAATGACGTGTATCCGTCCTTAAATAAACCATTTGCTTCGAACAAATCGGTATTATGTAATAAAATTAATTCAAGCTATTTTAATTAGATCGACTTAGTTTTTCTCATCTAATAATATTGTAATTCAATTAACTAAACTGAATTCAAATGTATTCATTATTCATCTTGCCTCGATTCGAACGAAGCCGAAATTCATTTCCTAAATAAAATAAAAATTGATAATATCCATTGTTGACGGTATAACTGTTGCTTACAATATATGAACCTTCTCAACTACTAATCTTACCTTAGTTTAAAAACTACACTAAGTAATATACTTCGATTTTAATAAAGATAAACATCTGGTCAATAACTCATACGAATATCAAAAATAAAGCATAAGCTTTACAATTTTATTTTATTCCAATGATATATGATTTAAATATAATTTGAATTTTGATCGTATTTAAATTTTGTATTTCTGTTTATAACATTACGTTTCAACTTATGAAAATGTTGTTTTTATAAATGTCGTCTGTTCCGTACGTCTTCGTATCGTTTAAAACTTCCTAAATGACTAATTAACCGCACAACTATCTGCCTAATTTAGTAATACTCTAATAAACTAACAGACCTATTATCCTAAAATTGTACGCAAATCTAACGCTTCGATTTACTTTAAACTTTCCCGCTAATATATCAATCCGTTGTTATTGAATAACATCCGTCTTCGTCGTATACCTACGCCTACCTACCTATCTATACCTACCTAAAATCTTTCGCGCCTAACTAAAATCCTATAAAATCGAACTATTTACAATGCCGCTGCCTTTTCTCCGCGTCGCGTCAAAACATTCGAACCGTAATAAGTTTTTTTCTAACGCTTTGCCTACAACTGTAATAAAATAATTTCTAAAACGTTATTGTGTTGGACTAACAAAGAATACTGTTTTAAGGTACCGAACGAAACACAATGCAACAATGATAACTTGAACTTCGCTGCCTGTAAAAGTACAAAATAAAAATATTTCCATGCACAAAAGACAAAACTAGAATGAATTTCAAACAAATTGCAGGGTGAAATTAGTCGGCAGTTATAATATGATAATTATGGGTCTTTATCACAAATAGAAAGTTAGTAATTTCTCCTCTCCCAAAGGCTTAGAATAAACATATTCTTATTTAATTGTTAAGATATTTAGAATTATAGAATTAGTATTCAAAATTTCAGTCTGCAATGTTTGATAAAATTTAAATATAAATATGCTGAAATATAATATTGGGATATGATATAAAGTTTCTACGTTGTGTAATTATTTTAAGGTTCGATTCCTAGTTGCGTTTGCTTTACGTGAACACAAAATCTAAGAATCTTGGTCACCGAGCACCATGTGTGATGGTCCCTGCGGCTGCATGTCGCTTGTCTGCTGCTAATGACCAATCTGTATGTGATACTTACTGTATCTGTTTTGATCGTCTAGTGATTTATATGATTATAATATCCCAAAATATAACTCAGCTTAAACCAAGTGTACCTTTTAACAATCTCGTCTGAGAATGTTAATGTTGTATGCCTTTAGATAATAAGCTTGAGGTGTAATAATAATTTTTCGATTAATAAAAAATTACAATGATTTTAATACACGTTTGGATTCAATCTTGATATGTGGGAACCCCTCTATGTGATCCCTGAATTCCCTAATCTAGTTTTGACATCATCGTTAGACGTGTGTCAATTTATCGCTGTCTTATTAACCCTTTTTTTATTATTAATTTTATGGGAGAGAATAATTTTCTCTCCTTCTTTATAATCGATGGCCATCCTAGGGTCAGATCAGCTTATAGCGCTTTCAATATATATCCTATGCTAATTCTACGTTGGACACAAGAAGGAATGTTACCTCATATAACCTCAAGTTAAATCCAAACAGCGTGTTTCTGATTTAAAATAAAATCAAATGAATATTAACTATTATTTAATGAATCACTACCTCTAGCTTAATTCTTTTACAAGGACAAAGATTTATGACAACGTCATAATTATTCGTATTGAATGGATGGCATTTCATCTAGATTGTGCTCTAAATGAGAATCTTATCAAAGCTGAATTTGGTATCAATTAACAGGGCTATCAATTTAAAACCAATAAAATTCTAAGTTCTGTTCGAAAGAACTGTGATAGCTTTTACTCTATCTATAAACATGTACCAAGTATTTTTCAAGTGTCATGACACTGTAAATCAAATTCAAAGTAAGAAAATCTAATTTTGTCCATTACCCAACAGACAAAATAAAGTATCAATCATCGAAGACGACACTAGTATATTAATTTAATGATATCTACAAAAGGTATTAAACTCTATCTCTGGAAAATAGTTATTGCAAATAATTCTTCAGTGAAAAAGGGGTGCCTATAAATGGGAAAATAAATATGAATACAGAATAATTGTTAGAGTCATTTATTATTTGCAATGTTTGTTTTGGTATTTGTTTGATTATTTGTTTTGTTCAAGAAAATTACTTTAATTGGTTTTGATTTAGTGATTTGACTGTTAAGTTATTATAATTATTTAATAAAAAGGTTTAATTTAGAGGTTTTGATTATTTTTGAAATTATCTGATTATTATGAATCATTAATAGTATCTATTATATAAATAAGTCTTTAATTTGAAATTGTTTGATTATTTGATCAATTTAAAAATAATGCTTTGATTATTAGAACAACTTATAAAATGGCTCTAATAAAAACTTTTATCGAAACTGAATTTGTTTAATTCCCACGCTAGTAGGTAATTAAACCTTCGCACTGCTCACTACAGCTTTTGAATCGAGGAAAGCGCGCGAAGTCACAAAAAACCTCGTTTCGGCTGATAAAACTACTAATTTAAACAATAAACATGAGTACAAAGAGTGAAATATAACCTAGCGTATCTATTTTAGACCTTTAGCTATGTGAGATCGATGCACATCAATTAATTAATTTATTTACTTAACACAATTTATAAATGAGAAGTCTAAAATAGATATGTGTTTTATACATAATTCTTATTTCTATTTACTTAACTTATCCTTCTGCAGTAAGGAGCTCCTTGTAATTCAACAATGACACTTTAGTTACTTTATTAATATGGATCCAAACTATTTGCAATTTATAATTCGAAGGGACGCTTTATTTCTCACAACAATTTATATAATCAATCCAAAAAGACGTCTGCACTCCACACTCGTCCTTCGCTAATCCTCCACCTTTTCAAAAATCTCTATACAATTGTTAACAACAATAGAATTACAACTACTTAATTCTAATACGCTCTTCCTGTTATGAAGATAGAGTCCAATTTGGTTTATCACAACTCCTGCGCACTTTTCACAAAACCACACCCTAAATGCTATGACGCGCTGTTTGATTGGCTTGTCCTTGATTTTGGTTTCAGTTTCCACCCAATAGATAGCGTTACTTGTCCAAAATATGCCTCGAATTGTTTCCAACATTCAATTTAGAATGTCTTCAGTCATCATCTGATTAAACCTGAAAACTAAAAGGTATTTGCGTAGAAACTGCATTTTTAGGTTTTGAAAATAACTAAGAGAGACATAGTATTATGTCTCCTTAGTCCTTATCCATCAGAACTTAAGGTCCAAGTTTGTTTGAGCAAACGAAGTTCAGTTATCACATTGCATTTCCGCGTAAATATTCCTTTTTTATATACGTTTTGGGTCGACGACGTCCCAAACGTGGCACTTATCTTCCATTTTAAAGATGTGGATTTTTTTTTTTTTTACGATATTTACGATCTAAAATGTCATACTCGTAGCAATTTATTGTCCCTTTTCAAGTGTCAAAAAAAAAGGAGATTTGAGTAACATTACTTTGGCAACGAATTTCTAAGACGTTTTTTTTTAATGGTAGCCACATGTTGAAATATTTGGCGATGTTTTCAGTACTATTGATTTTTTTTCTTGTCGTGTATGGCCTATGGTCCATTACAGTACTTACCTCCTTTCAAAAAATCCTACCTAAAATAAAGTTATCAATATTAGTGTCTTGTGAAAGGAAAAGAAATCTGCTACCTATTTATGCCGTTTATAACCCTATGAAATTATTTTTATAAAAAAATTATTTATACTATACTTTAATTAATTTACGACAAAGTAAAATCACTCAAACGGTATTTAAATTTATTTGGCTTAACAAAATAATACCTATTTAGTTCGTTGTTACAATATCACACGTGTTGCTATGTCAGCAATTTCGATTTCGTTCACATTATTACGAAATCCAAACTTTGTACCTAACATGAAGCTAAATAAATGCCATCGATAATATCATTCAAATTGATTTATGTAATGAAACCTTCAAAATATCTTAAAATGCCATAGCTACATAATTTATCTTTAGAATCTTTGAACACGGTGGAGTGGCTATTTTTGTAAGAGAGAATATAGATTATAAATTAAGACATGATATTAATAGACTCACTTCTGAATTGAATTGTGAACTAACAGCCATAGAATTAAAACCATCAAAGATTGTAATCGTTTGCATGTACAGAGCAGAATATAATATTTTAATATTTGAAGACATCTTGACAAAATTGTTACATATAGTGACTAGAGAAAATAAGAAGTTAATATTAACAGGAGACTTTAATCTGGACTTACTAAAATTAGATAAGAAAACAAAATCATTTTTGAGTATTTTAGAAAACTTTAATTGTGTACCAATGATAAAAGAGCCCACTAGGACTGTGAAAAAGAGCGCAACTTGTATTGATAATTTTATTGTTAGCAAAGATAGTAACTTCAGTTATCACGAGGCGGTAGTTCTGAGTCAAAAAATTTCTGAACACAATGTGATTTCTTTAAAATATTATATCAAAACAGATTTAAATAAAAATGTTGATAAAAAGAATCAATACAGTATGCAAAGACTTTATTCTCAAAGTAATGTAAATTATTTTGAATACTTGTTCAATAGAGATTTTCAGAGAACTTATGATTTGATATGTAATACAATAGATGCTAATGACAAAATGAATTTTCTTATGGACTTTGTAAAATATTGCTTCAATATTGCATTTCCAATTAAGAAAAAGTATAGGAACATGAGACCAACTGTGTTATCAACTAAAGGAATAACCGTTTCAAAAAGAAAATTAGATAATTTACACCTATTAAATGATTGTTATCCTTCCAATGAAACGAAAAAACGTTTCATAAAGTATAGAAAAGTATTTCGAAAAGTTTTGGCAACAGCTAAAAAGTTTACCTATGTCAAAAGAATTGAAAAATCTAAAAATAAAGTTAAAGAGTCTTGGAAAATAATTAATGAGCAGACAAATAGAAAGCAAAAAAAACACAGTAAATTTGATGCCGTTACTGATATCAGTGGTAATTTGGTGAAAGGGGAAAAAGAAATTGCAAATGCTTTTAATTTATTCTTTAATACAATTGCAGCAAAATTAACAGAGTTTATTCAAATAGATAGGAATCAATGTGAGCAATTTTTAAATAAATCAAAAAAACCTTGTATGTGCGTTAATTTTGAGCCATTGACTTTTCGTGAACTTAAAAAAATTATTAAGGGCCTTAAGAATAAAGAATCCGTAGATATTTATGGCATGAATTGTAAAATAATGAAGCAGTTAATTTTGAACAATGATCTTTTTATTAGACTAATTTTAATCACCCTCAATGCCTGCCTGGCGCAAGGTATTTTCCCAGATTCTTTGAAAATTGGGAAAATTGTACCTCTCCATAAGAAAGGTGATACCAAAAATATAGGAAATTACAGACCAGTTTGTATACTACCAGTGCTTTCAAAAATCTTGGAAACTGCTATTAAAGATAGAATGGTTAAATTCTTTGAATCGAATGATCTACTTACGGATACCCAATATGGCTTTCGTAAAGGTCGTTCCACAGAAATGGCAATTCTTAGGGTTGTTTATTCCGTGTTAAGTGCGATGGATGAAAAACAAAAATGCTCAAGCATTTTTTGCGATTTATCCAAAGCATTTGACAGTTTAAGGCATGATATTTTGTTACTAAAGTTAAATTATTATGGATTTGAAGGAAAAGAGCTGGAAATGATACGAACTTATTTAACGAGTCGGAAACAAGTCACTAAAATTAATAATATACATTCTAATAAACAAACTTGTAGCATAGGTGTTCCGCAAGGATCTATTTTAGGGCCTTTGTTATTTCTCATTTATGTGAATGATCTCGAGAATTGTTTACCAGCTGGAAGTCACGCTACGTTATTTGCTGATGATACTCATATAGGTGTAAAAGACACGACCGAAAAGGGGGTGATTGAAAAGAAACTTAAAGTATTGGACAATATAAAAAAATGGTTTGAAATTAATGGAATAGTACTAAATAGGGATAAAACTGTAATTATCAATTATAAATTAAGAAAAGAAAAACAGCTAAATGAAACAAAAAGCACTACTTTTCTAGGATACGACGTTGATTACACGATCAGTCATGAAAATCACATTGACAAAATATGTAAAAAATTAGCAAGCGCGAATTACGTCCTATTTAAATTAAGGTCTCTAGTTAGTAGAAAATCTCTATTATCCGTGTATTATGCTTATTTTCATTCTATTATTAGTTACGCCGTTACAGTATGGGGCAATGCATCAAATATTGAACGAGTGTTGATTTGCCAAAAAAGGTCCTTAAGGATCATTAATTGCCTTAAGAGACATCAGTCAGCGAGGGGATATTTTAGATTAAATAGGATAATGACTGTGGTGTCCTTGTTTATCTATAAATCTCTACTAGAAGTACACATACAGAAACACCACTTACCCAAAACATCGGACGTACACCGGTACAATACACGCAACAAAGAAAAGTTACAGACCCCAGTGACACGACTACATAAAACGCACAAACAAGGATTTCACCTAAAAATTGATATGTATAATAAACTTCCACTTTTCATCACCAAATTGCCACTGACGAAATTTAAGATTGTAATTAAATTATTTTTTGAGTCACACCCTTTTTACAAAATTAATGAGTTCATGACAAAAACATGGAAGCAAAATAATTTCGATTTGTAATAATATTGAGTTCCTAATCATAATTTTGGCGAAATTGACTTTTTATGACATTGTTTATTTTAATTTAATTTATTTTATTATATAGAACCTTTTGACAATATCAAGATGAATTGTTTAAGTATTTTAATTTACTTTACTTTTCATATAGGGCCTTTTGACAATATCAAGACGATAGCTAAATCATGGAAATAGTACTATAAACCGGAATGAGTGCTTCGCCCCAAAACGAGCCGACAGAGAGGTCAAGTAGATGTATGTGTCCTTTTCTTCATTAGGGTGACCAAACCGTATGGTTGGCCGGAGACATACATAATACTTTAAACTGTTTAATATAAACTTAAATACCTAGGTAGTTCTTTATTTATAATTAACACTTTTTACCGCGTTTTTATTAGGTTGCTTGCTCTTTTGTTTGTTTGAGCATAAATTTTGCAAACGATTTTATACCAAATTCTCGATGAGCTAGAGACTTGAAACTTTGAACACAGGTCAGAAATGGAAGGAAATGGAAGGAAGGATTTGACCGCCATCTTGGATTTTTAAAATTTTCAACATTGCGTTGTTACTTTCTTGTCAAAATCGTACCGAAAACCAAGTTTCATCGAAATCGGCCCAAAAACAAAAAAGTTGACCGCCATCTTCGATTTTTTAAATTTTCAACATTGCGTTGTTATTTTCTTGTCAAAATCGTACCAAAAACCGAGTTTCAACAAAATCGGCCCAAAAACAAAAAAGTTGGCCGCCATCTTGGATTTTTAGTTTTTTAAAATTGCGTTGTTATTTTCTCTTCAAAATAGTTCCAAAAACCAAGTTTCATCGAAATCAGCCAAAAAACAAAAAAGTTGGCCGCCGTCTTGGATTTTTAGTTTTTTAAAAATTGCGTTGTTATTTTCTTGTCAAAATAGTTCCGAAAACCAAGTTTCATCGAAATCGGCCCAAAAACCAAAAAAGTTGGCCGCCATCTTGGAGTTTTAGTTTTTTTTTTAATTGCGTTGTTATTTTCTTGTCAAAATAGTTCCAAAAACCGAGTTTCATCTAAATCGGCCTAAAAACAAAAAAGTTGGCCGCCATCTTGGATTTTTTAAATTTTCAACATTGCGTTGTTACTTTCTTGTCAAAATCGTATCGAAAACCAAGTTTCATCAAAATCGGCCCAAAAACAAAAAAGTTGACCGCCATCTTGGATTTTTTAAATTTTCAACATTGCGTTGTTATTTTCATGTTAAAATAGTACCAAAAACCGAGTTTCATCGAAATAGGCGCACAAACATGAATTTGATTATTATTATTAATTTTACCGTCTCGCCTGCGACCTCTAGCCATTTCAATAGAACAATTTCGTTTTTTTGGAAATCTGAAATGGTGCAGTATTTATGGTCACACTAGTTTTGTAAAGTAACATTTCCTTTAGATTGAAATTCTTAAATTGAAATTCGGCGCCAAGGTCAAAATCGGAGTTGCCAGGATTGACACTTCTATTTATTACCACCTCACCGATGATAGCTGATTAGCATTATTGTAGATATCTAATTAAATCAAAAGAGTAAGTTCTGTTTTATATTACAATTATTATGTGTCATTCTAAATTAATATTTAAATAGTATATATTCGACTTCCCATTCCGAATCCTTAATTTTGATACACTACTTGATTGGTAACGTACATATTTTTAGTCCTACTATCGTGGTATTATTGTTAAGTAATGGCAATTGTGCGAACGAGACACCGACCTCCACCTGGTGTTGTCTCATTCACACAGTAGTGCCTTCAGTCAATGTCGTCGATAGAATTTCAACTCTATGACAAATGCAATAAAGTTGAATTTCTTTTAAACGATAGGTGAAAATTTTTGTAGAGTACTCACTCCCTATTATAAACCTCCTTGAGCTAAATAGAGAAAATAGGATTGGTGAATAAATTTGAAGTCTTCTGTAATTAATAGTAATCTGGACTTACTTATTGAATGTATGACATAAACCGAGTATTCAAGTTTTTTTTATATAAATATATGTAACGCTATGACATGCCAAATGTAACGTTTTATGTTATAATATGGTCAATAAATAAATGAAATGAAATGAAATGAATCACAAGAAGAAAAAAAAACATTATTATAGCCAAAAAAATTATAAAATCAAGTTAAAATAATCGAAACTTTATAAATGGAAATTAAGAGTTACCTTTATCAACCATCGATCTCTGTAAAACTTACTGCAAAAAAAAAACATAAATTTAAATACCAACACCACAACAAAAATACCTATAACCGACTTCTTGTTACTTTCTGTGCAATCGTATAAATAAGGAAAAGAAAAAAAAATTCAAACGAAACTATTTTATCTATAAAAATAACTGCCAATTTTAATGTATATCCTCTAAAACTAAATTTTCTTATAATATTTCTTAACATTTTAATAAAAGGTAAACTAAGGAAAATCCTAAAATAAACCCTTCAAACGTTTCAAGCTCTTTTTTTTACAATTCTTATTTCTTATGTTCCAGTTCATAAATAAAATCTTAACTCAGATTAAGTCAAGAACAATCTTATAAACTAGAAAACCCAAAAATCATTTTATCTATAATCATTTACAAATAATAATTCGAATTTATTTTTTAAACATGTCTTTGTTAATTCAAAGTAGATATGTTAAAGAAAGAAAATTAAAAAAAAAACACCAAATATCATAAATCAAGCCGAAAAAAGGTCTCTGAAGTAAATTTTAGATTCATTTTCGAAGTTCCGTCCACTGCTTGGCCACTCTCCGTTGGTAAATTCAGCTTCCACCTTGACCCTCTCATGACTCCATCATCGGCCGGCTGCCTCCACATCCGACACCAACGTCTCCCAGCGCCCTGCTTTACATCTCCATTCTGATCACATCAGCATCACAACAGCATCACAACAGCAACAACCCGCGAACACTTTGTTTACAATAATTTTGATAGTTCATAGTAGGTATTCATACTTCATAGTATTTTAGAGTTCTTTTCACTTGAAGAATTTATTTTTCTTAAATATTTTTTTTTATTTCACTATTTTATTTTCATATTGTTTATTAATTAGAGTCTGGAACTAGATTAGATTTTATTTAAGTAGTCCTTCATTTATTTTGGTTGCACAGCACCACATCACAAGTGATACACTTATTTTGTCCATTATTATTTAATTTAATTTTACTTTATGATAAACCGGCTGCACAGCGCCGCCGACGCAGGCGGCACTGGCAGGGTCGCCATGCAAGGAGGCGACCAGGAGACGTGAAATAAAAGTAAATGACTGCGAACAATGACTGTTTATTGGTGCGCTGTATGCGCTTATATATTATGAGGAGAGATGAGTGTGTGTAAGTACATATTAATTAGTACACACACTACACTTGGACTCTCCTGGACAAGGCGATGGCTACAGGCGGGAATGTCGCTTGATACGCCGCACTTCGCGCTGTACCCAGATCTGTGGGTCTACCGCGCAAATGCCATCGACTTCACTGTTGGCTTCATTTGACGGATTGATTTAATACATTGCTACTTTTCTTTGGTAGGTAAGTTTTATTTATACCAAAAAATTTGCAATGTATCTCATTCATCTGTCAATTAAAGCCGACGGCGAAGTCGATGACACTTGCACGGTAGCGCCCCTGTTCGCTTTCGCCGTCATTATGGTGTTCTCTAAGAAGACAGTTACTCTTAAATGATATTTCGGTGTTTTTTTTACACGACTGCCCAAAAAGAAGTGTATATGTGTTTAGGGTTCATGTATGTTTGTGGGTATGTGAGTTTCTTTATTCCACCATAACTTCTAAATGCCTTAACGGATTTGGATGTATGGGGTATCGTTAGAATCTTTACATTATCCCGAGTGACACTGGCTATATTTTTTTTGAAAGAAATCAATATGGCGATTGTACGACGCTACTTTCAACTGTGAAAAATTAAATAAATTAAAAAAATATTAAAAACACGACTGCCCTGCCAAAAACGAACTAAAAAGTCAAACAACAAGTGTCATTGCAGTCGGGGGACCTTATAATGGAACAATTTTTGATCAAAGAGGGCCCCCGACTGCAATGACACTTGTTATTTAACTTTTTAGTTCGTTTTTGGCAGGGCTGTCGTCTTTTTAATATTTTTTTAATTTTTATTTCACACATTTTAGTGACATATTATATAGTTTTAGTGTGCTCATCAAGGCCTTTCATTTGATGCCTATATTGTAATGTTAGAAGAAAAAAAAATTTTTTTTTTCACATTTGAAAATGGCGTCGTACAGTCGTCAAATTGATTTTTTCTAAAAAAAATATAGCCAGTGTCACTCGGGATGCTGTAAGTATTCTAACGATACCCTATTTATCCAAATCAGTTCAGGCATTCAGAAGTTATGGTGGAATAAAGAATCTCACATACCCACAAACATACATGAACACTGAACACATATACACTCTTTCTGCTTTGGGCAGTCGTGTAAAAAATAAAAGTTTTTTTTCTTTTATTATTACAATATGTGCATCAAATGAAAGGCCTTGATGAGCACATTTCAAAACTAAATAATTAGTCACTAAAATGTGGGAAATAAAAATAAATAAATAAATAAAATGGTCTGAGAGTTTTGGTGTTGCCGTCAATCCTGCCAAATGCCAAGCTATGTTGGTGGGTAGTCCCCGCATGATATCAAGAGTGGACTTGACTAACCTACATCCCATTGTTTTTGACGGAACTTTAATTCCTCTCAGCCCTAGTGTAAAAGATTTGGGATTACATATCGACTGTAGGTTGAACTGGCAAGTTCAAGTTTCAAATGTCTGTCAGAAGGTTACTGGAGTATTGCGTTATCTTTACCGCCTCAAGAATTTCTTGCCAACCTCTATCAAAGCAATGCTTATGCAGACCTTAATATTTCCTATTATCGACTATGGTGATGTGTGCTACCTCGACCTGAATGCAGATCTACTAAATAAGCTCGACCGTCTTCTAAATAACTGCATTCGATTCGTCTATAATCTACGTAAGTACGATCATGTGTCCGAACACCGATTACTGCTTAAATGGTTACCCATTAGGCAACGTAGAAGTATGCGGGCCTTGACCACTCTTTTTACTCTGTTAAGCTCTCCTAATGCTCCCCCTTACCTCACTTCACATTTCCAGTACCTGTGTACTACTCACGATAGAAACCTTCGTTCTTCTTCTAACCGTTTACTTAGCTGTCCCTCTCATCAATCTGATATTATTCATTCTTCTTTCTTCATTCACCCAATTCTTCTGTGGAACGCGCTTCCTTTAGACATCAGAATGTCCACCAGTCGGTATGCGTTTAAAACTAAGTTGCGCAAATTTCTTACTGAGCAAGCAGCTCGCTCATAGATCTCAGTAATCGTCTATAACGTTTAGTTGTATATATCATATTATATATATGTATATTTATTTTATTATATATATAGGTATTATAATTTGTATATATTATGTATTTATGTATGTAAGTATAGTATATCATATTTGTCATATATATAATTATTCTGGTATATAATTTATTATGTTGTATATCTTAACATTTTTGTTTAATACTGGTTGTGCACCCTACCACATCACTATCTCCACATCACCCCAAGGTTGACTGGTAGAAAATGCCTAAGGCATTAAGTCCGCCTATGTACAATGTGCATGAAGAATTAAATAAATAAATAAATAAATAAAAAAATATTAAAACCACGACTGCCCTGCCAAAAACGAACTAAAAAGTTAAAGAACAAGTGTCATTGCAGTCAGGGGACCACAAATTATTCCATAAAACGGTCCCCCGACTGCAATGACACTTGTTATTCAACTTTTTAATTCGTTTTTGGCAGGGCAGTCGTGTTTTTAATATTTTTTTAAATTATTTTTTTTATTGGTTATCTTCTAAGCAGTCGTAAGCTCTGTAAAAGTAGGTTTTTATGCGATTAAAAAATGTTTCTTATGTTTGTACAGTGGCCCTCGCATTTGGCGTGAAAGAGTCGACAAAGTTCAACAACTTCTGCACCGGAATCAACTTGTGCGTCGTCGTGTTTGTTATTATCTCCGGCTTTTTCAAAGGTGAGTCGATTGATTCGGATTTTATTATTAAGGCTCAAGCTGCACTATAGGTGCCAAACTTAATCATGTTGTACACGGGTAAAGTCAACACAAAATAAGAAGCCCGTTTTGACAGATAACGTGTTCAAAGTAAAATATTGTCTACCCCAAAGAAATACAGTATAATTTTCGAACATAATTTTTCACTAAAATGGCGGAGCGGTATTTTTCTTGAGCTTTATTGCTTTAGCATAAAAAAACATTTTACTTTGAACACGTTATCTGTCAAAACGGGCTTCTTATTTTGTGTTGACTTTAATGTATACGGTAGAGTAGCACGGTATAGTACAATTATACACGGTATAGTGCACGGCGGCGCCCACTGCTGGCGGCGGCACTTGTCTTGCGCGCAACTCGCCACTTGCGCGTTCGTTGCGTGTGATCAACGCTATGGCTGAGCGAGTTGATTTATTTTCGTGCTCGCTGAGTGAGCTCAACAGATTATCATTTTATATAATATCCACTACACCATCGCATTAGGTTTATTTACCTGTAATGATTGTGTATGTTGTGAATTAATAAATAAATAAAAAAAAAAATACTAACTTATACTAATGTAAACAGCATTGGTCTCTACCAAGTAGTAGAAGTAGTAGTAGTTCTGAAATATGGAAAAGTAGAGTAGCTCCGTGTGCAAGCTACTCTACCACTCTTAACACTTTCCATCCCCCCACCCTGGCATCCCCTCTACCGTACACTTTACCACCTTTCGACCCATGTACACACTTTGTCTAGGGATACAGGTGTTATTTTCATACAAACGAGGTAACTTAGAAGCCTTGGTTTCCTGCCAGGGATGTACCGTGCTGTGATCTGATGACGGCAATCCAGGGAGTGAATGGAGGAGATTCAGATTGCTATACACACCCAACTGATCTGACCAGCATTCTCAAAGCGGAAAGGACATGTTTAAAAAGACCGCGAAAATAGCATGAAAATGTATGGAAATCCTTAAACTGAGAATTCGGACCCATTAATCTTTTAGAATGCTGATCAGATCAGTTGGGTGTATATTGCGATCTGAATCTCCTCCATTCACTCCTTGGATGGCCATCATCAGATCACAGCACGGTTTATCCCTGGCAGAAAACCAAGGCTTCAAAGTTACCTTGTTTGTATGAAAATAACACATGTATCCCTAGACAAAGTTGATGTGTATATATTAGGGTGGACCGATTTTAATAATTTTTCGAATTTTGCTTCACAAGACCCCTCAAAAGTTGCGTAATGCGACGTAGGTTATAGAAAAAATAATATAAAAAATTAAGATTATCACTTTTAGCCCTCTACTAGCGTTCGAATTTTTATAAAATACCTGTATTTCGTGTATATCAGACTTAAGAATTTTACATCAAACGACCTCTCAAAAGTTGCGTAATGCGACGTAGGTTCTAGGAAAAATAATAAAAAAATAAGTTTATCGCTTTGAAACAGGAATATTATCAAAACCGATTCATATCATCTAATTTTGTTTAATTATTTTTTACAAAATTCGATTGCTATCTATTTTTTTTTATTAATTTTTTCTAGAACTTACGTCGCATTACCCAAATTTTGAGGGGTCTTGTGAAACAAAATTCGAAAAATGATCAAAATCGGCCCACCCTAATGTATATGCTTAGTAGAGTATTTTTATTTACGATTCTTGACGTTAATGGCATTCTAAGAATAACGCAACTAACCACTCGAGTCTCGACTAACATTAAAATTACGTGTAGACAGTTACTCTCCTAAAACTGAAAGATTACTTGGAATTGGTAGAGTAGTATGCTAGTTGACTCTACTATCTACTCCTGTACAGCAGCGTTTTAGAGATTCGCTTTGCAACTTGCATGGTGACTACGAATACACCTACCCAAAGTAAGATTTTTGATTGAAGTCAGTAAATTGACATTTAAAACTGTCAGTCAGATATGTATGAGCAATGGCGCCATCTCATACATATCTGAAAGTTCTAAACGTCAATTTAATGACTCGAATTAAAAATTATACTTTAGACGCGTCGCTTGCACGAGGCCAACTGCGATAGTATGCAGTATTTCACTAGGTTCAGTCACTATGCGAGTAGCTTGGCTCTTAGCCGTATGGTGTATGCGAGTCTTTTCGTAGTGTGTCTATAGCCTAAGACTATTTTACATACGTATTACTATTAAAAGTTTTAAATTAATAATGTTAAATTGTGTTATAATTTTGTATTTTATATGTAAATTAGCAAAATGTTAGTTATTATTAGAAAAATATACAGATTTTGTCGGTCGATTTTAGAACTTTACATCCGACGCACTAAGGTTGAAAGTAAATTGAATTATTATATATAACCCGCGAAAAAAAAGAATGGGATTAGAAATGGCGTCGTCGATATTCACTTCTCGCTCGCACACTAAACGCCGCACCTAGCGTTCTCTCATTCACACTCGTTGTGTTAAGCGCGGTAAGCCTCCATTTTCAATCCCATTCTTTATCTGCGCGGGTTATTTATAAGTCCATTTTTGAATAAAAGTATTATTGATTGTAAAAGATGTTTGAGGCATTTTGTTGTCATTTTATGACCGATAGCCGATACGAAGAACTGGCGCATCCCAGCTTCAGAGGTTCCCAAGAGTGACAAGAAGGACTTCGGTAGTGGAGGATTCGCGCCGTACGGACTCGCCGGCATCATCAAAGGGGCGGCCGTGTGCTTCTACGGGTTTATTGGTAAGTTTTTATGTGCATAGATCTTTCTGACATTTTTTATGTTACTACTAGCTTCTGCCCGCGACTTCGTCCGCTTGGGTATTCGAGAAAATTCTTAGTAACCTTTAACCAGGATAAATAGTACCTAATCTAAATTAGATCAGCCGTTTTTACGTGATTAGGCGGGTCCCACCAAGTGCGCCGCCCCCCTTTTCCTCTCCCCCTCCCCTCTCCCTCCCTCTCACTTTCATACAAACTTTCATCCCCTATTTCAACCCCTTCAACCCTTATTTTAGCCTACGTCCTTTCTCAAGCTCTTTTCTATCTCTGTGCCAAATTTTATCAACATCGGTTCAGTAGTTTAGGCGTGAAAGCGTAACAGACAGACAGAGTTACTTTCGCATTTATAATATTAGAATGGATAGCCAAGTCTTTGATTTAATTCAGCTCGTAGGATCGAAACTGTGGCAGTCTGCAGTTTACTTGCGTTAACATAGCAGGTCCGTATTTACAGGAACGTTTTTAACGGATCCGTCGCTATTGGATGTGATGTTCACACCGTATTTACAGGACCGTTTAATCGTATCCGTTACTATGAATACAGTACACATACGGATCTGGTATGCTGTGTTGTGTGTAGAGACTGATGGGCAAAGAACCCGATTTTGTCCCGACTCCTGGGTTTAAACCCAGTCAACGTCCATACACCATTTTGTTGAATTATTATACAATCTTTAGAAATAAGAGATGTTTCGTCCTTTGACTGGTTTAACAAGAAATTGTTTCCATAGCAACATCACATTTGACATATCAATGAAATAAAAAAGCTGTAAAAGTTTCTTTAACATACAATTTGGGTCTTTATTGAGTTTATTAAACCCAGTGGTTGGCATATTCACTTCTCAAGCTTACGCGTTCTCTAGACATGAAATAAAACAATTCTTAACGGATACTAGCGCGGTTTTATTGAAAGTACTTTGGTAATTAGTTGGTATTTGGTTTGATTTTTGGTTTTCCCGACGTTTCGGCACCTTTGCAGCTGCCGTGGTCACTGCCGTGGGGACTGAAGCTACTCGTGAGCCTACCCTCAAGCGATAAATTTTTTAAGACGTTCAGAAATTAATATTTAAAAAAAAAATTCATTGGTTTAAGTTAATTTATAATTTAATTTTGTGATTTAATTAATGCTAAAAAGAGAGAATCTTCTGAAACTACCACCATTTCACAAAATAGCGTTCGCCATTTCTTTCTTGTAGGGAGGCCCCTACAAGAAAGAAATGGCGAATGAAAACTTGGAGAGGAAAACCGACCTCCGTCTTTTATATTAATTTATTTGCAAAAGGAACTAACCGTATCATTAGATCTTGCAGTGTGTGTTTGGGGCTTTAGCTTGTGAATAATGAGGTCCCATAAGCTGGTGGAATTTTCCAACCATCATCTCTATTGAAATTAGGATATTTATTTATTTCAATAGCCTCGCGGAGCATTCTAGGAATAAATCTACGTTCCCTAGCAAGGATTTGGGGTTTGTTAAATCTAATGTAATGGTTGGGCCCCTCAAAGGCGTGATCACGCACTGCAGACTTGTTATCGCACCTATGTTTCATGTCAGCTACATGCTCTTTAACGCGGGTCCTTATACTTGTTTGCCCGATGTAGGAGAGCCCAGAGTCACAATCTAGTTTGTAGACGCCTGCAGCTTGAAGGGGGATATTACACTTGACAGATCGTAAGAATTGATTGATCTTCTTCGGCGGCTTGAAGTAAATTTTGATTGACGCTCGCTTAAGAATGTTTCCAATCTTGTCAGTGACACCTTTCCCCTTTCGGGAAAACCAAAAATTAAACCAAATACCAACTAATTACCAAAGTACTTTCAATAAAACCGCGCTAGTATCCGTTAAAAATAGTTTTATTTCATGCCCAGTGGTTGGCTTTCAAACGGGTCTTTTGCCCAACTCTAGTTGTGTGTGAAAACGCTTGTACAACTAATTACGTTATATTATAACCGTATAAAAACGTATCTGATAAAACGGATCTGTATTTTTACTGGATCCGATATACTGTGTTGTGTGTGAACAGGCTCATACAACTACTTACGCCATAGCCGAATAAAAACTTATCCGTTAAAACGGACCTGTTAAACGGATTTTTTTTCCAAATTTTTACATTTAAGTTTATACAAATTTTTCTGTCGCCAAACCACAGAATAATTAATAGTACAAGTACAGAAGCAGCACGCCGCATAGTACTTTAAATAAATAGCGACTCTTGCTCCGACACAATAAAGTGCAATTCAGATCGTAGTATTCACCTAGTAGTTGCCTTTCTTTCTATCGCGTAGAAGAAAGGGTTCCTACCCTTTCTTCTACGCGATAGAAAGACGAACGACCCCTTTCTAACGACGGAACGTTAGGGTTGTCTTCTTTAAAATGAACTGTGTAGCATAATTATATCGTAATGTGAAAAAGGACAATTGTTTATTGGTTTTGACATCCGTACACGGCACAGTAATGTCGATTCGACATTGTTACTATTATAAAGAGACAATACCTACGCAGGCAGTAAGGTGCCGCGCTTGTGCGGCGGCGGGCGTGTGGCGGCCCTCTGCTTACTTGTGCGTCCGTAGGCACGGCTAGCGGTAGGTGCTTATCGCGCGACCTTGAGCGAGTGAAGCAGGCCTGGCCAAACTGCAATGACAGCTTCCTGTGTGAAAGGCCCCAGGAAGTAAACATATTATTTTTTAGGTTTCGACTGCGTGGCGACGGCGGGGGAAGAAGCTCGTCGGCCACAAAAGACGATCCCGTTCGCCGTGGTGGCCTCCCTGCTGGTCGTGTTCCTGGCCTACTGCGGCGTGTCCTCCGTGCTCACGCTCATGCTGCCCTACTACATGCAGGTGTAGAGACGTGTCCACACATTGTGGCCACATTAGTGGCCGTGTGGCCTCCCTGCTGGTCGTGTTCCTGGCCTACTGCGGCGTGTCCTCCGTGCTCACGCTCATGCTGCCCTACTACATGCAGGTGTAGAGACGTGTCCACACATTGTGGCCACATTAGTGGCCGTGTGGCCTCCCTGCTGGTCGTGTTCCTGGCCTACTGCGGCGTGTCCTCCGTGCTCACGCTCATGCTGCCCTACTACATGCAGGTGTAGAGACGTGTCCACACATTGTGGCCACATTAGTGGCCGTGTGGCCTCCCTGCTGGTCGTGTTCCTGGCCTACTGCGGCGTGTCCTCCGTGCTCACGCTCATGCTGCCCTACTACATGCAGGTGTAGAGACGTGTCCACACATTGTGGCCACATTAGTGGCCGTGTGGCCTCCCTGCTGGTCGTGTTCCTGGCCTACTGCGGCGTGTCCTCCGTGCTCACGCTCATGCTGCCCTACTACATGCAGGTGTAGAGACGTGTCCACACATTGTGGCCACATTAGTGGCCGTGTGGCCTCCCTGCTGGTCGTGTTCCTGGCCTACTGCGGCGTGTCCTCCGTGCTCACGCTCATGCTGCCCTACTACATGCAGGTGTAGAGACGTGTCCACACATTGTGGCCACATTAGTGGCCGTGTGGCCTCCCTGCTGGTCGTGTTCCTGGCCTACTGCGGCGTGTCCTCCGTGCTCACGCTCATGCTGCCCTACTACATGCAGGTGTAGAGACGTGTCCACACATTGTGGCCACATTAGTGGCCGTGTGGCCTCCCTGCTGGTCGTGTTCCTGGCCTACTGCGGCGTGTCCTCCGTGCTCACGCTCATGCTGCCCTACTACATGCAGGTGTAGAGACGTGTCCACACATTGTGGCCACATTAGTGGCCGTGTGGCCTCCCTGCTGGTCGTGTTCCTGGCCTACTGCGGCGTGTCCTCCGTGCTCACGCTCATGCTGCCCTACTACATGCAGGTGTAGAGACGTGTCCACACATTGTGGCCACATTAGTGGCCGTGTGGCCTCCCTGCTGGTCGTGTTCCTGGCCTACTGCGGCGTGTCCTCCGTGCTCACGCTCATGCTGCCCTACTACATGCAGGTGTAGAGACGTGTCCACACATTGTGGCCACATTAGTGGCCGTGTGGCCTCCCTGCTGGTCGTGTTCCTGGCCTACTGCGGCGTGTCCTCCGTGCTCACGCTCATGCTGCCCTACTACATGCAGGTGTAGAGACGTGTCCACACATTGTGGCCACATTAGTGGCCGTGTGGCCTCCCTGCTGGTCGTGTTCCTGGCCTACTGCGGCGTGTCCTCCGTGCTCACGCTCATGCTGCCCTACTACATGCAGGTGTAGAGACGTGTCCACACATTGTGGCCACATTAGTGGCCGTGTGGCCTCCCTGCTGGTCGTGTTCCTGGCCTACTGCGGCGTGTCCTCCGTGCTCACGCTCATGCTGCCCTACTACATGCAGGTGTAGAGACGTGTCCACACATTGTGGCCACATTAGTGGCCGTGTGGCCTCCCTGCTGGTCGTGTTCCTGGCCTACTGCGGCGTGTCCTCCGTGCTCACGCTCATGCTGCCCTACTACATGCAGGTGTAGAGACGTGTCCACACATTGTGGCCACATTAGTGGCCGTGTGGCCTCCCTGCTGGTCGTGTTCCTGGCCTACTGCGGCGTGTCCTCCGTGCTCACGCTCATGCTGCCCTACTACATGCAGGTGTAGAGACGTGTCCACACATTGTGGCCACATTAGTGGCCGTGTGGCCTCCCTGCTGGTCGTGTTCCTGGCCTACTGCGGCGTGTCCTCCGTGCTCACGCTCATGCTGCCCTACTACATGCAGGTGTAGAGACGTGTCCACACATTGTGGCCACATTAGTGGCCGTGTGGCCTCCCTGCTGGTCGTGTTCCTGGCCTACTGCGGCGTGTCCTCCGTGCTCACGCTCATGCTGCCCTACTACATGCAGGTGTAGAGACGTGTCCACACATTGTGGCCACATTAGTGGCCGTGTGGCCTCCCTGCTGGTCGTGTTCCTGGCCTACTGCGGCGTGTCCTCCGTGCTCACGCTCATGCTGCCCTACTACATGCAGGTGTAGAGACGTGTCCACACATTGTGGCCACATTAGTGGCCGTGTGGCCTCCCTGCTGGTCGTGTTCCTGGCCTACTGCGGCGTGTCCTCCGTGCTCACGCTCATGCTGCCCTACTACATGCAGGTGTAGAGACGTGTCCACACATTGTGGCCACATTAGTGGCCGTGTGGCCTCCCTGCTGGTCGTGTTCCTGGCCTACTGCGGCGTGTCCTCCGTGCTCACGCTCATGCTGCCCTACTACATGCAGGTGTAGAGACGTGTCCACACATTGTGGCCACATTAGTGGCCGTGTGGCCTCCCTGCTGGTCGTGTTCCTGGCCTACTGCGGCGTGTCCTCCGTGCTCACGCTCATGCTGCCCTACTACATGCAGGTGTAGAGACGTGTCCACACATTGTGGCCACATTAGTGGCCGTGTGGCCTCCCTGCTGGTCGTGTTCCTGGCCTACTGCGGCGTGTCCTCCGTGCTCACGCTCATGCTGCCCTACTACATGCAGGTGTAGAGACGTGTCCACACATTGTGGCCACATTAGTGGCCGTGTGGCCTCCCTGCTGGTCGTGTTCCTGGCCTACTGCGGCGTTACTTTTGTTCATAGTATCTTTGGAAAAAAGTGTTCACTCACCTGACTTGTGATTAAGATGAGTAGTATTGAGTTTGAGTGTGATAGAATTGCTTTATTAATATATTAATTGTGTCGTCAGGACGAGAAGGCCCCGTTCCCGTTCGTGTACGACCAGCTGGGCTGGCCGTGGGCCAAGTACGCCGTCAGCGTGGGCGCCATCTGCGCGCTCTGCTCTAGGTGAGTACAGTGTTCTATACTTTATAAAATAATTCATTGCCAATTTGATTCTCCAGCTCTTCTTTCTCTTTTAACCTTTAATACGCGATTTAGTTCCCGCAATCGCAACTAATATATTTTTAATCTTCAAGTTTACCTTAAGAACACCTCATATCACAATCCCATAGTCAGGATGTGTCGCTAATACAATGAGATCCTTGTCACTAACAGATATTGACATCTTCCACTCAACACTGCCTCAGTTCCGCCGACAGTTACAAATACACTTCTCTAACTCATGAATGAATGAATGAATAATTGTTAGTCTTAAGTTTTAAGTAGGTATATATTTTTAATTTAATTATTTATTTTATTATTTTCCAATTTGTTTATTAATTCAATACAATTTATATTCCGTATAATTAATTATTAACTTTGTTTAAAATTCTCTAGCATATGTTGATTGTTTCTTTTTATATAATAAGCTATTAGGTATACATAATTTTGGATTATAGTCTAGGTCTGTTTTAAATGTTTGTATAAATTGTGTATTTTAATGATTGTAATCTGTCTTGTGTGCTAAATCAATACAAATACAAAATAAGAATCAATGGAACTGGATAGAACGGACTCTTCTTTGACCTAGTCCCAAACGCCGCCATTTACCTACCTTGCCTACTTCACGTCGTGACGCCCAACTGTCGTCCAGGCGTTGCCAGGGTTGCTTACTGTTAAACATTGCTTACGTCGAAAGATAATATTTATAAAATAAAAGTTTTTCTTTGCTTTGAAATGGTATTTTAATCTAGTTTTACAAAATATGAGATCAACGACCGATGGCAGGGCTATTAAAAAAGATTTGACGACAAGTAAAAAAAACTGTAGGTACTTACTCTAACGAAATTTTACTATTGGGTGAAACAATTGGCTTCACAAAAAAAACTCTTAATGTTCTTTTGATAAATTAGGTACGAAAACGAAATAATACTTTGAAAATATTACTATTACTTATCTTTGGGCAAACTAAAAACTTAACTGTGGTATCGTTTTTTTATTGTTTGTACAACCAAACACACCACAATAACTTGAGGCCATTGTAATTTGTACGCACAAACTGGCAAACGCGTGTGCGGCGAAGCCGGCCGTGGCAGCCCGACTGAGTATCCCGTTTAACGTGTAGTAGGCTAATATCGTGACCCTGAGCCTGTCCGGAAATGTCCGTTCTACTCAATTTTATTTATTCTTATGCCTCTGTTCTACTTTATTTCATTTATAATTAGTAGTCGCCCGCAACTTCGTCTGCGTGGACAGTTATTTCTCTATCCCTAGGGAACAGTCTTTTTTGGGATCAAAGATCTACGGCCGACGTTCGACGGCCGTGTTCAGCCCGTGACCACGACAGACACATCTCGGTCGAAACGTTGGGAAAAGATATGTGTTTATACCATAGACATAGAAAAATTTTCGCTGCGCTCAAGAAGACCAACAAAGCGTGGAAAAGAGAAGTAAACATCATACGGACACGGTCTATGTAAAAAAGAGACAAAGGAACAAGTGACATGTGCCAACATTTTTTACAGTAAGAGCCCCTAGCGTCCCGCCTGACAAATGAGCAATCATAATTCTGCCCTCATAAGCCAAAAAGCGGTATCTCAAAAAAATCCTATTTTCTGATTTTTGTTGTATCGGATAGCTTAATCAATTATCTATCTGATGGAGTAAGCCAAATAGCGTTATCTCTTCTAAAAAATGTAGAAAATCCATTTAGAAAATATGGCATATCTCAATTCTACATGAAATTACTAAGAGACTTAGGGGTATACCATAATTTTGAATGCGAATGGCCGTAAAAAAATATTTCTAAGGCATTTGGTGGCATTTGCGTACACGGGTAGTTTTTTTTTCAGCGCAGTGTTTGATAATTTATTCCTATTGCTAAGGATATACCTACTATCCTACTAAATATATAAATGGGAAAGTTACGATGTTTGGATGTTTGTTACTCAATGACGCAAAAACAGCTAAACGGATTTGAATGAAATTTGGTACACAGGTAGTTTATAGCCTGGGTTATAATAACATAGGATATTTTTTTATCTCCGTCAAAGCTTAAGGACATTTCGAATGTCCACGTGGACAAAGTCACGAGCGGAAGCTAGTAAGTCTATAATCACCAGCATTGTTGCAAACAAAAAAAAAGTACTTCTACCCCTCAGAAGAAAATCATTTCTAATGGTATTTCACAGGCCAAGAAAAGTAATATTTTGAAATCCCTTCAAAATATAATGCCAAGAAACCGATTTTTCTTTTTGAGGGAGGTGTTTTCTGAGTGATATAAAATATAGTTGCGTAGACCAAACATTTACAATTTTGTGCTTGATTTGTCCTAAATATAATAAAATTATTGAAAAATGCATTTACTTTTGGTTTTACTTTTATTATTTTAGATTTTCGGCAAAAATGTATATGAAAATATTTGTATGGAAATTTCTATACAAACACTAAAGCCGACAGCAGTAACTCATTTTCGAAAGCAAAGTAATTTGAAGGAAAATGAGGTATCTCATATAAAAAGCAAAAATATATAGTTTTCCAATATTTTATTGTATCAATACTAAATATGGCTTCAAATATTTATAAACAAGTTATAATAATCCATAAAAGACTTTCCTAAGTTGATGCGAAAATGAAAAAGACAAAACATTGATTTTCTCGGAAGTCACTTTTGTTGAGTTAACGCTTTTTGGCTTATGAGGGCAGAATTTGTTTAAAATATTTGTTAATCTTAATTACAATTTAAAATAAAGGTATCGTGGAGCCATGGTGTCTTGTGCTCTAAGTAATTGTGATGTGACAAAAAGAAACAATCCAAGTAATCACACTTTTCACAGGTAACTAAGATATTACCACACATTTCTCTAAAACCAAATTTCGCTACATTTGTTCGTTTCTCGACGAAGAAAACAGTATGGAACATAATTTATTAATTTCCTTTGCCATATATAGTCATATTTTATGTATCTAAGTCATATTTTACGTATCTCATATAAAATGTATGCATTTATTTTCGGATCACCTGTTTATTGACATTGTTGTTCTTTGACATTCTATTTCTATGGTTTATACACTTATGTTTTAGTTGAAACCCGTTTAATGCCTGTGATTTTAACTTATTTGACCATCAGCCATTTTTGATGTCCCCACTACTGGGGCACCTTCTTTATGGGTGGATAAGGAGGATGGGCCATAACCCACCAAGCGGGCCCAATGTGGATTGCTGGGTGTTAACGACTGCAAATGCATCCGGGACCAACGGCTTAACGTGCCTTCCGAAGCACGGTGACTCTAGATAAATTTTTGGTCACCCATCCCATGACCGACCCTTGCGAAAGTTGCTTAACATCCGCAATCGCTGGGCCAGGCGCTAAACCACTGCGCCATCGAGCTCCTCAAACTTATTCAACGTGTTAATCAATTAACGCAAAATGAGAAAACCGTTTCTTCGAACCATCAAATTGAGCAACTTTTACTATGGGACCAACTCTGAAATCGCGAAAAAAAATCAGCTGTTTCATACAAAAATTAATAACGAAAATATAAAAATGTATGAAGCAGCAGATTTTTTCGCTATTTCAGAGTTGGTCCCATAAGAAAAGTTGTTCAGTTTGATGGTCCGAAGAAACAATTTTCTCATTTTGCGTTGATTCATTAACACGTTGTTTACTCTATGTCAACAGCCTGCTAGGCGCGGTGTTTCCGCTGCCGCGTATAATATACGCGATGGCGTCGGATGGATTACTGTTCCGGTTCCTGGGACGAGTCAATGAGAGGTTCCATACGCCGCTGTATGGGACTGTGTTAGCTGGACTGTTCACTGGTATATATCATCTCACACACAATATTATCTTTAGGGTCCATGATAGGAAAACATGGTTTGCGCGGGCCATATTTTTTATATATAGAAAACGTAAAGTTGTAGCCATAGACAAATAAAACATACGACAAGCTTAAGAGATTATCTAGTAGCTACAAGTATTAAATTGCGTGTAAACCTCACAGATGATTGTAAAAAAAAAAACAGAATATCATCAAAAGCGCTTATCGCGGGTCATATTTTTGGCGTAAATAATAGCGGAAACGTATTAAATTCTACATCAAAATACAATTTAATGTACTGTGTTGTTTCTCCAATAACTTTTTTCAAGAAAGATAATTGTGCTAGAGAAAATGATGAAAAAACAACGAAAAACATCGAAAAAGTGCAGAAGTGAGGTTATTTTCCATACTCTTTTTGCACGTAAAGAAAAAGACAGAGACAAATGATTTCGCATAATCGAGCCTTAAGACGATCTTTAAAGAAAATTAACACTTTTTGATGTAATGCCATAGGTCGCTGAAAGATCCTACTGATCTGAAATTAAGATATACATTTCTTTATATCTTTATCCAGACACGTATTGAACCAGAAACATGAATACCGAAAATACCTTTTAAAAAGTCTATAGTTTGAGATTCTAGAATCAACATTAAGTATTCAAGTCAAAATTGCTTTAAATAATTTGTATCATCGATCGATCATTGCTTTCTCGTCACTAGACTCTGGATTTTGACATGTGTCAGAATTCAATTCTTATAATAGACAAAGTATCAAACAATTCCATATTAAACCTTAGAATTTGTTAATAGGTACTCTGGCGATGGTATTTGAGCTTGAACAGCTGATCCACATGATGTCCATCGGCACGCTACTCGCATACTCTATGGTCGCTTCTTGCGTGTTACTTCTAAGGTAATGATAAAAATACGTATATTTATTTAGTATAATTGGTGAACTGACTTCATTATCCAGCTCGAAGGACTAAAAATTAATTAGAAAAGGTTGTGTTTATAATTTTATGATAAGTAATATGAATAGATAGGACTTTTTTGGTATTTTTAGAATACGTCTAACATAGTATGGATATATAGTGGTGGCCGGATAATTAGAAACCATACAAACGAGGTAAATCAATTGTCGTTTATCACATTATGATATATGCTACGCAGTTCATTTAAAAGAAGTCAACCCTAACGTTGCGTCGTCAGAAAAGGTAAGAGCACGCGATAGAAAGAGAGGCCACTACTAGGTGAACTGCGCGACCTGAATTGCACTTTATTGTGTCGGAGATAAAGTCGCTATTTATTTAAATTACTGCCGAGTGCTGCTTCTGTACTTGTACTATTAGTTATTCTGTGCCTTGGTTCTCTGCCAGAGATTGATCTATCTGTGATATGATGATGGCCATCTAGGGAGTGAATGGAGGAAATTCAGATCGCTATACACACCCAACTGATCTGATCAGCATTCTAAGAGATATAACGATATGTTTAAAAAAACCGCTAAATTAGCATAAAAATTAATGAAAACCTGAAACTGAAAACTCTGATCCTTATTTCTTTTAGAATGCTGAACAAATCAGTTGAGTGTGTATAGTGATCTGAAAATCGCCTCCATTCACTCCCTGGACAGCCATCATCAGATCACAGCCAGATCAATCCTTAGCGGAGAACCAAGGCTTCAAAGTTATATGGTTGTATGAAAATCCACTGGTGTTTCTAATTATCCGGCCACCACTGTATGTCTGTAATCTTAGAATAATAGTAACTTTAGTTTAGGCGCGGAATAAACAAACAAAACTGTATTAAAACTTTCGCATTTATAATATTAAATGAAATCTCTATCGAAATATAATCTACCTAAAGTACTTGAAGATAAATAATGGTTTCCGATGTTTTCCGATGCCTATTCTTTATCTTGAATACTGTATAAACTCTATGCATATTAATTTGAATCCTTATGAATCCTTATTACTTCTAAAACATTATCTAATCAAGTACGTCAATCGAAAACTCCTGTTTTTAAATTACATTTTACTCTACCCGAGCGCAGTCAATCATATTATATAACTGTAGAGCCGATAGAGTTGTCCGTCAAATACGTCATTCAAAAATCTACTTTATGCTCGTTGTATTATAGTAGTTTATGAATCTGATGCATAATGAGGGGTATTAAAACATGAGTGTGAGTTTAAAAACCGAGCCGTAGGCGAGGTTTTTAATAGTATCACACGAATGTTTTAATACCTAGTTATGTACAGTTTCATACACTACTTTATCTACTCTCATCCAATTTGTGATTGAACCTACAAAATAATTTAACAATGATAAAAAGAGTAGGTAAGTAAGGTAAGTAGTTTCTCGACTTTCTACGACTAGGTAGGTACTTACTTACTTAGGTTAAGTAAGACGTTTTTCCGTCGCCGCATCTAAAATATCGGGTGGAGTCCACACTCACTACTATCAAGACATTTTTAAGAAGAGTAAAAACTAAAATCAAAACATGGCGCGTATTCCATTAGAAAATATAATAATAAGGTAGTGCATTCCAGCAGACTAATCGTTACGCTAAGTCATCGATCACCATAGAGCACATTTTAATCATGGAAAGTATATGGAAATAACATTGTTGTTTTTTAATATCGCGGCACTGCCTTCTTCTTGGATTTGCCCTGTATCGTAATGAGAAAAAAAGTTATTTTATAGCATACTTCAGTTAGCGAAGGTATGTTATAAAATAACTTTTTATTTTTTTTTCGGTATTGCGTGTATAAAGTATGTCAATATAAATTCGCTTTGAAATTCAAAATTTGAATTTCACGATATGAGAGTAGATAAAAGTACATTTCACTGTACCACAACAGGTACGAGCGCAGCCAATCAGCCCACAAAGCTGTGGAGCCGCTAGAGCTGTCCGTACGCAATGTGTTGCGGCAACTAGTGAATGCTGATAAACACGAGACGCCCACTAGACTCAGCTCCGCGATAGTCACTGTACTTGTTTCATTATACGGTAAGTACCATCACAGATTACATAATACTATAGTACAGATACCTCATCCCATACTAAAGAAATGGCCCGTCGTAAGGCGACTATCGGGGCGATTTAAAATGTTTTTCTTGTAGAATGCTAGATGGCGCCGCTATCGTCGCAGCACGCCTAGCACAGATAGTAACAAACTTTACCAAACTTTCAAAGAAACGTCAATATCTTTGAAACGCAAAAACTGTTTCACTACAATTTTGCATTTGTTTATATTTTAAGAAACAATTTAAAAGTTTCATGACTTTTTTATCTGTATTTGAATATTACAAAAACGAATCGAAGCAGGTACCGCCAACTATCGAGGTTAATTTAAACTAATTCCACATTAGTTTAAATTCACCTTACTAGATGGCGGTACCTGCTAACTAAGCCACATCTGATGTACTAAATGGGACCCCATGGTACCATGAAGCATGGGAGACGTAGCTACTTGACTAAAACCATAGAATAGATAATAGTACTAGCATGGGGTCTTACTAGGAACATCAGATGTGGCTTAGTTAGCAAGTACCGCCATCCTAAATAATATCCTGATTCCAACATTAGTTTGAATTCACCTCACTAGATGGCGGTACCTGATTCGATTTGTTTTTGTAATATTCAAATACAGATAAAAAAGTCATGAAACTTTTAAATTGTTTCTTAAAATATAAACAAATGCAAAATTGTAGTGTAACAGTTTTTGCGTTTCAAAGATATTGATGTTTCTTTGAAAGTTTGGTAAAGTTTGTTGCTATCTGTGCTAGGCGTGCTGCGACGATAGCGGCGCCATCTAGCATTCTACAAGAAAAACATTTTTAATCGCCCCGATAGTCGCCTTACGACGGGCCATTTCTTTAGTACGGGATGAGGTATCTGTACTATAGTATTATGTAATCTGTGGCGCTAGCCTACAGAAGTTGCACTCCGCAAAATCATTTAAAGAAATAGCGAGTCTTGCTCCGTCACAATAAAGTGCAATTGATCGCACAGCTCTCTCACAGTTTAAAAATCCTTACAGTTATTAAACGCCTTTTAGGCCAGTAAAATCTTACAAATGTTTTTCCTAAAAACACAAAATGTGATGTAATGCATTTTTGGTATATTATTTGGACCCATTAGGAGAGTGTAGAACTAAAAAAAAAATTCAGTTTTTGCAGTTTTATGCAAAAACTATGGACTTTTGACATTAGTTGCCGATGTCATTTTGAAAGTGTATTAAATTTCTAACAATTAAAGCCAACCCTCAACTCCGTATGTCTAATAGTTTTTGAGATATGATGTTTAAAACATTGACACTCACCGGCATATCTAACCGCCTACACCGTTATTTTCATACAAACATGCTCACTTCACAGTTTCATAAATAAAAAAGGTATTGCATCTCTGCAATGATTTGTTTGTTGATAGATTAGTCAGGTGCTCATTTTTCGAATAAAAATATCAAATAAGCATAGATAGCTCTCAATTTATCCAAAAAAAGGAAAAGGTAAACCAATTTTCTCGTTCCATACCGATATATGGTATTAAAATTATGCATTGCTTTACTGCTTTTTGGGTGAAATTGAGTGATGTCTTTGTTTATTTGACATTCTTATTCAAAAAACGAGCACCTTCCTAAACTATCAACATACAAACCATTGCAGAGATGCATAAACTTCTATGTTTATGAGACTGTGAAGTGAGCATGTTTGTATGAAAATTACGGTGTAAGCGGTTAGATATGCCGGTGAGTGTCAATGTTTCAAGCATCATATCTCAAAAACTATTAGACAAACGGAGCTGTGGGTTAGCATTAATTGTTTGAAATTTAATACATTTTCAAAATGATATTAACAGCTAATGTCAAAAGTCCATAGTTTTTTAATAAAATTGCAAAAACTTAAAAAAAAATGCACAACTTTTTTTTGCTTGCAAAACATGGTTCCACACTCCTTTAAGGGGTCCAAATAACATACCAAAAATGCAGCTTTACATCGCGTTTTGCGTTTTCAATGTAGAATTTTACTGGGCTATTTGTGTGCCGCCCTCCTGTGTAAGTGGAACCCGGCGGCGTCGTCCGTCATGTAAAGCGTTTCACAACTGTATGGATTGTAAAGCTGTGGTACGAAAGTGTGAGGCGACTTTTTGTTGTACAAGTTGTATGATTCAGTTTAAAAATGTAATGAAACTCTGTAATTGGCTTAAGAGTTAAAATATCATAAGTTATATAAGATACGTTTATAAAAACAGCTGTCGAGTTTTTGAATTAAAAAGAAAAAAATCCGCAGGTATCTGGTGTTTCTTCCTGATGGGCAGCGTCCAAACCCACGGCGTATCCGCTGTAGATGGCAGCAGCGGCGCCATCACGCTGCTGTCGTCGGGAGCGATACTGGTACTAGCTACGTTGTACGCGTTGTCTAGGCAGCCCGTGTCTGAGAAGAAGTTGGCTTTCTCTGTAAGTTATATGATTGAATCAGTAGTCTCTATCTATGTATGTATGTATCTATTTATCTACCGGGTGTAACAAGAACCTCAACGAAGCCGAGGTCTACGTATTCTGCCCATCATCAAGACCATTTCTGTTCAAAATTATTGCTGGGAATCAATTTAAATTTTTGGTGTTAAAAAGCATTGCATACATTACCACGCAATGTAACGCGTACAACAGACCGCGCTTGCGAGTGTATGCTACACAGCTGCGTGCGGCCGAGTCGAAAGGCAACGTTTATGTGCGTGCTCATGAGATACATTAAGTGATGACGTTTTGAAGCCATTGTTGTTCCGAAATACATAAAATATTTGATAATGTTTCTGTAGACAAAAATTTGAAAATAACGAATAAAATAAGTTTTAATGAAAAGTTTGAAAACAAAATTTTGACTTTGACCTTCAATAACTTCGTAGCTATTGGTTTCCCAGGTGTAGTCTAAAAAACAAAAATGATCCTGATGATGGGCGGAATGCGTGGACTTCAGCTTCGTTGAGTATCTTGTTACACCCGTTATATCTAAGTATGTATCTATCTTATCTTGTTGTCTTTATATCTATCTAGTAGCGCTATAACGCTGCTATCGTCGGGAGCGATATTAGTACTAGTTACGTTGTACGCGTTATCTAGGCAGCCCGTGTCTGAGAAGAAGTTGGCTTTCTCTGTAAGTTATATGTTTGAATCTATGGTCTCTCTCTATCTATGTTTGTATGAATTTTTCTGTGTAAGTATGTGTGCATCTTTCTATGTATGTATCTATGTTAGTGACAAGTACTAGACATTAGTAGCTAAAGTCCCGTTACTAATTTCCCAGCAAAAAAAGAACTGTTACTGTCAAACTGACTTTGATAGTTATATTTTCAGATATAAACTTTTGGTCACTTTTATACCTTTTTAATTTATTTCATACATTTTTGAGTCATAACAAGTATTATGTCTTTCAGGGTAATTTTAAAGTAGAATAATAATCAGTTGTTCTTTTGTTGTTTTTTCTTTATGGATACCTATCATAACATAACCATTTTTGATATTAAAAGTTGACTCAATAACTTAAAACTCATAACAATTATTATCGAAATCACAAATTAAGCATCTTCACCTGTCCCCCCAATACCAAAAGACGAATGTTACTACTACAACTACTCTACTATTTGTATTAAATATTAATATAATAGTACATTATGATACAAGTTAGCTTAGGTTGCTTATTGCACACAAGGCTGTGGGTTGCAGCCCGAGCCGCAGGCGAGGGCGTAACTCAGCCGAGTGTGCAATAAGTAAGAGCTCACGAGTTTCATACGACGTTTTTCAACACATTTGCGAGGAAAAAACAAAGTAATTTACCACACAGCAACAAATACGACAAAAAACAAAATAATAATCTTGATGAGAAAAGGCGCGCAGGTTTTTTTTTTGTTTTTTTTTCACACGCCCAATGGAAGAATATTTTGCGAAAAAAGGGGTTAGTGAGCATACAGCCTACTTCAAAATTATAAATTTAAGTGATGAAATGCAAATATTTTAATATTTTATAACAAAATACTATAAATTAGGAATAATTAGATAATAATTAATATTTGTTTGACTTAATTAAGGCCTACACATTTATTTATTCAAAAAATGCAAATAAATGCTCTTTGTTGTTATTAAAAAAATAACTGTATTACCCGGTTAAATTGAAAATGCTCTGTTTACTCGCATAGAACTTGCAGTAAGGTACCTATTTAATTTTGTAGGGATCATTCTTTAACCAACTAGTGTTTTATATATTATTGCACGCGTTTGTTATAGCTCGGTTTATGGCCCTAAAAGCGATGTATTAGGGCTCACTTTACGAGCAAGTGTGTTGAAAATAAATTTTATAAAATTAACAAAGGTTGATGTCTACGGTTTGCAGCTGACGTGTGCACAGCATCGTTAAAAAAAAATACTTTAAAACTGTTATCATGAAATATTTAAGTATATTACTGTTTGTGGCGTAAAACTAATGATTCTGAATACTTATCTAATATATTTTTATTAGGTTTGTGGTGAAAAAACACGTGTTTAATTCTTGAGTTAGCAATATACTATTTCCTTTTGTGTGGTTTTGCTCTGGCAACACCTTTGTTTACATTTTTGCTGGGAAATTAGTAATAGGACTTTAAGCTTGTGTAAACATGGCAAACATCAAGTAGTTTTTTATGCACAACGGTGTAGTGCTTGGCCTTCACCTCACCTGATGTTAAGTGGCGACAAGGCCGAAGGTGGAAGCGCACTACACCCGGAATCCTCATCACTGAGGAACTGGCTATCTTACCTCTAACTGCCGGAACACAACAATTTTTAAATTGAGATTAAGATGGTGGTAGCTAGCCAGGCGGACTTGAAATAAGCCCTTCCACCAATCAAACTGAGTACAAATTGTACCCCTCCTGGGAATCGAACCCGGGACCCCTGTGTCTTACACGGGTAGGCAGACCACTAGACCATAGAGGCGGTTAAATCATAATCATAATCATTTATTTATTTGCTTCAAACATGGTCAATAAGATGGAAGGTAAAATTAGTTTGTACATTATCATGTTTCGCCTATTACTAAGCATGCAAAGGACATCAGGCACATGAGACCCAAAAGTGTATAAACATAATTCTGTTATTTATAAACGCTTTATGTTACTAGAATCATAAAACAGTAGCAACATTATTTTTTAACTCCTTCATTTAGCTTTAATTAATTATTGAAAAAAACAAAAGCATGTCAATGAAACGGACATCTTTGTTAGCGATTTTACAAGTTTCCCCTGAGTATATTTGTTCTGTGGCACAAGTGATTGTGCATTAAAAAAAAAGTCTGCCGGATGTCAGTCAACTTAATTGTCAAAAGCGTTTTGTTACGTGCGACATATGCACAGATTTCCGTTAGATCGTTCCAACTAGTACATTGTGGTGCTAATCTGTATCACTAACGCAGCTAACGAAACGGTTTGTCGTGAAACTGGTGTTGCTATTTAGTGCCGGGGTTACCAAAAAAAAAACTTTCAAACGTAAATAACTCTTAAAACATAAATCTTCGTAAAAATCTGAATATTTTATATGACTTACTAATTACATGCCTACATTTTGAAAAAAACAGAAACGTTATACATTCTTTGGTTTTTTCTATGGGACTTTGCCTGATGTCCTTTATACAATCTTGTTAAAATTTAAAATAATAAAGTTTAGTTTTGTATTAAATCAATCTCCATTTCGGATAAGGATGATATTTGCCACATAAATCGTGATCGTATATTTGATTGCCGTCTGAGTGTACCCTTATTGTTGGTACTGTCAGGTGCCGCTAGTGCCGTGGGTGCCGGGCCTGAGCATCCTCATCAACGTGTACCTGATGCTGAACCTGGACTATATGACTTGGCTGAGGTTCGCTGTCTGGATCGTCGCCGGTATGTATAATATTGTATAGTTCTTATTACTATAGATCAGTGTTCCCCAATTAGTGGTACGTGTACCCCTAGTGGTACACAAAGTCGGATCGAGGGGCATGCGCAGCAATCTTAACAGATACCATACATCTGATTTAATTTTTTGGGTTCCGTACCAAAATGGTAAAAAGGAATTAACCCTTATGGTGTGACTCAATCTGTCTGTCTGTCACAGCTGGATATCTCGAGAACTACTAATGGTATCAACTTGAAATTTGGAATAGTTTAAGATGACGTTTGCCCAACTATTTAACAAATAAGAAAGAAATAAAATAATAAATATTTTTTTTACAACAAGGACTGAAATGGGGTCTTAAAAATTTGAAGTCGTGCGATTAGAGCATGTGGGGTATCATATGAAAGAGCGCTATTTGCACATTTTGAAACATTTTTTCCTTTTTTGTTAGGCCACATAGTTTTCGACTTATGATGAAAAATGTAAAAAAATACCGTTCCCCCCTCCTTATCTCCGAAGTTTGCAAAGAGAAAAATCTGAAATAATTCTATGTGATAGTAGTTTATGTAAAGATTACAGGAAAAATAAAACGATGTCTCAATATAACACACTTTTTTAGAAATTCAACAACAAACAAAAAATTCATTAGTTCCACTACCAGTCAACAGATGGCGCTGACGTAAGAAAAATTAAATTAGTTCCACTATCGGTCAGAGATGGCGCTGACCTAAGATAAAAAAAATAGTTCCACTATCGGTCAAGAGATTGCGCTGACTTAATACTGCAATAATAATTTTATTATTGCAGTATTAGGTCTTTAAGTCATTTTATTTTTGATATGTATAAATGTGTGTGTGTGTGTAGCAAATACATTTTCTATCCATCTATGTACAGGGTTACTTTTTAAACAGTCGAAATTTTTTTTCGATGTTGCTTAGACCGTCAAACTAAACAACTTTGTATATGCCATGGGATTAACTTAATCAGAGAAAAAAATTAATCAGCTGTTCCATACATTTTGGTCGAGTAGATATTGACGTTTTCTATATTTGTCGTCTGTTTTCGGTTTCATCCTGTATATTAATTCAGCATACAGGCTGTATTTTTATTCACTCTCCGAATTTTAAGGATGTCTTCAGTCTATGAAATTGAATAACTTTCAGTCAAATATGTAAAAAATTACCATACAAATCTAAGAGATCGTGTGATGAGTTTAGTAATAAGAGCCCCCGCAAACTACAGGCCGGCAGTTTATCGGACCTTTTTTAATATGAAGAATCGGTCGATACCAAATAGTTGTAATGTGCGCACTTGCATATTTCTTCATACTGATTAATGGAGACCGGATTATATGCAACATAAATAGCCCTAAATATGCATACAAATATGGAAGAAAAATTGCACCAAAATCCATAACAAGGGCCAAAATATTCAACATGAATTAATCAAAAATATGTTTTTAAGGTTTTTTATTCTTAAAAAGTAATTACTCAACGATAACAATCGTATCTCAGAAAATATCAATTACAAAATTTATTAGACATTGAAATTTACCTTTAAAAATGTATACGACTAAGTACTGTTCCAAATGTTCTGAAGACAAATTGTGTCTATGATCGCTTAATATATTATTGTAAGCGGAAAGGACCGTTTTACGTCCACTGAGGCATGCACTGAGGATGACTGAAGTGACTGGGCAGAAAGTAATTTGAGTGCCATTGTTTGGACATGTTAGACATCTGAACGATGAACGAGATCGAACGTAAATATGCATGATTTCCAAATTGTTTGCCAAAATATGCAACTTACCACTGAAAAGGGGTTAAATATGCAATATGCATTTGCTTATAATCCGGTCTCTACCGATTAAAGTCGGTAGTTGCGGGCCCTCTAATGGATGACCAACATTTTGTGGTGTATTTTGACACATGTTTCTTGGAGAAAGTTCAGTTTCATGGACTGGGGCCCTATTTTTGAATCACTCGACTGACGTCAGGCGTTCGTTTCTACGACTTTCGTTCGACATCTCTTTGTTTTGAGTCATATGTCGAACGAAAATCAGTCGAAAAGAGCGCTTGACGCCTGCCGAGCGATTCAAAAATAGGGCCCATGAATTCCTTGAAGTTTGGAGAGTGAATATAAAACAAGCCCGTATTTGTTGCGTAGGCCTCATAATCTACGCGACGTACGGCGCCTGGAACAGCTCAGAGCGGCGTCGGAGCCCGGACGGCGTGCCGCTGGCCGAGCTCCACAGCGACAGCCACACCGCGCTGCTGCACCACAGCGGCATCGCGCACGCCATCGGCTGACCCTCCGACAATCCGGTCAGTCCTACTAATACTGTCGTGTCGTTTATATCTAGTATATGATACTACATTTGTTCCAACACACGATGAGTAAAAAACAACTCACTTTACATAATAATGAAAATTAGGAATGAGGATCGACGAGATTTTTAGTAAAATACCTATGTAGTTACAGTCCCATCAAAACCAATTATTTCAGTGAAAGAATTATTGAAATTGGACCAAAAATAAGGCCGGGTTGACATAATAAGAGTCAGCTCGGACCGAGTCACGTCCGAGTCCACTCGCACGAGGCAGCTTCGTACGTAGCACTTCTGAGTGCGTTCGGATTTCATGTTTACACAGTACGAGTAGCGTCCGAGTAGTAATGTAGTAATCCAGGTGCACTCGGTCCGAGCTGACTCTTACCATGTCAACCCGGCTTTACGAAGTTAGAGCGATTTTCGTGCCGCATTCTCGAAAACGCTCACCAATATACACGATACGCTGATGACGTCATCAGCCACGTTCGCCGGCGCGGCGGGTGTTTGGTGGGGCGATCGTGGCACGTGACGTCATCACATGTGACGTCGCAAGGGCCGGTCGTATTTTTAATACTTTTTTTACATCTTGATGGATTTGAGTAATTTAAAAAGAAATTTACTCAGATATTTATATTGTATTTAATGTGATATACAAAATTGATATATACATTTATCGAATTGATCCTCATTACAATGAAACTGAGGCTATTTAAATGTTTTAAAAATTCATATACACAAAGTGCTGGAGGTGTAAAATTTAAAGTATGATGAGGAATCCGGTCGGTCCTACAAATACTGTCGTGTCGTTTATATCTAGTACATGATACTACATCGAACACACGATAAGTAAAAGAAACCTCATAAATCTCGACATAATAGTGCATATTTGAAAAGATAGTGAAACTGAGGCTATTTCAATGTTTTTAAAAATATACACACACTGGATGTGTAAAATTTAATGTGTTGTGAATCCGGTCCTAATACTGTCTGTCGTTTATATCTAGTATACAATACTACATCTATTTCAACACACGATAAGTAATAAACAACTCACTTAACATAATGATGAAAATTAGGAATGACAGTGAAACTCTGGGGCTATTTAAGGAGGTGCAAAAATTTAAAGCATCTCGAGGAATCCAGTCTGTCTTACAAATACTGTTGTGTCGTTTATATCTAGTATAAAATACTACCATTTATTCAAACACACGATAAGTAAAAAGCAGTCTTTACATAATAATGAAAATTAGGAAAAGATAGTGACACTTTGAGACTCTTAACAAAGTCTTTTAACTATATAACATACAAAACACAGTTATAAACAACAATTTTGTACCAGGCTATAAACAACGTTAGTACCCTATTTAAATACCTAAGTAGGTATAGTGATATACTATTAAGACATGTTAAAATGCGATTAAATTGACAATAGACAGTGATCCACTGTAACTTCACTTGAGAATGTATGGCAGAGAGAAAATTTTACAAATTAAAATACGTCGTTCTTTATCAGAAGCGCTCTGAAGTTGTAATTTTTGCTGTAAATTGTTAATTTAATCGCATTGTAGTCGGAGAACCACTCTATGGTCATACTAATACTATTGTGTCGTTTATATGTAATAAAAAAATGTAACAGACAATAAGTAATCCTTCTACAAAAGGAATCTAATCTACCAATTCGATATTTACGCACTAAAATAAAAAATATAACCTCATCTTTCAAGAAAATACCTTCCAGCTACAAAATTCCATGAAATAGTTAAGTTAAATAATTATGAATGACAGATATAAATAAATAAATGCAAAATCATTGTGTAAAATATTTCCTTATTATAACAAAAAAAATGATTGGCATTAGAATGGCTTAGCAATATGTATGAATGTAATATAAAAAAAATACTAAGCATTAAAAAATTGCATCAGTCATTCATGCAACATCTACATATTTTTACTAATACTATTGTCTTTAAACTTAAGTATTCAACGTACTTAAGAGGCCGGCAGACATTGAACTTCCTATACAAGGTTATTTTTAGTTCATTGAAAACCTCTCCTAGGGTTGATCAGACCATCAAACTGAACAACTTTCATTATGGGACCAACCTCGAAATCACGAAAAAAACAGCTTTTCCATACAAAAGTATAATGCCTACTCGATCGAAATGTATGAAACAACTGATTTTATTTTCGCGTTTTGAAAGTCCCATAATGAAAGTTGTTCAGTTTGATGGTCTGATCAATCCCACGAAACATTTTCAATGAACTAAAAATAACCTTGTATAAACGTAATACCAAAATTATTAGCAATTTGAGAATAATTAACTCTTCTTGTGATGTTATTCGGATTAAGACAGTATTTGTCTAGGGATATATAAAATAAAACATCAAAAATTTTTAATGCGATTTACAGTTTTGTATAAAAAAATGTAATTGGCATTTATTTTTAATGAAATTACAATTTTTAATATTTTATTTAATAGAACCCTAGGCAAATACTATCTTAATCCGAATAACATCGCAAGAAGAGTCAATAATGCTCAAATTGCAAATCATTTTGGTATTACGTTTGTATAGGAAGTTCACTATTCGTCGGCCTCTTAATATAACCAGTAATTTCAAAAGAAGATCTTAATATTTATACTCATATCGTTATTATCGAATCTCTTAGTTTTCTGGTTCCTTTGTACTAGACCACAGGGGCCGTACCGGCTAACGAATCGATTATCGAAAAGTCTGCTGGGTTTCAAATTAAAACAGATAAATCGAGCTCCAATTGGGCGAAAATGGCGAACCCCAATTCATGATATCACACGAACATCGATAACTTCCAAATTAAGTCAACAGAAAGTACAAGACTAAATTCCTTACTTTGATTTTTCTGTTTTAAGTTGAAACCCAGCAGCTCAGACCAAATAAAAAAGTAAAGACGGAGTCTTCCGACAAAGCGGTGAAGCCAGTAAAACTACGCCTTGGCTGTGTACATACACAGTTTACGCACACATATGTAACGAAACTACGCCTTGGCTTTCGTTCGTCATTGGGCGAACCCTGCCGCCCGGCCCCCGCCCGCCCCCCAGTACGCACACATGTACCATCAAAAACCGGCCTCACTTAGTTGTTCGCAACCACTGCGCAACGCTCCATCTTCCTTTTTTATTTGATCTGAGCCCAGCAGACTTTTCGATAATCGATTCGTTAGCCGGTACGGCCCCAGGGGCCCTACCGGCTAACTTACATGGCTATCGTAATCGCTTTCATTTGACAGATGGATGTAATACACTTTTCTTTGGTAAGTTTTTACCGACTTCAAAAGGAGGGAGGTACTCAATTCGACCCGTTTTTTTTTTTTTTTTTTTTTTTTTGTTTTTTGTATGTACACCGATTACTCGAAGACGGCTGAACCGATTGAAATAATTAAAACGTTATTACATTAGGTAAACTTTCAAGTTGGTCCCATTTTTTGAAATTTTGAAATCGGTTCGGCACTTTTCAAGTAATCTTGAAAAAAGTACGAAAATAGTATGATTTTGTGTGAACTACCTCGATGATCAGTCGTATAACTTCTTTGTTTATGAACTGAATAAGATAATTATTTTTTTGTTGGAAACGGGATATTTTAAGTGTAGTTCTTTAACCGACTTAAAAAAAGGAGGTTCTCAGTTTGACCCGCATGTATGTATGTTCTCCGCGATTAACTCACGTTTGGCTGAGCCGAATTTTCTACCTAAATAATATACCTACACTACCTAATACAAAAGGTACCTACACTAAAAATAAAAAAATAAAAAATTGTTTAAAAAAACAAAAAACCGACTTCAAAAAACCTACCTCGAAAAAGCAAGAAATAATATTCGTAATAATAAAAACACGTCTATTGAAGTCGGGTGGGGCTTTTAGAATAAAAAAAGCAATCTGTACGTATTCCAGCCCCACCCGACTTTAATAGACGTGTTTTTATTATTACGAATATTATTTCTTGCTTTTTCGAGGTAGGTTTTTTGAAGTCGGTTTTTTGTTTTTTTAAACAATTTTTATTTATGCCAAATAGAAGTAGCAATGTGTCACATCCAACTGTCAAATGAAAATGATTACGATAGCCATGTAAGTTAGCCGGTACGGCCCCAGTATTTAGACCACGTTAAAGAAGTACTTAAGATGTAGTTTTTGTAAGTAGTTATATTTTATGATGGCGCAATTACATTAGATTGCTTAGCCGAATTAAAAAATCCGAATCCGAAAGCTATATTCAGTTACCCGAAGGTTTATTTTATACTGTACCAGAATTTGGGTCAAAATTCTGGTACAGTAATTCGTTTACGTTCGAAGCTGGTTGAATTTAAACTTTAGGTTAGACTAGTCGTCAGCCCGAATTTCATAGGAATACTAAAAATAGGCAAGCACCTTATGTAACTGCGCCATTACTCGTGTTGACTATGTAATACCAAATAAACCAAAAATGGTAATGCCACAGAGTACACAGTAGCACATTATGATATTTGAAAAAATAAATACAGTTTTTGATAAACATTTGTGTAGTTGACATTGTGCATTTTGAAAAGATACACTTTTGCTGTTCGATGCATTCGTTTGACTAAGACCATATTAATATACACAAATAAAAAAAAGTTTGCGTTCACCGTGTTTCTCTCAGTACATTTTCATACAAGACTAGGGTACAAATAAGTGTGATATTTTTTAAACCTAGAAATAAACTAAATATTGGAATCTTTAGATTAGATTTTTGACTACAAGTTTTCCATAGAAAACAATTTCGGACGTGGCTAGAGAATTTCATGCTTTACTTTAAAATTAACTACACTAATTTCGACAGAATATGTGTGGAACATTTGTTTTCTTTTTCGAAGGATGCATGAATTACCCTAGCTTTCGCACGATATTGTTCTCTATAGAAAATTTGAAGCCAGAAATCTTATCTAAAGATTCCAATTTTTAGTTCATTTCTAGGTGTCTTCGTTTAAAATAAATTCACACTTATTTGTACCCTAGTCTTGTATAAAATGTACTGAGAAAAACGTGGTAAACGATTATAAATGCCAAATGGTTTTATCACTGACATGATTTTTTTTTTATTTAACTTGACTGGCTGTCTGTATGATTTGACAGCTAAGTTTTTGTGCCTATTTGAAACGCCACTAGCGTGCGTCTAAAGAACTAATTTTGACGTACAATATGAAAATGGTTGCCGTGGTCTCTCCAGACTTCAAACTTTAGTACCATGTCCCTCACGCTACACGCCTCACGTCCTACAGCGCCAAAATGGCGGAAATCAAATAGGCACAAAAACAGTTTGTCATAAGCTTGTCCAGTGTAAAGATATGCAGGTTAGTGGGTTTTATGCATTTATTTAATCAAAATGTACACGTGGTGTACACTGAAAATGACATGAATCGGTGGTTGTGGCTTTTTTTGTATAAAGCGAGTAGAATGTACTTACGTTAGTTCAGTATTCGTTTTTCTTTGATTTATTTAGTAAACAAGCTTAAAGCACCGTAATTTGTTTGTATAAAATACGATTTACAAAATTTTGTCGATAAAGTCAAGTAAAATTATTCAATAGTGCTAAAATTAATAAATGCGTGAAGTTTATTTACTAAATAAGTAAGGAAAAACAGACTTTAGTATTGCGTGGCTGTGAAACAGCGTTATGTTAAAATAAGCTTAGAAATAAAAAACCCAAAAAAAAAAAATATTACGAGAAAAAAAATCTAAAGTATGGTACACATGCTTTTAGAATATTAAGCCTAAAGTAGAAATCGTTTTTAAGATTTAAGAGCGTGCAGTCTGCACACTAGCGCCGCCATTGGAAATAAAATCATAGTGCTTAAATAAAAAAAATATGAATTATCTCTCTGGAGTGCACTCCGAACAAGCTTTGCGGTACTTTTTATCACTTAAGCAATATTTTATAGCCTGTTGTTTAGTTATATGGACTTTTATTGCGAAAAGTGGCCACTTTTAACAATAAAAGTCAATTAAACTAAACGACAGGCTAGAAAATATTGCTTAAGTGATAAAAAGTACCTCGAAGCTTGCTTGGAGTGCACTCCAGAGAGATAATTTACAAATTTGTCTTTATTTAAGCACTATGATTTTTTTTCTAATGGCGGCGCTAGTGTGCAGACTGCGCAGCCTTAAACAACTTTATAGAGCTTGTCTGACAAAAAGGCAGATTTCTTTCTCCACTATTCGCGCATTTCGTTTATTAAAGACGCTGTACCTTACATACCAACAAATTTTGTACGATTAAAAATCCAAAATAAAAAACTAAGTATTGTCGGATATTCACGTTTGAGTCTTTGAACCATACAATCAGAGTAGATCAATGCTATCGTCAGAAAATGTTAAAAAAACTATCTTTATTCAAAACCTAAAGTCTTCAATTAAACAATTATTAAGTGGGTTTCATACTAGCTTCCGACCCGATCCGACAACTCTTTTTCAATATTCTACTAAAATGTCTTTAGAGTTCAATATTGCTGTTAAAACTCAGTTGTTAGACAAATGTGAATTCCTCAATGATATGGACGATTCAAAAGTACTTTAAAATTAAGTTTATTTGTATACAGCTATTTTTGACTTTGATATTAAAAAAGTATAGATACGTTACCCGCACACCAAAATGGCAATACGAAAGTCAGGTAATTGCCCGACTTTCAATTAGTGAGGCCTGTGCCTGAGACTGTTCTCGCGACACGGAAACACGCGGCTCTCGTCAGTCAGACGCGATAAAATTGTGAAATTCCATTTAAAAAAATGTCTACTTGCGTCTTTAGACGATGTTACAATACAGCAACAGTCAGAGATCGGAAAAATGCTTAATTTCACATGTAAGTACTGTATTTAATAAAAATATGTATTTTCTATTACTTTATTCGGCCATATTGTACAAAGAGCGAGCTGTCTGCTTTGCGTGTGTGAGGGAAGGAGACAGCTGACGCGCTGTTAATAGGCAGCCAATGCGCATGCAGCGGTCAATGTGTGTATCTATAGTACCTTTATGCTGTTTTAAATAGCAATGATGTTGGCGTATAATTCATCTTTAAAGCCGGGCCAGACTGTTGCAAACAAGCCCTCCACATCGGCATCCACCGGCGGCTTACAACAGTGTAAACACTTGTTTGCAACCAAAATTCGTTTGACCTTCCACAACCTCTGGAAGGTCAGCTGTTTGTAACGACGGCGACGAGTCGACAACACACTGAGGTGGGAGCCTTGTTGTAAACAGTGTGGACGCAAACACCAACCGTGGGCTCCACAAGCCTCCCACCAAGGTCACCCCTGTGGAAAGCTTGTTTGCAACAGTCTGGCCCGGGTTTTACTTATAATATCATTAGGGGCCTCCACATAAAATATTTTACAGCTGACGCGCTGTCAATTGGCGGCCATGCAGCGGTCAATGTGTGTATCTATAGTCACTTTACGCTGTTTTAGATAGCAATGATGTTGGTGTATAACTTATCTTTACTTTTAATATCATTGGAATTCCTAATCTATAATATTTCTTTGGTCGAATAATATTATTATGATATAATCATAAGCAAAATTAGTATTATGTATTGTGTCCTAATGTTTAGTTCCTACATATTTTTAATAGTTGCGTTCAACTTTAATATATTTTTGCGTTTAATTCCAAAAAAATGTGAGATATTGTTTTTATTGTTACGCACTTAAAATAATGTTTTTTTTATTATTAGTGCAGTATTTACTGCTTTTTTTTTCAAAGAGTTGTAATGCCTTTAACAACAGTTTTAAATAGTTCAGAAAATGAAGTATCAAGTGTATAATATTATGTGTAATGATTGCAACTCGTGTAGATTGTGTACTTACAAGTGCCTGTATCACAGCCGATAAGGCACTACAGATTGGCAAAAAAGTCTAAAAAAGGAACTAAAATTATACAGTGTGTTTTTTTGAACAGTGATAAAAATATCAGCTGTTCCATACATTTTGCTCGAGTAGATGTTGATGTTTTCAATGGAACAGCTGAAATTTTTTTTGATCTGATAAAGTTGGTTCCATAGACAAAGTTGTTCAGTTTGATGGTCTAAGCCATACCACAAAATTTGATCACTGTTAAAAAAAAACACACTGTATAAACCTGCAACACGTGGAGTTTTCGCATACAAAAGTAGTCGAGTGTTACCATCCTTACTAATATTATAAATGCGAAAGTCCGTTTGTTTGTTTGTTTATTTATTTGTTTGTTTGTTTGTTACGCCTTAACTAATCGACCGATCATCATGAAATTTTGCATACACGTTGTCAAGGGTACAGGGAAGGACATAGGGTACCTTTCATCCAGAAAAAACGCACAGTTCCCGAGGGATAGCAAAAAAAACTGTCCACGCAGACGAACTCGCGGGCGGCCGCTAGTACAACATAAATGATAAAAAAGTGGCTCCCCTATTACTTTATATACTTTTTTGTCAAAAAAAATTGTAACTTTTGGTTCTGGTTTTCAAAAATGTTTCAGTAGGTATTTCTATGGTACCATCCATCGAGTAAGGTAATTGGAACATAACGGGAACTTGTGTAATAAACTTTATTACTATTTGAACCGTCTCAGTTACTAGGCGTTACAATTCTATTTGTGTGTATATTATTTCTAATTTATATACTTAATAAATAATTTAAAGTTTACATATACCTACTATTAAGTAATTATGGCACAGCTATACATGTATTTATTTATATAGTTATTTTAAATAAAGTAATTGCTTTTTAAACTGTTGTTATTTATTTCGCAAGATAAAGGGTAAATCGTGGTTCAACGGTGTTTGAATGGTAATGCTTTTTAACGGGTACGTATCAGAATGTCTAAAGTTAGAATGTCTAAACTTAAAATGGCAAAGTTCATAATGTCAAAAATTTGAATGTCTAACGATTAAAATGTAAAACGTTCAAAATGTCAAAAACGAAAATGTCAAACGGTCAGATAGTCCTAAATTAAAATGTCTAAGTTCAAATGATCAAAACTTAAAATGTCTAATATTCAAATTACCAATTCATAATAAATTTCAATTACATTTTTTCATACAAAACTGTAAATCGCAATAATTTTTGTTTGGTTTGGTATTTTGGATTTTTTATTTAGTTAAATATTACTAGATAAATAATGTCTTTCTTTATCCAATTATAAACATCACACAAAAGTTAATTATGGTTAAATTGCGAATCATTTTGGTGTTATGTTAATGCTTTGTATGGGAAGCTCACGGTTCGCCGGAGTAACGGATACTAGCGCGGTTTTCTTGCGGTTTTATTAAAAGTAGTTTGATAATTAGTTAGTATTTGGTTTGATTTTGGATTTTCTTGACGTTTCAGCATAGCAATAGTCTAGGGGGACTTTGTAAATTGTTGTGTTCCGGCAGTAAGAGGTAAGCCAGTATCTCAGTGGTGAGGATTAAATATGTTCCAATCGCAAATCATTTTGGTATTACCTACCACAGATAATTATGTATTACGTTTGTATGGAAAGCTCACTGTTTGCCGGAGTCTTTTTTCATGGAGGGGATCGCTTATTCTCCTGCTTTAATGTTTGGTGATAAGTGTAGCAGTTTACCAAAATTGAAGTTGAGAAAGTGTGTTTGAATAAGTTAAGAAATAATAACAACTTGATTACGAAAACGTCAGCGCGTGCACAACATGGGCGCGGTGCATTGGTCGAGCGGCGAGCGCTCCACGTGGCTTAGTCTTGACTGGTGATCTCGGCGAGTGCATCAAATTGATATATTGCAATGAATCAAAGAAATACACACAAAAAACTGGAGGACAATAGGCGCACGTTAAGGTGGGTACTCACTTAGGTTCGCGAACCTGCAGCAAAAAAAATCCTGTGCTGAAAATAGTTTGCCATAGTGTGTACGTATGCGAACTTGATTCGCACAGGTAATACAATAGCAAAAGTGAAAATAAAAGGGAACAAAATTTTCTGTCACCTAAGTTTAGATGTGTCACTAATCTGCAATACCCTAATAATAATATCTATCTCCAAGAAATATATTAGTTATCATATTTACCAAAACTGTCTCTAAAGTATAAATCATCGAATGTAAATATGTATCTTAAATTATAGTTTGATCACTTTTTTCTATAGCCTGAATATAGCTAAGATCTATGCTCTAAAAAGTAAGTTACGGGCAGGAATAATACACCTACCTAAAATAATAAACCTGTCACTATAAATCTAATCATCTAACTATTAGCATCGATTAATTCGTTCAATTATCGAAATAATAGATCTGTTACCTAATTAATAGAAAAATTCCTAATAGGGGCGGAGTTTTTATAACGGAGTTTTTAAAACCATTTTGATATTGTTTGGTGATTCAATTTCAGTGACACTTTTATTATTTTGATAATTGATATTATTTCCAAGTAATTTTTAATTAATATTTAGGTAATCATTTTAACATTATTTGGTGATTCGATTTAGGTGAGAAGTCTACTATTTTAGGAACAAATATTATTAACTAGGTCACTGAAAACGCATTTATTAGGTAATGGATAAAATCATGCCCCTAAAATAATAGGAAATAAATATGATAAAGAGGTAAGAAAATCATCATTTATATTTACATAATAATATGAAAGCTTTACATCTAAGTACCTAAATAATCACAGTAAGTATATTATAATAGTAAAAAAAACATTTTTTGTACACAATAGCGTAATAATGTTACATCTTAGGTAAATAATCACAAATTGCGAAAACGTAAGTATACCCTCCTCCATGTCACAATTTAAAAATTGTAACGCAATTACTAGAAACAACAAAGAATTGCTCACAAAATTTAAAAAAAAGGCAAATTGTTGTTTTCAAATCATTGTAAACCTTTGACTTATGGACCATTGATATTTTAACTAGTTTGATGTTTGAACCATTTGACATTTTGAATTTAGCTATTATGAATTTATACATAATGATTTTTGACATTTTAAACCATTTGCATTTTGATTTTTGACATTTTGAACTTTGCCATTTTAACTTTAGACATTTTAACTTTAGACATTCTGATACGTACCCTTTTTAACTCAATTCTTGTTTCTTAATCCCAAAACCGAAACACATCGTGTTTCTTAAACCCAATACGGAAACATAATTGTGTTTCGATTTTGAGTTTAAGAAAGAAGAACTGTGTCAAAAAGCATTATCATTCAAACACCATTGAACCACGATTTTGATGTTAACATTAGCAGACTTGACCTACTGATATGTTTAAAGAAATTAAACATCATAATACGTCAAAACATTTTTATTACTTGTTACAATACATATTAAGACATTCAATAAAAATCACAGTTTGTTAAAACTTAAATCTAAAACAACTAAAATTCATCACGATATTTTATATCATATTATTATTATTTATTATAACAATCACAAGACTATCACAATCATAAATAATAAATACAATCATGGCTAGGACATTGTTTATATGTTTAATGGCTCGATATAAAATACTTTGTACCAATTATTATGAAATGCATATTTTTATATACATTGTGCGGAATAATGTTCTAAAACCTCAAAAGTTGAAAGCGAAGAAATGGAAATACCAAGTCAAAGTAAAGACTTTTGACATAAAAATACGATAAATAACAACTAATGAGCAACACGATTAAATTAAGTACGTATAAGGAAAACATTTAATTACAAGTATAGATGCCTAAAATTAATATAATTTCAGAGGGATTTTTTGCAAGTATCGAAATATAGTAAGCCATTTTTTAAATATATTTACTCACATCGGCGTATGTCACTGACATGAAAAAATTTTTTTTTTGTTTAACTTGACTGGCTGTCTGTATGATTTGACAGCTAAGTTTTTGTGCCTATTTGAAACGCCACTAGCGTGCGTCTAAAGAACTAATTTTGACGTACAATATGAAAATAGTTGCCGTGATGGTCTCTCCAGACTTCAAACTTTAGTACCATGTCCCTCACGCTATGCTCACGCTACGTCCTACAGCGCCAAAATGGCGGAAATCAAATAGGCACAAAAACAGTTTGACATAAGCCTGTCCAGTGTAAATATATGCAGGTCAGTGGCGTATGTATTAATCAACTATTAATGAACAGAAAGCTTCTTAAATACCTACTTATCTCTTGAATGTTACAAAAAGTAACATAAATTGTACGTTATTGTACAGCTTGACCATAAAGAGTTGACAAAAATTGAGGGCGCCGCTTTTTATGTAAATACGTCAAAATCACGAATAATTTGGCAACACTGCTTGTATTTTGTACTGAAAATAATTAGTTCCATTTTATTTAATTTCAACTTTTTATGGCCAAGCTGTAGATTCGTAGTTATTTATTCGACCTTATTGCTTAGAATCTAGGGTTTTATATCTAATGGAATTATTATTTTCATCTTAGCTACGATACACCGGCACCTAAAGACAAGACAGAGATGAGACAAACGACGATGCGTCGAGTTTGTGTTTGTAGCTCTGTGCATCTTCTGTCTCATCTTTGTCTTGCCAATGCCGGTCGATATACTCAAGTTTCAACATTAAACAGTATTTATATTAAACAATCATAGAGATATGTGATGTCATAGTCAAAGACCTTGGCTCTGATGCTCCTAGATTAATAAAAAGAAAAGATGATTATTTTTAGTACAGGGTTATTTTTTATTCACTATATAAATTTTAAGGATGTGTTCCGGTTTTAGAAAAAATAGGACCAATGAAATGATTGGCTATCCATACAAATCAAAGAGATCACTTCATCGGTTTAGTAAGGGTTGAACAAAATTTTGTGGCGTATTTTGACTTGACACATGTTTCTTTGAGAAAGTTCAGTTTCGTGGACTGATTTCATCCTTATGGATAGGGATTAAAAAAATACCCTGAATGCCATGATAAACAAAATAAGTTCAGGTAAATGTGGATTTCTAGACAGTCAAATTTGCACTGACGTCCATTATACAAGTACGCTGGACAGGCGAACGTCACCAGTCGTTTGTTCCGATTTGAAAATCGCTATATTGGCGCTGAGAGCTGTAGATTCTATACTATGGAAGTAGTGAGTGTACTTGGAACTAATTAGTTCCAAGTACACTCACTACTGCTATAGAAGAATCTACTGCTCTCAGCGCCAATATGGCGATTCTCAAATTGGCAAAAAAATTGCTGTCATTTCATGACATTAGCCTGTCCAGCGTACTTTGTATGTAATGGACGTCAGTGCAAATTTGTCAGTCAGGAGCAACAGAGCTTTAGACTTTCACTATATAAAACTTATGTCTTTTTATAGGATTTTTAACTTTATACTCTTAGTAATAAGAGCTGCAAACTGTCAGAAACTTATAAACTGTGTCAAGTTACATCCTCTAGCTAGATAATCGTCAAAAATTTTAATAAAATCAAAATATACGAGGTAATAAATTCGTTCTCAATATAACTATACCTTCAAAATGTCAGACACTTTGATCCCAAATCTTATCACATTCTAGTTAATTATCATCACAGTTACTTTTCAAAGTGGTCAAAACTTTGTGGTGATGTGATTCTTGTCGTCTGCTTTACCATTGGTGTTTGCTGTAACATTTTTCTCTCTCAAGGAGCTGTTCTTTAACCCGTACCAGAAGTATATGACGTACCCTGAGAAAAGAAACACGTATTAAAGACCAAGTCCCAAATAAAGTGGCTTACAATACGTTTAAATTTTATCCAAGATTATCCAAAGCGGCTCTTAACATCGCCCGAGAATGCGGAGAACAGACACTTACAACCCCACAATATCGATATACAAGATATTGAAAATTTTTACTTAATAAAACTTGTAGCAAAAAATCTGGTTGCACTCCGGGAGTGCCGGCAGAAGAGAAAACTTGAATATTAACGTTGTGCATTTTTGATATTTTGGAATGGTTAGGGAATAATTTTGCAATTGCCGTCTTACGAATTTACTCTGCATTTGAATTTACGAATACAGAACAGTATTGTACGAAAGTCTTATCCATAACTTGACAGAAAATCTAGAGTTTTGACATTGAATTAAAAAATTATCGCGTTGCTATGGTGACACCGTCTTGAAATGACGCGCCGCCATTTTCACCGCGCCCCGTACGGGTATAATTCCGCCGCCGGCTGTCTACTTTCCATCAGTCACATCCGTCTTACGAATTTTCGATCAGGGTCACGTAATTCTTATTGACGCGAGTTTAGCATTTTTCCCCATTACAAAAAAGCGTACAACGCCGCTAAAGAAGTTATCGCTTCAAAAAAAAATTAAAATTTTGTATAAAGTCTTATGTCGCTAGAACGCATGGTATCCGAGATATATGTGAAAAACCGGAAAATGGGACCTTCAAACCCCCCCTTCTCCGCGGCACAGTGGGTACCTTCTATCTAATCCAAACAAAGTTACGAAGTCAAAAATTATGTTCCAAACATTTCCTTCTACACATTTTTTGAGCATTCTTTTGTAATATCAATTCTGTGAGATGTGGTCACTTAAGAGTCATGTAGGTGTAATACTGACCAATAGCGAGCCAGATGATGAACCGCACCCAGGTCATGAAGTCGAGCTGCACCATCAGGTACAGGTTCATGCACACGCTCAGGTACGGCACCAGCGGCACCAGGGGCACCTGCACAAAATGTAAACTAGCTGGTTAAATGCTAAACAGGTGAGTAACGTCGTCACAGTCCGGTAGAGTTAGCACCAAAATTTCTAGGGATGTCGAAAAAAAGCGACATAAATGCGGCTCATCATAATCAGCCGCACCACACCCACTGCTGGATATAGGCCTCCCCGAAGGATCTCCACGACGATCGGTTCTGCGCTGCCAGCATCCAGCAGCTTCATTGGCAGATCTTCAGTCCACCTTGTTGGGGGCCCACGGAGCGTTGAACGCTGGGTGACCTTAGTTAAACCTCCTTATAAGACCCATAGTTAGCGACCACGTTTCACTGCCGTAAGTCATCACTGGCAACACACACTGGTCCTAGATTTTCGTCTTGAGACACTAAGTTAAGTCGGACGCAAAGATTTTTCGAAGCTTCTCGAATGCTGCCCATCCGAGTTGGATTCGACGAGAGATCTCTTGCTCGAAGTTAGGCTTACCTAATTAAGTCCAATTGGGCAAGCAGTCGCCTGTTCTAGGTATACGTAATGGTCAACAACTTCAAGTGTAGTGTTCCCAACGTGAACTGGAGTGGGTACAACATGGGCATTCGACATAATTTTCGTCTTATCCACGTTCATGTAATGCGGCTCAGTAGTACCTACTTAAATGTATCCGTCCGATAAAAGTGCTCCAAACTGCGAACTTAAACCCGTCTGGAGAAGTTGGCGCAGGCCTACCAGGGGGCTTACCATCAGCGAATAAGAAACCACCCTTGAGCCGTTCAGTTCAAAAGCAGGCCTTAAACAGGACTGCTTAAGGCCTGCTTTTGAAGTAACCTTTGAGGTCATAGTACGAAAAAGTAAGACAGTTCAATATAAGTCCTGCTATAAGTGCTCATAGTAAGGCCCCAGACCTAAGGGCTGGTTTACATTATCTTAGTCTTTAGTAGAGTGCTTTAGGAGAGTAGAAGTTCATTACGTGGTGTGTTTGACGTTCTTTTAAAATCGACGAACATGCGAAGCAATGTATTTCTACTCGCTACTCGACTCGGTCGTCTACTTGACTAATGTAAACCAGGCCTGAGTCGTTTCTGGACTATAACTACATAGTTATATTATTATAGCAAACTACATAGTTTGCTATAATAATGTGGTCCCACCGTGAAGCTAAGATGCTGCACGTCTCTGCTGGGCTGCCGGTACAGCACCACGAGCAGCACGATGAGCGCGGCGCCCAGCGCGCCCAGCGCGGTGGCCACGCCCGCGCCGCCGCTCGTCTCCCACCGCAGCAGCGCGCATGTTGCTAGTGCCAGCACGACTGGAACAATACCAAGGGCATAGTATAAAAATTAGTACAGTACGAGGCATATAACTTGAAATCGGGCGTGGATTGCGCGAAACGCGTATTTTGGGTATGCGTAGCGGTGAGGGGCGCGGGCGACGGGAGAGGGGGGCGCGCTATTAGTCGCTCACAAGAGCACATGCGCGAAATTATCCCCACTCCGCTCCGTCGAAAAAATTTCAAGATACGTGCCTAGTACTGTACTAGCGTACAGTATGGCCGCTCCCTGCCTCCCGCTGAGTGCGTGCGCCCCCACCCGCGATCAGTTACCTCACAGTTACCATCTGCCAAAGACGCGGTGCGCAGTGATTCACTACGCACCGCGTCCTTGCCATCCTTCACTGTCAAGACTAAATGTTTACAAACTGCACGGTAGCCCTAGACTTACACAGTTGCGCGTGTACAAAAACGTCATCTGACGTCATCTGTTTATAACGGATGACGTCAGATGACGGTTGTATGGAGTCCATTTGGAGTGACTGAGGGGTGCCAGGGGGTCTCCTACTGCTCGCGGCTGACTCAGTCGAGCCAGTGCACTAGGGATGTCATGTGTCGTTGAGACAGAGCTACACGATAGAAAGGGAAGCGCTTCGGAGGTGCTTGCTCTTAATACTATTATTAATTGCACAGCACTGTGCTGTGCAATTTGAAATATACTGCTAAAAGTGGCTGTTTTTGACATTTGCTATCTACTTCTACGAATGATTACGAGGGAATGTAGCTTCTAAAAATACTAGACCATGGGCTCTAAAACTTCCACGTAAATTTTTATTAAAATCATTTTCTATTAACAACTTATTAAATAAAAACCTCTGAGGGCGCCACTTTCGGTGATATCCGATGGATAGAAAATATCCGATGAAATGCGCTTTAGAACAAACGAATAAAAAGACAGCTTTGCTTAGTTTGGGCTAGATGGCGCTGTGTAAATTGTTCCGGAATATTTATTTATTTTATTTTATTTATTATAAGTAGACGGTATTATGTGTGTTTATTATTTTATTTAGATGTTTTACTCGTATTTTCATTCACAAAATCGTCCGTCTTGAGGTGGATACTTTTGATTCGGTTATTTGCGTTTAATGAAATTAAATTATTACTAATTTTTATTGTGCTATTTATTTTCAATCAGATTAGTGAATAAATAAGATGGCTTTAAGATGAATGACGATATCAAATCACCCAGTTTTACCTATTATAATACATTAACTCAAGTTCATGACTCAGTCTAGCTCAAAGAACTTAAAAGACTCGAAAGGACTAAGAAGACTCAAAAGACTCATGTGACTAACGAGTCTTTCTTGGAAATCGACTCAAGTCTCGAAATGAAGACTAAAAGACTTGAGTTTTTTACAACACTAGTATAGCCACCTTAGAGTAGATACTTACAGAACAAGCAGATGGTGATTTTAACGATGTTGGCGGACAGCACGGTGGTCTGCTTGAGTCCCAGCAGGTTGAAGGCCTGGCGCGCCACCGTGTACGGCGTCTCCGGCAGCGGCTTGCTGCTCTGCGGCGGCGTCGGCTCCTCCTCGTACCTGGAGGGTGGTGGGCCGTTTACAAAGTGAAGCGATTAAATAAAAATAAATTATTGCAACCTTTAACCCAAGATACATCATGGTATTAAGGGCCCTATCACATTTTTTCGTCGAAATTTCGATTTTGACGGATTTTAGCGCTACAACCTAGAGAAACGTTTGGGTCTACTAAATACATTTATATGTGTTCGCGACAAAAAGTGATATGATGATACACTGGAAAGTTAAAGGGTTAAAAAGGAAAATTAAAGTTGGTGAACGATTTCTTAGAGTCAACTTTGAACATACACAGAAAGAAAAACAAGTACAAACAACAAATAAAAGTGTGAAATTTGATTTTCGTATGAAGTAAAGATTATTCTAATATAAATTTTACGTAATAATAATTATGTATCTAGGAGAAATTCACAGTTAATTCTGAGCGTTTTTAGTAGTTTTATGGTTTTTGATTGGGATTTTTTTTCACATATTCCATACATAATTTCAAAATTCCGAGGCCGCTATGATCTATTCGACTATATAAGAGATAATATTCAATTTTTTTTATTTCATTTGTTTAGCACAGTAGCATAGTAGAATCAAATAAGTAAGTCATCTTACTCATTATGGCATCGAGCGCGGTTTGTTTGTGAGCGCGCCCGTACGTATGCGTCGTCGCACGCACACACTGACAAAATTTAAAGGTGATAAAGGTGCGCCAGTCGTGGCTGCCGCCTGCGCTCACGCGCACGCTCCGCGCCGCTGTGGTGCCGCTCGTAATAATTTGTACTTTGTACGTGTACCTACAGTATACCTTAAGTCAATATTCAATTTCCGGATTTAAAGATTATAATTTTGATATGTGTAGTTAAATGAAAAAGTAAAAAATAAAATTGTATAATCATTTTATTTCAATAAATAAGTAGGCAACATTTTAATTAATCCTATTTCGAGCGTAAGTTTTCAAATCACTTAACAGTAGGTAATGAAAACATTGTAGTTAGTTCCTGCAGGGCTATCGGCTAAAAACAATGAAGTGAATGTAAACTGTAATTTGACAGATGGATGTGATACATTGCTACTTTTCCTTAGTAAGTTTTTATTGGTGTCATAACGAAAGTGGTAATGTATTGTATCACATACATCTGTCAAATTACAGTTTATATTAACTTCATTCTTTTAGCTGACAGACCCGCTGGTCTATGTAATTACAAAAAATATTAAAAAACTTTGTATTATAGATCTCTTGTGTATTATAGATATGCTTACCCTACAAGGAAAAAATTGTTTTGTATGGAGATTGACTATGCATTTTTGACGATTGAATAAACTAGTGACAGCCCTACGTGTTTAGGCTATTATCGCTCGCTCGAGGCTCCAGTTGGCCTACTTATTTGATTCTACTATGACAGTAGTTCAATCCATGACCCCAAAAAGTACCTACGCGCATTTTATGAAAATCTTTCTCTGCAATTTCGGGTTTAATTATAAAGTTAAGCAAATTTTCAAAAAAGCGAGGGCGCTATGATCTATTCCAATAGCTGTTCTACACTATCATAGTAGAATCAAATAAGTAGGCCAACTGGAGCCTCGAGCGAGCGATAATAGCCTAAACACGTAGGGCTGTCACTAGTTTATTCAATCGTCAAAAATGCATAGTCAATCTCCATACAAAACAATTTTTTCCTTGTAGGGTAAGCATATCTATAATACACAAGAGATCTATAATACAAAGTTTTTTAATATTTTTTGTAATTACATAGACCAGCGGGTCTGTCAGCTAAAAGAATGAAGTTAATATAAACTGTAATTTGACAGATGTATGTGATACAATACATTACCACTTTCGTTATGACACCAATAAAAACTTACTAAGGAAAAGTAGCAATGTATCACATCCATCTGTCAAATTACAGTTTACATTCACTTCATTGTTTTTAGCCGATAGCCCTGCAGGAACTAACTACAATGTTTTCATTACCTACTGTTAAGTGATTTGAAAACTTACGCTCGAAATAGGATTAATTAAAATGTTGCCTACTTATTTATTGAAATAAAATGATTATACAATTTTATTTTTTACTTTTTCATTTAACTACACATATCAAAATTATAATCTTTAAATCCGGAAATTGAATATTGACTTAAGGTATACTGTAGGTACACGTACAAAGTACAAATTATTACGAGCGGCACCACAGCGGCGCGGAGCGTGCGCGTGAGCGCAGGCGGCAGCCACGACTGGCGCACCTTTATCACCTTTCAATTTTGTCAGTGTGTGCGTGCGACGACGCATACGTACGGGCGCGCTCACAAACAAACCGCGCTCGATGCCATAATGAGTAAGATGACTTACTTATTTGATTCTACTATGACACTATTCAATAAGTCAAAACTGTTAATGTTTTGTTGTTTCTGAGATCGAGAACCCCAAAATTGGCTATTTTACGCAAAAATCACAGTCGAAACGTAATATGCCTCTTAAAGGTCTTCCATTAAAATTTCGAGTGTCATAATTTGACTTTATTTGAATAAGCCCTCAAGTCCAGGGATATGAGGGATTACTATAATAAATATGAAACATCATGGTGGCCTAATCTATACTTCAAAAATTGTTATTTTTAGGGTTCCGTAGCCTAAATGGCAAAAAACGGAACCCTTATAGATTCGTCATGTCTGTTTGTCTGTCTGTCTGTCTGTCTGTCTGTCTGTCTGTCTGTCTGTCCGTATGTCACAGCCACTTTATTCCGAAAGTATTAAGACTACACAGTTGAAACTTGGTAGGTAGATGTATTCTGTTAACCGCTTAACGAATTTAATACAAAAATAAGAAAAATAAAAGATTAAGGGGGGGCTCCCCATACATGGAACTGAAACTGAAAAAAAATTTTTTCTTCAAACCAACACGTGTTGGGTGTCTATAGATAGGTCTTTAAAAATGATATTGAGGTTCGGCTCTAGACAGACGGACCGCATTTCAACTGCAATCCAACCGCAAATTGCAGTTCAGGTGCAGTTTGAATGCAGTTGACACGACTGCAATAGAACTGCAAACCAACTGTGCAGTCCGATTGCAGTTGAATTGTAGTCGGCGAGCAGTCGTGCGAACTGCACACCGACTGCAATCAAACTGCACGGTTGGTTTGCAGTTCTATTGCAGTCGTGTCAACTGCATTCAAACTGCATCCGAACTGCACCATACCCACCCGCCCGCACTACTTTATAATGCTCCGCCCCCCCGCGCATAGAATCAGTAGCAGAAACAAGGTTAGAGTGAGCGCACGCGTTGTCTGTCCGTAAGTAAAATAAAGATGTCGAGCGACGAGGATAGTAATACAGTAAATGAATCTGTACCATTTGATACTGACGCATTTATAAGTGTCATTAAATCAAAACCTTGCATTTGGAACTATAAGATTGAATCTTACAGTAACAAAATTGAAAAAAACAAAGCATGGGCCACTATTTGCGAAATGTTTACGCCCGGATTTGAACAAAAGAGTAAGAAGGAGAAAAATAATATTGGTGAGTATTTTTTTATTTAATACTTTAATAAGCAGTTGGACACATTAATTAAATCATATTCATTTGCCATTCAAGTTTGCCTTCACCCATAAAATAACCAGTAAGTTCTTTTCTTATACCCTCCGATGATCTACAGTTTCTTTCACTACCGTCGCCTATTATTATGTCTTGTAATGGTTGAGTTAAAGAATCTTCAAAATTATACCCATCTCTTTCTCGCACAAAGTTATGCAAAACGCAGCAAGCTTTTATAATTTCTTTTGCAAAATGTGGTTTATGGTCGATGGGCCTGTGAAAAATACGCCATTTATTTGCTAGAATACCAAATGAACATTCAATAAATCTTCTAGCCCGTGATAGGCGGTAATTAAAAACCTTTTCCACACTTAATTGTCTTCCCGCGTAAGGGCGCATAACATTTTTAGAAATTGAAAATGCTTCATCACCCACAAACACGTATGGCATTGAATTTACAGGTGGCGGAATGTTTAAGGTTTTTTGTTGAAGTTTTTCATACAAAACACTTTCTTCAAATATTGTAGAATCTGAACATCTCCCATAAGAGCCGATGTCAACAAATGTAAACATATAGTTACTGTCGCAAGTGGCTAGTAATATCATAGAAAAGTATTTTTTATAATTGTAATATGAAGACCCAGTGTTTGGAGGTTTTTTTAACCTTACGTGCTTTCCATCAATTGCACCAAGACAGTATGGAAAATTTGCTCGATATTTAAAACCTTCCGCTATGTTTTTCCACTTTTCTTCAGTGAGTTCTGGCATAACCATATCTTTTAAGTGAATCCATATGTTACTACAAACATCTTTAATAATTTCTCTGATGGTGCTTACTCCGTGTCGATAAGCCCAGTGTAAATCATCAATAGAACATCCACTTGCTAAATATCTGGAAAATAATACATTAATTATTATTTTCAGCTGTTCAATTTCAAAAAAAGTGGAAACTACTACGAGATAATTTTTCACGATATGAAAAAAGAATTAACACTATGAAAAGTGGTTCAGCGACCTCCAATTTACGACCGTGCACATACCATCACAGTTACTCTTTTTGAAAGATTTACAAGAGAAAGGTGAAAGATCGTCTAATTTAGATTCTACTATTGAAGAGTCTGTAGGAGAAGAAATAACTAAGAAAAAAAAGCTGTTAACAAACGTAAAACTAAAAATTCATCAGAAGAGGACTTGATCGAAAATTTAACCAAAAGAGTAAATAAAAAAATAAATGATGAAAAAGATGAAAGAGATGAAGACCGATTGTTCCTTCTTTCATTGTGTAAAGATTTCAAAGAATTCCAGATTATTTAAAGCTAGATGCAAAGGCAGATTTCATAAATATAATAAAAAAATATGCTTCCACATATTACATGTCCGGACCGCAATATCAGCCAGCGAATGATTTCAGAGGATATTATACTTCAAATATGAACTATAACGTGCCTTCGATTTCAAATGTACCCCCTATCCAACAGGAGACATTCAATCGGCCAGAAACTTCAGAATCTCAGTACAGCAATATTGTCTCACCTGATAATTGCAGCGAGGATAGCTCATACATAAACGACGTATTCGGTTAATCATTTTCTCGTTTTTAAATATGTTACGGCTAATAGCCGAAGTGCGGCTACACCTAGTTTTAGCCGGCTAGAACTAGGTGCAGCCGCACACCGGTGTGGTTAAACTTCGGTGTATCCTATTGATCATCGGCTTGAACTAAGGTTTCCTGTTCCTGTAAGTCCTGTAGAACACGTGATAGGTTAGAAATTTAGGCGATCGCGAAGCGCAGCGATGTCGTGGTTACTTTTTTTGCGAAACAAAACATGGATTTTTTCACAAAAAAAATAACCCAACACGTGTTCTACAGGACTTAAGGGCAAATTCCGACCATAAATAGGATACACCTAAGTTTAACCACCGGTGTGCTGCTGCACCTAGTTCTAGCCGGTTAAAACTAGGGGTAGCCGCACTTCGACTATTAGCCGTAACATATACATTATATATATATATTTTAAGTTACTATTTTTATAATTTAATTCACAATGCCTATTCAATGCGGACAGATCAAGCTTTGCAATGTAAATAAGGGTCTTTGAAATTGTTAAAAGCTTACCTCAAAGTAATTGCAATCCTTTCTTCTGCCGATATACTTTTTCTCATATTGGTGTCTTGTCGGCATATTTTATTTTTTAAGATGTCTGTTAATTCTTCGAAACTTCTTCTAGACATGCGAAAATATTTGTAAAAGCATTTCTCTTGTGATCTGATTTTTGGTAATAAAGTATAAAAATCACCTTCGTGTTTATATTGCAATATTAAATGTACCCACATTTCACGGTTTCTCTTTCTCTTGAGTTTACGAGCACGGCGATGAAGTAAAAGTAGCAGTAAAGCTTCGTCAAATCTTTTCGACATTTTTATTTTATCTACAGACAAACAACGCGTGTGTTCACTCTAACCTTGTTTCTGTTACTGAATCTATGCGCTGGGGGCGGAGCATTATAAAGTAGTGCGGGCGGGTGGGTATGGTGCAGTTCGGATGCAGTTTGAATGCAGTTGACACGACTGCAATAGAACTGCAAACCAACCGTGCAGTTTGATTGCAGTCGGTGTGCAGTTCGCACGACTGCTCGCCGACTACAATTCAACTGCAATCGGACTGCACAGTTGGTTTGCAGTTCTATTGCAGTCGTGTCAACTGCATTCAAACTGCACCTGAACTGCAATTTGCGGTTGGATTGCAGTTGAAATGCGGTCCGTCTGTCTAGAGCCTACAACTTTTTCTCAAAGTCAACCGTTTGAATGATATTCACCGCCAAAGTGGTAAAATGTGTGTCCCCCCCCCTTTAACTTTTGAAATAAGAGAGTGAAAAATCTAAAAAAAATATATGCTGTAGATCTTAATAAACACTTTCAACCAAAATTGGTTTGAACGAGATATAGTAATCAGTTTTTGAGATATAGCATATTTTCCAAAACCGCAAATATAACTTTGTCATTCATACCAACACTGTGAAAAACAAAGTTATTGTTGCAAACGAAAAATGATAGGTGGTATTAAATATGGTATGGTATAAGGTAACTACGGAACCCTATGGCGCGTGGCCCGACACGCACTTGGCCGGTTTTTTTTTATTCAAGAAAGGGGAGTTCCTCGTAAATAAAAACGAAACTAATTTTGCTGTTGCCCTTTTGCTGTTGCCCATGTTACCTAATTACCTTAAGATCAAGACGCTAGTAGCAACGATGGTGTAGGCCAGCAGAGTTCCAATAGACATCATCTCGATTAACTGGTTCAAGTTGAATATTGCCGCCATTATTGCTAAAACATAAAAAATCCACAATTAGAAGAACAAGCAAAGCAATAACCGAGCAGCCTCTTGTAAACTGACATTTTTAAATTTAATAATGGACCCTCATACTACTCGCTATTTTGGTTTGAAGTTCCTTCACCAATAGAGTCGCCATGACGTACAGTACCCTGGGCAGAGGGAACATGGCGCCCAGCAGACTGGTGCAGAGCGCGAATATGAGGCAAACGGGTATGCCGGTCTCCGTAAACACAACAAAAATATCTCACCTGATAACAGACCGCTGACGAAAGTAGCGAGCAGCGGCGTCTTCGTCCAGTGATGTATTACAGACAGGCGCCTGAACAGCACACCATCAGTCCCCATGGCGTACAGTACCCTGGGCAGGGGGAACATGGCGCCCAGCAGACTGGTGCAGAGCGCGAATATGGCGCCGATGGTTACGATCCATTTGATGACGGGCATGCCGGCCTCCGTGAACACGTGGGGGAAAGGTGCGTCCGCATCCTGAAAGAGTTTAAAAACAAGATAAGCAAGTAGAATAAAATTTTACTTCCTTTGATACAGCTAAGTTAGTAATGTGCTGTTTGGTGGTGGTATACTTGTTTCTTTATCGAATAAATCTACTGCGTGTACGGCGCTTCTAAGTTATGACGTCAACCTTCGTCAACCTAGTAACGCTGTATTGTTTTTGTCTAATCAAATACTTTTTTAAAATACCTATGCAAGTTCGTAATTTATGTTCGTGTTTAGTTTTTTTAATATTTCGATTATTACGACGACTTGAAGAAATTTTGTCTTTTTAATTTTTATTAGTGCAGACCAAGAAACAAATTCAATAAACAGGGGGTCAAGTCTGCTAATGTTTTCGTCAAAATCGTAGTTCAATGGTATTCTAGTGGTAATGCTTTTTGACACAGTTCTTGTTTCTTAAACCCAAAATCAAGAAACAATATGTTTCCGTTTTAGATTTAAGAAACACAATGTGTTTCAGTTTTGGGTTTAAGAAAGAAGAACTGTGTCAACAAGCATTATCATTCAAACACTATTGAACTACGATTTTAACGAAAACATTAGCAGACTTGACCCCCAGTATACACCAATACACCATACCTGCAAGTAATACGGCCACATCATAGTAAGAACCGTAGCTATACTGAAGTAGGAGATGAAGATTACGACAAGAGACAACACGATGGACAATGGTATGTCTCTCTTGGGGTTTTTGGCCTCTTCGCCGGTGGTGGCCACGCAGTCGAACCCTACGAAGCCGAAGAAGCACTTCGCGGCGCCAGCCATCACGCCGGCGATGCCCCATGGCATGAACCCTCCTTCGCCGGCACTGGATTGGTATTCAGGAGGAATGTCTTCTAGTTTAATTCTCCAGTTGGCGGGGTTACCTGGTAGAAGAAAAAGGTTTAGTCTAACGCAAGGGTTTTCAAAGTGGGGGGCGCAGGAACTTTCCAAGGGGGCGCGAGCCATCTGTTAAGGATCTTATTTGGAGATGACCAAGAAATAACGTCTGAAGGTAGGTATGGTGTTTGTACAACTATTGAAAGCGCATACTCAACGCACTAACGCACTAACCTAAAATTTTCTGGATACCTCTATCCCCCTCGGGAGCACGGATTTTTTTGTTGTTGGGATGCACTATCCCCTATTTAAGTAAGTATGCAAAGTTAACGTTTCATTGCGTCCTGTTCCTAACGCCTCAGCCATGACATCACCGTGCGCAGCGTCGTCGAGCGCATCTCGACGCTGCGGAAACGTCATTTTTGTATTGAAAAATAGTTTCGACTTTCGGCGAGCTCGTCGTCTCAGCGCTAGCGTCTATGAGACAGCCTTGCCGCATTGTAGAGCTATTTTAAGAGAATCGACATGCAGCACGTCCTGTGTCTTGCATCTCGGCAACCATTGCGTACTGTCTCGATGTCGGCCTCTTAGCTCGTCGTCCGACCGGAGTTAATGGAATATAAGTCTAGTCGACTTTTTATTAGTTAACCTTAAAGATTTCACCTACTCCTGCCGATGATTAACAAGCCAGCCAGCGTAGTTATTAGGTGTCATATTATATATCAAATAAAGTGGCTCGGAAATGTAACAGTTGTTTTATCTACGCATCCTTTTTTGCGTAAATTCAGCAAATGATAACAAACTTTATTTCGCATTACAGAGAGTCTAACAATGTTTCAGATTAATTCTTTATAAGTAGGTAGGTACATACTTTTAGCCATATTTTTCTTTTAGATAAGTTGTCGAGAAAGGCGTTAGGTACTTTTGTGGTTAAACTTGGGAGATAAGAATGACTTGCTAAATAGATTTATCATTAATTCAATTTTATCGTATTAAAAGGCTTAAGAACTTTATTTAAGTGTTTTGCCTTATCATTGCGCACTAGCTCATGCTTTCATTTAAGGCGACAATAAATAAATACTTGGCTCTTGAATTGCTGAAATGATATCTCATACCGATTAATTAACTAAATTAAATAAGATTCCACATAGGTAAGTATCTTTAATATAAGAGACTCATTATTTCCTTTTTGCTAAATAAAGTTACCTAGCTTAATATCTTTACTAGGATCTGTGCTATAGCTCTGTAAGGCTCTGACCGTGGTGTGGGCCACAACACAAGTCGATCGTGTTGTGTTTTCAAATACAGAAAACCCAAAATCTGAGGGTATGATGGCCTGACAAATTCTACAGTTTCAAAACTTAGGAGGTAAGATTTGAATTTCAATCCCAAACATTTTTACATTACAAAGTCTGTTATCGCCTCGTACTATACCTTTGCTTGTAAACATTTCAGGACATGTAAACATTTCAAAACCTTTGAATGAATAATGATAAAATTGTACATTATATTAAAACCTTACTTTTGACGGCGCCTGCGATGATGACGATGATGACGGTGGCTATGTTCAGGGCGGTGAACACGTTGTTCAGCTTGGTGGACTCCTTCACACCGATACCCAGAAGAACTGTTAACAAAACGTATCGTTTAATAAGTAAGTACCCAATGACTTTAATATGTAGAGCACATGAGTAAAAAAAACGTGTGATGTAGAGTCTGTTTATCCTCACTTGTCCTATTTAGAATGCTCCGCAAGGCTATCGAAATAAATAAATATCCTAATTTCAATAGAGATGATCGTTGGAAAATTCCACCAGCTTGGGACCCCATCATTCACAAGCTGAAGCCCCTCACACATACTGTAAGATCTAATGATACGATTAGTTCCTTTTGCAAATAAATAAATTAATACAAAAGACGGAGGTCGGCTTCCTCTCCAAGTTTTCTTTCGCCATTTCTTTCTTGGAGGGGCCTCCCAATTTTATGAAATGGTGGTAGTTTCAGTAGATTCTCTCTCTTTTTAGCATTAAATAATTCATAAAATAAAATTATAAATCAACATAAAATAATTAAAAATTTTGTTAAATTTTAATTTCTGAACGTCTAAAAAAAAAATTCATCGCTTGAGGGTAGGCTCACGGGTAGCTTCAGTCCCCCGTGACCACGGCAGCTGCAAAGGTGCCGAAACGTCGGGAAAACCAAAAATCAAACCAAATACCAACTAAATACGAAAGTATATTCAATAAAACCGCGCTAGTATCAGTTAAAAAGTGTTTTATTTCAATGGCTATTGTGTTACGTTTGAGCTAAGTATTGACCGACGTCTTAGATTTACGACACTCCTGATAAAATATTATCTATTATCCTCAAGAAACTACCAATACCACAGATTTCAAATAGATAAAGATTATTACAATGTCGTTATAATCATCACCTGAAAACTATTCAAGTCGCTATTGTTTCAGTATTTCTTGAGTTTTGTTGGTTTATCAAAAATCATTGTTGACGTCCACCTTATCTTAATATATAAAATCGTAAACTGAATGACTGAATGACTGACTGACTGACTGACTGATCTATCAACACACAGCCCAAACCGCTGGACCTAGAGACTTGAAATTTTGCACACAGATACCTCATACAGTGTAGGCATCCACTAAGGAAGGATTTTTGAAAATTCCATCCCTAAGGGGGTGAAATAAGGGATGAAAGTTTGTATGAAAGTCCCTCAGTTTTGAAGCTAGGATTTTCAAATTTTGTGTTTAAGCTGAAGATTAAAAATTAATAAATACGGGTTGCAGCGTTTTTCAAAATTCTACCCCCGAAGGGGTGAAAAGGGGCATGAAGTTGTGTATGGAAAAAAATCCTTCATTTTCGAAGTAAAAAATCACTTAATTTATAGTAAAGGATTATGGAATAAAATCTAACGCAACGTATATTGATATTGTTAGTACTTCAACCCCTATGGCGATGAAATAGGGGTGAAATGTGTAAATAAACCTAAAAATAGAGATGGATGTCGTTATTGGGGTTTTTCTGGTATGACGATTGCGAAAATGACATTTATTTTGAAGTTCAACACGGTGGACATGATTTAACCCCTAAAAGGGTGAAAATGGGGTTCAAATTTTATATGGAAAAAGAATATAAAATAGACATTACAACTTTAAACTTCGTCGGAGTACGTCTAAAAATAAATAGTCAAACATATATTTTTTGGTTTTGAAAATCAACCCCTTAGGGGGTAAATGGGGTAAGTAAACATAAAAATCGATATGGATGTCGTTCTTGAGGTTTTATGGGATGGTGATTGCGAAAATAACATTCATTTTGAAGTCCAACTCGTGGGACATGCATGATTCAGCCCCAGGGGACGGGGAGAAAGGGAACGGGAACGGGAACGGACGGAGCGGAAGAGAACGGGAATGGGATGGGGCGGGAACGGGAGCGGGACGGGACCGGGAACCGGAACGAAAACGAGAGCGGGGACGAGAACGAAACGGAATGGGACGGGACGGGAACGGAACGGGACGGGACGGGGATGGGAACGGGAATGGGAACGGGAATGGGAACGGGACGGGTCGGGACGGGAACGGGACGGCAACGGGACGGGACGGCAACGGGATGGGATGGCAACGGAACGGGACGGTAACTGGAACAAGAACAGGCGGGACGAAACGGGAACCGTAATGGGAATGACCAGTCGTTTTTACGCGATTAGGCGGGTCCCCACCGAGCGAGCAAGCCTCGTGCGACAAACGCCTTGCGTCTTGCGTCTTGGCAAACGTCTTGCCTCGCGAGGCAGCGCGCTTGGTGGTTACCCGCCTAATCGCGTAAAAACGGCTGGTCGGATCCTGGTTGAAGGTTCCCTAAAGATTTTCTCTAATATCCACGCGGACGAAGTCGCGGGCGAAAGCTAGTTATGTATATTTATTTAGCTACCAGATAAAAAAAACTGACAGGTAGGCAAGAGCGTCGCCATCAGCCCATGGCCTAGGGGGGCAAGTTAATATCAAGGATAAGAAAAAAATCTCAAATTTAAAAATATCTTACTTGTGATCATAAACACCAGAGCGAACGCGAAGAAATCCGGATATTCTGCCAAGAAGGAGACATTGATCGGGGCAAGTTCCGTCATGGTCTTCGCCATGGTGTTGTTGCAGATGCTGTCGATGTAGTTCGCCATGCCCTTGGCGACGCTGGCCGTCCCGATCACGTACTCCAGAATGAGGTTCCAGCCGATGGTGAAGGCGACGAACTCGCCGACGCTCACGTAGCTGTACACGTAGGCGGAGCCAGCTTTGGGCACTCGGGAGGCGAACTCGGCGTAGCATAACCCTGGGAAGTAAGAATTGATTCTTTTACAAGCTTGTTTGAATATGTAGGTAGGTACCTTATAAAATTAATTATTGTTCGGGTGATCATTTTCTACTCAGTAAGCCAGTGCTTCGGGGAGCTGGTCTGAGTCTCGATGCCTCATGTGTCACTTAACACTTTATCTTCCTATATGTGTTCGAAAACCCACCCCAACGACCAATTGGTCGTTACTTACAAGCTAGTTCCAAAAAGTACCTACCGATGCCTACAAACTCAAGTAAACCAAGTTTTACCTACTTACCTTTCTATATCGTTTGGAAATGTGAAGAACGAGTACCTAAGCTAAGCCTGTTTTTGTTGTGTTTAAGCAACCAAACACACTGTAAGCATAATAACAACGATTATTCATTTTGTTAACACTAACACTTGACTACAAATTCGCTGAAACTTACGTAAATACGAGACAAACGCCCGCGCTAGCGCTCGCGACAGTCACGACTGAGCACTGTCTAAAACTGCCTGAGAATCTCTGTAAACTCGTAATGTCAATATGTGCGTGCAAAATGGCGCTTTGTTCTGAGTGGGCTCTCTGTCTGGCGAAGCGCCGCCACTACTTACTTTGTGGTATAGCACTATTACTTAACAGATTAGTTGGATCAGCTGTTGTTTAATGTTTAACAATAGGGTATAAGCAGGCCTCCTTCACTCGCTCAAGGTCGCGCGATAAGCACCTACCGCTAGCCGTTCGTTCGAACGAACAAGTGAGCAGCGGGCCGCCACACGCCCGCCTGTGTAGTCGCGCGGCATCTTATTCCCTGCGTAGATATTGCTTCTTTATAATAGTAACAATGTCGAATCAACATTACTGTGCCGTGTAAGGATATCAAAATCAAAAAACCAATAAACAATTGTCGTTTATCACATTATGATATATAATAATAATAATAATAATAAACTTTTTAATAAACTTTTTATTAACTGTTTAAATGTACATTACATAAGCTACCGGATTCCCCTTTTAAGCTAAATTGCCTGTGTCAGGGGGCACCGCTCTTCCATAACAATGAAATAACTTTAGGATAAACAGTTTGCAGTAAAGATGGTACAGCTACTAATTTAATGTAAGAAAAATCTATAAATATAATAAACAATCCAAAGTGTGTGTGTGTGTGTGTGTGTGAGTGTGTGTCTGTGTATGTGTGCGCATGTGGGTGTGTGGAATATTGTGTGTACATGTACTATATATTCATGTAAATATATATCTTGTTTTTTTTATTATTATTATTCAGCTTTTGCATTCTCAGCTATTCAATTTTTAAAAGTAATGCCTCAATTTCCTCATAATTTATATTATCTAGCCATTTCTGTAACACATTCTTACATTCACGGTAGTTTTTGCTATATATGTCAAGTTTATTGTTGACCTTTTTGTAAATAAGTGCCGAAAGAAAACTGTATTGCCTGGAAGCAAAAGTGGTCATATGTGTAGGAACCTCTAATTTTGGTCTTCTTTTTTTAACATTTGTGGGATCATAAGTAAGAGTCTTATGCTTTCTAAGAACTGTATGAAATATGTATAATTTTCTAACAGAAAGCAGTCCACAAATTTGATATAATAAATCAGTGCCAAACCGTTGCTTCTTAAAATACATAATTTTTATTAGCCTACGTTGTGCCTGTTCGACTTCAAGAAAACGTGTCTTAGCAGCACCTCCCCAGATGGATATACAATATCTGAGGATCGATTGAACAAGAGATATGTATATGTCTTTAAGTAAATTTCTCTCAGTAACCCCAGGTTCATTACTTGCTCTTGGTACTACGTGTCGTAATGTCTTAAAAATCCATGTTAACTTGCGAATTCTTTGAGTGACGTGTTCAAGGTATGGATACCAAGAGAGTCTTTGGTCCACCAGAATTCCGAGGTATTTGGTTTGAGCTACTTTTCCAATGGAGGGGCATTGGCAGGTTTGTTTATCCCTAGAAGAGCTACACTGATGTATCTTTACCTCAAAGTTTGTGTCAGGTTGAGCGTTGTCGTAAATGCCAAAACATATATAATTACTTTTTGCAGCGTTCAGTGTAAGGAGGTTATTTCGGAGCCAAATACCTATTTGTTCAAGTCCACTCTCTGCATCTCTTCTTACCTCTTCCCAGGTTTTTCCAGTAAAAACTATAGCGGTGTCATCCGCGTAGGAGAAAATCTCGGTATTTTTAATAGACATGTTGCACAGATCATTCAAATAAATTAAGAAGAGCGTAGGGCCAAGAACACTCCCCTGCGGAACCCCAAAGGACACTTTCACGCTCTCACTGGTATAGGTTCCCAATTTGACCACCTGTTTTCGCTCTGTCAGATAGTCTATAAAAAGTTTTAAAGGGACTCCTCTGATACCGATGACTTCCAACTTGCGTATAAGGATGGGGAGAGAGACCGTGTCAAATGCCTTTGTTAGGTCTAAAAATACTGCCATACATTTATTATGCTTATCCACTTCCTTGACTACCAACGAACTAAGTGCAGCTATTGCATCCTCGGTTGATTTTCCTTGCCTAAATCCATACTGAGACGAGGACAGGATATCAAATTTAGAAAGATACTTAATTAGCCTTGAGTTTAATAGTTTTTCAAGTATCTTGGAGATCGCTGGTAGTACAGATATAGGTCTGTAGTTGTTCACATCGTCTCTGTCCCCAGCCTTATAAACCGGTGTAATAATAGATTGTTTCAAGGGACCTGGAAATACTCCTGTGTCAAAGCAGAGGTTTGCAAGGTGGGTAATGATGGGAACAACCTCTGTTTTTGCATGTTTAAGAAAAGCGGTTGGGATGTTATCCCAACCAGGAGCGCTATTTGATTTTAAGTTATTCAAGATGTTATTTACTTCGTCATAATCTGTATGTAACAAGACTAAGGAGTCAAGTTGAGAAGCCAAGTTTTGGAGGTAAGTATAAGTTCTGTTTTTATCCGGTTTTAATTTTTCAGCAAGCTGTTTACCAATATTAGCAAAATAGTTATTTACAAAGTTTGCAGAAGAAGATGGGTTTGTATCTATGTTTAAAAGTTCTAAATGTAAGCTGTTTTCTTTATTTGTATACGTTATTTCCTTTATATTTTTCCACAATTGTTTGTTATTATTGACAGAATTAGTTAATAGTTCCCTTTCATAATTTCTTTTTATTTTTTTATTAATTTGTTACAGTAATTCCTGTATCTTCTATACGTTACTACCACTACATCATTAAGTGGCTCACTGCGTGCTTTTTTTTGCAACTTGTTACGGTTTCGTATGCATCGCAAAATGCCAGGTGTAATCCACGGTTTAACAATGCGGTATTTTTTAGGTATTTTAGTTATTACTGTATGTTCTTTTATGGAGTCTGTTAGCATATATATTAAACCGTCGATCACTTTCACAGGGTCCTCACAGAACAACAAATCACCAATTTTTTTATTTTTTAAGTGTTTTAAAGCTTCATCGAAATTAATCGAAATTTTTGTTTTTGATGGTTGTAGCTGTGGTTTTATTTTAGATAGCGAGAGAAATGTAGCAAAATATCAGTACAAGTGGTATGTAAGATTGCTATATCGGCCTTAAATTTAATTTTGTTTATGTTTAGCATAAGATGGTCTAAGCAATTTTTCTCTCTAGTGGGGATTTTGTGGCCAGCAAGTATACCGTAAGCTGACAACGTGTCTAAATAATTTAATCGATTTTTGAGTTCCTGCGGCGGCTCATTTGCTCATTTTTTTGCTTAGTTTAGAGTGTCTAGGTGTTCTTTCAAGGAATTTATGAAACTGTCAGCATTTGTATTTGATGGGGATCTATAGATACATAAGATAGTGTTGTTTAGTATGTCTAGCTGGAGACATGACGCATGTGTCAAGCGTATCTCTTTGATTTTGTGTTTTAGACTATTTTTAACGTATACGACAACTCCATCATTTTGATTCAGCGTAAATTTAGTAAAATAAGAGCAATAGTTAGATAGTACAGGTATAGGTTTTTTGGAATGAATTCTACATTCTGTCAAAACAACTACATCTACGTCAAAATCGAAGCTTGACAAGGTTAATGTAAAGTCGTCAAAATTACATAATATACTCCTTATGTTTTGGGAAATCATGGTAAAGTCATTCTTTTTTACATGTATATGTTTCTGGAGATCCATTACATGACATTCAAAGGAACGTGCTATCTCTAATTTGTCTATATCTTGTAATGTTCTTATTGGATCACCCATTTAAGTAAAATGTTAGAGCAAAACATGTGTTCAAGCAATGCATCGGATATGTGATTGGAAGCTGAATTTTATATTTAAATAATTTAAGTATTTGCGTAGTTATTATAAGTATAGCTATAGATGCAATTTGTATATCATTGAGACAAAATAAAATTATTAATTGAGTAGGATATTGTACATATATGTGTGAATGTGGTTGTGTAAGTGAACTGAGTAGTATTGTAGGGTTATGTGTGTATGAATTAGTGTGTGTGTGTATTTGTGGAGATTGGATATTGGAATCAAAATACATTGTAAAAAACATACAAAGGTTGCACGAATTAAAAGTGCTTATTGAAAAAAAGCAATGCAAAAATAATTTGATTGAAATATATGCTACGCAGTTCATTTAAAATAAGACAACCCTAACGTTGCGTCGTCAGAAAAGGTAAGAGCACGCGATAGAAAGAGAGGCCACTACTAGGTGAAATGCGCGACCTGAATTGCACTTTATAGTGTCGGAGATAAAGTCGCTATTTATTTAAATGACTTTGCCGAGTGCTGCTTCTGTACTTGTACTATTAGTTATTCTGTGGTATAAGTAAGTAGGTAGGTATTATACATTTTATAACAGCTATGGTACGTTGTGAAAGTACCTATTAATTTTCAACTAGGTACCGTAACATATTGTAACAGCTGGTCAACAAATAAGTTATTCAGACAGAAGTTTTATAAACAAGTATTTTATATTTAATTTACGCTTATTGAATACTTTTGTGTTGTGTCTGTGTGCGCTGTTTACATATTTACTTAGTTAGTAGTTTCGTCGTTAAGATCCGATGAATTCAACAAGGTGATTTGCTTAATTATTAGTGAATTTAATTATACCTAGTTAATTATTTGAAAACACCCACCTACATTTATTAATTTAGTATCTTTAAAAAAGTTCCTAAGTGTGAGTGAGAGCCAACAAAATGCGAAAACACTCTTCGCAATCATAAGAAAATATTGATAAGTAAGTACCTATCCGTTTACAGAAATGACAAAAGTTTTGGAAAGCACGATTAAAAATTTTATAAAGTTACGTAGAACAGCGCGGTTGGTTTTACAGTAAAACCTCTCTTAGACACAATAGTTAGACACCACGTAACCAACATACTCGTACCTATGCTTCATTGTCCTTCTGAAGGCCTAGATAGATCTCGAGAATTTCCTCTGCTTCATACTTGGTTAAATTAAAGGTATACTTCTGAAAAGTCGAAGGCAAACTTACCAGCAAAAGCTGATGCTATCGCAGTAAGCAAGAAGCTCAGCGTTACTGCAGGCCCAGCGACCGTCTTAGCGACCGCCCCAGCCAGCACGTAGACGCCCAGTCCGAGGGTGCTGCCGACCCCCAACGCTGTCAGGTCCAGGAGGCCCAGACACCGCGCCAGCTGCGTCGATTCACTGTCGTTCAAATGCTTGCAGCGGCGAAATGCGCTGAAGTCTTTCTAAAGGCCTAGGTAGACCTCGAGGATTTCCACTTCTTCATACTTCTGACAAGTCATAGGCAAACTTACCAGCAAAAGCTGATGCTATCGCAGCGACCAAGAAGCTCAGCGTCACTGCAGGCCCGGCGACCGTCTTAGCGACCGCCCCAGCCAGCACGTAGACGCCCAGTCCGAGGGTGCTGCCGACCCCCAACGCTGTCAGGTCCAGGAGGCCCAGACACCGCGCCAGCTGCGTCGACTCATTGTCGTTCAACTGCTTGCAGCGGCGAAAGGCGCTGAACAGATTTTGACATCCCATCTGCGGAATAAAAAGAAATAACTAGATTATTTGACGACCTCATCAGTGGCCGAGTGGTTTTCAAGGTTCTCTGGGACTTCAGAAATGGCGACATGGCGGGTTCGATCCTCGAGTGGGTCAATTTAGAAAACGAACTTTTCTATATTGACTCTGATCTGGGTGTTCCATTTTGTCGTATTTTCTGTATTCGTGGAAATTCCGGAAAATTGAAAATACTTATACTACTTTCATTAGCAAACATTTAAGCGTTATAATGCCCAATTTAGACACTGACTAATTGCATAATACGAAAGCAGTAGTAGGTACCTACCTATTTAAATGCTATTTTAAATTAAGATCTAACATCACAATTGTTTGATGTAGTAGTTTACAAAACCTTGAATAGGTTTTGTAAACTACTTACATGAATAACATCAAAATTAATTATTCGTACCTACCTATAACATCAAATGTATCTACGTTGATAACTGAATATGAACTTCTGTGATCAATATCTTCTAATCTAAATGCAACATCTCTCAAAAACACACAACTTGAGCTACTTTTTAACGCAAAGTCTACAGTCACGGAGCCACTCAAAGTCAAAGTCATAGTCAAAAATAGTCAAAAATAGCTTTATTCAAATAAACTTAATTATTAAGTACTTTTGAATCTAGTCTAATAAGTATTATAATTATGTACCCTAACCGTACCGACCTATGTTTACTAGAGATTTGGAAATGCTTTTCTAAATAATGAAAAGATTGTCATTTGAGTTTATTCATACAGCATTATGATCAGGAAGCACTTGGGGTCACCGTGGCAAGTCAAGGATCTTTCACAATGCAAAATCATTAATCTTCATTGCGATGCTTCATACAAATTACACAATGCAGCGATCGATAATAGAAAAATACTATTTCACTTGGTTATTGACACTTCATTAATCTGCCTAAAAATAGTTGAACGTAAAATACGTGACGTGTTGTTTTAATTCCTTGACCGAAAGTGGAGTGTGATTTTTATTAGGGTTCCGTACCCAAAGGGTAAAAACGGGACCCTATTACTAAGACTCCGCTGACCGTCTGTCTGTCTGTCTGTCACCAGGCTGTATCTCATGAACCGTAATTGCTAGAAAGTTGAAATTTTCACAGATGATGTATTTTTGTTGCCGCTATAACAACAAATACTAAAAACAGAATAAAATTATTATTTAAGGGGGCTCCCATACAACAAACATGATATTTTTGCCGTTTTTTGCTCGATATTAATAACGACAGCAGGTAGATAGTTGAAATTTTCACAGATGATGTATTTTTGTTGCCGCTATAACAACAAATACTATAAACAGAATTAAATTAATATTTAAGGGGGGCTCCCATAACAACAAACGTAATTTTTTTGCCGTTTTTTGGTACGGAACCCTTCGTGCGCGAGTCCAACTCGCACTTGGCCGGTTTTTAATAAGTTGTTAATAGAAATTTCAATAAAACTTTTCGTAGAGTTTTTTGGGGCCGTTATTAGGACGATTTACATTCCGTCGCAGTCATTCGTAGAAGTAGATAGCAAATGTGTCAAAAACGGCCACTTTGAGCAATTTTGTTATCTATTTCTAGCAGTGACTATGAGGGAATGTAATTATACCGTTTAAAAATACTAGATTAGGTCCCTAAAAAGTCCACGAGGAGTTTAATTAAAATAGTATTGAATTACAATATTAAATAAAATTCAGCGCGGCGCCACTACAGGTTAGGAAAGCGCCTTAACTTTTAAATTAAATTTATTGTAATAGCTTAAACATATGAATAAAGAGTAGTGATTATTATACTTAGTTAATTAGATGATCCAGTTATTTAGCTACAGTTTTCAGAACAATAGGTTTGGATTACGTCATGTTCGCATAGGTACAAAGCATGGCTACTTACCTATACATAAATTAAATTAACCAGATGAAGGCTGTAGTGGTCTGACAAAAAAGTATTGAAAATAATGAGGAAGCCACATTCCTTGGCATTCATTAGCGTTATTGTATGGCAAATCTTGACTACTTCTGTACGCAAAAACAACGTGTGATAATAAATTTAGTTTCGTTTCTAAACTTTTTTGTTAAGCTGTAGATACTAGGTAGGGTACTTCATTAATTTTAAGAAATAAAGGAACGACCTAATTTTAGTCTCTTGTCAATGACACGAACGCTCATTCTACCGCAATTTAGCTTTGCTACTCAATCACGTGAACTTGGGATGGGATTGTATCATTATTGTATGAATGTCCACTCCAAACGCTAATGACGTGAGTTCATTCAGTAAAGAGCACGCGCAGCCACCGTGAAAGTCAAGGACGGACAAATTACAGAACGTTTCAGTAAAAAGCCTTATTTTTAGGGTTCCGTACCCAAAGGGTGAAAACGGGACCCTATCTCCGCTGTCTGTCTGTCGCTCTGTCACCAGGCTGTTTCTCATGAACCGTGACAGCTAGACAGTTTACGCGCACACTAATTTTGTTGTATAACTGGGGGTCAAGTCTGCTATTGTTTTCGTCAAAATCGTAGTTCAATGGTGTTCTAATGGTAGTGCTTTTTGACACAGTTCTTGTTTCTTAAACCCAAAATCAAGACACAATATGTTTCCGTTTTGGGTTTAAGAAACACAATGTGTTTCAGTTTTGGGTTTAAGAAACAAGAACTGTGTCAAAAAGCATTACCATTCTAACACCATTGAACTACGATTTTGACGAAAACATTAGCAGACTTGACCCCCTGGTTAAGCGACGCTGTTGCTTATAAGTAGTACCTACTTAATAAAACCAGCAGAGAACATATCGGGTCATTTTGAACTTACCATCCAAATTTTGAGGATGTGTTCAGTCCATGAAACTGAACAACTTTCTCTAAGGAACACATGGTCAAATATGTAAAATAAAAATCGACTTTCCATACAAATCAAAGAGATCACGTGATCAATTTAGTATGGGATGACCAAAATTTACTGACGAAATTTGACACATGTTTCTTAGAGAAAGTTGTTTAGTTTCATGGACTAGACACATCCTTAAAATTTGGATGGTAAGTTCAAAATGACCCTGTATAGCAACAAGGCGATTCGCTTGAGGTAGTACCCTGAGCGAAAGTGGCGCCGCGGTGAATTTTATTTAATATTATAATTCTAATACACAATTTTAATAATGTTTATCGTGGAGATTTTAGGGCCTACCGTCTAGTATTTTTAGACGGTATCGTTACATTCCCTAGTAGTCACTGCTCGAAGTAGATAGATAAACTGCTAAAAGTGGCCGTTTTTGACACATTTGCTATCTACTTCTACGAATGACTACGAGGGCATGTAGTGATACCTTCTAAAAATACTAGAACATGGGCTCTAAAATCTCCACGATAAACATTATTAAAGTCTTTTTCTATTAATAACTTATTAAATAAAAACCTCTGAGGGCGCCACTTTCGGTCATACAACCGCCTTAATGCCAAAAGCCAGGTTACTCCGTGATTGATCCTAACGAACTGACGTATTGTATCCATCGAGTGACCTATAGCACTAAGATCTCCAACCTTGTCTTGCTTGCTAAGCGTGGAGATTATGACGGTTTACCTCTTACGTCGCAGTAGACTAAAAAGTATTTTTAGATAGATGATGATAATAAATTAACTTTTTATAAGTTTGAGATTTAGTACCAACGTGAACAATACTAAGGCCCATATTTATAAACCGCTCTTAAAGTTGAGAGCTATCCTGAGAATTATCTCAAGTATTAACTTGAGATGCTCTTCTTATAGCAACAGCATTTCAGGTATGATCTCAAGATGGCTCTTAACGTTGAGAGCTGTTTATAAATACGGGCCTAAGATATTTTTGAATCGTGAGCCCCCTTTTGTTGCAATTCTTTTGCTACAAATTATAATTTGCAGCATATCTAGTTTGCATTACCTGAATAAGTATATTACTTAGGTACTTAATGCAAATATGTATAATAATTTGTTTTACTTAATCGTCTCCTATGAATACCGTAACGTAATGTAAATTCCGACGACGCTGGTGTACGTGTCCCGCCTGCATTACTCCACTAAACCAGACGATCTCGTGGAGTACATCCGAATCAAGTCAAAATATACTCTGAGGGTCAAAAGGTTGGAGTCCCGCCACAATGTGAACTTCAACTCATTCGTGGTGATAGGGCACCGGCCGAACATCTGAAGACCTTCATGATTCCGCGGCTGGTTACCGGACACTACGTTGCGCAACACGTCGCCGCCAATACGTGATAAAGTGTAATTATAAGATTGTTTTTATTATGTATGTTAGTCTATAAGGTATTTATTGTATGGGCCATTGATGCCTGAATTGAGGCCATAAATGGTTAAATAAATAAAAGAAATTACAGACCTTTCAAAATAGTGAGACTGATGAATGATTAGATAATATAATAATGAACTATGAATAGAGTTGCTCAACCAAATATTTTCGTAACTTTATGAATCAGCCTCGTTTTGTAATCAAGGTTTTTTCCTTTTATTTCAGATAATCTTTTGATTGCCCCTGTTTACACATACTAAATAGGCTAAATAACTTTATGTTATTGATTAAATTGTGAACAGGTAACTTGAGAGGATTTATAATCATTTTATTAAGTTTCTGTTGTAGTACACATTTTAAATTCTTGATTGGCAGATCCTATCGCAAATTATCGATACGCTGCCACTCAATCTTTCGCATAACGTAGGTACACTTTCGATTATGTACTAATAGAAAGCTTACTTATCCTTCTATTAATACTTAATCAGTTCTTTGTTGATAAATCCTGAGATTTGCCAAATCCGGCCGTAATCCTGAGAAAAGTCCAAAAATCCTGAGATATGGTAACCCTACTCCTGCGAGGTTGTTGGTGTTTTAAAAATACTATGTACAGTTGATGTACAACTAAAAACTCAGACTATTGATAAGATGTGTACAATTGCCGACGTAAATGGAGGAACAGAACAATCAGTCGCGTGGATGCTAGAAATAGTTCTCAAATGGTGTGGTAGATATAGATAGGTCCGGTTGATATTGCATAATATTCTACTATGATAGGTAAGTACCTATGTAACAACGATAATAGCAGACCAGTGTCCGGTGTTTATGTACTTACTTATTTCTATAACAAATTAATATCTCGTTCGAATCTAATTATTTCCTAATTATGATACCTATTAAAGTAGGTAAGGTACCTACCTACCGTTCGGTCCATTACCAATGGAAAAAAGTTTTACTGACCATACTTTCCAGATATCTCCCAGGGTGGACAAACAGGAGTCGTCCCCTGTTTGTCCACCGCTGGGGGATAGATATCGGGAAAAAAGGTACCTACTTACAGTAAAACTTTTTTGTTTGGCGTAGTGGTGGACAAGCAGTGGGGGACAACGGAAATATGGAGCTACTGTTCAGGAAGACCATTATAAAGTATTACTAAAATTAAAGAAACAAATAATTTACTCAAAATATTCCGTGCACTTCTGAAATTTGGAATGTGGTCGATTAGTGAACTCACCAATCCGTGGCGAGAGATCACATTAAACAGCATTGAACGTATTAATAACCCAGTAAAATAAGACATGAAAAGGGGGTAATGGTTGCATCAAATCAGGTATTTTTGGTTTTTGGTTATATTGTTGGTAATGTGGAGGCAATAATAAATCCAAGTTTTCGACCTGGGCAGACGACCGGGTCATTCTCAAAAAAAAAATTGTACCTTTTTTCAGTTTTTGTCGATTTTGACCCAGAAGGGCTTGTTTGTCATCAAGATTGTGTAAAAACGTTTTAAAGGAGGTTAAATTTGCAACAATTTAAGGGTAAAACGGTTTTGATACGACCAATAGTTTCAGAGACACAGCTTTTCAAAATTTGGCCATCCTAACTTTGAAAATGAAGGACCTTCCAGGTACAATTTCATCCCTCTTTTCACCCCATCGATTGTGGAATTATGAAAAACGCTGACACACGTCAATATTAATTTTCAATCTTCAACCTAAATACAATTGAAAATCCTAACTTCGAAACTGACGGACTTTCATACAAACTTTCATTATCCCCTTAGGGGAGAAATTTCCAAAATTTTATTCTTAGATGCGCTTACACCATATAAGGTATCTATGTGCAAAATTTCAAGTCTCTAGGTTCAGCGGTTTGGGCTGTGCGTTGAAATATCAGTAAGTCAGGACTTTAAATTTTATATATTCGATATTCTACCTAACACCTTGTTTGGACGGATCACTTGGGTCCCTGAAAAACGGCAAATAATAAAGGATGAAAATGCCAGTAGAAAAACATAACTCGAAGAATTAGCGATTATCTATATATCTATAAACATATAATAAAACTGTCAATTCTAAAAGTTTGTGCGCGAATCACGCAAAAACCGCTGAACGGATTTTGATGGGATTTTCACAGTTTGGTAGCTTGGGGTCCAACTTAAAATCTTAGTTATGTTTTATCTAATTCAGGTGGGTAGAACCTGGGAACCAGCTTGAACTCTCCGTAGTACTAGCTTTCATAAACTAAGGAGATCATGTAAACTGGTCCTGTTATTAAGGCGCGGGAAAAAGGGATACCTACTGGGGATTTTTCTACTGTCCACGCGGACGAAGTCGCGGGCGGAGGTTAGTTAGAAATAAAGCTTCAGAAACATAAATACCTATACTTCCGAATAACATGAAATTTAGGTAAAATTTGTATTTTAAAAAATTGGCTAAATTTTGAAAAGCTGTGTCTCCGAAACTATCGGTCATATCAATACCATTTTACCCTTAAATGGTTGCAAATTTAACCTTCTTTAAAACTTTCTTACACAATCTTGATGAAAAACTAGTCCTTCTGGGTCAAAGTCGTCAAAAACTTAATAAAGGTACCTTTTTTGTTTTTGAGAATGACCCGGTCGTCTGCCGAGGTCGAAAACTTGGATTTAACATTGCCTCCACATTACCAACAATATATCCACAAAACAAAAATACCTGATTTGATGCAACGATAAATGACTAATTTAATTGGATCATATGCAAATAAAATCAAAACGTATTTCTAAAAAAAACGTAGGTATTGTACCTAAGTAAACGTAAAGTATTTTCCTCTAGATTATTCGTACCTACTTCTGTCATTAGGGAAAGTACTTATCTCAGAAGACTGGCGCGGTACTTTCCCTAGAAAACATTCTGATATAGTTACCTTAGATACATACATTTAAAACAAATTAACAACAGAAATAAAAAAAACAATAATTTGAATGAAGTTATTGAAAACAGTAATATTAAGATAGGGAGTTTCATGTTACATCCATGCATTGCAGTCTTTTAAATAATCTTTTACTTTGTAGATAATAACCTCACGAATAACCTTTGTTCGTGAGCGTCTTTTTAAAATGTATTTTAAATTCATGCAAAGGCAGTTTAATTACATTTTGTGGAACTTTATTCAAAATGCCCACGGGAAGGGGAATTCAACACGAAGTCACGGGCGGAAGCTAGGTCTGTATAACTTCTCAAGCTTACGCGCTCACTAGACATGAAATAAAACAATTTTTAACGGATACTAGCGCGGTTTTATTGAAAGCACTTTGGTAATTAGTTGGTATTTGGTTTGATTTTTGGTTTTCCCGACGTTTCGGCAACTTTGCAGCTGCCGTGGTCACGGGGGACTGAAGCTACCCGTGAGTCTACCCTCAAGCGATGAATTTTTTAGACGTTCAGAAATTAAAATTAACAAAATTTTTTCATTGTTTTATGTTGATTTATAATTTAATTTTATGAATTATTTAGTGCTAAAAAGAGAGAGAATCTACTGAAACTACCACCATTTCATAAATTGTGAGGCCCCTCCAAGAAAAAAATGGCGAAAGAAAACTTGGAGAGGAAATCCGTCTTTTAAGAAAGAAAAAAAAGTATCAAGAATAAGCGCTAGTATCCGTTAAAAATTGTTTTATTTCATGTAATAACTAAAGTTTGAAAGTTATTAAAGCTTCTGCTAAATAATTTATAGAATTAATAACTTACCTACTTCTATCTGGGAAAGTTTCGTCAAACTTACAGTGTAAAAAATATATTTACAAGGAAAATGATTTTCCGCCGCAAAAAAAACATTTTTTCAAAGAAAACGTGTAGGTACCTTAAATGGAAATGTACATGGAAAGTCGTAAAAATTCTAAGTTTGTTTTGTACTTAGATAACATAAAAGATTTTATAGTTTTTTATTGAGGCGCATATCAATCTGCGTTTTTTTATTCTAATGGATACGGCATTATGTTGTTTTGTTTTCTCATACTTTTCACTATTTTTTATTGTATGAATTCCAAAAATCTAATGTCTAATCAATGTAATCCTAAATCCGTCAAAGATTTATGCATAATCCTTATAAACTTATTGGTTCATTATCAACTATTGATTACTTACACGATTATATTATCCTCGTATGCCCATAAGAACCAAGGGTAAAGTATACAAAACCGCAGTCCGCCCGACGCTATTATATGGTTCCGAATGCTGGACAGTGAAGAAGACACATGAGCAAAAATGCATGTCGACGAGATGAAAATGCTCAGGTGGGCAGGAGGTGTGACTCGACTAGATAAAGTGCGCAACGAATATATAAGGGGCAGCTTTAAAGTCGCACCAATCGCCGAAAAACTGACAGAAAATCGTCTCCGATGGTACGGACATGTCAAAAGAAGGAGTGAAGACCATATGGTTCGTATCGCACTCAAATTGCCAGAACATAATAAAGGCAGAGGACGCCCGCCTCTGACCTGGTGGTCCAAGATAGAGAGAGACCTAAAGGAAGCCCAATTGCCAGAGCCGACAACCCAGGATAGATTATCCTGGCGCAGAAGTGTGGGGAGACCCGACCCCAAATAAAGGGAACAGGGATGAACGAAAAAGGAGATTACTTACACGATTATATACAATGTGTTACGAAAATAACCCCAAATACCGAATATGGTAGATAGGGACCGTTAATCTAAACAAGTTTTACTATGGGAACAACCCTGAAAACAACTGTTTCATACATTTTGATATTTTCGTTATTAATTTTTGTATGAAACCGCTGAATTTTTTTTTCGCGATTTCAGAGTTGGTCCCATAATAAAAGTTGTTCAGCCTGGTGGTCTCTATTTTCCATATTCGGCATTAGCGGTTATTTTGTAAAGTTTAACTTTACTATACATCTTCCTCAACAAAACAAAGCTGTAATAGTAAAAGAAAATCACAAACTCACCGTTATTACAATTAATAATGTAATAAATAGTTGAATGAAAATCACAGAATCACTGGGTGACTGAGCGTTAAACAGTGACTGGTGGAATATGAGCGACTTGTATTAACATCTGAGATTGCGCCCGCGCAATCTTTATGACCGTAATCCTAGTTCAAACGGCTGAAATGCCATGATTAAATTTAGCATTGTCTGTCTGTATATCTTAATTAGTTGAATGAGACCTTTTGTTATTGACTTTTCTGGTGTTAAACTGTATTTATGCGGAAACGTCAAACTGAAAGTCAATGAATGCAATTAAATATTATATATTTTTTTTGTTTAATTTACCTATTTCTAACATAATCAGTGGTTCCTAGTTATTCCATGCAAAATTTCAAATTTAACAAGTTCTTCGCGACTTCGTCTACGTAGAGAGGTTTTTTTCATCCCTCCTCGGGAACAGAACGTTTTTTTTTTCTGGATAAAAGGTAATTATTATCCTTTTCTATATCCTGACAAGGTGTATGCAAAATTGCATGATGTTCGGTTCACTATTTAAGACGTGAAAGCGTAACAAACAAACTTACTTTCGCATTTATTAATTAGGAAGTTATGATTTTAAGTACTTATTAGGGAACTATACATATAATAAGATAAGTATTATTATGTTATTTTTTTAAGGTGTCCAAATCGTACAGATTTTTGTTTCTAATATTTTCCTCGAGCAAAGTCGCAGGCTCAGGCAATACTTAAAATATGAACAAAACATTACCTTGTATTTGGAAACCACTATTTGCTTTAATTTTGACAGTTGTTTACCCAAGATCATCATAGACGGAGATAGGCAGGCAATAACCTTCACATTGGTTCTCCCGAGCTATCAGACAACCACGTTATTTATTTATTTTGGAAGATTTATAAAAACAATAGGACGTTTCTATAGCCCGATGATACAGTAAGTACAATGTATTTCTACACATTTTTGGCAAAATTAAGATATTCCATTTGTATTCCCGCAAGCATACAACTCAGCGATATTTAAAACCCGAGTGAATAAGCTTCTTCTGGGCAAGCTCGCTTCATCTTCGGCCTCTTCTTAGCCTTATGGTTCTCTAATGTGGCCAAGAGTAAGCCCATTTAATGTAAAAAAATATGGGTAAGTATAATATGGGTAATATATGGGTAGGTAAGGTACCTTTACGTAGGTAAGGTACCTTACCTACATAAAGGTTTTTGTCAATCATTAATACTCGTACAATTTATAAAGTGTGGTATTTCCCCTAGACTCATAAAAACCGGTCAAGTGCGTGTCGGGCCATGCGCAGTAGTGTTTCGTAGTTATCTTATACCATACCATATTGAATACCACTATAATTTTTCGTCTGCAAAAATAACTTCGTTTTTCATAGTGTTTGTATGAATGACAAAGTTATATTTGCGTATCTCTAAAAATTATCTCAATATATCATTCAAACCAATTTTCGTTGAAAGTATTTATTAGGACCTACAGCATATATTTTTTTAGATTTTTCACTTTCTTATTTTAAAAGTTAAAGGGGGGGTACCCTCATTTTACCACTTTGGCAGTGTATATCTTTCAAACGGTTGACTTTGAGAAAAAATAGTCTTAAGAACCTCAATGTCATTTTTAAAGACCTATCTATAGACACCCCGCACGTATAGGTTTGATGAAAAAAAATTTTTTTGTTTCATTTCCATGTATGGGGAGCCCTCCCTTAATCTTTTATTTTTTTATTTTTATGTAAAATCCTTAGAGCGGTTTACAGAATACATCTACCTACCAAGTTTCAACTGTGTAATCTTAATAGTTTCGGAATTAAGTGGCTGTGACATACGGATAGACAGACAGACATGACGAAACTATAAGATTCCGATTTTTGCCATTAGGCTACGGAACCCTAAAAATGCAAATCGCAGCGTGTCTTGTCTTTTTTCTATTTGTAAACTTTGCTAGTTTTGAAATATTCAACATAAAACCTACCTCCTAAAACGAGTTTTTAATTTGATTGAAGAACATATATCAAATAAGTTAGGTATTTGTCAGAGGCGGTTGACCTCGTTAAAGATGCATTTTCCTTAAAAATCCGCGTGATTTGTATTCTCAATGTTTACTCTCCAAAAGTAAAGTCGATGTCCTTAACCCAATCTTTGCAAAACAATACAAAAAAAAAAACAAATGTTCTTCGTAATCTCCTAATATGGAAGGTAGCAAACCTATAGTTCAAAGTCACTGTCAGCTGCGAAATAATATGGGCGTTCTAACCAGGGCTGGAAACCGGTTTCTAATTAACCAGGTTAATTTCGATCTCAAACAGGTTTTTTCGTAAGTGTTCACTCGGAGCGGAACCGATTCGCGAGCGATATTGCTTCTGGGATAAACCTGGTTAATTTCACGACGCGCGTGAATAGTGCAGCAATATATTTCTCTCTCTCTCTTTTTATCTGCGGGCGGGATTTATCCCAGGTTTATTCCAGAAGCAATATCGCTCGCGAATCGGTTCAACACTTATGAAAAATCCTGTTAAGATCGAAATTAACCTGGTTAATTAGAAACCGGTTTCCAGCCCTGGTCTTTCGTTTCGTTGCTTTGCATCGGGTGGGCGGAGCGAACAAAATATTTTTGGTATTAACCAGGTTTTGGGAGCGGAATCAAAACCAAAACGGTCTACGAGCTTAACCAGAAATAATACCGGTTTCGACGAGCAGAATCGAAATAAAAACGCTCTTTTCAAAATGTATGAAACTGTGTGAAACCTGGTTGCGAGTTTTAACCAGGTTTTCCAGCCCCGGTTCAAACCTTATTAAACTGAGGTTCAAACCTACCAAATCATTTCAGCATGTGGCATTAGATCAACTTTATCACGAGACATTAAGGTGCATTTTTCTTTTGTTCTCAGACAACAAATTGATAGTGCACCGTGCACCTTAAGGGTCCATGATAGGAAAACATGGTTTGCGGGGGTCAGATTTTTATACCTATAGAAAACGTAAATTTGTAGCCACAAAAAAAGCATACGACAAGCTAAAGAGATTCTCTAGTAGCTACAAGTATTAAATTGCGTATAAACTTTACAGATAATTTAAAAAAAAATCAGAATATCATCAAACGTATTGAATTGTACATCAAAATACACTTTAACGTAATGTGAAGTAACTCCAATTTTTTCAATAAAGATAATTGTGCTAAAGATAATGATGAGAAAACTATCGAAAAAGTGCAGAAGTAGGTTATTTTCCATACTCTTTACACGTAAAGAAAAAGACAGAGACAACTATTTCCGCATAACCGAGCCTTAATGTCTTGAGATAAGGTTGATCTAATGTCAAATGTTCAGATGATTTGGAAGGTTTGAACGCTGACATCATTTTGGAGATGACTGTACTCTTGTCTCGTTAGTGTAGTCTGAGTTTGGATGTATTTATGATTAGTAGGTACAGTTTTAATTAATGTAATAATATTTATTTATAATTAAAAACACTGTTTATAAGATTTGAAGTAGTAAATTTTAAACTTAACTCTCCTACTCACTAATTACCTTACATACATAAACTGTATAGGTAGGTATAGTATTGTTATTCCACAAAACTCATAAAATACAGCAGTATTTTTCTGAATAATAAGGTTTTTCCATTCGCTATGCTACGGTTGAGATGGCAATGAGAGAAATCTAAATAAAAATCCAACGATTCATGGAGTGGTTTTTAAAATTTATTTTTCTTTGACATGCGTCAATAAGCGAGTGGAAAACTGTAAAAATCTATAAAACAAACTAAACAAGTACACACGAAAAATTTAATTAAATTATTCAATACTAGCGGCCGCCCGCGGTTTAACCCGCGTGGTTCCCGTTCCCGTGGGAATATCGGGATAAAAAGTATCCTATGTTTTAATCTAGGCTATCTACTATCTGTGTGCCAAATTCCAACCAAATCCGTTCAGTAGTTTTTGCGTGATTGAGGAACAAACATCCAAACATCCAAACCCACAAACTTTTACATTTATAATATTTAGTAGGATACCCAAGGCATTTGTTGACGACAAAACGACTTTTCTGTCATAAAAAAGGGATTTATTAGCGATCACGTCCTTTCAATCAAAGAAATTCTAAAATTGAAGGCAGAAAATATTTACAAAATTATTATTTGTCAAATTGTCCACGCCTGCACTAACTCCAGTTCTTATTTCGTTGACTAACTCTATGATCACGAACTTGTAGTCGTAAGTATAATTCTTATTTCTATAAATATACATCTATTCTAAATCTCTAATAAGTATATTAAAGGTTATTCACCTATAGGCTTTTATTTAATAATCTAACAAATCTTAAAATAGAAGAAAGCCTACAGCGACGACTTATCAGTCGTGCGACACGAGCGTGTTGGAATATTTTAGATATTGTGTTTGTTTCGACAAACAGTCATTGACGTTTTTTTTTCAAACGGTGTTTGTAAAAAGATGTAGTGTGGTATAAAACTAATAGGTATTGTTTTTATCATAAATTAATATTCTATTTTCTTATTTAAAGTAAACATGTAATTGTAAAGTGTAATCTGATACTTTTCTATAACGTATTGACCTATTTGTAATTAATATAAAAACCCTGTTTTTCTCTAAATAAATGAACAGTTAAGAATCAACTTTTCGTCTCCCGACGCCGCTCATCACATGGCGACCCTGCCAGTCCACTGCTTCTAGGCAGTGATGCTCATCACAAAGACGTTATTATTCGTCAAATTATTGTAAGAAGATGTTCTTATTCGTGAAATCATTAGTTTACATTGTCATTATGAACCGCCAATCTAGCAAAGTACCTACCTACGTTATTCCGATATTTTGTAAAATATGGAAAATTAAGCTGCAATAATAACATGCAAATACTTATAGGCCAACTGATTGCATACAGAAAAGGATCCGATGTTAGGTAAGGTGGTACCCTGACCGAAAGTGGCGCCGCCGCGGTGAATTTTATTTAATATTATAATTCTAATACACAATTTTGATAATGTTTATCGTGGTGATTTTAGGGCCCACAGTCTAGTATTTTTAGACGGTATCGTTACATTCCCTAGTAGTCACTGCTAGAAGTAGATAGAAAAACTGCTAAAAGTGGCCGTTTTTGACACATTTGCTATCTACTTCTACGAATGACTACGATGACATGTAGTGATACCTTCTAAAAATACTAGACCATGGGCCCTAAAATCTCCACAATAAACATTATTAAAATCTTGATCTATTAATAACTTATAAAATAAAAACCTCTGAGGGCGCCACTTTCGGTCATACAACCGCCTTTTGATTGCAAATAAAATTGAAGAACTTTTGTATGCTGTCTGCTAGACAACATTATTATATATGTTTTTGTACCTATACGTGTTTAGTTCAAGATCATTGATAATAAAATAAACGGTCAATTTGTTATGTAATGGGATGGGAGGGATGCAATACAGCACCTAGCTCATTTTATCCACGCGCTTTGTTTTTTTTAATCTGTTCTCGCCCCTGATAATACCGTTGGTACTACAGTACGAGGCATATATCTTGAAATCGGCGTATTTTGGGCATGCGTAGCGGTGAGGGGCGCGGGCGGCGGGAGAGGGGCGCGCGCTATTGGTCGCTCACAAGAGCACTTGCGCGAACTTATCCCCACTCCGTCGAAAAAATTTCAAGATACATGCCTCGTACTGTACGTACAAGTGATTTTTTTGGCTGATAATATTACGAGCAATAAATTTTATTTACCTCTGGTAGTACTGAATATTTAAATAAAATGTCATTCATGTTTAGATTAAAATTTTCAGAATCAGAAATCAGAAATCAGAATATTTATTTGCACAATATTGTGTACATTACATTGAGATCGATGACAATGTTCCTAATAAAATACTTATCATCTACAATTTTATGGAGTACCGAGTGTACCGAGAGTAGTCATCAAAATACTATTACTGCCAGTATTGTGCTGTGCTGTTTTACACAAACATTAATAACGCAAATATCTAATCTATCTATCTAAAAAAAAAATTTTTTTTTATAGTTGACTGCCTGCCTAGCATGACCGATTTATATCGCGTGATATAGCGTTTTATCACGTTTAACTGTCAAAAAGACAAAGGAGTTGACAGTTGAGTGTCGATAAAATGCTATATCACGCGATATAAATCGGTCATGCTAGGCAGGCAGGTGTTAACGGCAATTTAAAAAAATAATTAGAAAACATCCTCACCAATGTGTTCTAAACACTTGACCCGACTTCCCCGTTTTTTTTTTTTTTATAGTAGGGGGAATGCGTTTATGCATCCCGAATGTGGGACTCGCCAAGGCCCTACCCACCCGACTTCCCCCTGAAGTATCGGCACTTATTTAGTTACCACCTTATACAGGGTTTCTAAAACACCAACAACCTCGCAGTATATTACTAAATCATAAACAACAACATTAATTTTGTTCTACGACTTTTCCGAAGACAGTTAAAAGAAATCTACTTTTCATACAAATGTCCCGAACAGCTGATCGAGTATTGTATGAAAATACCTTAGAAAATACGTAATTTTTGTTGTCTGTTTTCGGAAAAGTAGAACAAATGTTGTTGTTAATCATGTTAGTAATCTACTCCTGCGAGGTTGTTGGAGTTTTACAAATAACCCTGTATAATAGATCTTTAGAACTAACTGAAACTGTTAAAGTACACTTGACAGCAAAGAAATCGACTCAGTTATAGGTTTCTTTTTATATATTTACTTTAAGGACAAACAGTAACAATAATATAAGTAAATACTTACGTCAAATACAAAATATAAATGGGAAGGGCACTTTTTTTAGACAATTTAGGCCTACTTTTAAGTTTGGGCCGGAATCCTAAGGGTGCGGGTTCGAGTCCCGTCTGAGCTGCTACGGGTGAGTCGATTTTTTCTAATATTTTTCAATTATATTAATAATCTTAATATAAAAATAGCATTGTGAATGCATAAAAAATCTAAAAAGTTTAAAAATTACTTTCAAGTTCTTTCCGACATAGAATCTGTTGAGATAGGTAAACAATGAAAAAATAATTTTAATTATTTACATCAACAGATTCAGTGTTGTACTTAAAAGGTTAAAAGATATTCAGCTAAGTGTCGATTTCATTGCTATCAAATGTATTAACGACCACTAATGATACTTAATATTTTTAATAGATAATGATACTCTAACCATATTTAATGTTAACTTGAGAAGTTAACTGTTATTATAGTCATGCAACAGCACCTTGGTTCCAAGGCTGTAGAAGAATATCGAGTTTCGAGTCACTAGATTTAATTGAGCGAATTATCTTATTCACAAATGTTGATTGACACTTTATAATTACTACTTGCGCAAAAATGCTTTTGTATGTCCGGATGTCCGGCTGTTCTTCTATAAAGGTCGCATTTCACAACCAATTCTCGTAAAATTTTGTGAACTAGGTACCTAACTACCCTTCTAGCGAAATAAACTTCGCTGGGCTCTACCCATAGACTTATTATATTACTTTGGCCCAAGAACCTTAATGAATATAAGATTCTTGCTTCGGTCCTAGGTACCATGAGTTGATGCAAACCATAGAAATAGAATGTCAAAGAACAACAAAGTCAATAAACAGGTGATCCGAAAACGAATGCATACATTTTATATGGGATACATAAATATGACTTAGATTCATAAAATATGACTATATATGGCAAAGGAAATTAATAAACTATGTTCCATACTGTTTTATTCGTTGATAAACGAATAAATGTAGCGAAATTTGGTTTTAAACAAATGTGTGGCAATATCTTATTTACCTGTGAAAAGTGTGATTACTTGGATTGTTTCTTTTTGTCACATCACAATTACTTAGAGCACAAGACACCATGGCTCCACAATACCTTTACATATTTTAAATTCTAATTAAGATTAACTAATATTTTAAACAAACTGTGATTGCTCACTTGCTAGGCGGGACGCTAGGGGCTCTTACTGCAAAAAATGTTGGCACATGTCACTTGCTCCTTGGTCTCTTTTTTGCATAGACCGTGTCCGTATGATGTTAACTTCTCTTTTCCACGCTTTGTTGGTCTTCTTGAGCGCAGCGAAAATTTTTCTATGTCTATGATGCAAACATTTTTTCCACTGTTTTTAAAATGGTAAGTTGATATGCACTTGTTTTAATCTAAGTTGTTGAAGTACAACTGTAGATTGTGCTACATATTTGACATATTAAACTGCGAGCATTAGATTATACAGTTACGCATTCAATTCAGTTTTTTTGTCACTTAACAACAACACGGAACAAAGGCGAGTCTACAAGGTGAACGACATAAATATTTTACGTACGAATTGCTAGCAAAAAAATTCAATAGTACATATAGTCAAAACTCAGCAACATAACATCACAAAGAACAATTTCTTTTATTTGTATTTTTTTCTTTGATTCCTTACTTAATTCTTCTTTTCTTTGTTTTAGCAAATCTCTTCTCTTCAGGGAATACTTTTGCCAGTTTCAAGTGTTGGATAGGGTTCAGTGATATTGTTTTGGTTTGCCTTAAGGTATGATTCCGATCTCGGCAGCAAGCAGCAGTGCTGCCGCAGCACTACTGGTCCCCATATATTCTCTATAGGTTTCTATGAGATTACATTCCGATCTCGGCGACACTGCCGCGCAGCAGTGTTGCCGCTGCATTGCCGCCGATCGGAATCATACCTTTAGAATGTACATCGCATTTCATTGCTTCGTGGAGCATTTGGCACCAAGTATACCAGGTAAGTTCTGCCGAGGAAGTTACCACTACAATAAAAGTCTCAGCTGCAAACAACCAAGATCGCGCCTATTTCAATGATTCCACATATTGTTCAGTGGGGCCGTTCAAAAATTACGTAAGCAGATTTATTACAATTATTTACCCCCCATCCCCCTTGTCAGCAAAAATAAGCAAAGCTCTTACCCCTTCCCCCTTGCTTACGTAAACATTTTTCAATTATAAATGTATATTTTATATTATAATTATAATTAAAAAAAAATAAAATAGATTTAGGTTAGAGATTAGATTTATTTGCGGGAATCCCAGAAAATGCGTTTCGTTTTCAAGCATAGACAATGTGAGGGTTGCCGTTCGTGTAAAAAGTAAATAACTACCGATGACGTAATCATCATCTAGACTCCCCTATCCCCCATGTCATCCCAAATAAGCAAAACAAAGACCCCACCCATAGTGCTTACGTAATACTTGAACGCCACGGCCCCAGTTGAGTAGACACTTGTAACACAAAATTACACCAATTTCAAGATACAATGTCTAATGTCAATTTGCCTAAAATAATTGACAGCCATCGAACTGAATTCGACAAAATGAATTGAATAAAAACAAGCCGAAATCTGGATATTTAAATATACCGGGTGTAACAAGACCTTCAACGAAGCCGAGGTCTACGTATTCTGCCCATCATCAGAACTATTTCTGTTCAAAATTATTGCTGGGAAACGATTTTGATTTTTGGTGTTAAAAAAGCATTAGGTACATACCTACTTTACCACGCAATGTAACGTGTACAACAGACCGCGCCTGCGAATGTATGCTGTAGCAATTGTAGCATAGCTGTGTACAGCTGCGTGCTGCCGAGTTGAAAGGCAGCGTTTATATGCATGCTCATGAGATAGATAGAGTGACGACGTTTTGAAGCCATTGTTTGTTACGAAATACTCAAAATTTTGATAATGTTTTCATTGGACAAAAATTTTTTTACTTTGACCTTCAATAACTTCGTAGCTATTGGTTTCCCAGGTATAGTCTATAAGACAAAAATGATTCTGATGATGGGCGGAATACGTGGACTTCGGCTTCGTTGAAGGTCTTGTTACACCCGTTGTAACGTCTACGTCTCCTCTATGTGGTCTAAATTTTAGGACTCTCTAAGAATAATAATAGTTGAGCAATCTGTATGGCTGTCGGCGGAGTTGAATAGCATCAACCCTTCATTTATAGGTATCGTTAAAGGCGGAAAAGGACTTAGAAATAATACATAGATCTACCATCACATCTATCACTTCCACGGAACAGCATCGTTTTCCCATAAAAATGGTCCATCGCTGCAATCTCCAACGCTCCTGCCAACCGTGAAAATTGCTTCAACATCCTGTTACTGTCAAAATGAAGGGCTCAAAGCAATAACAACGCTTCGAACTTAGAATAATAACACCTAGAAGCCGTGTCCGCGTATGCAAAGTGAGGCAACTTATACCAAGCCAGAATGGCTTAGTTTTGAAATTCATATCCTTCATACGTTAACTAGTCGTAACTGAAACCCAATAATATAGTAATTAGTCTTATAAATGTGGGAAAACTGAAACTGTTTTGTACTTAATCGGTATAATTAGGTAATAATGTAGAATAACAATCTGAAAACGGAGCCATTTTGGCTGTTTTAGTTGCCTAACTTTTGATAGTGCGCTTTGTAGAGAACTATCGTTCTAGGTGTTATTATTCTAAGGCTTCGAATATTTAAATAGCGTGTTTATTATTCTTACATTCTTTGCGATCAATCGCAATTTGTTTTGAAAACTACGAGGACGTTTTCTATTATTTTTTAAACAATCGCCCTAGCTCGTAACTCACAATTCTCCTGCACGTGTTTGTGAATGCATCTACGTAATTTGTTTGATCAATGGCCGGTCTATAGGAAATAGTTGTTATTCAATGTCGTCTGTAACTAGATGAACGGATTTTCATGGGTAGAGAGAAACACAGTTACTTTTTAAGGTCACATAGTGTAGGATAGCTACGTAATTTCATTCTTTTTAATAGATATTTACCTTCGATAAATAAAATTAGTCACGCTACTTTACAATAACTGGTCACGTATTCATTTCAGTTCAAGAAAAATAATGTTTTCATTTATACTTTCAAAATAAGTCATTCATAACTACCTATATTCCGTTGTAAAAGGAAATTACTTATTAAGGACAACACTCAAAATTCTATACAAACAAGTAGAGATTGATTTCCTTTTATTTGACGTAATTGTGATTCAGTACACGGCAATTGAGTTGTAAATAAAAAGATTTCGTGGCCAATGACGTCATTACTATGCTGTGTTACTTTCTTGGTTATTGTTAATTAGTAACATCAATAAAACATGTAAAAAACAAACCATTATTGTGAAATCGTGACTTGAAAATACGGTTTTTTCATGTGACTTAATTTATTTTGTTTATCTTGCCTGAAATTTCATGCACCATTAGATATTTTTGTAACATACTCGTATTTGTTAATCGACTTCAAAGAATCAAAAGGATGGTGGTTCTCAATTATACTAAGGGAACGTACCCATACTCCGTGACCCATTTTTTACCATTTTTGACCCCCCTCCCCCCCTTGGTGACCACGCGTAGTATATGCCAAGACACCCCCCCCCCCTCCCCCCTGGTTTTCACGTAGTATTTCATAGATAAGAAATCTAAAAAAATTTTGCTCATTTTTGTCTTTTTATTAGTAAGGCGCGTGCCACGTAATGCCAAGAGTATGTACTATAGTTTTACATACAATTACATGTGAAAGAATGTATCAAGAACAAAATAAATTTCGCTGCGTACCATATTTAAATACAGCTTCTCCAAAAAAAAGGACCAGATTTCCATTGAGAATATTGACTACGTGACAAAACATAGGCCCCCCTCCCCTCCCTATGACCAAGCGTGGTATTTTCAAGACCCCCTCCCCCCCCTTAATGGGTCACGTAGTATGGGTACGTTCCCTAAGGGTCCCCCCAGACCTACCGGTTTCCGTTCTTTTCTTTGCTGTTCGGCAATGGACCGCCGGCCAAGAGACTCATTTTCAATCTATCGCATATTATCAATCTAAGTACATTTCACATATAAAAATGTTCTTGTGAGCTTTGTTCCTTAAACGATCGTTATGAAAACACAAAAAAAATATTTCAGATAGCTAATGATGACACCCACAACCCTGTCCACAATTTATATAAATATGCTATCGATTTATTTTTAGCAATCGGAGACCAAGTTCAGGGTGGCATATCTCCCAGAAGCTTCCTACTTCGCAACCCAGACGATGATATTTGATAACACCAAGCTAATGGCTATCTTGCCAATTTGGTCCAAATATGCGATAGATTGAAAATGACCCTGGTTGGCCGGCGGTCTAAACAGCAAGTAGAACAGCAAAGCAAAGAAACGAAACCGGTAGGTCTGGGGGGACCCTAAGAGCTAGCCCCGGAAATAGGTGGACAATTTCCAGAGCGACGAAACCCCTCTTGTTAGTGTGCTATACTTACGATCATTATTAACAGATCCGGGTACCTGGCAGATTTTCAGTGATGGGGGTGGGAGTGGTTGACAAAAAAGTCTGGAACAGGTAGTAAGAAAATATAGACGATTCAAAAGTACTTAACAATTATTAAGTTTATTTGAATAAAACTATATTTGACTTTGACTTTGACAACAAAGAGGCTGAAAAACCGATTGCAGGTATACAATTTACAGAGCTCTGGATTTGGTGTGGTATGCTAATACCTGGTAATATGCTAATGGCTTGCTAAAGCCAATCATGTATCTAAATAGATTATAACATTTTGGCTTATTATAACGTTTGGAATTTTGGCTGGAGGGAAAGTAGTGCCAGGCAGCATACACCAAATCCAGAGCTCTGTAATTGAATACCTTCAATCGGTTTTTCAGCCCCTTTGTTGCCCAACCACTCCCAGCCCCACCGAACCAAGCTGTCAGGCGCCCGGATCTGTTCATAATGATAGTATAGCACATTAACAAGACGGGTTTCGGCGCTCTGTAAATTATCCACCTATTTCCGGGGCTAGCTCTAGTCTTAGCGATTATATTTTTTTAATCGTTGTTCGCGCATAACTTCGATATTTATAGACCGATATTGATGATTCTTTTTTGTTTGAATGAGTTTTCTTGCGAGATGGTCTCATAAATTTTTTACGAAGGTATGTTTTCGAATCACACAAAAACAGCTAACGGATTTGGAAGTTTGGCACAGAAATTTATAGCATAGGATACCTAGACAAGTTTTGATTTTTCGAATGTCCACGTGGACGAAATCACGGGCGGAAGCTAGTACTTATCACATAAAAATATTATACTTAGTAGGTAGTGTAGGTACTCATACTTTTGGACACCTTGGTACAAGAGACAGACTTGTATCACATAAAGTATCTAGTTTTATAGTTTGAAACAGCAGCAGATTTTTTTCACGATTCAGTTTTTGTCCCATAGTAAAAGTTATTCAGGTTGATGGTCCCTATTTACCATAATTCGACATTTTAGTATTTTTGTAACACGTTGTATAGGTACTACTTAGGTAAGTTTTTTTATTGAAAAAGTATCACGTAAGTATTGCACAAGCTTCAAATTCTCAATCTCGGTCAAATGGAATTGTGTTGTAAAAAACATACGTTGTTCGATAGATTTATGAGTTGACGTTGTTCAATAATAGAAAGGTTCTATTTCAACTATTTCAACTTCTTAATGTTTTTATTAAAACTTAAGGCTGTATGTTTGCATTTCAACGAAATTAGTGTTTTTCCAATGAAGTTATCTAAAGAATGAAAGCATTATTATTGATGTAAACTTTAGTTTTAGGAAGCAAAATTCTTAAATTAGTGCCGTATAGAGAGAAAAACATAATAAATTGTCAGGTATTTTAAAACGAAGACAATTTGTTCAAGTGGAATTTCAAATTTGCTTGTCAGAGGTATTTTTCACAAAAGTTTCAGCTGTAACGAATAAGAACACGACTCATATTTATTTTTTCACCAATTGTTTGTATTGTCAAGGAGTTCCCTATAGAGAGAAAATTAAAAAAAAATGCTTTTAATGACAGAAAAATAAAATATTAAAAAATGCTCAAATTGGTACACTTTAACGTGTTTTTTTACTGGTATTTACAGAATCTAAAGTAATTTTTAATTTTTCTTATGAATAATGAGGTATTTGTCTAATGTATTGCGTGTTTTGTATATACTTATATCAATTTAATAATTTAATAGGAATTTTCAAAGTTCGCTCTCATTACGGCTCGCGCAGAGTTGTTTTGATCATTTGTAATGAAAATTTAAAAATGGAACGTGATGCGAGACTACAGCCTTAATAATTTTCAATCTCAATAGCAAGTAGGAACCTAGTCTCTTTATCCTTGTAAAAAGCTTTTAATTTAAATGACGTAGGTATGACAACAGTTTTAAATATATAGTTATTTTGTCACTTATCAATAACTAGCGACGCGCCCTCGCTTCGCTTCGGTGTAGTGTGGAATTTGACACCATGTGTTATACATATAAACCTTTAAAAAAAAAATAACCGCATCAAAATACGTTGCGTAGTTTTTAAGCATACATAGAGATATAGGGACAGAGCAAGCGACATTGTTTTGTACTAAGTAGTGATTTACCTATTTTTTTTTCGTAATCTATGTGGAAAACCATTTGTTGTATTTTAAAACTGTTTTTTTAAAGAGTAGGGTGAAAATTGTTAACAAAACTAAATAAGTAAGACATAACATAGGTAGTTTTAGAAAGGATTCAATTAAGGATCTCACTCTTTGACTAAATAACTCACAATGTAAACACATTAACATAACTACTTTCTATTCGAGTCCGCACAAGAATTCGTTAAATTTTGTTGTTTGATCAGCCTGTTTGACAAATATTTGCTATGTTGGAATTAAATTTAGTTCGCATTGTTGATTAATAAGTATTTCGAAGCTAATTATTAGGATATATTATTCTGATATTTAAGTTTTTTTTATTTGTATCCATAATATTAATTTGTGTTATCGGTCTCAAAAAAAAAAAACTTTAGATAGGTATATTATTTTTCACCTCTCCAGCACGAAAAGGGTGCTTTTGGCGCGTAAAAACTCGCAGCAAAATCGACTTTTGCTGTGAGCGTGAGACAAAGTTCTTTTTACCAAAAACTCGCAGCAAAATCGACTTTTGCTGCGAGCGTGAGGCAAAGTGCTTTTTTAATTTCTAACACCTTTTCTCGCTGGTAGAGGTGAAAAGTTGTATGTTTAACACGAGAGCAAATTTTTTGATGTCTCGTGCCTTTAAATCACTCACTGTGCTCAGTAGTCTATATTAGAATCACTCGCTACGCTCGTGATTCAATTCTAGACTACTTCGCTAGTTCGTGATTTAAAAGTCAGCACTCGCAGCAAAAAATGACTTTGCTCTCTTGTATAACAAATAACTATTTTGTATAACTCTTGGCGATCGCTGTATTTGTGGCTCAAATGCGCATTTTTATTACCTTACTTTTTATTTGTGTGAATCTGTAAATGGTTTTTTGATGTATACTGAGATTGCTATAGTTAACATAATAACTGTTGATTCACCTGTGAATATAAAATAAAAAATAAAAATTAGGGAGATTTAAAAATCATTGTTCCAATTCCAAAGTATTGAGTTATAACACCTAGACCAGAGAAAATATTGAAAAAAAGTTTTCTAAAATGGCCCAGCCGGCGATCGAATTGCAGATCTTTTTGAAAAAAAAAAAAAAATAATAAAAAAAAAATTTCTTCAATTATTACAATATGGGCATCAAATGAAAGGCCTTAATGAGCACATTTCAAAAATATATAATTTGTCACTAAAATGTGTGAAATAAAAAAAAATAAAAACACGACTGCCCTGCTAAAAACAAACTAAAAAGTTAAATAACAGTGTCATTACCGTCGGGGGACCTATTCGATTAAAAAATTGTTCCACAAAACGGTCCCCCGACTGCAATGACACTTTTTATTTAACTTTTTAGTTTGTTTTTAGCAGGCAGTCGTGTTTTTATTTTTTTTATTTTTTTTTATTATAGTCAAATGTTCCCTAGGGTCCACGCGAACGAAGTGGCGGGCAGGGCAGCCGCTAGTCCTTTCTTAATATTATAAATGCGAAAGTCCGTTCGTTTGTTTGTACGCCTTCACGTCTTAACTACTGAACATCATCATAAAATTTTACATAGACGTTGTCAGGGGTACAGAGAAGGACATTCCCGAGGGATAGCTAAAAAACTTTCTACGCAGACGAAGTCGCGGGCGGTCGCTAGTTAATAATAAATAAGGAAAAGTTATACCTACCTTCTTTTAATGCAGGTCAAAAATACGATAATGCTAAGGGCAAAGTGATGGAATAATAATAAAACAAAAGACTAAATAACACCATTAAAGAGCGATACACACCGGATGCGTGTAGTAAGTATATGCGTAAGCGTACACGTAGACGTACCATGACGTTGTAATGCCTGAAACTTTATGAGACATGGCACACCGCTTGCGTAACGTACGCGTGCACGTAGACCGATGCGTAACCCTACGCATTGCAGCTCGTGACGTTGTACTCAATGGCATTACCTATTGGAAGTCACACCGAACACGCACGTATCTTTGCTGCGCGTCACTACGCGCGTACGCAGCCGGTGTGCCCAGGCCACAGAATAGATATATGGCCCAGGCCTTTAGTTCCAAATTAAATGAAGTGTATGATATAAATATCTTAGGTAAGTACCTATAGCCCGATTCAAATATTATGACTTCTGTGAACATCGCGTTAGACGATGTGCAGAACACAAATCCGATAGAGAGACGTGTGGTACAGTCAGCAACGAAAGTTCTTAAACATTTTAGCACTTTGTCAAAGTAACTTTTTTGAATAATGCTTCAAACTCTGAGACATCTGTCAAAAAAGTTCATATAACAAAGTACTAAAGTGCTAAGTTACTTTCGTTGCTTACCGTACGGCTACGCGCATAGTGGCTAACTCCACAGCGGCCAATAACATTGAATCGTATTATACCTCAGAGAATAAATATGTGTTAAAGTTAATAATAGATAATAAGTAGGTATAACTATTGACAACATTATAGCCTAGATCACTGACCTGCATATATTTACACTGGACAGGCTTATGTCAAACTGTTTTTGTGCCTATTTGATTACCGCCATGTTGGCGCTGTAGGACGTAGCGTGAGCATAGCGTGCGTACGTGGTACTAAAGTTTGAAGTCTGGAGAGACCATCACGGCAACAATTTTCATATTGTACATCAAAATTAGTTCTTTAGACGCACGCTAGTGGCGTTTCGAATAGGCACAAAAACTTAGCTGTCAAATCATACAGACAGCCAGTCCAGTTAAATAAAAAAAAAGTTTTTCATGTCAGTGGCCTAGATTGTTAAATTTGAGATTTTTGCATTCACAATGCTATTTTTATACAATAAGTACTTACTAAATAATATACTAAAAAAATAGGACTCGCACCAGATCAATTCTCGGACGGGAATTGAACCCGCGACCTTTGGATAACTCGGTGACTTGTCAGTGACTCGGTTGCTCAGTGGTCAGAGCATTGGACCGGATATCCAAAGGTCACGGGTTCGATTCCCGTCCGAGAATTGATCTGGGGCCGTACCGGCTAACGAATCGAGCTTCGGAAAATTTGCCGAGTTTCAAATTAAAACAGATAAATTGCAGTAAGGAATTACCAACTTATAGTACCTACTATTTGTTGAAGTTATTTGGAAGATATTGTTGACCTCATGAATTAGGGTTCGCAATTTTGGCCCAATTGGGGCTCGATTTATCTGTTTTAATTTGAAACCCGACAGACTTTTCGAAGTTCGATGCGTTAGCCGGTACGGTATTTATTCTAATATATTATTTAGTGTAGCCTAGATTGTTTTACGTTAAGTGCCTATCAACTAAGAACTAACTATTAGGTAGAGTTAGAGAATTTATTAGCTGCAATATAAAAAAAATCGGGTTGCACTCCGGGAGTGCCGGCAGAAGTGAAAACTTGAATATTAACCATTGACCTCTGTTATTATAGTAAGAAAAAAAAAACAGGTCAATGATATTAACGTTGTGCATTTTAGATATTTTGGAATGCTTAGGGAATAATTTTGCACGAATTGCCGTCTTACGAATTTACTCTGCATTTGAATTTACGAATACAGAACAGTATTGTACGAAGGTCTTATCCATAGCTTGACACAAAATCTAAAGTTTTGACATTGAATTAAAAAATTAGCGCGTTGCTATGGTGACACTAGTGTTTACGTCTTGAAATGACGCGCTGCCATTTTCGCCGCGCTCCGTAGAAAGAGAGGGGCTACTTCCGCCGCTGGCTGTCTACTCTCCATCCGTCTTACGAATTTTCGATCAGGGTCACGTGATCCTGACTGACGCGAGTTTAACATTTTTTCCTCATTACAAAAAAGCGTATGTACAACGCCGCTAAAGAAGTTTTCACTTCAAAAATCTTCCAAAAATAAAATAGGTAGGTACCTACCTACTTAGGCGATAATTTATTGTAAGTAAGTAGGTAGGTACTTAGGCATGTTTATTTTTTTTTTGTTTATTTAAGGAGAACCAACAAGTACATTCACCTGACACAAGTCATAATTTATATAACTATAGGCTCCAATCTTAAGTGATATCTTAATTAAAGGCTGCTACGGCATGCTTAAGAAATTACCTTGCATAACCTTGATATTGAGATACTATGATGAAGAACAAACCTGTTTCAAAAATTTTTTGCTTCTTGAATTTTTTACTGTAAGCTGCTAGTAGGTAGGTAAGTAATTATTTGCAGTGGAAGACATTGCGAGCGCTGTTTTTATATTTTTTTCTTATAGAAATACAAATTCAACCTGTAAGTATTAGACTTATACAGGTTTAGGTAGAAAAAAGGTTGAGGTAGTTTTTGGTAAAATATTTAAGTAGGTAACATAAATTTTCAAATTCTTTTTATATTAGATAAGATAAAGGTGAACATAATTATTTGCATAAATATGGTACATTGACATCTTAAAATTATATATGTTACCGGCAATGTATGAAATGCAGGCATTGTATACAATGCCTGGCCCTTTTAGGCAATGTATGAAATATAATGAATATTGATATCTATTTCACACATTACCTAGGCAGTGTATACAATGACTAGGCATTGTATAGAATGCCTGCTGGTTATTTTTTTATAACAGACAACAGAAATTTGAGTTTGGAATCGAACCTGCTTCACTCCTGTAGGTCCCGCGTATAGGTTAGAAATTTAAGGCGAGCGCGAAGCGCAGCGGAGCGTGAGCCTTAAATTTCGAGGTTATTTTTTTATAACAGACAACAGAAATATACTTATTTTACACATTGTCGGTGGACCAGCAGGCATTGTATACAATGCCTAGGCAAAGTATAAAATGAATTATATTTCATACATTGCCTGATCGTTTTAGGCATTGTATACAATGCCTAGGCATTGTATACAATGCCGGATTATACACATTGCCGGTAACATATATATTATTTTGCCAAAATGTAGTACCTAATGGCAATGGCAATGCAACAGCTTGCAAAAGTCAACTCCTGAAATATTTATATTGCTAAAACCTCGCTTCATCCCTGTATTTAAATTTATTGTCACCCCAACTATAATCTAAAGCATTAAAGAAATATGAAACTATATTATAGAAATATGAAAACATTATGAAAATATTTCTATGATAGTAGGGAAATCAAAGCAAATTTGTAATTTAACTGATTTATATTTTAACTTATAACTAATTTTTAACTAATAACTAACTAATTTTTATATAACTGATTATAACTGATTAACTGATTAGCTGATTATTCACTTCTCAAGCTTACGCGCTCACTAGACATGAAATAAAACAATTTTTAACGGATACTAGCGCGGTTTATTAAAAGTACTTTGGTAATTAGTTGGTATTTGGTTTGATTTTTGGTTTTCCCGACGTTTCGGCAACTTTTTATGAAATGGTGGTAGTTTCAGTAGATTCTCTCTCTTTTTAGCACTAAATAATTCATAAAATTAAATTATAAATCAACATGAAACAATTAAAATTTTTTGTTAAATTTTAATTTTTGAACGTCTAAAAAAAAATTCTTCGCTTGAGGGTAGACTCACGGGCAGCTTCAGTCCCCCGTGACCACGGCAGCTGCAAAGTTGCCGAAACGTCGGGAAAACCAAAAATCAAACCAAATACCAACTAATTACCAAAGTACTTTTAATAAAACCGCGCTAGTATCCGTTAAAATTGTTTTATTTCATTAGCTGATTACTTAAATACAATTTGAGACGAGAGAACACAACCGAAACCGGAATAAAAATAAAAAAGTTCAGTTTTTCCTTCCTCATTTAGGAAATAATTAATAATTGATTTATCAGCTGTGTCACCCAAATATGTTAAAAGTAAATAAAGAAATTGAATTTAAATTTCATTAACTATAAAGATTGTTCGTCGGTTAATCGCCGGTGCATTTAAGAACAACATAAGCACTTACCTTCATCCGGTGCATTTTCACCGACATCCATTCCATCATAAACAACAATAAAATTCACTTATAACACACATAAAGTCACGAGGAGCGATCTAGAAGCCAGCGCGACGTCCTGCGCGCGCGCATACAACTCCGAAACTAAGAAAGTCTATAAGAATAACCAACCAACCCGATCGATCGATGCAATATTGTTTGGAAATTATATATTTTGTTTTGTACGTTTATACACAAATTCGATACCTACCGATGTATCGAATTTTCATGTTACGGAACAACGTGTGTCAAACTCAATGTGTGTCAATCTCGGTAGATTTGTTACATCTTGATTTTGCAACAATTATGTTCAAAGGTTCAATGAAATGGACGTTATCAGTTAAGGAAATTGCAACCGTAATACCGTAAACGAAAAAAAAAACCGGCCAAGTGCGAGTCGGACTCGCGCACGAAGGGTTCCGTACCAAAAAACGGCAAAAAAATCACGTTTGTTGTATGGGAGCCCCCCTTAAATGTTTATTTTATTTTGATTTTAGTATTTGTTGTTGTAGCGGCATCAGAAATACATCATCTATGAAAATTTCAACTGCCTACCTGTTGTCATTATTAATATCGAGCATAAAACGGCAAAAAAACACGTTTGTTGTATGGGAGCCCCCCTTAAATATTTATTTTATTCTGTTTTTTGTTGTAGCGGCAACAGAAATACATCATCTGTAAAAATTTTAGCTGTCTAGCTATCACGGTTCATGAGATACAGCCTGGTGACAGACAGACAGACAGACGGACAGCGGAGGCTTAGTAATAGGGTCCCGTTTTTACCCTTTGGGTACGAAACCCTAAAAATTGAAATGAGTTTGCAGAGGGAAAATTTTAGAATACAAATCATAATTTTTGCTTTACCAAGTTAAAAGACAATTTTGATTGGGATTGGATTTAGTTAGGTATAATTTCTAATAGCATTGCAACATAACTTTCGATTCAGCTATCGATATTGTCTAATATGCTTATACATAGGAACCTACTCATAGACTAGCACTGCTAATTTTAGAAAGTCTTGTTTACCAAGATACAACTTTTTGAAAGTCATATCAGGATTTTCCTGAACAGTATTTTATTATAAAAACCCACATTTCTTGGAGTGGATTTTTTTGGGCTTTATCAATTCTAAGTTTTAGTAAATATGTAATCGTATGTTATGTGACTGCACGCACACATATAGGTACGTCCGTTTGGTGGTTATGATAATGACCCATTGTCTTTACCCTATATATTATGTATGTGTATAAGGAAGGCCTAAGCCGCAGCAGTGGGGACATCAAAATGGCAACTTTATAACATTTTAAGGCATCTTTTTTCCGAAAATCAAGAGCAGTGAGATTATTTTACATGCGACTTCACTGCCAATCTTCGATTTATCGAATTTCTGACAGATGTAATTTATCCATTTTAAGTCCATTCCAGGTGCCATAGTAACTGTAATTCTTGAAACTACACTTTTTAGGGTTCCGTAGCCTAAATGGCAAAAAACGGAACCCTTATAGATTCGTCATGTCTGTCTGTCTGTCTGTCTGTCTGTCCGTATGTCACAGCCACTTTATTCCGAAAGTATAAAGACTACACAGTTGAAACTTGGTAGATAGATGTATTCTGTTAACCGCTTAACGAATTTAATACAAAAATAAGAAAAATAAAAGATTAAGGGGGGGCTCCCCATACATGGAACTGAAACTGAAAAAAAATGTTTTCTTCAAACCAACACGTGTTGGGTGTTTATAGATAGGTCTTTAAAAATGACATTGATGTTTCTAAGACAACTTTTTCTCAAAGTCAACCGTTTGAAAGATATTTACCGCCAAAGTGGTAAAATGTGTGTCCCCCCCCCCCTTTAACTTTTGAAATAAGAAAGTGAAAAATCAAAAAAAAATATATGCTGTAGATCTTAATAAACACTTTCAACCAAAATTGGTTTGAATGAGATATAGTAATTAGTTTTTGAGATATAGCACATTTTCCAAAACCGCAAATATAACTTTGTTATTCATACCAACACTGTGAAAAACAGTTATTTTTGCAAACGAAAAATGATAGGTGGTATTAAATATGGTATGGTATAAGGTAACTACGGAACCCTATGGCGCGTGGCCCGACACGCACTTGGCCGGTTTTTTATACACATCGAGATAGTGCTTGGCCTTCATCTCACCTGATGTTAAATGACGATACTGGCTATCTCACCTCTAACTGCCAGAACACAACAATTTTTAAATTGTTGTTATGGCGTCAGACTTAGGTAAGTTGGTGGTATTAGCTAGCCAGGCGGACTTGAAATAAGTCCTTATCACCAACCAAACCGAGTACAAATTGTACCCCCCCTGGGAATCGAACCCGGGACCCCTGTGTCTTACACGGGTGGGCGAACCACTAGACCACAGAGGCGGTTAACTATGGATAGATTGCAAGTGGCGCACAGGGCCAGTCATTTTAATGGATCAATCAGTGTGTTTGTTGGATAGTGGCATAAGTCATAAAAAAGTTGAAAGAAAACCATTTTTCTCGGTATAAATTAACATATTTTAAGCAGCTATGAAACCATTGATGAGTACAAATCTTCCACTGCCAATAGGCAAATTTATCATAGATTCCAAAGAGTTGAAGCCGCCTAATGGAAATATGATAGCGTAGTAGCTGTACCTAAAATGGCATCGGCATTTGGATGCCAATCAAGGTATACCTCTATCTAAGCCGTCTTCACCTTAAAACCTGATTGTATTGTACCATTAATTAAATATTTTTTAACGACTTATAAAATGACATAAAATGAGTTTCTGACAACCAATTTATAGATTTATTGTGATTGTTTCTCGTGTTACAAACAAAATGAAATGTCAATGTCTCTAAAAATCTTTAAAAAATGAACGGAATGAAAAGATTTTAAACTTAAACGTTGACCTTGACTTAATCGCGCTTAAACTTTCATAAAAATCGCTAAAACCAGTCGGATTACAGTCACATATTATACCTACTAAAAATAAAATATACAAGGAAGGATCAAACTTGCAAAACCAGAGTACCTATTTGACTTCCTAAATGAAAATACACAAATTAATTTTTCAATCGAACAATGGAATTAAATGAATTACCTATTTCGTTTTTCTCACGTTAAGATATAGACATAATGTCCTTATAATATAATGCTTGAACAGCGGATGTATTTGTTACACACTGGTGAATCTCAAAGAAACACTACTTAAAACACAGTGTAACTATAAAACTATTCAATAACAACCGATAAATTCACTTCAGCCCCCGTATTATGACCTCTTTAAACTTGCCAGTTTTCTGAATGGCTATCAATCTCTTTGATTTGCTATACAGCGAGAAAGAGATGTAACTATTGCAATTCATAAACCTGGTAATTTTTAAGAGGTTTTAATACCCCCCTGGACGAAGATAGGTCTTTCCCGTGGGTGGATATTTGCCATAATCTTCAACTTTAGCAGCCATTATATAAAATATTCATGATAATCGAACGCAATTCGACGTTCAATTTACTTGATATTGAACCTTATTCGTTAGCCAATAGTGTCACGCAGTGGGACGGACATCGACCGCTTATTGCGATTGATTTTATGTAATAGGCCTGTTGGCGTTTGGCCGTTTTCATTGAAAAGTTTTGCTACTGTTCCCCATTTTTAACCGACTTCAAAAACAAAAAAAGGAGGTTCTCAGTTTGACCTGTATGTATGTATGTATGTTTGTTCCCGATTATCTCGCGTTTGGCTGAACAGATTTTGATGGGGTTTTCAGAAAACTGTTTGTTACACTTAGGAAAAGGTTTTAGTATTTTATTAACCAACTTCAAAAAATAAAGTTCTCAGTTTGACCCGTATGTTGTATGTTTGTCCGCGATTATCTCGCGTTTAGCCGAACCAATTTTCATGTGGTTTTGAGATAAGTAGATATTTGTTACATTTAGGAGAAGGTTTTGGTATTTTAACCGACTTCAAAAGAGGAGATTATCTTCTCAGTTTGACCCGTGTACATGTTTGTCCACGATTATCTCACGTTTGGCAAAACCAATTTTTCTACATAGATAATATATTTATCTAATACCGAAGGTAACACTAAAAAAAATGTTTTTATAAACAAAAAACCGACTTCAAAAGCCTACGCTACCTCTAAAAAGCAAGAAATAATATTCAAATTACTACATACGCATTATCATTGTAATAAAACACGTCTATTGAAGTCAGGTGCGGCTTTTAGAATAAGAAAAAGTTGTCCTCCAGCCCCACCCGACTTTAATAGACGTGTTTTATTACAATGTTAATACGTATCTAGTGATTTGAAAATTATTTCTTGCTTTTAGAGATAGCGATAGGCTTATCAAGTCGGTTTTTTGTTTTTTTTTTTTAATTATTCTGGTTCACGGAGGTGGTGTGCTTACTTCTCGGACATTCGTAATTTTTACAACTCCCAGTGTGAAGGGTTGATGTTATTTTACTCTGCCGGATGACATAGGTACAGAAATGAATAGCAATAGGTATCACAATTTTAGGAGCTTACTACTATTTTTTGGAAATATACTTAGCTGCACAATTGAAAGTTACTTATTTATAAGTAGTTTGAGTTTTGTGTTTGATTCCGTTTGCTATAACATCTGTATGTAAAGTAGGTCAACACCATCTCATGCCATCTTCATACTGAAGTTTGGCGCTCAGTAGACAATAGTTTTTGCGATCCCATGTAGCATCTTTTAACTGACGATAACCAAGTCCAGTCCACTGTTTGATGTCGTCCAGCCATTTGCGTCTCGGACGACCTGGACCTCTCTTTCCTGGAATTTCGCCTTCGAGTATTACCCGTGGGAACTCGTACAAGGATCCTCTCTGCATGTCTCTGAAAAAGGCGACCTTACGCCTCGTGACTGTGGACATTAGATCTCTTTTGCAGTCGGCTCGGCTTTCTGTAGTGGGTTCTTTGGCGTTAAATGTGAAGGCATTTTAAACATTTTACGTAGAGTCCACATCTCAGACGCTTGCAAAGTCACATGTATGTAGGTACAACATGAAAAGTGCAATAACCTGAAATTTCATTTCATATTCAGTCTAATAAGTTTTACCTGGGGATTATAAAATACACACTCATGAGCGTTATGTGACGGCATAACAAAAGGATAACGGGACTTTATTCCCACCCATTCAGTTATGAATGGATGGGTGTAAGTCTGTTAAGACGTAAAATTTTTACATGAGTCGTCACGTCATCGTCAGTGGCCACCAGACAACTGGAACGAGGTCGCCCACGTCATTAATTTCGCATTCGACGTCGACGTCAACGATTTTTTCCCGTAGCGTGCACAACGCTGACTAGGTACGAGTTTCATAAATATTTAAAAATATCGCATTGCTCCGATCCGATTCCAATGCGAGTAGCCAAGGTACAGGGAAAAACAAAAAACGACGGCAGGTACCGCAAAGACCTGGGTGTTTTGGAAAAGATATGGATAGGGACTGTAATAGGAAACAAAGCGACTGTTGTATGCAAAAATCTAATATCGATTATGACAGTAGTACCTGTACCTTTAACAAAACAGAAGTTCAGTAAATAGACCAGCATAGAGAAATATAAAAAAATATATACAAACTACAAAAACCTAAAAGCTATAATCCTCTACAAAACCTACTCAATTAGTTTTCCAAATTTCCCTAGCCGGGAATCGAACCATGGACCTCAAAGATGGTATGTATGACTCCATAAAAACCAGTGCACAAACAAAAACCATTATAAAGGAAGGGAAATGGACAATTTATTTTTATAAGGGAACTTTAAAACAATTGTTTTTTTTCAGTAGTCCCGTCCCCGTCATATGATATTGGTGGAGGTCGTCTGGTGAATACATAGCTGCGATATGCAAACAAAGTATAAATACAGTAAGTAATTCTGCGATGAAATAAAAAAAACCGTGCAAACAGTGGTGTCTGATTGAGATGATAAGAAACAAGAAACTGCAATCATTCATGTTGAAACAAATGCTCCTTAATTTTCCAGATTTCCATTCTACTAAATGAAAAATAAAATAAAATTTAGTCTTAGGAGCAATTTGTTAAGTTTTGCATAGAAACATAACTCTGAATATAAAATTCTTAATAGAAACATTTCCTCCGTGGAAACGGTGTTCAAAAACAACTTTAAATTAATTCTAATTGTGAATGCAAAAATATCAAATTGAAAAAAAATATACAGGGTTATTTGTAAAACACCAACAACCTCGCAGGAGTAGATTACTAACATCATAAACAACAACATTTGTTCTATAGTCCAATCAATGAGCATATTTGTTGTATGGAGACTTCCGAATAATTCTCCCGTCTATGAAATTTGGCATGTGATAAAGTTAGGTAATACAGATTACAAATGCACAATAAGCCAATAAATTTTGTTACGAGAAGTTAGGTATTTTTACCTATACATGAAAATCGCTTATATCTCTCTGTGAATATTTCTTCGGGCTAAAATACTTTCTGTATACGTACTTATGAACTAGTTAGAATAAGTATGTTAAGGAATCTAACCTTTTTTCGATTTAAGAAATACCTCAAATTTAACTCCTAACATTTTTCAATATATCTTGTATTGAAAAATTATCTACTGATTATTATTTTTAATATGTTTTTATATCCTTAAATATATAGCTTTGTTCAGTAAGTCAATCAATTTTCTTTTATAATCTTATTTTTTTTATTTTTTGGTCTTAAGAATTAAGTAATGTGAAAAAATATACGGTCCATTTTTATCCGTTTATATATAAATATGATTAAAGAAGAAAATTTATTAGCTTACTGAACAAAGCTATATATTAAGGGTATAAAAACATATTAAAAAATAATAATCAGCTAATAAATTTGTCAACAGAAGATATATTGAAAAATATTAAAATTTAAATTTGGAGTATCTCTGAGATCGAAAAAATATTGGATTCCTTTACATACTTATTCTAATTAATACATAAATACGTATACATAAAGTATTTTAGCCCGAGGAAATATTTACAGAGAGATTTAAGCGATTTTCATGTTTAGGTAAAAATACCTAACTTCTCGTAACAAAATTTATTGGATTATTGTTCATCTGTAATCAGTATTACCTGACTTCATCACATGCCAAATTTCATAGACGGGAGAATTATTCGGGTTGCATGAGCCCCGTTGATTGGACTACTACGACTTTTCCGAAAACCGACAAAAAAAATCGACTCTCCATACAAATGTCCCAAACAGCTGAGCGTGTTATGTATGAAAAGTCGATATTTTTTTGTCTGTTTTCGGGAAAGTCGTAGAACAAATGTTGTTGCTTATGATGTCTAGTAAACTTCTCCTGCGAGGTTGTTGGTGTTTTACAAATAACCCTGTACACTTAAGTAGGTAGCTATTTCATCTTTATCAATTGTCAAAATATATGGAAAGATATTTCAATTGAATGTCGAAGTAATTCATCTCATTGGTGAAATAACGATAACGCTAGCTTACAGCGTAAGATAGTAGGAACTAGCTAGGATAATAGAAGAAATTCGACGAAGCCACTAGTGAGTCGGTAGCTCAGCGGTCAGATTGGACCGGACATCCAAAGGTCGCGGGTTCGATGCCCGTCCGAGAATTGATCTGGTGCGAGTCGTACTTTTTCTAGTATATTATTTAGTATCATTCTAAAGTTCTTGTTGAATGAATTTAAAGTTCTTGGTGTTCGACCACAGCACCGAATAGATATTAGTACAGCTTGTGAAAAAAAATCGGGTTGCACTCCGGGAGTGCCGGCAGAAGTGAAAACTTGAATATTAACGTTGTGCATTTTTGATATTTTGGAATGGTTAGGGAATGATTTTGCACGATTTGCCGTCTTATGAATTTACTCTGCATTTGAATTTACGAATACAGAACAGTATTGTACGAAAGTCTTATCCATAGCTTGACAGAAAATCTAGTTTTGACATTGAATTAAAAATTAGCGCGTTGCTATGGTGACACTAGTGTTTACGTCTTGAAATGACGCGCCGTCATTTTCGCCGCACCCCGCAGAAAGAGAGGGGGATACTTCCGCCGCCGGCTGTCTACTCTCCATCCGTCACATCCGTCTTAGGAATTTTCGATCAGGGTCACGTGATTCTTACTGACGCGAGTTTAGCATTTTTTCCCCATTACAAAAAAGCGTACAACGCCGCTAAAGAAGTTTTCACTTCAAAAACAATAAGTATAGAAATTGATAGGATGAAGATAGGATGCCACTTTCTCTGTTATTATTTAAAAACTTTAAATTCATTCCATGAATTTAAAGTTAATTTCTAATGGTGGCGCTAGTGTGCAGACTGCACACTCCTAATAGTAATGCTTCGGACGGAAATCAATTTAGGCCATTCACATAACACCAGAGTAGAATTACTCTGTCATTATAACAAAGCAATAATTGAAATGGCGTCCTTTACCTGTTTACCGGTCATTATACATTCATGATCATGTATGACTGACTGAAGCGGTAAATCACTATAGTGAATGACCCAAAACTTTGCCACACGGAGGGAAAGTACCTACGTAGGTTTAAACATTCGATGGGTTTAAAGACAATTTTCGATTCGATTTTTTAAAATCTTTGAATGCAGTTCCAATTATTTTTAAAATCAAAAAGAAGTCTTCTTTCAGTAATACCTTCAATATTTAAGGTACTTTTCCTCCGTGTGGCAAAGTTTTTGGACATCCTGTATGGTTAGGTAGGTACTACTACTTGCATAGTATTCTAGATCTAGGCCACTCTTATGTAAAGGCTTCAAGACAAAATAAACAAGAAAGTGGTGATCTTCAACAATGTATGAAAAGATTTTATTTTCACAAGTTTTCATCTAAATAAAACTAAGCACAAAGTACCTAATAAACTTTTTTGAACATAGGTACACTCATTCAGAATAAATAGTAGAAATTCTATAAGGGTTTTTTTCAGATAAAATTAGACCCAGACACATCGTTTGTCTAAAATCTTATAATTAATGCCTTAGAATAATTACGCCTAGAAGCCGTGTCTGAACTAAAACACAAGCGTAAACGCGTGCCATTTTCATTATCCTTGTGTGCGTAAGCTGTGTGTATCTCCCTTTTTTAACGCACACAAAGATAGCTTAAGTGTTACCATCATCGGGCGTTTACCCACAAAAAATGGGAAAAAGTGCTACTTTGTTATGCGATGATTTGTCATGTGTTTGGTAAGACCTTTAAATACTTAAGATCAATATGATTATATTCTTAGGTTTTAACATGTTTTTAAAATAACAGTTTTATCAACCATTAATCTAATGATGGACTTCGCCGTTAAATGCGTTTAAATTTAAATGACTGTATGATTGTATTAATTCTCATAGACGCATCTTCTGTGAGAAACATTTTCACGAAACATTTATACAAAACGTTAACAAACCATTATAAATCATAGACAAATGTAATGCGAAACATGTTTGTTTAAAGTGCGTTTCATTGAATAGTACCTATGACGTTATGTTGGTTTTCCGAAAATCAACTTATTTTTGCAGCTTATGGCGACGGCTACACGCATGGTAAATACTGTGATCCATCAGTATTTCATCAGAGGCCTATTTCATAAAATATTATGAAATAAGGCCTATTCACCATAGTGATAGTTTAAAGTTGCCGTTCGACCTCCTTCTAAGAGAATAAAACCTTATTTATGGAAATACGACATTGTCTTATTTTTATTCTGTTCTGAAAACAGAATAATTCAAATGATGTTCGTTGTCATTATACCTGTTTAATTTACTTTTGTACGTCAGTCCAACAAAATTATCGGCAAAGAAATGTTGTTTGTGTTCGTTTGAAATTGAAAAAAGTTATATAAGTAAGTACCTACTATGTAACTCAGACCAAATAAAAAAGGGAAGACGGAGTCTTCCAAGCAAGGGACTGAAGCCAATTTTTTCATGCATTAGTGTGTGAGCCGGTGTTGCCATAGTAATTCATATTACCCCAATGTTATAAAAATAACGCGTTATGAAATACGATAATAACGTTATTTATCACATATTAGAATCAAAACAAAAATCTGCCTGGATTCAAGAGATCATAATACGGTCCCAAGGGGGGTATTACAAGCTCTTAAAACTTGTCAGTTTTCTGAATGGCTGTCAAAGCGTCTCTTTTATTTATTACTGATGAAAGAGACGCAGACTATGATAGGCATTCAGCCATTCTGACTCCGGTGTGAGGCGACGGCTACACGCCTGGTACTGTGATTCATCAGTATTTAATCAGGGGCCTATTTCATAAAAGATTAGTGAATTTACTATAATAATTTACCACAGTTATTATTGGGGTAGAATTATGTTTCTTATTAATTATAAAACATAGCCCTACAACCCTAATAAACTATTACTATGGTAAATTACTGTACTTTTTCATGCTTTTATTAAATAGATCCCTGATAAATAATACTGATGGATCACAGTATTTACCACACGTGTAGCCGTCGCCTAATGATAGATAGAAAAAGTGAGTTTCTCAAAGCCCTGCATGCAGGGCTGTGAGTAGCTCGCTTTAAAAGTAGTGGCGGAAGTAGGAAGGAAATAGGAAAAATGTAAAAAATAAAACTAACGAATACTAAAGAAAGTTTCGTGTATTTAAAGCAAGATGTTTGTTCTGACATGTTAGGCATCCATTACACGGTAGGTTTTGCTATCAGTTTAACCACAGTCACGGGCTGTGACTGATGATTAACCTACCGTGTAATGTAGTGACTGATGGTTGCATGATGTGATTTGTTGTTTCCATCAGTCAATCAGTCAAACTCATAACATCCTTCCTTCAATATGTATAGTACCCTACCTAAATTAATTTAAAATGGGAGATATTTGCTTTGGTAACACACGCGTTTTTTATGACCCGCTTTACATATTTAAAACCGGTGGAATTACATCAGCTTTACGAGCAAAGGTGTTAAAAAGAATATTACATACATACAAGATAGAAGATACGCGCGAAAAACATAACCCTCTTGCAGTCGGGTAAAAACAGCATCTAAATCGGTCAAACCGTTATGGAGATAAACGAGAACATGATGCTGCAGCACTCCCTAGCGGCTAAATACTATAACACTTATCTAAGAAGCATCGCCAAAAACCATTACAGAAAGCCGTAGCGAAATCGGTTTAGTAATTTTTGAAAAACGACAAAAACTGCATTGAAATCGGCTCAGTAGGTAGTTTCCGAAGAAAATGGTAACAGACATTGACAAACAAACAAACAACCTCTGAGGCGACGGCTACACGCGTGGTAAATACTGAGATCATCAGTATTTAATTATTATTATTATTATTATTATTATTATTATTATTATTATTAATCAGAGGTCTATTCCATAAAAGTATGAAAAAGTACAGTAATTTACCATTGTAGTAGTTTATTGGGGTAGAGATTATGTTTTAGAATTATTAAGAAACAGTTCTACCCCAATAACAACAATGGTAAATTGTTATAGTAAATTTACTTATCTTTTATGAAATAGGCCCCTGATTAGATACTGATGGATCACAGTATTCTAACCCCAAATGCATATACCACCTCCATTCCGTTCCGTCCGTCGTTGGTAAAAACAGTCCAGAAATAGAAATAATTAACGCGTTATTTTTAACAAGAAACAAATAACGTTACGTTACTTTCCATGTTACCCAATAACAGGTTTAAAAAAGAACGTTTGGCATGGCAACACTTGTGTTGAGGTTTTGTGTTTCAAGTAATACCTTAATGTTTATTTTGAATTAGTGAAAATATTAGTTTCCAATTTTACTTTCGTGTGAAATGTGACTCCATCCTGCTTTTTATGTGTCGAAAATTGGTTTTTACACCTTTTCACTACACAATTCGGCATTTTCTTTGGTGAAATTTATAATTTATTAGTACGTCCTGGTACGTCCGCTTCGCACGCTGGCTGTTTAAAATGGACTAAATTATTACAAAAAATCGGACTAAAACATTAAAACGGAGAAGTAAAAACAAACTAAAAAGTAAAAAATAAATTCTTCTGTAAATATTTTTAACCCTTATACTCTATACCTACAGACATTTTAAACCTAAAAACGTGGGGCGCGTTTTGTAAAATTTATCATCTTTAATGTCAATCTATATTCTATAGCATGCGCCCCACGTTTTTAGGTTTAAAATTTTTAGGTTCAAAATTTCTGTAGGTATAGGATATTAGGGTTATAAATATTTACTGAAGAATTTATTTTTTACTTTTTAGTTTGTTTTTACTCCGTTTTAATGTTTTTAGTCCGATTTTTTGTAATAATTTAGTCCGTTTTTAGGTTCTTTACTTTCAATCTCTTATATAAAAGTGAAGGGGTGACTGACAGATTATTGCCCAGCCCAAACCACAAAACCTTAAAATTTAAAATTTTGTACATATATACTTTATATAGTTCAAACACCCACTATGAAAGGATTTTTGGAAATTCCTCCCATAAAGGGGTGAAATGGGGGTTCAAAGTTTGTATGGGAAAAATAATAAATGGACATTTTGACCTGAAACTTCATAGGAGTACTTCTTTAAACAAATAAGAAAACACGTGTTTCGCGGTTTTCCGATACTCGACACCTTAGGGGTAAATGGGTAAAAAGAGCCCAAAATCGTTTGAAACATTAACGCATAGACCAAACCACTGGACCTAGGAAAATTTTCACCTAGATACTTTATACAGTGTAAATACCAACTAAGAAAGGATTTTTAAAAATTGCGCCCGTAAAGGGGTGAAAAGGTGGTTCAATCAAAGTTTGTATGGGAAAAAAATTAAATGGACATTTCTACCTGAAATTTCGTAAGAGTACTTCTAAAAACATATAGGCATATATATTATAGTAAATTTACCGTTCTTTTATGAAATAGGCCCACGATTAAATACTGATGGATCACAGTATTTACCATGCGTGTAGCCGTCACCATACAACGCAATAAGAAAAAATGTCAGTACTGCCAACATAATTCTACCCCAAAAAACAACTATGGTTGTTACAGCTTGACCATAAATAGTTGACAAAAATTGAGGGCGCCACTTTCTATGTAAATACGTCAAAATCACGAATAATTTGGCAACACTGACTATATTTTGTACTGAAAAATTTTAGTTCCATTTTATTTAATTTCAACTCTTTATGGCCAAGCTGTAACTATTATAGTAATTTTAGCATTCTTTTATGAAATATACCCCTGATAAAATACTGTTGGATCACTTATTATTTACTGTGTTTGTAGGGTTCACCTAATAAACAAATTACTTTCCATGTTTAAAATGTACTCTATGGCGATCGTAAATTATAACTTACATAAAATTAAAAACGAACAAAAAAGATGAATAAAATATATTCTAAATTATTTTCATAGAACTTATAACACCAACCTTTAGTCCAAACAGTATTAAATAGCAGTTATTGCAAATACTATATTTAATTTACTCAACATTAAGAACCAACTAAAAACATTGTGTGCAATTTTTTTTTCCCACAACTAGCAACACCGTATGGTGATAGGTTTTGTGTAATAAATGATTTATTTTTAGTCGATTTACGTACAGAAAATGTATAAAATGTAAGTATTTACCTGTGAAATGAAATTTGATTACTTTTTTTATGTTTCTCTGATGTGTTAAAACACTTTTTTATAGTGCAAACAGTCATTTTGAATTATTTTTCACGAGCTGTTTTCGACCTAGCGTTACGTTGAGCACTGACAGTCCGCGGAACGAACTTAGCCAGATATGGCTAAGTTTTATTTGCGCCTTTTTCGTGCTTGCAATAGGTTTCTAGGCGTAATTATTCTAAGATTAATGCATATTTAATTTCGGTCTCCATTCCATCCAATACTTGTGAATGCCTCGCCAGTCGCCACGCCTCGCTGCTTGATTACTTGTAATGTAATCAAGGTAGTTTAGTTGGATTGTTTGATATTGATCTATCTACTTATACAGACATTGCTCTAATTCATAAATGAGTTTTTAATTTATCCGCTTTTTATCCTCACTAATAATTATAAATGCGATCAAGTTTGTTTGTTTGTTTGTCACGCCTTCACGTCTTAAACTGAACCGATCATCATGAAATTTTGCATACACGTTGTCAGGGGTACAGAGAAGGACATAGGACCTTTCATCCCGATAAAAGGTATTGTTCTCGGGAATAGAGGAAAACTGTCCAAGCAAAAAAAGTCGCGAGCAGCCACTAGTTTTAAAAATATAGAGATACTTATTACTTATAGTCAATTATAGAAATATAGCGATATAGTATTCAATGACTGAAAAAAAAAGTGAAAGGCCTTTACCTAATATGTATCCACTGAGACCTTAGAGTAAGACGCGCTGTCCCAGACGAAGCCGCGATGCTCTAAGACTGAGACATTAAAAAATGTACTTATCCCAAAATGATACTTAGGTAGATACCATACTTAACTTACTACGGATTTGATAATAGATGAACTTAGAAAATTTTAAGGTGTAAATAATTTTGCTTATTGTTTAACATTCTTTTAGGATGGTAACTTTTTTAAATCTATAAATTTTTTGGTGAAGTACCTAAGTTTTGATACATACCACCATGGATTCAACGAAACTAAAAAGCGAAATAAAAAAATTCAGATAAGAATGAAATAAGTATTGTAATTAATTAATCTTATTTTGGACAGTAGTATGAAAGGCCTGAAAGAACGTGACTGTGGAGTTATGATGAATGGGACCCAAATCAAGTGCCTCCTCTATGCTGACGACCAAGTTAAATTTGCGTCTTCTGCGCAAAGTTAAAGGAAATGATGTCTGTTATGAATGATGATTTTGTGAGAAAAGGGATGAAAGTAAATGTAACTAATACGAAAGTGATAGTGTTTGAGAGAGATGAAGAAATGACTGACGACTGTACGGTAATGTCGGTAATAATAGGCGGCGAAAGAGTGGAACAAATCCGTGAGTTTGTTTACTTGGGGAGTTTGTTCACAACACAAGGGACGGAAAGAGTAAGGAAGATATAGAAAGACGAGTGAAGAAAGGAAATTCTATGAGTGGTGCTATACACTCGATTATGAGTAGCCAAATCGTATCTGCAAAGGAGCGAATGGCTATTCATAACGGAGTGCTGGTGCCGACACTGATGTATATGGAAGTAAATCTTGGGTATGGCAGAAAAAGAATGAATGCAAGGTAAATGCGGTAGAGATGCGATCGAGATCGAGATCGATCGAGATGCGATGCGTCAAATTGAGTGATAGAGTGAGCAATATGATGTGACACGTGAAAGGTGTGGTCTGGAAGATGATTATAGTGACAAGAATTGAGAAAGGAATGCTCCGATGGTTTAGTCACTCAGAGAGGATGAATGAAAGGCCAATCATGAAAGATATATATTGTGCGAATGTGGAAGGAACGATTGCGCAAGAGCGTCTCAGAAAAACCTACGCGGATCAAATAGAGGTTTTAATAAAAAAGGCTGGTGTGCGCAGTGACAAAAACCGCAGGGAATGTATGAAAAGATTGATGGATGTGAATGAAGCGAAAGACGTGTGCAAGGATTGTAGCAGGTGGCAATCCATAGTCTCTGCCTACCCCCACGGGAAACAGGCGTGAGTGTATGTATGTAAGTAGGTATTGTAAACAAATTTTAGATTATAATTAGGTACCTACCTACGTAAGTCTGTGGTAGATATACATATAGTTGTGGAGAATTTTGTGGATTTTACTAAGTAAGTACCTACCTATCCTAAATCAGCGGTTGAATAAACTAATTCCATTAGGTTAGGCTATCCGGTTTTACAAGTCGGATTTGCAAACACATTTAAATTAGTAAGTAGGTAGTCAACTTAATGCTGTTTTGTGAATTGTGTGATTTGGGCTCGTAGGAATTCCTTTATAAAGTTATTTATTCTCAGAGTGCTTGATTTTTCGGTTTAGTCACTTTTATCTCGAAGTTCATTGAGATCTTAATAATTTTAAGTTTTAAAACACAGATGCACTTTATATCATCGCCCTGACCTTCTCCTTTATTTGGGGTCAGCCCAGTGCATTCGTTCAGTCATTCTTTCCTCTTGTTACTTAAATTATGAAAAGAAAATTGAAATTTGAAAGGTTTTTCTTTTATGAATTATATTTTATGCCCATATTGAAAAGTTATGGTTAGTACAAAAGTATGGATATTTGCACAGTGCTACATAAAACTTTTGTTACATGAGTGTTCACGGTTGTTAAATGAACAAAGAAAATACTCGTATAAAAATGCAAATTCTTGAAAATTCATAGGTAATTTTACGGATTTTTCGGATTCGATTCAGTCTGATATATTTATCGAGCTTGGTTTTGGGAACAAATCAGAATGACAAAGTCAGGACAAATCCGAAAATGGATCTTTACCTATGACACATTAAAAAAATGGTCTTTGTTTTAGGTCTTAAGGTACCTACCTATGTCACATAAATACCTACAGAGAAAAAATAACTTCTATGATTTAAAATATTTAACAATATCTCGATATCTATATTATATCGAATTATGTTCATGAATTCATGATAGTCAACTATCGGTAAAAAATAAAGTCAGTCCTTTTTTAGCTTTCTTAACAAATAAAAAACTTGAAAGTGACTCTCTTTTTTGTGAGTATAAAAGGGTGACCGGAGGGTTATATTATAAGTTATAACTTAGCCAAAACTTATTTTTTCGCTTATCATAAATGGTCTACCTACTACTATCTTATTAATAAGTATTATAAATGTGAAAGTTTGTGAGTTTGGATGTTTGTTCCTCGATCACGCAAAAACTACTGAACGGATTTAGTTGAAAAATAGCCTAGGATTAAAACATAGAATACTTTTTATCCCGATATTCCCACGGCAACGGGAAACCACGGGCGGCCGCTAGTACCTACATAAAACTTTTGTTACATGAGTGTTCACGATTGTTAAATGAACAAAGAAAATACTCGTATGAAAAATGCAAATTCTTGAAAATTCATAGGTAGGTAATTTTACAGTGACGCACGCAATGCAAACGAGAATTACCAAGGAACTTTTCGTCGGTTACTTTTAGTAAATCTAGTTGAAGCGCTCATTACGGAGCTTGACAGAGCGATCGTACTCGATCACATTTGTTAATGACTGAGCGGTCGCGGGATTTTTGGTAACGATCAAGGAAAAGATTAGATTCATTTTCATGGGTTGTAGAGTGGTCCCCTAATGTGAATGATGTCGGTCTGCCTGCTCTCAGTGGTTGCAACTTCGAATTATAGCGCTTACAAGAGGCTTCATGGTGACGAAAAAAAAACGATCAGAGAAATGGGTAGTTTTAGTATATATTCAAAGTATGTCGTCTTTGCAGATGAAGCAAGTTGGTCTGCCAGCTCATAGTGGTTGCATTTCTGAGCTATGACGTGAACAAGTCACGTCATTGTTACGAAAAAAAAACGATACGGGAAATGGTCAGTTTTAGTACCTATTCAAAGTATAGTATCTCCACGTGTGAAACAAGTTGGTCTGCCGGCTCTCAGTGGTTGCATTTAAGAACTATCATTGTGTACGCAAGACGCTTATTTGTAGAGAAAGCCTAAAAAAACTTTGAAAAACGGGACAATAGGCGAATTTTTAAGTGCACGCCGGCCGCTTGCATATCTGTGACTGTATGAGTCCCCTCCCCATCTTAAGGCATCTCTACACTCGCGCGCGAAAAGCCCCAAACCTCCCGCGAAGCAGTGTGCGTAGTGTGGAACCGATTTGAATCGAATCCACACACCCGCGCGTGAGTATGGAGAGGTCTTGCCATGCCTGTGCCACCGCGCACCCCCCCATCCCCCCACCACTTCCGGTTTTAGCGTCAATAGAGATGTTCGATCCGGGTGCCTTGTATCGATATTCCGGATCGCCATGGATCGTAATTCACTGTATCGATCCAGATAATAGAATCTGGATTTATAGCCATCGGCTACACGCTCGGTAAATACTGTGGCCCAGCGCCATGAAGTAAATTTCAACCATGGAAAGTAAAATATTGAACATTCCATACAAATTACTTTCCATGGTTCAAATTTACTCTGTGGCGATGGATCACAGTTAGTCTAAGCGGTCACGGGAGTTTTGGTAACGATCAAGGAAAAGGTTAGATGCATTTACATGGGTTATAGAGTGGTCCCCTAATGTGAATGATGTCGGTCTGCCTGCTCTCAGTAGTTGCAACTTCGAGTTACAGCGATTATAAGAGGCTTCATTGTTATGAAAAAAACGATCAGAGAAATGGTCAGTTTTAGTACCTATTCAAAGTATGGCGTCTCCGTAACTGAAATGATGTGGTCTGTCGGCTCTCAGTGGTTGCATTTCAGAGCTATGACGCGCGCAAGTTACAACAAAATTTTTTTTAGTCAAATTGTATTTTTAAAAATCCTAATCGATAGAACTCTTTATTATAATGAAAAAAATGTCTTAAGCCATTTTTGTCTAAAATGAATAGATTGGTCGGAAAAAAATACTTTATGTTTTTTTTTGTATGGAGTGAGATATTCAATGTGCTCTTTTGGCCAATTCCTAATTGTTTCTGCCTCAAAACTACTTTACTAAAAAAAAATTAGGCTCGTTTATAAGTAATTTATAACAAAAGTAAAGATTTTGAAGATAATATATTATTAAGATCAAAATTGTATTTATGAACATTGATAGAAACAAGCAGAAACTAAAATCATCAATATTTTATTATGCGACAGATAATAAGAAGCACCAGTTAATTCATTTTCATACATCCTCCGTCAGAGATTGATCAAGCTGTGATTTGAAGACGGCTATCAAGAAAGTAAATGAAGGAGATCCAAATCGCAATATACACACAACTGATCTATCAGGATTGTAAGATCTGTTTCGATAAGTTTAAAAAAATCACGTAAATAACATTAAAAGGTATGGAAATCCTGAAACTGAGAACTTTGGTACATACAGCTCTTAAAATGCCGTTCAGATCACTTGGATGTATCATCATATCAGCCGCACGACACCCACTGCTGGGTATAGGCTACCTCCAAGGATCTCTACGACGAACGGTCCTGCACTGCTCGCATCCAGCGGTTTCCCGCAACCTTCACCAGATCGTCGGTCCACCTTGTCGGGGGTCTACCCACGGAGCGTCGTCCGGTCCGCGGTCGCCATTCCAGAACCTTTCCCCCCCAACGGCCATCGGTTCTTCTCGCTATGTGTCCAGCCTACTGCCACTTCAACTGAGCAATCTTTCGAGCGATGTTGATTACTTTAGTTTTCCTGCGGATCTCCTCATTTCTGATTGGATCACGCAAAAAAACGCCGATTATGACTCTCTCCTTTGCCCGCTGGGTGACCTTGAGCCTCCTTATGAGACCCAGAGTTTGCGGCTACGTGTTACTGCCGAAGTCATCACTGACAACACACACTGGTCATAGACTTTCGTCTTGAGACACTGAAGTAAATCGGACGGAAAGATGTTTTCGAAGCTGCCCGAATGCTACCAATCTGAGTTTGATTCGACGAGAGATCTCTTTCCCGCAGTTGGACTTACCTAACTGGACTGCCTGTCCTAGGTACTTCTACGTAATGGACAACAACTCCTAGTGTTCCCAATATGAACTGGAGTGGGCACAACATGGGCATTCGATATAATTTTCGTCTTATAAATGTTCATCTTGAGACTCACTCTTTGGGAAGCACTAACGGAAATCTTCGAGCATTGTGTTCAGGTCTTCCAAGGTTTTCGCCATAAGAACTATATCATCGGCAAAACGAAGGTGTGTTAGGTACTGGCCATTCATCTTGATTCTGAGTCATTTCCAGTCTAAGAGTTTAAAGATATCATCCAACGCAGCTGTGAATAGTTTCGGGGAAATAGTATCTCTCTATCCCACATCTCGCTGCAGTTGGATACGATTTGTGCTCTGGTTCTGTACTCGGATCAACATGGTGGCATTTTCGTACCACATCACCTCGATATACCTGTAGTCCACTTGGAAACTTTGGAGAGACTGCAGCACCGCCCAGGTTTCAATCAAATCAAAGGCTTTCTCATAGTCCACGAACGCCAAGCATAATAGCAGATTTAATGGATGTGGTCAATAGACCAATAGACAATAGTACTAATGCCTTTTCGGAACCCGGTTTGTTCGGAAGGTTGAAAGTCGTCGAACTTACGAGCAAGGACCGGAATTGCTTTCCGTTAAAGGGGTTTTTGATTAGGTATTTCATGGACTTGTTTTCAAAAACCCTATCAATACGGTAACCCTATCGAAAGGGTAACCCAAGTAAGCACTTACCGAATACGAAAACCCCCTCGGGGAAACCTTATGAAGGCTTTATGAAGGGGTTTTAAAACGTGTTCAAGCAATTTATACCTAGTTCCTCCTGGGTCGAAGGACCTGGGGGCCTATTTTTGAATCGCTGGCGAATTTTGAAAACAAGTCTATGAAATACCCAATCAAAAACCCTTTTAACAGTAAGAGGTTCATGAAATACCCAATAAAAACCCCTTTAACGGTAAGTGGTTCTGGGGCTCTACTTTTGAATCGCTCGGCTGGCGTCGAGCGCTCTTTTCTACTGATTTTCGTTCAACATTTGACTCAAATGTATGGAGGTTGAGTTAAATGTCGAACGAAAATCAGTAGAAACGAACGCTCGACGCCAGCCGAGCGATTCAAAAATAGGGCCCCAGAACCGCTTACCGTTAAAGGGGTTTTGATTGGGTATTTCATGAACCGCTTACCGTTAAAAGGGTTTTTTATTGGGTATTTCATAGACTTGTTTTCAAAAACCCTATCAATACGGTAAGCATAACGTCGACTAACCCTATCGAAAGGGAAACCCTATCATTTGGTAAGTTTTTATTAGGGTTTCCCTATCAATTGGGTTAACCAAAAAAGGGGTTTTCCGGTCGCTGTTAGCGAGCGAAACGATCAAGGCATCAAAGTTACTTTGTTTGTATGAAAATTAAATGTTTTTCTAATTATCCATATACATATTTAACATTATACATTGGGTCTTATTGTATGTCTCTAGTTAAGAAGCTATGTGTACAAAGCCCTGTAAATTTTGGTAATCTTTATTTAATTTTAATTGTATTAGGTAGTCTATTCTTTAATATTAGTTAAGTCATGTTACGTGTGGTAATAAAAAGTTAATTTTCTTTAAATAAGGTGATACAGTTATTTTATTAAGTAAATCACTTAAAATTTTAGGTCTTCTTTGTTTCATTAAAATAAATGTAAGGACATCAGATAATGGTATTGAAATTAGCTTTGTAAATTGGCTTATTATATTCGTTGTGTTTTTGGATGAGTTGTTTAATGGTGATGTGATATATTGTATTGTAGTTTTTCCTGAGCCCAGCCTGTTTGATTGGTTGATTTTCATGAAAATTACCAGATACCATAAATAAATAAAAATAAATATTATTTCTAGTAATGCTTTTGCAAAGACTTTGTATGTGTTTGAAATCAGTGAAATGGGCTTGTAGTTTCCTATTTCCTTCCTTGATCCTTTCTTATGTAAGAGTATTATGTGTGACTCTGCCCATTGTCTAGGTATAATAACTGTGCGTAGTATTTCGTTGAAAACTTTACCCAGTATTGGCCCCATCTCTTCCGCAATACCTCTTAAGAGTTCGTTAGGAATTTGGTCAAGTCAAAACTATTAATGAACAATTACAACTCAGATATTTATGGTTTTTTGTTGAAAACATTTTAGCTTTATATTTTAATTGCGTTGTAATTATGGTAAAAACAATTGTATAATAGACCTTAACTGAACGTTTTGTTGGCTTTCCTAGTGTTAAAATTGATGAAAATAAAAAAATGGCAAAAAAGTTTTTACTAAAAAATACGATTTTATACTGTTTAAAAATCCAAGCTGTGTGAATGTACAATTTTGGGCGCGCATTGATAGTGTATGATTATTTTAAACGTTTGAAATACTGACGCAGAAGTAGTTTTGAGGCACAAAAAATTAGGAATTGGGCGTAAGAGCACATTGAATATCTCACTCGATACAAAAAAACATAAAGTTTTTTTTCCGACTAATCTATTCATTTTAGTCAAAAATGGCTTAAGACATTTTTTTCATCATAATAAAGAGTTCTATCGATTAGTATTTTTTTAAATACAATTTGACGAAAAAAATATTTTGTTATAACTTGCGCGCGTCATAGCTCTGAAATGCAACCACTGAGAGCCGGCAGACCACATCATTTCTGTTACGGAGACGCCATACTTTGAATAGGTACTAAAACTGACCATTTCTCTGATCGTTTTTTTCATAACAATGAAGCCTCTTATAATCGCTGTAACTCGAAGTTGCAACTACTGAGAGCAGGCAAACCGACATCATTCACATTACGGGACCACTCTATAACCCATGAAAATGCATCTAACCTTTTCCTTGATCGTTACCAAAAATCCCGTGACCGCTTAGACTAACTGTGATCCATCGCCACAGAGTAAATTTTAACCATGGAAAGTAATTTGTATGGAATGTTCAATATTTTACTTTCCATGGTTGAAATTTACTCTATGGCGCTGGGCCACAGTATTTACCGAGCGTGTAGCCGATGGCTATAAATCCAGATTCTATTATCTGGATCGATACAGTGAATTACGATCCATGGCGATCCGGAATATCGATACAAGGCACCCGGATCGAAAATCTCTATTGACGCTAAAACCGGAAGTGGTGGGGGAGATGGGGGGTGCGTGGTGGCACAGGCATGGCAAGACCTCTCCATACTCACGCGCGGGTGTGTGGATTCGATTCAAATCGGTTCCACACTACGCACACTGCTTCGCGGGAGGTTTGGGGCTTTTCGCGCGCGAGTGTAGAGATGCCTTAAGGTGGGGAGGGGACTCATACAGTCACAGATATGCAAGCGGCCGGCGTGCACTTAAAAATTCGCCTATTGTCCCGTTTTTCAAAGTTTTTTTAGGCTTTCTCTACAAATAAGCGTACACAATGATAGTTCTTAAATGCAACCACTGAGAGCCGGCAGACCAACTTGTTTCACACGTGGAGATACTATACTTTGAATAGGTACTAAAACTGACCATTTCCCGTATCGTTTTTTTTTCGTAACAATGACGTGACTTGTTCACGTCATAGCTCAGAAATGCAACCACTATGAGCTGGCAGACCAACTTGCTTCATCTGCAAAGACGACATACTTTGAATATATACTAAAACTACCCATTTCTCTGATCGTTTTTTTTTCGTCACCATGAAGCCTCTTGTAAGCGCTATAATTCGAAGTTGCAACCACTAAGAGCAGGCAGACCGAGATCATTCACATTAGGGGACCACTCTACAACCCATGAAAATGAATCTAACCTTTTCCTTGATCGTTACCAAAAATCCCGTGACCGCTTAGACTATAAGCATCGCTCGGTCCGGTCAGATGCCGGATGGGTGACCGTAAGTGGCATTACAACTGAGTGCTTCCGTGCTTTGGAGGACACCTGTTGTCGTCTGATAACAGTCGCTGAAAGCCAAGTTAGAGGCCTTACAGTTACAGGGGGCTTGATAAACTCTAACACCAGAGGTGGCCACTAATTCTCATACGATAAGAAAAAGAAGAAGTAAATCAATTTGAATTGGAATCAATTTTAATACCTAACTAGGTACCTTCCTATATTTTTTCACTTAGTGAAATTATTTAAGTTATCCTAAAGTCTGTCCTCACTGAGTCGCTTCAAGTCTTCAACTTTTAATTCCTCTTGAGTCAAACTCATAGAATATTGCCTCCAAACCGAGCGCTTTGCTTTCCTTTAAACTGTGTGCTTTAAACTTACTGCCATATAAATTTTGACTTTTCTTGAGAAGATAGGTCATGCTTAGAGCAACGCGGCTTTCGTACCGGACGCAAGCCGTGTGGTGGCCAACCCGCGGCCTTCAACGCGGCTTTCAACAAAGGCAACGCCTTAGAGTCTAAGGCGTTGCCTTTGTTGAAAGCCCAAGAGTCAAGTCAAGAAGTAAGAGTATTTTGAAGTAGGTACCTAAGAGATTTTTTTGAAATGATAGCGCCTGTTTTCGAAGATTTCGTAAGTATACTATACCTACTTTAACGAAGGAGCTTAAATTACACATTATTGTGCTATTTATTTCTTATCGAATGATTAAAACGCCTTTTATAAATTTAAAATCTGTGTAGCATTACACTAGTGAAGTGTAATGCTACACAGTGTAGCAGTGTCACTAATGTAAGTGCAGTGTGTGCACTTACATTAGTGAAGTGCACGGTTGCAAAAGGTGGCTTGATCATTGTTTGGTGAGTAAATGTGCATGGCCTACTGTTGTGAATGTTCAAGTGCTGTATAATATATTTTGGTCAGATCATTTTCCACTGAGTATTGAATGTAATCTTAATTTAATTAGAAGTAAAATAGATATAAATACCGATTCAAGTAATAAAAATGTTATATGGGGCCTAAGAAGGACAGACGAAATTAAAAAATATTATGAATATTGTAATAATCAATTGAAACTTATAGATTTTCCATCCGAATTTCAAAATTGTGCTGATAAAATGTGTGATAATATGGCTCACAGAGGCATTATAGATACTTTTTACAAAAATATTGTTGGCGTGCTTACTCAGGCGTCAATAGACAGTTGTAAAAGTCGTGATAATCAATATTTAAAAAGAAATATTGTGTACGGATGGAACAAACATGTAGCGGAAGCCCATAGGCAAGCGAGGTTGGATTTTGACATGTATGTTTTATATGGTAGACCTACGAGTGGCCCGATTTACGATCGCATGTGTTCAAGTCGTAAAATTTTCAAATCTAGGCTCAGGTTCTGTCAACAACACCAGGAGCAAATTCAAATGGATGCGCTTGCAACTCAACATTCAAACAAACAGTTTGGTAAATTCTGGCGGAGTACCAAAAAACTCAATGGTAAAACGAGACTGCCCGTTGTTGTTGAAGGAACTAGTGAGCCGAGAAATATTGCCAACATCTTTAAACAGCACTTCAGTATTGAGTCACCTTTGCAACCTCCATATGTTTGTGATGCGGTTCAATGTAATGTTCGTCAGCCTTACAGAATAACTAGTAAAGAAGTATCTATTGCCATCGCCAACATGAGCAGGGGTAAATCCCCCGGACATGATGGGTTAAGTATAGAACATTTAAAATATTCAGGTCCTCATATCCACAGGCTGCTCTCTATGCTTTATACTTTTTGTATCAGACATTCATATCTGCCACCAGATCTAATGAAGACTGTGGTAGTGCCCCTTGTCAAAGACTCAACAGGTGATATAAGTGACAAATCAAACTATAGACCCATTTCACTGGCGACCATATTTGCAAAGGTTTTAGACAGAGTGCTGGATTCTCATCTTAGTAAATACATAAATTTACATGACGCCCAATTCGGGTTCAGAGAAGGTTTATCTACTGAAAGTGCAATTCTCGCCCTTAAACATACAGTGGGTTACTATGTTAAAAGAAGCACACCTATCTATGCATGCTTTCTTGATCTTTCGCGAGCATTTGATCTAGTATCATACAATACACTTTGGACTAAGCTGCAGCAGGTAGGTATATCGCCAGAAGTGATAGATACTTTTTCTTATTGGTACAAAAACCAAAGAAATGTCGTAAAGTGGGGTACTGACTTCTCTGACGAATATACATTGAGCTGCGGTGTAAGGCAAGGCGGTCTTACATCACCAAGATTATTTTGTTTATATGTTAATCAACTGATTGAGCGACTGAGCAGCACACATGTCGGATGCCGTATTGACAATGTTAGTGTTATGGCAAATAAGGTTCACTATTTTTGATGGTTTTGAAAATGAAATACGTGCTCACACTTTGCCTGTTTTATTCGAACTAACATTATTGATGGAGTACAATTACATTTAAACGACACAACATACCGCCCACCAAAAACGCAGTTTTTAAATTAACATAATTATACTTACAGGTAGGCCTAAGTAGGTACATTGGCAACACTAAACTTCTGATTCACTAATTTAACACATGTTTCACAATGCAAATAGGTATTAGTAACGTACCTATACAACACAAAAATTTTAAAACAAATTGTTGTACGAAAATCATTAAACATTCGCAAAAATACTAAATTTTACAATCGTAAAACATGCTACAATATTATTGTCATTCGATCACCCTCAATTTTACAACGTATCGAATGACATCGTACGACTCAACATTTAAAGTAACAACATGCAAAAAATATCGATGTGAACATAAGTTGGTGACACACTCAGCGGAACTCGTGTTTAATAACTTAAACTATGAGATAAATTTTGCTACAAAATAACATAGTAATTTATGAAATTTATGAATACCTACATTTAATAATATTAATTATCATTAATAGGAAGTTCACACAGTTTACTCACTGGTCGTTTTATTATTTTACCGTGACATTTTAGACTGTATACGCGACACATTTGATCAGCACCGGGGTGTTTTTCGGTGATTCGACCCAGCGCCCATTTGCCTGGAGGAAGATGGTCTTCCTTAATAAGGACTACATCTCCTACTTCAAACTCGTGGGTAGTGTTTAACCATTTGGGTCTCTGTTGTAGCCGGGTCAAATACTCTGTTTGCCATTTGTGCCAAAAGTCTTGTAACAGTCGTTGAGTGTGCTGCCATCTTGACAAACGATTCCAGTTCACATCCTGTAAATTGGGCTCAGGAACAGTAACGGGGGCTTCGCCGATGAGAAAGTGTCCCGGAGTCAGCACACTTAGATAATCTTTATCTGAGCCATCAATCGGACACAGCGGACGAGAATTAAGGCACGCCTCAATTTGACATAAAGTAGTTGACATTTCTTCAAATGTGAGGTTGGCTGTCAATATCCGTTTGAGGTGGTGTTTGACGGACTTCACACCCGCTTCCCACAGTCCTCCGAAATTTGGGCTATACGGGGGGTTGAAATGCCACTGTGTTCCATCTTCGGCCAGTAACTGTACAAGGTTTATTGGCATTTCAGCTTTGAGGTTGTTGCACATATCTTGAAGTTCTTTACTCGCACCCACAAAATTCGTCCCTCGGTCGCTCCACAGATGACAACAGCGACCTCTTCTGGCTACAAAGCGCTTAAAGGCACCAAGGAAAGATTCGGTACTTAGGTCTCCTACTAATTCTAAATGTATGGCCTTGGTAGCCATACATATAAATATACAGATGTATCCCTTTGTACATTTGTGACCTCGACCCTTGGATATCAGAATTTGGAGTGGTCCTGCAAAATCAACGCCTGATTTGTAAAACGAACGAGCTGGTGTGACGCGAGCCTTTGGTAAATCACCCATTTTCTGATTCTTAGAAATAGCTCTATGTCTTGCACAAATAAAACACTTGTGTATCGTGGTTGAGACCAAAGCTTTCAGTCCGGTAATCCAAAATTTAGAGCGCACATAGTTCATGGTCAATTGTACTCCACCATGCAGCGTTTTTCTATGAGCATCAGAGACTATTAGTGAAGCTAATGGATTTTTGTTAGTCATAATAATGGGGTGTTTACTGTTGTGTGGTATATCGGCATGTCGTAAACGACCGCCCACCCTGAGAATATTATCGTCATCTAAGTATGGTGTCAAACTTTTGATTCTGCTACTATTTCCAACATGGTTTTTAGATTTCAGATCCTCTATCTCCTTTCCGAACTCCTTAGCTTGTACTATTCTCACACAATCTTCCAATGCTTTATTAAGTTCTTCCGGTGTAATAGTACAGTTCTTTGCTGTATCAACATTCTTTTTTAAATTCAAGAATCTTTTGCAGTAAGTTATGGTTTTGATTAATTCTATTAACGTATCAAATTCTTCAAATTGGGTAAGTAACGTAGTTTCATTTATTTGTTCTTCTTCTATATTTAAATTTACATTTATTTTAATGATTTCTTTTTCTTCCAGGTTCGTCAGCGTGTCTTCGACTTCGTGCATCTCTATTTCATCGTGCTTCAACCAATCTGGACCTTGCCACCAGAGAGTGCATTTTTCTAATTCAGTTAAAGGCATACCACGGGAGGCAACATCGGCGGGATTGTCCTGTGATTTAACGTGAAACCATTTGTGCCCAACATTATCAAGAATTGTTATCACACGATTTCTCACAAATGTTTTCCATCTCCCAGGGTCACCACGCAGCCATGACAATACTATAGTGGAGTCACTCCAAGCGTAAATTTGAGTAAGCGGAATGCGGGTTGCTTCACTTATCTGTCTTAAAAGTTTTGACAACAAGACGGCTCCACACAGCTCAAGCCTTGGCAGTGACACCGGCTTTATGGGTGCAACACGAGATCTGGCTGCAATTAATCCTGTCTTAAATTGTCCATCCTCCATCTGTACTCGCAGGTAAGCAACTGCACCATAGGCCCGGTTGGACGCATCGCAGAAACCGTGAATGGTTGCATTAGGTAATGTATCTTTGGAAGTGTTCAACCATCTATTCTCTTTAATTTTGTGTAAATTTTCTATATCATTTCTTATCTCTAACCATTCTTCTTTTATTTCAGGTTCGAGTGCTTCATTCCAGGTGACTCTTTTCAACCACAATTTTTGTAAGACAAGTTTTGCTGGCAGTATTGCGGGTGTCATCCAGCCAAGTGGATCGAATACGTGTTGTATCTCGGCTAAGATATTTCTCTTAGTGACATTTTTAGGTGGCGATGGTAAGGTGGTAAAATACTGCAATTTATCCTCATCTAAGTTCCAGGACAAACCTAATGTTCTGACTATTCCTCCCGCACTCATATTAATCCTTACGTTGGTGTTTGTGTTCTTAGGGCTGAACTCTTCTCTGAACTTGGTACTATTTGACGACCACTTTTTAAGACAAAATCCACCTTTTTCTAGAATTTCTGATATGTTTTTAGCTGTTTCTATTGCCTTTGTTTCAGTATCTTGTGAAGCCATCAAATCATCCATGAAAAAATTTGTTTTAATTGTTTCAGCTGCTTCTGGATGTGATTTACCTTCGTCTTCTGCCACCTGTTGAAGGGTTCTCACTGCTAAGTAGGGTGCAGAAGCTGTTCCAAAAGTGAGTCTGAGCAGTCGATAATCCTTAATCGGTAACTTTGGATCATCGCGCCATAAGATCCGTTGGTAGTCAGCGTCTTGTTTAGTCACTAAAACTTGTAAATACATTTTCTGGACATCAGCTATAAAGGCAACTTTACCTAGCCGCCATCTTATGAGTAGAGATCTTAGATCTTCTTGAAGTTGAGGTCCAACCAATAAGTCATCATTCAAGGAAACATTATTGGTGTCGGGTGAAGAGGCATTGAATACCACTCTGGTTTTGGTAGTCTCACTTGTTTCTTTAAGCACAGCGTGGTGTGGTAGGTACACCGATGGATTTTCTCTTTCGTTTTCAGGTACTTCTTCCATATATTCTAAGGTAATGTATTCATTTAAAGCTTTGTTGTAATCTCTTCTTAAATTGTTATTCCTTTCTAATCGTTTTTCTAACTGTTGTAGTCTCTTCATTGCAATCTCTCTTGTGTTCCCTTCTGTGCTTCTAGGTGGTTCATGCTTTAATGGTAACTTCACAATATATCTACCTTCAACATTTCGCTCAACAGTAGTTTCATATAGTTTTTGACATGTCTCTTCTTCCTTTGTGAGTTTGTTTTTATCATCATTGTCTATTTCCCATAGTTTGTATAATAAATCATCAAATACTACTTGGTGATGCATAACCATTATTGGTTTATCTGAAGTGCAGCTCTGTGTTTCACCAAAGAGAATCCATCCAAAACTTGTTTCTTGAGCACATAATGATTCTGTTGGACCCTTGATAAGATTATTCTTCAATATGTGAGCATACACTTCTACACCGAGCAGTAAGTCTACTCTTCCTGGTTGATTGAAACTTGGATCTGCCAAGAAAAGCTTATTCAATTGTGGCCAGGTGTGTGATAAGTTTACGAGTGACATGGCTGGCAACTTGGTTGTTAGACGAGTGGGCATTACATATGTATTCACGGTAAGTTGGAACTTGTTATCATATCTGGACAGAAGTTGTAATTGTATAACTTGATTGACTTCTGTTTGTGTCGACCCAACTCCAGTGATAGTTCCTCGTGCTAAGGTTCTCTTGACTTTTAATGATTGTGCCGCTCGTTCACTTATAAAACTTGCTTGGGACCCCTGATCAATTAATGCGCGCAATATCGTTGTCTGTCCTTTTGTATCTTTCACGGGTATCAATGCTGTAGCGAGCAATGCTGTGGACTTCTTCGTAACCATATTTGAAGATATTGCGACATCTGGTTGGGTAAGTTCATTAGGGTCTTCATCAATTCCTTCGGTAACTTGACTGTGGTGAGTTTGTAAATTGTCTGATTGATTTGTAGGTTTCAACTGGTGCAGCAACGAGTGGTGGCGTCTATTGCATATCTTACAGGACACTCGTAGTCGACATCTCTTGACAGAATGGCCAGATGACAGACAATTGTAACACAAATTCTTCTCTCGTACAAACTCGCTTCTTTCCATAGGATTTAATTTTGTGAATTCCTTGCAGTGGCAAAGTGTGTGGTCTTCATTACATAAATTACAGGTTTTCATAGATGTGGGCGAAGTCGAAATATGGAATGATGATTTTTCTCTATTTGGTTCTCTTGTTCTGTTGTCTCTAGTTGCAGATGGCGGAGCAATTAACTCGAGCGTGCGAAACCTAGCCTCCAAAAAATTCTTCAGTTGTATCCACGTAGGTAATTTGTCAGAATCAGGGCTGTAAACAAAGTCTTCCCAAGCTTTATGTGTATCAACATCGAGTTTTTGAATGACAATGTAAATGATCATTGGATCCCATGAATCTGATGCAACTTGTAAGTTGTTGAGACTATTCAGGCATTCTGTTGTCGTGTCTAATAGGCTTCTTATCTGATTTGCTGTTGGCGCTATAATCTTTCTTTGGCCAAATAATCTTTTCAATAGAGAATTTACTATTAATCGTTTGCTTCCATATCTTTGCTTGAGAATATCCCAAGCCTGATCGTAGTTGTTGTCTGTAACCTGGATATGTCTGAGTAAGGCTTCTGCTTCTCCAGTGACACTCGATTTCAAATAGTGCAATTTTTGTACCTTTGTCAACGTCGTATTGTGATGCACGAGTGAAGTAAAGAGATCGTTGTATGATGGCCATTCTTCATATTGACCGCTAAATGTTGGAAGATGTATATTAGGCAGCTTGATAGACGACAAAGTAGCTTGTTCTATTGAATGATTTGAGGAACTAGTTGATTCTCTTGCGCTGTTAAATGTCATCAACATATCTTTTAAATCTCCCGTCATATATAGATATAAATCTTCCATGATAAAGAAGTCATCATTAACAAAATATGATAATTCGGCACGTTTCTCTTTAGGCGTACATTTCACGAGTGCTTGATGATATGTCTTAAAAACTTGCCAGTCTTCTTCAATAGATTTTAGTCTCATTTCGATATATCCTTTAGTAAGACGTTGCTTAGGACACTTTTTAAGATTCACTTGAGTCTTCTGTAATACTGAGGCCTTTTCTTCCAATAAGTTCAATACTTCTTCATAAGTCATTGACATTGTAAAAGTTGTTTGTGTTTGTCTCCAAAAAAAATTATAAATTTATTAATTATTTTTATTCCGTGCTCTCAGTGTGTCCAAATCTGAATGGGTTGCAAGCTTATCTCTGGAATGCGGTCCTCTATTGTTCGCGCACTACTAGCTGTCCACAGGTGCAGGCCACTTTATCCGGCTCGAAGGACCATTATGTTATGGCAAATAAGGTTCACTATTTTTGATGGTTTTGAAAATGAAATACGTGCTCACACTTTGCCTGTTTTATTCGAACTAACATTATTGATGGAGTACAATTACATTTAAACGACACAACAGTTAGTGTAAATAATATAAGCTATGCAGATGACATGGTGCTGCTGAGCCCCTCAATCAGCGGATTGAGGACGCTCTTGCGTATTTGTGAACAGTATGCTGAGCAACACGGTCTAAGGTACAATAGTAAAAAGAGCCAATTTATGCTCTTTACAGGAAATAACAGAAAACCTTGCTCAGTACCGTCCATAACCTTGAATGGAGCAGCCTTAGATCGTGTTTCTCAGTTCAAGTATCTTGGCCATATCCTCTCTGAGGATTTGAAAGATGACCTTGATATCGAAAGAGAAAAAAGGGCGTTATCAATTCGCGGCAACATGATAGCACACAAGTTCCATCGGTGTACTGTTAATGTTAAATTGACACTTTTTAAGGCATATTGCCAAAGCTTTTATACCAGTGGCCTTTGGAACTCTTTCACACAAAAAACGTATAACGCCCTTAGGGTACAATATAATAATATTCTCAGGGCTTTGTTGAAGCTCCCACGCCACTGCAGTGCCTCAGGTATGTTTGCCGACGCACACATAGAAGACTTTTTCGCAATCATACGCAAGAAAACAGCGTCAATAATGCAGCGAGTGCGGGGGAGCAGCAACAAAATCCTGGGGATGATTGCCGAGAGGTTGGACTCGGCGCTGTATCACAGGTTCATCGACTTGCATGTCAAACGTGCAGGTCGATGATACCTTTTCATCCTAATTTATCTCTAATCTTTTATGTAACTAACATAGCTTTAAGATGATTGTTACTAACCCTATGGACTGTAATTGTCTGAAATAAAATGATATAATAATAATAATAATTAACAAAAACATGCTATTTTAATTCGATCAGGCGGTATTTCAAGTGGGAGTTTGCTTAAATCTCTTGATCAGGAGTTTCGATCATTTACCTATCAGGAGTGAAAAATTTCCATAACAGTTAATTGTAAAAGGACACAATCTAAAAATTTACTTAATTTATTTTACTGGATGATATTGATATTTATATCAATGCAAGCTGATTTTGCTAGTTGTAACATTATTCATCGTACTTACAATTTATTCTACTATCTGATAAGATGTCTGTAAATATTGACCACGCATTGTTTCTGAATTCCTGGTTGTTAAATCTGCTACAACTACAGGCTTAACTATGTTTTCAACCTTATCGATTAATGAATAGGATGTACCAAGATTAAACGTTGATAATGCCATAGATAATAATCAAATGACGATTTTTTATCCAAATTACTTATATTGCAAATAATTTGAAATTTTTTATTATATTAAAGTTTTGCTAAGCACAGTTGTTTGTCAAATACTAAAGTAAAACTGAGCCGTATTATGTTTATCTTAATCTAGGATTGAAAACTGATTTATGAATCTATATAATATCTGCTGAATCAGATGCTAAGGGAGTCTATACAGACTATCTAACAGAAACAAGTGAAAAGATCTTTCGATTATTTTTTTTATCTTATCAAAGAAACCAACGTTATCAAGTGTTTAGTTTCTCAAGCGTTCTCGCAGAGTTCTGTCATTATTCCCGTTTTGTAATTATTTCTCAATTCGGTGCCATGTGAGTGATCGTGTACATATATTATTGGATCTGTGAAAGCATTAACATCGTAAGTAAGATATTTGCAATTAATTCTATTTAAATCGTTATCTTCTAGATTTATACGTACCGCCGCCGTCTGTTATATCACTTCATCTAAGATAATGTTAGCAGACTCATTCTAATTTAATAACCTATGTTTTGAAATTTTTGTCCATACTTTTTTGGGTTGTGATTTTTTCTATTGTTCTCACAAACATAGGTAATTCGCAATGAGTCAAATAAATTGTAATGATAGTAATTGTTAATAGGTAATATTTTTCTATCCGATATATTTTATCAGCAGAAAAATCGTTAATAGAACATCAAGTAGGAACTGATGTGATAAAAATAACGATGACCAACCGTTTAACAGTAAATTCCTGAAAATATCGGCCTGTATAAAAAGATCACAAATAAGTTCATACCTATACGTCTACATGATCTGAAACTAATACCGCCAGTATTTGTTTTAATCCCAGAATGTTACAAGTTATTTACAAACTATTTTGATCCCAAAACCAGGTGCTAAGCACATCATTTGTCATAGAAATCAGAAATAAATTGTTACTAAATTGCACACAAAACGATATAATTAAGTAGGTAAATGGTAATGAGTTAATTCTATAAAATACCATGAAGAATAGTAAAATAATAGATAAAATATTAAAGGTACAAATAAATTGTAATTCTCTAATTCCAAAACCAATTTCGAAGCATAATAGGTAATTTCCAAACATTCGAAGACAAATAATTTTACTTATAACAATCATTAAGCATTAAAAAGAAACATTTCTCATTGGTAATGAATAATATGTTATTCACTTCCAGTAATAGCATAACTACACGTTGGCGTACCTACAGTAACTGAAACTAGACTAAAATCTAAGCACTTGTTTAAAAAGTTAAACCTAAACACCGATGGAAATATTCTTGACTTTCGAAAATAGAAGTAATGAATCAGTTGGTACTTCGATCCACCTCGTTATGCTTATCAAATTCCACAATAATCTGTTATCCAAAACTGAAAATTAAAATGCTGTTATCTCCTATCTATTTAGATTAAAGATAATTTAAAAGTTTATAAATAAATAATAAATTTCTTGTAGGTCGGAATTTATTTTGCGTTTACGTGTAAACTTTACATTTTCAGCAGTTTTGGGCCGTCCTTCAGCCAAATTGTGACGCCTATCACAATAGTTATTTGTTAGACAAGTGACCAAAATCAATTTGTGCTGCGAGTGATTCTAATACAGACTATTGAGCACAGTGAGTGATTTAAAGTCACGAGGCAGAACAAAATTTTGGTCTCGTGTAAAACATACAACTTTTCACCTTTACCAGCGAGAAAATTTTTACGTGAGTTTCCTGGTAAAAAGCTAAATTTCAGCATTAGAAACTTGTTTACTCAATTCTTTTGGAGTTAGACAACTATCTTCATCGTTGGACGCACTCATTTTTTTGTAATTTATCACAAAAAATTTGATCAAACCTATGCTGACAAATTTTATTCATAAAGTAGATTCCCGCCGTTTTGTTTTTCATTATTACATTGTGCTTTTCTCTTATTCATTAATATCCCATCTTATTTATTTATTTATAATCATAAAACACTAATTTGTTAATAAATTTCATTAATTTTTCTTATTTTATATTTCAAACATGCGACCTCATTTCGTCTATTACTCTTTATTTCGAATTATACAACCTTCTTTTTTAACATTACTCATTTAAAACTCCTTGGTAAGTATATCCGTCCATTTTATGTTTCTACTTTTTAATCCATGTATGACACCATAAAGCGCTCTATCTATCCTTTTCTCACATATCAATTTAACAAGTTTCATCCTTGTCACTTTATTTCTTTTTACTTTATTATTTTAAAAGTTGGTAGTAGAAATTAAAAAAGCATTTTGCCCCACACTCGCAGCAAAAATCGATTTTGCTGCGAGTTTTTACGCCTTAAAAGCGCCCTTTTCGTGCTGGAGAGATGAAAAATACTTTGTGCTAGTATGGATGGACTCATCTACTATTTTCTAATTAAGTACTTTCATTGTTTCCCTCCCATTGTCGTCATAATCACACCGGTCACCAGCCGCACGACGACGTCTACTAAATTTTACTCACGAAGAGGCTTCTCTGGTTTCAATTCCCATACGATCTTGGATTTTGTTTTCTTCATCAACTTTTTTTAATTACAATTTTTTATTGTTTTTGTATAATAAGTTGTTTCTTGCCATCTTCTAGCTGGTATACAGTGAATTTTCTCAAAATAAGCAAAAAATTAAGGTGCAATACCAAATGAGAGTTGTAATTACTTATACGCGTTTCAATTGTAGCGAGAAATTATGTTTTCTAGAAAAAGCAGACCTTGTCTGCCACCAGAGTCATAAAAAAGGAAATTAAATTAAGATTGAGAATACTATGGAGTTAACAATAAGATATTACAAACAGTAAACGATCAAAATGTATTGTGTAACGGTAAGGAACGCGAGGTTAACCGCGATAAGATACTTAGATTAAACTTGCAGGAGAAATCGGGTTTTATCAGCCACTCGTGAGTAGCGTAAACTGAGCTACTAGATCTTGCAGCATCTAATATTTATTTTGCTAGGATTCGAAAAAAAAAAAAAGATTTAGGTTAAGATAATGGGCAAAAACCGCAGCGAAAATTTTTCTATGTCTATGGCAAAAACTTTGAACTTTTTTCAAACAGAACACCTTGAAAAGTGTAAAATGCTTACTTAAAAACTCTTTCATTTTAAAAAGTCTACAACAAAGAACTAAGCTAGAAAGAAGACTAGAACTGTCAAATAAAATCTTTCAGTTTGCAGCAGCTGATTTTGATTATTACCTAATGTCAATTATTTACTGATTTCTTAAAATATTAATTAATGCAATTAGGAAAGAATTTAATTAACTGCTAATAGCGTATCGTCTTTTCTGTAAATAGTGTCAATAATAATTAGATAATTATTAAATTTTAAAACTAACAGGTATGTGCGATATTTGGTTACATAATACTGAAGCTGAGGAAAGTTTTCCGAACTTGGACTAAGTTTCATGCTAATTAAAAATAGTGCACTTAAAAGCAAAATTATAAATATGAAGTTCTGTACTATTGTACAAGGAATTTCATTCCGTGCCTCTGTCATAGAATCTTAAATGACAAAAGAGACGTATTTTTAGGTAGGCAGATCATGGGTTAGATAAATATAGGCACTTCAAGAAATGCGAGAAAAAAATGTATACTATTGGCAATAGGAATAGCTATGTTAAGGCTGGTTTACATTATCTTAGTCTTTAGTAGAGTGCTTTAGGAGAGTAGAAGTTCATTACGTGGTGTGTTTGACGTTCTTTTAAAATCGACGAACATGCCAAGCAATGTATTTCTACTCGCTACTCGACTCGGTCGTCTACTTGACTAATGTAAACCAGGCCTTAGTGTTACCCCTTGAGTAACCGACCATGTACCCTACATGTTTTGACACACGTTCACATGATTTGTTCGCATTATGTTGTTCAGGTCATATCAGGAAGCTAGCCAGATGCGGTATAGGCGACGATACAACCGCGATCAATGGCGACCGGCTGGCAGGCGTTCAAACAGGTGGTGCTGCGACGGCGAGTGTTCGAGCCCGACCAGTTGGAACACAGCAAATTGAAAAGGTAACTCATACACACGCCATTACTACAGTATTCATACAAGCGCAGTTAGCGTCCTCGCAGACTACAGACTTTTACGCACTTGAAGGATGGGGGCATGGAAGTGATATCCCACTATCATTCCTGACCTCCTCGACAACCAAATCCTTGCTCTATACAAGTTTGTGTATAGTGATGATGAAGTAATCCAAAATGCCATGCACTCCTTGGCTTCCATCATCTTGCAGAATCAACCGGCAACTGATGTTTATGTGTTGACGTATTATTTTAGGATTTGCCACTACAATGACTATCATCATAGCAACCAAACCACACGCACTGATCGACGCCCACTACTGAGCATAAGCATTAGGTCTCCCTCAAGGTTCTCCACGACGATTGGTCCTGAGTTGCCCACATCCAGCAGCACTGCAATAGTAATCTCAGAACAATAATAGTTTTGTTTGGATAAGTGCAGTGGCGTGGTTTCGGCTATGTGTGGGGCTCTGTGGGGCTACAATGATTATCTTCAAAAAATCCATGTTAACCGCAGATGTCTAACGGGCTGGGACCTGACAGCGCTGGGCCTGGGCAGCACGCTGGGCGTGGGAGTGTACGTGCTGGTGGGGTCCGTGGCCATGCGGCTCGCAGGGCCGTCAATAGTGCTCTCCTTCTTGATAGCCGCTGTGGCATCCATGTTCGCAGGTAAACCCGAGAGATCCTGTCTTTGAAGTTCTGTCTAAAACTATCGACATTTTGTGATGGAGATTCTTTACCTTCTTTATATTGTTGCATTGATTAATTATTAATTAATTCTTTTTTGTTCGATGTGGATACCTACTCAAGGGTTCAATTTTGTGTGAAACCAACGCAACCACCAAACAAATATTAGGAGTAAATGACACTAGTTTTTTTTGCAAAAACTTGAACCTATTGACGTTGTTATTTGGATTTTAGCTTGAATTAAAGCATTTGAGCCTAGTCTGATTCTATTTATAATTTAACTACTTTTTTTATGTATGTTTTAATTCATTTGAGCTGTAGTACCATTCCAGTAATTTTCGCAGCCCTTGATTTTTGTTACGTCCATTTTATCATGAAAACCTAAATAAATGGGATTTCGGAAGTTGAGGTTGGACGCATGGGTGGAAAGTCGACTTCGTAAACAAACCATTTTTCTTAAAAGCGATGAATAAGCATGATAATAAGTTAATAGAATTGTAAGCACCTAGTTCATTTCTCGAAACTAATATAGTTGTTATCGCCTGAAACAATCAGTATAACCTCACCTCAGATAAGATTGAGCAAATAGTTGCACAGCGGGGCTCAACCGATTTTTATTCAATTTAGATTACGCTGATTTAAACTAATTTAAAGCAATATCGGTCATCAAATTGATCATCAACCAGGAATTTATAACGACCAGCTTTATTAACTTCTAGACTAGATTGTAGTTATCTTGTAACGCAGTTGTAGGGTGTAAGTGTATTGTTATGTTAATAAATTTTGTAGTACCTATTCTTTTTACGGTTCCGTACCCAAAGGGTAAAAAACGGGACCCTATTACTAAGGCTCCGCTGTCCGTCTGTCTGTCTGTCACCAGGGTGTATCTCATGAACCGTGATAGCTAGACAGTTGAAATTTTCACAGGTGATGTATTTCTGTTGCCGCTATAACAACAAATACTAAAATACATATTTAAGGGGGGCTCCCATACAACAAACGTGTTTTTTTGCCGTTTTTGGTACGGAACCCTTCGTGCGCGAGTCCGACTCGCACTTGGCCGGTTTTTTTCTAACTAATGCTTGATGCGTAGATCGATACTTGATTGATATTTCACTAATTCCTAATTTCTAAACTTCATGTTCTCTAAAATAGTTATCATGTATTTAAACATTATTGATATACAACAAGTGACAACTTTTTTATGTTTTTTTTTCATTTATTATCAATCAAGCTTTACAATTTTTGTTCACATTTATAGCACATCAGAAACGACGGAGATTCAAATTAATGTGCTTGAATTCGCTATTGTATATAATTATATTAGGTATTTTAATGTATGGTAATACTAATATTATTACATATGTTGCTATTTTACATTATCTTGCCTATACGTATAATAAATAAAACCCAGTTCGATTACTGTTATCCAACTTATAAATGTGCAAAAACTGTAGTTTTTTTCTTATTTTTTTATATTTAGTGAATCCCGTAACTCAGGGTTAAGTTTATTTATTAGTCGTGGTAGCAAACGTATGATGTACACCTGATCATAATAATCATTTATTGCAACATGTTGGTATTACAGATGATATACACACATCAACTTTGTCTAGGGATACAGTTGTTATTTTCATACAAACGAGGTAACTTTGAAGCCTTGGTTTCCTGCCAGGGATCTACTGTGCAGTGATCTGATGACGGCTACCCAGGGAGTGAATGGAGGAGATTCAGATTGCTTTACACACCCAACTGATTTGACCAGCATTCTCAAAACGTAAAGGACATGTTTAAAAAAAACCGCGAAAATAGCATGAAAATGTATGGAAATCCTCAAACTGAGAACTCTGACCCATTAATCTTTTAGAATGCTGATCAGATCAGTTGGGTGTGTATTACGATCTGAATCTCCTCCATTCACTCCCTGAATGGCCATCATCAGATCACAGCACGGTACATCCCTGGCAGAAAACCAAGGCTTCAAAGTTACCTCGTTTGTATGAAAATAACACCTGTATCCCTAGACAAAGTTGATGTGTATACTAACAGAATAGTCCCATAAACCCTGTAATAGCAAATATAATTTTACAATTTAAAAATAAAATATTGAAATTTTAAAAAATAAACACAGCTTTATTTGCTGTCAAGTGTATTAAGTATGATGTCCTCGGCGAAAACGGGAAAGGAAAGTCTCCCCAATAATAAAACTGTTTAGATAGATACTCCAAATGCCGGACACTGCTCTGGTACCTAATACACAATAGTGGTATTCGTACACCATTTCAGGATTGTGCTACGCGGAGTTTGGTGCTCGAGTACCCAGGGCGGGCTCGTCTTACATCTACACGTATGTCACCATCGGCGAGCTGCTGGCGTTCTTTGTCGGCTGGAACAACATCTTTGAGGCTTCTTTTGGTGAGTTGCCGTTTAATTACCGCTTCGTTTTCAACTTTTTTGTCAATCACAACCACACAACTCAGTTTTATGCTGTGTCATTTTAGTTTAATATAATTTTTGTACTGATGAATTTGTTAATGATGGATGATGTTCTTGATCACGATGTCTCGAATAAACGAATTAGTTAAAGAAGCAGTGCAGATATTTACAATTTTGTTTCTGCTACTATTACAGCTATTATGATCGGTATACATAAATTTTTGACCGCCTCTGTGGTCTAGTAGTTCGCCCACCCGTGTAAGTCCCAGGGGTCCCGGGTTCGATTCCCAAGGGGGTACAATTTGTACTCGGTTTGGTTGGTGGTAGGGCTTACTTCAAGTCCGCCTGGCTAGCTACCACCATCTTACCTAAGTCTGACGCCATAACAACAATTTATAAATTTGTTGTGTTCTGGCAGTTAGAGGTAAGATAGCTAGTTCATCAGTGATGAGGAGGTGAGGTGAAGGCCAAGCACTATTTCCCATTGTACATAAAAAAAAAACCGAGCGACGTTAGACCAAACTGATCTGGGGGGCTACTCAAATGGCCACTTTTCTATTCGTTCGCTAACTTAAAAATTAAAAATAAACCATAAACTCCAAAATAACTTGTCGTAGGCTTGTCAATTCCATACAATACAACAATGTCTTTGATTTACATAAACTTGCGACATCTGACTTTATCGTTTGATTGCTTAATTTTGAGCTTTAAGTTAGCGAACGAATAGAAAAGTGGTCATTTGAGTAGGGGGGCAGTTGTGTTACGTACGATTCTTACAAATAGGCGTAAAGTATTGTTCTGTTATTGGTTTTTATTATTATGTCATCAACAGGTACAGCAAGCGTGGCCCGAGGCCTCAGCCTGTACGTAGACTCGATGACGGCCAACAAGTCCATGTCGTCTTGGTTTTCGAGCGCTCTTCCAGTGGGCATCAGCGACTTCTCGCCGCACTTCGATCTCTTCGCGTTTCTTGTGGTCCTGGCTTTGGGAGGTATTGTAGATGAGAAAAATAATAAAAATAGTTTATTGCCTCAATAATTAAATTTTACTTACAATATTAATTTACTTATAAAAACGAGCCACAGAGGCAAAAGGTACAAGTTATTCTGAACAGGATTAAGCACTGCTTTGCACTGATTTTCAACCAACCCTCTTTCTCGAAAGTTCATAAATATATCTTTTTATTAAAAATTGCAATGTGATGAAAGTAGTATCCCATCTTTCTGTGTTAAGTTATCCTTTCTTGCCAGTGGGTTCTGTTAGCCAAGTTTATCAGATTTATGTGCGGTGATGGAAATGGAAGCAGCTTATGATGTTTTTACCCACTGTTTTAAGCTTCGTACAGACTGAGGCGAATTCCGCGCGAAATTCGCGAGTGCGACCACGTAACTCAAAGCGATAGCCATAGCCATAGCCATTGTCAAAGAAATTGCTATGGCAATGGCTATGGCTATGGCCATTGCTTTGAGTTACGCGATCAAAATCTGTCAAAATGAGCGACGCGCGCGATTCGCTCGCCTCAGTCTGTACGAAGCTTTAAGGTATTTTTGGTAAAATATCGATATTGTCTAAAACTTTGTTACGCATGATGTTAATGCTGTAGGCTTTTTTATAATTTAATGGTTTTTGTGTTTTAGTGCTCCTGGCATTCGGAGTGCGGGAGTCTTCGATGGTGAACAACGCATTTGCTATAGTCAACACTCTCGTCATCGTATTCGTGGTCTTCGCGGGGGCGTTTAAAGGTAAACCTACTTAAAAGATCTAGTGAAATTAAATGATAAGCAAAAGAAGGGTCCTATGATATCCAATCTTCTTCTTCTTCCTACCGAATGAGGATTAGTGGCCACCTCTGGTGTTAGAGTTTATCAAGCCGCCTGTAACTTGGCTTAACGACTGTTATCAGATGACAACAGCCGGGATCGACGGCTTAACGTGCCCTCCTAAGCACGGAAGCGCTCAGTTGTAATGCCACTTAACGGTCACCCATCCGACACCTGACCGGACCGAGCGTTGCTTAACAAACGTCATCGGGTACGATCAGTTTGTCGAGTTCCGCTATGATATCCAATGACCTGACAAAATGACAACGTACATACCTATTTGATGTCATTGATAATTCTGCATTTTGTAGAATCTTATTCAAGTAATGGTTTAAACCACACTTCGTTTGGCTTAACACTTTATCACACGTGTTCCTTATGCAATACAAGTATTACAAGTATGTTTGCAGTGCATTAGCCCGAAAATTATTGGTATTATGCTGAGGCATAACACAAACAATCTTCTTTTATATGTGTGATCGTAATCTTTCATGTGGAGGCCACTCCTTAAAAAAATTAATGACTTTTCCCCTTTTGCCAGCAAACAGTGACAACTGGAAGATCCCAGCGGAGCAGGTCCCCGAGGGGTTCGGCTCTGGCGGGTTCTTCCCTTACGGCGTGGTCGGCATGCTCAGGGGCGCGGCTATATGCTTCTATGGCTTCGTTGGTTTTGATGCCATCAGTGCTTCTGGTGAGGAGGTAAGCAAGAGCTTTTAAGGCCAATTAAACTGCCCACTAAAATAAGGACATTAGGCATATTTGACCTGCTTGATGAAAGTTTGCTTACAGAAACCAAACCAGTTTTAAATTGAAGGATTTAATCCCACTTTTCAAAATATGCATTATTTTTTATGTACCGACCGGAAGAAAAAAGTTATTTCACATTATTATGTGTGTGAGTATTATTATGTTTAATGTAAACTTTTGTTAATAAAACAGACGTTTTTACTTTCAGCATTGTGAAAATGTGTGGTACAAGCACAATAAACGTTTGGATTGTCTTTATTTATTTTATTTTGTTTATTTTTGGAATGCTATGATATAATGATAAAAATTAATAATGTCCTGCAAGAATGCGACCCATACCACTGCCACTGCTTATTTCATCAAATTTCAGGAACTCTTACTCTGAAATTGTAGGTACGCTTAAATTATGCTCTATGTATAACTGATAAAACCATTCGAGCAGCTAATTGTTATTGCTTCATGCGTTACATTACATCATATTATTGTGTTTATAAACACTCAGCCAGCCATTTGAATGACAGTGGTTTAAAAATAAATTATCTTAGTTCTTCCCGTGACCACCCAGCGAAGACATTGCAAGATCTCAGATAGTGTATACATAGATAAAATGTTTTACGGTTTATTTTGAACCCAGGGACACTCCAAAAATTAGACAATATCGTTATATAAGGGTATGGAGATGGTGATTATTATTTGGTTCAGATCCATTGTTGAGTTTTAAGTTTAAATAATGTCTTAGAAAGCAAAATTATCTCCAGAAAATTGGAGTCTTGAATCTTCAAGCCTCGAATTTTCTGGAGACGAAAAATAACTTGCAATAGACAAGACAGTATCTCGTCCACGGTATCTGTTATTTTTACTTTTTCTTAAAATGTCATTAGGTGAAAGAGCCGCGGCGGACCATCCCCGTGGCCATAGTGACGGTGCTTGCGATAGTGTTTCTGGCGTACTCCGGCGTCGCCATCGTCGTCACCATGATGGTCCCGTATTATCTCCAGGTCAGTATTTAGGGTTGTTTGATTTGAAGACTCAATGGTGATAAGTGCTAGCGCATTCTGTGACATGACACAGCCAACAACCCATTTGATGAAATAAAATAAAAAAATAAATAAAAATAAAAAAAAATCATTTTATTTCAGAGTGTCCATACAATATAAATGATAATTAAATTCATAATAAAATCAAAATAAAACCAAACTACATCAAAATTAATATCAAAATAAAATCAAAATCAAATAATTACATCAAATTAAAATCATAAAATCAAAATAAAATAAAAATTACAAATCAAAATAAAATAAAAATAAATAAAAACATTACAAATCAAAATAAAATTTAAAATAAAAATAGTAAATAAAATAAAAATAGCATTTCATTTAAATTTAAGTCACCTCTTAATTTTAAACTTCAATTCAAGTAGCGACCCCCCGCGGCCAGCACATGCATTTGTACCCAGTGCCTCCACAGTGGACAGTCCGGCTTTTCGCTGAGAACCTTCAGGATGACGTTGGAGCTCGCTAGAGTTGGAGACGCTTAAAGCAATAGACTTTTTTTTTAAAGCACAACGGGATAGTGTTTGGACTTTACCTCACTATAAGGCCAAGGTGGAAGCGCACTACACCTGAAATCTTCATCACTGAGAAGCAGAGTCGCAGGGACTTTGATTGTGCCAATAGAAAGAACCTCAGTTCACTTATCAGAAAAAAACTGGTTTCCGAGTTCAGTCTATAAATGTTTCAATTATTTGGGATTTTTGTATCATAAAGCAAATTGGGACCCTATTACTAAGACTTCACTGTCCGTCTGTCTGTCACCAGGCTGTATCTCATGAACCGTGATAGCTAGATAGTTGAAATTTTCACAGAGATGTATTTCTGTTGCCGCTATATCATCAAATACTAAAAACAGACCAAAATAAATATTTAAGTGGGGCTCCAATACAACAAACGTATGTTTTTCCGTTTTTTGGTACGAAACCCTTCGTGCGTGAGTCCGACTCGCACTTGGCCGGGTTTTTTCAAATGTTGCGTTTTTAACAAAACTTGGTAATCGGCAGGACTCAGCGGCGTCAGTGGCGACGGCGTTCGCAACCGTCGGGTGGGACTGGGCGAGATGGGTGGTCACTATAGGAGCACTGTTCGGTATTTCGGCCAGGTACAGTAATGAATTGAGCTATATCCTGCTTTTAAATATTTGACATCTCTCATATTCGGTAAGTAGGTCCTTATTACCCCCAAAAAATAAAAATCCGGTAAGTAATTAAAAAAAGCCCTAGGGCGGTAAGTAATTAAAAAAATCCAGCAAGGTTACATTGAAGATTCCATACAAAATAAAAGTAAAATTACCAACATAATAACGGAATGTATTCAGCTTTCAAAAAATGAAACATCTTTCTCAAGAGATATCCGCAACCATCAACTTCTACTGAAGAAAGCTTCATTCCGTTAGATTTTGTCCATGACCAACAAATATCACAATCTCAAACTATTAACATACCCAAAAAACACCTGTCCCTAAAATTTAAAAATTGTTCTCATTTCACTATAAATTTTAACTAATAAAATGTTTTATTAAATTAAATTAAATATAAAAAAATATAAAAAAAAGTTGTAAGTAATGCCGGTTTTTTTCTACTTACCTCACCATCGAGATGTAAAGCAGAGTAGTTAGCTCGGGTGTAAGCACCCTCGAACTATCCCTTGGCTACTAATCTACTATTATTTACCTATCTATGGTGTCAGTTAATGTCACTGACCATCGTAGTTAACTTCTAATTAAGTATAAAGATTAGGTATAACTGCGTGGCGGCCTCTACCTACGACGCCGCTCATGCCACAACACACGGTAGCAACAAGATTCATCACCGTGTGACTAGATGGCGCTAGTGTCGAATAAACAAAGATTAGTAAGGAATAGCACCTCGTAGTATGGAGAATATGTGCAGAAACTCTCGTTAGCGAAGTTCACTCAGCGACGCAGCATATATACAATTACCAACCATTATCTATTGGACCGCGGTCGCCGGGGTAATACCGGATCGGAGGATGATCTTCCATTTGGTCTTTCTACTAATGGCATACCATCACTCCATACTACCATACCCACATTCCTATAACTGTTAATGTTATAAAAATAGTTGTTATTCGATAAATAAAGTTGTTCAGAGTGTCACAAAATAACAATATTAATAATATAAATATAAGACAACATCACAAACATTAAGATTACTAATATAATTGAAAAATACTAGTAAAAATCAACTCACCCGTAGCAGCTCAGACGGGACTCGAACCTGCACCCTTAGGATTCCGGCCCAATGCACTAACCAATTATGCTACCGAGTCGCTAGCAGGATTGGCGAAATTTTTCGAACATTGTTCTAATCCCAAAGTGTTATGGAAATCAGAGACAACGGTGGAATAACGAACACCTAGACCTGAACCAATATAGAAAAGTAGCTACGTTTTCTAAATTGACCCAGCCGGGAATCGAACCGGAGATTTCAGAGATAGCGATACCTTGAAAACCGGCGTACAAACCACTCGGCCACGGATGTCGTGAAACGAAAAACGCGAGAAAAATGAAAACATTGTACACGCTATCTTCATTATTTTGAATCATGTATACAGTCAATAAAATTATAACCTACAGTTTGAAAACAAATCGCTTGCAAGGATGGAACTAAGTTCATACTTTACCTGCTTCCATTGTTTTTATACAAAAGATGTGTGGCGTACAAGCTTCACTAGTTTAAATTGCCGCGCGACACTCGTGCGCAATTCCAACGATCGGTTGGCAACACTGCCTCCGGCAGAGGATTAGAAAAAGATGGCGATTTTCGTGTTTGAGAGAAAGAGTGTCTCGAACATAGACATAGAAAAATTTTCGCTGCGCTCAAGAAGACCAACAAAGCGTGGAAAAGAGAAGTCAACATCATACGGACACAGTCTATGTAAAAAAGAGACAAAGGATCAAGTGACATGTGCCAACATTTTTTACAGTAAGAGCCCCTAGCGTCCCGCCTAGTAAATGAGCAATCACAGCTTGTTTAAAATATTTGTTAATCTTAATTAGAATTTAAAATAAAGGTATCGAGGAGCCATGGTGTCTTGTGCTCTAAGTAATTGTGATGTAACAAAAAGAAATAATCCAAGTAATCACACTTTTCACAGGTAAATAAGATATTGCCACTCATTTCTCTCAAACCAAATTTCGCTACATTTATTCGTTTATCGACGAAGAAAACAGTATGGAACATAATTTATTAATTTCCTTTGCCATATATAGTCATATTTTATGAATCTAAGTCATATTTTACGTATCTCATATAAAATGTATGCATTCGTTTTCGGATCACCTGTTTGTTGACATTGTTGTTCTTTGACATTCTATTTCTATGGTCTCGAACCATAGATGTGAATTTTCAGGTTTTTTTAGAATAATAAACTGTTTACATAGTGCTATCTATATAGTGAGGAGCTCGGTGGCGCAGTGGTTTAGCGCCTGGCCCAGCGATTGCGGAGGTTAAGCAACCTTCGCAAGGGTCGGTCATGGGATGGGTGACCAGAAATTTACTATCTCGAGCTCCTCCGTGCTTCGGAAGGCACGTTAAGCCGTTAGTCCCGGCTGCATTTGCAGTCGTTAACACCCACCAATCCGCATTGGGCCCGCGTGGTGGGTTATGGCCCGTCCTCCTTATCCACCCATAAGGAAGGCCTGTGCCCCAGCAGTGGGGACATTAAAATGGCTGATGGACTATAGTGCTATCAGATGTTTTATTAATCGTTCGCCTGGTAGCGCCTATAGATGCTTTAGTAACTTTTGGGTCAATGCAAGACAATACAGTCTACTCTATCTACTAGTGTTCAGCTCATAGCTTTGCTGGCTGTATCTACCCATTTTTTCTGTTACAGCCTGTTCGGTGCGATGTTTCCACTGCCCCGCCTGCTGTACTCCATGTCGTCCGACGGCCTGCTGTTCCACTGGCTGTCCCGGATCTCCGCCACGCGGAAGACGCCCGTGATCGCCACCCTGCTGCCGGCTGTTATCATAGGTCAATATAATACTCTCTGTTCTTTGATTTCTTGAGTCCGCTGCACTGCAGTTTTGACCAACATGTACGGTAAATTGATTGTAGGTTTGTGAGAGATAGTATCTTTTTCCTGGATGATGAATCTGTATTTGCCCATGGCAGGATAATTTGGCTGATTCATTAATGGTCCACCAGTTAGTTCACTACCACCAAATTGGCGCTAGTGTAGATATAGGCCTGTCATTTTGTTATGTGTTTGCTACCAATTTGTGGATGTTGGAAGCGCATTTTCGTATTTTTTCCAACACATTTTGGTTTTCTTTTTTTCAATTCGATCTTTGAGTACCTAATCCATTTACTGTCTAACGTCTATAATTATAATTGTCATTATAAACTGCGTATTTTTCGATATAATTTAAAATAAACGGGAAAAAATCGGGGTAAATTGTCTCCAGCAGCAGTAGCGCCACGAAGGGTGATAAATTTTGTGATATCCCGCCATTGTTAGATGTATAGCCCATCAAGCCAAAAGAGGCTTGGTGCTAAGACATGGTGATGATCCTGTGCTACAGGATATGATGATTTGCAGATGAAGTGATCGGCAGGTGGCAGCGTATTGCACCAAGGTCTAGTTAAAATAAAATAAACTCACAAACGTTGATAACAGTTGATGTTTTAATCATAAAACAACAGGCCGTATTCACAGTCAATAATTGGTTATGAGATTAAAATGGATTAGCCTTATAATAGAACAAAACAATTTTTAGTCGAGCCCGTGACACGGAGCAAAAATAGAGTTCGAACGGAAGTGGAGACATTTTTGGTGGTGTTGCTAGATATTATTTAAGAAAAAGAAATGTAAAGCATACCACACACTCTCGCAGATAATTTCAACACTCCTCCTTATGGTTTACATTTGTTAAAGTCAAAAGTAAAAAAAATATTATTGAATTACAACGACTCTACATTAAAATGACTCTATATCAAATCTGTAAGTTATACACACTTAATAACATTTAAACCATTCATAAAGTATTGATGTTTTTGAGTACAAAGTGGTTTGGTCAAAATATCTGCCAACATCTGATCGGTAGGTAAATAGTTAACAATCACAATACCATTCTGCACTAAGTCTTTTATATAATGATACCTTAAATCTATATGTTTAGTCTTCTTATGAGAATATTCTTTTACAAGTAAGAGTTTTTGAGCACTCTGGCTATCATTGTAAACTATGACCTTAAAATGTTTATTACAAATTTCACTCAAGAAATTTTTAACAAAACATATGTCTTTACATACATCGCTGATCGCAAGGTACTCAGCCTCTGTACTTGAAAGAGCTGTACTTCGCTGCTTCCTGGCTTCCCAGTTAACAACATTGTTACCGAGTTTCACGACAAAGCCGGTGTACGATTTACGATCACATAAATCGTTCGCCCAATCCGCGTCGGCATAGGCATTAATAGTAAAATCATTAGATTTCCTAAATACCAGACCATATGTTATTGTTCCAGCTAAGTAACGAAGTACTCTCTTCAATGCTTGCCAGTGACTTTTATTAAAACAAGTTGCAAACTGACTAAGTTGACTGCATGCATATTGCATATGATATATCTGGGCGTGTACAAACAGATAAATACATTAATGAGCCCAATAATTGTCTATAGTTATACATGTCATCATCCAATGGTTTAATATCTGACTTGTCGAATTTACTATTCACTGGCAAAGGTGTAGAAACAGGTTTACATACTGACATATTATATTTCAACAATAGGCGCTTTACATAATCCGACTGATCCAACATTAAAGTACCATTTTTCTTTGTAACATTAATACCTAAACAATTAGTTAGTTCACCTAAATGTCGGATTTCAAAGTTTTTCTGCAACATACTAAGAACTTTATCTATACATCCATTGTGAAAAACATACATATCATCTACATATAATGCTATTATGATGTATTCATTATTATTATTTTTTATATACACACATGGCTCACATCGACTCTGTACAAAATTATTTTGAGACAAAATATTATGAATTTTTAAATTCCACATGCGTGAAGATTGTTTAAGACCATATAAGCTCTTATTTAGTTTACAGACTTTATTTTTATCTATACTGAAGCCTTGAGGAGGCTCCATGAATATTGTTTCATTTAAGTCGCTATTCAGAAATGCTGTCGTTACATCAACATGATCCATTTGTAAGTTAAACTCATTGGCTAGTGAAAATAATATCCTCAGAGTGGAATGTCGAACGACAGGGGAAAACGTTTCGGAATAGTCAACGCCTTCTTGCTGAGTAAAACCACGGGCAACCAATCTAGCTTTGTATCGATCTAGCTTACCTGTAGCATCATATTTTCGTTTATACACCCATTTGCATTTTATGATGTTGGCATCTTTGGGACGATCAACTATCTCCCAAACTTGATTTCTATTTAACGATTCATACTCACGGTTCATTGCCTCCGTCCACTGGCGTGAATCAGCTGAACTCATGGCTTCGTCAAATGTTTGAGGATCCGAGAATGAACAATCGTGTGCTAGTAATGAGGATACGTCATAATCTTTATATTTTTCTGGAAAAACACCTCGTGTGCTTCGAACAGGGCGCCGTGAGACAGACTCACCACCGGAAACTTCCTTGGTAATGTCATCTCCTCCTGGAAATGCAGGCTGCGGTTGCGAAAGTGTATCAGAAGTCACATCGCAATCCTCTTCTCTTTCATCTTCCTGCGCCATGAAATACTGGTCAGACAGCGGCGACGACTGCGGCGACTGCAGGTGCGCCATATCTGATCCTGAAATCATCGAAGATTGATTAATATTTGTGCCCTTGAACTTCTCACTAGCATTATCACTATTTTCAATATTCAAAAAATTATCATTCTCATTAAGTAAAATATTATTCTCATTATTCAAATTATTATAATTGTTATCATTAATTATTTCATTAGAATTTATATTTAAAATGTCATTTGAATTAAAGCTTTTCTTCCATTCATTTAGATTAAAATTGTAAAAATTTAAATTATTCTCCGCCGGCTCAGACTTCTGCTCTTTCTTTCCTAAAAATTCACTCTCTATAAAAACTACATTTCTTGAGTAAACAACAGAGCGTGGATTGGACGAATCGACAAGACGATAACCTTTACACGTCTCACCATATCCTACAAATATATAGGCCTTTGCTTTAGCATCGAGTTTTCGCCGTTTTTGATGAGGTACAAGGGAATAGGCTGTGCATCCAAAAATTCTAAGATGGCTTAAATCAACTGGTAAATTAGTCCAGACCACTTCAGGAATGCGATCGGATAATGCTTGGGTAGGAGACCTATTTTTAAGGTATATTGCAGTCATAACTGCTTCTCCCCAATACTTGTTAGACAAACCCGCTTCCTGGAGCATAGCCCGAGCTTTTTCTAGTATAGTCCTGTTAACCCTCTCAGCAATGCCGTTCTGCTGCGGGCAATAAGGAACACTAGTCTGATGCACAATTCCTTCCTTTTTTAAAAAACTCTCTAATTCAGCATTACAATACTCTGTGCCGTTATCCGTCCTCAAGATTTTAATTGGCAAACCCTTCTGTTTTTCTACAAGTGCTTTAAAAGACAAAAAATGTGAACTCACCTCTGATTTTGTCTTCATAAGATATTCATATGTCTTTCTTGAGAAATCATCGGTGAAAGTGAGTAAGTATCGCGCTCCACCCCAACTGGTTTCTTGCATTGGGCCGCAGACGTCACTGTGGACGAGTTCCAGTGGTTTTGCAGCATGCCTCGCAACTGCCCGGGGAAAGGATGCTTCATGCATCTTCCCAGTAAGACACGAGATACAACTGCTTGGTAAGTTGTCGTCAGATTCCTGAAAAACAACACCAACACACATGTTTTTCCCATCACCAAGTACCTTTATACCTTTAGTGTGTAAGTGACCCAAACGCTTGTGCCAGATAGCAGTAGACACACTTGATGCAGCATGAGCATTCTCTGTTCCTTGATTACATTTCAAGGACTTGGAAAACTCAAATTTGGGGATAGGCTGAACCTGCTCTACCTTGACTTTGTAAAGACCATTATGGTTGTTAGCAACTAGTACTTGATTGCCAGTGATTTTAAAATCTTTATAAACAATACATTTATCTTTTAGGAAAGTTACAGCATAATTCTTTGAGGTTATTTCACTAACAGACAATAAATTATTGGAAAGTTCGGGTACTAAAAGAACATTATCAAGACCCACATTAGATGAGATATTAAGTTTACCAACTAACCTACTAGTGAGCTTCTGCCCGTTTGCTACATGTATGACGCTATTCTTCTCTTTCACGTCTCTCAACAGGGCGGTATCAGCAGCAGCACACATATGAGCGGTGGCACCAGAGTCAACAATGAATTCATTGGAACTACAGGCCGAGAAAGCTGAAGCAACTAGTGTGTGTTCTTCCTTTTTCTCTACCTTCTTGTTATCACGCTTCTTCTTAAAACATTTCTTGACAGTATGCCCAACACGCTTACAGTAGTCGCAAACAATTTTCTTCTTAGTGAAGTAGGCGGAGTTCTCAGTACCATTATTGTTCTCGTGCCGTCTGTTATCTTCTTGTAAAAGACGGGCTCGCACCATCTCAGAGTTCAATCCTTTAGTCAAATTGGCAGTTTCCAAGCTCGTGACCAGCACGTCAAACTGTTCGGGTAAACCAGCTAAAAGTATTTCTGCTATTTCCGCATCATCGATGACTTTTCCTATGTCTGCTAATTGGTTGACTAGGTTCATTATTGCGTTTATGTAGTCTGTCATACTTGAGAAATTATTGAAATCAATGCGATGTAATTTTCGTAATAACAGTACTCTGCGGTAAATACCTTTATCCTCGAACGTTTTAGCTAAATTGTCATACGCTTCCTTGGCTTTTGTTGCGTTTCTAACGAATTGATAGAGGTGAGGTTGAATTGACAAACAAATTCTTGCTAATGCTTTGGCATCCAAAGTGGTATCTTGTTCTGTGCCAAGCACACAATTCCAGAGCCCTTCAAGAGTGAGGCACATTTTCAATGCGAATTTCCAATTCAAATAGTTGTCCGATCCATTTAATTTTTCTATTGACACGTTTTGCGTCATGGCCATTTTGGAGGTTATTTTTCTTGCGATTTGGTTTTCTTTTGCAACTGACCTCGGTTTTCTTTGACTGGGGCCGTAACCTGATGATCCTGTGCTACAGGATATGATGATTTGCAGATGAAGTGATCGGCAGGTGGCAGCGTATTGCACCAAGGTCTAGTTAAAATAAAATAAACTCACAAACGTTGATAACAGTTGATGTTTTAATCATAAAACAACAGGCCGTATTCACAGTCAATAATTGGTTATGAGATTAAAATGGATTAGCCTTATAATAGAACAAAACAATTTTTAGTCGAGCCCGTGACACGGAGCAAAAATAGAGTTCGAACGGAAGTGGAGACATTTTTGGTGGTGTTGCTAGATATTATTTAAGAAAAAGAAATGTAAAGCATACCACACACTCTCGCAGATAATTTCAACACATGGGCTAATGTGAACTAGTGTCAATATCTTCACAATGTAATATTCTAATGCTGCAATATGTAGAACAGGCTGTGATTATCACTGTTCTATTTCATCTAGCACTACTTATGGCTTCTATAATGATGTTTAGATCAACCGCCGCCGTATTAATTGACCGAACGAGCGCGAAGCGCATTAACCCGTTTCGGCTTGGGCAAAAATGCTTTCGTATATTTCTCCGGCTGTCCTTCTGTTCTCCTCTACATGTAGCATTTCTCAACCGATTTTCGTGAAATTTTGTGAGCAAGTTCGATAATTATATAAAGATGTCGATTCAGTTTTTTATTTTTTTCAAAATGGCGGAGTTATATTAAAGTAAGATCTACAGCTCACAGAGCCATTAGTATTGTGATCAACGGCAAAAGACCTTTTAATTCATCAACGGCCGCGGCCGGACAACAATAGAAAATTTATTGTGTCTCATTTTTCGGGACTTGAAGTGTTAAATAATATAGCTGGTCTTGAATGTTAAACTAAATTGATTGCAGCAATCATTGCCGGCTTCATTGAGCTGGAACAGCTGGTGATGATGATGTGCATCGGCACGCTAGTCTCCTACACGACAGTCGCAGCTTGTGTTATTGTACTAAGGTAAAAATAGAGCTTAAATTCCTATAATAGGCATGACGAATATTTTTTTATTTTATGTTACATAAATTACCTCTCAAAAAAAAAACATTGGTAAAAGAATTATTTCGCTAGCATGAAAACTGCCCGAGATATCACAGTTTGAAATGCACACAAATTGGACTCATCCAAAAACGCTGCATACTAACGTCTACCTAGTTATGACGTCACGCCTAGGTAGTTTGTATGCAACGCGTAGGAAATTTGCTTGGTAGTTATATTAAATATTGTGTTTACCTATCAAAATAGTTTCTTAGACAAATTTGCTATACATTTTACAGACTAATTAAAGGTATTAATTATTTTAATTTTTATACTTTTTAAATAAACTTATCCACCCAACTTTGAAGGGTCGTAAAATACGCAATATATAAAACCAAAAGGTATACAAGCTACTCTAAAAGTTTATTATGTATACGATTTTAATTAGTATTTCGTTATTTTATTCATTAGTCGTCATCCCTATTAACAATTTTCCCTAAAACTTGCGAGAAGTGAGAGTCATCGAGTTTATTTTCTGGACTAACGTCCAAATATTCAAACGATTCTTTAAGTTAAAGGCATCTTAATTTAAAAGTCTAAATTTAACAGAAACTATGAATTAAGTTTCCTAAAAATTAGAGACCTCAGCTAAAAGTTTTGAACGAGGAGCATTTTGAGTATTTGCCCACAAAACTTTATATCTGCTCTAATAAGGAGTATTCAGCCATAAAACTTTCTGCTCTAAATGGGGTTTCAAAACCTTTATTTCAATAGGTACAGATCGAATAAGGTCTCGGAGGGGGCCCCGAGTGCCTTCAAGAGGATCCTCGGCTGCGGGGAGAAGACACCTACGAAGACCTCCTTCTTCATTGTCATCGTTATGCTCCTTCTGTTTAGTAAGTTTTAGCTTAAGTTCGACTTCTTTCATTTACCTATGGATTTTCTTAATTTACGTATTGAAGTTAGTTCAGTTTAGGTATTGTTTATCAACCCGATATAAAAACCTAATGAACTGAAGGATCGTCGGGACCACGTCAGAACTACGAAAACATTTAGTTCGGCGGTACGCCTAACCGATCCATTTTAAAGGACCGTTGATAACGGAGCTGTCGTTACTGGATACAGTGACAAAATCGCATTGGATTATGTGTTTACTGAATCCGGAATACTGTGTATGTGAAGACGCTCATACATACGCTATCGCCATATAAAAAGTAAAACGAATTGCTCTGTGTGAATGGGCACTAAGTTAAATTATTTCAAATATCAAAATCTGTTAAAATAAATATTCCTACAAGGTGGAAATAAAAGATGGTAATTGGAGCCTTTAGACGCATAATACCACATACGCAAAATACCACCTTTACGCAATACGCCATAAACGCAAAATACCACTTACGCAAAATACCAAGTTAGCAAAACACCAACTTTGATTTCCGCAAAATCCCAACTTTGATTTACCTACGCAAAATACCAACTACGCATAACACCAACTTTTTCGTAATTGACTGATTGAAAAAAAAAACTTTCTGTACTTTGATTTGCTACCAGTAAAGTCGAAGTCTCCAGTAGTAAGGACTCCCGTTGACGGCTGTGGGGAATATGCTGACCGGATCTGATGAACAGGTACTTTGATTAGCTCCTTTACATTCCTGATAGCCTGGTACTTTTAGTTTTAATCATACCCCCTTACTAATAAAGATTTTATAGCAGATGTATTGTTACACAATGGTTACTCTCTGCCAAACTATTTAAATTTGACATTAAAAAGAAAGGAACAAAACACTGTGTAACTACACATCTGTTATACAACCTTTATTAGTAAGAGGGTTAGTCACAGAATAGATATAACCTAGCTAGTGGTGTTTTGCGTTTATGGGATTATACGTCTAAAGGAATTGGAGGGAAAGTACCTTAAATATTGATGATGGATGAAAGGAAACATTCCTTTATTTTTAAAAATTAGTAAAACTGCATTATTTTTTTTTTATAAAAAGCTTGTCTTGCCTGGGAATCGAACGGTCTAAAATAAGATGAAAAATATACATTTTGTACTTTTAATATGATCCTCATTGATCCAATCAATAGGATCAATCATAAGGATCAATTACTTCTAAATTTCTTAAAATAAAGACAGATCCAAGAAATATCATGAGCTACCATGATCTAAGAAAATAAGGTCAGGCATTCCGGGACACTTGCTTATGTCATTATCACTATCCCGTTCCGCGACTTTATAGTAACAAGCAAAGATTGTGTCTGTCACATTCATTACAAAATACTATAGTGCATTTAAAAACAATTAAAGATAAAGATTAATGAACGTAATTTTCAATACCGATAGCGGAGATGACGTAAGCAAGGGCCACCCATGACTTCCTCTGTCTCAGAATGCTATACATGGTGCAGTATATTATTACCACGAGCTAGCCTTCATCATCAGCCTATCATAGTCCACTGCAGGACATAGGCCTCTCCGAGTGCACGCCACCGAGCACGATCCGCGGCTACTTTCATCCAGCTTTGGGCAGCCTGGCTAGACTTAAAATCATAATATTTGCAGTATGCACCTCCATTTCGTCGGCGCTGGTGTGGCGGCTGGCGGCGGCGGCGGCACGCGTAGTGCCGCTGGCCGTCACCAACGTGCTCGCGGCGCTGCTGCTGCTGCTCATGTGCCTGCAGCCCAGGGTCGCACTCGAGCTGCCCTTCAAGGTAACTTCAACTCTAACTAGGCACTACACTATTGTGCACGACACTATTTAATGGGCTTTGTTTTTGACCGAAATAACCAATCATTTTTCAAAGTTTAAGCTATCTCACTAGCTGATGAACTGATGTTTCAAACGTCCCAAATGCAGAGACCTAAAATGTAACGATTTTCGGTTTCAGACTCCATTCGTTCCAGTCATTCCCTGTCTCAGCATATACGTCAACGTGCATTTGATGATATTCATTAGCGTTCAGACTTGGATACGAGTTCTTATTTGGCTTCTGATCGGTAAGAAATAAAATCAAATTCATCAAATAACTATGAAAAATGCTAGTTCATATCTCAAGCTTAATTGTTGTTTCAATTTTTCAGGTATACCAGTTTATATATTGTGCGTTTGCTGCTACAAGCGACAAAAGGGTAATAATTTGGAACAAAATATCAAAGCGTTTTCAAGTACGAACAAAAACGGAAAATCCGCAATTCAAATAGTCGTGGAGTCTCCCACACCTCCTGATACTATGAAGAGAAGTAGTAACATCGGAGGAGGTAATACTGATAGCAGAAAACTGGAGACTAAGGGAATCGATTTAGAAATGAAAGAGAGATCGATAAAAAATGATATAATGCCATACGAAACTGAAGAAATAGTTATACAACATGCAGCAGTAATAGAAAATAATGAAGAAAAAGAAGCAAAGATAATAGATTTGTTGGACAAGGTGCTGCAAGACGAAGAAGATTCATATGGAGAAATAATAAGTTGGAAAGAACCAAAAGAAGATGATAATGTTTCAACCAAACATGATGTGGTCATTCACAGAAAATCACTAAGTGAACTCTCAGATGCCGGTTCAGATGCATCCTTAGGTAATAACGTGTTATCTAAGTATGATGTAGTGGTGCAAGTCCACAGGGAAGATTTGCCAAAAGTTATCGAAGAAAGAACCGATATAGGAGAGGCTGATGTATTAGAGAACAATGAAAGAGAAGAACAAGAATTGGTGACTGCATTCAACGATAGCGAAACCAATTCTGGGACAGGAGAGTCTGGTTATTCAGATACAATCGATAAAACAGCTTTAAATGATTCAACGGAAGATGTAAAAGACGTTCCGTATATTCCAACACCTCCACCGTTAGACGAGAATTACTTTGCAAGACCTTATTTTAAGAAATCGTATACAGTTCCTAAGCGACCTTCAAAAACGAAGGCTGTTGAATTACAAGAAGAGGATAGTCAGCCCAGAGAAAGCATAAAATCTAATAACTCTCAGGGCGATGGAAATTTGGTATTCGGTAGTGATAGGCAAATTAATTTCTTATCAAAACTAAATGACATTTTCCAGAGTAAGATTCAGACCGAGGTGACAGACGAAGTTGATGAACAGAGAAAGAGGTCAAATTCTACTGGTAACGTAGTTGAAAATACACCGTTTTCACCTCGCCCAATTCTATTTTTAGATTTAAAGAAAGAAATAACTTCGAAGGAAGCCGCACAAAATTTGCGACCAGTGAACAAAGAGGAGAAGGTAAATCCGGATGATTCTAAAGAAACTGATGAGGATGAAGACATTAGTTTAAGCAAAAAAGATTTAAAGTCTAAATTAGAGACCATTTTTGCTGCTGGCGGTCCACAGCTTTTAAAACCAAGACTAATGAAGTCAAACCCACCAACTCCAGAAGAATCAATACAAACAGACAATTCTAGCATGGAAAGTATACCAAAATTACCTAAAATGGATAAAAACGATACTCTTAAGAGACAAAAAGATAAGTTTAGTGTAGTGTTGAATTCTTTTAGATTTAGTATGAATAAAGACGATGATGTGTGAGAGGAGATCGTGAACTATAGAAGTGCAATAAACGTTCATTAATGTCGGGTATGTGTACCTAGTCGTGTAATAATTAAGGAGTTTATTATTTATTATGATAATAGTGTATGGGGGACTGCATAAATGAATTTGTCAAACAAAATGTGCTTAGTAAATAAATATGTAGATAATGTAAAGTTCATGCTAATATTTGTAAATTAAGTTATCCAGTCGATAAAAAGCAATGTAACGATAGACTGATTTTGAGGTAATGAATGACCATTTGAGCAAGCTATATTAGTTAGTGCAACTAGATATAAAAAAAATTGCTAAATTTTAAACTGTACATAAAATGTTTAATAAAACGAATACGCTAAACAAACAAAATTTTATTTTACAATACAACATTTATATAAAATACAACATTAATATAAAACATCAACGAGTCTCTACTTTGCAAAGTTCTTGTACAACATCTTGTTCCATTTCTTTGGTGCACTGGCCCAAGAGGTCATCAATTAATTGCTCGGAGATGCTGGGAATGGAAACGAGATATGTTTTAGGGCTCTAGTAAAATAATCGAAGCTTATGCGTTACGAAGTGGTGCAGTGCCGTGATCAAGGCAATCAAATCGTGTAAAATCATCTTATTTGGGCATAGCAACAAACACAAAAATCTCTCAACTCCATAGAGCAGGTTAGCAACGTGTTCTTTCATAAGATCATGACGTGTGTGGTTTATATTTTGACTCAGATAAGAATCTTTTTCTGACTTAAGTATTGGTATAGGCTGACGAGTGAGTGTTATACGAATTTAGCACGCGATATAACATCAATGAATGTTAGCGCTATCGCACACAGGCAAATTTTGTCTCCGCAACTTTTTTGTCTCTCACGTGATTTGTATGAAAAGTTGCAGACGACCGTGTCGCTTCGTGTGCGCGCTTCCATATAAACCCGTGGACTTGATGTGAGAGACAAAACAGTTGCTGGGAGACTAAGTTGCCTGTGTGCGATAGCGCTTATCGTAAGCGCTATCGCACACGTGCAACTTTTGTCTCCGCAACTTTTTTGTCTCTCACGTGATTTGTATGAAAAGTTGCAGACGACCGTGTCGCTTCGTGTGCGCGCTTCCATATAAACCCGTGGACTTGATGTGAGAGACAAAACAGTTGCTGGGAGACTAAGTTGCCTGTGTGCGATAGCGCTAATAGAAAAACTTCAATTAATGGCTTTTACCGCCACCGACACCACTGCTACTCTTATCTCTAGTGGGTGTGTTGTGTAGAGTCTACACTGTAGACGATACCTAATAACAATGCCATCCAAGACATGGCCATGGTCAATCGCGAAGGCACGGAGCCCACCATTTTTCAGTGCGGAAGTGAAAAATGTGGAATTAGATACGCTCTAGATTTGTGACACTATAGTTCATTCGCGTTAAGAATGCAGTGAGTCATACCATACTTGTCCGCCAGCGTAGCCACGCCCCCTAACCAATCAAATCGTTCAAAATTATAAAGTCAAGTTCACAGTGCCCAGTTGAACGCATACTTTCGAACGCAACGGTCGTGTCCTGTGCTTTGTGCACGGAGTACTGTTTTTATTTGTTATTTATAACGAAATTTGGCGTTGAAATTTTCCGTCTACCTCCGTAACATTGCAAACTTAACCCCATTGAGTTGGTGTGGGCTCAAATAAAAAAATATATTGCTGCCAATAATTCCACTTTTAAATTATTTTATGATGCAGTACAGTTAGAAGACGCTGATCGATGGAAGAAATGCTGCGACCACGTGATATTATAGTGACATTTAGATGTTCACCACCATCGCAGCCACCTACATAGAAAAATTGGTGGCCTTGTACATATCAGACGGTCGGAAATCGGATTAAAATGACCTGCGTACCTGCCAATCATCTCCCAGGGTTTCTTGATGGCGCAGTTGGCGTACATGGGGCTGGTGAGCATGTGCTGCACGAACTTGGTGCGGTAGTGGAACACGCGCTCGGCGGTCCGCTCCGGGATGTTGAACGCGAGGCGGAACCGGTCGATCTTATTCGCCGTCACGGTCTTGTGGAATAGCGTCTTCGGGACTTTCTTCTGGATTGTTTCTTCAAGAATCTAAAAAAGGAAGGCTAAAATAAAGAGACGCGATTTTGAAAGATAAGAGTTTTCGGACTTTTGTGAGGGGAATGTACAGTTACTGGCGAAACAGTCCAAAAAAGATAATAACTTTGAAACATCCAACAAAAAGTGATCAATGATTTCTAAACTCTGACAAAATGTGTTAAGAGCCTGTAGCGATTTTGCCGCTGACTGTCACTCTCTTGCCCACACATTTTGTCCTGGCAGCACAAAATTTTCTTCAACAAAATTTTACAAACATGTGCAAGTGGGCACATGATCACGGCTTAGTAATAAATGCTCAGAAAACTAAATTAGTACACATACACTCATCACATAATAAATCACCAATCACACCCACCGTGAAAGCTCATGAACATGCTTGCTTGCACTCAAACAATACAAACTATTTGTGTCCGTGTTCTGTCATAGAGGTAGTTAATAATCATAAATACATTGGTCTCACAATTGATAGTCGATTTTGCTGGGGACCCCACAAAGAACACGTATGTAATAAATACTTCTTATTTCAACATATATTTAAGTTTCGAGTTGCTGAAGTACATAAAGTTATCGTATTTGCTAGTTCAAATAACTGTTAGAAACGACAAGTTTTTGTACTTAAGCAACAAAAAACTGAAAAATATTTTAAAATGTCTGTAATGTTATATTGTGAAAAGTGGCCGAGACACATTTTTCAATTACACGCTCAGTTTTAAGAAATCTTGAGAAAACATGAAATGTGCGAGCGAGAGTGCTGCAGTCAGCGCCAAAATCGCTACGGGCTCTTAAACGTTCTAAATGGTTATGGTTGTTTTGATATATACGATTTTTTGTATGTAACTTGGAAGTAAATTATTCTCTGTAATTTCGAAGGTTAGACAGCGGTTCCCGAATGGGGTTCCGCGAAAATTCAAGATCTTGTTAGTCAAATTATACTTATAAGATAATCAAGTCAATAAGCTGAGGCTTTTTGGCTTGGTATGGTGTGGTTTCACGTAAAAAAACGATGTTAGTTAGTTTCAGGGTTGCCACCCGTCCCAATTCTGCCAGGACAGTCCCGATTTGGATGCTATTATCCCGCGTCCCGACGATCCATTAGATTTGTCCCGATTTTTGAATAGCGCGATCAATATCAAAGCGCTTTAAGCATTCCGTCTTCAAAAGCTTATGTTAAGCGAGGTTTTTCCCATATGACGCTTAAATGTTCTAATGTCAGAAATCGTCGTTGCTCTGTGCAGATTTGATGAAATTCAATAGACGCAAAAAAAAGACCCTTATCCTATTTTCTGTTCCTAAAAATGGTAACCCTGGTTAGTTTACTTCTTACTTGAGCTAGGGTTCCGCCCAAAAACGGTGAACCAAAAAGGGTTCCGTAGCCAAAAAAATTCGGGAACCGCTGGGTTAGAGTATACGTATGTTATTGCATCTTAGATATTGTTCCTCTTCATGATGAGTGTGCGTTACCTACCCTCAAGAGCTGCGGCGTGCTCGGCTGCCGTGGACTGGTCCCGTTGACACAGTGCAGTTGCGCATTTTTCGCTCCGGACACACGTTCGTTACGACCCCTGGGAAAAGCAGAAAATATGATATTTTACACCCTTTGTATTAGCATCAGTTAGTACCATTTTTTTTACCAGTAGGTAATGGTTTTAATAAGTATGGAGACAAAGTTTCCGGTAATAGGGTATTTCCATATTTTTGAAAACTGCTTACATTAAAAGATTGGGACGAAAAATTTAACAGAAAAATAAGGTTAAATTAAATGATGTCCTTTTTTCTCCAATAAACCAATTCGTATAGTACCTACTTTATCCTTACTAATATTATAAATGCGAAAGTCCGTTTGTTTGTTTATTTGTTTGTTTGTTTGTTTGTTACGCCTTCACGTCTCAACTACTGAACCGATCATCATGAAATTTTGCATACACGTTGTCAGGGGTACAGAAAAGGACATAGGGTACCTTTCATCCCGAAAAAAAGTATTGTTCCCGAGAGATAGGAAAACAACCTTTCCACGCAGACGAAGTCGCGGGCGGCCGCTAGTTAAGTATAAAGTCTGCTTCGTCGTGACAATGTCATAGCAGGGGACATTATTGGACCGTCGGCCAACCAGGGTCATTTTCGAATTATCGCATACTAGCGGCCGCCTGCGACTTCGTCTGCGTGGAAAGTTTTTTGCTATCCCTTGGGAACATAACTTTTTTCTGGATGAAAGGTACCCTATGTCCTTCTCTGTACCCCTGACAACGTGTATGCAAAATTTCATGATGATCGGTTCAGTAGTTAAGACGTGAAGGCGTAACAAACAAACAAACAAACGGACTTTCGCATTTATAATATTAGTAAGGATTGGGACCAGACCAAATCGGCAAGATAGCCACTAGTTTGGTGTTATCAAATATCGTCATCTGGGTTGCGAAGTAGAAAGCTTCTGGGAGATATGCCACCCAGAACATATACAATGATCTCCAATCGCAAAAATAATCGATCGCATATTGATAAATGGTGAACAGGGTCGTTGATGGCATTATTACAAACATGTTAGACATCGGCTTGGTTAGTTTCCAGGAAGCGTGCGCGCGGCCAGGGTAGAAACATAGAGACTTTTTTTTCCAAAAAATAATCGACTACATAATATGTCTGTCGTGGGCCAATCGTTGAACTGGGCCGATCGAGATCTGCCTGGGCAGATCACGATACGCCGGCATTTCTTGATTTGCCTTTTCAAAACCCGCCATATCGTTCAAAGCATAACGTTTGACGATTTGCCCGGCCATGCTTGGGCAAATTGATTCTGTAAGGTGGCCAAAGTACAAGCAAACAAAATGATAACCAGCCATGCATAAATAGTCTGTAAGATGACCAAAGTATTATTAAAATGAAAAGAATGTACATTAATTAGTTTTTATATTTTGTTTATTATAAATAATCATTCTCATCTTATCATTCTCATTATTTCACATTGTGCGTTGATTTTGCGTTACTCGCATAAAAATCATTTTACTGACGCTCGTAGTTCACTCGGAAAGCACTTCTTTCTTCAACTAACTCACTGTTATTGTTTTTATTATCACAATTTTCAAGTTCTTGTGACGCCGCCATCTTGCTTACACGTAAACACAGCTGACGCAAACAGCGTTACAGCGCCACAAGCGTCGCGAAACGGAAGTAAATAACGATGCGCCTAGCCATATCTCGATGTGGCCAAGTACTAGTAGGGCAGATCGACGAATAGGTTGCTTTTATTGATCTGCCTAATTTTTTATTGGGCACATCATGAAATTATTGGCCAGATCATGAAATGCCGGCACATCGTGATCTGACCAGGCAGATCTCGATCGGCCCAATTCAACGATTAGCCCACGACATGTATATTGGCTTGAAATTACATTCAGGGAGTGGGGCAGGTCCCAGGCGTATATAAAACCACAGTCTTGCGTCGCTTTCAGGAAGCGTCTAGGAGGTCAGGGCAGGTAAGTACATTTCACATATATGCTGTTGTGATCCGTGTTCCTTATTCGATCAATATAAAAACCACAAAACAATTGTTCAGGTAATGATGCCACCCACGACTATAGTTGTAAAACAGCGGTTGTTATCGGATAGTTATCTAAAGCAGCCGATAATATCGTATAGACAGCGGCTGACAACCGGCTGTTTATCCGACTCAATACCAAAAGGTCTTACAACTTTTACAATTCCTGAGTCGAAATTGTTATAATATACGAGTCGTTAAATGCAAATAGGTATTTTTAGTAAATTAAATACCTACTCTGTCATGATGAATTCGTGGGCGATGAGTTCGTAGAACATCAAACTGGAAAATTTCTCTGCACCACAAAACTGTTTACTGGTTACTGTAACGTTTATAGTAAGTAGGTAGTATGTAGATAGACAAAAATAATCACTTAGGACATAAAACGGCTTTAATAAAACATAGACATGTTTCAACTGTAGCCAGCCGCGGTTTATGGGTGATCACCTGATCACCGTAGTTAGCGAAAAAAGCGGCTGATCAGCGGCTGGCTGACTAAGATAACAACCGCCTTCACATCTATACCCACGACCCTGTTCACCATTTATATAAATATGCGATCGTTATTTTTTTAGCTATGGGTGATCATGTTCTCGTTCTCATGTTATCTTGCCGATTTGGTCTGGTCCCAATATGCGATAGATCGAAAATGGACCTAGTTGGCCGACGACGCCTAGTCCTTACTAATATTATAAATGCAAAAGTCCGTTTGTTTGTTACGCCTTCACGTCTTAACTACTGAACCAATCATCATGAAATTTTGCATACACGTTGTCAAGGGTACAGAGGCTACCTTTCATCCCGAAAAAATATTGTTCCCGAGGGATAGCAAAAACACTTTCCACGCAGACGAAGTCGCGGGCAGCCGCTAGTTGATTAATAATGTTAAATATTTATAGTACCTACTTTATTAAGTATAAAGCCTGCTACGTGACAATGTCATAGCAGGGGACATTATGGTTGACGTGGTGGGGAGACGCCCCGGGGCGCGACGTCTAGACGCTAGGCACGCGCCGGGAATATAAAAAAACCGGCCAAGTGCGAGTCGGACTCGCGCACGAAGGGTTCCGTACCAAAAAACGGCAAAAAAATTACGTTTGTTGTATGGGAGCCCCCCTTGAATATTAATTTTATTCTGTTTTTAGTATTTGTTGTTATAGCGGCAACAGAAATACATCATCTATGTAAATTTCAACTTTCTAGCTATCACGGTTCATGAGATACAGCTTGGTGACAGACAGACAGACAGACGGACAGCGAAGTCTTAGTAATAGGGTCCCGTTTTTACCCTTTGGGTACGGAACCCTAAAAATGAGCTACCGCAGATAGCGGACATCGGGAAAATATGAAAAATCGGCCAAGTGTGAGTTGGACTCGCACACGAAGGGTTCCGTCAAGAAAATCACATTTGTTGTATGGGAGCCCCCTTAAATATTTATTTTATTCTGTTTTTAGTACTTATTTGTTGTTAAAGCGGCAACAGAAATACATCATCTATGAAAACTTCAACTGTCTAGCTTTAGCTACCACGGATCATGAGATAGAGCCCGGTGACAGACAGACAGACAGACGGACGGTGTAGTCTTAGTAATAGGGTCCCATTTTTACCCTTTGGGTACGGAACCCTAAAAAAGGGATACCTAACGATACGCTTCGTAATTTTATCTTTCATTATCATTATAGTTTTCATGACAGTCATAAAATGAATGACGGGGTGACATCAACTCCAGAAGCATGCATGCAAGGCCGACTCAATCTAAAAGGCATTGCACAAATAAACCGCGCAGATTATCTGCTAACTAGTTTACTTGTTCTAACCAATTTGACATTTGTAATGTCAACTTCAGTTACCCTTAGCACAAACAGGTATCGAGAAAAAAAAAGTAAAAGTAAGTACACAACAGAGCAATTCTCTATGGAAAATCAGTTTGCTTTTCGGCGGTAGATTGCGAAAATTACTCTATCTTTCACGCGCTTATTTTTTTCGATAGCTATTCATGCTACGAGTACTGACAGCGCATCTAGCGCTGCCTCTACTTTTAGTTTTTTACATAGACTTGCACCAGTGACCAGGCCTCCTTCACTCGCTCAAGGTCGCGCGATAAGCACCTACCGCTAGCCGTTCGTTCGAACGAACAAGTGAGCAGAGGGGCGCCACACGCCCGCCTATGTAGTCGCGCGGCACCTTATTGCCTGCGTAGGTATTGTCCCTTTATAATAGCAACAATGTCGAATCGATATTACTGTGCCGTGTACGGATGTCTAAATTAAAAAAAAAACAATAAACAAATGTCGTTTTTCACATTATGATATATGCTGCACAGTTCATTTAAAAGAAGACAACCCTATCGTTGCGTCGTCAGAGAAGGTAAGAGCACGATAGAAAGAGAGGCAACTACTAGGTGAATATAACTGTAGGGCCATTAGCGCTGCGCGACCTGAATTGCACTTTATTGTGTCGGAGCAAAAGTCGCTATTTATTTAAATGACTTTGCGGAGTGCTGCTTCTGTACTTGTACTATTAGTTATTCTGTGCTTGCACTTTAGTAAAATATTTGAAATTTTGAAGTTATAGTAAGTAACTATGTTACTGCACGATATTTCATGACATATTCCTAGTGGAGAACCAAGGCTTCAAAGTTACCTACCTCGTTTGTATGGGTATCGACTGGTGTTTCTAATTATCTGATCACAACTATATACATATACGTATGTGTTGTTATGAGTTTTGGTGTAAAGATACTTAGAGTGTACCTTGGAGAACACATGCTACTTTTATCCCCGAAACTCTCACGAAAAACGATAATACACTTTTTCTAATGCACAACGGGGTAGTGCTTGGCATTCACCTCACCTCATGTTAAGTGACGATAAGAGGTGGTACTGCACTACACCCGGAATCCTCATCGCTGAGGAACTGGCTATCTTACCTCTAAAGCTAGGGTTTCCTACGATGACGGTGCCGTCATATTATAGCCGTAATTTAGCGGTGTAGAACGTTGTCTATGTAAACAGTATATGGCGCGCCGTATTGTTTACATAGACAACGTTCTACGCCGCTAAATTACGGTCGTAATATGACGGCACCGTCATCCTAGAAAACTGCCGGAACACATTTGTAATTGTTGTTATGGCGTCAGACCTAGGTAAGATGGTGGTAGCTAGCCAGGCGGACTTGAAATAAGCCCTACCACCAACCAAACCGATTACAAATTGTACCTCCCCTGGGAATCGACTAGGGACCCCTGTGGGACGTCATACACGGGTGGGCGAACCACTAGACTACAGAGGCGGCTGATACTGGGCAAAAGCTAGTTGATTATTAGGCTGTGTTCAGACGATAACACACGACCCGACCTCAATCCGAACTCAACTCCAACTCACCTCAACCGCAGCCCACTCCTAGAAATACATCGCTTACAATTTCAAGTTTTATGACACATTAATAAGCTTCAAAGTCCACAAAGTTCTTTAGTTGATGCAACTACACTCGCCTCGCGCACAACCCGAACTCAACTCAAACTCAACCCGAACTTAATTCAAACTCAACTCTCTCTCACTCTCAACTCAATCTCAACTCACCTGAACATTACACATGAGCTTATTAATGTGTCATAAGACTCAAAATTGTAAGCTATGTTTTTCAAGGTGGGCTGCAGTTGAGGTGAGTTTGAGTTGAGTTCAGGTTGAGGTTGGGTCGTGCGTTATCGTCTGAACGCAGCCTTAAGGCACATCAAGATATCAAAACCTTAAAGCCCGACCACAACCTTGAAAACTAATACAGTCCATAATCTTTTATTACATCAGATATTTTTTTTTAAATATGAAATTATTGATTTACTCTTTAACCTTTATCGAATAACCCAAAAAGAATCGGTTTCCCACTTAACACAAAATCGCACGCTATATCGGCAAGATCTTCAATGAAATGTAAACGGTTACAAAATGGGATCAGTCACGCTATATTGTTGGGAAGGTTCCGGACCATCGGTGTCCCGGTTCTAACCTTGAAGTAACATATACAGGGGTAGCTGCAGACATGCTAGCGTCGAGACGGCAGAGGGTGGCACGACGTTGGTGCTTTCACAAAGCCTCGATTACATTCAGCGAGTTTGATGGAGAGTTTCAAAATGGGCGAAAATTTTAAAGCAATAGTGAAGATGTTGTTGATGAAAGAAAAGAAATCTACTTGCTTTATTATGTAGACGATGAAGTCTTAAAAACCAGGCCAAGTGCGAGTCGGACTCGCGCACGAAGGGCTTCGTACCAAAAAACGGCAAAAAAAATCACGTTTGTTGTATGGGAGCCCCCTTTAAGTATTTATTTTATTCTATTTTTGTTTTTGTTGTTATAGCGGCAACAGAAATACATCATCTGTGAAAATTTCAGCTAGCTTGCTAGCTATCACGGTTCATGAGATACAGCCTGGTGACAGACAGACAACAAGAGTAATAAGGTCCTGTTTTTATTCTTTGGGTACGGAACCCTAAAAATGGCAAATTATAATACCGTAGTCTAAAACTAGTGACTATGTTAAGGCTCCGTTACGCGAAATCATTTGTCTCTGTCTTTTTCTTTACGTGTAAAGAGTATGGAAAATAACCCCACTTCTGCACTTTTTCGATGTTTTTCGTTGTTTTTTCATCATTATCTTTAGCACAATTATCTTTCTTGAAAAAAAGTTATTGGAGCAACTGCACAGTACGTTAAAGTGTATTTTGATGTACAATTCAATACGTTTACGCTATTATTTACGCCAAAAATATGACCCGCGACAAGCGCTTTTGATGATATTCTGATTTTTTTTTACAATCATCTGTGAGGTTTATGTGCAATTTAATGTTTGTAGCAATTAGGTAAACTCTTTAGCTTGTCGTATTATTTTTTTGGTGGCTACAAGTTTACATTTTCTATATAAAGATATGGCCCGCGCAAACCATGTTTTCCTATTACCGCCCCTTAACACACAGTTCAGCTAGTGAAAAGAGTGTCAAGTGACACAGATATAAATGCTTTTGTTGCTTTTTTAGTTAATTATTGACTGTTTTTCCATTAGATGAGTAAGGCACGCACATTCGTGAAATTGCGGGCTAGCTAATAAACTTGCTCAATGTCATACAACCTTTATACGATGCATCCTTTCTATTTCCGTTTTGTATGACATCATGCGCTATTAACAGATTTATCGGAAAAGTAAAAGGGGAGGAAATGGTACCTACCTAGTATACGTGTATTTTTGGTGATGTAGTTTTACGTCGATTTATGTCAAATGTGTCTCTTATAGGAATGTTCACACAAAGGTTCTAAAGAATACCAAAACTGCATTGCCGATCAAGAACGTTACAACTTGTGCTTATAATTTATGAGTATGTAAAAAATTCTATCAATCAATGTAATGAAATATTTTTTTGTAACCCAAAATATTTTTTTAAACAAGCTTTTGTTGGTTATGTAGTACTAGAAATAAATAATACATTTATACCAAAGCTTTTTTTATTATTCACAATGGGATAGTAAGTAATTGGCCTTTACCTAGACGATAAGGCCGAAACCGAGAGTGTAAGCGCAGTACACCCGGAATCTTCACCATTGAGGAACTGGCTATCTTACCTCTAACTGCCGGAACACAACAATTTTTAAATTGTTGTTATGGCGTCAGACTTAGGTAAGATGGTGGTAGCTAGCCAGGCGAACTGTAATAAGCCCTACCACCGACCAAACCGAGTACAAATGTACCCCCCTTGGAATCAAATCCTACGTCTTACACGTTACAGCGTGAAAGCTTGTACAGTACGAGGAATATATCTTGAAATCGGGTGGGGATTGCAGGGAATGCGTATTTTGGGCATGCGTAGCGGAGAGGGGCGCGGGCGGCGGGAGAGGGGCGCGCGCTATTGGTCGCTCACAAGAGCACATGCGCGAACTTATCCCCACTACGTCAAAAAAATTTCAAGCTACATGCCTCGTACTGTACTTAAGTACTATTATGTATTCTGTGACCAAAGTGTATGTTAATGAAGTAAACAAATTTAAGTTAATTAGTAAAAGTTTGTCATCGTTGATGATGGTCACCATACGTCGATGACTTCAATGCACGTGAGTTTCCTTGGAAGACAGTAGACAATGGGGAGGCCGGCAACTAAATAGGTTCAAATTGAATGATAACGTAATATTACGTGATGAGGTAGGTCATATTATGCAACATTTTATGACACTCGGACGCAATAAAAAGGAGATATTAAACGAAATAGTTCTAATAATCACTAATGTAATAAATCACACTAACCATGCATAGTCGCAAAGTAAGCTGCGAATAGAAATCGCGATTTTGTTGAATTGCTTATTTAAGAATGATAGGATAAAAGTAGGTACTGGTTGGTATTTATTTACTGTGGATACTAAAATGCCGAAATCTATTCAAATGTTGTTTATGCAAGAATTATAATATTAGAAACAAATACATTTTGCTAAAATCAGAAAATGTATCATATTTTATATTGTAAGTTTAAATGGGAGTTTGTAATTGGCTTCGTGTAATTAATATTTTAAAATATATCATATATCTATTGACAGCTGTAAACCTTCCTAAAATAAAAATAATAACAACATTATTTTTCGAAGCCGAAACACGGGTCACATATTTTCATTTTCAGAATTAGTTAATGATACCTTAAAACTTACGAAGTTACAGGCTTGTGTTGTGCGCATGAGACATTTTAGTAGGGCTCGCGTTAATTATAGTTTTGTAAATATTATTCAGTCAAAATATAACATGATATAAAAAATATTGCAATCGATTCTATTACTGATTTTAAACAAACTGCTTTCAGGTTTCGTATATACTAAAAATAATCTTGTGTAGAGGTACTTACATACATACATTTACTCACGTCTGTTTCCCATGGGGGTAGGCAGGGACTATGGATCGCCACCTGCTACGATCCTTGCACATTTCTTTCGCTTCATTCACATCCATCAGTCTTTTCATACATGCCCTGCGGTTTTTGTCACTGCGTAGTGCGTACACCAGCCTTTTTTATAATAACCTTTAATTGGTCCGCGTAGGTTTTTCTGGGACGCCCTTGCGCAATCGTTCCTTCCACATTCGCACAATATATCTCTTTCGTGATTCGCCTTTCATTCATCCTCTCTAAGTGACCAAACCACCGAAGCATTCCTTTCTCAATTCTTGTCACTATATCATCTATCAGATCACACCTTTTACGAATCACATCATTGCTCACTCTATCACTCAATTTGACTCCACGTATTTTCCTCAACGATCGCATCTCTACCGCATTTATTCTGCTTTCATTCTTCTTCTGCCATACCCAAGATTCACTTCCATACATTAGTGTCGGTACCAGCACTCCGTTATGAATAGCCACTCGCACCTTTGCCGAAACGATCTGGCTACTCATCACCGAGTGTCTATACACTCGGTGATGAGTAGCCAGATCGTTTGGAAATTCGGTGAGTGGTGCTATCACCACTCACCGAATTTCCTTTTTTCACTCGTCTTTCTATATCTTCCTCACTCTTTCCGTCCCTTGTGAACAAACTCCCCAAGTATACAAACTCACGGACTTGTTCCACTTTTTCGCCACCTAACATTACCGTACAGTCAGTCATTTCTTCATCTCTCTCAAACACCATCACTTTCGTCTTAGTTACATTCACTTTCATCCCTTTTCTCACAAAATTATCATTCATAACAGACAGCATTTCCTGCAACTCTTGCGCAGAAGACGCAAGTATAAACTTACTTAATGTAATATTTGTCTTTTGGGAGCCCGATACATTTTACTGTCGTATCTGTGTTTATTAACTTTTCAATAATCTAGAGGGCATAAAGTTTGTGTGTACTCAAACATTTACAATCGGGTAGTGTAGGTTTACGATTTCATAGAAATAATCGATAAAGATAAGACTATATATAATACCTATGTATTTTTCCAGAAAGTCACGTCGATTTATCATTGATAATTATTTTGTTAATTTAATTACGTTCGAGGGAGGCCACTATGGCTATGGATTCACAAATATTATTAAAAGCGATCTGCAGGCGCAGATCACCACAGAAACTTTGAATTTAATAAATTTACTCAGTATTTTCCCAGAGCTTAATGGGGTAATGCTTCTGGTTCAATAAATAAAAAGCATGTAAAAATTTCTTGTCTCTACGAAAAGCTCTTTGCTTTTACAATTTTACGGATTTGCCTACTTTGTACACATTTTTTAAAATAAATAAATACTTAGCAATCGCGTCTTCTCAATTTTTCAATCGGCACTGTGCGCTGTGATGTATTTTATACTAGTGGTCGCCCGCGACTTCGTCTGCGTGGAAAAGTTTTCGCTATCCCTCGGGAACAATACTTTTTTTCGGGATGAAAGGTACCCTATGTCCTTTTCTATACCCCTGACAACGTGTATGCAAAATTTCATGATGATCGGTTCAGTAGTTAGGACGTGAAGGCGTAACAAACAAACAAACGGACTTTCGCATTTATAATATTACTAGCGGCCGCCCGCGACTTCGTCTGCGTGGAAAGATTTTTTGCTATCCCACAGGAACAATTCATTTTTTCGGGATTAAAGGTACCCTATGTCCTTCTCTGTACCCCTAAGAACGTGTATGCAAAATTTCATGATGATCGGTTCAGTAGCTAAGACGTGAAGGCGTAACAAACAAACAAACAAACAAACGGACTTTCGCATTTATAATATTAGTAAGGATAGTAAGGAAGCAAGGATAGGAACTCCTTTCTCTCCATATTGTTTTAAATCTGCGAAAACGTTTTACGCCTTAATGCATTTCGTAAGCATTTTCAAATAATATAATAATTTCTTCAGTTTTTTTTCATTCATTGAATACAATTTTGATTGATAAATTGCATTATCAAAAGTGAATGTAAAATATAGCGAATGGACGATAAAAAATTGATTAGATATAAAAATGGAGTTCAAGTTTAAGGTTTAAGTAGTCGCACTTCGCTACAAAACAATTTAAGTACTTACGTTGCTGTTTTCAGCCATTTATCACTTTATCGGTGGATTAAGTTGTTAAGATAATATCGTAGGAAAATAAAAAGCAAACACTAAGGTAAGTACCTACCTACCATGTTAGTACTAAGTTATGAAATAGAACAAAAAAATTTGGTTGCACTGTATCGACGGACCACACTGTCCGTCGATATACCTACATATACCTACATTTATAGTTTCATTAACGAATACTTAAAAAAATAAAGGTGTAGTGGACTACAGTTTTAGAGCTTTGATAGTTAGGGAAGGGTAAAGACGTAGGAAATTACCAAACCCAATGAGCGCTGTTGTGACACTGATTTAATGCAATAAAATTATATGACAAGTAAAGTGATCTAGGTCAAGAACGTAACACTACAAATGCAACGCAGCAATATTCTCACCTACTAACATACAATGTACTTTGGCTCGTACATCCTGCCCACTCAACAAAGAGAAACAAGTTTGTTTATATTTTTCAACAATTTTAACAATTAAAATTAGTAACAAAATTCATATAAAATTATTGCAATGTAAAATAGTAATGTAAAAGTGTAAAAATAGAAAAGTATAAAATAATAACAAAGTTAGAATATGACGATTTAGTATTGTAAAACATAGTAAAATAAATCATTTTTGTTAGTAATTAATTAAGTAAAACTTATAGTCCATACTAAAAGTCTGTATAATTCTTTTTTAGTTCTATATCACTATCACTCGCAATCACTAATAGATGGAATGTCTAATTGAAAAGATCGCGATCGCGGAATGGGTTTAGGGGTCACCGAAGTGCATTTATTTAAGTTCGGCACTGAATTTACCAACACATTCACTGCACGATTTTCACTATTTACACCTTTAAGCTGTATAGGCACTTCTTGCCTGCCCTCTGTGGTTGCTTGGAATACCACTGCCGATGGAGGTGTCCTCCTCACTTTGCGACACCGTACTATCAGGTAGACGGCTCCCGCTAGCAGGATAATTCCTATGAAGCTGTACAGTACCGAGTACTGATGAATGTCGTGGATGCTTAATGGTGAGTCTGACTGTTGTTTCAAGTCTTCAATTTCAGTCTTCATACTATTCCACTCATCTTTGTGATCTTCGGGAGAGAACGAGTATGTGGTGAAGTTCACTATATGATTAAGCATAGAGGTCTCTGGTATATCAAGTATTTCAGTCTGAGATGTCGTATGAGTAAGGTAGTTATTGTGGCTATAAATAGAATAGCTCTTACTCTTGATAACACAGCCATGACCTATATCAAGTAGGCCATTACCTATCAGGGTTTCTAATTGCATGCCGTCTGGGCAAAAAATGCGAACTGAGCATTCCTCACAGCATGAAAACAACCACCTGTTAGTAGTATGTAACCTGAGCCACCGTTCTTGGCAAGCCGATACCTCTGTCTTACATAATTGAGTTTTATTGTTAATATTAATATTACAGAGTGTATTTGTAATTGGGATGTGATAAATGGGTTTATTTGTAGAGCATAAAATGCGATTTGTCGATAAGTGTAAACATTCTTCGACGTCAGACTCTGTCATTAGAAGGAGTAGATCTCGTTGGAGATTAAATGCTATGTAAGGTGAATCAAATTGAACAACATGATTTTGTTGTTGTAAAGATATAACACTGTCCAGTTCTAGCGATTCTTTACTTATCAATGGAATCTTTACTTCGATTAATAAATATTTTTCACCAACTCTTGTGTTCACTTTCATGAGTTTGTAAAGCTCTCGTAAGTTTTGCTTGTCAGTAGGTATAGTCAGATCACCGTGTAAGTGACCTGATATTAAATTTATCTGATTTGATAACTGCTCTGGTGGCAGTAAGTGCGTATCCATATGTCCTTGTGTTAAATCGGTGATGACATTAATCAGTGTATCTTGGATACGTCTTATGCTGGTGATAAGTATGTTTGCTGCCAGTGATGACGACATAAAATATAGTTCCAACTCTAGTTGGTTCTTAATTTGCATCATAGTCTGGGATGCCTCTCTTATCTGTCGATCTAAGATGGCAAACTGTTTGTTCATGATACCTTCATTCCTTCGCATGATATTGTACTGAGCTTCTAATACGGTAGTTTGATTTTTAATCAAGTTCGAAAGATGATTTTCGTTCTGTGATATTTTCTCTATATCTTTTTCGTACTGCTCTGCAAATGAGTCATCTAAGATACCGAATAATTTATTAGCCACATAGCCAACGCCGTTTATTAAGCCTCGCTTCTGTCGTTTGCCAATTTGATACTTAAGAATGCTGTTATGGTGTTCGATTTCTGTTATCTCATGTTCTAGCTGAATTAAGATGCTTTTATACTGGGCTGGAATACGTTCCATACGTAGAGAATGCCCTACGTGTCTGAGATACATCTTCACGTTAGCCAATCCAGTCCAGTATGTTGTCATGTTGTAATAGACTATTAAAGTCCATTCGTCTCGTATCAAATTCATGTCACTTATTTTGTTAAAATAAAGTTTTTGTTCAGTGTTGAACGATGATATGTTGTATGTACACTGTCCCGGGGAAAGTACAGCCAAGAAAAAGAGAACTGCCATAGTTAGAAAATTACTCAGTCCTTTTCTTGTTGAACGTTTTGATCTACGTTCATTGGTATCACTTTGCGAGGGCGTTATCATTGAATCGTTCGACAGTTGTTGTCGACCGCTCGATACATTTTCAATCTGATTTTCATTGACTGGTAAGACTGATAGTTTTATTACCGGTCTCTTTATTATACCATTCTTGGTTTTAACCGAGACTACCCTCACATAGCCATCCTTCCCGGGGTGCACATCCATTACTCTGCCTAGCGCCCACTTCCCGGGGGGCAGGTTCTCCTCTTTTATAAGTACAATGTCGTCTATCTGTATGTTTTTTGTAGGAGTTCTCCATTTCGATCGACTTTGTAACTGTTGTAAATAATCTGATGACCAGTGTTTCCAAATTTCTTTATTCATAGACTGGATCATATGCCATCTAGTAGTCATGTTGATATGACCAGGATCTGTCTGTGGTCTGGATAAAAGAGATTCTCCAATCAGAAAGTGCCCTGGTGTAAGAAATAGGTCATCTGGACTTTCAGTTAATGCTATCAAGGGCCTGGAATTCAGACAAGCCTCAACTTGATGCAGCAGGGTGATGAACTCCTCATACGTAAGTTTTTGTTCACCCACCACTCTTCTTAGATGATATTTGAGCCGTTTGACAGCCGCTTCCCACAGTCCACCTGCTGAGGGGTATGCTGGAGCGTTAAACGACCATTTGATGTTTAATTCACTTATCTTGTTGAAGAAGTCGCTATTAAGAGCCTGTAGGATCTCCTGATATTCTTTCTTGAGTAGGCGACTTGCTCCCACAAAGTTAGTCCCATTGTCACTATAAACGTGACTTGGGGTCCCACGGCGAGCACAGAATCGACGAAACGCTGCTAAAAACGTCGGTGTACTGAGATCTGACACCAATTCCAAGTGTACAGCCTTGGTGGCTAGGCAAACAAAAACTGCCACATATCCTTTGTTCGTCTTTATCCCCCTACCCTTATTAATTTTGATATCAAAATGACCACTATAGTCAATTCCGACATGAGTGTAGGGGCGCGACGGGGTGACCCTGGGCTCCGGTAGATCTGCCATTATCTGTGACCTGCTTTGGTCACTATGTCGCTTACACTTAACACATTTACGTAACTCTCGTTTAACAGTTCGTTGGCCGCTGATAATCCAATACTTTTCTCTTAAATACGATAGTGTAAGGCTAGGCCCACCGTGCAATGTCATTATGTGTGCTTCTTCTATAATAAGCTCGGTGAGACGACTGTGGCTAGGTAAAATGATAGGATGTTTGGCAGATATGCTAAGACGGCTGTTATTAAGTCTTCCACCCACTTTCAATAGCCCGTCCTTCTCATCTAAGTAAGGATTCAGACATAAAAGGTTGTTGTTTCTTTTTAAAAACTGATTTGTTTTTAATTGTAAAATGGTGTCATGGAATTCAATTTGTTGCACAGTCTTTAAAATTATATTCAGCGAATGACTCATTTCGCTACTCGATAAATGTTTTTGTCTAGAAATATTATTATGTTTATTTTTCAGCCACGCGACGTAACGTGAGTACCAGCCGATCATTGTTGTCACGCGCCGTATCGAGTTGCAATCTTTTAATAATTTAATAATTAAATTATCATTTCTGTCGTCTAAGGCAACGTATACATTGGTTTTCTTTATTTCTAAATGCGGTGAGTCATATGTTTCTTTCTTGTGACTATTTATATCAAAATTACGCAACAACTCAGGGCCTTCCCACCATAAACTGTGATTTAAAAGTTGCTTCGTGGTCAGTCCTCTCGTGGCGCAGTCTGCGGCGTTATCTTCAGATCGTACATGGCGCCAATTGGAGGCTGGGATGATGCTGACAATAGTTGATATTCTGTTCGAAACAAATTGCTTCCATCTGTTGATGTCTCCATGTAACCATCCAAGTACGACCATGGAGTCAGTCCATGCGAATATGTTAAAACTGGTTTCTTTAAAGGCCCCTAAAACCTTTTTCATGAGGCGTGTTAACAGAATTGCCCCAGATAATTCGAGTTTAGGTAATGTTAATTTGTTTTTAACTGGTGCCAACTTTGTTTTCGCCGCTACGAGTGTTCGTGTGTACTCTCCTTTATTATTTATTGTTACGATGTAAATTACGCACGCGTATGCTTTTTCAGAAGCATCGCAAAATCCATGTAATTGGCAGTAATTAATGTTTCCAATATATCTGGGAATAACAAACTTATTTAATTGTTGAAAGTCAATTTTAAGCTGTTTCCAAGATTCTTTCATTTCATCTGATAAGACTTCATCCCATGTGTTGGTGTGATCTGACCAGGTCCGCTGGAATAAAAGCTTCGCACGTACTGTAAGTGGCGATATCCATCCCAGGGGATCAAATACTTTCGATATATAGGAAAGTAGTTGTCGTTTGGTAAGTTGACCGTCATCTTCAAGCTCTTCAAACTTATTTTCGAAAGTAAAAGTATCTGAATCTGGACTCCAACTAATCCCAAGCGTCTTTTTTGATTCCAAGTTTTTAAATTGAAGTGGTGTGATAATGCTTTCCGTAGGAAGATCCTTGATAAGTTCCGGAGTATTGCTTGACCATTTTCGAATGTTCATTCCTGCTTCCTTTAAGATATTTATAACTTCCCGCTGTAAGGCCTTGACCTGGTCTATGTCTTCTCCCCCTCCCAAGAAATCGTCCATGTAAAAGGAATTCTGGAGAGCCTTTACTGCTAAAGGATACTTCTTTGCTCCCATCTGCTCGTTGTCCATGGCAATCTGTCGAAGAGTCCTCATGGCCAAGTAAGGAGCACCCTTGATCCCGTAGGTGACTCTGGTTAGTTGGTACTCTCCCAATGACTCCTGGGGGGATGATCTCCATATGATGCGCTGCAGATGTTGGTCATTCTCTCTTACTAATATCATCCTAAACATCTTTTCTATATCTGCAGTGATGACGTATTTATGTTGACGCCAAACCAGTATCAAGTCCTGCAGGTCCTGTTGTAGATTTGGGCCACGTTCCATTAAATCATTAAGGCTCTTACCCGTCGATGTTTTCGACGATGCATTAAACACGGTTCGAAGCTTTGTAGTCGTTGACTCATCTCGCAGGACTCCGTGGTGAGGGAGATAGCATGATACTTTGCTGTGACTGTCTACACGTTTCATGTGCCCTAGATTTTCGTATTCTAACATGAATTGTTTATAGCGTTCACCAAATAGACTATTTTGCAACATTTTATTTTCGATATTGTGAAATTGTGCAACAGCTTTAGATTTTGATAATCCCAATTCCTTTTCAAAATTTGGTTTCATGGGGATCGCGACCTCGTATCTCCCATCTTCCAGCCGCCGTGTGGTCGACTGATATAACTCTTCACAATACTTGTCTCCATTGGTAAGCGTTAATGAGTTGGTATCGGTTATTTCTTCCATTTCCCAGTATTGAGATAATTCTGATAAATTATTTATTACAACATTACAGTTAAATGTTTTCACATTTCCCGATAAAATCCAGCCCAATTTTGTTTGTTGGGCCATAGGAGCTGTGCTTGGCCCCTTGATAAGACCGCCCATGATGATATCCTTGTAAACGCTGGCATCTAATAAGAGGTCGATGGATCTTGATACATTATAATCTGGATCGGCCAATTGTAAATGATTTAGATGTGTCCAAGGGCGTTTCGTGAAAGAAATATTGGGCAAATTATTTACGACCCGCGGGATCACTAGCGCCTGTGTGGTGAAAGTGTAATCGTCGTAAATAGAATTAAGTTCGAGTGTAACAATGCCTTTACTTGATTTTATTCCGTGTCCGATACCCGAAACCGATGCGTGATAACGTTGTCTTGGCAGCCCTAGCAGCTTGACTGCATTTTCCGAGATCAAGGAAATTTGCGACCCCTGATCCAGTAAAGCTCTCAATGTTACTAAAGTTCCGTCTATGGCTTTAACTTGAATCGACAAAGTGGTAAGTAATACTTCCTCATCATCCGTGGCGACGTAGTTAACGCTATGCTCTTTGACTGCTGGTAATTTGTGCTGAGGTAGTGCGGAAGCGCTGTCGCGGCTTGACCCAGCTGAGATTGAGGGCAATGATTCGTTAGTTACGAATGCGTCATGTAAAATTGTATTATGATCACATTGGCAAATCTTACAAGTTTTTGTCGCATTGCATTTATTGTCATAATGTTTGTATAAACAGTTTTTGCATACTTGCAGTTTCGTGACTGTTTTCAATTTTAAATCAGCTTGTAATTTTAAAAATTTGTGACATTTGTATAGTACGTGACTTTGATGGCAATACGGGCACGACCAATTATTGTTTGATGTGGCAGTAGCTTGGTATTCCCGGTTTGGAATTTTTCCAGTATTGGAATTATGATATTTATGATACGTAGGCTTAAAAGGAATCTTTGTTGGCTGATAAGAAGTAAACTTGTTTGGTGTGGCTGAGATGTCTCTTTCCTTTGTATTTATAGGCTCCAGAGCAGTAAATTTACTTTCTAAAAAGTTCATAAGCTCAGTAAGCGAAGGTAAAGTGCGAGGTGACTTGCGAGCTTCTTTATAATCGGCATAAGTATCAGAATCGAGTTTCTTTGTTATAAGATGGACTAATATCGGGTCCCATGTTGAGGTATCAACACCCAGATTTTGAATAGCATGAATACTTTCCATTGATACGTCATAAAGTCGTCTTATTTCATTCGCAGTTTGTTTGTGAACATTCGGTTGACTAAGGAAAGCTTCAATATGTTTCGTAAATAAGACTTGTGGGTTATTGTACCTGTGATTCAGTAGTTCCCATGCTGTATCATAGTTATCTGCCGAGATATGCAAATGTTGAACGAGGCGCTCTGCTTCACCCTTTAGCTTACCCTTCAAGTGTTGCATCTTTTGACATTTTGTGAGCAAGTTGTTGTTATGTATGCTTTCAGAGAACAAATCGTAGAATGTAGGCCATAGAACGTACCTTCCAGTGAACACGGGTACCTCAAGCTGTGGGATGGCTTGCTGAAGGTGAGCTGACGATGCTAACTTCTGATTCAGAGCCCTCTTAATCGTCTTAAATGAGTCCTCGTAGTGACAAAATTCGTCATCATAAGCAGGGTCCGAACCTTGTAAAATGTTGTCAATTTGCAAGTGTAAAGAATCTATAGCATTCCATCGTGTTTGAATACTCTTTAACTCGTCTTCTAACTCCCATTTAACATTAATATCCTCTACCTTGATGCTCCTTGTCAGTCGCTTAAATGCTCTAAAATTGGTGCGTTGCAGCGTCAGTAGCTCAGCTGCTGCCTGCCCGGCCTGCCTCGGCGGGGCAGCGGGCGCGGCCGCCCGGCCTGTCTCGGCGCGGGGCGTTGCTGGTGGCTCTGGTATAACGGATCGCGTATGCGACACTCCCGGTGTACCTACTTGGTTGTTCTCACCTGTACTCTCTATGGCTGATGTCGACATATACGTAGATATTTTATATCTCACCGACTCGAAGTATTTCCTCGTTTTCTCGAACAGATTGTCCCTGAAATACTGATGCTCGGAATCTTCATAGACTGCTAATTTATCGTTAACCGATTGAAACTCAGCCCAGTGCCTGTCTAGCGTGTTGAGCCGATCCTGTAAGTACTCACGCGTTTTACGACTTGCGGAGTCCTTGCCAAAATTACGATCGATCTGTTTGATCGATTCCAGAATGCCTTCCTGGAGCTGGAACAGTTTCTCCATGTTGCTATGCTGTTAGTAATATGAGACCTTACTTGATAGAAGGATACAAATCCTTTTTGCTCCTGTGGTGGTGCTGATGCTGACTGTTGCGTGTCCGCTTTGCTCCCGAACCTCCGCCCGAGCTTTTTCCACGAACACACGGGTTTTCCGATGGAAATGTAAAAGTTATTCACTGTTTGTGAAAATCACTGTTTGTGATATAAGTGACGTAGTCACAAATTTTGATAGTTACTGGTTAAACTACACGAACGCGACGCGAACGCGAAGTCCTTGTTTTTCTCGAAGGACCATAAACTGTAGTGGACTACAGTTTTAGAGCTTTGATAGTTAGGGAAGGGTAAAGACGTAGGAAATTACCAAACCCAATGAGCGCTGTTGTGACACTGATTTAATGCAATAAAATTATATGACAAGTAAAGTGATCTAGGTCAAGAACGTAACACTACAAATGCAACGCAGCAATATTCTCACCTACTAACATACAATGTACTTTGGCTCGTACAAAAGGCATTTCGAGAATAGGTCATTTTAAGAATAAATATTTCTGCGATTGAGTCCAATGAATAGGGCATTTCACGAATAGGGCATTTTCAGAATGAGGCATGTCCCGAATAAGTCCAAAAACGATTACCTACAAGTCACTTCACGAATAGATCATTTATCTACTAAGCCATTTTAAGAATGCAATTTTATATGCTCTTTCGCTATAAAACATGAATTACGCTAGAAACACACTACTACGTTGTGTTGTATCGCGATCTGTCGCGTATCGGTTTCATACATTTAGTATGGTTACAAACACATTACTACAGTGTGTCGTGTCGACACAACACAACACAATAGCACAGAATACATAATAGTACAAACAATAGTGTGTTTCTAGTCATACTAAATGTATGAAACCGATACGCGACAGATCGCGACATAACACAACACAATAGTATGTTTCTAGCGTTAGGTACCTACTGCATTTGCCCAAATTTATTATCTCCTCCGTGCTTCGGAAGGCACGTTAAGCCGTTTTGGTCTTTTGGGTCTATCGGCTAACAATGAAGTTCAGGGGCCGTACCGGCTAACGCATCGATTATCGAAAAGTCTGCCGAGTTTCAACTTAAAACAGAAAAATCAAAGTAAGCAATTTCGTCTTGTACTTTCTGTTGACGATATTTGGAAGATATCGATGTTCGTGTGACATCATGAATTGGGGTTCGCCATTTTGACCAAATTGGGGCTCGATTTATCTGTTTTAATTTGAAACCCGACAGACTTTTCGATAATCGATTCGTTAGCCGGTACGGCCCCAGGTAAGCTTTTATTTGAAAGATGGATGCGGTACCTACTTTGCTACATTTCTTTGATAACTTTTTGTGTCAAAAAGAAGTAGCAATGTACTACATCCATCCGTCAAATCAAAGCTTACCTTAATTGTTTAAAATAAAAAATATTTTATAATTCATAAAAATCACGACAAAAAACGTACTATTTTTTAATCTACAACGGAATAGTGCTTAGCCTTCACCTCACCTGATGTTAAGTGACGATAAGCGCACTACACCCGGAATCCTCACCACTGAGAAACTAGCTACCTTACTTATAAATGCAGAAACACAATATTTTTTAAATCGTTTTTATGTCGTCAGACTTAGGTAAAATGGTGGTAGCTGGCCAGGCGGACTTGAAATAAGCTACTACTAAACTACCACCAACCAAATTGTACCTCGTGGGAATCGAACCCGGGAACCCTTGCGTCTCACACGAGGGGGGAACCACCAGACCACAGAAGCGGTTAGATACTAAAAAGTAAATAAAAAACATTATTGCAGTCGGGGGACTCTTAAGATTAAAAGTATTCCATAGAAAGGTCCCACGACTGCAACAACATTTGGCACTTTTGGCAGTCGTGGCTTTTTTTAAATTATTTCTTTATCTTCTTCTTCTTATTTTGGCTTGGTAATCTACTCTTTTCTTTAATAGCCCAGGACTTTTAGCAAAAAACCTAGGACTAATTCCGGCGGAAGGTTTTTGTTTTTTATGTGTTCCTTAGGTCCCCCTGAATATATTTGGAAAGTTCCCCGTGGATCCCATGTACGCTCCCCCTCCCCCCCCCTCAAACGTCTCCCTGATTTTAGTTTTTTCTATTTATCTCAGAAACGGTTGAAGATAGAAGAAAGTTGTCAACGTATGATATAATTGTTATAAAACATCCTACCTGTCGACACTTTAACCATTTCGATGTGAGCTGTAGTCTCTGAAATATACCTACAGACATTTCACCAAAATTTATTTTTTGCCCAGAAATCATTCTTTGTACTAGTTTTTAACCGACTTCAAAAAAAGGAGGAGGTTCTCAAGTCGACGGTATTTTTTTTTATGTATGTTTTACCATAACTTCGTCAGTTGTTATCCGATTTATACAATTCTTTTTTTATCTCAAAGAACAAAGTTCGTGTGTGGTCCCATAAAAAAATAACAGAGATCTGGCTGGTAGTTTTTTCATAATCCTGAAAAATTACAATTATTTAGCTTGCCATCACACGTGTTTTCACGGATTTTCGAACATAACATCTTTGTTTATGTACCGATTTAGATGATTCTCGTTTTGTTTGAAAGGGTATACTTCAAGAGTGGTTACATTTTAATTTCATCGATATTGGACCTTGAACTTCGAAGATACACAAGGGAACTCCTCATATTCAAATAGTACAAGTAAAGTGATTTGGATTTAGGTAGTTTTATGACAATGTAAAACAAACCAAACCATGGTCTGCGATGCAACGTTGCTACGGACGACGGACTAGACTTGGACTACAAAGACACAACGGAACTCCTCAAAAACAAACAGCGTAAATTTGGAAATTGAATTGTGGGCATTTTACCATTGAAAATATTTTATACAGTTAAAAATATTTACATGCTTACATACCTACCACTAAAAAGTTGAAAATAAAAAAACTTTTTAACAAAAAAGAAAAACTTCCTTCAAAAAACCTGAAACAAAAACAGCTTCAAAATTAAATACCTCTAAAAAAGCGAGAAATAATATTCAAATCATTAGTTACGCATAACATTATTAATAAAACACGTCTAATGAAGTCGGGTGGGGCTTTTAGAAATATAAAAATAAAAGTTGTCTCCCAGCCCCACCCGACTTCAATAGACGTGTTTTATTAATAATGTTATGCGTAACTAATGATTTGAATATTATTTCTCGCTTTTTTAGAGGTATTTAATTTTGAAGCTGTTTTTGTTTCAGGTTTTTGGAAGGAGGTTTTTCTTTTTTGTTAAAAAGTTTTTAAGAATAATGAGTGGAGTTGTAGCAAAATTATATAAAATCATATGAGTTTTGATACATTGAGGAATAAAACGAGGTATAATACATTTTTATAGCAGCATCGGTTCTCGATTCACACCGAATGGTGTCAACGCCGCGATGTAATTTTTAGCCCAATACTTTTAGATAAAAATTTCGCGATACCTAGGACTAATTCCGGTGGTAAGTTTTTGTTGAAAGTGTAGGTATCAAAATACAGCTATTATATTTAATCCGTGGTATTTAGTTTATGGTTTTGTCTGTGAACCTTTTTCTCTATGACAGATGTCAAAATAAAGCATTCGTACGTTACCGCTCTTCCCTCGTTTTATTTAAGAGGTTATGGGCTTTTTGCTAGTAAAATTAGTAAAATAATAGTTTATTTTTATAGTGCACAGTAAATTGGATAATGGCAGGAAATTATAGTATCAACGTGCCCAAGTTAAAGGGCCGGCAAAACTATGATGAGTGGGCGTTTGCCGTGGAAAATTTTCTTATACTGGAAGGCATTGACCTTCAGAATCAGGAGAAGAAATTGAGTGAACCGGAAGATAAGAAGGCTAGGGCTAAAATAGTGATGACTATCGATCCTTCTCTCTACGTTCACATTAAAGGCGAAGCCACCTTATCCAGTTTATGGGAGAAGTTAAAATCTCTATTTGATGACTCCGGGTTTACGCGTCGCATCAGTTTACTGCGAAGTTTGATATCCATACGTCTTGAAGACTGTGAGTCAATGACTGCATATGTGACTCAGTTAGTGGATACGGCTCAGAAACTTAAGGGCACCGGATTCGCAATAAACGATGAGTGGATCGGCTCGCTTTTGCTAGCCGGATTGCCAGAAAAGTTCGCGCCAATGATTATGGCGATAGAACATTCCGGAATAAATATAAGTGCAGATGCTATAAAAACAAAACTATTGGATATGAGCGCAGACTGCGATCTATCGAAGTCCGACGGAGCTTTTTTTGCTAAAGGAAATTTCAGAAATAATAATGGATACTCGTATAAGGAAAAAGCAAATGGCGGCGTTAGCGGGAAACAAACTCAAGCCCCACGTGTCAACAATTATGACACTGATAATATGAATACTAAACCAGTAAAGAATATAAAATGCTATAAATGCAAACGCATTGGACATTATAAAACTCAGTGCCGCTATAACAATAATGCAAATATACATAAAGAAAATGAAAATGCATTTAGTGCAATGTTCTTGACAGGTGAATTCAGTGACAGGGATTTTTATATTGATTCGGGCGCGAGCACTCACATGGTTGCAGAAAGTAACAAAAATATGTTAAAAAATATTTCTTACGACACAGAAATACGTAACATTGTGGTGGCAAATAAAGAATGCGTGCCAGTGTTATGTTCTGGAGACCTACAGATTACAACTCGTGTTGGATACTCCGAGTTTAATGTAAATGTTAACAATGTTCTGTGCATACCAAACCTTACAACCAACCTGTTATCGGTTAGTAAGATGATATCTAGTGGCAACAGAGTAATTTTTAATAAAAGTGAGTGTCACATCTACAATCAGCGCAATGAATGCATTGGAAAAGCACAGTTGACAAATGGTGTTTACAAATTAACCATTGCAAAGTCAGAAGAAGTCCTTGCAGCTATGGCAATGACTTGGCACAGACGTTTTGGTCATATTAATAGCACAGATCTCAACCACATGAGAAATGGTGCAGTAGAAGGTTTAGTGTTTAAAAACAAAGCTGAGATTAGCAAGTTTAACTGCACAGTATGCTGTGAAGGCAAGCAGTCGAGATTGCCTTTTCCACAAAGCAGTCATAGAAGTGAGAGAGTGCTGGAGATTGTGCATGCCGATATGTGCGGACCAATGGAAACCCACTCAATTGGTTCATCAAGATATTTCTTGCTTTTTGTAGACGATTACAGCAGGATGTCATTTGTTTATTTTTTAAAGAATAAAAGTGAAGTTTTTACTTACTTTAAAGAGTTCAAGTTAATGGTTGAAAAACAGACCAATTACAGATTGAAGATTTTGAGGACAGATAATGGCACAGAATTTTGTTCAAATGAAATGTCAAACTATTTGAAACAATGTGGCATAGTTCATCAAAGAACCAATTCATATAGTCCAGAACAGAATGGGATGTGTGAAAGATTTAATCGCACCATCGTGGAAAGAGCCCGATGTCTGCTGTATGATGGAAATCTACACAAGAAGTTCTGGGCTGAAGCAGTTCATACAGCCGTGTATTTAAAGAACCGATCATTAGCTTCGGGATTAAACCAGAAAACTCCATATGAACTATGGATTGGACAAAAGCCAAATGTCAGTCACATAAGGATATTTGGCAGCAAAGTTATGGCACATATCCCAAAGGAAAAAAGATTGAAGTGGGACAAAAAGGCTAAAATGTATTATTTAGTTGGATATGCAGATAACGTCAAAGGCTATAGACTGTATGACCCTGTGACACGCACCGTTAAAATAGCAAGAGATGTCACAATTATGGAAAATGAAAATGACAGTTCGGCAGGTGATGTCATAGTACAGAATGAAGACATGCCAGCTTCAGATTCAGTGGATGTCATGGTACAGAATTTAAGTGAAGTGATACCAGATTCAGTGGGGGAAGAAAAACAGCCTAGCCAGAGTTTAGATACATTCAGTTTAGAAAAAGAAAATGAAGAGCAGACTGATGATGACAACGACAAAACATTTGTGCCAGAAGAAGAGTCAATTGATTCAGAGGATAGTTATTATGAGTCTACATCATTGATGCCGGAAGATGTGCAGAATGTTTTGCAGGAACAAAACATAGAGAAGCGTGCAAGGAAGAAACCTGAATATTATGGCTATTCAAATTTATGTGTCGGCCATAAGCCAGATCAGTTTGGCATCTGTAATGTGTGTGTAAAAAGTGATGACAATCAGTGTTGTGAAATTAGTGTAACGGAGGCCTTAAACGGACCTGAGAGTTTGCAGTGGAAGCGAGCTATGACAGAAGAACTGAACTCTTTTAAGGACAATGATGCATGGGTACTTGTAGATCCTCCACAACAAGGTACTGTAGTTCAATCTAAATGGGTTTTAAAAAAAAAGTTAAATGTAGACAATAGTGTACGCTTTAGAGCCAGATTAGTAGCTAAAGGTTTTAGCCAAAGACCAGGTGTAGATTTTGATGAGACCTTTTCTCCAGTTTTAAGACACTCTACATTAAGGTTAATGTTTGCCTTAGCAGTAAAATTAAATTTAGATATCAGCCACTTAGATGTCAGTACAGCTTTTTTGAATGGTTTTCTGTCTGAAACCATTTATATGCAGAAACCAATTGGTTTAGATTCCAATGATGATGGTAAAGTTTTAAAATTAAAACGAGCAATTTATGGCTTAAAACAGTCATCACGGGCCTGGTATCAAAGAGTTGATGATGAACTTCAGAAAATGGGCTACAAAAAATCCCAACTAGAACCTTGTTTATTTACCAAGATAAATGGTAATTCTAAGACTATAATTTTATTGTATGTCGATGATTTTTTCTTATTTTCCAATTGTAAAGATGAAACAGATAAACTTAAACAGGAATTGTCATTAAAATTTAAGATGAAGGATTTAGGACGTATTAAACAATGTTTAGGGATGAATGTTTGTTATGATAAAGAAAAAGGTATAATAAGTATTGATCAAAAAAGTTACATTATTGAGTTACTTAAGAAATTTAAAGTAATAGAATGTAAACCTGTTCATACACCAATTGAAGCTAAGTTAAATTTAAGTAAATCTAATAATTGTGATAAGAAATTTCCTTATCAACAGCTGATAGGTTCCATGATGTATTTAGCTGTCCTTACCCGACCGGATATTGTGTTTGCAGTAAATTATTTAAGTCAATTCAATAACTCTTATGATGAACAGCATTGGGCTTATGCCAAAAGAGTTCTCAAATATTTAAAGTATACTATTAATTATAGTTTAAAATATTGTAAGGACGGCTCTAATTCAGAATTAAAAGCATAATATGTTGATGCCGACTGGGCCAGTAATTTTGTTGACCGCAAGTCATATACTGGCTATTTTTTTGAGCTTTCTGGTGGTGCTGTTTCCTGGGAAACCAGAAAACAAAGTACTGTAGCCCTCTCTAGTACGGAGGCAGAATACATGGGAATATCAGATTGTTGTAAAGAGGCCCTATATTTGCGTAATTTGCAGTATGAAATTACCAATACATTGTACACCATAGTTATATTTAATGATAATCAATCGGCTCAAAAGCTATCAGCTAATCCAGTGTTCCACAAACGTTCTAAACATATAGACGTACGTTATCATTTTTGTAGAGAAAACATAGCAAAAAAGATCGTTATCATTAAATATCTACCATCTGCAGAAATGCCTGCAGATCTACTTACTAAGGGTTTGTGTACTTTAAAACATAATGGTTTTTTACATAAGTTTGGACTTGTAAACATGTAACTATTGTTTAAGTAATGTGTAATAGCAGTAATTTTTTGCTGGGTTATTTTGATAAGTGGGGGTGTTGAAAGTGTAGGTATCAAAATACAGCTATTATATTTAATCCGTGGTATTTAGTTTATGGTTTTGTCTGTGAACCTTTTTCTCTATGACAGATGTCAAAATAAAGCATTCGTACGTTACCGCTCTTCCCTCGTTTTATTTAAGAGTTTTTGTCTTTTAAAGTGTTCCTTAGGTCTCTTTGAACATATCTGGAAAGTTCCCCGTGGATCCCATGTCCGCTCCCCCCTCCCCCTCAAACGTCTCCCTGATTTAAGATTTAATAGATAGAAGAAAGCTATTGAAGTATGATATAATTGTTATAAAATATCTGACTTCTCAACACTTTAATTGTTTCGATGTGAGCTGTAGTCTCTGAAATATACCTAAAGACATTTCACCAAAAAAATGTTTTGCCCAAAAATCATCATTTGTACTAGTTTTAAGAAAAATTTGTGGAGTTGTGGCAAAATAATCTGAATTAATTTGAATTTTGATACATTGAGGAATAAAACGAGGTATAAAATATTGTTTTAGCAGCACCACATTCACATCAAACACCACGGTTTAATTTTATAATATGAAGACAGCAGGAACTATGCAAATGACGTTGCATTTTAGGATTAAGTTATAGCACTTATGAGTTTAATAAACGAAATTAAATTGAAAATTATTCTACTGGAACACTCAAGATTTATGCTTTTAGTAACTATATGGCGCCACTTTATCATTATCATCCATCATCATCAAAATGATTGCTCCGATTTTAATACATGACGTGTCAAACTGTAGGTATCAAGCGATACTACATGTAATTAATACTACAATAAATTTATTTTGCGTTTGACACGCTATAAATCGGGAACCAATGCTGCTAAAACAATGTATTATACTACGTTTTATTCCTCAATGTGATACATTGAGGAAATTCATATCAATCAATTCATATGAACTCTGATTATTTTGCCACAACTCCTCTATTTTTTCTTAAAAATTAGTACAAATAATGATTATTTTATGGGCAAAATATTTTTTTGGTGAAATGTCTGTAGGTATATTTCAGAGACTATAGCTCAGATCGAAACGATTGAAGTGTCGACGGGTCGGATATTTTATAACAATTATATCATACTTCAATAGCTTTCTTCTATCTTCAACCATTTCTGAGATAAATGGGAAAAACTTAAATCAGGGAGACGTTTGAGGGGGAGGGGGAGCGGACATGGGATCCACGGGGAACTTTCCAGATATGTTCAAAGGGACCTAAGGAACACTTTAAAAGACAAAAACTTACCACCGGAATTAGTCCTAGGTATCGCGAAATTTTTATCTTAAAAGTATTGGGCTAAAAATTACATTGTGGCGTTGACACCATTCGGTGTGAATCGAGAACCGATGATGCTATAACAATGTATTATACCTTGTTTTATTTCTCAATGTATCAAGATTCATATGATCTTATATATTTTTGCCACAACTCCACTCACTTTTCCTAAAAACTAGTACAAAGAACGATTTTTGGGCAAAAACATTTTTTTGGTGAAATGTCTGTAGGTATATTTCAGAGACTACAGCTTACATCGAAATGGTTGAAGTGTCGACGGGTTGGATATTTTATAACAATGATATCATACGTTGACAAATTTCTTCTATCTTCAACCGTTTCTGAGATAAATAGAAAAAACTAAAATCAGGAAGACGTTTGAGGGGGGGGAGAAGGGAGCGTACATGGGATTCACGGGGAACTTTCCAGATATATTCAGGGAGACCTAAGGAACACTTTAAAAACAAAAAACCTTCCGCCGGAATTAGTCCTAGGTTTTTTTGAATTTTTTGCTAAAAGTCCTGGGCTATAAGGAGTAATTTTTGCCAGTGTTGAATAGTTCAGCTTCAGTGGTAGGTATTGTTTCAGTTTACATTAGAATGCGGGTGCTTCGCATTCCAATGCTGCTTGGAGCATTTGGCACCAAGTATAATCAAGACAGTTTACTCGGTGCCGAGGTAGCCACCACTACAATAAAAGTCTCAGCTTCACACAACCAAAATCACGCCTATTTCAATTATCCCCATATTGTTCAGTTGCGTAGACCCATGTAGGTGCGTGCTTAGACAACCTATTAAAAGTACATTTGTTTTGCCCAGGTGTCGTACTAATCTTGGTAGGAACTCTCCTTTAACCAGATTATGTGACACGTATAATTATCTAAATAAGAACAACTTTAAAAATATAGATATATTCAGTAAAAAATTAACTCAATTTAAGACTAGTATGAAGAAATGTGTGTTAGATTAATAGTAATAAAGTAATTCTTTAATAAGTAATAATTTAGGTAGTGTAGTGATACAGTTATTAGCATCATATTATAATATTTACCGTAAGTAATTAGTTTTCGCGTTATAATTATATATATTGGCAAGTGTTGTGGACACATGTTATTTGTGTATGTACTAGTATAGATACCTTTAAGAACTATAGATAAGAAAAAAGTTTAGTACAATACACTGTTTGTGTTCCTTAAATAAATAAAATAAAAAAAAAATAAGTAGGTACTACAGAAGTGCACCAATTTTAATACTACAGAAGTGCACCAATTTTAAGACACAATAACCACTATGAATCAATTTGCAAATAATTAAAATAGTCACCGAACCGGTCTTGACTAAATGGCGCAAAAAAGTCTTAAAATTATTTATCCATCCATAAAAAGGCCTACGTCCGAACAGTGGAGCCATTAAATAGGCTGGTGATGATGATGACTAAGACTTACCCGGCCGTGTCACCACCGCACAGCTGCCGTACGATCCTCGTCACCTCGCACCTGCCTGGTTGCAAGTTCAGGGTCTGGAGACAACACGGTTCTTATTAATTTCCAACAATAACATATCAACTTTAAAGTTCATGTAATATATTTTAGACATTACCACACTATGTAATATACCTATAGGTATCCTAAGGTTTAAGTACCTACATAAATTAAATATGATTCTTTGCTCATGCATTTTATAAAAAAAATACTTGTAGAAGAGTTTTATATCTGTAATAGGCAAATGCCGAAACTCCGGCGCTCCTTAGGTTACTCAGGTTTGATTAGTCAAACCTCAGAGGTTTGACAAGGCTTAGTCAAAGTCCAAAACCAATAGCGTGTTTCGGCCTTTGACTAAAGACGTATTTTTTTTTTATCAGTCAACCGAAATATTTGGTTCACAGGAAGATAGTTAATTTAGATAAATTAACATATAAAATAACACATTCTGTATCTAGGTAATTTGAGTCTGACTGGTCAAACCCCTATTTAATCGTCTCGAGCTTCGGCCTTTGACTGTTTTAGTTGGTTTCTTCTAGGTTTAGAAATATATTCGTTAGTCAAAGTCCAAAACAAAACGTGTTTTGGCCTTTGACTAACGAATATATTCTTGTCAAACTTGAGGTTTGACTAGCCAAACTAGGAGCGCCGGCCGGAGCTTCGGAATTTGCATATAACATTACGTTATTCATTTTTTTTATAATTTTGCATAGAAAACTAATAATATCTGTGGTAGGAAAGACAATGTTTATCGCAGTTAAATTGCTCTCTCTAAACGATATAAAAACGTTAGTAGTTCCATATGAGTCGTGTTCGTGCAGGCAATAAAAACATAACACGACCTTCGCAAGGTCAGATGTTAGGGGAGGCCTCCAGGCCCCATAAACAAAGTCCCATGGCAAACGCAGGGATTACGTCACCCATATATCAATGGTGTTGCCAGCAGATCGCTGCTATTTTCCATAAACTATAAAAATTATGTTAAAAACAAATTCTTGAAATATAATTAGATTTTCTTTCATAAGTGACGATTTATGAAACTTACCTTTTTTTGTGTACGAAACCCGACTAACCCAAGTCTACAGATTTTGCGAGTAGATATCAAGTTTTATGAGATTGATAAAAAGCTTTTTTTTTATCAATTTTCTTGTGTGGATTGTATGGATCTTATATAACAAGCTTTTGAATTTTGTATGAAACTTAAATCTACCAATAATTCAGTCTACCCAAAAAATTAATAGGAAGGTCTATAAAAAATATACGTACTTAATCAAAGTATCTAATCAGAAGCTTTTCCCAGTTCCCTATATACAAAGAGCTATTAATATATTTTTTTAAATATCAGAAAAATCTGTATAATCTCTTTCACACAATAGTACCGAGATACAAGCTCGTTTTGAACTGAATGCAATAGTAGGTACAAATTCTTTTGGGACTAAATGATTGGTGGTTTAATTGTAAAAATAAAAATCTATAAGCAAATAAATTGGTTGATATTATTTACACCATACAACACCAGTTAACTCCTACCATGACTATTAAAACAAATTACAAATCATCATGATTTTCCAAGAATCAAAGGAAAATTCTAAGGCTAATCGCGATTTTCAGCGGACGCTGGCAACACGATACACTCGAATTTTACCGGCAGTCGTCACTGTGACACTGGACCGTGCGTACGCGTCACTCACTCGCTTACTCAACACTCCGCGAAATAATGGTAAGTGTTTATAAACTTTCCTGCACCGGTATTTTTAGATGTTCCATCTCTTGATCGCGTTTCGTTTTTAGTTTAGCATTGTTGATGATTTGGAATTCGATTATCTGGAGTGTTTTCGATGTTCTTTCGTGGAGTTGGGTTATTTTGTTTTTAATTTTGATGAATTAATCCGACAAGTGACGTTAGTTTTTCATTATTCTCTTATCAGCCATAATATTCCCACTGCTTATAGGCAATCCCCCGTTTTTATGGAATTTTAAGGTCAACAAGTATAAAAAAAACTTTTTTCAAAATCTTTTTAACGACGAATAATTATAATTATGCATGTATTAAACAACGTGGAAAACGATAAAAATGTGCCCACGATATTCTTGCTGGAAATATTTTGCTTTCTTTACCAAGACTGACTTTGAAGTGTTCAAGAAGTAATTTTTGAATTGTGAAGGTTCTTTTGATAGTTCGGTTCATGTTTATTTGCTGTAGCGTGTTGTAAATTTTGACAATAACAATAAACACTAGAAATAGGTTCTTATTTATAAACCAGTGCTTACGTTTTATAGCGAAGTATGCCACCTATTCTGAAATCTGGAGTGTGAGATAATGCGACCTACCTTGTTAATACCTACCTTGTTAATACCTACCTTGTTAATACCTACCTATGCCAAAAAAAATTACTGAATAAATATGCTTGTTGGATTTGCCATTACAAAAAATACCTAGTAGGTAAACTTAAGTATTTCTTTTTATTTAAATAGTCAAATAAAAAATAAATACTTAAGTTTACCCACTTGGGTGCTAAGCATAGGCTTATTTTACTGATATTTTTTTTTTTACTTTTCAATAAGTTTGGCACATAAGAAAGTAGGAAGGTATATCTGCTAATTTCCGAGAAAATTCTATGAATTTTACGCGAGTGATAATTAGCAAGAAATCAATGACACATCAAACCTACGTCAAACAATAATTCTCACAATGATAAGATCACACAAGTGACTTATCCAATCCACCATTGAATAAATCAAAGTTTTGAAATTATGATTTTGTCAGATAGAATTCAACTTATCATAATTAAGTATAAGAAAAGCTTCTTCAATTAGTATCCAAAATAAATTCGCAGCAAATAAATTGTAAGTATAAAGTAAGAACACGTAGATCTAATAAGAACATAGATAAAATAAAAGTTCAGACATTTGTAACTTAGTTAAACAATCAACTAATACAAAAGTTTGACTTTAGAAACTCGTGAAACGGATTTTCGTGCAAGTAAGCTAAAAAGCTGAAACGAAAATATTATTGTAGGTTCTCGTACTAGAAAAGTAACTACCATCCAATACAAATATTTTTTTAAGGATTTTCTTAGAACGCCTAGAATTTACACACTTTGCAATATTTTTCTACTCCGTAACAACTGTCGGGTATTTCTCCAGAATTATAAATTATCACTACTGAACACATTTGTTGTGGCCTAGAATCTAGGCTGAAACCAATTTAAAATTATCTATTGCTGTATTACAAAAGCAGAACAGCGAAGAATTATGAAAACATTCAGTCGGCCAAGAGTTTAGAGAAGTAGGTAAGGTCAAAATCTGATTGTTGTAAGAAAATTGTAATACCTGCTTATATCGAAAGTGGAAACCAAGTTTGAGACAAAAAAGTCAAGAAATTTGTGAGGCCCTAATAAAAAAATACAATAATTTGCCTTTAATATATAATAATAATAAGAGGCATAGCACATTCTTGGTTCTACGATTATTTGACCAATAGGACTCAACAAATACGCGTCGGGCAGTTTGTAAGTGACTCGGCAACTTGCAGATATGGTGTTCCGCAAGGAAGTATTCTTGGACCGAGCCTTTTCTTAATATATATCAATGACTTGTGTCAAATTAGCATCCGAAATGCAGAGCTCCTCATGTTTGCTGACGACACAGTCATTCTGTTCCATGCCCCTTCTTGGGATTCCTTACAACATCTTGCTCAAATAGGATTATGTGAAGTCACCAGGTGGCTCGAAGATTCTTTGCTTTCGATCAACACTTCTAAAACCAAATACGTTTGTTTTTACAAATCAGTTCGCTCTGCGCCACCTCATGACTTTTCAATCACCCTACATACCTACCCATGCAACTCCCGCACCAGTGGTGGCTTGAGCTCTAAATGTGGCTGTACAACGCTCGAGAATTCGTCTAGCATCAGGTATCTCGGAGTTTACATCGATAGCAAGCTTAACTGGAATAGGCACATTTCTGTAATAGCTAACCGTCTCAGAAGATTTATATTTGTTTTTAAAAATTTAAGAACAGTTCTTGATCATGACATCCTAATTCAGATCTATAAAGCTTTATGTCATTGTCTAATTAACTACTGCATTTGCTCTTGGGGCGGAGCCTGCAAAACCAATCTTATTGAAACTGAACGAGCTCAACGAGCGTTGTTAAAGGTTATGCTTTCCCTACCCTTTAGGCATCCAACGTCAGATGTTTACAAGAGGACTGGTGTTTTTAGTGTCCGCAAGTCATATATTTTGCAATGTTTACGGCGTTTTCACAAAAAAGCAGGTCAAGGTGACCAGGGCAAAAGGCTGAACCTAGTTAAGGTACCATCAACAAAGAGTGCGTTTGCTAAACGTCATTTTGACTTTCTAGGGCCTCGTCTTTACAACAAACTAAACAAAATAGTCAAGATTCGTGGCGCCAACAACTTTAAAGCTAAGTCAGAAATGATTAAATGGCTGAAGGACCTTGAGTACCAAGACTGTGAGAACCTTATAACTACACTATCCTAAATTGTTAACCTACATAACATTATACAATATTGACTTTGTTCCCGTCCACTGTCCACATGCACACTCTTTACACTTACACACCTATACATCTATTTACAAACTTCCCCCCTATTTGTTCTTTATTACCCTTTCCTTTCTCACACACCTATTCACACGCACAATCACAAAAACCTAGTCATATTCACGCAAATATTCACTCTCACACATTCATTCACACAAACTCATTCACAGCAACAGGCGCTTCAGTGTTAAGTTTTCTATTTATAAGTTTTTAATTTTTAATTTAAGTTTTTCTTTTTTAAGTACCTATTAATGTCTGCACTGGCTACTGTACTAGGTCATTTATGAGGAGCGACTGCATCCTGACATACAGGTCTAATACCTAGTTCAGGAGGCAGGAGTAATTCAAATTGTAATTTAATCTTTGCAGTCAATAAATATTATTTTATTTTATTATTTTTATTTTCTACTAGCGACCCGCCCTCGCTTCGCTTCGGTGTAGTGTGGAATTTGACACCATGTATTATACATATGAACCTTCCTCTTGAATCACTCTATCTATTAAAAAAAAAAACCGCATCAAAATCTGTTGCGTAGTTTTAAAGATTTAAGCATACATAGGGATATAGGGACAGAGAAAGCGTCTTTGTTTTGTACTATGTAGTGATATTAATAAAGTTAAACTTTGAAATATTTCACAAGAAATTATACTGCAAAACTGAAATCACAACTAATAGGTATCTACTCAATACTAACTTTAGTGAAATGATAAAAAAAATCGACAGAGAGATTTGTCATGTGTGGGCGACCGACCAAAAAAAAGCTAGGTAGGTAGGTACTTACCAAAAGGTAACAGTGCCATTAACAATTTTCTGTATTGTATGTAAGACTTTGGTGATCTCATGTTAATCAAAGCTGTCATTGTTGAATCTTAACTATTGTGCCCATCTGTACCTAAGCTTAGCTTGGTTTAAAACTACATTTGATATGGAATTGTGGAATCTTAACTTGATCCCGCTTGGTGGCGCTACTGCTGCTGGAGACCTTTGTATGGGCATTTACCCCCGATTTTCCAATTTATTTTAAATTATATCTAAATATGGTTGATACTAATAAATAATTATTATGGACGTCGGATATTAAATGAATTAAAGATAAAACTAAATTAAAGATTAAAGATTAAAGAGAAAACCAAAATATGTTGGAAGAAAAATTGATATTTACGAAAATTCGCTTCCAATATACAAAAATTGATAGCAAACACATACAATCAACAAAATGACAGGTTTACATGTACACTAGCGCCAAGTTGGCGGTAGTGCGCTGGCTGGTGGACGATTTGTGAATCAGCAAAATTATCCTGCCATTGTGCCCATATTAGCTTAGCTTGGATTAAAACAATAATTTGATATGGCAAATGATTAAAATCGTGGATTACCGTCATGTCGGCTGTCTAACTAACTGTCATAGCACCTCCGACGTTCGGCTCCCACACAAAAAACGTCGGATCAGGTGACGATGCGAAAGGATATAATATTCCCATCACCAAAAAACAGAAACGAATAATTTATGAGTTTGTTGATGATAAATACACACAACGAAACATAAAAATTTTTGAAAACGACGGTGGTAATTATAGTTTTGATTTCGATGTTGTCGAAATCATTGTTTTAACCAGCAGGCTGATTGTCTAACTTTGTTGCATTCAACTTTGACAGAAATCGCAGTGACATTGCTGCTTTAAGTAAGAACCAATTTGACAACTATCTTACTTAAAGCAGCAATGCAACTGCGATTTCAATCGAGAATTGTTAGCAACAGTCTACGTAATTCGGGGTCAGATATCTGTATTAAAGATTTCAAACTTTTATCACATCAAATTCTATTGATTACTTACTTAAAGTTCGTAAACACCTCGTTTATAAATCTAAAACATTTAACAATTTTATCATCTAGATCATTTTTCAAGGCATGTTTCAGGTTTTGAAAAGGGTAGGTATTTAATCGGGATACAATAAATTCCCATTTTGGGTATCAAAAATACTGAATATAGCGTACTGAAATACTGAGTGGGCGACGGACTGAGGGCGACTACAAATAAGCATTGAAAATTGGTGACATTGAAATACAAATTGAGTAACTATGTTGTTTAGTTATTCAGAACGGGCAGTACTTTAATTACTAAGAGACCAAATTTATATTTGAATGACAACCTTAAGGCACACAAAACATTAAAAATTTGGCATATATTTTATTTAAAAAAACCAGCCAAGTGCGTGTCGGGCCACGCGCCGTAGGGTTCCGTAGTTACCTTATACCATACCATATTTAATACCACCTATCATTTTTCGTCTCCAAAAATAACTTTGTTTTTCAGTGTTGGTATGAATGACAAAGTAATATGTGCGGTTTTGGAAAATGTGCTATATCTCAAAAACTAATTACTATATCTCGTTCAAACCAATTTTCGTTGATAGTGTTTATTAAGATCTACAGCATATATTTTTTTTTTATTTTTCACTCTTATTTCAAAAGTTAAAGGGGGGGGGGGGGGACGGGACACACACATTTTACCACTTTGGAGGCGTATATCTTTCAAACGGTTGACTCTGAGAAAAAGTTGTCTTAGAAACATTTTTAAAGACCTATCTATAAACACCCAACACGTGTTGGTTTGAAAAAAAAATTTTTTCAGTTTCAGTTCCATGTATGGGGAGCCCCCCTTAATCTTTTATTTTTCTCATTTATGTAATAAATTCGTTAAGCGGTTAACAGAATACATCTACCTACCAAGTTTCAAATGTGTAGTCTTAATAATACTTTCGGAATAAAGTGGCTGTGACATACGGACAGACAGACAGACATGACGAATCTATAAGGGTTCCGTTTTTTGCCATTTAGGCTACGGAACCATAAAAAGACGACTATTAACCTAACCGAGATGACAAAAATACCATTTTCGGCAGCTGAAATCAGTTATTATAGTTACCTACTTGGTATAATAGTAGCCTACTCAGGATTTTTGTCACTCATTTAGAATTTTTACCGTTAACTTATTTTTTTAATCTCCCACATGTAGTTGCTCGTTTTACGTATTTTTTGTAAGCCACAGTTCGTCGCCCGTTAGTTATTTTGTCGCAAACAAAATAAACCGCTGCTGGGGTTAGTATTTAAGTATCCGGGTTAGTATTTAAGTATACCATTAACAGTCACCTTTATTATTTCCAGTCAGCAAATTAAAAATATCCCTTTTGAAAATCGTCCGCGGATCTGACGTGGTCTGAAATACACACATCAACTTTGTCTAGGGATACAAGTGCTATTTTCATACAAACGAGGTAACTTTGAAGCCTTGGTTTCCTGCCAGGGATGTACTGGGCTGTAATCTGATGACAGCTATCCAGGGAGTGAATGGAGGAGATTCAGATCGCTATACACACCCAGCTGATCTGACCAGCATTTTAAAAACGTAATGAACATGTTTAAAAAAACTGCAAAAATAGCAAGAAAATGTATGGAAATCCTCAAACTGAGAACTCTCACCCATTAATCTTTTAGAATGCTGATCAGATCAGTTGGGTGTTTATAGCGATCTGAATCTACTCCATTCACTCCCTGGATGGCCATCATCAGATTACAGCACGGTACATCCCTGGCAGAAAACCAAGGCTTCAAAGTTACCTCGTTTGTATGAAAATAACACCTGTATCCCTAGACAAAGTTGATGTGTATATGACCCACACGGCAAATGACCATCACAAACATAATTTCGCTGCCATAAACAACCAAACAACGTTAATATTCATAGTGAACAGATAAATAGACGCCAAACAACACTTACTGGCTACTGATTGTCACCGATATCCACCTATTGAACAAATACGGACATCTTTATTACGTTAAATTTACATAATGGATGTAAGAGGAAACTAACTGCAGACTATTACAAGCACATGAAAATGATACATACAATCAAGTTAATTATAAAAACAGGCCAATTAATAACCAAATTAGGAATAGTACTAGTTATTTGTGACACATAACTAACAATAGGTACTATTAGTGGTCGAGAACGGTTAGTTAACTACTTACTGTAAAAAAATACATAACAATTTGATTTTTCTAAAGCTTTAGTTAGGTAACTAAATTAGATTAGTTGCAACGATCAGGGAATTAGAAACAAATACTTATAGTAGTTTCATTTATTTATTTTTTATTTATTTATTATTAAAACACAGATTACAACAATGTTTTCTTACATTTAACAGTGCTATATAAACCTATTTAGGTTTCACCAAGCACTGGGATTCATCCCCTATCAACAAATTAAGATCCAAGTACAAATTAGGTATAAACTATTTAAAAATCTTTGATTAGGCACTATACTACTTTAAGTTTAATTTAACAATAGAACAGTGTTCATATTAAATTACTACGAGAACTTAGGTATTATTTGAACTAGTCGAAGTAATCGTATAAAAAATAACAAAATATCTATTAATAAATTGTGAAGGTAAAGTATGACGCTTTTTTATGTCTACTACTTACCTTCCATATAATAAAATCTAATTTCATCAAACCAAAACTTCTTCAGTGTTTAAAATAATAAAAAAAAAACTATATTTTATAAAATTATTAATCTCCATTTATTTCGACGTAATTTAGTTAACAATTGCTGTGATTTTAATTTCGTAAGTTTAACTTACGAGTTTAATAAGACTCTTTTAAATAAGGACTTAAAAAAATATTTTTTTAACCATGTAAGTAAGTAATTTGTTGTCTTACGACCGCATGATGTAAGTCGCATGTTTTCCAATTTCCGTAAATAATTCTGTGAATGTAATTGCTTTAAACCAAAAGTCAATATCGTGATTCAGGCGTTATTCTGGTCCGACTCAGCGTTGATAGCACATGTTCCTTATTAGTCTTGACAGTATGTACTTAATATAACATAGTTGGTATAGTTGGGTTAACAGTATGATCAAATTATCTTATATCGTTAAACATATGTACTTATTTGATAAAAAAAAGATCTTATACACTGGACGATTCACTTTGATTAAAACCTGAAAGTATACGAACATTTTTACATTGAGGTTTATTCTTATTGAAACAATTTTCATTATCATTTTTATTATCAAACTATTTTAGTTTCGTTTTAACCTTAATGATTAATAATGTAATTAATGGTATTGATGTAGGTATGTGAGGATAATCCATGAATTATGAAATCAACTAAAATTATTTTATCACATTTCGATAACATTTAAAACGAACAAACAAAATAATTAGATAACCTTGATAAAAATAGGTGAGTTAGTTACATTGTTATAAGTAGGTAATACTTTTTCCCTGTAAACTAAACCAATAAAAAAAAAACATACCTACGTGCTAAAATTAAAGAAAAAGTTGACTAGTTTATTAAAGTTCTTTCGACTATGATGTCGAAATAAAACACTAATGATAATATTAACACGACGTTACTAAACTATTTTGGATGTTTTCCTTAATTTTTATTTGGATTTTGCATTTTTCGACGTTTCGGTACCTTGAAATTTATATACTGATAAGTTTTTTAAAAGTTGACTTGCGTTTATGCCAAACATTGATAAAAGATACGTCAGAATTTAATTCTAATCCCCGAAGAATTCCTTCTGAACCAGAGGCTACCTGATGACCTGTTTATCTGATACCACCGACGCATTACCATTAAACATCGATACTAATTGCCTTGCAATAAGGTTGAAATTCGTTTAGGCGGCAAGAATGCGCAGACGCAGTCAGCTGTACTTGCATCTGGAAGCTATCGAGTTGCCGATAAAATTCCCACATAGCTAGGACGTATTTTATTCGCCTATGTTGTAGTGTTTGAAAAGAGCATTACGTTTTATTACACATTGTAACACAATGTAATGTTGTTTTTCTCAGAAAAAACCTTGGGAATGTCCAGATTGGAAGTAAAGTCCTTTAGGGAAAAGGCATTTAAATTAAGTCGAGCAAAAGCTATAGTATTTTGCAAAAGTATGCAAGATGTTTTGGATTTTTAAACACTTTTCGATAAAATTAGGTACATTAAGGAGGAGACAAAAAGTGTCAAGGCAGGTGAAACCACTGCAACAAAGTCGATAAGATTTTTGGACCAACTCCAAGTAACGGGTGCTCCCAACACCAAAATTTCACAGTTTTGCAATAAAACTGCACTTGTCGCTGACCAACACTTAAGGTCAAATATCTTTAAACTCGTTCTCGTAACATTACTTTACCTTGATAAAGAAAATTACAATTTATGTAAATCAGCGGTTTTATTTGGAAATAAAAGGCATAATACGTTACAATTTATCGTTTAGGGGGATCATAAACATAACAATATTCGCAGATTTTTTGGTTTAGTTTAGTTTAGTTAGTTGTCGATTCACGTTATTTGGACGATATTGGGTGAATTTTGATTTTAATAAGCAACAAATGAAAACTTTACCAAATAAGAATTTATTGAATAACAAATAGCAAATGTTGTAGCCGACTATAAGAAAGAGGAAGAGAAACATAATTATGGCAGAACGTGGTTAGACAACACGGTAAATTAAGAATGATCAACAGTTCGGAAATTCAAAGTTATTTGAAGAGCAATAAAATAAAATATTGATAATCAAGCGTATTGGAAGAGCATCCAATGCTCGTGGATCGCGTACAAGCAATAAAGCTATTATAATGTCGCATAAAGCGGAGTCTATTTCGGAAACGCCAGACTAGCAGAATACACACGACCCTAATATTGCCAGAATTATCCGTAACGTAACCGCGTCCCGAGTGAAAACTCTTATTGTTACTCACGTGCTTAGTCACAGGAGATAAATAAATGAACATATTGGTGAAATAAATTTCGCTAGCTGAGAAGGCGTGGCTACAGAATTAGCTATGATGGAATATACAATTTACATCACAACAATTACCTTGAAGGGTCAATGTCTATTTGTAAACAAAGCCATTATTCATTATTGGTATTTCCCGTAAAAGACAGTAATTTTGTTTTAAATATTTTTTTAATGTTTGCTGTTGAGTGAGCAGTTAGAAGTGATTTTCAGTAAAACATCAAGACAGCAATTAGTACTTTAAATAGATCATTGGATAATGGTAAAACATCCTTGCATATTTTTGAAGGTGGTAGCATCAATGTACAAAGTTATGATTGCTTAACTTGATTTCCTTAGATCTTTTGGATTTTCAACGTCACTAGTGAATCTCTCACCTTTTGGTTATTTTTAACACTTTTTTATTAGGTTGCTTTCTCGTTTGTGTGTTTGTTTGTTTGTGTGTTCGTTCGTTAGTTCGTTTGTTTCTCCGCAAAGTTTGTGAACGATTTTTTAGGGTTCCGTACCCAAAGGGTAAAAACGGGACCCTATTACTAAGCCTCCGCTGTCCGTCTGTCTGTCTGTCTGTCTGTCCGTCTGTCTGTCTGTCTGTCTGTCTGTCACCAGGCTGTATCTCATGAACCGTAATAGCTAGACAGCTGAAATTTTCACAGATGATGTATTTCTGTTGCCGCTACAACAACAAATACTAAAAACAGAATAAAATTAATATTTAAGGGGGGCTCCCATACAACAAACGTGATTTTTTTTTGCCGTTTTTTTGCTTGATATTAATAACGACAACAGGTAGACAAATGAAATTTTCACAGATGATGTATTTTTGTTGCTGCTATAACAACAAATAATAAAAACAGAATAAAATTAATATTTAAGGGGGGCTCCCATACAACAAACGTATTTTTTTTTGCTGTTTTTTGGTACGGAACCCTTCGTGCGCGAGTCCGACTCGTACTTGGCCGGTTTTTGTTTATGCTTGCATATCTATTTCTCATTTGTGAACCATCCTTTCGAATTCATTATTTCATACGGTAGGCATATTTCCATTTTTGGGAATTTTGAATACCCGGTGCCGACAGCTTTTACAAGATACACATTTTATATTTGTCACTTGCCCCAAATATATAATTTGAAAAACACACATTTCAACGATAAAAAAAATTTCGCCACGTAATAAAAGCACCTATTAATTTCTTGACGGTACTATTTAAGTTGAGTGGTATTTCTGTTTGGTTGATTCAATAAAATTCACCTCGCATTGTCGCTTGTTCCGATTCAACTCCAGCTTCAAGATCGTGCGGCAAGTGGGTGGACGCCGATTTATCAACAGAATGTAGAATGAGACAGAATAGTGAAATACGAAGAGTAGATTTATGAAGTTGGAGTGTCGGTTGTTGCAGTTATTAGATTTTCGATATTTTTAAAAGGTGCAGAAGTATAAAGTGCTTCCACTGAATTAGAAAATACTTATAATGAACTGAAAATAGTTTCAAATGGAAATACAATTCAATTTGAAAATACATTAAAAAGTAGCTTATCTCAAGAGATAGGTAATCATAAAGTCATTGATGAAGACCCAACTTATGACAAATTTTATGAAAATTGTTATGATATTATGTATTTTTGCAACACACAACATTAAGGATAGACAAGGAATTATTGATAATAAGACAAATTGAATTATACTTATTCAGATCCTGGTCAAGATAAAAAAAACAATCTGCTTTAGCAGAGCCAGCGTTTTATAAGATAGGAATTACAAAAGCTAACTCCGCGTCTGGAGCGGCTGTACTATACAATAACGCCCACATCCCAATAGTGGGCTATTTCTGTTGGGTCCGAGGTCAAGGTGCAGGGCTGCAAGGTCGCAGATCAGCTGATGCACTTACACTATTGCATTTTATTGAAGTCAAAAACTGACACTGAAGGTAGAACAAACGGACTGACTTGACGGGAGATGGTACCTAAGTTTTGGGAGTTAGTACCTAATATTTAGGTTTACTGATCTCATTAGAGTTCAAGTCTCTAAAGATTTTTTTCCATTAGTATTTCAAGTTAGTGTGCATTTAGAAACTTTTCTTAATTTGGTTATAGATTTTTACTTGAAGTTTGTTTCTTTTCGGAAATAAACCATTTACCTAACTTCATAAAGCGTAACTTTTAGTTTGATCCAGAAATAAACAAACAATATAACTTTCTATTAGCACCGTTGTCCGCTATAATGAAAGACCAAACTGTTAAAGCATGAATTATATTTAGCCGATGTTACTCATCAATGGAGAGGACAAAAATGTAAATTTCAATGTAAATTTAGACCGAGTGGCAGCTTGAGGTTAGATATAAAGAATCTTTATATTTATACACACTGGGATTATTGCTTTCGTCGCCAATTCTATTTGTTTGATGTTTATACACAGACAATGTTATAGCCCAGGACTTTTAGCAAAAAACCTAGGACTAATTCCGGCGGAAGGTTTTTTGTTTTTAAAGTGTTCCTTAGGTCCCCCTGAATATATCTGGAAAGTTCCCCGTGAATCCCATGTACGCTCCCCCTCCCCCCCCCCCCCCTCAAACGTCTCCCTGATTTTAGTTTTTTCTATTTATCTCAGAAACGGTTGAAGATAGCAGAAAATTGTCAACGTATGATATAATTGTTATAAAATATCCAACCCATCGACACTTCAATCATTTCGATGTGAGCTGTAGTCTCTGAAATATACCTACAGACATTTCACCAAAAATGTTTTTTTGCCTAGAAATCATTATTTGTACTAGTTTTTAAGAAAAGTGAGTGGAGTTGTGGCGAAATTATGTAAGGTCATATGAATCTTGAAACATTGAGGAATAAAACAAGGTATAATACATTGTTATAGCAGCATCAGTTCTAGATTGGCAATTGACAATGTATTGTACTACGTTTAATTCCTCAATGTATCACGATTCATATGAACTCAGATTATTTTGCCTCAACTCTAATAATTTTTCTTAAAAATTAGTGCAAATAATGATTTTTGGGTAAAACATTTTTTTGGTGAAATGTCTGTAGGTATATTTCAGAGACTACAGCTCACATCGAAATGATTGAAGTGTCGATGGGTTGGATATTTTATAACAATTATATCATACGTTGACAACTTTCTTCTATCTTCAACCGTTTCTGTGATAAATAGAAAAAAACTAAAATCAGGGAGACATTTGAGGGGGGGGGGAGGGGGGAGCGTACATGGGATTCACGGGGAACTTTCCAGATATATTCAGGGGGACCTTAGGAACACTTTAAAAACAAAAAACCTTCCGCCGGAATTAGTCCTAGGTTTCTTTGAATTTTTTGCTAAAAGTCCTGGGCTATTAGTTGAATAAAGACGTTACCAATTAGATATTAATTTGCATGAGCTTGTTCGTCAGAAATGTAATGCTCAATGGATTTCAAGCAGTTGTCAAGAAAATATCTAGAAAATAGATAACAATTTAATTAAAAACACTTTTCCAGGGGCCGCCGCCGTGGGCATGAGATGACTAAAGCAAAAGGCTGCTCATACATTTTATGAAATTACCCACTCGAAACTTATGAAATGCATTTAAAATTGAATTATTTTATGGACATATTCTGATTAAAAAAATATTACTGAATTGAATAGATTTAAAGTTATTTAAAAACAAGACTGAACTAAATAATTCTAAAATAACACCTGAATTAATACTAATAATTAGTATACGCGCTGTGATCAGTAGTGTTTTATTTCTAATAAGTAATCGATATAAATTGATGATATCATTTTAATGGGGAAGGCAACTGTCAAAATGGCGCTGCGTATGCTTGTTCCACGAGAGCTATAAAAACAAAGGACTTTTACTTTAAAAAATATTTTTTTAGCTTTAAAATGATTAAATTCTGTGTAATAGGCTTTAAAACGGTTGGCACTTACGAATTTCCGAAAAATCTGGATATAGAAAAAATGAATAAAATCTGTAAGAATAAAAACGTCTTAATTTGGCTTTCAATTCCGGCATTTGCATTGTAGAATAGTCTTTTATATCCATTTTGGGACAATGGATCTTTTTCGGTAAAAAACCACAAAATGAATACCTATTTTCCCATAGATTTGATAAGAACGTCTACTGTCTTAGGAACAAGCGTACGCAGCGACATCTACTATTAGCTTTGCGTTGCCAACCCCATTGTAGATACCGAATATACCGATGCTAATGAATTGCCTGTTTGTCATCACTTTAAACATTTGACAAAAACTTTAACAATACAGCAATAGATGATGTCAGAGTTCAATCGGTTGTCAATTTTTAAAGTAGAGTAGTTAACTATCATTAAACAAAATGAACGACATAGGTATTTACAACATCATCAATCATTAACGCAACCATCATCTGTCACCTATCCATCACCGACTAAAAGGGATAGAGATATTTAAACCCACGAATAAAGTAAAAAAACCGGTCAAGAGCGAGTCGGACTCGCGCACCGAGGGTTCCGTACCATCATAATTGCACCATTAAACCACACTGCAGAGTAGAATAATAAAATTAGTATTGCAGTTTTAGGTCAGCGCCATCTCTTGACCGACAGTGAAACTAATGTTACCTTTTTTAGAAATTTGATAATTTCTAAAAAATGTGCTATATTGAGACATCGTTTTATTTTTCCTGTAATCTTTATATAAACTGCTATCACATAGAATTATTTCAGATTTTTCTCTTTTCAAACTTCGGAGATAAGGGGGGGGGAACGGTATTTTTTTTACATTTTTCATCATAATTCGAAAACTATGCGGTTTGGAAAAAAAAGGAAAAAATGATTTAAAACGTGCAAACGGCGCTCTTTCATAAGATACCCCACATGCCCTAATAGCCCCACTTTAAATTTTTAAGACCCCTTTTCAGGCCCTGCTGTAAAAAAGATATTTATTTTTTTATGTATTTCTTATTTGCAAAATAGTTGGGCAAATGTCATCTTAAACTGTTCCAAATTTCAAGTTGATACCATTAGTAGTTCTCGAGATATCCAGCTGTGACAGACAGACAGACAGACAGACAGACTGAATCACACCATAAGGGTTCCTTTTTTACCATTTTGGTACAGAACCCTAAAAAGACAGTGTATGTTACCATCAGAGGCTTTTTAAATATGCTTTGTTTTTTTGTTTTCAATCGTATAATCTTAAATCCTCCAATGACGAATGTCTAAAAAAAACAAAATTGCTGAATATTTTTTTATAGGTAAGAATAAGCTCTCATATTAACAGATAATTTTCAGAATTATTGGATGCATGAAAAAATTTAAAAAACAACATTCCGTACATTTGCGAAGACGAAGTGTCGTGTTCGCAAATGTGCGGAAGTAACATCAGAATAGAGATTATTCCAATTTTTTCATACAACCAAAAATTCTTTACCTTTTTTTTATTAATAAGGAAGCTTATAGTACCTATAAAAATATTCAGCCAATTTGTTTTTTTTTCAGACAATGCCTATCCTCATCTTAGTTTTATAGTACAAAATCTGCCTTTTTATTGTCTAATTTAAAAATCTATCGCAATCGCTTTCAGGATGTAACATTGAAACGCACGAATAAAAACGCACCAAAGAAATGTAGCAATGTGTCACATCCATCTTTCAAATGAAAGCGATTGCGATAGATTTTTTAATTAGACAATTAGCCCTCAGTTTCGACAAAACCAGTATGAATTAGGTACAATAACTAGTCTTATTAAAATGTTTCTAATCATATGAATGAACACCTGCGATTTTTTGAACGTGCGAAAATTTCATTAAACTGCACGTAGGTATGCACAAGATTGCACTCTGCCTTGCAATGGCAGCTTGCTTATTAATTATAATTGATATATTTAAATTGTATAAGGATTCATTATATCGATTACAATCTCTACTTCCTTACTTTAATATTATAAAATGCGAAAGTCCATTTGTTTCTTACGCCTTCACGTCTTAACTACTGAACCGATCATCAAGAAATTTTGCATACACGTTCTCAGGGGCACAAAGGTACATAAAGGTATCTTTCATCCAGAAAAAGACTGTTCCAGAGGGATAGCAATAAACTTTCCACGCAGACGAAGTCGCGGGCGGTCTCTAGTATTATAATATAAATGCGAAAGTAACTGTCTGTTACGCTTTCACGTCTAAACTACTGAACCGATTTTAATGAAATTTGGTACGGATATAGATGGGACCTTGGGGAAGGACATAGGCTACTTTTTATCCCACTGTTGGGCATGGGTCTGCGCCCGCACGATATAACCTGCAGTCCACGCGGGTGAAGCTGCGGGCGGAAAGCTAGTTAATTGGTTAATCGAGCTGTTATGCAAATACGTATCACAAAAATAATTTCTCCTAAAAATCAGTTGTGTTTAGTACGATAGAAACACAGGCAAAATAAACATGATTTATATTATTTCAAAAAAGTAAAACTATCTAGTTAATATTAACATTCATTATTTTATTATTATTATTATTCATTAACACACAGTTAAATCAATAATACCTACCTATAACAAAAAATCCTATACAAACAATTTAATATATCGATATAATTAATTATGCCACTGTAATATCGACAACGATGACTAAAGAAGTCATCAAAACAAGAGATAATACAAACATTATGAATACAAGCCTTGACCTTGCGCCGCGCCCTACATCAAAGCTTTAGGTGCGCAAGAGTCATAAGCGCAGAGCGACTTGAGCTTTTTACACGACTGCCCAACATTAGAAGTTTGTATTGTGTTCAGGGGTTCCTTTATTCCACCATAACTTCTAAATACCAGAGCCTGTAGCCAATGTCACATTTACAAATTTTCGCTATCGCTTCGCTCCGAAAAATGTATGGATTTGACGTTTTAAAATTCGATAGTTAACGAAACCTTATGTCAATCCCATACATGTTTCGAAAGCGAAGCGATAACGAAGATTTGCAAATGTTACTTTGGCTAGGGGTTAAAACAGATTTGGATGTGTGGGGTTTAGAATCCTCACATCACCCCGAATGACACTGGCTATAGATTATTTGAAAAAAAGTCAATATGTCGGCAACATAACGCGATTTTGTAATGTGAAAAAATCGTCAATTATTACAATATGGATATCAAATATAAAGGCTTGATGAGCAGATTGTAAAACAATATAATTTAATTTGTTAATAAAATGTATGACATAAAAATTTATTTAAAAAATATTAAAAACACGACTTCCCTATCAAAACGAACGTTTAAGTGTAATTGCAGTCCTCCCTTTTAGATAAAAATTGTTCCACATAACGGTCCACCGACTGCAATGGCACTATTGGTATTTAACATTTTAGTTCGTTTTTGGCAGAGCAGTCATGTTTTTAATATTTTTTTATACTAATTATCATTGTATATTTCTGTATACATTTGTAGTGGTAGAACCAAAGACTTTTATGTTGTATTAGAACAGACTCTCTGTCAAACGTGTGCATAACATTTAAGTCTGTATGGTTAATTTTCCACCGACAGAAAATCGGGCACAGATTGACTGTCGGGGCGTGCAGTTTTTGTCTAAAGACGTAAAAAATAGTTTTTATTGTGTAAGACGTAAAAAATATAAGTAAAGTAATCACCGCACAAACATTGTTTTCAAATAAGTAATAGGCTTTACGGCTGAAAACGCCTTTCGCTTACGACATGCAGCTAATATTTATAACCAGCGCACGCGCCGCCCCATCCATACATACTTTACTTCCGAATATGAGTGACACGCATGCGTGACTGCGCTCGGGCGACTTTCCTCACCAATTTTAGCAAGTGCAACGATTGTTGTGGTAGCAAATTGTTTGGTCACGACCTGCTTTCATGGTGTCAGTGGCAAGTAGCATCGAAAGGGTCAATGACAGGCATTGTATTCTGCTAAAATAAGTTTGGATAATGTTATTTTCAGTGCAAATTGCAAAATTATCTATTTAATATTTTCGTTTGGATTCCAATTTAGGTAAACTTTGATAATAAAATAGTATTAAATTTTGAAATAAATTGTGTTATCAAACATTAATAAATCACGGCCTTTTAAAATACATAGGTATATTTTTATGCATATATTTACTTTTCGTATCGATGTATTTACTTATATTAAAACACACATACACAATGGCGCTGCAAAGCATCGTGCAGCACTGATTAACACATAAAATTCTCTAAATGTATTTAAAATAAATAAATACTTAACCGACGAATTAGTTAACAATTAGCTCAGCATGAAAGCATATGAATTACAAGAACCGTAACAGAAACTAGGTACGACCAGAGTTAATATATAGCGAAGTATTGTTCCAAGAAAGCGTGAAGTGAATAACAAACCATGAGCCAAAAGTATCGTAAATCGTAATCTAATCGATTCGCCATTGACCTTCACTTGCATGCAAAACGTATGTCGATAAAGCGATAAGAATTCGCCTCTTTAGTTTCTAACGTCGTCTATGACATCAGATGTTATGAAGAAAGAATCTTCTAACAATATATAGCAAATATTTAATTAAAAACTTGAACTTAAATAAATGTTGATTTATTACTTAAATAATCATTATATTATGTCCTATTTTAAACCGATAAACAAGGCAAGGAAATTACACACTGTAGATAGTTCGATGACGCAATTGAAACAGGTTGTTAAAAAGAAACTATGTTAATTAGTGTAACAGACGTCGTCAGTGAAATGAATATAATCGAAATAGACTTCAAAATAATTAAGACTAATTTCGACAGTGAAGATAGAAAGACACAAAATGCATTTGATACGAAAGGCACAAATGATATTTAAGAAGAATATACAGATAATGAGATTTTATTAGATACCGAATTGGAGTGTGTCTGGTTGTATACTTTGAGTCTCTCTATTGCCTGGTGTGTATTCAGTTGTTGATGTGCTAAAATCCAATTATCTTATTATTACCGAAACTGATCTGTACCTATGCCATCTGGATCGGCAGGAAGAGGTGGGCGCTAAAAATTTACATGCACAGACGTGGGAGTCGATTTAAGAAGTGTAGACTATGTCTAAAGCTGTTAACTAGTTAGGTAACCTTCACCTTCATACTGACCAAAATAACCAACCAGCTACAAGTCGTAACGAAAGATAATGAGAATGAGAAATTAGGAATGTTCCTGTTCAGCAATACAAATAAGCAAAAAAAGTGTTAGGGTAATTAATAAATTAATTGATAGTAACCATAACCTGATTACATGTAGGCATTTTAGATTTGAAAGTCATTAATGGACAATATGTTCGATAATTTTTGGGTAGATGAAAATAACGAAATAGAAGACACTTGAAATAAAATATGTTTAAGTCTTGAAATATTGGCACAGATTAAATAATATAATATTGGTTAACAATATTTTCTGTTTGTTTCAGTCTACCCAAGTGGAAGGGCCCGCAGTATGCAATAGCTGCAACGCAGTTATCAATGGCAGAGTAAGTATTTTATTTTTAACACGATAATCAATTTGCTGTCAATCACATGACGCCAAGCATGTGAACTGACGACCAATATGGTCTGGAGCAGAAAATATCTTACCACTCTAGTTCTAATGAGACTAGATTTTAGAGATCGAGAAACATATGGGCAAGCAGCGAATTCCACTCCGTAACTGATGGTAAAATAAAAGAAAGCGCATCGTTAATTGATGGACAACATCATGGTGGTATAAAAGCTAATATGTATCTGGAATCCTGGATGCCACTTTTACATGAAGGATACGCTAAAAGTGAAAGTGGCTAAAGGCATATTATCAAAAATTGTTTAAAAAAACAAAAAACCGACTTCAAAAAACCTACCTCTAAAAAGCAATAAAATAATATTCGAAATAATAAAAACACGTCTATTGAAGTCGGGTGGGGCTGGAGTACAAATTCCTTTTTTTTATTCTAAAAGCCCCACCCGACTTCAATAGACGTGTTTTTATTATTTCGAATATTATTTTATTGCTTTTTAGAGGTAGGTTTTTTGAAGTCGGTTTTTTGTTTTTTTAAACAATTTTTATTTTTTAGTTTTTAGTGTAGGTACCTTTTGTATTAGGTAGTGTAGGTATATTATTTGGGTAGAAAAATCGGCTCAGCCAAACGTGAGTTAATCGCGGAGAAACATGCGAAAGGAATACATGCGGGTCAAACTACGAACCTCCTTTTTTAAGTCGGTTAAAGAACTACACTTAAGATATCCCTTTTCAAACAAAAAAATAATTATCTTATTCAGTTCATAAACAAAGAAGTTATACGACTGATCATCGAGGTAGTTCACACAAAAATCATACTATTTTCGTGCTTTTTTCAAGATTACTCGAAAAGTACTGAACCGATTTCAAAATTTTAAAAAATGGGACCAACTTGGAAGTTTACCTAATCTAATAACGTTTGAATCATTTCAATCGGATCAGCCGTCTTCGAGTAATCGGTGTACATACAAAAAACAAAAAAAAAAAAAAAAAAAAAAAAAAAAAAAACGGGTCGAATTGAGTACCTCCCTCCTTTTGAAGTCGGTAAAAATTATAATAGCCTTGGAATACGAATCACATTGTACAATGAAGTTCGTAAAAATTACATATTATTATGACAGTAGGTAATCAAAAGGAGCCAAAAAATTACCACAAATGGTCCGAATCTCAGAAGGACATTACCCTCGACCTCGACCATGTGTTTAATACTTTATCTCTCGTCCGAAACCGGGTCAACGTGCTAGTACAGATTGCAAGCAAACAAACAATTTAACAAGAGCGCTGATAACACGTATGAGTCATCGATACATTAAGCGATATCAACAGTCGTATCACTTATCAAATTGATATGTTCATGTACTTGATATCATCAAATTTTGTCGAACCCGAGTGCCGAGTGCACAAATAATCTAGTATCTATCAGCATTGGCTAACTTTATCTATCACTTTTGTAATGTGACATTAAATTGGTCACGCAGAATATATGAACTTAAAAATATATTTACAAATAGACTTACTTAGTTGAACAAAAAGTGAGGCATTTTTAAGATAAGGATTTCACGTGTCACTCACACATTTTTTATTGGTCATAAAACAAATTCATTTTCTCATTCGTGAAAATCTATAAATAATACGTTTATGTCCAACAAAAATAAATTGGCCGTTTTTAAAACGTATTTAGAACAATGACAACACTGACCTATTTCGCGGAACAAAAGTGGGTGCTTTCTTATTGGCTAATTAAATCAACGAGTCCTTAGTATAACAGACAATGAGCTTGTGCCAAATGGGATCCTCTACGTATGTCCAGTCCATCTTAACCCTGCACTGTTATGTCAACATCATCTTCACCGTTTACATTATCATACGATGTCATTTTTGATGCCACATCATTCTTAGACATTATTCCAGTAATAAAATATGGCAAAAGCGGACAATTTTTAATTATTTTGTCCTCAACATGTCAGCCAACTAGTGGAGTGACATCGTTTACGCCTTGACCTTAGATGCTGTAAACAAACTTCGCTTTTAGTGCATCATTAGATGCTGCTATTTTTTATTGTACTTTGTTTTTGATCAGTCAATGGGGAAGGCATCTGTCAAAATGGCGCTGCGTACGCTTGTTCCACGAGAGCTATGAAAACAAAGGACTTTTACTTAACAAAATCGTTTTTTTAGCTTTAAAATGATTAAAATTTGTAATAGGCTTTAAAAATGTTGGCACTTACATATTTCCGAAAAATCTGGGTATAGTAAAAATTTATAAATTCTGTAAGAATAAAAACGTCTTAATTTGGCTTTAAATTCCGGCATTTGCATTGTAGAATAGTCTTTTATATCCTATAGCATACGCATAAGTAGGTAGGTATCGGGAGTTTTGTTATGTGAACGATCTCCGGCTCACCACTGCACCAAGATGAACACACTCACTTCCAGCACTTCTGTACACCAGGAAACTCCATGAGTTCCCATACATTATATTACTTATTTGGTTTCCATCCTCACATAAGTAAACAGCCGCTGCCTCCATCCCGACTGACAGTGACAGTTCAGTGTTGCCATATACTGAGTGTTGCCATCTTGTGCGTGTGAGACAGAGTATTATATCTATTCCATAGATACAAACACTACATCCCTTCCTTATCATTATTTTTTTCATATTTTTTTTTGACCGTTGAGATCACATACACATAATCTCAGGAAAGCAATCAATCATGTACTTAACTTACTACACAATCGTTTAACGCAATCAATAAGGTACTTATTTACTTATAAAGTTATGTCTTTAGAGATCACAGCAAAGTGCTTATTAAGCTTACACTATCAATTAGAACAAGCAACCATTCATGTTAACATTAGGTAAATATATCTACATTGCAGTATTGAAATGAAACCCAAAATTAAAACTTTAGAAACCATAACAAAATAATAATTTGAACTTAATGAATTAGAACTAGTTATCCTTGAGAAATTACAGTACGTTCAGTTAGTTATTGATTAGTTACTGCAATGAATTAGACCCGATCATATTTAAATTACCTAGGTATATTAATTTATAGAAGTCTTTTGAGTATAACAATAACTTGTCCGTTTCATTCTAGTTCCCATTATACTATATCCTCTGAAACCACTTTCTAAGTACAATTAGCGGCACATCAAACCACACATGTTGCCCTTGAGGCCGTCCGTCCCTTATGCAATAAAAGCTGCTTCCACGTCTCAACCATTCAACTCGATGTGCTGTCCCGTGTACCCTGTACAATGTACATGCCTATACTCTCTATTTCATTTATGTGTAATAAATACATTCCTTCTCAACTTTTCCTGTTCCTTGATTTCTTATTTAATGTTCTCACTGTCTACAGCTCCTTCTACACATAATATGTAGTAGAATTAAAATCAACTACTACTTAGGTTAACTTTTCCATTTATCCCCATCTCTCCTTTCCCTTTTCTTTTTGTATTTTTTTTATCCTGGTTTTTCACTTTAGATATTTTGGAGAATTATTTTAGCTAGGTGATTTTCCAGGTACACAGTCAAGTTATAGGTACAAAATTCAATATTCATTTAAAACATATATCTTTAGCCTGTTTATTGATTGTTGCTATTAAAATCATTATTATGTAGCCGGCCAAATAGAAAACAGTATTAAACTATTTGATACATTTAGAAATAAAAGAAGGATGCCCAATTCTGACCCGCCAAAATGTTGTTTCCACCAACCAACCATCGTGTACAGAGAAGTATATAGTTCACAAATTGCGCCTTTATTGTTATTTATAAACTGCCAGCTATTATGTACCCATTGAAAACGAATATGTTTTTATGTCAATGTGATAGTTTAATGACCTGAGAGCTGTCGTCACTTCAATCAGCTGTTATGTAGTTGCCTGTTATCCATACATAATAAACTACCCATATCAATGACTTTATTTGTTTACAAATATTGATAATCAAAGTCAATAAACTTAGACAGGTGCACAAAACGTAGAGATTTATTACTTGTCCAGTGGGGTGCACCCTTCTATACCTTATGAAAAGTTTGTTTCTAGTTATTGAACAAATATTTAAAATTATTGATGTCCAACAAATTCCTTAAACGAACTAATAAGCTCACTGTACTTTTTATGCAAGGCAGCCAATGTTTTGTTTTTAAACATATTTTTGTCATAATGTCATTCATTTACTATTATTTCTTACATTTGCTTAGTATTTAGTTCCCTGTCTATTAGCTGTCAAATATTAATATCATTCCAAATGTATTTCCTAGTTTTGATTATTATTTTGTTATCTAGTTCTTTTAGTTAGGTTCCTACAATATAAAAATTTATTTTGTTATTGACATTAAGTTGAATCGAAGATTTTACTATAGTTATTATCGAGCTAATATCAAATAATAATTTTATTCTTCATTAATGTTATTCTTACTATATCATGTATCCTCTGTAATTTGTACCTAGCCAATATTTGCATACCTCTAGTAATGGTTAAAGACCTATGTGACTTTGATATGTATTATATCATAAATATGTATTGCCCTTATAAGAATTTGCGTTTTGAGAAGATGCCTTTATCGAATGAGGGTACCATATTTGTTGCAAATAAATATCCTGCATTATGAATAGAGATTCTATCAGCATAGCTTGGTATTTCCATCTCCCACTGTCAATATCCTTTTTTATCTTGGAGACACGCCCAAGGCAAGTAGTAAATTGCAATGTTGCTCCTCCTAACTCCAATAAACTAGCATATATGAAACAGATACTAACTAATATACTAGAAAACCTCGACCCGTCACCAGAATTTTCTCAGGCAGGAATTGAACCTGCGACCTTTGGAAGACCAGTCCAATGCTCTTCCACTGAGCTACTGAGACACTAGTGCCAACGTCAAAATCTTTCTAGTGTCTATACATATATTATATAATGAGGAAAACTATGAGATAGATTTAGACAGATTATTACATCAAATTTAATGGTCATCTACATCCAATTTAATGAACGTCGGTTAACTCCAATTGAATGGAATTCTACATCCAATTTAATGGACGTCGGTTAACTCCAATTTAATGGAATTCTACATCCAATTTAATGGACGTCGGTTAACTCCAATTTAATGGAATTCTACATCCAATTTAATGGACGTCGGTTAACTCCAATTTAATGGAATTCTACATCCAATTTAATGGACGTCGGTTAACTCCAATTTAATGGAATTATACATCCAATTTAATGGACGTCGGTTAACTCCAATTGAATGGAATTCTACGACCAATTGAATGGTCGTCAGTTATCTTCGATGAAATGGAAACCTTTGCCGACTGGCAAATATACCTGCAAAACAAGCAAAACTTAAATACTGAACAAATTTAAAACAAAAATGTCTGAACTAAAGCTATTGTTATTATGAATGGAAATCCCTTAATTAGAGTTTTTTTTCTCTAAGTACATTTTGATTTATTCTTTTACTAGCTTACCACCCGCACCTCCGCCTGCGTGGATCACGGATCGTACGGGCGGAGACCTGTGCCCCGCAGTGGGACAAAAGTAGCCTATGTCCTTCTCCAAGGTCCCATCCATCTCTGTACCACATCTCACCAAAATCGGCTCAGCAGTCCAAGCGCGAAAGCGTAACATAACATAGTTTACTTTCGTATTTATAATATTAGTAGATATTATTATTAATGTAATTATTAAAGAGCTTTATTAAGTAGTGAGGAACATATTGCAGAGCAATTTGCCATAAAGATACTTAAGTATGTTAATGGTGCTTGTTTGTCAATTTAATTGTTTGCACTCATCATTTTGTTTGCACCAATTTCCGTGACAAAACTTATAAATTACAGATTGAAACAAAAATGAACAAAGCGTATTTAACAAAGCTTACTACATTGAAAAAGTTAATGTGTTCACTATGAATTCCAGCTAAAGAATAAGAAAGTAGAACATCACAACATTTGCAAATTTTAATATTATTAGCATTTCCTTTAAACACGAAGGCATGTATATAGCTAGAGACAAAATATTCCATACCATACCTTTTCCTCCTTTTTTATTTTTTCTTTGTATTTTGTATCTTTTGCCATTGATTTTGTATATTTTGCTCTTGCCTTTTCAAGATTTAAGCTTGCAAAAACCAGAGGCTCATTCATAAGGAAAGGCATAGCCTTTATAATAAAGCTCCGCAACAAGCCACTGATTCTCCCTTGGATGAATTTAAAACCATGTTAAAAGACGCTCATGGGAAAAGGTTATTATAAAGTAGATGACTATCTGAAAGATCAAAATGCCTGGAACAGATGTAACACAGCACATAACTTGCTAGTAAGCAACCGTTCTGCCAACAATCATGCTGCACTGTATTTGGTAACGATATATTGAAATTGTAAATGTCGCTACTTTTCTCAGTTAAAGCTGACAAGTTTCCCACGCCCGTTCTTCCTTTCAGTTAAAAAAAACTAGAACAAGTGGCAGGAAAACAAACGATTCAAAAGCGCTCAATTAACAGTTCACTTGAATAAAGATACTTCGACGCTGACTTTTAACTAGTCTTGTTTAATATACATTTTAACTTAGTTAATTACACGAGTCCGGTGTTCATTGAGTTGTCAATTTGAAAACAGAAAATCAACCACTCACAGGCACCGCAATGTAGGTATGCTATCTACCATAGCAAACTACAAACTGCAATGCTTATAAAATAGTCCCCAATGAGATTCACTAAAACACAGTGCTGTTCTGATGAGTTTCAACTATTTTAAATAAATAAAAAATGTACATCCGATTGTACGCAAGTATGTATCCAGACACTCGCCGGGAAACACTTAGATGATAGGGGCCGCTTTAGTGTTATCAATAAAAATAGATACATTGCACATTGATCTCTTTAAAAGTAAAAGGGAAGCTTGTTTGAAATTGTACAAGAGATTCTCAATACACTTTTCTGCAATTAGTACTCAAATAGACTATAATAGGTATCTAGTATTTCTTAAACATACAACAATATCAGATAAGACACATGCTGTGCCGGCAATATACATAACAATAACTGAATTATACAGATTGCCCGAGGTAAGTTTTTTATTCTTTACTTTTAGTTTGACATTTTTACCTCAATGATTTAGCCTAAATAAGTAATAGGCACTTAGGCATAGTTAGGTTACAGGTCATTGAATCGAATAGTAATAATCAAAAGGGCATTCATTCAATGTAAACAATACAGAAAATGTGTACAATGTCTAGCTTACACGCTCTTACCGCTAACGTAACTTCTTTTCCGACAGTGAAATATAGCCACCTAGTTAGTGGATCTTGTCTTACTATTATGGTGATGTTAAGCAATAATCTGGTAATCCAATGAAACTGAAATACGTGTTCTTGATAAGTACCTACTCCTTCCCTTCAAAATAAGAGCAAAATTTTTACCTTCGTCGCCACTTATAGCATACGCATAAGTAGGTAGGTATCGGGAGTTTTGTTATGTGAACGATCTCCGGCTCACCACTGCACCAAGATGAACACACTCACTTCCAGCACTTCTGTACACCAGGAAACTCCATGAGTTCCCATACATTATATTACTTATTTGGTTTCCATCCTCACATAAGTAAACAGCCGCTGCCTCCATCCCGACTGACAGTGACAGTTCAGTGTTGCCATATACTGAGTGTTGCCATCTTGTGCGTGTGAGACAGAGTATTATATCTATTCCATAGATACAAACACTACATATCCGTTTTGGGTCAATGGGTCTTTTTCGTTAAAAAAATACCACAATACCTATTTTCCCATACATTTTGTTCTGAACGTCTACTGTCTTAGGAACAAGCGTACGCAGCGACATCTACAATTAGCTTTGCGTTGCCAACCCCATTAATACTAAATAATATACTAGAAAAAATACGACTCGCACCAGATCAATACTCAGACGGGAATCGAACCCGCGACCTTTGGATATCCGGTCCAATGCTCTGACCGCTGAGCTACCGAGTCACTAGCTAGTGGTCAGTCAGAGCATTGGACCGGATATCCAAAGGTCGCGGGTTCGATTCCCGTCTGAGTATTGATCTGGTGCGAGTCGTATTTTTTCTAGTATATTATTTAGTATTGTTTAAAAATAGCATTGTAAATGCAAAAATCTCAAATTTAAAAACCCCATTAATAATATTTTTGAAGTGAAAACTTCTTTAGCGGCGTTGTACACTTTTTTGTAATGGGTAAAAAATGTTAAAATCACGTCAGTCAGGGTCACGTGACCCTGATCGAAAATTTGTAAGACGGATGTAGCGTAGACAGCCGGCGGTGGAAGTATCCCCCTCTCTTTCTTCGGGGCGGCGAAAATGGCGGCGCGTCATTTTGGCGGCGAGTTGATTTTTCTGAGAGATAAACTTTTTAATGTAATATAAATTGTCATGTTTGTGTACGATAGCGCAATAAATAAATATTGTATTCTACCTCATAAATGATAGTACTTTTACACTGATAATTAAAGCAATTCGTGCAAAATTACTCCCAAACCATTCCAAAATATCAAAAATGCACAACGTTAATATTCAAGTTTTCACTTCTGCCGGCACTTCCGGAGTGCAACCCGAATTTTTTATCTTTGATATAAGACTTTTTCCCAGAATAGTCGTTTTTTTTTTTTGAGAATTTAGAGAGACATTTAAGAAATTATTTCATCCAATAATCTAGAAATGAAAAGAAATATTAAGCAATCTTGCATGATCAGCGGCAACGATTTGCCTCGTATAAAAATAGGCAAGTCAGTGTAGCGTCATATCATATAACGATGGGCATTGCAAGCATGCAGAGGTTGGACAAAAATGGGCATTCGGGCACATGCTCGGGGAGGACGAGCGAAACGAGCCTATACTCGTCGTCAGCTAAGGTTAAAACTCATGCCTTATACAGATGCCGGCATATATATTGGCAAGAAAATGAAAGAGACAAAAGATGCGCAGTAGCCATAAACTTGGTGTTTATGGCTACTGCGCATCTTTTGTCCCTTTCTTTCTCTTGCCAATATATATGCCGGGCAGTATAATACGATCAAACTCCATTTTTTACTTCACGTTCGCAGTTCGCACGTCTTCCAAGCCACCAATTTGGGACATTGTAAAGAAATAATTCTGAAACATTTTGTTAGGGAATGCAGAAAGAAATTAATCTTGCAATTTAAATGGCGTATTTGCAGGACAGGGCGTACAAAAAAAGTTACAAAAATAGAATCTTATATACCAACCAACCAACCAACAACAAAGCTGATATATCATACAATCTAAAGTATTGTTATTTGTTATTTCCCTTGAATTAGCATTGTATACGTGACTTATTGGGTTTTTGGCGTTTGTCCATGTCCATCAGCCATTTTTAATGTCCTCACTGCTGGGGCACAGGCCTTCCTCATGGGTGGATAAGGAGGACGACGGGCCATAACCCACCACGCGGGCCCAATGCGGATTGGTAGGTGTTAACGACTGTAAATGCAGCCGGGACCAATGGCTTAACGTGCCTTCCGAAGCACGGAGGAGCTCGAGATAAAAAAATGTTGGTCACCCATCCCATGACCAACCCTTGCGAAAGTTGCTTAACCTCCGCAATCGCTGGGCCAGGCGCTAAACTACGGAGTTTAGTAGGTATGTTATGTATAAGTTACTGATAAATCCGAAGTCAAGAAGGGTACAAACATTCTACATCAAGTCAAGAAGTTTTAGGTTCACAACATTGATGAATGATGCTGTCATAGTTATTTATGGACGGTTAACTTATGTAGTTGATGTGTCAATAAGGACAGTTTGCTCCACATTTCATGTTATTGCGTCCACTGCTTGAAATGAATCAATGTACGAGTATCTTCCTGAGTAATAAATTTTAATGCTCGCTCTACTCACTAGCAGTTTTTATGTTTTTACCTAAGGATACAATTTATTTGATCAAATATTAATGCAATGGGGAATGTCCGAAAAATCAAACTAGCTGAATATTTTTCTATAGGTAGGAATAAGCTCCCTTAGTAATAGAAAAAAGTTTCAGAATTTTCGGTGACGTGAAAATTTAAAAAAAAATGAGAGTATCTTCGACTTCACAAATGTACGAAAGTAACAGCAGAATGGAATTTATACCTTTGCCACCACTTGCCACAACCACAACAAGTACGACGACTTGAGTGGTGCAGTGGTCAACATGCCGCCTACCACACAAGAAGTCCCGGGTTCGATTCCCGGCCGCGCAGAAATTGAAATGATGAATTTTAATTTCTGTGACGGGTCTGGGTGTTGCTATGTATAATAAGTATATATTTAATAGTATATAAGTAGTATATCAGTTGTCTAGCACCCATATTACAAGCTTTGCTTAGTTTGGGGCTAGATGGCGCTGTGTGAAATTGTCCAAGCATTTATTGTTTATTTATTAAAAAAAAAAGTTTTGACATTTTGTATTGAAACTTTTTTTAATATCATGTTGTGGTTGTGACAGGTGGTGGCAAAGGTATAATTTCCATTCTGCTGTTACTTTTGTTCGTTTGTGAAGTCGAAGAACTTTCACTTTTTTTAATTGTTTCACGCAATCGAAAATTCTGAAACTTTTTTCTATTACTCAGGGAGCTTATTCCTACATATAGAAAAATATTCAGCTAATTTGATTTTTTTTCGGACATTCCCCATTCAAAATTGTCCACGATATTTATTATGCAACGGATTATAAATTTCTATCAACATCCCTATAGGAATTCTTGTGACCTTTAATTTTAGTGCTTAACTTTTGTTTCTCTCCCACAAGATCGTCAAGGCATTGGACAAGAAGTGGCACCCCGAGCACTTCACGTGCCACACGTGCCGGAAGCCCATCGACGGTGCCAAGTTCCACCAGCACGACGGTGGAGTGCACTGCGTGCCGTGCTTCTCGCAGCACCACAGCCCGCGCTGCCACGGCTGCGGGGAGCCTATCACTGACGTGAGTGCCTTTTGTTTTTAACCCACAACTACAGTGTAACTACGTGAGAATGGACTGAATGAAAAACGCCTTATAAAGCAAATACAATAAATATAATAAATTTGCAAAATCGGCTACAGAAACTGACGTGTATTATACAAAGAACGCTGGACAGGCTAATGTCATGAAATGACAGCAATTTTTTTGTGCCTATTTGAAAATCGCCATATTGGCGCTGAGAGCAGTAGATTCTACTATGACAGTAGTGAGTGTACTTGTAACTAATTAGTTCCAAGTACACTCACTACTGCCATAGTATAGAAACTACTGCTCTCAGCGCCAATATGGCGACATTCAAATCGGAACAAACGACAGGTGACGTTCGCCTGTCCAGCGTACTTGTGTAATGGACATCAGTGGTTACAGATGTCTAACTTCTGCCTGACGTTTTCTAAACCTAATATTTAATATTTAACTAATCTAAGCGCAATACAACTTTATGCCCACCAGCCAGCCCATAGAAATAGAATGTCAAAGAACAACAATGTCAATAAACAGGTGATCCGAAAACTAATACATACATTTTATATGAGATACGTAAAATATGACTTGGATACATAAAATATGACTATATATGGCAAAGGAAATTAATTAATTATGTTCCATACTGTTTTCTTCGTCGATAAACGCATAAATGTAGCGAAATTTGGTTTTAGAGAAATGTGTGGCAATATCTTATTTACCTGTGAAAAGTGTGATTACTTGGATTGTTTCTTTTTGTTACATCATAATTACTTAGAGCACAAGACACCATGGCACCGCGATACCTTTATTTCAAATTCTAATTAAGATTAACAAATATTTTAAGCAAACTGTGATTGCTCATTTGCTAGGCGGGACGCTAGGGGCTCTTACTGTAAAAAATGTTGGCACATGTCACTTGATCCTTTGTCTCTTTTTACATAGACCGTGTCCGTATGATGTTAACTTCTCTTTTCCACGCTTTGTTGGTCTTCTTGAGCGCAGCGAAAATTTTTCTATGTCTATGAGCCAGCCAGCTTCCAACACACAGAATAGATATAGACTACCCGACAATGTAAACAATGCTAAAAACGTGTATTCTGTCCATTAGTTTATCTGTCTATGACTTGATTCAGTATCTTTACGTTAGAAAATGTTGTTACTTTTATGTATGGTTTCAATAAATCTATTAAGGCATTTAAATATTATAAGATCAGATTTTTAAACAAACGCTATTGTTAAAAAAATATAATTTACTACTATCTTGGGTCTTGACAGGTGCAGCTGTAGTTGATATTCGAAGAATATTCGTTCATCTATATTTTGATAGATTCAGACTTTCAGACAGATGTACCCACTGACATGAAAAATTGTTTTTATGGATGTACCATACAAAACCCTTACCGGCACGAATCATATATTTAATAAGAAGTAGATTGATTTGTCAGCTCCTATAAACAACAAAAAGAACGGAAAAAATTGGAGGAGGCCTATACTCGTAGAGAGGTCCCTGATAGCTAATAGATAAATATGACGCATGTATTGACATCATAAAATTTATTGTATCTAACTACACTTTTTTTTACATAATTATGAATAATTTAATGAATTAATTGAGTAATAAATGAAATAATAAAAGAAAATTGTAATTTGACATAATATAATTGACATAAAATTGTAATTTGAATAATGTTATCAAGGAAATAAATGGCTTTAATAATAATAAACAACAACGATACGATATCACTAATGAGAAATTAAATTAATTCGTTACCTTTAACGCCACACATCACTTCATAAACATCGCTAATGTGTTGTGCTTGATTAAAAGTGACATTAGGTGACGTAATGTGACCCAAGAGTTGTCACACGACAAGCAGTAAATTTTTTATGTTACCCCACCCACGGGAAAATTAGCAAATTGACCGACGGCGAACTTGCTTACATGGCTCACTTTGCCTTCCAACTTTGCTGTACCAAGAAGAATTAAAACGATTAATCGCATCACTTAATAATGCCTTTAGCTAAATACATAGATAGATCCTATAAAAAATCTTTTTTTTATTAGACAACCTAACAGACATTTCTCCAATTCAAAAGAGCTAAAGCAATTGTGTTAGGGAAATCTGAAACAACGGTGAACTACAAACACCGAGACTTGAGTCAATATAGAAAAGTTAGTTTTCTAAATTGACCCAGCCGGCAGGGTTGCCACCCGTCCCGATTTTGTCGGGACTGTCCCGATTTCGATGAAATTGTCCCGCGTCCCGACGATCCATCGGTTTTGTCCTGGTTTTTGATGAGAACACGTTAAATGCATTATTTTGCTTTGTATCTCGTTAAGTATACCGCCTTCGATGTTGAGCGAGTATTTTCCCATATGACGCTTAAATGATCTAATGTCAGAAAAATCGTTGCTCTGTAGATTTATGGAAAGCTGAATTAGAGATGGCGACACCTTATAAACCGGCGTACAAACCACTCGACCACGGATGTCGTAGATTTATTGGGCTTTAAGGGGCCATAATAGGAAAACATGGTTTGCGCGGGCCATATTTTTATATAGAAAACTTAAAGTTGTAGCCACAAAAAAACATACGACAAGCTAAAGAGATTATCTAGTTGCTATAAGTATTAAATTGCGTATAAACCTCACAGGTTAAAAAAAACAGAATATCATCACTTATCGCGGGCCTAATTTTTGGCGTAAATAATAGCGGAAACGTAATGAATTCTACATCAAAATACACTTTAACGTACTGTCCAGTTGCTCCAATAACGTTTTTTTTTTCAAGAAAGATAATTGTGCTAAAGATAATGATGAAAAAAAAAAAAACGAAAAACATCAAAAAAGTGCAGAAGTAAGGTTATTATCCATACTCTTTACGCGTAAAGAAAAAGACAGAGACAAATGATTTCGCATAACCGAGCCTTAATACTTACAACACAATTAATCGAAGTCATCAAATGAACTGAGCATCCCTAGCAAGCATGGCACTGAAACCAATTCTTTGATAGCATTGAAGAATACTTGTTCAAATGAAAAATACTTTTCTATTATTAAACTTTTCAGCTATTTTCGCCAAACATAATGCCCGACAGGGCCCATAATGTACCATTTTGTTAAATTAAGACCAAACAACCATTGTGGAATAGCAATAAAGCATTGAATTGAATTGAATTGAACATAGAGAAGATATTTGTAACAATTTTATTTTTGCCACTTTTAATCTTAATCCAGTTTAATGTCAAACATTATCGATATGAAGTATTAACCTTATTAAAGTTTTATGAATAACAAACTATTTATCTATTTGTACATAATCTATTAAAGCATTAGATTTTATTACTTCCTGAAAAAAAATGTGTTTGGGTTTAGTGTTGATGAAATAATTTATAAAAGAAAAGCTAGTAGTGTGCATTGCTACAAAATACTGTAACGTTTTATGGACGTAAAAAGTTTAGGGTCTATCTATGTCAAATTATCTACATTTTCTATATCTTACTAAGATCATCTATTATGTATATCTTTCGATGACGACGAAGTATTATTAAAGATAGAGGTCGCCTACACAATTGTTGAAAGCACACGGCACCACAAATTAATCAGACAATTCCTTTTTTGGTGGTACCTACATATGCGTAATTTGTTAATTTCTTTATCTCTCTACATTTAGATTTGTCGCTTTTTTTTGTATGTACTATGTTCAATAGAGCTATTTGACTGGTAGAGCCTATATTTAACTTTTTCCTAAAATATGTTTTTTTTAAATTAAATTAAAGCTTATTTCTAATGACTTGTAATTCTAATGAGAGTAAAAAGTACGTAAATAGCTCACGCGCGCCCTCGGGCGTGCGGGTAAGTAGGTTTGGTTATAAACCATTTCTACTGTATCCTTTACTGTATCCTTTTCGCACCCTACCGAAGTAGAGTGGTCGATTGGGGTCCCCCCCCCCCCGAGTGTAAAAAGTTTTATTGATTCCTTTTTTTTGTTAAAAAGCGAACACAACTAGTTGTGTGTTCCAAAACTATATTATTTGCAGCAGCAGACACAAGCCGTTAATTATATTTTTCAACAACAAAGAAAATGTTTAAATTTTTGAACCAACTTTATCTTTATTTTAGTCCACAATACAAATACTAAGTAAGTACTTAATTGATGATACTAATTTATCCACAGCATGTTGCAAATCAATCATCTTTTATTGACAATGTTTAATGCTGCATAAAGGTTAACAAACAGAACCAGATGTTGAATAATTATGTATGGCAACCTTGAACTTGTGTGTCATTCGATATACAATATACAGAAAAAAACAAATTAACTAAGTGTGAATCATTTGCGAATAAGGAAATGTCTTCTTCGTATCGTACTACATTAAGTGATATCGATTTTGCTTATAGTTATGGACGTTAGTAATTTTAATATGTTCTTGTTTTTACTTATGTAAAGATTATTAATACAATTGCACATTTTTATTTCTATATGTATTTGGTACATATTATAACATACTCCTTTAAAATGTTCGAAGTCGGTTAAAAACACATTAATGCCACACAAACAATATGTTAAACTATTGTTAAGATCAAAAATATTAGCAATTTTATAACTTATAAGAAATTACGAATATAGACACTTAAATCAAATTAAACTTTCCCGTTGTTTCTGTGTAATAACCTGAACCCTTTAAATGAGTTAAAGTGCTTTATTATTTTTGTTTTGTACCAACCAAACCGCGCTCAATCATATGATTTTCGAAAGAAATCACGGTTAATTTCTCAGAACCAATAAGGAAAAACATGAGCGAAATGTAAGATAATCGTTACAAAAAACTATAGAAACACAACAAGGTAAGTTACGAATAGAATTATGAATGACTCTCGTCCGACATGTTGAAAAGTAAAGCGAATTCAAATAAATTAATGTTAACAGAAGTCATTCAAATAAATAGGAGCGTCAAACATAAAAAAATAATTATTCAGGTAGCCTGAAAGAGGTTGCTACATAGCAATAAGGCCGCCTTTTGTGTGTTTTCTTTCTTCTTTGCTATGTTTTTATTAGTGTGCCTTTGTATTATTGTTTTAAACTTAAATTGAGATATAATAATTTTTATACCATGTTTTGAAATAAATTATGGTAAAACGCGACAACCTTACATAAATAATAATGACCATAACAATAAACAATACTTGTCAACTGTCGTATTATGTCGTCTTATTGATAAATTGGTATTATATAAACACTATTATTAGTGTAAACACACATGACATGATATAGGGACACTATAGTGTTTTCTAACCATAATTATTATATCTCTATTTATGTATACATAAGTTGGTAAAGTGGTCAGAGATGCCGACTGACAAATCTTGTATCGAATTGTAACCCGGGTTATGTTTTTGTATTTATTTTCTATATTTTTTGTATGGTTTGAGTAAAAATATTAGAGAAATGAACACATAACCTTAGGTTAAACATAATTATCTCACACATAATAATCTTTTATAACAACAAATAAATTGGAAAATAAATAAATAAATTTAAACTTTATTAAAGCCTATCAAGACAATCCGCGTTAGAGCATAGTGGAATTTGAGTCATAACTACACGGAAGTAGGCCTAATAAGGTATGGCCTAACGCCGCACAAACCAATGCTCCTACTGACTAATATAATATTAAGTATAAAACCCAACTAATGTACTGTGGGTGTATCCGAAGGCACAAGTTACTCTCACAAAAATGAATCAGCCAAAAAAGCTTGCGTATTTATTTATGGTCCTAACTGTACATTTCTTGATTGCTTGATAAATCATTCAGATTAATCAAAGTTGGTCTTGTATTGGGATTATTATTATTATTATTTCATTATTATTAATTGACAGGCAAGCAGTTGAGACAACTGATAAGAGCCTGTATCCAGTTATATCATCGGTCGAGTTTATCTTTCATTAGTCCTTAAATATTTGTCCAATCTATTCTTAAACTGATTCGTATTCTGTGCAGATATTACTTCTTCTGGCAACTTGTTCCAAGCTTCAACTACTCTATTATTAAAGAAATGTTTATGTGGATTGTTTCCTGACAGTGCCTTTGATAATTTGAGATGATGGCTTCGTAGGTTAATGTTTCGTGAGTACTGGAATAGTTGTTTATAAAAATTCTCGATGTCATAGTGTCCATGCAAGATTTTATATGTTTCTATTAAGTCCCCACGTTCCCTGCGTTCCTTTAAAGTTGTGAGTTTCAGTGATTCCAGTCTGTCCTCGTAGGGTTTATTCTTCAAGGCTTTCGGGACTTTGGAGAACCTACGTTGAACTTTTTCTAGTAATTGAATATCTTTCTTGAAGTATGGGCTCCAGATTTGAAAAGCGTATTTTAAAATCGGCCTTACATAGGTTTTGTATATTTTCAGCATCATTTCAGGTGTTAAGTACGCGAAAGCTTTTCGGATGAGGTAAATCAAACTGTTAGCTTTCTTGGTCACAGTGGTGATATGATGTTCCCATTTTAGATCATTAGCAACATGTACTCCCAAGTCTACCTGTACCTCTACTGGTCGTGGTGGAACACCATTGATTTCATAGGGGTTGCGGGGATTCCGTTTCCCAATGTGGAGAACTGTGCATTTGTCTATGTTGAGGTTAATAAGCCATTCCTTTGACCAACTTGCCAATCGAGTCAAATCATTTTGAAGTCGTTCCGAGTTTACAAGAGGATTTGCAAATATCTTTGTATCATCAGCAAACATGCTTAGATTGCAATTCAAATTTTTAGGTAAGTCTTAAGTGAAGATTATGTACAGCACTGGCTAATATATAATTAAGCACTGGCTAAGATTTATTTAATTTCCTAATAAAGAACGCTTAACTGAAAGCACTACAAAGGTAGTGAAGTTAATTTTCAAATACATTTTCACAATATTAAAGATCCAATTTGATTAAATTGCGTCAGTAAGAAGTGACTACTTTATATTATGGACCATAATTATACAGTTTCGGATGACCGTACTACACACGAAGTAAGCTAAGCCTGGTCTGGATTGTCAGTAGGCGTTTAAATCCAGCTATTAGTGAAATTTTCAGTATTTTTCCTCCAATAAAACGGCAAGGAGCCACCTATTAGTCAGCACGCAGTCGTTTGCATGTCACATTGTTTACAATATTCATTGTGCCGCTGTTGGCACACTCATTAGCGAGTGCAGTTATATGCGCGTACGCAAGGTCACTGCTAAATGTTGCATAGTCAAGTGCAACTAGGGTCATCATCTATGTAAGGGAGTATGACCTGTCTAGGATGCACAAAATGCCTGATTATAGTAAAAAAAAACATATTTTCAGTAACTAATTTCGTAATCTGTGGTTTCTTCCGCGAAATTAAAAACCGGGCAAGTGCGAGTCGGACTCGCGCACGAAGGGTTCTGTACCAAAAAAAGGCAAAAAAATCACGTTTGTTGTATGGGAGCCCCCCTTAAATATTTATTTTATTCTGTTTTTAGTATTTTTTGTTATAGCGGCAACATAAATACATCATCTGTGAAAATTTCAACTGTCTAGCTATCACGGTTCATGAGATACAGCCTGGTGACAGACAAACAGACCGACGGACAGCGGAGTCTTAGTAATAGAGTCCCATTTTTACCCTTTGGGTAGGGAACCCTAAAAATGCCTGTCTCAGCTTAGCGCCGCGGGCCGCGCCCGCTGCACATGCCTGTCAAATGCGGCAAATGCTGTCAGATAGTAACCCTAAGTGCAACAGTTTATAGCTTTTGGTTCACCTTTAGTCATACATTTTCACTGATATTAGAAAGGCAAGTAGAGATTATGTTCTGTCTGCCCCTTGATTTGCAATTTAAACAATGCTGCTTTAGTAAGAACCAATATGACAACTATGTTACTCAAAGCAGCAATGTAACTGCGCTTTCAATCGAGAATTTGTTAGCAACAGACTTACGTAATCAACGGGCTTGTCATAATATGCTACAAGTTATATTGAAATATTTCAACGATCACACAATACATAGCACATTGGAATAAAATAAAGAATATTGGGAGTAATTATTGTGAAATAATGGAAATTCTTAAAAACGCTTTTAAAAAAGGAGTTTTTATGTGAACGTGATTTGAAAACCTTGCAAAAACAACAAACCAACACTGAGTATTGTCCATTCATCAAGTACTTACATATTTTTTGTTTAAACGAGCCGATTGTTTATGAAAGTCATGGTTCATAATAATGGGTGGGTCAATTAATGATTGCCGTTAAAAACACGCACATATTATATTTGCGGCCAAAATTAGCTTCAATATATATCCAAATTCAGATAAACACTAAGCAAAACAAAACCCAAACAATACTTAATTAAAAACTTTATAAATAATGGCATCGGTATAAAAACCGTTCCGCAAATGGTAGCGGGCATGGCTCAACGGGTCCCATTGTTTCTGCGACGATGACATCATGGCGGCAGGCGCGCGAGAAAAACATCTCTGACGGCCGTCCTGCGGGCTGGATGAGCAGAAGGCAGGCTGAGTCATCCAGTCATGATAGGAATGTTGACTATCAGCCATTTTTATTGTCCCCACTATTGGGGCACAGGCCTTCCTTATGGATGGATAAGGAGGTAAGGTCAACACGCGGCCGGGCCCAGCCCAAGGCGGATTGGTGGGTGTGTTAACGTTTGCAAATGCAGCCGAGACCAACGGCTTAACGTGCCTTCCAAAGCTCGGAGGAGCTCGAGATAATACATCTTTGGGATCCCGTGACCGACCCTTTCGAAAGTCACTTAACCTCTTCAATCGCCGGGTTACGTTTACCACTGCTCCATCGAGCTCCTCGAGGAATGTTAATGAAGGGATATTTTACACTTATCTATCTAGAGCACTGGTTCAGAACCTATGGTCCGCAGACCCCCGAGGTGGACTGCAAAAGCCAAAACAAGATCCGCGAACTTTTAATGATTTGTGTCGAAGTCAAATAATTCCTGGGATTAGAAATCTTCTATTCAGAAGATGCAAAATTATTTTACTAAAATTTTGTTATCCACTAAAATATTACCGTACTTCTCGTGTAAGGTAAGCCTCTACGGTTCGTCAGTCATTTAATATTGAGTTTTAATTTTAAAAAAAGCAAGTACCTAGTAAGTAACATCAAAAGATAATAAATAATTCTGGATGAGAAATGGAATATCTATGTTTCTTGCATTACCAATTTTTTTACTTACGAACTACAATGGATGATGACCCTCAATTGGTCATCATTTGACACCACGAGTGAAAAAACTGAATTGATATAAATGATTTTAAAATATCTATTAGACAAGCCAATTTAAAGTTGTCTATCAAAAGCAATCGAATGTCGTCGTTCTACAAATTGAGAACCAACTGTGCCCTTCCTCTCATACATTATTAGATATACGATAAGCATTGTTGGATGGATAGGTACTAGTCTACAAGTTGTTTTCTACAGCCTTTGTGGTTCTCCAATAGGGAATATGCATCAATTTTTTTTTTGTATCAAAATCAAAAATATAATGCGTGAGAAAATCAATGTAATATTAAAACTTTTCTCTTGCGTTTTTTTCTCGTGATATAGTTACTTGAAGTTAGCACGCAGCAAAAACGCTCTATACAAAACGGTCATGATTTGTGACGTCACTTTCACGTTTCAGGTGTGTTTCAGGCGCATTTATTATGGAGTTAGCCAAGAATTTTCAATTATCTCCCTAAATGTTGCGTTTAATACATATGTGTCTTAGAGTAAGACGCGCTTCTGTCCCAGAAAGAGAAGCCATACGTAGCGTTCCCCTCTGCCGAAGTACAAGCCCAAATGGGCATACGCGGTTAATAAAACCAGTTGCGCCCGGTTTTTTTTTTAGACCGAGTCCAGTCGCGCATGTGAACGCTGCAGTGTTTAAAATGCCGAATTGATGAGTTTTTTGCTGTTAAAAGAGGTCTGGAACATCAAGTTTACAAAAAGACGGTGTTACATTTAACATGAAAGTAATTTTTTGTCGTATTATTGCTATTTGTTTACATTTAAACATTAAATTCGTATATTTTATTCTTGATTAGTTGTCAAATTTGTTCAGTGACATCGGGTCTGCTCGTCCATGGCTCGTCCGTACAAATTTCAGGGGGCCTACTCAAGTGGTGAGCATGCGAATCTCCGTGCCACTGAATAATTCCATTCTAAAACTACCTAGAAGTAATGTACCGATGATATACGTTCTTATTTCAGATATCAAATCGATTGTACCGGCTTCCCGGCAGAATGATTGACAAAAGCATGTGGCACGGAGATTCGCATGGTTTGAGGTTATGTTTTTTGTTAAATCGTCGAATTCCAGATCAATCGGAGCCTGTACCGCTGGGTTGATGTATTTGTAGCCGTTACATATTCATTGTAACAGCTACAAACACATTTGTTGCTCATGTAACGCAACAGGGACAAAGATATGGCGATCTAAAGTTTTAAAAGCATGCGACTCTCCGGCCCACACGCTTAAGTCTAAAATACTGGCGAAAATTGTATTAAGATTAAAAATAAGCAAGTTTACGTAACCGTTTGATCACGATAAACGGCCCGAAAACATATTTTCACTATATCTTCATTCGTTTTAGAGAAATAAGTAAATTTATTTACTATGATTTATTATGAATAATCAGTGTGTAGGGTGACCATATCGTCGGTCCGTAGGAATCATTAGGCTGTTTCTAATAAAATTCAAGTTGAACTACATAATGTTGAGGGTTGATTTGCCTACATACTCGTACGTATCGTACCTACTATCATACTGTTACTGACTATGCAATATTGCAATATTTTTTAGGGGACGTAAAAAGGTGACTTTTATCCTAATCGAGATGACAAAATACAAACAAACAAATGAGAAAGTAGGTAACCTTATAAAAACGTGTTAAAAATGTGAACGTCATAATTGGTATAATAATTGCCCACTCAGTACCAGTCACCCATCATCATCAGTATCAGTCACCCATTAATTTAGGTCTCGGTTGAATGCAACCGAACTGAGAACTTCCTTCGTTTTTTGAAGTATTAGTCTTTCAAAATAGGTATCTAAAAACACTTCAACTTGCATTTTAGACCGATCGGGATAAGTTTTTAGCTTTTAAAAATATTAAAGTTTGTTTTTTTCGTATATAGTTTCTGCACCATTCACTTAGCCTAATACATGAAATTGTGTCATTTTGGTTTGATGCATAAGTAACAATTTAGGTTTTTGTCTTTTTTAACGCTATCGGACGAAAAGAAAATTAAAGTTGAAAATTTTACTTTCATGATGATTATGAAGTTGTAACCGATGTACTTACTTGAGCTTTTTGTGTCATCTTTGTCCACGGGAATACTGTTATTTGACTATTACCTAAAGCGTTACCTTAGTAACTCCAAAAGAATATTACAATTGGTTAAATAAGTGTTAAATGTTTTAGATCAATAGTATCTGTTGTACATAATGTTTTGTGCTAAATTCATCAATGGAATTTTCAGCTTTTTATTTTTTTCTTTTCAACACCCTGTAAAAGTCACAAAAGAAAATGGGGGGGGTGGGGGGGTGTGAGCCGGGGCTCCGCTGTTTGCTGCGTACTTCGAGCACCGCTGCTACGTACTTTGCCGTTCGAGCGACTTTGGGTAAAAGAATTTGTAAAAAGTAGCCTCTATTTCGTATTGAGCCAGCACAATATCCCACTTCAAATTAATTCGCCTAATTTAAAGTAAGTAAGTGACTTAAGTGACGCCTAAGCATAGGTACTGAAGTTCGGTGACACATTTGAAGTAACGAGTAGGTAGGTAGGTAAGAAGTATATGTGAGAGAAAATAAAAGAAAGGATGGCAATGTGAGATATTTATTAATTTATTTCAATGTCGTGGTTATGACTAAGTTATCGAATAAGTTATTGATTCTAAATTTATCACATGTCTTAGATTTATTAGCTTTAACATTGCATGAAATATTGTAATTTTATTACACTATTATTACTATCATAAAAGGAGTAATACTTAACTACATTACCAGATAGTTCAGAGCACCGATCCGACAGAGTGCCGTGTCCGACAGTTGAACAACGTCTGAGCTATCGACACCTGCGCAAGCCGCTTTTATACACGTGCGCAAACAAGCTCGGTGGCGTGATGTGGCGTGATGGCGCAGTGGGGAGGCGCACGTACACACAGTTGTTTTACGAGTCGTTTAGTGACTTTTAATTATAAATTACATTGAATAAACTAATTATTTGTAACAATTATATTAATTGCAAAAGACGTGCATTCTCCCACACGGCCATTCTGACGAGCAGCCACTTGGCTCGCGAACAAAACAATTTACACTTTATTTTTCACAAATCACGAATCATTAAAATCTTTATTCGAAACTACAATATGTTTAGTAACTATATTTCCAATTTGTGAAAGCACCAAATTGAATTGAAACTTCCAGTATAGGAAATGTAACGTTTCGTCAACGGATGAATAATTAAATTCACTGCCTTAATTTATCAGTCTACTCGCTTCAAGTAATATCTTCATTTCTATAAATATTCTAATATTGCATTATTTTTATTGAATTTATTGGATTAAAATTGTTGTAACTACTGAATCTACCACCAGTTCGTAAAGGAGGCCTCTCGAGAAAGAACTGGCGAAAGAAAACTCTGAGAGTTTATGCTGACCTCCAATGACAATGTTAAATAGATCAAATCAAACAATATTATGAAAGATTTTTTTCAAACATAATTAAAAACATAGTTGATTAACTCTCAAATTAACAAACATGGATATTTGTTATCTGAAAAATAAATCATTATTATCGAATCACACAACATCATCACCAAATCGCCAAATTACATGACTCTAACGCTAAATAATATAGCAACTAATCATGGTCAAATTACCTGACCGTAAAGCTAAATAACATAGCAACTAACTATGGTCAAATCACATGACCGTAAAGCTAAATCACATAGCAACTAACTATGGTCAAATCACATGACAGTGAAGCTAAATCACATAGCAACTGATTATGGTCAAATCACATGACCGTTAAGCTAAATCACATAGCTTCTAATTATGGTCAAATCACATGACCGTCAAGCTAAATCACATAGCTTCTAATTATGGTCAAATCACATGACCCAATTCACTTTTATTACAGTGAAACCTTCAATGGGAGATAACCCTTTTTTATATAAAAAAAACTACATAACAATAATCTCCATTGGTAAACAAAACAACAAATTTAAAAAAAACCTTAAATGTATAGTAAGGACTTATTACAAATCACTCGTATTTATAATAAGAATCTTTGTCATCGTAGATGTTACATTGTACTGGTGCAGACCAGTGTCCGAGACACGCAAACGCCTACAATTCAGGATCATCAGAGCCCCAGGTATACGTCATCTGGATAATCATGGACATCAATCAGCAGACACTGTAACAATTGAACATCTTAGGAGTCTTATAAAAAAACAAATTTTATTTTTCAAATAGTGTGTGTAGGGGTGTGTTGTTGTATGTGAGTAAGTGCATGTGTCGTGTAGGTATTATAATATAAAATAGTAACATAGAGCTTTGGTCATACTACCATGAATGCATGGATAACTTTCGATCCAATATTTTATATTGCTCAGATAGTAGTAATTGCTTCGGTAAAAATAAGACACGAAGGCACGGCAAACTTGCAATATTATTCATTACTCGTAAATTATATAGTACTACCTCAGTAATAACATAAGCCACATGGGCACGGCGAACTTAAAAATATTATTTATTTTTTTACTTAGTAGTACCTAGGTAAAAAAAACATTATAATAAAGTTCATATGGCGCGGCATTCATTAGAATCTCGCGACCTCGGTAAAAATCGCCTCAATAGCATGCACGGCCAACTGGTAATATTCTTTATTGCTCAGTATACAGTGAACATCTGGCCAGGAGTCAGTGTATAAAGAGAAATAAGATAACCAGGTTAAGGAGATCAGTCTGTTTCCAACGATTTTGTCACCTCGCCTTCTATTACAGGGGAGTGACCTAAAATTATCACGAACGTATAACGTAAGTATCACGTTCGCAACACATCTGACATATCCGATTATTATTATACGTTATAGTTTATTCATAAAAATAAATATCATAGTGGTCTTTGAAGAGTGACGAAACATCAATATAGTCAAAAACACTACTGCCACGAATGGGCATCATTCTCAAAACATTACAACATCTAAAACTCATAGAAGTAAGTAAAGACTAAGTTTGAGTAATTCGCAGACTAAAACATTCAACAGACCTCATCTGATGTAACCTGCATCTTTGTGTCAAATAATGACAAAACGGGTTCAGAAAAAGATATTCAAGAATACCATTACCAATTGCATTTTATATTAATGTAAATCACCTTTTTTGTACAGCATAAAAACAATTAGTATTAACTTTAAGTTTATCTTGTTTACGAAAATAGTTTTTCAGTCCCCTTCAACGTAAAACTTAAATTATTCATGAAATCTTTAAGTATCATCACATCACTTAGAAAATCATACTCACTTTTCTTTTAAGAAGCACTAGCTATTTGGTAAGATCTGCTGCCACAATAGTACAGTAAAGTACAATTGCACAGGACAAATACAGTAAAGCACAGTAAAATATTAAAATCTTAATAATTTACTACTATGTATCATGAGAACTGATTACGAATGTTGAGTTTTTTTTTTTCACTTTAGACTACCCACATTCTAAATCAACACCAGAGATAAAATTGTGAATATTATTTACGATATGCTTGTACTAAATTGAGTGAATTAATCGAATTACTATTCAAAACTTATGTCTGTATCATAATATTCATAATTTAAATTGACTTTCTTTTGAATATTGAAAATAAACATAAAGACTGTTGTTACAAGTTCTTGTAATTTTCAACTGTATATTGCATATACACAGTTTTCTGTAATAATTCTTCCTTTTGAAAAATATTCCTATCAAAATAGTTTGTATCCACCAGGGATCAAAATAAAATGCAGTGCAGTAAATAAGGCATCAACCAGTGATGAACTTAAATAAATTCTTTAAAAGATCTAGTAAAATCTAGGGTTTGTAAGTGATCCTACCCTTGTTTGGATCTATTTAAGCACAGGATAATGCACCACAGCAGTCCCGATAAGAATAATTGCTGCACAAGAAGAGAACCTTTGTTTCCAAAGACCAAAAGAGTTCCTGTTTTGCCGAGGAAAGCTATTTCAATTAAAAGTGCCTATAAAAATATTTTTCTTACTTAATCTACATAATGTTTAAGGCACAATTGACATCTGCAATAACTGCATGCACAAAAATTGTTTGAATGTTCAATCTATAGGTAACAATAACGTCAAGTTATCTCTGTTGTAAATGAATAATAAATATCAGTTGGTTATTTGTCAGATGTTTCATTTATTTTATTATAGGTTCTGTACACACGATTTTAACCAGAAAAGAAATATTTATTCCCACTAGTTCTACTGGACAGTTCTACCAATGAAGTAATAAGACTTTTTCTCATTAGTGCTATGATTTGATACGAAGAATAAAATTGTAAACTGTAAAGAGCACAGCTTAATTCACATTAAAATATCTCTCAGCATATAAAATCATCTTTGAAACTTAAATAATTCACTGACGTTACAGTTTGGCTTTAGCACTTACTGTGTTACATTTTCAATTTACAATGCTACTAGGTTGTGATGTGATGTCACAATATGTACATAATATCATAAAATTGTCCTTTCACTGATCAAAAAGGAGGGAAAGGTCTCATTGGCTTATTTACAATATTTTAAGACCAAATTCAAGTTGAGCATTTTTTCTACGAAAAGCTAAAATTCTTTCTTATATCAGTAATGTTATGATTAATGCTACGTTTTGAATCTCACTATTAAATACCATACTTCGAACATCAGCCAGCAGATATTTCATATAAGTAAATAGTCACAGCTGTATAATCACGGCCACTTGGTGGCACACTCGTGCAAGGCACATGAAAAATTATATATTCTAGTCTAGACAATTCACACCAATCATTTAGTTCCAATTCCAAGCTATGCAAAACTTGTACTGTGGTTACTAAATAACGGGTAAAAATAAAGAAGAATTTAAAAATCTGTGACTAACTACGCATCACAAAATTATGTATACCAGGATTCGAACCCAGAATCTTTGTATCAATCAACCTCCACGAAAGTACACTTATTTTACGAAACATATAGCACTCTTTGCGCAGCATTTGCGTCATCATTTTGAAAATTATAGTTGTGGATTGACCATACATACATAAACTCGCGCCTGTTTCCCATGGGGGTAGGCAGAGACTATGGATCGCCACCTGCTACGATCCTTGCACACTTGGATTGCACAATGATAATAATTTAGTAAAATCTACGGGTACCTTACAAAAATGTAAAATCTATGGGTACTTATCAGCAATTCGTCGATCAAACGGGAACTGTCGCAATTTTTCATGCTTCATTCCATTGTTCAGATATTTGCAACCACCCAGGATTGATGACTCAGATCCACAATTGGTTACGCGACTTGATCTTCAACACAAAGTCGCCAACGTGGCGGATTCTACAGCAAGCATTTTGATATTCCTGAAACATAAAAATTCGAAGGCAGAGTATATGTAATCCAAATAGGTTAGATCTCACTTCTGATGTGAGAGAAAATAAAAGAAAAGGATGGCAATGTGAGATATTTATTAATTTATTTCAATGTCGTGGTTATGACTAAGTTATCGAATAAGTTATTGATTCTAAATTTATCACATGTCTTAGATTTATTAGCTTTAACATTGCATGAAATATTGTAATTTTATTACACTATTATTACTATCATAAAAGGAGTAATACTTAACTACATTACCAGATAGTTCAGAGCACCGATCCGACAGAGTGCCGTGTCCGACAGTTGAACAACGTCTGAGCTATCGACACCTGCGCAAGCCGCTTTTATACACGTGCGCAAACAAGCTCGGTGGCGTGATGTGGCGTGATGGCGCAGTGGGGAGGCGCACGTACACACAGTTGTTTTACGAGTCGTTTAGTGACTTTTAATTATAAATTACATTGAATAAACTAATTATTTGTAACAATTATATTAATTGCAAAAGACGTGCATTCTCCCACATATACGAACGAATATAAATACATTTGATGATACTGTGGCCGCGTTCCGAATCACGCTCACAGCGCTGTTAGCGCGTATCCGACCAAATTAAATAGTCACAAAATATTACACAGATAGGGTATTTGTGTACCTACTTCATTTAATGGATTATAGGTTAACAGTGCTGTTGGCGTGATTTGGAAGTAGGCATGTGTTATTATTGTCAATTACAGTCTCATTGATGAGATGACATCATTAACATTCTTGTACTCTACCTCTTGCAAAGTTTAAAAAGAAAGGATTACCTACCTACTGTAACAAAATATTTTTTGAGGGTAAGGAAATAAAAACCGGTCAAGTGCGAGTCGGACTCGCACACAAAGGGTTCCGTACCAAAAAACGGCTAAAAAATCACGTTTGTTGTATGGGGGCCCCCTCAAATATTTATTTTACTAGCTGACCCGACAGACGTTGTCCTGTCTTAGTTATAAATATTAAATTCGAATTGGTATAAATTATTGAAAAGTTTAGTTCAGAGATTAGTAGGTAAGTACCGTTCCCGTTTCCGTTTTCGTTCTCGTTCCCGTTCCCATTTACTTTAAAACCCAACAGCTTTATAAATAACCAAGTACCTATACATCACTTGTTATGTTAGTAACGTGTATGTTAGTCTATTCAAACTTACTAATAAGGCGTGATGGCTCTGAACTAACCGTGATGAGCACTAAGAAATTCAGTTTTCTTATAACCTCTTTGTAAGAAAAAAAAAATTATTTTACATGTATTTTACTAATAAAATAACTCCGAACGAAGCATCTGTTTTATTACATCCTTAATTGTATGTTTTTTTTTATCGTTGTTCGCGCGTATCTTCGACATTTATGGACCGATTTTGATGATTCTTTTTTTGTTCGATTCAATTTTTTTGCGAAATGGTCCCGTTTATTTTTTTTTTCAAATCGGTTTAGTAGTTTTCAAGGTATCCTGAAAACACTATGATTTTGCATCAACTAACTTGACTATTTTGTTATTTATGAACCGAATAAGATAACTTTTAGTCTTTTTAACCGACTTCAAAAAAAAGAAGGTTCTCTTTCAGTTTGACCTGTATGAATGTATGTTTCTCCGCGAATATCTCACGTTTGACTGAGCCGATTTTTCTACCAAATAATATACTTACACTACACTACCTAATAGAGAAGGTACTTACACTAAAAACAAAAAAATAAAAATTGTTTTAAAAATAAAAAAAAATGTTTTAAAAAACAAAAAACCAACTTCAAATAACCTGCCTCTAAAAAGCAAGAAATAATATTCAAATCATTAGATATGCATTATCATTGTTATATAATAACAACACGTATATTGAAGTCGGGTAGGGCTTTTAGAATAAAAAAACGAAGTTGTACTCCAGCCCCACCCGACTTCAATAGACGTGTTGTTATTATATAACAATGATAATGCATATCTAATGATTTGAATATTATTTCTTGCTTTTTAGAGGCAGGTTTTTTGAAGTCGGTTTTTAGTTTTTTTTTAAAAGGTAAGTAAATACTAAAGTTTAATTTTTCAAGTTTTGACTTACGTAGTAAGCATAAATTACTTTACAACCATTGAAACTTGTCCCAAGTAACAATACAAAAACTCATAATTACAGCATAATTATTCAGACTTTAAAAGTACCTATAGGTTTATCTCAGGTACAATGATTTGTGTGTGACTTAAAGATAAATGAGTCTAATTTTTTTTAAATCGTAGTTATGTACCTTTTATAGGCAATAACGATTTAAAATCAACAATTACTTATAATAGGCATTAATCTCTCAGGTAAAATTCTACATACTAAAAGATTAATGAGTCTGAAAATCACAAATATTAGGTAGTAGTAGTGGAAACACTGTTACATTGTGTCCACCCTTGAGCTGTGACATTCTTGGACACCTGGGGTATTTTAGAATAACATCAAAAAATAATCTACCAAAATCGAACAATTTATTAGGTAGTATCATAGTTATTCTGTGGTAATGTAGTCCACGTGAATCTATGATACATGTACAAATATATTGATTAAAAAACACATTCGATGAGAAAGGCAACTGTCAAAAAAGCATTTTTTTTAAAAGCCCACGACTTAGGACAATTATTCTTAATGAAGGCTTTACAAAGTGACATATTACAAAAATAGTAACTATTTGCCTCTAGATGGCGTTGATGGAAAGAGAAGTGTAAAAATTGGCTTTTAAAAATAAACGGCCTGTACCAAAGAGGCAAATAAGCGTTCGCTGGCTGACATCTGGCCAAAGAGAAACATTTTAGGGTAACATCAGATTTGCCTGCCTACCTGAGTACTCTTCGAAGCTGAGTAAAAAAATCACATTGACACATACATTTTTATCAACGCCATCTTATCTATCTAGCATACAGTTTTTTGTCATTTTGAAAAACCCTAATTGAAAAACAGTTTGGTTAATATTTTTACAAAAATCCTCCGACTAAAAGTAATGAACATACTCTGTCTGTCAGCTTCATCATCAGACCCTGGACTTCGTCTCCCATTAGAGTACTCGTCAAAACAATAGGGATGACGACTACTGAATAAAATAACAAAATACTAATAAAAACCGTAAACATATTGAACTTTTAGAGTAGCTTGTATACCTCTTGGTTTTATATATTGCGTATTATTTGTTTTATTACCCTTCAAAGTTGGGCGGACAAGTCCATTTAAAAAGTTTAAAATATATTAAAATAAATAATACATTTAATTAATCCATAAAATTTATAGCAAATTTGTATAAGAAACAATTTTGATAAACACAATATTTAATATAGCTGCCAAACTTTCCTACGCGTTGCATACAAACACCTAGGCGTGACGTCATAACTAGGGTAGCCGTTAGTATGGAGCGTTTTCGGGTGAGTCCAATTTGTGTGCATTTTAAACTGTGATATCTCGGGCAGTTTTCACGCTAGCGAAATAATTATTTTACCAATGTTTCTTTTTTTGAGAGGTAATTTATGTAACATAAAATAAAAAAAAATTTCGTCATGCCTATTCTAACGAGCCCAAACACGATGGGGTTGTAGGTTTTATCATAGAATTCCTGTGGGCTTCTTCCGGCTTCATCATCAGATCAGCTCAATGACACCATAATATTGCATTGCCTTCCAGTTCTGACCTATTTTCAAAGTTTCAAGTCTCTAGGTCATCGGAAAGCTAGGATAAAATCGTTCGCAATATATATCTATAAATATTAGGTCTTTACTTATGAACTTGCCGATATTTTGTCACATACAGAGAAAATAATAACTTCTATGTTTTAAAACATTTAACAATATCTTGATTTACGTATGTCGAATTATGACCATGATAGTCAACTATCAGTAAAAATAAAGTCCTTTTTTTAAGCTTTCATAGCATTAAAAAAAGATCTTGAAAGTTACTCTTTTTTTTGTGAGCCAAAAAAGGGTGACCGGAGGGGTTGTAACTTAGCCAAAACTTATTTTTTTCGCTTATCGTAAATGGAATAGGTTAGCATAGTGTTCAAACATTAGTACATAAAAGTTTTGTTACAAGAGTGTTAACGGTTGTTAAATGAACAAAGAAAATGCTAGTATGAAAAATGCAACTTCTTGAAAATTCTCCATACAAATCGGCAATTTCATAGGTAAAGACCTATTATATACGGTTACGAAAACCTGCTTATTTTTAATCATAATACAATTTTCACCAATATTTTAGACTTAAGCGTGTGGGCCGGAGAGTCGCATGCTTTTAAAACTTTAGGTCGCTATTGCGTTACATGAGCAACGAATGTGTTTGTAGCTGTTACAATAAAGCACGTTCCAGACGGATTTAATCACGCCTCCCAACCAAGGTCACCTTGGTGGAAGCTTGATGGGGGCGTGGTTTCCATCCGTGGATTGTGTTGCGGCTACACGAGTTTACATCCAAGCGCCGCCAACTAGGGCTGCCAACCATACTATAATAATATGTCGTATTATACTATGTTTCGGGTCTGCGTGCTATATACTATTGAAGAAATATATAGTACGCAAAAATACTATATTTTCAACATCGATCGCTAAGAAACAAATGTTTCTTTTTTTTTTATTTGTGATCGTGAATTTTGACTGATTCTATAGCGTGTAGTGTATAGTCACACCATATAACAAATACTATGTGTATAGTGTATTGTATCTGAATTCTGAACGTATCTATCTGTCTTATTGCGTTCCAAACTTGTCAATATAAAATTGACAACTTAATTAAATCTTAATCCATGGACGAAATATATCTTAATCTTAACCATGGACGAATTTCTTTCATGTCTTAACTTAATCAGTAATACTGATACAATCGTAAGTAAGTTAAAAACGAGTTTTTAATTTACTTATATTTAATTAATATTGATGGTAGAAAATAATATGAGACTTTTATTTTGATTCATGATTGTTTTATTTATGGTTTATGATTTTGACCAAAACATTGTTCAAAAATGCAAAAGTTCAAAAAATATAGTTTTTATAAAAAGTAAAATATAATAATATATTTGCCTAATTTTTGCCTTTTCCATAAACTACTATATTATTTTAAAGTGTACTAATTTTTTTAGCCTTATTTGAAAAATACTGTATTTCGCCTTAGACATGTTGGCAACCCTAGCACCGACACTCTTTCCCATTCCACGGTAAAGATATCTATCAGTACTATAACTCGGCCCTGTCCTTGAAATAATTACCTAAATAAACCCGCGCTGGTTCAATCAATTAATTTTAAGGCAATAATATAACTAGATTAACAAAACTAATGGTAAAATAAAAAAATAAAAAAAAAATTATTGATGGGAGAAACAAATTATTTAATAATCCTTAGTACAATACCTACGTATTATATAATATTTTAAGTATACTTAATCTTAGCTTTCGGACTTTCCAGGTATTTAAAAATGTAAGGTATCTCTGGATTATTGGTTAATTATATTTATAATAAAAACAGCACAATCTGCACTTTGCAATAGTAAGAACTTATATTTCAATCAATAGTACCTATTGAATTTTTAGACTTTTGGCATTCAGAATGTTATTTCTATATTAAGGTAATAAATATAATAGAAAAAAACCCGGCCAAGTGCGTTTTGGGCAACACGCCGTACGGTTCCGTAGATACCTTATACCACACCATATTTAATACCATTATAATTTTTCGTCTGCAAAAATAACTTTGTTTTTCAGTGTTGTTATGAATGACAAAGTTATATTTGCGGTTATGGAAAATGTGCTATATCTGAAAAACTAATTACTATATCTCATTTAAACCAATTTTTATTGAAAGTAATTATTAAGACCTACATGCAGCATATATGTTTTTTAGATTTTTCACTTTCTTATTTCAAAAGTTAAAGGGGGGGGGGGAGGATAAACATTTTACCACTTTGGAGGAGTATATCTTTCAAACCTTAGACTTTGAGAAAAAAATGTCTTAAAAACCTCAATGTCAATTTTAAAGACCTATCTATTGACACCTCACACGTTCGCAGTTTCAGTTCCATGTATGGAGAGCTCCCCCTTAATCTTTATTTTTGTTATTTTTGTGTTAAAATCGTTAAGCGGTTAACAGAATACATCTACCAACCAAGGTTCAATTGTGTAATATTAATACTTTTGGAATAAAATGGCTGTGACAGAAGGACAGATAGACAGACAGACATGACGAATCTATAAGGGTTCCGTTTTTTGCCATTTAGGCTACGGAACCCTAAAAATACTAGAAAAAATTGACTCACCCGTAACCCGTAGCAGCCGAGCCATTTGAGCCCGTCTGAACTGCGAGGGCTGAGTCGATATTTTATAGTATTTTTTCTATTATATTTATTACCTCAATAGTACCTGACCTACGTACATCTTTCGTTCATCACTGCGGCGCATTCGCGACTGTTTGTGTACCGAGTGCAGACTGCAGACTGAACTCGAGGGCCGAGGCGCGTAGGTACGACTCGCTTTTCGACTATTTGTACAGATGACACTTGCATATAAATTGGCAAGAGAAAGATGAGACAAAAGATGCGCAATAGCCACAAACACTAAAATTTGTGGCGCTGCACATCTTTTGTCTCGTTTTTATCTTGCCAATAAAATGCCGGGCAGTATATGAAGTTGGAGTACTGATAAATATCATTACCGTGCCTGTGTTGGAACTCGCGCCCTTCCACCAAGGACGTTGAAGGTCATTTGGATTGGTTGGAGAAATTTGGATTAAATCTGCCGTCTAGATGGATTAAATCAAGCAAGGTCACCTCTGTTGGGAGGCGTGATTTAATCCGTCTGGAACATGCTTAAATATGTAACGGCTACAAATACATCAACCCACCGCTACAGGCTCCGATTGATCTGGAATTCGACGATTTAACAAAAAACATAACCTCAAAGCATGCGACTCTCCGGCCCACATGTTTTTGTCAATCATTCTGCCGGGAAGCCGGTACAATCGATTTGATATCTGAAATAAGAATGTATATCGTCGGTACATTACTTCTAGGTTGTTTTAGAATGGAAACAGAACAGATATGTATGTACTATGGGCAACAGCTTCGCTTAAAAAGTTAGCAAAAAAATTGTGTGCGCATGTATCCCCCTGCACGAACTAAATATATTATGTTATGACGGCGGCGGCGCGGCGTGCAACCGATTTTAACCTTAAGAGTTGTGGTTAAGTGACGTTGTTGTCCATAGTACATCTGTATGAATTTCTAAAACAGGAGATGTAATTCTATAGAGTACCTACTTAACCAAACGAAAGGTGCGTGTTCGTTCGTATCGTGACGTGAGACTTATAGGTATGTACGTACTTAGTATCCAACCGAAACGGACGAGCTTCGTCGTCCCTCGCCACGCGCCCGCGCCTACTCGCTTCGACCGCAAACTTTTTGAATACCTACCTACCTAGGTATTATCCATGCATGAAAATGACACAAATTCATTCTGTCCATCACTCATGTATTTAAGATATTAAATATGTAAACTCTAATAATACTAATATTTTTTATAAGCATCAATGGCTCGGACAAACAAAAAAATTGAAAATATTAAAAGTCCATGCCTTAATTTGGCACAAATTTATTTCATAGGGATTTTTAAGTGATCGGCACCCTGATTATCTAAAAAGAAACTATTTAGCGACCGGTTTCATTCCACATACATTGCTACTTTTCTTTGGTATGTTTTTTTTTAATCCAAAAAGAAATAGCTATGGATCACTATCATCTATGAACTGCAACCGGTCGCTAGGTGGTTTCTAATTAGATAATCAGCCCGCTGAGGTATATGGTACTTGTTTTTCAAATTGTAATATTTTTTTGACGGTGTTATTAATGTACGGGTCCCACGTCTGTTTCCATGGACGAAAATGACACAAATTAGGTTTGTACACTACGCAGGCTATCTTAAATACAATACTATTGTTTCTTTTTACTTTAAAACAATTTTGACAGTTTAGACGGTTCTCACACTGGCGACGCGCGCGGTCGCGGCGCACCCACGCGCGTCTTTTACGTTGTATGCAAGTACATTAATTTGTACAGAAAACCGCCTCGTCCAACACACCAAGGCGCGCCACGGCGCGTGAGCGCGCACCGCCGCGTGCCGCCGGCGATCCGCGAGCAGTTTGCGCCAGCAGGCGCGTTACCGCGGGGTACAACACACTGCGACGCGCCCCGCGGCTGGTTTTCGATGATCGTTTCGTTACGATGGCGGGATTTCCTCTGGTTTTCAAATGTTTCGTGGCTTGGATATACGCCCATTTTAGTGCCATTTGGTAGGTACATTATGCAGCACATGAGGTTATACAAAACTGTAAAAAATCTGTTATTTATTTGATTGAATATCATTACGCTGTCGTGGAAGCCCAGCGTGCCGTTGACCGTACCTACCTACTCGTATGTTATTAAAATTCCGTCATTAATATCGAGATGGCAAATCTAAATTATTTGTCTGAACGTTTTAATCTCATGAGTGATTTTATATGTGTTCAGTTTTTTTTCCTTTTGAGGTACGGAACCCTAAAAACCTGGAAATTAAAACAAAACAACTTCAAAATTTAATGCCTCTAAAAAACAAGCGGCGGGGACGCGTCAGACGCCGAATGGCGCGGGGGCGCGGAGAAAACCGCCCGAACAGGCGTTGCGCTGCGCCGTCACCGCGTGAAACGCCAAACCGCGCCCCGCGACGACGGCGCGCGTTGGCAGTGGGAGAATCGCCTTAGAGTCCAATTATTTATAACCACCACAAATAATCGAATTTCTCAAGATGCATCGGCTAGATATGACACAAAACGCAAAAATAAACTAATTATATGCCAATGTATCGACAGGCAAGAATTCATAAACTTTAGAATTCTTGAAGGTTATACCCTCAAAATAACGTATTCCGATCGGTCTATTTTCTAGAAACAGCCTAATGATTCTGACCGACCGACGATATGGTAACCCTACACTGTGATTGTTCATAGTAAATAAATTTGCAAATTTCTCTAAAACGAGTAAAGATATTCTGAAAATATGTTTTCGGGTCGTTTATCGTGATCAAACGATTACAAAAACCTGCTTATTTTTAATCTTAATGCAATTTTCATCAATATTTTAGACTTAAGTGTGTGGGCCGGAGAGTCGCATGCTTTTAAAACTTTAGATCGCGATATCTTTGACCCTGTTGCGTTACATGAGCAACGAAAGTGTTTGTAGCTGTTACAATGAATATGTAACGGCTACAAATACATCAAACCACCGGTACAGACTCAGATTGATCTGGAATTCGACGATTTAACAAAAAACATAACCTCAAACCATGCGAATCTCCGTGCCACATGCTTTTGTCAATCATTCTGCCGGGAAGCCGGTACAATCGATTTGATATCTGAAATAAGAACGTATATCATCGGTACATTACTTCTAGGTAGTTTTAGAATGGAATTATTCAGTGGCACGGAGATTCGCATGCTCACCTCAAGTGGCCATTCTACTAACAATAACGCTAGTAGAATAGAATGACAATGTATGGGATTGACATATGTCACGTGATCAAGCGTAACGAATTTGTTAATTCGTACCCAAGTGTACAATGTTTCTATTTGATGAAATAAAACTGTGATCTTACCTTATATGAAACAAATAGTCGTCCATCGGATGCCTGTGACTATTTAACAAACATAACATTGCATTATTGTTAATTTAAAACCCTAACTAATCCAAAATCAAGTCAAATCAAATTGCACAAAAACGTTTCTAAGCGTTTCTCTATACAAAACTCGACGCTTCAACGTTTTCGACACGAATTTCGTACCCAAGTGTACATTAGCCTAACAAACGCTTGTTCTATTCTACAACCACAGAATACATAAAACTAAAACACGGACAGTCTCGTCTCGTAACTTCGGGTGCATTCTGACAGACTAGCCGCTGAGTCATCGGTCATTTAAATTCGTCCTAGTTATCGTAGTGATTATTTCCTCTGTGCTAGTTATTTTCAGCCCCTGATTTTTTCAGCACGCACTAATGTGGTTCAAGTAATAGCACATTACAGCCGAGAACCGGAAGCTATCATTCAGGGGCGGATGCAGGATTCAAAATGGGGCGGGGGGGAGGGGGCTCGAAGCCTCGGGCCTAGGGTTATCATTTATATAAGGGAGGATGCCTGTCTAGGATGCACAAAACAACAGATTAAAAAAAATTCTATAGTAAAAAAACGGCCATGCAGCGCGATTTTTAGTCAGTTTCATCCACTAATCTTGTCTGTCTATAGTAAAAAAAATGGCCGCACAGCGCCACTTTTAGTCACTATCATCCACCAATCTTGTCTTGTCTACAATAAAAAATACGACCGCGCAATGGCATTTTTAGTCAGTTGCATCTACGTACTCTTGCTTGTCTATAGTAAAAACCGGCCAAGTGCGAGTCGGACTCGCGCACGAAGGGTTCCTTAACAAAAAACGTCAAAAAACTTACGTTTGTGGTATGGGAGCCCCCTTAAATATTTATTTTACTGTGTTTTTAATATTTGTTGTTATAGTGGCAATAGAAATACATCATCTCTGAAAATTTCAACTGTCTAGCTAGCTGTTGTCGTTATAATATCGAGCAAAAACGGCAAAAAAAATCACATTCGTTGTATGGGAGCCCCCCTTAAATGTTTATTTTATTATGTTTTTAATATTTTTGGTTATAGCGGCAACAGAAATACATCATCTGTGAAAAATTCAACTGTCTACTTGTTGTCGTTATTTATATCGAGCAAAAAACGGCAAAAAAATCACATTTGTTGTATGGGAGACCCCCTTAAATATTTATTTTATTGTGTTTTTAATAGTTATTGTTATAGCGGCAACAGAAATACATCATCTGTGAAAATTTCAACTGTCTAGCTGTCACGGTTCATTAGATGCAGCCTTGTGTTGTGACAGATAGACAGACAGACAGACAGCGGAGTCTTAGTAATAGTGTCCCGTTTTTACCCTTTGGGTACGGAACCCTAAAAAAGGGCCGCGCAGCGCGATTTATTGTCAGTTTCATCCACTAATCTTGTCTGTTTACAGTGAAAAAGGGGGTCGCGCTACTCGCGCTGCGCCGTTTTTATTTATTCACTGATCTTATAATACGCGGTTTCATCCGGGCAGACGGGTAGCTTGCGCAGCAAGGCTTGCGTGATTGGAGCATGTATGCGAGATTTCACAACGAGACCCGCTAAATTAAAAAATGCCTGTCACAGCTTAGCGCCAGCCGCACGCCTAGAAACCTTGCTTGTCAAATGCGTCAAATGTCTGTCAGATAGAAACCCAACTCGGACCACGTTTTATTATTAAAAAAAAAATTAGAGACACTGACACCACCTACTGTAGACGTAGCACATCCCTTCGGTATAAACCAGATGAGCTCTTCGCCCCAAAACGAGCCGACAGAGAGGTCAAGTAGATGTGTGTGTCCTTTTCTTCATTAGGGTGACCAAACTGTATGGTTGGTCGAAGACATACTTATTACTTTAAACTGTTTAATATAAACTTAGGTACTTAGGTAGTTCTATATTTACAATTAATACTTTTGCCAAGTTTTTAAAAGATTGCTTGCTCGTTTGTTTGTGTTTTCGTTTGTTTGTTTGAGCACAAATTTTGCAAACGATTTTATACTAACTTCCCGATGAACTAGAGACTTGAAACTTTGAACACAGAACTAGAAGGTAATGTAATATTATAGTATCATTGAGCTGATCTGACGATGGAGCCGGAAGAACACCACAGGAACACTATGATGAAACCATACAACCCCATCGTGTTTGGGTTCGTTAGAATCATCTCGGCAAGTACTCTGTTGGGGAATAATATCCAAGGGGCTGATGAAGGAGCCGGAAGAAGGCCATTGGAACTTTGTAATAAAATCATGCAACCCCATCGAGTTTGGGTTTGTTTGAATCGTATTGACGAGTACTCTGATAGGAAATAGTTTCCAGGGTCTAATGATGAAGCCGAAAGAAGGCCACTGGAATTCTGTAATAAAACCATGCAACCCCATTGAGTTTGAGCTCGTTTGATTCCTCTTGACGAGAGCTCTGATAGGAGGTGGTATATTTTCAGTTTAGCTCGTTAACTAAAAAGCAGAAACTATTTTTTTTTATAAACAAGTTATTTATCGCGTTTTTATTAAATTTTTTTGTTTTTATTTTATTTTTTATTTTATTTTATTTTTTATTTTTTATTTTATTTTTATTTATTTTTTATTTTCATGGAAGATTTACAGACAAATAACATCTTTTAATAGAACTTATAAGTAAATACTATGCTATTAACAAATCTTCACAATTGAGTGTACAATAGTGTTTTTTACCATAAGGGCGTAGTGGTATTTAGATTTTAGAAAAAATATTTAAAACAGAGAGTTGCTAAGCTTATTATATTTATCTATTATGTTGAAGTTTTGAACAGTAAAGATGAAAAGTAGATAAGAAGCATGCATGTGAAACTTAATTTTAAACTATAACTTATTTATTTTTACTTATTAATTAATTAAGATCCTTAAAAAAATCAGTGCATACAAGATTTTTAACTGACGAAGTGCTGGAGCAAAACAAGTCTATGTCATAAGGGAGGTGATTAAATGATTTACAAGCCCGTATCACAAATGTATTTGATCTATACTTGGTATTTGCTGGAGGGATACTTAAAAGTGATCTTTGTCGTAGTCGGAGTGTGTTAGTTCTTAGGTGGATTTGGGACAACAATTCAGGACAATCTACCTTCCCATTAGCGACATTCATGAGGTAACAGACATCGTTAATCATTCTTCTTGTTTCCAGAGGTAAAAAATGATATTTTTTACACCTATGATTATAGTCAATGTTGTATTGGCGAAACTTGAAATCTAAGTATTTTAAAAATTTTCTTTGAACACTCTCAATCCGTCTTATGTATACGTCATACTGAGGATTCCATATTTGGGATGCGTACTCCAGGTGGCTACGAACAAAGGCACAGTAGAGAACCTTCAGCGTCTTCATGTTTTGAAAGTTGGAGGAGTTGCGCAAGATGAAACCAAGAGCCTGTGATGATTTTTTGACAATGTGGTCTATATGTTTGTCGAATAGAAGTTTTTCATCGTGAATTATTCCAAGGTCCCGGATCTCGTGCACCTTTGATAACACCTGACCCTTTAGTATGTATATGGAATCGATTATGTTGTGACAGCGTGTAAAGGACATATAGAAACATTTGGAAACATTGAGATCGAGTCTGTTATCAGAACAGTAGTTTACAAATCTGTTCAGATCCGCCTGGAGGTCTTCTACATCAGTCTGATTTCGGACCGTTTTGAGTACTTTCATATCATCCGCAAACAAGATGATCTTAGAGTTATGAAAACATGTATTTATGTCCATTATAAAAATTGTGAACAGAAGCGGTCCGAGCAAAGATCCTTGAGGCACCCCAGATGGTATTGGGGTCCAAGTTGATGTGTAACCACTCAATACTACTGCCTGACTGCGATTTTCAATGTATGACGAGAACCACCTAAACAAGTCACCATGGATTCCAGCCAACGCCATCTTGCCCCTGAGTACGGAATGGTCAATTCGATCGAAACACTTGCTGTAATCAGTATAGATTACGTCAACCTGGGCACGCTGTTCCATACCTGCAGTTATGAAATTGTTAGCCAGTGATAGATTAGAGGTTGTTGAACGACCCTTCAAAAACCCGTGCTGAACCTCACTGAATGAACATTTTAAAGCGCTGTAGACCTGATCATAAACCAATCTTTCTAATATTTTAGCGAACAGACAAAGTTTCGATATGGGTCTATAATTTTCCACTGAGGTCTTATCCCCTTTTTTAAAAATCGGTGTTATAAATGCGGATTTCCATAATGATGGAACTAGCCCCTCAGTGATTGACCGTTTAAAGAGTATGCATATCGGTATCAGTAGACTATCAGCACACCTAGTTATAAAGATTGGTGGTATGTTATCTGGACCGCCTGACTTGGACAAGTCCAGGGACTTTAAGAGATTCAGCACTGTTTCAGGGTCTATCTCTATTGAGGAGATACCAACACCAGAACCAACCAAAGACCCCGGAGCGACAGCTGATTCCACAGACTCCTCAACGCTAGGATCGTTAAATGTCGATAAAAAGTAACGACCAAACAGGTCACTGATACCCTGGCCGGTGTCTGCCGTTTCGCCCTTATAGGACATTCTACTAGGATAGGACCCAGACTTCTTTTTATTTTTTATGTAAGACCAGAAACATTTAGGGTCTTTTTCTATGCGCTCTTCAATTTTGGCTATATAGCTATTGAAGCAGTCGTTTTCTATCTGGATTGCACGTTGACGAAGAACTGAAAATGAATGGTAATCAGATAGATTGCTGTAGGTATGGTATTTGCAATGATGTTTGTATTTATCTTTTAGTACTTTTATTAAGGCCGTACTGTACCAGGGTGGATATGATTTAGACGTAACTAACTTTTTGGGTACGTATTTGTCGCGAAGTTCGTAAAGGCGGTTATAAAAGAAGTTAACGGCCTGCTCGAGGGGAGTATCACATTTTAAACAGCCGTCCCAATCCGTGTCCGCAAGTTCAGCTGATATCGCCAAATAGTTAGCTTGATTAAATAGGTAACGAGTTCTGCGTTCTTGTGAAAGTGTATGTATTTTTACAAAGTTAGCCCGTATACACACTGATTTATGGTGAGGATCCTCTTTTAACAGGGGGGAGTCGCATGACCGGACGTTTACAACATCGTTTGATAGTACTAGATCTAAGAGACGTTGGTTACAGTTGCGTTCGTTGTTGTACTGTCCGAGATTGCAAATGTCAAGTGTATCAATAAAGCTTACTATATGTTCTTTATTTGTGGCCAACTCAGGGGCAAGTTCAAAGTCGTCACGTCTGACCCAGCTGATGTAATCCTGTAGGTTAAAGTCACCCAGGATGATAAATTTATCGAGAGGATGTGCCAAGACTAACTCGGATAACTTTTTCATAAAGTTTTCCAGTTGTACCCTGTGTTTGTTACCCCTTTCTTCATCTATGAGATAGACGGTACATATGTGTATATTATAACGTATTGACGGTCTTTTATTAGTGATCGAAATACTCACCCAGACATCTTCAGCAGAGCTACCCCAATCGCTTCTGTCGGTAATTGAAAGGTCGCGTCGAACAGCCAACAAAACTCCGCCACCCATGCTTTGTCCCGTACGAGAGTAGTCACGGTCGCGTCTCCAAACGAGGTAACGGTTATCGAACAGCTCCGAATCAGATATTCCGCTATGTAACCATGTTTCAGTTAACGAGATGACGTCGTAGGAACCCAGACTGACCATTCTGAACAACGCGTCGGTTTTTGTGCGTAAACCACGCACATTTTGGTAATATAAGTTAAGTGATGCCATTTTTAGAGTAAAATAATTGGGTATAATATTTTAGGCTAGTACTATATAATTTTATATAAGTATATTTAATAATTAGACCAGATAAGTGATCCTCCAGCATGAATGGAACATAATAATTTAGGGTGTCAGTTATTGAATTTAATAGAATATAATTAGATTGATTTTTTACTGAATTAATGGAGCAAGTAATATGAAAATCAAATGTTAAATGACTTGTATATGCACAGCAACTTAGGCGGTCGCAACAATATAAGTATACACATTTACTAATAATATCGCAAACACCAATATAACAAAATATTTCTTGAAAGGTTTTAACAGAAAACAAATACCTAGTTATGAATAAAAAATTTCGTGTTATATATTCTAATTCTAAACTAATTTTGACAGATCCTTTTCCGTCGTTATTTGTATAACCGGTGACGTAGCATTTTTCCGAACATGTACTTTGCAATGTCTGACCCATACGAATTGAAACCCCCGTTCAAGGGCCTTTTTTTTCGTCGACGACAGAAGAGCCTTGTTAGAGTTGGTGAGATGGTCGTTGATAAAAATCTTGTGCGTTCCTTGTAAACCTAAAGCTGGTGGTAATAGTGGGATTTTTTTCAGCGACGACCTTGCAGCTGCGATGAAGTCTTCTTTGATATATTTGTTATTAAAACATGCGATTATTGGTTTCGGTTGATTTGTTTCTCTTGATTGTACTCGAGTTACAAAATCCAATTGATTCCTGGTAATAGGATAGTTAATCCTATCACCGATTTTACAAACGATATCGAGCAGATTTTCATCTTTAGTTTGTGGTATGGACTTTATCTCAATGTTCTTTGATCTAGCCCATTGATCTTTGGAACTAAGTTCTTTTTGGACTTCATCTAACTTTGCCTGTAAAGTATTGCATTGTTTTTCCATAGACTTAATAATTGAACGATCATCCTTCCTCTGTTGTTCATATTCCATTAACTTACGTTCTATGTCATCATATTTCTTTGACAGAAAATCCAAAGACTTTTCAATTTCACGGTTTGATTCTTGGATACGGACGTTTTGAGACTTTACTTCAGATATATCATCGGCCAGTTTATTTAGCAATTGGTCCTGATCAGACTTCCATCCTGATAACATAGCCATAATGGACTCTTGAAGAGAATCATAATTATTTTCATCCGTTCTAGGACGCTTCTGCCTTCTGTTAACAAAATCTGTGTTATCATGTTCAGGCATGCTTGAGATATTGGGTACAGAAGCGCTAAGTGATGGCGAAGCCAACGACGTATCAGGAGGCGTTCTTGGCGTAGTCATGTTTATGTAGGTATTTATGTTGTATTAATTGATATTATTGTTTTTTTACAGTGCCGCCCTCCTGTGTTGAGTAGATAAGCCAAAGTTCAAGCGCCCTCTAGCGAGTAGAAGGTTAGATCAGGCAGCGCTTTTGATGCTCAAAGATTCAAGCGAGTTTTGCGTAATCCCGCTAGAGGGAGGTAATGTCAGTATCGATTACCAATACTATTCCCGTCACACAGCGCCCTCCAGTGTGGAGTGGATAAATGTTCAGACAATTCTTGTCAAGTGATTCACATCTAACACAGGAGATAGCGTGTTATCAAAAGCAAGCATTAGGCGGTAGGGTTATTAAATTAATGCTTTGTAATGCTAATTGAGGTTATGAAATAGGTTGAATTTCAGGTAACGGTATTCTGTACGTACTTTGTATCCCAGAAAGTATCACATATTCAGTTGCGGCTGATTTGCATAAGAGAGCATTTTAAAACTGATGTTTTAGGGAGAAACAATCGTTACACTGCTATGTATTTATAAGCTTAATTTCTTCTTCAAAAATGATCAATCACATTAAACTCAATATTGATACGATGGTACTTGTTACGTTTCAACTTTTACACACAATAGAACTCCGATTACACTGTTAAAATAATTTTTAAGCAGAAAAAAAATACTCGGCAACAAACTCGATAACGATTTATAAATATAGTAAATATGGTAATATGCAACGTAAACAATGTCAAAAGGTCAAAATAGCTACTAATTTTGTTTTCGGGTTGATTTTGATATTACTGGGTTGAAAAAAAAGAAGAACAAGAAAAACATTTGGCCGCCACCTTGAATTTTTAATATTTTTAACATTGTGTTGCTGTTTTCTTGTCAAAATAGTGCCAAAAACCGAGTTTCATCGAAATCGGCCCATAAACAAAAAAGTTGGCCGCCATCTTGAATTTTTTAATATTTTAAAAATGCGTTGTTATTTTCTTATCAAAATAGTGCCAAAAACAGAGTTTCATCGAAATCGGCCCACAAACAAAAAAGTTGGCCGCCATTTTGAATTTTATATACTTAAAAACTTACTTTGTAATTTTCTTGTCTAAATAGTACCAAAAACCGAATTTCATCAAAATCGGCCTACAAACTTAAAAGTTGGCCGCCATCTTGGATTTTTTAATATTTTAAAAATGCGTTGTTATTTTCTTATCAAAATAGTGCCAAAAACCGAGTTTCATCGAAATCGGCCCACAAACAAAAGAGTTGGCCGCCATTTTGAATTTTATTACTTAAAAAAATATTTTGTAATGTTCTTGTCTAAATAGTACCAAAAACCGAATTTCATCAAAATCGGCCTACATACGTAAAAGTTGACCGCCATCTTGGATTTTTTAATATTTTCAACACTGCGTTATTATTTTCTTGTCGAAATAGTACCATAAACCGAGTTTCATCGAAATCGGCGCATAAACATGAATTTGATTATTAATATTAACTTTACTCCTCGCCTGCGACTTCCAGTTATTTCAATTGATAGAACAATTTCGTTTTTATGAAATCTGAAATGGTGTAGTATTTATGGTCACCCTAGTTTTGTAAAAGAATATTTCCTGAATATTTAAATTCTAAAATTGAAATTCGGCGCCAAAGTCAAAATCGGATCGGAGTTGCCAGGATTGACAATTGAATTTATACAACTATAATAATGCTTATTAGCATTATTGTAGAAATCTAATTAAATCAAAAGAGTAAGTTCAGTTTTATTTTATAATTACTATGTGTTATTCTAAATTAATATTTTTCTAAATTAATATTTAAGTAATATATTTTCAATATTCCACTCCGAATTCTTAACTTTGATACACTACGTGATTGGTAACGTACATTTTTTTTCCTACTATCGTGGTATTATTGTTTAGTAATGGCAATTGTGCGAACGAGACACCGACCTCCACACAGTGTTGTTTCATTCACACAGTAGAGTCTTCAGTCAATGTCATCGATAGAATTTCAACTCTATGACAAAGGCAATAAAGTTGAATTTCTTTTAAACGAATAGTGAGAATTTTTGTATAGTACTCACTCCCTATATAAACCTCCTTGCCACCTACATAAAAAATTAAAACAATAAGAATAAATATTTTTTTTTTTACTGTCATTTTCAATGACAAAATTGCAAAGGTACACCCCCCCTGGATCCGCCAATAATTCCAGTACAAGGCTTGTATAATACTTTTCTGCTAAAATGCGAGAACATACAATTTTCTGAGTAAAAATAAGATTTTTTTAAATTGGTTCATGCGGCCATGTAAGGCCGGTTCCATAGCACATATTTTGCTCTACACAATCAACAAAAACATCTACACAAAACATTGTTTCGCTAAACATTTTTGTGTAGAGAAACAATGTTTTTGTTTTGGAAAACACGTACACAAACAAAACATTTTGCGCGGGTCGACGAGGGGCAGGGTATTGTCGTAGTCTGTGGCAGGGTTGCCAGATGTCTTAATCAGTAAATCGCAGAAAATCAGCCCGCGAATCCATTTCTGATTGAAGTAGCCCAAAATATATAAATATTAAATATAAATATTGTATTAAAATTAAATCGAAAATTAAAAGTGTTCTGTTATAGGTTTTATGCTTAAACTAGGTTTTTAAAACAGCCAAATATTATGAATACTGTGATGACTGATGATGCTACGTGTATATGTTTTATTTAAATGTTAATGGAAGTTAACTGAATTTAAATTTCAATAATGTTTTTTTAAGTGAGCTATTTTAGTATTAAGAGAAATAGTGCGTCTGTACACATATCGTTTGTATTTTAAATTGCTATCTGTAATTCATACTCAAAATTATCAAACAATCATACACTTAAGTAGGTACCGTAAACTGGGGTGATTAGCAACTTGGGTGGTGAATAATATACAGCTAGGTACATTTTCAATATGAAAAATTGAAAATGAGCTTATTGGGCCTGTTCTTAAAACACTTTTCTATAAAATTAATGTCATTTTGATCTTATTTACCTATTTTTTTTTTCTATCAAAAATGTCAACGATGTTAGTCACCACACCACGCATGTTGCTGGTCACCCAATTTACCGGTATGTCAAATCATTTTTCATAATTCCGAAAAAAATATTGATTTATTATTTTATTTTTTACTAGCGGCCGCCCGTGACTTTGTTTTTCATTATTTCCAAGCATCTCCAATACTTATTACGGAATAGTATATTTTCAATATTATTATTAATTAGGCATTAACATAAAACAACGTGTGTATCATTTTATTCATAATATTTGGCAATTATTTAAATAAAGCTAATAAATGTTGCATTTTGTTTTACTCTAATAATTAAACTAACTAAACTACTACTAATAATTAATTTAAACTCACGGCCAAAAAAAATTACCACAACAATCCAATTGAACACGATTTAATTGGTTTTTAGGGTTCCGTACCCAAAGGGTAAAAGCAGGACCTATTACTAAGACTACGCTATCCGTCTGTCTGCCTGTCTGTCTGTCTGTGTGTTACCAGGCTGTATCTCATGAACCGTGATAGCTAGAAAGTTGAAATTTTCACAGATGATGTATTTCTGTTGCCGCTGTAACAACAAATACTAAAAACGGAATAAAATTAATATTTAAGGGGGGCTCCCATACAACAAACGTAATTTTTTTGCCATTTTTTGGTACGGAACCCTTCGTGCGTGAGTCCGACTCGCACTTGGCCGGTTTTGTTCAAGTCACTAGTAGACATGAGGTGGCAACATAATTTTACTGACAGTTTGAGCTGTTAAATCATTGCACCGAATTAGGGGTCGGAGTATAGTGATTTCAATATTATTTATTGCTTTTTAGAGGTAGAATGGGGTTTTGAAGTCCGTTTTTTTGTTTTTCAAGACAATTTTTTATTTTTTTTATTTTTAGTGTAATTACCTTCTGCATTAGATATAAATATTATCTTGGTAGATAGAAAAATCGGTTTAGCCAAACGTGAGAAAATTGCGGACAACCATGCATACGGGTCAAACTGAGAAGAGAACCTCCTTTTTTGAAGTCGGTTAAAATACCAAAATATTGTCCTAAGTGTAACAAATACTTTTCTGAAAACCGTATCAAAATCGGTTCAGCAAAAAGCGAGATAATCGCGGATACACATACCTACATATTACGAGTCAAACTAAGAACCTTCTTTTTTTGAAGTTAGTTAAAATACTAAAACCTTCTAAGTGTAACAAATACTTTTCTGAAAACCGCATCAAAATCGGTTCAGCCAATCACGAAATAATCGCGGACAAACAGACATACATACATACAAACATACATACATACAGGTCAAATTAAGAACATCATTTTTTGTTTTTTGAATACGGTTAAAAATAGATTGACACACCCATTTTTATCAACGCCATCCACCGAACTTACAGTTTTTTGTCATTTTAATAGCTCTCATTACTTTCCATGGTTAGAGTTTGGTGACCACTCTACGGTGATCGATGACTCAGCGATTAGTCTATTGGAATGCACACAATGTAATAAAAAATCACTACGTTTTATCTTTGTCTGTCGTGTCGTTGAGCGTCGGCCGGCGACTTAATAATTATAACCAATTTTCTATACATACAACAAATCCTTGCTCAGTGCCCAGCCCATGTGCTTTTTAAATAATATTAATACGTAGGTAATACGTACAAAGGCACTTAGGTACCTATATACTTACTGGGTAAGTAACTACTTATTACATCAAATCAAAACACCGCAATGGTTTTCAATAAGACTTATCTTATGAACTTATCAATAAATTACTTACCTATATTTTATTTCAGATATACAAAACCTATAAATAAATAAGTAATGGCATTGCGGAATATAATTGGCAAGAAATGTTGAACAAACAAAAGGCAGAGACTAGAGGTGTTTACAATTGGTTTACAAGTGATCATGTAGGTAAATAATACTAAATACTTAGTGGTTTTATTTAAACATTGTGGTACCTATTAAGTACATTACATAATAATAAGATCAAAATACCGCAATGGTTTTCAATAGTCTATTATTTACCTAAACTGTTATTAACCCAATCTTGTAACCCAAATTGTACTTTTTAATAATTTATCTATTATTTATTCCAGATACATACAATTCAATATAGGTTTAATGACTTCGCAGAATATAATAAACTAGTATCTTTTATATTGGCAAGAAAAGATGCCGGGAAACTAGTACCGAAGAAAACCATAGTAACGAATATTTTACTCCAAGCGACAAGCAAGACTATGAAACTTTAGGTACTGTAATAATAATATAAAGGAGCATGCTGGAAAAATGACTGCTGGCTGTTGTGTACTTCGTACTTTAAAAATCATGTATTGTATTGGTTTAGATCTAATTATAAAATAAATATTGATTATTATGCTAACCTTTCTTCATTTTGTCTACTATCATATCTACCAAACAAAACTTAAGTAAATCTAGGCCCATGGCCAGGAAAACTCATTTTGAATGTAGTAGGTAGATTCAACATTTTTAGAACACTTAGAAATTTGTCCAGACTATGTTCGGCTTTGTAATTTGTCCGGCTATTGAGCGGTGTAATACTTGTTATAAAACATACATATCAGTAGTGTTCGAAAGAAATGTCCCAAAATGTATGGAATCTGGCCCACTATTTACTTACCTATTTTATGGTATACTATACCAAAAAATAGGTAAAGACACGATAAACAGTTTCTAATCATACAATTTATCTAAAATAACTTTGTGTTTTGGAAGGAACATTTTATGTTGTGCTTTAAAACGTAAGCACACAACAAAAATAGGTAATTACATTACGCTGGAATACATCATTTTCAGTTAGTTGTTTTTGAAAAAAAAAATGTCCGGACTTTTATTGAAATGTCCGGATTTTTGACAGGACTTTCAAAATTTTGAAATAGGTAATAATCCTTACTAATATTATAAATGCGAAAGTCCGTTTGTTTGTTTGTTTGTTACGCCTTTGCGCCTTAACTTCTGAACCGATTATCATGAAATTTTGCATACACGTTGTCAGGGGTACAGAGAAAGACAGGGTACCTTTCATCCCGAAAAAAAGTTATATTCCCGAGGGATAGCAAAAAAACTTTTCACGCAGACGAAGTCGCGGGCGGAAGCTAGTAATAAATAAATCAAAATGGTAAATGGTAGGTAGCCATGAACACATTTTATTAACGGTGTGAAAATGTGATGAAAACAACGAATGATACCTAATAATTAGTTTTCAAAATTAGAAAATGAGGCGCGTGTGTGCGCTAGCGTACGACTACATTCTGTATCTACAGGGTATCGGCGTTCGCTCCGCTACACAAGAATCGAATAGCTCAGTCGACAATCGCAGACGCTAAAACAGCCACTTGGGTACCATTTGTTTACGCAACGTTATCGTTAACCACAGATCACACAGTAGGTACACACAGAACAACGCAAACGATCGAAAAAAAGTAGCGTCATTTTTGTATCTTAACCATTAACTTTTATTTATAATATTTATTTTTATTTTATTTTATTATTTTTTCATTTATTTGCTATAAATAAAGAATATTGCAAAAAAGTAAAAAGAAATATAGTGTAATACTTAAGAAACCAAAAACAATATATCATGTCCTCTTTTATTAACCTATATTACTTTACTCTTTGAAATCGAGAGAATGAGCGGAGCGTTCATCGATAACGCCAGAGCGTTGAATGTTGTAGAAAGAAAAACGCTTGGAAACGTTTGCCACTTGAGTAGGCCCCCAGATCTGTCGCTAGATAAATCCGAGTTCTCGCCGATGAGCAACTTAGTGATGTTACCGTATCACAATGTTTGTCGATAAAGGACATGGCCTGGTCCTGCTCCAGGCAGTCTCATAAATGTGATATACCTGAAATATTCCTTAAATATTTATAAATTCTTTTTAACTTCTGACAGACTCACACTCAATTGCAAGAATGATTTTTATCTTTTTAATGCCACATTAAACCCTAATGTTTCATTAAAGTATTGTAGGAAGGAAAATTAGATGCATTTTAAAGCTCCTTTAAAATTTAAATATGGAAATGTCAAATTTATCTAATGAACTCTGAGGAGTAAGGCCATTTGTGGTCTTATCTAGCTTCTGATCTGTTTGCGGTTCTTCGCGACAGGCTCCTTCCAGATGGTACTAGCTGATCTGGCGAACATAGACAGCTCTACCTACTGTCCCCTTACATTACATCACATCAAAATGAAACATCTGTTCGATCAGCCCTTGTAAACACAAGAGCACGCAAGAGTGTATGTGACTAGACAATAAGACTGAGTGTTCTTGAGTCCGTATTAACTTGTTTAAGACTAATTTAAGAACGATGACAAGGTACAAAATAATTATAAGAGCCCTGGGGCCCTATTTTTGAATCGCTCAGCTGGCGTCGAGCGCTCGTTTCTGCTAATTTTCGTTCGACATCTCATTGTTTTGAGTCATATGTCGAACGAAAATCAGTCGAAAAGAGCGCTCAACGCCAGCCGAGCGATTCAAAAATAGGGCCCCTGTAAGCCTACCACTCTAATAACGTGCGCATCCTGAGACTTTTTTGCTTGTTGGGTCTTTGTTGTTATTCACCCCATGTAAAATATTTGAGTTTGTTACCATAGTAGAACCAAATAAGTAAGTCATCTTACTCTTTATACGCATGAACGCGGTTTGTATGTGAGCGGGCCCGTACGTATGCGTCGTCGCACGCACACACTGACAAAATTTAAAGGTGATAAAGGTGCAACAGTCATGGCTGCGCCGTACGTAATCCCGCCCGCGCTCACGCACGCTTCACGCCGCCGCGCCGTTCGTAATAATTTCAACGTGTACCTACCTACAGTACATACCATGCTTTCCAAAGATATTATTGCAAAAAGATTTGTGAGAATGAGGATATATTTTACATTGACTTTAAATAATAAGGCATTTCGTACTTGTCGAAACAGACGAATTTTTTTTTATATCAATTGTGTAATATTGTTATAAAATCACAAATTCCTATAGGAAAAAGCCTATTATGCATGCCTATTATGGAAAGTAAACAATTTCCGAATTTAAAGATTATTATTTTAATAAGTGTAGGTAAATGAAAAAGTAAGAAACAGTTAATAGTGTAAAAAATAAAATTTCATAATCATTTTATTTTATTTGAATAAATACATTATTTAGTAAAGCCACGTTTTAATTAATCCTATTTCGTTTGTAAGTTTTCAAATCACATAACATGACGTAGGTAATGAAAACATTGTAGTCAGTTCCTGAAAACAATGAATTTAATGTAAATTGTAATTTGACAGATAAATGTGATACATTGCTACTTTTCTTTAGTAAGTTTTTATTGGTGTCAAAACGAAAGAGCCAATGTATCACATACATCTGTCAAATTACAATTAACATTAACTTCATTATTTTAGTACAAAAAAATATAAAAAAAAACTTTGAATTATAGATCCCTGATGCTTACCCTATAAGAAAAAAATATTTTGTATAGAGATTGACTATGCATTTTTTGACGACTGAATAAACTAGCGATGTGACAGCCCTACGTGTTTAAACTGTATCGCTCGCTCGAGGCTCGAGTTGGCCTACTTATTTGGTTCTACTATGTTGTTACCTTTATTCCTTTTTCCGTATCGATGTTGCTGCAACGACAGTTGGGCCCAGCCCTTTATGTCAAAAACGTGTCATATTTTGATGTGTGACTCATCCGTACACAAATTTTTGCTGTTTTGTTTTATTTTTTATGTGTTGGTGTCGTCTTTACATTGTTCTTTTTGTATGTGAGTATGCGGAACTGCACTTGTGTGCACTTTCCCCCCCCGCAAAAAATGCCAGAATAATTTGAATAGAGTAATAATCGCTAAGGCTGCTCCCTTCCGCGATGCTCTAAGATATGTGTCATACAAAATATTAATTCTTATTCGATATTCTATCTGACTGTTAAGTGCATTATATCCAAAAATTAAAAAAATAATATCGTTATTTTCAGAGATAGAGACACAGCTAGGCAAAGATAAGATTTTTTCAATAAATTCCGATAAAAGGCCCATTTTTGACCAGCTATGTCTTTGCAACCAATAGACCTAGACTACTCAAATCAAGCTCAAATTGTAGAAAATTTAATTAACTTTACAGTAATATGAACAAAAAATCTGAAAAATGCTTCCAAACGAAACGAAAAACCCTTTTATTTCGAAAAATGCCTATTTTTTTAGGGTTCCGTAGCCAAAATGGCAAAAAACGGAACCCTTATAGATTCGTCATGTCTGTCTGTCTGTCTGTCTGTCTGTCTGTCTGTCTGTCTGTCTGCCCGTATGTCACAGCCACTTTATTCCGAAAGTATTAAGACTACACAGTTGAAACTTGGTAACTAGATGTATTCTGTTAACCGCTTAACGAATTTATTACAAAAATAAGAAAAATAAAAGATTAAGGGGGGGCTCCCCATACATGGAACAGAAACTGAAAAAAAAAATTTTCTTCAAACCAACACGTGTTGGGTGTCTATAGATAGGTCTTTAAAAATGACATTGAGGTTCCTAAGACAACTTTTTCTCAAAGTCAACCGTTTGAAAGATATTCACCGCCAAAGTGGTAAAATGTGTGTCCCCCCCCTTTAACTTTTGAAATAAGAGAGTGAAAAATCTAAAAAAAATATATGCTGTAGATTTTAATAAACACTTTCAACCAAAATTGATTTGAACGAGATATAGTAATTAGTTTTTGAGATATAGCACATTTTCCAAAACCACAAATATAACTTTGTCATTCATACCAACACTGTAAAAAACAAAGTTATTTTTGCAGACGAAAAATGATAGGTGGTATTAAATATGGTATGGTATAAGGTAACTACGGAACCCTATGGCGCGTGGCCCGACACGCACTTGGCCGGTTTTTTGACTAGCTGTGTCTCCGCAAACAAAGGACCTTAACTACTTGGGTTAGGCTCAAATTGTAAAAAATATAGTTAACATTACAAAATTATATAACAAATTAACATGAAAAACGCTTCTTTAAGGTATGTTTTTTGAAAATACTGAAACAAGTGCCAATACCAAAAATAAAAAAATGAAGTATAAAAATGTTATTATTGTGTAATTATTCAGAAACTGTTTAATAATTGCATATTTTTGTACCAGAAATAAATTCTACGTTATTGATTTATCCGAAAATGATACCACATTTGACCTATTAGCTAAACCTGAATTGATATAATTTTTAGAATGAACCCGGAAAACAGCCGCCGTATGGAACTGTATGTAAGGATAGTTTGGCTTAGCTCAATATTAGTTAGAAACAGCGTACAGATCAGTTTCCATCATGTGGCCAAACTTTATCAGGACTTGTAACTCCCAACTTTTTTTTTGTATAGAGGTTCATACCTACTATAGTCAATGCTATCACATCCGGAAGTTCTGACTTTGATTATAGTGAAGGTTGTTTTAAGAAAGCGATTGGTACTACTATTATTCTTCGATATTTAACGGAAATATCTATCCAACTGCACAAGCACTCTTCAAAATCAGTGAGCCGGTCGTCCGTCAACGTATTCTCGCTCTAGCCAACTCACCGAAGGATGTTTCTGAGCGACGGAAAAATATTAGGATCTATAGAAGAATGGTCCAATCCTGTCCAACCCTTTCTCGACACTTGCTCTATAAAACACGCAAGGGGTCCTGACAATACCATCAAAGTCTAACATTATTTCCCATTGTTTTTCAGAGGGTGATCCAAGCGTTGGGAGTGGCCTGGCATGCTGACCACTTCGTCTGCGGTGGCTGCAGGAAGGAGCTCGGCGGTGGTGGCTTTATGGAGCAGGTATGGTTCTCATGACTCATGTGTCATGTTTATACAGTATTGGCTGTATCTTTAGGATAGGTGGATCCATGTTTCTATTATCAGCTTGGATTCACTATTTTCTTCTCCTTCTAGCAAATAACGTTCTTGAGCGAGAGAAAAAGATAGACTGCAGCGGTTCCCGAATGGGGTTCCGCGGAACCAGGGGGTTCCGTGAGAGGCTCTCAGGGGTTCCGCGAAAATTCAAGATCTTGTCAGTCAAATTATACTTATAAGATAATCAAGCCAAAAAGCTGAGGCTTTTTGGCTTGGTACGGTGTGGTTTCACGTAAAAAAACGATGTTAGTTAGTTTCAGGGTTGCCACCCGTCCCAATTTTGCCAGGATAGTCCCGATTTGGATGCTATTATCCCGCGTCTCGACGATCCATTAGATTTGTCCCGATTTTTGAATAGCGCGATCAATATCAAAGCGCTTTAAGCATACCGTCTTCAAAAGCTTATGTTAAGCGAGGTTTTTCCCATATGATTTTCTAATGTCAGAAATCGTCGTTGCTCTGTGCAGATTTGATGAAATTTAATCGACCCAAAAAATTTTTGCGGCGAGCGCAAAACCCTTATCCTATTTTCTGTTCCTAAAAATGGTAACCCTGGTTAGTTTACTTCTTACTTGAGCTAGGGTTCCGTCCAAAAACGGTGAACCAAAAAGGGTTCCGCAGCCAAAAGAATTCGGGAACCGCTGAGATAGAGCACGAAAGAAATCCGATTCCGTGCTTACAGATGTGGGTTATTCCTTAATGTGTCTGATGATGATTATCTTAGTCGATGGTATAAAGTCGAAGTTCGTTATTAACAGCGGAAAATGTCCTTATTTAAAAAACGTTCGTAAGCGAAAAAAACGATAAAGAACAACAATGGTAAATAGATTTCTCTTGCCAGTTTTTCTCAGACAGATCGAGGTCTACCAGTGCCTACCACTCTAACTATGTACGATTACTGGCATATTATCTTGACGTTCACCATTGTTGGTGAATTAAAGGCAGCAATTAAGTGCCCATGCATTTTTATGCACAACGGTTTTTCAGTTAGGTGATGATAAGGCCGAGGTGAAAGCGCACTACGCCCGGTATCTTCATTTCTGAGGAACTGGCTATCTTATCTCTCACTGCCGGAACATAACAATTTTTTAAATCGTTGTTATGGCGTCAGCCTTAGGTAAGATGGTGGCAGCTAGCTTGAACCCTTTAAATAAGCCCTACCATCAACCAAACCGAGTACAAATTGTACCCCGGGGAATTAAGCTCGGGACCCCTGCGTGTTACATGGGTGGGTGAACCACTAGACCACAGAAACGGTTGAATTTTCTAGGCTTGTCGGCCAAATCCTGGTGACTTAGGCGCTCCGAACATGGCTCGTAAGCGTAGTCTGTTCTTCACACAAATCGTAGCGTAGGCGTAGATATTGTTCTAGAATATAAACTAGAGCTTCATCTTGACGGAAATTCACCACCGAACGTAAAGAAAGTATTTTCTACGCTTGCTTTTTTACACCAGTACGCTACGACTATGGTATTGACAATAAAATCTCATACGATACGCTTACGCTACGACGCCTGCCGTGTGCATACTTCTTTGAACGTGTCTTCTCTCGTCGTCTCTTCTTCATTAAAAATGTCTGAACGGGTGGTAGGAAAATATAGACGATCTCATCATCATCATTATATCAGCCGCACGACACCCACTGCTGGGTATAGGCCTCCCCCAAGGATTTCCACGACGATCGGTCCTGCGCTTCCCACATCCAGTGGCTTCCGGCAACCTTCACCAGATCGTCGGTCCACCTTGTCGGGGGCCTACCCACGGATAGACGATCTAAAAGTACTTAATAATTAAGTTTATTTGAATAAAGCTATTTTTGACTTTTGACATGTACGTGTGCTCGTATTGCTCTCGTACGACGCGCGTATTACGATACGCTGACGCTACGATGCCGTGTGCGGAGGGGCTTAAAGACAGCAATTGAATGTGTATGGTGTAATGTTCCAGGCTGGGCGGCCGTACTGCTCGGCGTGCTACGCGGACAAGTTCGCGGCGCGCTGCAACGGCTGCGCCAAGCCCATCGTCGACAAGGCCATCATCGCCCTCGACGCCAAGTGGCATCGCGAGTGCTTCACTTGCAAAGTAAGTTATATACAAAGGACATGTCCCATCGCGCCTATGTCATTTGCCCCACCATTCTCAAAAAATGAAAGTCTATCGCGTCTTTATGTCAGAGTAGGTATTTTACTCTAGAATCAGATTAATAATTATTTTCAGCATTAAAAAGTGGGATTTTTAAGTTAAAACGCTTTGCAATCACATTTTTTTTATAATGATAGTACTATTTACTTACATTTTTTTCACAAAATACTTCAGAAAACAACTTAATGTTTTTGTAATTGTTTTTCTAAATATCAAACAATTCTTGACTGATACTATACCTAAATAAAATGTTATTAGCATTTTTTTTATTATGAAAGTAATTAAATCTATATATATAAAAGAGAAAATCACTCACTGACTCATCACGAAATCTCAGAAACTACAAGTGCTAGGAGTCTCAAATTTTGCATGGGGGTTCCTTTTAGAGTGAAGGTGCTCACTAAGACGGGATTTTGCGAAATTCAACCCCTAAGGGGGTAAAACAGGGTGGCAAGGTTGTATGGGAGAAAGCGATTCCTTGGCCCGATTGACTTGAAATTTGACATAGACATTCTTTAACAAAATTAATTGAATACGTGTTTCGTATTTTCTTGAAATGTATCCCCTAACAGGGTTGAAAAGGGGTAGAAAGCTATTTTTAGGGTGGTTGACTTCGATATCGGAATCAAAACTTCTTAGTGCATTTGTACGATTAAGAAAAATAAATGTCAGTTGTCAGGTTGTCACCTCCCCTGAGATTGTAATTATGTCACCGCACGAGCTGACATTTCATGTTGTATAAGATTTTATCCTGATTTTCAGTACCTATTTTACGAAATATTAGTCTACTTATAAAACGTGGCAAAATCTAGCAAATATCAGATATCTAACGTGACAAGGAATGTGGTGTAAAGTGTTGAAATTGAGAGCCGGATAATAACCCAACTAGCAAAAAGCTATCTTCAAGACTACTTTTAGACTCTCTTATAAGAAACTTGTAGCATGCTATACACCCAGGATTAGGGCGCAGTTATAGGAGTGATTATTTCTATAATAATCTTATAACCAACTTAATGAATGCTACTAAACCCTATAAAATACTTGTGGAATCGCAATTACTTCTATAATAATCTGAGACTACACAATTACAAGCACAAATTCTCTTATATATATTACACAAGTATGTGACTAAAACAATCTTGTTTATAATGCACTAATAATGTACTTAGTTATTAGTTATAAGTAAGTTTTATAAACAGATAAAGGTTATCTTTCTTGTTGTTTCGTCAGTTAGGTAATTGTTCCGAGTTGTTTTGTGGTTAAAGTTAAAACATCTACATAATACACTTTCTCTTAATACAGAAGTAATAATATATTGTAATTAGTATTTGTAATTAAGTAGGTATGTGATTGGGAAGCTGGGGAACTCATTTTTACTGTAAATATGTACCGTAATTTGGTTAGTTTCACCAATGCCCCTCGAAAATGAGCACGTATAGTAATGTTGTGAAAAAAATATTTCATAAATTTTTATGAATATTCGCCATGTTTTAAAATTGCTCTGCATTAAGTACTTTATAGAACCATAGTAGGTAAATTAGTATTTGTAGCAGTTTTAGTAAGTACAGATAACTCGTCTCCATTTTGAAACAAATTAGGGTTCCCGAAATCTGTTTACACTAATGTTTTTCTTTTTTTCTTTTTTAGGATTCATTAAACTAGCTGGTTGATTTTTTCACGTCGATTGTTTTCTGACAAAATATTCATTAAACTTATTAACAAAAATATGAAATGGCCTTAGTTAGAAAATGTACATTTTGTGTTATCGGAAAGCTGCAACGGGTGTGGGATTTTGGGTTATTATGAATTATAAATTATGAAAATGTAAGTAAGTATGAAAAATGAAACTTCTTTAAAATCCTCCATACAAATCGGCAACCTACTATATTTTTTGGACTTTTTCGTCATCTCCTATATTTTTACACGTAATAATCTTAAAACTACTCTAGATTTGATGCAACAAAAGTTGGCAACCCTAGTGGGATCCCAGTTTCTTATTTTCGCAAGATGACGGAGAAATCAACGAAATGGCTGATGTTTACTAATAAAGTGTTTGGCCTAGTGGCTTGTAAGCTTTTTTGATCTCATAGCGCTCCTATTGAGTATAATAAGATTTAAAAGAGTCTCAAGCAAGACTATAACGGCGCAAACTTATAGTAATCTCAGAGAAGTATGTTAAAAATCTTTTTATACTTACAATATGCTACGTGATGCAACTATGGGATTAAAATATTATTCAGGACTATATAGTCTTACTACAAACAATTATACGAGACTTATTCTTTTAAGTGTCCTATATGATACTCTTGCAGCTAACTATAAGACTGAGGTATAAAAGCAAAAGATCTTAAAAATATTTACGCTTGTGAAATGCTATTACTAGTAAAAGTGTCCTATAAATGCTTTATAAGTTAGTCTTGTAGAGAACTATAAGACTGATAAATAAAAACTGATGCCCTTGAGTATGTTACGACTTGTCAAATGACATTATAAGTAAAAGAGTCTACAACAAGCTCTTTATAAGAACGTTATTAGTAGAAACAGACTTATAATCAATTTTTATAGGATTACTTTGCTTGTTGGGAATGCACAACATAAGTTGCACCCGACATAATTTGCAATGTCACGTTATTTTAGCCAGGAACCAGGAACAAATAAACATACATAGATTTTTATTTAAAAAGAAGATACCTACCAAACTATTAAGTATGAGTATTAAATGTTACATAATATTATTATACTTATTTTGTTATATTACTGCTAAGAAATTTTATTAAGTACCTACACCTACCTACCTACCTAATACAAAATCGTGAACAGTAGGGCGTCGGTTCTGTAACCAAACTCGAACCCCACTTCGAATCTCACTTCACTGCACGGGACGGGAACTTTAAATTATAAATAAGATAATGATAAGTTTTTTTTTCATCACAAAATATTTAAGATAGCTACCTAAATTTATTGTAATCGGTAAAATTGCTCATTTAGTTAGCTAATTTCTAATAACAATTCACGCGAAGTGAAGTGAGGTTCGAAGTGAGATGCGAGTTTGGTTACAGAATCAACAGATTGCGCAGGTAAAACCGCGGGGCGCAGCTATTACCTACATATCACAAAATTGTAAAAATGTTTGGATGTTATTCATTTTGTTACTCAATCACGTCTGAACGGGTGAACGGATTTAGACGAAATTTGGCACAGGGATAGATTATAGTCTGAAATACTTAACACAGGCTTCTTTTCATGCCGATCATTGGTTTCCAAGGGAAGACTTACAACGATTACCGACTCCCACGCGGGCGGAGCCGCGGGCAAAAGCTAAACATAGTACAAAACAAAGTCGCTTCCCGCCGTCTGTACGCTTCTCTTAAACTATACATAAAAATCGCAATAAAATCGATCTTTAAGTTTGGGAGCTAGGTTGCCTCAGAGTCCTCAGACAGACACACACACACACTTCAATTATATTTTAACACCCTTTGCGTACATCGTATATATGTAGATATCCTGTAGTATAATCAAATAACTTCACACTGACACCACATTAGCATAGTTTTACATTAGTAACTACATTGCACTGCACCCGTGCGAAGCCGGGGCGGGCCGCTATTAATTTATATAATTAAACATTTTATCCTATTGCTTTATCCTATTTATCCTATTGCATTATCCCATTTATTTTATACTATTGCTTTCTTAATTTTGTAAATTTTTAGAAGATTTTTCTATTTGGCGACGGCTACACGCATGGTGAATACTGTGATCCAACGCCATAGAGTACATTTTAACCACGGAAAGTAAAATATTGAACATTACATACAAATTACTTTTCCATGGTTAAAATTTACTCTACGGCAATGGATAGTAATTAGTAATTACCATGCGTGTAGCCGTCGCCTTTGATATGTACGATTTTGGGGTTCATGTCCTGTGTGACCCCCCCTAGGGACTGCACCTGTATACAACTGTTACAAAATAACCACTAATGCCGAATATGGTAGATAGGAACTATTAAACTGAACAACTTTTACAATGAGACCAACTTTGAAATCGCGAAAAAATAATCAGCTTTTTCCTAAAAAAACGAAAATATCAAAATAAAGATTAGTATTTAGGTAGTTAGGGTTTTTTGTAAGATCCTGTATTTAATTGTTGTAACAATGGAAATTTTTAAGTCTTCAATAGAAAGGACATCAGGCAGAGTCCCATAAGCCCACCGGTAACGATCAATTGCGATTGTAAATTTTTCCGCAAGTGACGCCCATTGACGGAAAAATTGATCGTTTACGCGTGCAATTGAAGCGATTGTCAATTGCTCTATAGAAAAAAAAGTGGGCTATAGAAAAAAACCAAAGAATGTATAACGTTTCTGTATTTTTCAAAATATTAGTAATGCATAGAATATATTCTGATTTTTACGAAGATTTATGTTTTAAGAGTTATTTATGTTTGAAAGTTTTTTTGGTAACCCCGACACTAAATAGCAACACCAGTACCATGACAACACGTTTCGTTAACTGCGTTAGTGATACAGATTAGCACCACAATGTACGAGTCAGAACCAGATCAAACGGAAAATCTGTGCATATGTCGCACGTAACAAAACGCTTTTGACAGATGACTGACAGCCGGCAGACATTCTTTTTTTTAATGCGCAATCACTTATGCCACAGAACTAATATACTCAGGGGATACTTGTGCTATCGCTGACAAAGATGTCCGTTTCATTGATATGCTTTTGTTTTATTAATAATTAATTACAGCTAAATGAAAGAGTTAAAAAATAATGTTGCTACTGTTTTATGATTCTAGTAACATAAAGTATTTATAGATAACAGAATTATGTTTATACACTTTTGGGTCTCATGTGCCTAATGTCCTTTATGGTTAGCCTGCAACAATCTCGACACAAATTGTTGGTGAATCTTTTGCAATAAATAAATAAATAAATTCATAATTTTAATGAAAAAAATGTTTTCTTCATTTCAGAAATGTCGCAACCCCGTGACAGACGCCACCTTCTCCGTGATGGACAACAAGCCCCTCTGCGGAAAATGCGCATAAATGCCCAGACGTGAACCTTAATTTATTTATCCGTAAACCTAAGATAGCAAGTGCACTTACCAACCGAAACAGATGAAAAGAAATACTCCGCAGTAACAACAGATTTTAAATAATAAGCAAAAAGAAGCTAAACAATTTAAGATATGTGACAAGGCAACAAAATTAATTAAAATAGAGAAGATGCATACCTACTGTCAAAGCACAAAATAGAGAGACTAACAGAAGTTTAGCTTAGTACTACGGGCGCTCGAGCATCGCACACACACAAAGACAGCTCTCGCCGCTGCGTCACGTACTCGAACTGTTTTGAGAGTGGTATGAGATTGCAGTTATACAGTGTCGGTGAGAGTTGTCTATGTGTGCGTTGCTCGAGCGCGCAAGTGCTAAGCTCAACTACTGTACTCTCTCTATATTGTGGTCAAAGTGTAGCCATCAATTAGGTAATTTATTATTGAAGATAATAAAATAATCAAAACAGGTACAGAATAGAACGAAATAAACATGAACCGTCTTAAACAGAGAGAAGGTCTAAATTATTTTAAAAGTAATTTTACTATTTTCGGATAATACGCTGGCGTTGGTTTATAAATAACAGTATTTTTAAGAGATTTCTAAAGCGTTAAGTGAATAAAGACAATTTTTGTTGTAAATATTGTAATATTTAATGGCGTCGTTATGAGCTTACATTCAAAGAACTATTATTCATTAAATTGTGTATCTTTACATAAAAAAGCTAGATTTATTTTTTTGTATGCTTTATTGTAACATTTTTTTAATAAATTATTTTCGTTAACTTTTGATACTTATTTAACGTGAGCTTAAATTATATAGAATATTTTTTATTTGACTAAGTGTTTAAATTTTTGATTTTTCTATAAATCCAACAATGTTTTTCTGCTAATAGTTAAGTAATTCGGTTGTGCCGAAAACGCACTAAATTTGGAAAAAAAAATAAAAAAATTGTAATGGTTAAATTAAAACTGCATTACACCTTCGTATTTCCCTTAGAGTAAGACGGGCTTCTGTACTAGAAAGCTACAAGCCCAAATGGGCATATGGGATAATAAAACCAGTTGCGCCAGGATTTTTTTCTAGACCGCGTCCAGTCGCGTATGTGAACGCTGCAGTGTTTAAAATCCCGAATTATTTATTTTTTTGCTGTTAAAAGAGGTCTGGAACATCAAGTTTACAAAAAGACGGTGTTACATTTCATATAAAAGTAAATTTTTATCGTATTATTGTTATTCGTTTACATTTAAACATTAAATTCGTATATTTTATTATTGATTAGTTGTCCAATTTGTTCAGTGATATCGGGTCTGCTCGTCCATGGCTCGTCCGTACAAATCCCAGATCTATCGCTAGATAAATCCGAGTTCTAGCCGATGGGCAACTTAGTGATATTACCGTATCATAATGTTTGTCGATAAAGGACATCGCCTGGTCCTGCTCCAGGCAGTTCCATAAATGAGATGTACCTGAAAATCCTTAAATATTTATTAATTCTTTTTAACTTCTGACAGACTCAATTTGGTCTTTGCAGTTTTGCACTGTCACATTCTGCGTCAAAGAGTAAAATAATATCACAGCATAAATTAATTGGTTCTACCACAGAATAAATAATCTTTTTTATACATCTTATATATTAAAATAAATCTTAATCATAATAAATAGGGAATGTCAGAAAAATATTAAATTGGCTGAATATTTTTATAGGTTGGAATAAGCTCCCTTTATAAAAAAAAAGTTTCAGAATTTTCGGTTACGTAAAAAATTAAAGTGGCTGTGACGTACGGACGGACAGACAGACGTGATGAATCTATAAGGGTTCCGTTTTTTGCAATTTAGGCTACAGAACACTAAAATATATACCTAATGAGAAACAAAAGTACGTCTTTCTTACTGGCTTTTAGAGCTGGGTAGTGATTTTCTGCCTGAACGATCAATCAGTGTAATTATTGATCGCTGCTCCTCTATTGTCTCTATGACACTCTTCCTGATGCGCATCAATAATATTTGAGTTTGTTACCTATATTCCTTTTTCCGTATCGATATTGCTGCATCGACCGTTGAGCCCAGCCCTTTATGTCAAAAACGTGTCATATTTTGATGTGTGAGTGTGACTCATCCGTACACAAATTTTTGCTGTTTTGTTTTATTTTTTATGTGTTAGTGTCGTCATTACAGTGTTGTGTTTGTATGTGAGTATGCCCCAGCCAACACAGATTAGCTGAATAAATTTTGCGTAAAAGCAATTCTTTTGACTTTAAGCTGGATAAAGTATTTGTATAACTTCTGTGTAAGCGCTTATACAGATGATATTCAAGCAATTCGGGCACAAAATATCTTGCTTCAATTTGGATAACACTTGATTAATAGCCACATAGCAGCTGAATAAATGTACAACACAGAATATCTTCTGCATAAATTCAGATTTTTCTTTAGTCCAGAAATTATACATCTTTTATGCAGTTGTTAATTTGTGAGTTCAGATATTCAAATGATATTCAAAATTCCGATCTCAGGAGTAGTTCTACAAAGAAATTATGCAAGTAAAAAAAATATAAATGTATTTTCATAGTGACGAGATTATTTTGTGTTACTTAATTGTAATGGTCGCTAAAAAATACGAATAAATTTATATTTCTATTTCTATTTCTAAATTTCTGAAGGACTGGCGCCTGAAATAGGTTTCGTAGAAACCTGTGCCACACTAGGTCGCCGGCCTCCTCCCGAAGAAAGGATTACAATAGCTAAGAAACATTGAGCAAGCTGAGAACAATGAGTATGCATAACACCCGTATTAAGGGGCGGTAATAGGAAAACATGGTTTGCCCGGGCTATATCTTCATATAGAAAATGTAAACTTGTAGCCACCAAAAAAATCACACGACAAACTAAAGAGTTTATCTAGTTGCTACAAACATTAAATTGCGTATAAACCTCACAGATGATTGTAAAAAAAACAGAATATCATCAAAAGCGCTTGTCGCGGGCAATATTTTTGGCGTTTTTGGTTTAAATAATAGCGTAAACGTATTGAATTCTACATCAAAATACACTTTAACGTACTGTGCTGTTGCTCCAATAACTTTGTTTCAAGAAAGATAATTGTGCTAAACATAATGATGAAAAAACAACGAAAAACATCGAAAAAGTGCAGAAGTAAGGTTATTTTCCATACTCTTTACACGTAAAGAAAACGACAGAGACAAATGATTTCGCATAACGGAGCCTTAAAGAACAATGCCCAAACCTTGTTATACATATTTATTACGTGTGATTGGTAAAGCTCGCGCAACATAACTCGAACCAAACCATAGACAATGAAGCTTGCGCAGTAGCAATAGGCATGTTGACTATTTTTTTTATGTTACATAAATTACCTCTAAGAAAAATAAACATTTATAAAAGAATTATTACGCTAGCATGAAAACTGCCCGAGATATCACAGCTTGAAATGCACAAAATTGGACTCACCCGAAAACGCTCCATACTAACGGCTACCAAGTTATGACGTCACGCCTTCCTACGTTGTATGCAACGCGTAGGAAATTTGTTCAGCGGCTATATTAAATATTGTGTTTATCAAAATGGTTTCTTTGACAAATTTGCTATAAATTTTACGGACTAATTAAATGTATTATTTATTTTATCAAATTTTATACTTTTTAAATGGACTTGTCCACCCAACTTTGAGGGGTCATAAAACAAATAATACGCAATATATAAAACCAAGAGGTATACAAGCTACTCCAAAAGTTTGATATGTTTACGATTTTTATTAGTATTTCGTTATTTTATTCATAAGTCAACATCCCTATTATCAGTACAAAAATTGTAGTGCGCAGGTCACGTGGTACTAAAAATTGGGTAAAGTTATGTTGTGCGAGCTGTTGTTACAGTTAGTGAATAGTAATGTTTGTGATAAATGTTTTATCTCACTTACCTCTTTTCTCCCTCGTTCACTGATCGCGATGAAGTCCTCAACAGCTCTAGGAGAAGACTGCGGAGATACCTTCTTGGTTCCATAAGCAGTCTCACTTTTCTCCTTCGAGAATATCTTAGGCATAGATTCTAGAGACTGGCTGTCCTCGGTCCCCGATTGTATGATGTTCAAAGTCGGACGGAGGCATTTTGGGCTTATAGGCTTCGTAGGGCTAGATGGTTTCTTAGTCTTTTCGGGGGAGTACTTCCGAGGGCTGTCTTTAGGGAGGCGAGGGGTGGGGTTCCTGCTTCGCTGGGGAGTGGGCGGTTTTAAGATTTTGTCCGAAAGGCGGGGGCTGCCTTCTCGGCTCATGTAGTTTGAAGTGCACTGGAAAAGAAATTGTAATTTTAATATATTTGGATAGGAGTTTACGATGGAAATCTTTATTTTCGACGACTCCTGGGGCCCAAGTCTGCTATTGTTAACGTCGTAATCGTGTTTCAATCGTGTTTGAGTTGTAATGCTTTTTGACACAGTTAGGCGGCCGGCACGAAAGTGGCGGCGGCGGAGCGGGGCGGTGAGAACGTGGGCACGAAATTAGCGGCCGGTCAATCGCGCTATAGTATACGAAAATTAGGGTTTAACTTGCATATTTAAAATTACTAAACGGGACCTTTTGGAATATCTTCGGACACCTTCCAGGGTGACGCTCCCGAAATTCTCAGACCAAGTATCCAACCCAGAAAACCTGTGCTGCACGAAAAACTTGGCATTTTCTTTCAATTTCTTCAAAAAAAGTACCTTAAGTTTTTCAGCTTTTATTGTAATAAACTTTTGTAAAGCTAACTACATTTGCTACAAATTGAGCCTAAATCAAGCAGTATAGGTCCATTGGTTGCGAAGACTCAGCTAGTCAAAGATGTTTTCTTTTTTACTTTTGAAAGAAATGCCTTAAGTTTCTGTCAAAACAATAACATAAAAGTATCATAATGTTTATACATTTCAAATTGGCTTTTTATTAGCTTTCACCTGATGCCCATATTGCTATACCAAAAAAATTCTAAATCTGCAAGTGTGATCAAAAATTTGTCTAATTTTCCTGTACTCGCGGGCGACCAAATTCAAATTAGTTTGTTCATTTGTTTTGGTCGCTCTCCTCCCGCCCGTGCATCGCTCGTCGCCCCGCTCCGCCGCCGCCCGTTTCGTACGTGTCTCCATACTGTGCCATGTTGTTGAATGCATCGCCGCCGCTCCGCTGTCGCGCCGCCCCGCCGCCGCTCCGCCGCCGCTGTTTTCGTGTCCGGACACTTAAACTCAAAATCGAAATAACAGACTTGGGCCCCTGGATCGGGCCCATGGCCAAAAGCGTTGTAACATACTGTTAATGTAAGTAAGCGCTCATGGCGGAACTTAACAGACTGATAGTACGCGATCACGTTTGTTAAGCAACGCTCGGTCCGGTCAGGTGTTGGATGGGTGACCGTTAAAGTGGTATTACAACTGAGCGCTTCCGTGGTTCGGAGGGCACGTTAAACCGTCGTTGGTCCCGACTGTTGTCATCTGATAACAGTCGTTAAGCTAAGTTACAGGCGGCTTGATAAACTCTAACACCAGAGGTGGCCACTTATCCACACTCGATAAGAAAGAAAAGATTTTAAGTAAGTATAAGGAGATAGTATAGAGGGGCTCGGTGGCACCTGGCCTAGCGATCGCGGAGGTTAAACAACTTTCGCAAGGGTCGATCATGGGATGGGTGACCAAAAATTTATTATCTCCTCCATGTTTTGGAAGGCACGTTAAGCCGTCAGTCCCGGCTGCATTTTTTGCAGTCGTTAACACCAATTCGCATTGGGCCCGCGTGGTGGGTTATGGCCCGTCCTCCTTATCTACCCATAAGGAAGGCCTGTGCCCCAGCAGTGAGGACATAAAGCGGCTGATGGACTAAAGCAGCAATGTAACTACTATTTCTATCAGAGTTGATTGCAACAAAGTTACAAAATCAGGGGGCTGATAACAGTCGTTAAGCCAAGTAAGAGGCCTCATAGGTGGCTCGATAAACTTTAACAGCAGAGGTGGCCACTTATCCTCACTCGATAAGAAAGAAAAGAATGAATGAATATGGAGATAGTATACGCACGGGCTCGACAGCCTCGACCATGGTGCGTATATCGGTGTCGCGCGCCACGCGCCCGCGCCCGCGCCCTGACGCCGGCGCGCGCATCAGCGGACGACGACTCCTGAACGATAAAACCTTAGGTATACTCATCAACTTTATCTAGGGATACAAGTATTATTTTCATACAGAAGAGGTAACTTTGAAGCCTTGGTTTTCTGCCAGGGATGTACCGTGCTGTGATCTGATGATGGCCATCCAAGGAGTGAATGGAGGAGATTCAGATCGCTATACACACCCAACTGATCTGATCAGCATTCTAAAATCTAGAATGGGTCAGAGTTCTCAGTTCAGGTTTCGTTCAGATTTTCGTCCTATTTTCGCGGTTTTTTTAAACATGTCCTTTAATCTTTTAGAATGCTGGTCAGATCAGTTGGGTGTGTATAGCGATCTGAATCTCCTCCATTCACTCCCTGAATAGCCATCATCAGATCGCAGCACAGTACCTACATCCCTGGTAGGAAACCAAGGCTTCAAAGTTACCTCGTTTGTATGAAAATAACACCTCTATCCCTAGGCTGATAAGTTTCTTGCGCCCGTTCTTCTTGTCAGCTAAAAAAGTCTGGAACGGGTGGTAGGAAAATATAGACGATTCAATGGGGTTGGCAACGCAAAGCTAATTGTAGATGTCGCTGGGTACGCTTGTTCCTAAGACAGTAGACGCTCAGAACAAAATGTATGGGAAAATAGGTATTTATTTTGCGGTATTTTGGTAACGAAAAAGACCCATTGACCCAAAATGGATATAAAAGAATATTCTACAATGCAAATGCCGGAATTTAAAGCCAAATTAAGACGTTTTTATTCTTACAGAGTTTATCATTTTTTTTATATATCCAGATTTTTCGGAAATATGCAAGTGCCAACATTTTTAAAGCCTATTACACAAAATTTAATCATTTTAAAGCTAAAAAAACGATTTTGTTAAGTAAAAATCCTTTGTTTTCATAGTTCTCGTGGAACAAGCGTACGCAGCGCCATTTTGACAGTTGCCTTCCCCATTGAATAAAGCTTATTTGACTTTGACTAGACAAAGTTGATGTGTGTATTTTATCTACACCCATGCTTTAAATCATATATAAAGGGTCTTGAAACGGTTAGCTTCCTGCCAACATTAACGATATCCGAGCGAGAGGATTTCGCGCTCCTCCTCGTGATTACGACGAGATACATTATGAAATTCAGTACAATATTATAACTCTTGTTCGGATGATATAATGACGAGGAGGAGGAGGAAAGTCAAAGTCAAACCCCTTTTTAAAGGATACATTATAATGGGTATAGATAATAGTAGTTTATGAAACTGATGCATAATGAGGGGTATTAAAACATGAGTGTGTGTTTAAAAACCGAGCCGTAGGCGAGGTTTTTAAGGGCAGTATATCCAAAATTAACCAATTTTTGATTCAATGGTAAACAATGAAACATTATTTATTTTGAGCAGATAAAAATATATGTTGTAGTTTAATAAACGAACTTGATTAATTTACGGTTAAAAACTCGATTTTTTATCTTCACTCGACTATAAAAATATGCAAAGACATTGAAAAATTTCATTGTTTTTTGGATGGTACTTAAAGATTATTAATCTCTTACGCACAAATAATATATAGAAAAAAAGTTCATGAAATATAGAAGAACATTCAACGGTTACTTTTTCAAAAAATGTCTTTATGTTTATTTAAACATTAATATATAATAAAACGCTCGCCGCGTCGTAGTTTAGTAGCCTGCGAGGCGTCGTCGGAGTAAGACCTGTGTCGTTTTAGCTGCCGCGCTGTGTTCCCCCGCTCTCGCCAATTGATTGAGATTCTTTTAGATACTCAAAGAGTAAGACTTGGAAACGCAGTAGGTAATTTAAGTGTAAAATTTTATTTAGTGTAAATAATCAATTTAGTTTGTTGTAAATGCATAGAGTATGTAGGTAGGTATTTAGATACAGCAATCGAGTACAAGCAAATGCGTAATTAATTTTAATGACTTTTAAGAAATAAATACTCATCAATAAATTGTATCAATTTTATTTTTCTAGTCCAGTTACCGAGTTAGTATTGAGAATTTAAAGATAATAATGTCTAATGTCCAATAATTGTGATTGGGTTTCAAACATCCGGAAAAAAACGGAACCATAAGAGTCAATTCAATTTGGCTCCGAATGGAAGCGCTTCGATGCGCTTCAATTCGGAGCCAACTTGGATTGACGTATCATATTAAAATCATTTTAGCCATACAGCGCACGAGTCGCGCGAATGCGCGCGCATTTGCGCGTGTTTACCTTGCTACGTTTTGAACATCAGTTGCCATGCCACTTGAATAGAATTGTGATAAAACTCGTATAAAATAAAAAATATATACCTATCGTATAATTTGAAATAAAATGGTTGACTTAGATTTTGCAATGATTTTACTTATATCGGAAGTTGAAGAAGAAAACTAAGTACCGTAGACTGCTGCAACATTGCACGAAAATTAATGTCGAGAAAACAAGCAAAGGTAGAAAAACATTGTTTAGTAATATTTCACTAAAAACAGATGCAAGTGATATTCGACCTTATTAACTTTGAAATTCGGTTGTTTTTTTTCTCCATATTTTCGTTCACTAACTTTGTTGTTTCATTAAAAACATTATTTTGATAAATGTTAATAAGGTCGAAAATTGCTTGCACCTGTTTTTTTTACTAGTAATCACTACAAATATTAGCGAACTTCACTTTTTCCCCGATATTATTTGTTCTTCTGGCTTATTGCCATGCCCCAGCAGTTGAGACATGAATAGGCTGGTGATGATGAGGTTGCTTTAACCTGGGTCACTGGGTGCTTTAATCTACTTAAGAGTATACTTAAATTACCTGGGTGAATCTGTCTACTGAAGGCAGGGAATGTTAACATTATTTTTTAATAGAACGTTATTTCTAACTTTTTTTACCGTTAATTTTAACATTAACGTTATGTCAATTAATAACGGTAATTTTAACGTTAATTTGAGAAATAACGTTAAATTTAACATTATTTACTGAAATAACGTTAATTTTTTTTCTTCCTTTTTCTACCGTTACTTTAAAACTAACGTTATTCCAATTAATAACGTTAATTTTACCGGTATTAAATTTAACGCTATATTTAACGTTAATTTTACCGGTAAAATATTTTTAACGTTATTTTTACCGATAAATTTACCGATAAAATGTTTTAAAGGTATTTTTAACGTTATTTTTTTATAACGTTATTTTTTTAACGGTATTTCAATCCCTGACTGAAGGGAGAAAATGAATTATATACGATAGCCGGTGAGGATGCACGGCTCAAAATCAAGTGTCAACCAATCACTACTTTACCTACGAACGACAACTTCTTTTAATGTGTTACGTTTCACGATTATTTTTTCCCTAATTTGCTAGAAAATTAGATTTTTTATTGAGTCCTAAAAGTAACGTAGGTACTTATAATATTTTAAGTCGTGTAACTGGACATAAGAGGGTCAAAAGTAACGTAAAATGTACAAAAGTTAACATTCTGGCAACTGTTGCGACTGTGTCACTGATGCGACTGACGGACGACAAATGTTCGTCACCGAAAGCGCGCGATTTTTTTATCTCTGAAGAAATTTGAACTTTACGTTACGTTATTGATAAAAAGAGTGAATTTGCTTTGCATCAAACAATTCAATGCGCTTCGATTCGGTTCCAGCATGAATTGACCCTAATATGTGATTTGATTACTCGTTTTTGTGGGTCCCTTTTAATCGGCAAATTATAAAAAAAGTTAAAATAAAAAATCGGTTACACAAAAAAAAGCTTGTTGTGAGTGCTCAAATATGTTTAGGTACTTAGTTGTAGAATATTATACTGACAGTTAATTTAACACTCCACTAACGAATTTAATCAATGAATTCAGTGTTTATTCATATTTAATTAGTTAATTCAAATTTACAGACCATATTACAAGTACCTATTCGAAATAATATTCCAAAAAACAAAAAACAAACAATTATTAACTTCGAATTAACTACGTACGTAGCTACCTACTACCTATACCTATTTTATTGTGTGTAATAAATTATTACTTGCCTATTTACCTAGTACGTACCCATACTTATTTATTATCTCGCGTTCACGTTTTGCATGAGAGTTGACAGAGCACTCGATTCGGCACATGAAATCGCGGGCGGGGAGTGTCCTTTCTGTACGTAGTAAATATCTATACTGTGGTTTGGTCCGGGGGGTCAGAGAGTTCACTTGAATATGCATTCGCGCGGCTCGCTCCGGGGGGACGGAGGTAGCGCTAAATGCCTACGACGCCCGAATATACTGGCCTTAAGGGTGGGTACCCACTTAGGTTCGCGAACCTCCGCGCTCCGCGAACCTGCACCGAAAATATCGTTTATCCTCTGCTGGAACAGGGCGCCGAGGTGTGTACGTGAGGGAACTCGTATGCGAAGCTGGTTCGCACAGGCACACACTGTAGCCAAAGTAAAAATATTTGTTTTTGCTATGGATCACTGTTCTAGGTTCGCGGAGCGCGGAGGTTCGCGAACCTAAGTGGGTACCCACCCTAATAGTCACACGAGTGTTTTAATACCTAGTTATGTACAGTTTCATACACTACTTTATCTACTCTCATACAATTTGTGATTGAACCTACAAAATAAAATATCAATAGTAAAAAGAGTAAGTAGTTTCTCGACTTTGATTTAGGTAGGTAGGTAGGTTACTTACCTAGGTATAAAGTATGACGTTTTTCCGTCGCCGCATCTAAAATATCGGGGAGTCTTTTTTCACACTCACTACCTACTATCAGAAATTTTTAAGCGAAATAAAAATTAAAATAAAAAATGGCGCGTTTTCTATTAGAAAAAAAATAATAATGATATGAGTGAATTCCAGCAGACGAATCGTTACGCTAAGTCATCGATCACCATAGAGTACATTTTAATCATGGAAAGTATATGGGAATATCATTGTTTTTTTTTTAATATCGCGGCACCTGCTCTTCTTGGATTGGCCCTGTATCGTAATGAGAAAAAAAGTTATTTTGTAGCATACTTTGGTATAGCGAAGGTATGTTATAAAATAACTTTTTAATTTTTTTTCGGTATTGCGTGTATAAAGTATGCCAATATAAATTCGTTTTGAAATTCATAATTCGAATTTGCTTGAAAACCCATGCTTTAAATCCTCTGTAAGGGGTTCTGAAACAGCTTACTGCCATCATTACAATATCCCGAGCGAGAGCTGGCCCTGCAGCGCCGCGCGCCTACGCGCGAGCAACGCATTATAAAATTCAGTACAACATTATAACACTCTTGCGGAAGACATAATGACGAGGAGGGAGAGGAAAGTCAAAGTCAAAGACAAAGTCAAAGTCAAAGTCAAAACCTTTATAGAGGATACATATCATGGGTTTAGATAAATATCATGGGTTTTTTAATCCATATGTATTCAAATATTGTTTGTTTCCCTAATAAAAATAAGAAAAAATAAAAAAATGGGTGTAGATAAAGTCTTGTATGCAACTGTACATAATTAGGTACTAGCGGCCCGCCCCGGCTTCGCACGGGTGCAATGTAGTTACTAAATATAAAACTGTGCTAATGTGGTGTCAGTGTAAAGTTATTAGATTATACTACAGGATACATATACCTAGGAGGACGACATATACCTATACGACGTACGCAAGGGGTGTTATAATATAATTGACGCGTGTGTGTGTCTGTCTGTCTGAGGCAACCAACCTACCTCCCAAACTTATGGATCGATTTTAATGAGGTTTTTATGCATAGTTTAAGAGAAGCGTATAGACGGCGGGAAGCGACTTTGTTTTATACTATGTAGGTATAGCTTTTGCCCGTGGCTCCGCCCGCGTGGCAGTCGGTAATCGTTGTAAGTCTTCCCTTGGAAACCAATGATCGGGATGAAAAGAAGCCTGTGTTAAGTATTCCAGACTTAATCTATATCTGTGCCAAATTTCTCCTAAATCCGTTCACCCGTTCAGAGTGTTCAGACGTGATTGAGTATGATATGATTAAGTAGGTACCTAACAGAACAACATCCAAACATCAAAACTTTTACATTTATACAATTTTGTGATTATATAGGTAATAGCTGCACCCCGCGGTTTTACCCGCGCAGTCTGTCGATTCTGTAACCAAACTCGCATCTCACTTCACTTCGCGTGAATTTGTTATTATTGACATTTGTTTACTAAATGAGCTATTTTACTGATTGCAAAAAATTAAGGTAGCCTGCGTAGCTATCTAAAATCTTTTGTGATAAAAATTTTTTCTCGTAATTATCTTATTTATGATTTAAAATTCCCGTGCAGTGAAATGAGATTCGAAGTGGGGTTCGAGTTTGGTTACAGAATCGACGCCCTGTTAACGATTCTGTATTAGTTAGGTAGGTACTTAATAAAATTTATTAGCGGTAATTTAACAAAATAAGTATAATTATATTATGTTACATTTAATACTTAACTTATAGTTAAAAATTCTAATATCTTTGCTTAATAGTTATCTTCTTTATAGATACAAATCGATGTATGTGTATTTGTTTCCTTTGCACTCCTAAACCATTCATCCACATCCGATTATGATGAAACTTTGGTGAATGTTTGGTGAATTGTTCTGCTTACTACTGAAAAGGTTTCTGGCTAAAAAAAAACGTGACATTGCAACGCATGCCGGGCAAAGATTTATGCCGGGTGCAACTAATGTTGTGCATTATTATCAGGCTCTCCATCGAAACACTTCTCTAAATACATTCCTTGTCACGTTATCTGATATTTGCCAGATGTTGCCGTTTTATTTGACTAATATTTCGTAAAGTAGTCAAAATAGGGATAAAATCTTATACAACACTATAATAATCACAGCTTGTCTTGAAAATCGGGAAAATTAGAGATTAAACGTCAGCCCGTGCAGTGACAACTGACATTTATTTTTCTTAATCATTCAAATGCACTAAGAAGTTTTGATTCCGATATCAAAGTCAACCACCCTAAAAATAGCTTTCTACCCCTTTTCGACCCTGTTAAGAAATACATTTCAAAAAAATACGAAACACGTGTTCAATTAATTTTGTAAAAGAATGTCTATGCCAAATTTCAAGTCAATCGGGCCAAGGAATCGCGTTCTCCCATACAAACTTTGCCACCCTGTTTCACCCTCTTAGGGATTGAATTTCGCAAAATCCCGTCTTAGTGAGCACCTACACCCTAAAAGGGACCCCCATGCAAAATTTGAGACTGCTAGCACTTGTAGTTTCTGAGATTTCGTGATGAGTCAGTGAGTGATTTACGCTTTTATATATATAGATTAAAACACTCATGTGATACTATTATCACCACCCACATTCGTGTTTTAATACCCCTCGCTATAGAACAGTTGCATAAATAACGAGTATGCAACTGTGTGTCACCGTGTGTAACCGTGGCCCGGCCACGGTGCTAAAAAAAGCTGTGGTTATGTCAGTATACTATACGGGTAAAAGATATTTTGATTGTTTCAATGTGCCGTTTCAATCGACCCCAGTATGAGGTCAGTTGAACCACATTACCCAGTTAATTATAAAACGTCATTGCACCTTAACCGCTTGAGTTAGAGTTATAGAATACATTAATTTAGGAGCCAAATTATGATCCTTTAAATTACACAATAGCTTGGTTTTCCCAAACTACAGATGACTGCACTAAATGTATGTATGTGAAGTTTTGTTTCAATTGACCCCGGTCTACCTTACTAAAAAATAACTGTATTACCATTACTCGCATATAACTTGCAGTAAAGTACTTATTTAACTTTGTAGGGATAATTCTATTACGCACTAGTGTAAAATATGTTACGCGTGTGGTTGTTATAGCAACGTTTATGGCCCTAATGTAATAAGGCTCACTTAACAAGTGTGTTGAAAAGAAATAAACACACGCTTTAAACATAATCTCTGCCTTCCCGCAAGCAGACTAAATGCAAAACTCTAGCACATTGGTCATGCATGTCACATGAATTCCTTTATATTTGAATGCACATTTTTTTATTTATTTAGAAGCACATGACTGACTCATGTGCATTAAAATATAACGGAATTCTAGAGTAGTAGGTACTCTCTTAGGTCCGAAATTATTGATAAGTCATTTCAGTAAGAGTAGGTACCTAAAGAATATCTGACAGAAAAAGCATTTTATAGTCTTTCAAAAAATTACATGTCTGGAATTTTACTGTTAATTTATGCAATTTTAATTGACATTATGCTATTAAATTAATACTTACTATTAAAATTATAATATAATATTTTTAATAGTTTATAATTATCATATCATATTAGTTGTGTTACTGATAATTATTAAGATGGCTGGTTCATGCGTCATGCTCGTGAACGGGTGCTGCCAGTGGGAATACGTCTGCTTCTGACTACCTATCTTAACGCATATAGAATTGTAAAGTTTTTTTTTTCTCTCTTGTAACAGCCTAGACTGAATAATAACTTCAAACTTTGAATTTAGCTTGAACCCTGTAAATTGATTAAGAAAATTTGTAATTCATTAAGTAATGAATTATAATTTTATTTATTTGTTAATCTTTGTTAAAGTCTGGAAACGATATACATATTTGTAAATATCGTTCCATTTGATAAAGCTGGTAAGTTTTTTGCGCCCATTTTTCTTGTCAGTTAAAAGACGTCATAATGGGTGGTAGGGTAAAAAAATAATATTTGACGATTTAAAAACGCTCATTATGTGAGCTTGTTTGAATAAAGAATTTTTCATTTTCATTTTTCATTGCAATCACCTAATTATTAATTATTTTATTTAAACTACCTACTGCTAATATTATTTTGATACTTTGAAATTGTTGCGCCCCAACGGGTTACCATGTTTTTACTTTTTAGGGTTCTGTACCCAAAGGGTAAAAACGGGACCCTATTACTGAGACTCCGCTGTCCGTCTGTCTGTCTGTCTGTCTGTCACCAGGCTGTATCTCATGAACCATGATAGCTAGAAAGTTGAAATTTTCACAGATGATGTATTTCTGTTGCCGCTATAACAACAAATACTAAAAACAATAAAATTAATATTTAAGGGGGGCTCCCATACAACAAACGTGATTTTTTTGCCGTTTTTTGGTACGGAACCCTTCGTGCGCGAGTCCGACTCGCACTTGGCCGGTTTTTTATACCTTGTGACCTTGTAAACCATGGGTTCCGAACTAGTGGGGCGCGTAGAGCTATCCAAAGGGGGGCGCGATGAACGGCTCCAGGATAGTAAGTACCATAAAAATCATATTTTTTCGCGGCAGGGATGCGTAGCGCACCTCTAGAGTTTGATTGTTGATATGAATATTAATAAAATGAATGAAGATACTTGAATTTTAATAAAAATAAACACATCTACCTAGGTACTTATATTTTCACCTAGGTACTTAATATGATCGTTGTCGGGGAGGGAAGGGGGTAAGTATTTTAGCTTACGGTTGGGCGCTCCGCGCATAGGGTAAAGGTTGGGAACCCCTGAACCATGGAAAAAATAAAGAATTGAATGTAATTGACGTAGGGCTTGCAATATTCGTCCATTTTTACTATTCGAATATTTCGAATTGTAACAAAATGAATATCCGAATTATCCGAATATTACGAATTTTTCGAATACTTTTTATCTATAGAACAAAATGTCCTTTTGACTTGAATAAAATATCATATAATTCATAGATTTTATAAAGGTCATACAATAAAAGTAGAATTTTACTAATTTAAAAAGAAAAACTAAGTTTTTATTATATGAACATTTAACTAATGATCAACAGCTTCGAGTGTTATGTTGCCAACAACAACAACTGGAGCGGGGATCCGACTTGATTTGCGTCTTATCCATGTTCATCGTAAAAGATCTTCGAGCATTGTGTTCAGGGTCTTGCAAGGTCTTGGCCATAAGAACTTCATCATCGGCAAAACAAAGGTGTATGCTAGGTACTGGCTGTTAATATTGCCGAGTCCTTTCCAGTTTAGGAGTTTAAAGGTGTCTTCCAACGCATTTTTGCACAGTTTCGCAACCCACGTCTGGCTTTTTCGTATAATCAACTTGATACATCTGGAGATTCTGGAGTGATTGTTCAGGTCTGGATAGAATCAAAGGCTTTGTGGTATTCCACAAACTCCAAGCAAAGTGGCAGATTATACTTCTCGGTCTTTTGCACGACCAGCCACAGCGTATAATAAAATATAGTACTGCACTTATAATTAACAAAAACAAATTAAATCAGCTTCTGATTGACAGTTTTCCATTATTAACAGAAATAAAACTAATAACTTTCTTTTATCATAGTTTATTTTTATTGTGAAGTATACATACGTATTACAAAAATACCCCTAATATCGAACATAGTAGATAAGAAAGAACCATCAAACTGAACAACTTTTACAATGGGACATACCAACTCTGAAATAGCAAAAAAATCTGCTGTGCTGTTGCATACATTTTGATATTTTCGTTATTAATTTTTGTATGAAACAGCTGTTTATTATTCCATGATTTCAGAGTTGGTCCCGTAGCAAAAATGGTTCAGTTTGATGGTCCCTATCTACCATATTCAACATTAGGGGTAGGGTTTATTTATAGGCCGCGGCACGTAAGTTTAGCGGTGAGAGAAATTGGAGGGGATTACTGCGCATGCTTGCAGAAGCCCCGCACCACGTCTCCCACCAATGAGACCCCAAAAAATACTTCTGCGCACAAAATGTCAGTGCTAAAGTTACATACCGAGGCTTGTAACACACTGTATATCAGTATTCGAAAAGTTCGGAAAATTCGAATACTACGCTCAATAATATTCGAATAATAAATGAGGCGAATATTCGGATAATACGAATATTCGAATACCAAGCCCTAAATTGACGTTAGCACTATTATGTATATTCTGTGGTAATATGTCAATTTTTTCTAAGGTCAACCTACAGCGACGTTCAGTAATGTCGCAGACTTTGGCAGCTGAATTAATTTTTAAACATTTTTATGCCGACTCATGCCATTAGGTTTCACCTATTTTTCTAATAAAAGGTTCTTTATATTTATTATTTTTAAAAATTAAATAAATATGTACTTAATTATATCTAAAACTGATTGACTTATAAATAATTATTATGGAAGTTAGACAATAAACGAATCAAAATTGATAGAAAACAACGAAATAACAGGTCTACTTACATTTACACTAGCGCCAAGTAGTGGTAGTGCGCTTGCGCCAACTGGTGAACGATTTATGAATCAGCAAAATTATCCTGCGATTGACTTACGTTTTGCCTGTTTATTCAATAATTTAGACTTCACAATAATGCTAAGAGCTGACCCTACTTTAGCCGGAGATGAGGATTTTACTCTTCGCTACTACTAGTATACCATACCAAGTAGGGTAGGGTGGTCGATGATGAACCAGGGGTACTAAATGAACCGGCCAAATTTCTCGGAAATGTGACGTAGCCAGTTGTTGCAAATCATAGTAAGCAAGCCTCTAATAGAATCGCCCCTACCTCCCCAGTCGCCAGCGAGCTAGCGCAAAAGACACGCATTCGCGTCTGTGGTTTGCATATTTTACGTAAAAAAGTAGAAAATAAAAGGTGAATATTATTTGGTTTTATTTCTTTTGTGCGAATAGTAGCTTTAAAGTGGTTAATGTGATAGACTAAGTGTAGTTTGCGCTTTTTATCACAGTAATGAAAATAAGCTTCACGTGGTTGTACAAGCAGTTACATAACTTTAAAGTCTATAAGTGCGGGGTGGTACAGGATAAACCAATTTGAAGGAGTACTTAATGAACACTGGTTCATTAGGTATTTCATATAGTCCTATCCCTGGTAAATCAGTACTTACCTCCTTTTTTACCTATTAGAATGCTTTATATGTGTTTGTTATATTTTTTATTTTAGAATGGGACGATCAAAATTTGATATACATTGGACGATGACGAAAAATGTTACTTTTTTGTATCATACTTAAAATTAAAAAGTAAAATTCAACAAAAAAAGATATTGTGTCAAAAGAACCCAACACAGCAGGTGTTAACACTGCTGACATACAATTGAAGATGGCAATATTCGTAGATTGCCTATTTATAAATTTCCCGTTGATATATCACTTTTGAATTTACGTTACAAATGGCCAAATACTCAAACGCTAATTAACTTTGAGGGGCTCTCAAACGTCGTCCTGCTCAAAGTTAAGTAACGTTTGAGTATTCGGCCATTAAGCTCATTTTTTCCGCTTAAATTTGTACAAGAGAGAAAATGATATAGAGAGATGATAATTATGGTGATTATTAAGGTAATTTTGTTTAAAAGACGATATTTAATTATTAGTTTATTAAGGTTTAGTCGACTAAACTGCTCTTAGATGTGATTGTTATGTTTAAAACGCTCCTAAGGTTAACAAAGTAAAATATTGTATGGTTTTATTATAGTACAGGGAACTTTATTATATACTTGATAATAAAACATAGTTTTAGACCAAGAAAATATAAGAGATCCTGCATCAACACTAGACTGCGCTTCGCCGACAAATTTCGGCGTTACCTTCGGGATTCTTTCATAGCGGCTTCTTCTGTTTGAAGATTAGAGGTGTAGAATTGAAACCATTGCATAATATCAGAAGATCTCTCTCTTATCGTGTGAGGATTCGTGGTTACCTCTTGTGTTAGAGTTTACTCTAACACCAGAGGTGTAAGGCCTCTAACTTTCACTTTAGACTATCAGACGACAGATATCAGATGACAATAGTCGGGACCGACGGTTTAACATGCCCTCCGAAGCACGGAAGCGCTCAGTTGTAATGCCACTTAACGGTCACCCATCCGACATCTGGCCGGACAGTGCGTTGCTTAACAAACGCACGGTCAGTCTGTCAAGCTCCGCCATGAGCGCTTCATATCAGAAGATTAATAATTGAAATGTAAGAATGTACTTAATTGTTTAATTTTACTAAAAACCATTAATGGCTTCTTCATTTTAATAGCATAGTAGGCAACCCTGCCACACTGTTTTTAAATGTTTGAAACAGATAGACGTAGTTAATCTATAAAGGTAACATTGTCTACTTTAGATTTGACAGTCAAGGTTCATTCACGGAATACCGTGTATCTCGTGCGTGTCGGTGTGATAATGTTGCTGTGTTAGAGAAAAAGCAAACAATTAAGCGACACTATTCAGAAAAGTGCAGGTACTAGGCATTGCGTTTGAAAACAATGTATATCTTAGCAGTGCTAGTATTTTGCATGAGTGTGGGCGCTTACGAAACAATACCAGAAGATGCGCTGCTAGGCTTCCCAAAACTCGCAAAGAAGTATGGTTTGAAAACGTACGAGCACGAAGTTGTGACGGAGGACGGTTACATATTGAAGCTGTTCCAAATCCCTGGAGACAAAACAAGGCCTGTGCTAATGGTCCACGGATTGGTTAACTCTGCTGATGTATTTATCCTCAGGGGCAACTATTCTCATATAGCAGCCCTGGCGCACGAAGGTTACGACATCTGGATGGCCAACATGAGAGGCAACAAGTATTCCAGGCGACACCGGCGACTCAACCCTGACGTCGACTTGGAATACTGGAATTACTCCTTCCACGAATGGGGTGTTTATGATTTGCCAGCTACTATAGATTACGTTCTCGATAAAACAGAACAGGCCCAATTAAGTTGCATGGCCTTTTCAATAGGCAACACGGCCGTTTACGTCCTCGGTTCGATGAAACCTGAATACAATAATAAAATCAAGGTACTTGTATCGCTGGTCCCGGTTACATTCGTGTATTATTGGAGAGCCCCTGCCCTCCGCCTTATGTTGAACTTATGGCCATTAGTCAGTGACTTACTTGGCATATTGAAACAGGAAGAAGTTTTTGGCGAAAGTACACTAGCTAGGCATATTTTAAAGTTGGTTTGTTTCAAAGAGGACAGCTACGACCGGTGCACGAGGACGATTTTGTTTCCGATATTCGGATGGGACGAGGATGAGTTTGAGCCTGAGTTTGCGTACGTTTTATGGGGACACTGGCCAGAGGGGACGTCGCGTAAGTTTATGGACCATTTAATTCGATTGGGGTCTAGAAATAGCTTCTGTCAGATTGACTATGGTGAAGCTAAGAATTTGGTTGTGTACAACTCCACCGTGCCGCCTGACTATGATCTCAGTAAGGTGACGATGAAGGTGGCGATTTTGGCGGCTTCCAACGACCACACGGCCCCTCCGAAGGCGGTGAAGCACCTGCGGGAGCGACTTCCAAACGTGGTGGAATCCATCATTGTCGATCACGAGCTTGCAAACCATATAGATGTGGTTTTGGGAAGGAATATGGTCGAGTATATGTTCCCACATGTCATGGAGATCTTAGAAAAATACAAATAGGTAGTTTAAGTATTGAAAATGAATTCGACAAGTAGGTAGTTAGGTAGGTATACTACTTACAATTATACATATTCACTTCTCAAGCTTACGCGCTTACTAGGCATGAAATAAAACACTTTTTAACGGATACTAGCGCGGTTTTATTGAATGTACTTTGGTATTTAGTTGGTATTTGGTTTGGTTTTTGATTTTACCGATTATACATATATCGATACCTTTGGGTTCAATTGGCGTATATACTGTAGTGGCCAAATTGAGTTATACGAGGTGGAGACGACAATGCGACAGTAAATATCATTGACTACACTAATTCATAAGAGTAATTTGAAACTATCAAATAATTCCTAGGAACGAAATAATAATAAAAAAATCACACAAACTAAATAGCATAAAAGTTAATAGAGAATGTCCGAAAAAAATAAAATTCGCTGAATATTTTTTTATAGGTAGGAATAAGCTCCCTTACTAATAGAAAAAAGTTACAGAATTTTCGGTTGTTTCAATACAAAATGTCAAAACTTTTTTTAATGCTACTTATGTTGTGGTTGTGGCAGGTGGTGGCAAAGGAATAATTTCCATTCGCTGTTAGTTTTGTACATTATGTGAAGTCGAAGAGACTTTAATTTTTTTTAAAGTTTTACGCAACCGAAAATTCTGATACTTTTTTCTATTACTAAGGGAGCTTATTCCTACCTATAAAAATATTCATCCAATTTGTTTTTTTTTTCGGACATTACCCATTGTAGGTATTCTAAATAAATAAAATAAAAATAAAAAATAAAGTAGTAGGTACTGAAAACAGTAATTGAAAAATATTTCCTGTGACTATTGGATATTTTTAATTGTTTTTACGCAGGCTAGGAGCTATTTTATTTAGTTATAAGTACGACATTAAATTTACTGTCGCGTTGTCGTTTGCAGGTTGTACTTATAATACCTTTTTTCTCGGATGTTTTATTCTCTATCGATTTGAAAATACGAAATACAGAAATCAGCAAAAAAAAAAATTACCCATACTTACTTTTAATCCTCTATATAAGTTACTGAAACAGCTTATTGCCAACAGTGTCATAGTAACCATAATATCTAGATTCTAGAGATGTTACGAATATTCGCATTCGCATCGTTTTAAACATTCGCATTCGCATCAATCAATGCGCATGGAAATGTGTGCATTACGTCATTAATTCGACCAATAGAAAGCGTTTTCACGCGGATAGTTTGTGAATTTTGATTGCTTGTTGATGTGGTCACTCTGTTGCTTGGTTTGTTGTTTTGTTTTAGTTGACAGTCTGCTATAATTCCTCTTTTGGGTGTTAGAAAGTATTTTGTGAAAATTAATTAGTCAGTTTTTCCTTATGGCACCGGGAAAGAAAAGTGATATATAGCGATTATTTATTTTTTACCATCGCCACTCGAAAAACTGCGTTTAATTCAACGATAAGGCGGCGGGCACGAATAGTCCAATCAACGGGGCTTATGCAACCCGAATAATTCTTCCGTCTATGAAATTTGGCATGTGATGAAGTTAGGTAATACAGATTACAGATGAACAATAATCCAATAAATTTTGTTACGAGAAGTTAGGTATTTTTACCTAAACATGAAAATCGCTTATATCTCTCTGTGAATATTTCCTCGGGCTAAAATACTTTCTGTATACGTACTTGTGTATTAGTTAGAATAAGGTACATGGTGAAAATCCCGATACAGTATATTTAAATAATGTTAATAACCATGGAAATTTAAAACAATATATAGTTAGAATAAGTATGTAAAAGAATCCAATATTTTTTCGATTTCGGAGATACTCCAAATTTAAATTTTAATATTTTTCAATATATATTTTCTTGATAAAAATATCTGCTGATTATTATTTTTAATATGTTTTTATATCCTTAAATATATAGCTTTGTTCAGTAAGTCAATTAATTTTCTTCTTTAATCATATTTTTTTATTTTTTGGTCTTACGAGGTAATGTGAAAAATAGTCGGTCCATTTTCATACATTTATGTATAAATATGATTAAAGAAGAAAATTTGTTGGCCTACTGAACAAATCTATATATTAAGGGTATAAAAACATATTAAAAAATAATAATCAGCAGATATTTTTATCAAGAAAAGATATATTGAAAAATATTAAAATTTAAATTTGGAGTATCTCCGAAATGGAAAAAATATTGGATTCTTTTACATACTTATTCTAACTAATACACAAATACGTATACAGAAAGTATTTTAGCCCGAGGAAATATTCACAGAGAGATATAAGCGATTTTCATGTTTAGGTAAAAATACCTAACTTCTCGTAACAAATTTTATTGGCTTATTGTTCATCTGTAATCTGTGTTACCTACCTAACTTCATCACATGCCAAATTTTATAGACGGGAGAATTTTTCGGAAGTCGCCATACAACAAATATGCTCATTGATTGGACTAGAAAGTGGCGGCGCGACGGCGGAGCGGCGGCGCGGCGGGGCGGGGCGGGGACAACGTGGGCACGAAACTAGCGGCCGGTCAATCGCGCTATAGTACACGAAAATTAGGGTTTAACTTGCATATTTAAAATTTCTAAACAGGACCTTTTGGAATATCTTCGGACACCTTCCAGGATGACGCTCCCGTTACATAACATCTCCCGTTACTCATGTGATACTATTATCACACGAGGCCGTGTTTTAATACCCCTCGTTATAGTACAGTTGCATAAATAACTATTATGAAACTGGCGCATAATGAGGGGTATTAAAACATGAGTGTGTTTTTAATAGCATCACACGAGTGTTTTAATACCTAGTTATGTGCAGTTTCATACACTACTTTATCTACTCTCATACAATTTGTGATTGAACCGATTGAACCTACAAAACTTCTACAAAGTAAAATATCAATGATAAAAAGAGTAAGTTTGGAGTTTATCGGTAGGTCTGCACTACTTACTTTTTCCGTCGCCGCATCTAAAATATCGGGTGGAGTCAAATTTTCACTCACTACTATGACAAGTCACTACTTTAAGCATAAGTAAAAATTAAAATCTAAAAATGGCGCGTAATCAATTAGAAAAATAAATAATGAGATGAGTGTATTCCAAAAGACTAATCGCTACGATGAGTCATCGATCACCATAGAGTATATTTTAATCATGGAAAGTATGTGGAAATATCGTTGTTTCTTTTTAATATCACGGCACTGCCTTCTTCTTGGATTTGTCCTGTATCGTAATGAAAAAAAAAAGTTATTTTATAACATTGCTTAGTATAGCGAAGGTATGTTATAAAATAACTTTTTAATTTTTTTTCGGTAATGCGTGTATAAAGTATGTCAATATAAATTTGATTTGAAATTCATAATTCGAATTTTACGATATGAGAGTAGATAAAACGTTTTCTATTTATCTACACCCATGCTTTAAATCCTATATCTTGAAACGGTTAGCTTCCTGCCAACATTAACGATATCCGAGCGATAGGATTTCGCGCTCCTCCCCGTGATTACACGCGACTAGATACATTATGAAATTCAGTACAATATTATAACTCTTGTTCGGATGATATAATGACGAGGAGGAGGAGGAAAGTCAAAGTCAAACCCCTTTTTAAAGGATACATTATAATGGGTGTAGATAAAGTCTTTTATCTACACCCATGCTTTAAATCCTCTGTAAGGGGTTCTGAAACAGCTTACTGCCATCATTACAATATCCCGAGCGAGAGCTGGTCCTGCAGCGCCGCGCGCCCACGCGCGAGCAACGCATTATGAAATTCAGTACAACATTATAACACTCTTGTGGAAGACATAATGACGAGGAGGGAGAGGAAAGTCAAAGTCAAAGACAAAGTCAAAGTCAAAACCTTTAGGGGATACATATCATGGGTTTAGATAAATATCATGGGTGTTTTTAATCAAATATGTAATCAAATATAGTTTGTTTCTCTAATAAAAATAAGAAAAAAATAAAAAAAATGGGTGTAGATAAAGTCTTGTATGCAACTGTACATAATAAGGTATTAAAACACTCATGTGATACTATTATCACCACCCACATTCGTGTTTTAATACCCCTCGTTATAGAACAGTTGCATAAATAACTAGTATGCAACTGTGTGTCACCGTGTGTAACCGTGGCCCGGCCACGGTGCTAAAAAAGGCTGTGGTTATGTCAGTATACTATACGGGTGCGTACTTTATGGTACCAGTACCACTGTATTTCACGAGTTATAGCACATTTTTTGTGGCTCAGCTACAACCTATGGGTTCTGACCCCCTAGCCAAGGTAACATTTACAAATCTTCGTTATCGCTTTATTTTCGAAACATATAAGGGATTGACATAAGGTTTCGTTAACAATCGAATTATAAAACGACAATTCCAAAAATTTTTCGGAGCGAAGCGATAGCGTAAATTTGCAAATGTGACATTGGCTACAGGCTCTGGCCCGGCCACGCTTCTATCATCAATAATAGCTAGCTTTATGATATCTATATATATGTTACCGGCAATGTGTATAATCCGGCATTGTATACAATGCCTAGGCATTGTATACAATGCCTAAAACGATCAGGCAATGTATGAAATATAATTCATTTTATACTTTGCCTAGGCATTGTATACAATGCCTGCTGGTCCACCGGCAATGTGTAAAATAAGTATATTTCTGTTGTCTGTTATAAAAAAATAACCTCGAAATTTAAGGCTCACGCTCCGCTGCGCTTCGCGCTCGCCTTAAATTTCTAACCTATACGCGGGACCTACAGGAGTGAAGCAGGTTCGATTCCAAACTCAAATTTCTGTTGTCTGTTATAAAAAAATAACCTCGAAATTTAAGGCTCACGCTCCGCTGCGCTCCGCGCTCGCCTTAAATTTCTAACCTATACGCGGGACCTACAGGAGTAAAACAGGTTCGATTCCAAAGAGGCCCCTCGAGCCCACCTCGAGCCCCCCTCGAGCCCCCCTCGAGCCCCCTCGAGACCCCCTCGAGCCCCCCTCGAGCCCACCTCGAGCCCCCTCGAGCCCCCTCGAGCCCCCCTCGAGCCCCCCTCGAGCCCCCTCGAGCCCCCCTCGAGCCCCCCATCGAACCCTCCTCGAGCTTTCCCCGAGCCCCCCCCCTCGAGCTTTCCTCAAGCCCCCCCCCCCTCGAGCTTTCCCCAAGCCCCCCTCGATCCCCCCTCGAATCTATTCTCGAAAATCTTTTTATTATACACATTGCCGGTGGACCAGCAGGCATTCTATACAATGCCTAGTCATTGTATACACTGCCTAGGTAATGTGTGAAATAGATATCAATATTCATTATATTTCATACATTGCCTAAAAGGGCCAGGCATTGTATACAATGCCTAGGCATTGTATACAATGCCTGCATTTCATACATTGCCGGTAACATATATAAAAGAGTAAATCACTCACTGACTCATCACGAAATCTCAGAAACTACAAGTGCTAGGAGTCTCAAATTTTGCATGGAGGTTCCTTTTAGAGTGTAGGTGCTCACTAAGACGGAATTTAGCTAAATTCAAACCCTAAGGGGGTAAAACAGGGTGGCAAAGTTTGTATGGGAGAAAGCGATTCCTTGGCCCGATTGACTTGAAATTTGGCATAGACATTCTTTCACAATATTAATTGAATACGTGTTTCGTATTTTCTTGAAATGTATCCCCTAACAGGGTTGAAAAGGGGTAGAAAGCTATTTTTAGGGTGGTTGACTTCGATATCGGAATCAAAATTTCTTAGTGCATTTGTACGATTAAGAAAAATAAATGTCAGTTGTCAGGTTGTCACCTCCTCTGAGAGTATAATTATTATGATCGTTGGTTCACCACGGAGAAAGCAAAAAGTTGTCATCGCACGAGCTGACGTTTTATGTTGTGTAAGATTTTATCCCTATTTTCACTACTTTACGAAATATTAGTCAAATGAAACGTGGCAAAATCTGGCAAGTATCTGACAAGGAATGTGGTATATAGAGAAGTGTTTCGATGGAGAGCCTGATAATAAAGCACAACATTAGTTGCACCGAGTTGCACCCGGCATAAATCTTTGCCCGGCATGCGTTGCAATGTCACGTTTTTTTAGCCAGGAATCTTTTTAGTAGTAAGCAGACATCATAATCTCAAAATATATAAAATGTGGATGAATGGTTTAGGAGTGCAAAGGAAACAAATAAACATACATCCATTTTTATTTATAAAGAAGATAGCTATCTTAATCTTAATAATATATAAAATCGTAAACTGAATGACTGACTGATCTATCAACGCACAGCCCAAACCGCTGGACCTAGAGACTTGAAATTTTGCACACAGATATCTTATACAGTGTAGGCATCCACTAAGGAAGGATTTTTGAAAATTCCATCCCTAAAGGGGTGAAATAAGGGATGAAAGTTTGTATGTAAGTCCCTCAGTTTTGAAGCTAGGATCTTCAAATTTTGTGTTTAGGCTGACGATTAAAAATTAATAAATACGGGTCTCAGCGTTTTTCAAAATTCTACCCCCAAAGGGGTGAAAAAGGGTATGAAGTTGTGTATAGAAGAAAATCCTTCATTTTCGAAGTAAAAATCACTTAATTTATAATATAGGCTTATGGAAGAAAATTTAACGCAAAGTATATAGTTATTGTTAGTACTTCAACCCCTATGGCGATGAAATAGGGGTGAAATGGGTAAATAAACCTAAAAATAGATATGGATGTCGTCATTGGGGTTTTCTGGTATGACGATTGCGAAAATGACATTTATTTTGAAGTCCAACACGGTGGACATGATTTAACCTCCTAAAGGGGTGAAAATGGGGTTAAAATTTTGTATGGAAAAAGAATATAAAATAGACATTATAACTTTAAACTACATAGGAGCACGTTTAAAAATAAATAGGCAAACATATATTTTGTGATTTTGAAAATCAACCCCTTAGAGGGTAAATAGGGTAAGTAAACATAAAAATCGATATGGATATCGTTCTTGAGGTTTTATGGGATGGTGATTGCGAAAATTACATTTATTTTAAAGTCCAACACGATGTACATGATTTAACCCCTAAAAGGGTGAAAATGGGGTTCAAATGTTGTATGGAAAAAGAATATAAAATAGATATTACAACTTTAAACTTCGTAGGAGCACGTCTAAAAATAAATAGTCAAACACATGTCATGAAGTCCAACTCGGTGGATATGCATGATTCAGCCCCAGGGGACGGGGAGAAAGGAAACGGGGACTGGACGGGGCGGAAGAGAACGGGAACGGGACGGGGCGGGAATGGGAACGGGAGTGGGTCGGGACGGGGACGGGAACCGGACGCGAACGGGAACGGAATGGGATGTGACGGGAACGGAACGAGAGCGGGAACGGGAACGGAACGAGATGGGACGGGAACGGGACAGGACGGGACGGGAACGGAAACGGAAACGGGAGCGGGACGGAACAGGAACGGGAACGGGATCGACCAGTCGTTTCGTTTTTGTCTTGCCTTGCTCTGTCTTGCTTGGGGGGGGGGGACCCGCCTAATCGCGTAAAATCGGCTGGTCGGATCCTGGTTGAAGGTTACCTAAGGATTTTCTCTAATATCCACGCGGACGAAGTCGCGGGCGGAAGCTAGTAAGGTATTAAATGTAACAATATTATTATACTTATTTTGTTAAATTACTTACCGCTAAGAAATTTTATTAAGTACCTACCTCCCTAATACAGAATCGTTAACAGGGCGTCGATTCTGTAACCAAACTCGAACCCCACTTCGAATCTCACTGCACGGGAATTTCAAATCATAAATAAGATAATGATAATATTTTTTTCTATCACAAAAGATTTTAGACAGCTACGCAGGCTACCAAAATTTTTTGCAATCAGTAAAATAGCTCATTTAGTAAACAAATGTCTAATAACAAATTCACGCGAAGTAAAGTGAGATGCGAGTTTGGTTACAGAATCGACAGACTGCGCGGGTAAAACCGCGGGGTGCAGCTATTACCTATATAATCACAAAATTGTATAAATGTGAAAGTTTTGATGTTTGGATGTTGTTCATGATTTGTTATGTACCTACTCAATCATATCATACTCAATCACGTCTGAACGGATTTAGAAGAAATTTGGCACAGATTTAGATTATAGTCTAGAATACTTAACACAGGCTTCTTTTCATCCCGATCATTGGTTTCCAAGGGAAGACTTACAACGATTACCGACTCCCACGCGGGCGGAGCCACGGGCAAAAGCTATACCTACATAGTATAAAACAAAGTCGCTTCCCGCCGTCTGTACGCTTCTCTTAAACTATGCATAAAAACCGCATTAAAATCGATCCATAAGTTTGGCAGCTAGGTTGCCTCAGATAGACAGACACACACACGTTAATTATATTATAACACCCCTTGCGTATGTACTACTCTGTGTAAAAAGTATCGGGAATATGTCAATAAAAAGACCCGCGTAAAAGAGGTCGTTCCAATTTTTTTACTGCATGTTGGTAGCACTGTACTGATTAAGCGCGCAAAATTTGAGCGGGATCTGTCATTTAATTTGTTTTAAACTACACTTTTTGTTGGTAATAGTTTTGAGTCATCGGCGATTTTTACAATGGAAAATGATAATGCACCATCACACACAGCCATTATAGTGAAAGAGTTTTTAGCGAAAAATTCAACAAAAGTTATCGACCAAGCACCGTATTCACCTGATATAGCTCCGTCTGACTTTTTTTTATTTCCCAAGTTAAAATTACCACTTCGAGGAAAACTTTTTGAGTCGATAGAAGTCATAAAAGAAAATTCGCTGAATGAGCTAAAGGCCATACCGCAAATAGCCTATGAAAAATGTATGGAAGACTGGGTGAAGCGGTGGAGATGTTGTATTGCAAGCGATGGGGCCTACTTTGAAGGCGATAAAATAAATTTAGATGAATAATTTGTATTTTTTGTTTTATTGACAAATTCCCGATACTTAGTACACAGAATGTACGTGGTATAGGTATATGTCGTCCTCCTAGGTATATGTATCCTATAATGATCTAATAACTTTACACAGACACCACATTAGCACAGTTTTACATTTAGTAACTACATTGCACCCGTGCGAAGCCGGGGCGGGCCGCTAGTTATTTATATGGGGGGTTTAACTTACGAGCTGCGTACCACAGAAAAAAACCTATTGTTTATTTAAAAAAAAATTGTTTAACTTTTTAGTTCGTTTTTGGCAGGGCAGTCGTGTTTTTAATATTTTTTAAATTTATTCATTTTTATTTCACACATTTTACTGACATATAATATAGTTGGAATGTGCTCATCAAGGCCTTTCATTTGATGCCCATATTGTAATAATTAGAAGAAAAAAATTTTTTTTTCACATTTGAAAATGGCGTCGTACAGTCGCCATATTGTTTTTTTTTTCTAAAAAAAATATCGCCAGTGTCACTCGGGATGCTGTAAGGATTCTAACGATAGCCCATTTATCCAAATCAGTTCAGGAATTTAGAAGTTATGGTGGAATAAAGAAACTCACATACCCACATACATAAACCCTGAACACATTTACACTCTTTTTGCTTTGGGCAGTCGTGTAAAAAGTTAGTTAAACTTTAGGAGAAAGCGCCTGGCGATCATTTCAGAGCAATAACGTAACTTTACGTTTACGAATTCACGTACAGGCGCTATAGTCAACCCTGAGCGCCGGTGGGTTGCTTGATCCCCAATTTCGGGAGGGAGAAGTGAGGAGATGAGATCTGTCCCCCCAGTCGGGGCCAAGGGCCTTGCACGGGTTGGGTTATCACTCGTCAGTTTCCCTAATTCGTCAGTTTCTCAAACTGGTCAGTTTACTTGATTCGTCAGTTTCGCGAAATTCGTCAATTGGTCAGTTTCCTTTTTGGTCAGTTTTTATAACTCGTCACTTTACTTAACTTGTTAATTTATGCAATTCGTCAGTCCAGTACAGTCATGCTAATAAATTTTAGATAAACAAGCGTGGATTAATATCTGCATGCTCGCTGATATTGTTTTCAAATATGTTATTAATAAAAAAATCGGAAACAATATTCGAAATACGTACTTATTTTTTATTTATAAACTTACTTATTTTTTAAATATAATTACCATGTAAATATTTAAGTATTTTTGTTAACAAAAATGATATTCGACATCAATTTGACATTGTCACTGCAAAAAAAGTAAAAAGTTGGTTAGTTATTGTTAGTGGGTAGTTCGGGAGAAGCAATAAAACGCGGGTTACTCAGACTAGCCGTGTATTCCAACTGCCGACTTCGGGGTGCGTCGCAGCGCATCCGCAACTAACTTAATAGCTAACATCCCTCCACCCCCTTACTAATAAAGATTGAATAGCAGATGTATAGTTACACAATGGTTACTCTCTGTCAAACTATTTGAATTTGACATTAAAAAGAAAGTGACAAAACACTGTGTAACTATGCAGCTGCTATACAATCTTTATTAGTAAGGGGGAAGTCTATAAATACAATTACAAAATATTATTTAAAAATTAACACATTTCGCAATGGGTTGCGAGTTGTTGTTGGGGGGGACTGGTTACTGCTATTTTCTGGATCTGACTCCACATTACTAGCGCCCTCTGTGGCTTGAGTATCAAGCGCCTGTTCGTATCTCTCCGCCGTCTCCTGTTCTGTCTGATCTGTGGCAGGAATTGGTAGCGCGGGCGCTGCCTTTTCTTCAATAACGATGGGCGGCAGTTCAGTAGGAAAATTAGACGGTTCGCTCTCCGGGTACATCGAAGAATAATCATCAATGCAGCCAGTCTCCTCCCCTTTTAATTTCAAGAGTTGGTTGACATGTTTCTTGACAATTTGATGACAGTCATCTTCCACTAATCTCACTAAGTAAATAGAGTTTCCTATTTTTTCTATAATAATGCCTTTGATCCAACATGGCTTTTGCATTTTAAAGCTTTTTACTAAAACTAGTTCATTTATATTGAAAGTAACTTTCCGTTTTCCATCGTAGTAATCACCCTGCGAGCACTGCCTATCCTTAACTACACTCTCAAGGTCGAGGTCAGATGACGTCGGGGGATGAAGTCATATTAAATCTAACCTACTTCTTAATTTATGCCCAAACAAGATTTCAGCTGGTGATTTACCAGTCGTACTGTGCACTGAATTCTATATTGGAACAGAAACTCGCATAACTTGCAGGACAAATCTTTTTGATTTATTCCCGACATAATCATTGATTTTAACGCCCTTTTTACTATTTTGACGCTGCTCTCTGCCTGGCCATTACTACTGGGGTTGTAGGTAGGTGAAGTGAGGTGAATGATTCCGTTCTTTTTACAAAAATCTTCAAATTCGTTGGAGATGAATGACGTGCCGTTATCCGAGCATATAGTTTTAAATAAGCCAAATCTACTCATAACTTCGACTAATTTGTTAATTACAACTTTCGAGCCATACCCTGTCGAAACGTCAAAGCACTCAATCCACTTTGAATATGCATCGACTATTATCAAATAAACTTTATTATTATAAGGACTTAGGAAATCTAAATGCACCCGATACTAGGGCTCCGGAGGGAAGGGCCAAGGTGTGAGCGGGGCGCGGGGGGGCGTTGGTCGCAAACGCATACAAACATCACATGACGACACGTACCTGTCTATATCACTCGATAAGCCCGGCCACCAGAACCGGTTTCGTGCTTCACACTTCATTTTATTTATACCTAGGTGTCCTTTATGAAGTTCCCTCAGTATTTTTTCGCGACAGCTCGACGGGATCACAATCTTAAAACCACGCATTAATCAGTTTTTCTCGACTGATAACTCGGTCTGACAAGAATAGTAAGGTCTCAGGTCGCCGTCTATGTTACGGTTTGGCCATCCTACCAAAACATACTTAAACACCGAGGACAGTACTGAGTCAGTCTGAGTTTCTTTGCTAATATCATCAATTGTCAAAAAACGGTAATTATCGTTATGAACAAAGTTGATATAGGTCGCCCTAAAGTAGGTGTCGGACAGTCCGGTGTTATTTATTATGAACTAATGATCGACTGAAAAAATTAGCAGCATTATTGTTACTACTCACATACTCAATTTTGAAATTGTATGATGACAAAAAAATAGCGTAGCGTTGTAGTCTATTTGTTGTTATTTCAGGAATTCCCTTGTCTGGGTTGAATATGGATAGAAGTGGTTTGTGATCAGTTTTTAATACAAACGGAGATGATCTACCGTACAAGTACGGATGATACTTCCTTACACCGAATACTATAGCGGTAGCCTCTTTCTGTATCTGGCTGTATGCTAGCTCAGCCTTGGTGAGTGAGCGCGAGGCGTACGAGACGGGCCGCTCCACGCCGTCGGCGCCCACCTGCGAGAGGATGGCGCCGAGTCCTCCGGGGGACGCGTCCACCGTCAGGATCAATTTCGCCTCCGGGTCAAAGTGTGCCAGCGTAACATCCGCGACTTAATTGCGTTTAATTTGTGTCACTGCTAAGTCTTGTTCGGCACCCCAACGCCAAGAAATATTTTTTTGCAATAAGTAGTGTAACGGATTTAATGTGGATGACGCGTTTTTAATGAAATTTCTATAATAGTTTACCATGCCAAGAAATGACTTAAGTTCCGTGATATTGGTAGGTACTTTCGCTTTAATTATAGCTTCAATTTTGTCTTGACACTTATGCAGACCATTTTTATCTATTTTAAAGCCTAAGTAGGAAACCGAATCCTGAAATAGTTTACATTTATTTTTTTGGAGGACTAGACCAGAATTTTCCAATTTCTGAAAAACTTCATGAAGTCTCGATTAATGCTCTGCATCGTTGGAGCCTGTAATTAAAATGTCGTCTTGAAAAACTAGGACTCTAATACCATACAGGATTTGTTCTAAAGTCTTTTGAAAAAGGGCTGCTGAGCTACATAGTCCAAATATTAATCTGGTAAATTTAAATAAACCCTTATGAGTGTTAATGGTAGTTAACATCTGCGCTTCGTCACTCAAAACCAGTTGGTTATAAGCCTGCGACATGTCAAGCTTTGAAAATTTTTCCCCGCCGTGAAGTTTTGAAAATAGTTCTTCAATGCGCGGCAAGGGGTATTTCTCGATAACTAACTGTTTATTTATTGAGACGGAATAGTCCGCGCACAAACGGATGTCACCATTGTTCTTTAATACTGGGACTATAGGGCTGGCATAGTCCGAGTTGCTGACCGGTACCAAGATACCTATTTTAACGAGTCGGTCTATTTCGCATTCTACCTTTTCTCGTAAGGCAAATGGTAGTTGTAGCGTTTTAAAAAAAATTGGCTTACAACCTTCCTTAACACTAAGGTTGATTTGTTTTCCTTTATAACAACCTAAGTCGTTCGAAAATAAACGCGGATATAAAGCAGTCATTTTCTCCAAGTGTTCTATACAGTTATTTACACTGAGGCAATACTTAATTTAAACCTTGATAGAAAATCTCGGCCCAACAAATATGGCCCATTATATTTAACTACAAAAACTGAAATATCGAATGTTTTATCGCTATAAGTGAACGGCAAAGTTACCGTACCCAAACTTTCAATGCTGCTACCATTGTAACTTTGTAGAATAGTAAAAGTGGGCAATAATTTATGCAAATTGAAATATTTTTTAAATATCGTTTCTGGTATCAGAGTCACAGCCGAACCGGTATCAAGTTCAAACGTTAGAGCGATGTTATTAACATTTACTGTAAAACGAATCGGATCCTTGCTAGGGCATAAAATATTATAGACAATTTTACGCTTACCATCGTCCCCGGCACCATCCACCTCGGCCTCGACGAAGTGTGAAGCCACTTTATTCCCAGCCCAAACACGCCGCAAATGACCACGGTCACCACACTTTCTACACTTATAGCGCTTAAATTTGCACGTCTCCGGTCCGTGACTTGAATATCCGCATATGGAGCACGGAGGCGCCGCCGCTACCGCCCCTGGCGCGCTGTCCGCGCCACGGCAGGTGTCCGGTGTCCGCCGCCGCTGTCCTAAATACCGCCGCCTCTGCACGGGTCTCGGTGTCCGCCGGTGCTGCTTGTGCCGACCCCAGTCGCGCACTGCGTATGGCCTGTGCGGTGCTGAGTGCCTTGCTCAGCGTCAGCTCCGCAAGCTCCATGGTGAACAGCTTGTCCCGCTCCGGCCCGGGCTGCATACCGATCACGAACCTGTCTCGCAACAGCTAGTTGAGGGTGGTCGCCGGGAACGCGCAATCCATTGCCAGGCCCCGTACTCGAGCTGCCCATTCCGCGAGACCTTCGGAGGGTTGTTGAGTAGACGAACAAAACCGGTTCCGCTCCGCAAAACCACATTTACTTGGTTGCAAGTGATCATCCAGTAACTTCACAATTGCACTGTATTCTAATGAATTAATTTTATTCGGCAACGCAAGATCTCGTACTAATTTAAATGTGGTTTCTGTAAAACTACTGAGTAACACTGCCCGCTTTTTAATATCCGCTTTACCCACATCGGTTTCTATTTCGTTTGCTAGAAACGATTGTTCTAATCTTTCCTTGAACACTGTCCAATCTTGACTTTCATGGTTGAAAGTACACAGGGAGCCAACAGTCACCTTGGCCATGATGAAATAAAATACTATTACGCGAATTTAGTTCGTCCTGTCGCCTCTGTGAGTGGGTAGTTCGGGAGAAGCAATCAAACGCGGGTTACTCAGACTAGCCGTGTATTCCAACTGCCGACTTCGGGGTGCGTCGCAGCGCATCCGCTACCAACTTAATAGCTAACAGTTATGTAGTTACTAAAAAAATAAAAACAAACAATATTTCTTTATATTTGTACGAAACTGTACAAAAACTGACCAATTAACGAAAAATTACGAATTACTTAAACAGACCAAATAAAACGAAACTGGCGAATCAGGGAAACTGACGACTTAAAAAAATTAATGGAATTGACGAATAAGTAAACTGACCAGTTTGAGAAACTGGCGAATTAAGGAAATTGACGAGTGGTAACCCGGCCCCCTTGCACGGCCCTGGCGGGATGGGGGGGGGGATGGCCAGACTTACCCGGCCATTCCCCGGCGGAGGAGGCCTGGGATAGCTGGGCAGGCCAATGTGTGTCGTTGGGGAGATTACCACCGTGAACCCCCGTTAGCTTCGGTGGCGACTACATATTTGGCGGCAAGAGGGTAAGTGCTGGGGTTTTTAGTGGGTATTCCCTCCTCCCGAGATCTCATTGAGCCACTTGGCTGGGTGGGATCACGGAAGGCAGTCGTGGAGAGAGCCACAACCAGGGGATGATAACGCGTTATTTTTAAATGTTAGGTTAATTCTTACTTTTTTAATTTTAACATTAACGTTATGTCAATAAATAACGTTACTTTAGATAACGTTTTTTTTATTGGATAACGTAAATTGTAATGTAAACGTTACATTGAAATTAACGTTATTTCAGTAAATAACGTAAATTTTAACTAAATTATCATTATTTCAGGAAATAACGTTAATTTTAACGTCATTTCTTACTTTTTGTTACCGTAACTTGAAAATTAACGTTATTCCAATTAATAACGTTACTTTTTAACCGATAATTTTACCGGTACTATTGTACCGGTAAAGTTTAAGGCTGTACTTAACGGTAATTTTACCGGTATAATATTTTTAACGTTATTTTTACCGGTAAATTTACCGATAAAATGTTTTAACGGTATTTTTAACGTTATTTTTTTAACGGTATTTCAATCCCTGGCCACAACGCTGTATGTTGCGGTCCCCTCCTGGTGAGTCTTACATGCCCCCTCCCCGATAACATGCGGGGAGGGAAGCGCGTAATTGCGTTTTGCATAAAATTGCATAAAAAAGGCACTATAGTCAAGTCAAAGTAGAATAAGCTTTTTTCAAATAAACTTAATAATTAAGTACTTTTGAAGTCAACAGGGAACCCTTATAGTTTCTTCCTAAGGCATTCTTGGTATCTTCCTAAGGCTGCGAACGCACCGACCGACAGGTGCCTAGATATATCCAGGTTGGTGACCGCACTGGTGGGTGAGTCGCTAGGATAGTCGCCTTGGTTTCATAGTCTTTAGTTATAAGTCTCGCATCTACGATACATTCTAGGAATCCTGGAATCTGGATGTATCTATCGACACCTAGCGTGCAGTGCGGCCGATTGCGAACATTCGAGAACGTTCGTTTGACTTGGTTACATATCTAGGCTCTATCTAAGCACTAATCTAGGTGCTGAATATTGGTACAGACTTAAGTATACCTGGGCGACTTCCTGCTGCTTTTAGGCGGCTGTTGGTTATTGGCCGTGTCGTCCGACTTGCGCCCGTTGCAGCTTAACCCGCCGCGCACTTTTGAGGTACCGCTGAAAAAAAACATGCCCGTTTTATGCCGGTTGCATCCGATCAAGAATATCCTAGGTAACGCTTCACGAATTAAAACAGAACGCAAATATGGTAATACAGTAGTTAGGTAATTTTGCCTGGAAAATAAATTCGAGGTGTTTTGATTTCTTGTGGGTCAGGTAGCCCTGAGGGCTGTTAATCACACATTAAATTTACAACCTCGAAAACTGTGCGGAAGTTTAAAGAAACTGAGTGTGTTCTAGCCCTTATATTTTTGACTAGCGGCCCGCCCCAGCTTCGCACGGGTGCAATGTTTACTAAATGTAAAACTGTGCTAATGTGGTGTCAGTGTAAAGTTATTAGATTATACTACAGGATACATATACCTAGGAGGACGACATATAGCTATACGACGTACGCAAGGGGTGTTATAATATAATTGACGTGTGTGTGTGTCTGTCTGTCTGAGGCAACCAACCTAGCTCCCAAACTTATGGATCGATTTTAATGAGGTTTTTATGCATAGTTTAAGAGAAGCGTAGAGACGGCGGGAAGCGACTTTGTTTTATACTATGTATAGCTTTTGCCCGTGGCTCCGCCCGCGTGGCAGTCGGTAATCGTTGTAAGTCTTCCCTTGGAAACCAATGATCGGGATGAAAAGAAGCCTGTGTTAAGTATTCCAGACTTAATCATATCTATGCCAAATTTCTCCTAAATCCGTTCACCCGTTCAGACGTGATTGAGTATGATATGATTGAGTAGATACCTAACAGAACAACATCCAAACATCAAAACTTTCACATTTATACAATTTTGTGTTTATATAGGTAATAGCTGCACCCCGCGGTTTTACCCGCGCAGTCTGTCGATTCTGTAACCAAACTCGCATCTCACTTCAGTTCGCGTGAATTTGTTATTATTATTAGACATTTGTTTACTAAATGAGCTATTTTACTGATTGCAAAAAAATTTGGTAGCCTGCGTAGCTATCTAAAATCTTTTGTGATAAAAAAAAATCTTATCATTATCTTATTTATGATTCAAAACTCCCGTGCAGTGAAGTGAGATTCAAAGTGGGGTTCGACTTTGGTTACAGAATCGACGCCCTGTTAACGATTCTGTATTAGTTAGGTAGGTACTTAATAAAATTTTTTAGCGGTAATTTAACAAAATAAGTATAATAATATTATGTTACATTTAATACTTACCTTATAGTTAAAAATTCTAATATCTTTGCTTAATAGTTATCTTCTTTATAAATAAAAATTGATGTATGTGTATTTGTTTCCTTTGCACTCCTAAACCATTCATCCACATCCGATTATGATGAAACTTTGGTGAATGTTTGGTGAATTGTTCTGCTTACTACTGAAAAGGTCTCTGGCTAAAAAAAACGTGACATTGCAACGCATGCCGGGCAAAGATTTATGCCGGGTGCAACTAATGTTGTGCATTATTATCAGGCTCTCCATCGAAACACTTCTCTAAATACCACATTCCTTGTCACGTTATCTGATATTTGCCAGATGTTGCCGTTTTATTTGACTAATATTTCGTAAAGTAGTGAAAATAGGGATAAAATCTTATACAACATTATAAGAATCAAAGCTTGTTTTGAAAATCGGGAAAATTAGAGATTAAACGTCAGCCCGTGCAGTGACAACTGACATTTATTTTTCTTAATCATTCAAATGCACTAAGAAGTTTTGATTCCGATATCGAAGTCAACCACCCTAAAAATAGCTTTCTACCCCTTTTCAACCCTGTTAAGGGATACATTTCAATAAAATACGAAACACGTATTCAATCAATTTTGTAAAAGAATGTCTATGCCAAATTTCAAGTCAATCGGGCCAAGGAATCGCGTTCTCCCATACAAACTTTGCCACCCTGTTTCACCCACTTAGGGATTGAATTTCGCAAAATCCTGTCTAAGTGAGCACCTACATCCTAAAAGCTTGGATGAATTATTCATCCAAGCCTAAAAGGGACCCCCATGCAAAATTTGAGACTCCTAGCACTTGTAGTTTCTGAGATTTCGTGATGAGTCAGTGAGTGATTTACGCTTTTATATATATAGACTAGCGGCCCGCCCCGGCTTCGCACGGGTGCAATGTATTACCTACTAATGTAAAACTGTGCTATAATGTGGTGTCAGTGTGAAGTTATTAGATTATACTACAGGTTATCTACATACGACGTACGCAAGGAGTGTTATAATATAATTGACGTGTGTGTGTGTGTCTGTCTGTCTCCGGCAACCTAGCTCCCAAACTTATGGATCGATTTTAATGCGGTTTTTATGCATAGGTAGTTTAAGTGAAGCGTACAGACGGCGGAAAGTGACTTTGTTTTATACTACCTATATACTATAGCTTTTGCCCGTGGCTCCGCCCCGGCGTGGGAGTCTGTAATTGTTGTTAGTCTTTCCCTGGAAACCAATAATCGGGATGTAAAGAAGCCTGTGTTAAGTATTCCAGACTATAATCTATCTCTGTGCCCAAATTTCGTCTAAATCCGTCCATCCGTTCAGACCTGATTGCGTAACAATATGAACAACATCCAAACATCAAAACTTTATAATTTTTACAATTTTGTGATTATAAAGGTAATAACTGCACCCCGCAGTTTTAGCCGCGCAGTCTGTCGATTCTGTAACCAAACTCGCATCTCACTTCGAACCACACTTCACTTCGCGTGAATTTAAAATTTATTCATTTATTTTTGTGATAAAAAGAAATCTTATCATTATCTTATTTGTGATTTAAAATTCCCGTGCAGTGAAGTGAGATTCGAAGTGGGGTTCGAGTTTGGTTACAGAACCAACGCCCTGTTTATGATTCTGTATTAGGTAGGTAGGTACTTATGTCAAGGACAGGCCTACCCATGTATAGACTTATATATTCTACTCTGTAATTAGTTAGATGTAAATACCTATACTATGGTTTTGTCTCTTTACTCTCTTCTTGTCATATTGCTTTCCTTTGCCTATTGCCTATTGTAAACGTGTTTCCATTATTCTGCTATTAAATCTTCCTTTTCCCCTTTCACCCACCATTTCCTTTGCTGTCCTCGACATCCTGGTTCATAAAAAAATTTGCGGTAATTTAACAAAAAAAAATATAATTATATTATGTAATATTTAATACTTAAAAGTATCTTCTTTATAAATAAAAATCTAATGTAATGTTCAACAACATAGAAGTCTTTGTGTATGTTTATTTGTTTCCTATGCAGTATGCACTCCTAAACTATTCATCCACATTCCACATCCGATTAGTAATGTAGGTAATAAGTATATGTTTGGTGAATTGTTCTACTTACGACTGAAAAGATTCCTGGCTAAAAAATCGTAATATTGCAACGCATGCTGGGTGCAATTATGTTAAATTTGAATTGTATAGTGTATTCAAAGATTTCTATGTGTATACTACACACACATAGAAGTCTTTTAGTGTATTCTATGATGTTATATGTGATATTATCTATGATGTTAAAGTCTTTTGGAAAATTCAGTGGACGTCAGTGCTGACAACTGACATTTATTTTTCTTAATCGTACAAATGCACTAAGAAGTTTTGATTCCGATATCGAAGTCAACCACCCTAAAAATAGCTTTCTACCCCTTTTCAACCCTGTTAGGGGATAAATTTCAAGAAAATACGAAACACGTATTCAATTAATTTTGTTAAAGAATGTCTATGCCAAATTTCAAGTCAATCGGGCCAAGGAATCGCTTTCTCCCATACAAATTTTGCCACCCTGTTTTACCCCCTTAGGGGTTGAATTTCGCGAAATCCCGTCTTAGTGAGCACCTTCACCCTAAAAGGAACCCTCATGCAAAATTTGAGACTCCTAGCACTTGTAGTTTCTGAGATTTCGTGATGAGTCAGTGAGTGATTTACTCTTTTATATATATAGACTAGCGGCCCGCCCCGGCTTCGCACGGGTGCAATGTAGTTACTTAATGTAAAACTGTGCTAATGTGGTGTCAGTGTAAAGTAATTAGATTATTATACTACAGGATACATATACCTAGGAGGACGACATATACCTATACGACGTACGCAAGGGGTGTTATAATATAATTGACGTGTGTGTGTGTCTGTCTGTCTGAGGCAACCAACCTGGCTCCCAAACTTATGGATCGATTTTAATGAGGTTTTTATGCATAGTTTAAGAGAAGCGTATAGACGGCGGGAAGCGACTTTTTTTTATAATATGTATAGCTTTTGCCCGTGGCTCCGCCCGCGTGGCAGTCGGTAATCGTTGTAAGTCTTCCCTTGGAAACCAATGATCGGGATGAAAAGAAGCCTTTAAGTATTCCAGACTTAATCTATATCTGTGCCAAATTTCTCCTAAATCCGTTCACCCGTTCAGACGTGATTGAGTATGATATGATTGAGTAGGTACCTAACAGAACAACATCCAAACATCAAAACTTTCACATTTATACAATTTTGTGATTATATAGGTAATAGCTGCACCCTGCGGTTTTGCCCGCGCAGCATCTCACTTCACTTCGCGTGAATTTGTTATTAGACATTTGTTTACTAAATGAGCTATTTTACTGATTGCAAAAAATTTTGGTAGCCTGCGTAGCTATCTAAAATCTTTTGTGATAAAAAATTTTTCATATCATTATCTTATTTATGATTTAAAATTCCCGTGCAGTGAAGTGAGATTCAAAGTGGGGTTCGACTTTGGTTACAGAATCGACGCCCTGTTAACGATTCTGTATTAGTTAGGTAGGTACTTAATAAATTTTTTTAGCGGTAATTTAACAAAATAAGTATAATAATATTATGTTACATTTAATACTTACCTTATAGTTAAAAATTCTAATATCTTTGCTTAATAGTTATCTTCTTTATAAATAAAAATCGATGTATGTGTATTTGTTTCCTTTGCACTCCTAAACCATTCATCCACATCCGATTATGATGAAACTTTGGTGAATGTTTGGTGAATTGTTCTGCTTACTACTGAAAAGGTTTCTGACTAAAAAAAACGTGACATTGCAACGCATGCCGGGCAAAGATTTATGCCGGGTGCAACTAATGTTGTGCATTATTATCAGGCTCTCCATCGAAACACTTCTCTAAATACCACATTCCTTGTCACGTTATCTGATATTTGCCAGATGTTGCCGTTTTATTTGACTAATATTTCGTAAAGTAGTTAAATAGGGATAAAATCTTATACAACATTATAAGAATCAAAGCTTGTCTTGAAAATCGGGAAAATTCGTCATTCGTCGGTTAAACGTCAGCCCGTGCAGTGACAACTGACATTTATTTTTCTTAATCATTCAAATGCACTAAGAAGTTTTGATTCCGATATCGAAGTCAACCACCCTAAAAATAGCTTTCTACCCCTTTTCAACCCTGTTAAGGGATACATTTCAAAAAAGTACGAAACACATGTTCAATTAATTTTGTAAAAGAATGTCTATACCAAATTTCAAGTCAATCGGGCCAAGGAATCGCGTTCTCCCATACAAACTTTGCCACTCTGTTTCACCCTCTTAGGGATTGAATTTCGCAAAATCCCGTCTTAGTGAGCACCTACACCCTAAAAGGGACCCCCATGCAAAATTTGAGACTCCTAGCACTTGTAGTTTCTGAGATTTCGTGATGAGTCAGTGAGTGATTTACGCTTTTATATATATAGATAATATCAGGAACTTTGGAAAAAAATATCTCAAAAATAAAAATAAATGTTAGGAAAGCAAAAGAGACTACATTTCGACGGCCCAAACGAATAAAGCGGTAATATCAAAAGTGCAACTTTACAGGAGAGCCTAAAAATCGAAAAATGACTGTCATTTCTACAATATTAATTAACCAATATTAATGTGTTACACATAGTTGGATAGACAAAAAAAATATCTTTGAGATGTGAAAAAGTAAGCGTGTAACAATTACTCAGTTTTGAGATATTAATCAAAAACTACTTTACATTTATATTCGTCAATCATTCTACTAAAAATTTTTTTTTGTATAAATGTTTGTACTAAGTTTACCAACTTTTCATAATTCATTTATTTGCTAAACATACAAGTTGTTATAATAATATTTCCAGCATATTCTGTCGAAAGTTTCAACGTGAAAATACTTAGATTTAACTAGATAATACAATTTTATTACATGATGTCAACAATTATCATATTTAAAACAGAATTAAATCACTAAATTAACAAAAATGAAATGAAATTATTGGAATGTCAGCAATATAAGATGCCAAAAGTTATAATTAGTGTGCAATGTCAATAATCGTATCGTTTAGGAAGAAGAAATACAGTAATATGTCTTTTCTATTAAAATATTAAGCAATTTACTTTTAAATTTAGTTGTATGTAGTTCTCTAACATTATTTGGTACCTATTTTATTGTAAATACGCATTGCCATACAAAATGAGTTTTTGGAATGTAATACCAAACTTTGACCGGGAATTCGTAAGTTGGTACCTTTTCTACCTCTGTAGTTAAAGTCTTGATTTTTTTTAAATAAATGATCATGTTTTTTTACAAATAGACTAATCTCATAAATGTAAAGGCAAGGCAAGGTCAGAATATTTAAGGCCTTGAACAAAGATTTGCAACTATCCATATAGCCAGCACCACAAATTGCACGAACACTTTTTTTTTGTAATTCGAAAGCCCGATGCATTTCCACTGAGTTTCCCCATAATATAATTCCATATCGTAGGACCGAGGACACATAGCCATGGTAGGCCATAACTGCTGCTTCCTTTGATGCAACATGTTTCACTCTGTATAATACGTACACAAAGCGATGCAATTTACTTATCATTAAATTTATATGCGATTTCCAGACACTTGTTGTCAATATTTATACCTAGAAATTTCAATTCTGTCACCTCTTCAATATTATTATCATTAAAAGTTATGTCTAAATGCTTACGTATAGAGTTACGAGTCCTAAAATTAATGAATTTGGTTTTATTTATATTAATATTCAGATTATTTATTACGTGATCTATAATTGTCTAGTCTACGAACATGATTAAAGCTGAATACAAATCTTCTATTGTTACAAAGACATTTTGATTGTTTCAATGTGCCGTTTCAATCGACCCCAGTATGAGGTCAGTTGAACCACATTACCCAGTTAATTATAAAACGTCATTGCACCTTAACCGCTTGAGTTAGAGTTATAGAATACATTAATTTAGGAGCCAAATTATGATCCTTTAAATTACACAATAGCTTGGTTTTCCCAAACTACAGATGACTGCACTAAATGTATGTATGTGATGTTTTGTTTCAATTGACCCCGGTCTACCTTACTAAAAAATAACTGTATTACCATTACTCGCATATAACTTGCAGTAAAGTACTTATTTAACTTTGTAGGGATAATTGTATTACGCACTAGTGTAAAATATATTACGCGTGTGTTTGTTATAGCAACGTTTATGGCCCTAATGTAATAAGGCTCACTTAACAAGTGTGTTGAAAAGAAATAAACACATGCTTTAAACATAATCTCTGCCTTCCCGCAAGCAGACTAAATGCAAAACTCTAGCACATTGGTCATGCATGTCACATGAATTCCTTTATATTTGAATGCACATTTTTTTATTTATTTAGAAGCACATGACTGACTCATGTGCATTAAAATATAACGGAATTCTAGAGTAGTAGGTACTCTCTTAGGTCCGAAATTATTGATAAGTCATTTCAGTAAGAGTAGGTACCTAAAGAATATCTGATAGAAAAAGCATTTTATAGTCTTTCAAAATATTACATGTCTGGAATTTTACTGTTAATTTATGCAATTTTAATTGACATTATGCTATTAAATTAATACTTACTATTAAAATTATAATATAATATTTTTAATAGTTTATAATTATCATATCATATTAGTTGTGTTACTGATAATTATTAAGATGGCTGGTTCATGCGTCATGCTCGTGAATGGGTGCTGCCAGTGGGAATGGGTCTGCTTCTGACTACCTATCTTAACGCATATAGAATTGTAAAGTTTTTTTTTCTCTCTTGTAACAGCCTAGACTGAATAATAACTTCAAACTTTGAATTTAGCTTGAACCCTGTAAATTGATTAAGAAAATTTGTGATTCATTAAGTAATGATCTAATTATAATTTTATTAATTTGTTAATCTTTGTTAAAGTCTGGAAACGATATACATATTTGTAAATATCGTTCCATTTGATAAAGCTGGTAAGTTTTTTGCGCCCATTTTTCTTGTCAGTTAAAAGACGTCATAATGGGTGGTAGGGTAAAAAAATAAATTATTTGACGATTTAAAAACGCTCATTATGTGAGCTTATTTGAATAAAGAATTTTTCATTTTCATTTTTCATTGCAATCACCTAATTATTAATTATTTTATTTAAACTACCTACTGCTAATATTATTTTGATACTTTGAAATTGTTGCGCCCCAACGGGTTACCATGTTGTTACTTTTTAGGGTTCCGTACCCAAAGGGTAAAAACGGGACCCTATTACTGAGACTCCGCTGTCCGTCTGTCTGTCTGTCTGTCTGTCACCAGGCTGTATCTCATGAACCATGATAGCTAGAAAGTTGAAATTTTCACATATGATGTATTTCTGTTGCCGCTATAACAACAAATACTAAAAACAATAAAATTAATATTTAAGGGGGGCTCCCATACAACAAACGTGATTTTTTTTGCCGTTTTTTGGTACGGAACCCTTCGTGCGCGAGTCCGACTCGCACTTGGCCGGTTTTTTATACCTTGTGACCTTGTAAACCATGGGTTCCGAACTAGTGGGGCGCGTAGAGCTATCCAAAGGGGGGCGCGATGAACGGCTCCAGGATAGTAAGTACCATAAAAATCATATTTTTTCGCGGCAGGGATGCGTAGCGCACCTCTAGAGTTTGATCGTTGATATGAATATTAATAAAATGAATGAAGATACTTGAATTTTAATAAAAATAAACACATCTACCTAGGTACTTATATTTTCACCTAGGTACTTAATATGATCGTTGTCGGGGAGGGAAGGGGGTATTTTAGCTTACGGTTGGGCGCCCCGCGCATAGGGTAAAGGTTGGGAACGTTGGGAACCCCTGGACCATGGAAAAAATAAAGAATTGAATTGAATGTAATTGGCGTTAAGCACTATTATGCACTATTCTGTGGTAATATGTCAATTTTTTCTAAGGTCAACCTAGAGCGACGTTCGGTAATGTCGCAGACTTTAGCAGCTGAATTAATTTTTAAACATTTTTATGCCGACTCATGCCATTAGGTTTCGTCTATTTTTCTAATAAAAGGTTCTTTACATTTATTATTTTTAAAAATTAAATAAATATGTACTTACAAATAATGACGGGATGTCATAAAAATTACAGCGCTACTGCTGCTGGAGACCTTTCTACGGGCATTATCACCGATTTTACCATTTATTTTAAATTATATCTAAAAATGATTGACTTATAAATAATTATTATGGAAGTTAGACAATAAACGAATCAAAATTGATAGAAAACAACGAAATAACAGGTCTACTTACATTTACACTAGCGCCAAGTAGTGGTAGTGCGCTTGCGCCAACTGGTGAACGATTTATGAATCAGCAAAATTATCCTGCGATTGACTTACGTTTTGCCTGTTAATTCAATAATTTAGACTTCACAATAATGCTAAGAGCTGACCCTACTTTAGCCGGAGATGAGGATTTTACTCTTCGCTACTACTAGTAAGTATACCGAGTAGGGTAGGGTGGTCGATGATGAACCAGGGGTACTAAATGAACCGGCCAAATTTCTCGGAAATGTGACGTTGCCAGTTGTTGCAAAACATAGTAAGCAAGCCTCTAATAGAATCGCCCCTACCTCCCCAGTCGCCAGCGAGCTAGCGCAAAAGACACGCATTCGCGTCTGTGGTTTGCATATTTTACGTAAAAAAATAGAAAATAAAAGGTGAATATTATTTGGTTTTATTTCTTTTGTGCGAATAGTAGCTTTAAAGTGGTTAATGTGATAGACTAAGTGTTGTTTGCGCTTTTTATCACAGTAATGAAAATAAGCTTCACGTGGTTGTACAAGCAGTTACATAACTTTAAAGTCTATAAGTGCGGGGTGGTACAGGATAAACCAATTTGAAGGAGTACTTAATGAACCACTGGTTCATTAGGTATTTCATATATTGTGTCAAAAGAACCCAACACAGCAGGTGTTAACACTGCTGACATACAATTGAAGATGGCAATATTCGTAGATTGCCTATTTATAAATTTCCCGTTGATAATTATGTCACTTTTGAATTTACGTTACTTAAGCTCATTTTTTCCGCTTAAATTTGTACAAGAGAGAAAATGATGTAGAGAAATGATAATTATGGTGATTATTAAGGTAATTTAGTTTAAAAGACGATATTTAATTATTAGTTTATTAAGGTTTAGGGCTGATTTTTCAATGCCCAGATAAAGCTTTATTCGTTTGATAACGTATTATGCCGTCAAATTGAAAATGATTGTCATATGTTTGTTTATCAAACTTTTTGAATGACTTTTATGTTATTCGGATTTTAATTTAACTGACAGATATCTGTTGTCTGAGGATTGAAAAATCGGCCCTTAGTCTACTAAACTGCTCTTAGATGTGATTGATAAGTTTAAAACGCTCCTAAGGTTAACAAAGTAAAATATTAAGCTTATAAATTTAATAGAAAAATACTAGAAAAAATCGACTCACCCGTAGTAGCTCAGACGGGATGAGGCTACGGGTGAGTCGATTTTTTCTAGTATTTTTCTATTAAATTTATAAGTTTAATATATAAAAATAGCATGGTGAATGCCTAAAATCTAAAATTTAAAAAAAGTAAAATATTGTATGGTTTTATTATAGTACAGGGAACTTTATTATACACGCTGAAATTTTAATCATTTGGTTCCCGCCGTGTGGTGGTTCCACTCATGATTACAAGCAACTTTTACTATGGGGCCAACTCTCCTGCTCGCAAAAAAAAAATCAGCTGTTCCATACAAAAGTGCAGTACCTACTCGACCTTAATGTATGGAACAGCTGATTTTGTTTTGCAAGCAGCAGAGTTGGCCCCATAGTAAAAGTTGCTTGTAATCATGAGTGGAACCACCCCACTGCGGGAACCAAATGATTAAAATTTCAGCGTGTATATTTGATAATAAAACATAGTTTTAGACCAAGAAAATATAAGAGATCCTGAGAACACTAGACTGCGCTTCGCCGACAAATTTCGGCGTTACCTTCGGGATTTTTTCATAGCGGCTTCTTTTGTTTGAAGATTAGAGGTGAAGAATTGAAACCATTGCATAATATCAAAAGACCTCTCTCTTATCGTGTGAGGATTCGTGGTTACCTCTTGTGATATAGTTTGACTTTAAAAGAAGGACTTTTAAGATATAAAATATTAATTTAGTTAAAACAAAAAGATAAGTAAATTAATAAACTCTTGAATTTCCGCGGAACCCCTGAGAGCCTCTCGCGGAACCCGAGGGTTCCGCGGAACCCTATTCGGGAATCGCTGGCATAGTAGGCAACCCTGCCACACTATTTTTAAATGTTTGAAACAGACGTAGTTAATCTATAAAGGTAACATTGTCTACTTTAGATTTGACAGTCAAGGTTCATTCACGGAAAACCGTGTATCTCGTGCGTGTCGGTGTGATAATGTTGCTGTGTTAGAGAAAAAGCAAACAATTAAGCGACACTATTCAGAAAAGTGCAGGTACTAGGCATTGCGTTTGAAAACAATGTATATCTTAGCAGTGCTAGTATTTTGCATGAGTATGGGCGCTTACGAAACAATACCAGAAGATGCGCTGCTAAGCTTCCCAAAACTCGCAAAGAAGTATGGTTTGAAAACGTACGAGCACGAAGTTGTGACGGAGGACGGTTACATATTGAAGCTGTTCCAAATCCCTGGAGACAAAACAAGGCCTGTGCTAATGGTCCACGGATTAGCTAACTCTGCTGATGTATTTATCCTCAGGGGCAACTATTCTCATATAGCAGCCCTGGCGCACGAAGGTTACGACATCTGGATGGCCAACATGAGAGGCAACAAGTATTCCAGGCGACACCGGCGACTCAACCCTGACGTCGACTTGGAATACTGGAATTACTCCTTCCACGAATGGGGTGTTTATGATTTGCCAGCTACTATAGATTACGTTCTCGATAAAACAGAACAGGCCCAATTAAGTTGCATGGCCTTTTCAATAGGCAACACGGCCGTTTACGTCCTCGGTTCGATGAAACCTGAATACAATAATAAAATCAAGGTACTTGTATCGCTGGTCCCGGTTACATTCGTGTATTATTGGAGAGCCCCTGCCCTCCGCCTTATGTTGAACTTATGGCCATTAGTCAGTGACTTACTTGGCATATTGAAACAGGAAGAAGTTTTTGGCGAAAGTACACTAGCTAGGCATATTTTAAAGTTGGTATGTTTCAAAGAGGACAGCTACGACCGGTGCACGAGGACGATTTTGTTGCCGATATTCGGATGGGACGAGGATGAGTTTGAGCCTGAGTTTGCGTACGTTTTATGGGGACACTGGCCAGAGGGGACGTCGCGTAAGTTTATGGACCATTTAATTCGATTGGGGTCTAGAAATAGCTTCTGTCAGATTGACTATGGTGAAGCTAGGAATTTGGTTGTGTACAACTCCACCGTGCCGCCTGACTATGATCTCAGTAAAGTGACGATGAAGGTTGCGATTTTGGCGGCTTCCAACGACCACACGGCCCCTCCGAAGGCGGTGAAGCACCTGCGGGAGCGACTTCCAAACGTGGTGGAATCCATCATTATCGATCACGAGCTTGCAAACCATATAGATGTGGTTTTGGGAAGGAATATGGTCGAGTATATGTTCCCACATGTCATGGAGATCTTAGAAAAATACAAATAGGTAGTTTAAGTATTGAAAATGAATTCGACAAGTAGGTAGTTAGGTAGGTATACTACTTACAATTATACATATTCACTTCTCAAGCTTACGCGCTCACTAGGCATGAAATAAAACACTTTTTAACGGATACTAGCGCGGTTTTATTGAATGTACTTTGGTATTTAGTTGGTATTTGGTTTGATTTTTGATTTTACCGATTATACATATATCGATACCTTTGGGTTCAATTGGCGTATATACTGTTTTGGCCAAATTGAGTTATACGAGGTGGAGACGACAATGCGACAGTAAATATCATTGACTACACTAATTCATAAGAGTAATTTGAAACTATCAAATAATTCCTAGGAACGAAATAATAATAAAAAAATCACACAAACTAAACAGCATAAAAGTTAATAGAGAATGTCCGAAAAAAATAAAATTAGCTGAATATTTTTTTATAGCCTACCTATAAAAAAATATTCAGCGAATTTTATTTTTTAAGCTCCCCAATAAGCTCCCTTACTAATAGAAAAAAGTTACAGAATTTTCGGTTGCGTAAAACTTTTTTTTTAAATTAAAGTTTCTTCGACTTCAGAAGAAAATCCTAATTCAATTTTTCTTTATCCTACTGATGAACAGGAAGTGTATAAGCTGATAATGTCACTAAACAATAAAAAGCATGTGCGGCACACATTAGTAAACCGCTAAGTTACATTATAAATTTGTCATTTACTACAGGAGGTTTCCCAAGTAAACTTAAACTATCTATAGTTAAACCTCTATTCAAAAAAAGGTGATGCTAAAGATGTTAATAACTTTAGACCGGTAACACTTATATCCATCTTAGCAAAAGTTTTTGAAAAGGCCATGTTAAAAAGAATTAGCGACTTTTTCGAGAAGCACAGTATTCTACATCAGCAGCAATTTGGGTTTCGGAAAGGAAGGTCAACACAAATGGCTTGTTTTGACTTAGTGAAAGCTGTAACAGAAAGCCTTAATGATAAAACTCCGGTTGCAGCAATATTTTTATATATGACTAAGGCTTTCGATTATGTTGAGCATTCAATTTTAGTAGATAAGCTGTGCAAATATGGTATAAGGGGGGTAGCACACGATTGGATCCTCAATTACCTCAAAGATAGGAAACAATGCGTCGAAATAACAAGTATAATACAAGAGGATAAGAGACCTGTAAAGACTGTCTATAGGTCGGACTTTAAAACAAATACCTCTGGTGTGCCACAAGGCAGTATCCTGGGACCTCTCTTGTTTTTAAGTTACATAAATGACATTCCCTCTGTAACATCCGAAAAAACTATTTTATTCGCGGATGATACAACACTAATTATTAAAGATAAAGATAGTGATAAATTACGAGACAAAATAACTAAATGCGTACATGACATTAACAATTGGCTAAATGATAATAATTTAATAATAAACATACAAAAAACTAAAATGATACAATTTAAGACATATAAACAAACTGAAATTAAATTAGACATAATTTTCAACAATGAACATACTTGTTCAGAAACAGAAACTGACTTTTTAGGCATTACGATTGACCAACACTGTAACTGGAAGGCACATATTGACAAAGTATGCTCGAAATTAAATAGATTTGTATATGCATTAAGGCGCCTAAGACAAACGGTATCCGTAGAAGCAGCTACTTGTGCATACCATGGATACGTCTCATCGGTACTGAGCTACGGACTGCTGTTATGGGGTAACTCGGTAGACATTTTGCTAGCTTTTCGATTACAAAAAAAATGCGTACGGGCTATATGTAATGCATGGAGTACTGACAGCTGTAAACCACTGTTTAAAGACTTAAAAATACTCCCACTCGCGTGTATGTATATTAAAGAAATCTGCATATTTGTGAGGCAGAACGCAAACTTCTTTCCCAAACATTCTGATGTGCTAGCACGACACACAAGGCATAAGGACAGATTGTATCTGCCGAATTGTAGACTTGATATATTTAAACGAAATGTTTATGTTCAAGCCATAAAAATATTTAATAGACTGCCTAATGATATAAAGAATTTGCCATTTAATATATTTAAACGAAAACTATCGCTTTGGCTGTTAGAACATTGCTTCTATACTGTAAAAGAATATTTAGATTTTAAAATTAAGTAATGTTTGTATTCTAATAATGACATGTGGTATTACGAGTACGAGTAATTGACATAATACAGAATATTTTGGACATGACTGAATAGTAGTTTTAGGTTAAAATTATATTATTATTACTTTGAATTGACATGACTTGATAATTGTTTTTGTGACGTAATTAATATTTTGACATGATTTATTATTATTATGTACTGTTTTGATCACTGTAATTAAATAAGCATGTATAAACATTTGATTATAAATTAGCAGAGGATTAGTGCGCACTTACAATATATTTTTCTTTCTGTGTAGCTTCTTTAACACAACTTGTACCGAATATTTGTATGCCTTTGTTATGGGTCAAATATGAGAAACTTTATTTACTGTTGACACATCAAATGTACCTACCATGTTTGTGACAAATAAATATTTTCTATTTCTATTTCTATTTCACAAAAGCCACCACCACCTGCCACAACCACAACATACTTAGTATTAAAAAAAGTTTCATTCAATACAAAATCTCAAAACTTTTTTTTAATGCTACTTGTGGTTGTGGCAGGTGGTGGCAAAGGAATAATTTCCATTCGCTGTTAGTTTTGTACATTATGTGAAGTCGAAGAGACTATGATTTTTTTTAAAGTTTTACGCAACCGAAAATTCTGATACTTTTTTCTATTACTAAGGGAGCTTATTCCTACCTATAAAAATATTCAGCCAATTTGTTTTTTTTCGGACATTACCCATTGTAGGTATTCTAAATAAATAAAATAAAAATAAAAAATAAAGTAGGTACTGAAAACAGTAATTGAAAAATATTTCCTGTGACTATTGGATATTTCTTATTGTTTTTACGCGGGCTAGGAGCGATTTTATTTAGTTATAAGTACGACATTAAATTTACTGTCGCATTGTCGTCTGCAAGTTGTACCTATAATACCTTTTTTTTCGGTTTTTTTTTTCTCTATCGATTTGAATATACGAAATACAGAAATCAGCAAAAAAAAATTACCCATACTTACTTTTAATCCTCTATATAAGTTTCTGAAACAGCTTATTGCCAACAGTGTCATAGTAACCATAATATCTAGATTCTAGAGATGTTACGAATATTCGCATTCGCATCGTTTTAAACATTCGCATTCGCATCAATCAATGCGCATGGAAATGTGTGCATTACGTCATTAATTCGACCAATAGAAAGCGTTTTCACGCGGATAGTTCGTGAATTTTGATTGCTTGTTGATGTGGTCACTCTGTTGCTTGGTTTGTTGTTTTGTTTAAGTTGTCAGTCTGCTATAATTCCTCTTTTGGGTGTTATAAAGTATTTTGTGATAATTAATTAGTCAGTTTTTTCTTATGGCACCGGGAAAGAAAAGTGATATATAGCGATTTTTTATTTTACTTTATTGAACTTCGACTATTACAATAATATTAAAGTGCACATGTGCATTAAAGAAGCATGCAATTTTTTGCAAGTGTAATTCACTAATGGATGTCATAAATTAAATGTTTTTCCCGTTTTAGTAATAAAAATGCTTAATTTATTCATTCATATGGTTTTTGTAATACTTGATGTCTTAACATTCGCATTCGCACATTCGCAACCCAAATATTCGCATTCGCAATGTGAAAAATTTGACATTCGTAACATCTCTAAAAATATCATCCAAACGAGTCTAATAAAATAATGTTATTATATTTATATAATTTCATAATGCAACTCCTTCGCTTTTCGATCTCTTCCGCGCAAAGGGTTTACTCATTAAACAGCCACATTTTCACTACCTACTTAATTCGTGGTATCATTATGAATTAAAAAACCAGCCAAGTGCGTGTCGGGCCACGCGCCGTAGGATACCGTAGTTACCTTATACCATACCATATTTGGGATCCCTTGTTTTCGCATAATTGTTTTATACCTAATTTGATTTGGCATAATCTTTTTTGTTATAATAATACTTTCGCATAATTGTTTTTTGGCATACTATTTTTAATTAACAAACTAAATATGGATGTATACTTGTCCGAAATAAAATTTATTTTATTATTTATTTATTTATTTTATTTATATTAGCATAACTAGTTTTTCGCCCTGGTGCGCGGGCTGCTGAAGCAGCCCGCGGGCATCGCCCTTTTGGGCTGTAAGTGGCGGATTTTGGGTAGTTGGACTGCAAATTGTGGAATAGCCATATTGCCATCCGATCAAATCACATTGCATTTTATCTGCAAGTTGCAGGGCGGTGTGTGGTGATGCGTAGTGAAAATGAATGCTCTATATTTTTTTTCTAAAAGCTGCTGGCTGATATTAAAATCATAGAGAAACTAATATACACGGTTTATTTTTAAGTATATCTAAAAATTTCATGAGTGTATCTCATTCCTATTCTAATCAAGTATGTACAGTTAAAAGTTTCAATATTTAATAATTGGTCAATAATATATTGAGGTTTGTTTATGTCTCAAAATTTTACTGATTTATGGATTTAGAGCTCATTCATAGAATTACAAGCGTGTAATTAAATGAGACTATCTTGTTTACCTACGTAAATCTTGAAAAGAATGAATGTGTGCTATTTTTGTGAGTTTGCCGATTAATCAAGATTTTTTTCGATATTTTCGTTTTTTTTTTATTTTTTACTTTTAACTGTACTTTTATATTCAGACACGTGGTCTGATATCTCTATTTCATTTAAGATATACTTTAAAATTAACGGTGTAGTTACTATGTGAAAAATCAAATCAAATCAGTGGGTGCTAAGAATCCTGGGTGCGGCTCGGCTACCATCAACCACGAAAACTGCACCTGGCAACCTACAAAATGCGCACACTGAGAACCGATACGAAGTTAACCGAGTTGGAAGAAGTTATTATCAAGTTACACTGGGACATCATTGGTTTATTAAAGAGGCTATCGAACTTAATAAAGGCTACAAATGTAAGTAGAATTCGGTAGAAACCTGGGCGGTGCTGCAATCTCTCTAAAGTTTCCAATTGGACCACTACAGGTATATCGAGGTGTTGAAGTTCTTATATATCACCTCATTTCGGACCCGATCTCTTAGAGAAACTCCGAGCATTAGCCCATCCCAAAGTTCGCTGCGCGACTTTAAATTTATGAACCAACCCTACTGTGAGTGTCCACGTTTCGGCTCCGTATGTTATGACAGGCAGGACACACTGGTTGAAGACTTTCGTCTTTAGACTCTGTGGAATAGGCGACTCAAAGACACGACGAAGTTTCTCATATGCTGCCCAGCCCAGCTGTATTCTGTTGGCCTCTGTCTCGAAGTTGTTTCTACCCAATTGCAATGTTTGCCCGAGGTAGACATATTTCGTAACAACCTCGAGAGAACTTCCTTGTACTGCAATCGGTCCTGGAATTACATGTTCGTTGAACATAACCTTGGTTTTGTCCAAGTTCATCCGCAGACCGATGCGTAGAGAGGAATCAGCTAGGCTGTTCAGCATGTATTGTAGATCCTGCAACGTTTCGGCCACAATGACGATGTCATCCGCAAATCGTAAGTGTGATATGTATTTGCCGTTAATGTTAATACCGCGTTCTTTCCAGTCCAGCGTTCTAAACATATCCTCCAATGCATTTGTGAACAATTTGGGAGATATAGTGGGGATATGATAACATCCTCTTATCTCACACCTCCATACAAGGGGATATGCTTAGACTGCTGGTTCTACAGTTGGACTGCCATGGTTGCGGCATTGTAGAGACATCTCAACTCTTGGATATATCGCCAATTGACTTGGCATCGTTGCAGGGCTTCTAAAACAGCCCAGGTTTCGACAGAATCAAATGCCTTCTCATAGTCCACAAATGCTAAGCACAAAGACTGGTTATACGCTTCGGACTTCTGTATAAGCTGCCGCACTGTGAAGATGTGATCTATGGTGCTGGTGCCGTATCCTGCTCGAAACCTGGCCTGCTGCGGGGGTTGAAGATCGAGATGCAAAGCGTACAACTGGCTATAGAAGTTTTCAATTTCCAAAAGAACCTCAGGCTTCGAAGCTACGACGACTCCACTGGCCGTAGTCAACTTCGTCAAGTGACTTCTCCCAAGAGACTGAACAAATACTTTCGATCCCCGATTTCGCTCCATTGCTCGTTCAATCGAGTGTGAATTGGAGCATCGGAGATCGTAGCGCACCAGTTTACCAACCTTCTTGCTGAGAGCCTGTTGTTTGGACAAAGTGACAGGTGAGTCTTCACGTCGCTTCTACATGAGCCTAAAGGTATCTTCAGAAAAGTTCTTCTTCAGCCTTTGCGCTGATTTTCGCAAAATTTCGAGCCCTCTTCCCTGAGTATTCCGACCACATTTTCGAGGGCCCGGTTTACGTCAACAGTATTTGTGGTTTCCACGGCAACGAATCGGTTTTCCAGGTTCGAATGGAACGTTTCAGACCCTATGTTGGTTTGGAGCAAGTTAGGACGGAGCCTGTACTTCATCAAGCGAGCGCGTTCAAGCTTAACCTCGATAGTCAGAGAGCCTCGGATGAGTCGGTGATCGCTGCCAGTATTAAACTTGTTGATCACTGAGACGTCTCTGAATATATGCTTTTTATCCGCCATGATGAAGTCGATCTCATTTTTTGACCTACCATCGGGGCTTCGCCATGTCCACTTTCTTTGGAGCTGTTTCTTGAAGAAAGAATTCTTCACGAAAAGCCCCTCTTTCTCAAGAAAGTTGAGAATAATTTGCCCCTTGTGGTTTCTGCACCCAAAACCATGGGATTCTACTCCAGATTCGTCGTGATTCTGTACTCCCACTTTAGCGTTGAAGTCCCCCATAACAAGGTTGAAGTATGCCTTGGTAGAGTTGGTAGTGAAGTGTAAGGCCTTGGATATGTCTCCAAACATATCTTCCACTTCATCGTCCGAGTGTGCTGAGGTCGGTGCGTAAACCTGCACAACCTTGAGAGTATACCTCTCGGTTAGCTTGAACACAATGTACGCAACCCTATTGGACACACTCGACACTTCTACAATGTTGTCACAGAGGGCTTTATATACCAGGAACCCTATTTCATTCTAATTTAATTTAATTTTAATTTTAGTTCTCTTATAACTCACTGTTTTCATTGAATTTGTGCAACTTACTACGAATGTCGTGTATACCTATAAAAAGCGTACATATAAGAACTGATCCTTTATTCTTGTTGCTGCATTGTTGTATATGTATGCTGTTGGTGTACCTTTTAATAAATAAATAAAAAATAAATAAAACCCTACGCCACCCTGGGATAGCTGGTCTCCCTCTCGGAAATACAAAAGGTGGCCCGATTCAAGGGTCACAGTATCCTCCCCCTCTTAAAAATTTAGACAATATATGTAACAAAATCTACCCATTCTCTTAAGCTCTATGGAGACTGGCAAAAACTGCTGGAAAGAAAACAGCTCTTCAAGCCTATTATGGTTATGTTAATTCAGTTCCAAGATACGGTATTCTTTTGTGGGGAAATTCTTGCAATATAAATAAGGTGCTCATTGCACAAAAAGCTTGCATCAGAGCCATATGTGATGTAGACAATATGGTATCATGCAGGCCATTGTTTAAAAATCTAAATCTTCTTACTGTCCCTTGTTTATACATCTTAGAAATATGTATTTTTGTTAAAAGTCATCCGGATTTATTTACAAGAAATGATGAAATAGTTCGTAAATTCCTTACAAGGTATCCAAATAAATTAATATTACCAAGGATGAGAACTAAACTCAGTAGCTCTACCATGAGTTGGTATAGTAAACTACAATAGTTTACTATACTCGCTAGCGAGCATCGAGTAATGTTTTGGCCTTTTTCATAGCATTTCGGTACCATGAGTTACTAATTGACAGATGGTATCGAGAAATACCATAACGATAGTAGTAAAGTTACTCACTTGCGTTTTGAGGCGTGAGATCAATGAGTATACCTTTTACTATCCTCTATGGCATAGAGGAATGTAAAAAATAGGTACAACAAAAGAGAATGTAATCAAACCGCGGTACAACATAGTTATTGGCGTGAATACTTCTATTTTAATTTAATTTAGTATTTTTTGTGTCTAAAATAGTCTAAATAATGTCTTTCAGAGCTTATTTAGCATAAAATATGTGCGCTTGAGCTGCATAATGCGACGAAATCAAGGGCAATTTATAAACCGATAAATATGAAAACCCGTGTTAGAAATCCTCTAGTCAGGGGGTGGGTCAGGTTGTGCCCAACGCTGAATAGTGGCCCTTCTAGGTGGGCCCTCCATTCAGTGGGCTTACTAAGGTCACCATTCAAATACGCCGTAACGTAATGCATTCCTCCACTTTGAAACTAATATAAAAAAGTTTAATTAAGTACTTTCCTATCAAGCATATTACAAAATTAGAAAATATTGTGTTAAATCTAAATAATAATCTACTTAGTTGCAAATATGTTAATTCCGTCTGTATCAAGGTAATAAGTACAGTACTTGATACAAATAAGGCCTATTTAATTTTAAGTCTTTAAATATTATTTAATTTATTATTTAACAGTAGGAATATAAGAAAACAGTTCTAACTAAATGTAATTTTCCGAAAACTTGACTTTGGCCGTAATAAATCGATTACACTTATTAAATTAAGGCCTATAACTTTTTTATGTTAATTGAGGTTAAATATGAAACCATATTAAATAAAAACATCTTATCAATAAATTTGAATATTTATTATAACAAAGTAAAGATTCATGTTATAATATATTCTAAAAAAAGATCTCACTTTAACTCATAGATTTGGATCATTTTGGGCCTTATTTGTTTATTTAATATAATATTTGAATAAGGCACAAAAAAAACGTAGGTATCTGCCGCATGTCGCTCTGCCAGGTTGTATTTCGTCCAATTTGTACGTTTTTATTAATTTGGAAGGAAAATTGGATATTTTGTCGATTGTTGGATGATACACATATTATCTGTAATGAAATAAGTAAACCATAAGTTGTATAAGTTGCGGGATTCTCATTAAGCTCTACCGTGTTGAAATAAGACCTAGGCTATTATCGTAATCACGCTCTGTCCCCCTACTCAAATGGCCAACATTCTATGTGTTTGAACGCTACGTTATTTGGTACTTTTTGGGGTATATTAAAAAAAACAACCCTGAAAATGGTAATTTTTTTACTGAGCACAACTCCTTGATATGTTGCCTAATTCGCCAATTTTTTTCAAGTGTCGTAAACTGCCTCAAAATATTTAAAAAATGTATAAAGTTTACAAAATGGCCGCCACCGCGTCCGCCATAAAGATTTTTCTATTGTTTATATTTTTTCTATATTAAGTAGTATTATACTGCTGCGTGCGATTACGTTTTGATTTTCTTTCTCCCTTGCACCCAGCCGCCGCAATAGGACTTGAAAAAAAGGGTGTGTCGAAAATGTCTTTTACCTTAGCAGTTTCCAGGGTTGCCAGACGTTGTCAACCAAAATACCAAAAAGTCATTTGTATATAGACAGTACATGAACCCTCATACCCGAAATTCCAAAAAAGACGTTATTTCACTTTTTTGCGTTTTTGAATTGGGGTTAAAATATTCTACCAATCATAGATATTATATCAATACCTATAACTGAGGCCCTACCGTTCAAGTGTCGTCGACTTCGCCGTCGGCTTCATTTGACAGATGGTTGTAATACATTGCTACTTATCTTTGGTAAGTTTTTATTTGTACCAAAAAGAAGTAGCAATGTATCTCATCCATCTGTCAAATGAAGCCGACGGCGAAGTCGACGACACTTGGGCGGTAGGGCCACTGGCCTATGAACTTCAATACGCTCCAGTGTTGCCATCTGGAAGAATATCGACTTTAAAAACCGGCCAAGTGCGAGTCGGACTCGCGCACGAAGGGTTCCGTACCAAAAAACGGCAAAAAAAAATCACGTCTGTTGTATGGGAGCCCCCCTTAAATATTAATTTTATTATGTTTTTAGTATTTGTTGTTATAGCCGCAACAGAAATACATCATCTGTGAAAATTTCAACTTTCTAGCTATCACAGACAGAGAGACAGACCGACAGACAGACAGACAGACGGACAGGGGAGTCTATAGGGTCCCGTTTTTACCCTTTGGGTACGGAACCCTAAAAATGGCATATTTTCGTACCTCAAACAAAATGGCCACTACAACAGGCGCCATCTTGATTTTTTTTAATTTTTAGTTTGGTAAAAATTGAGAGTTATTGTATCGAAACGGTAAAAATTATCACAAACCAAACAACACTTTAGAGCTGTGCCCCCGCGGTTTGCGGTCCAAAAATCGATTTTCTTCAAAAATTTTCGGCGCGGCCGCCATTTTGTTCTTGTTTTTTTTCCATTTTTCTAAATCTTAAATGTCAAAATCTACCACTTTAGTAAGTTTGAATAAAATCAGTTGGAAAACAAATAGTTAAAGTCCTCGCCACAACCGCTATTTTGTTTTCCCTAAATGTCATAATTTTTCCCCAGTTCGATTGGGGTTTTGCACATTTTCCCTAAACTTCATTCTTACTTTTTCCACCTCCTTCTGAGTGAACAATTTTGTCTATCAGTCAGTGAGTAAGTGGTATTTATTTTTTCCCCACTTCGATTGGGGTTTTGCACATTTTCCCCAAATATCATTATACCCTTTTCCACCACCTTCTGGGAGAACAGTGAGTTCAATCAGTGAGTGAGTCAGTCAGTATGTGAGTGGTAGTCGAACTATATAATTCTGGATTTTCTGTAATTTTGTATGGCGGCCATTTTGAATTTCCGCCATTTTGATTTTTTTTTCCTCGCTTCAGGATCTGCTTAAAGTCTTGTACAACTTTAGTTTAAGCACCATCTACCTATGTAGTACCACTTGGCGGGCAGTACCCCGTCATGAGGATCTTGACCTGGACATCCATTTTTAATTTTTATTCTGATAGTTTTCTAAATTTTGAATACTTTTTCAATACAGTGTACCTACCCCTCTACAAATGCTCCTTTTTGGTAATAAAAATGTGGTGGTACTTGGAAAATAAACCTACTTTCAATTTCAGTGTTGCCATCTTTTCGATACAAAAATAGTCAAATGTCATTACTATTGGCAAAATCTAATGGTTTTTGATAAAAACATATTTTAATATGCCGCTATTTTTATTTTTCACATTTTTAGGGTAAATCTCGAAAAGTACCCTGAAATTGGGTAATTTTTTTTACAGGGCTCTACTCCTTAATAAGTTGCATAATTTGTCAGTACATGCCAACTTTCTCAAGTGCCATAAACTGCCTCAAAATAGCCTTACAATATTTAAAAAATGTATAAAATTTACAAAATGGCCGCCACCGCGTCCGCCATAAAGATTTTTCTATTGTTTATATTTTTTCTATATTAAACAGCATTATACTGCTGCGTGCGATTACGTTTTGATTTCTTTCTCAGTTGCACCCAGCCGCCGCAATAGGACTTGAAAAAAAGGGTATCTCGAAAATTTATTTTTCCTTAGCAGTTTCCAGGGTTGCCAGACGTTGTCAACCAAAATACCAAAAAGTCATTTTTATATAGACAATACATGAACCCTCATACCCGAAATTCCAAAAAACACGTTATTTCACTTTTTTGAATTGGGGTAAAAATATTCTACCAATCCTATGATTGGTAGATTATTTTTACCAATGGAAATGTCCAAAATCCCAATCGAACTGGGGAAAAATTATGACATTTGGGGAAAACAAGATGGCGGATGTGGTGAGGTTTGTAACTTTTTTGTTTTCCAACCGATTTAAATGACGAAAAATGGAAAAAACACAAGAACAAAATGGCAGCCGCGCCGAAATTTTTTCAAAAAAAAAAACAATTTTTGGACCGCAAACTGCGGTGGCGCAGCTCTAAAGTGTTGCTTAGTTTGTGATAATTTTTACCGTTTCGATACAATAACTCTTAGTTTTTACCAAACTGGGAATTTAAAGAAAAATCAAGATGGCGCCTGTTGTAGTGGCCATTTTATTTGAGGTACGAAAATATGCTATTTTTAAGTCAATATTCTTCCAGATATCTATCTTCCAGATATCTATATATTATATCAAAATACCTACAACTGGTCTATGAACTTCAATACGCTCCAGTGTTGCCATCTGGAAGAATATTGACATAATATATAGGTATTATATCAAAATACCTACAACTGGTCTATGAACTTCAATACGCTCCAGTGTTGCCATCTGGAAGAATATTGACTTAAAAATGGCATATTTTCGTACCTCAAATAAAATGGCCACTACAACAGGCGCCATCTTGATTTTTCTTTACATTCCCAGTTTGGTAAAAACTAAGAGTTATTGTATCGAAACGGTAAAAATTATCACAAACTAAGCAACACTTTAGAGCTGCGCCACCGCAGTTTGCGGTCCAAAAACAGTTTTTTTTTTCAAAAAATTTCGGGGCGGCTGCCATTTTGTTCTTTTGTTTTTCCCATTTTTCGTCATTTAAATCGGTTGGAAAACAAAAAAGTTACAAACCTCACCACATCCGCCATCTTGTTTTCCCCAAATTTCATAATTTTTCCCCAGTTCGATTGGGGTTTTGGACATTTTCCCCAAACTTCATTCTTACTTTTTCCACCTCCTTCAGGGAGAACAATTTTGTCTATCAGTCAGTGAGTAAGTGGTATTAAATTTTTCCCCAGTTCGATTGGGGTTTTGCACATTTTCCCCAAATATCATTATACTTTTTTCCACCACCTTCTGGGAGAACATTTAATTCAATTAGTGAGTGAGTCAATCAGTATGTGAGTGGTAGTTGAATTATATAATTTTGGGTTTTCTGTAATTTTGTATGGCGGCCATTTTGATTTTCCGGCATTTTGATTTTTTCTTCCTCGCTTCAGGATCTGCTTAAAGTCTTGTACAAATTTAGTTTGAGCACCATCTACTTATGTAATACCATTTTGGCAGGCAGTACCCCGTCATGAGGATCTTGACCTGGACTTCCACTTTTAATTTTTTTTCTGATAGTATTCTTAATTCTGAATACTTTTTCCATACATTGTACTCCTCTACAAATGCTCCTTTTTGGTAATAAAAATGTGGCGGTACTTGGAAAATAAACCTACTTTCAATTTTAGTGTTGCCATCTTTTCGATACAAAAATAGTCAAATGTCATTAGTATTAGCAAAATCTAATGGTTTTTGATAAAAAATATTTAAAAATACTGCTATTTCTATTTTTCTTATTTTTGGGGTAAATCTCGAAAAGTACCCTGAAATTGGGTAATTTTTTTTACATGGCATTACTACTTAATACGTTGCATAATTCGTCAATACATATCAACTTTCTCAAGCATCGTAAACTGCCTCAAAATAGCCTTACAATATTTAAAAAAGGTATAAAATTTACAAAATGGCCGCCACCGCGTCCGCCATATTGATTTTTCGATTGTTCATATTTTTTCTATATTTTGCAGCATATACTGCGTGCAATGACGTTTTGATTTGCTTTCTCACTTGCACCCAGCTGCCGCAATAGGACTTGCAAAAAGGGTATCTCGAAAATGCCTTTATCCTCAACAGGTTTCAGGGTTGCCAGACGTTGTCAACTAAAATACCAAAAAGTCATTTATATACAGACTATACACAAGTCCTCATACTCAAAATTTTCAAAAAGTGGTTATTTCACTTTTTTGCATTTTGGGGTAAATCTCAAAAGTTACCCCGAAATGGGGTAAAAATATTATAATAAACAATACATTGTATCTAGACCTACAGCCGTTCTATAAACCTCAAAACCATGGGATTCTACTACAGATTCGTCGTGATTCTGTACTCCCACTTTAGCGTTGAAGTCCCCCATAACAACGTTGAAGTATGCCTTGGTAGAGTTGGTAGTGAAGTGTAAGGCCTTGGATATGTCTCCAAACATATCTTCCACTTCATCGTCCGAGTAAGTCCGAGTGCGTAAACCTGCACAACCTTGAGGCTACCTCTCGGTTAGCTTGAACACGAGGTACGCAACTCTATTGGACACACTCGACACTTGTTGTCGCAGAGGGCTTTATGTACCAGGAACCCTACGCCACCCTGTGATAGCTGGTCTCCCTCTCGGAAATACAGAAGGTGGCCCGATTCAAGGGTCACAGTATCCTCCCCCTCTCTTCAGACTTCGCTGAGCCCAAGAATGTGCCACTTTATCCTTCCGAATTCCTCCTCGAGTTGCGCCAGGTGCTCGTTGATGTTTTATTGCGGCCTTCCGTAACCCGGGGATTCTTCGCAGCCCCTGTCCTGCCATTACTGTGACCACCGCCATGATCAGGAATAGCAGGGTGGCCGGGAACTGGGGGCCGTGGTCTGTTTTGTGTCGCCATTAGGAGGGTTTGCCCATAATTGCCACGCTGGGAATGCGGGTTGGCAATCACAGTGCATAGCTAATCGCACTGGTGTCACTGCTGCCTGCCACCGGTCGGTCGCCAGAGCCTCGTTCGTAAGCCAGCAGGGTGCACCGCGAGCAGGAGAAGTTGGCTTGGGCTCTGAATGATGTTATTTGGAGCCCCTTGCACCCACTTTTAATTTTTTTTTTTAGTTTTCTAAATTTTAAATACTTTTTGGGGTATATTTAAAAAAATAACCCTTAAAATGAGTATTTATTTACAGAGCACAACTCCTTGAATATTTAAAAAAATGTATAAAATTTACAAAATGGCCGCCACCGCGTCCGCCATAAAGATTTTTCTATTGTTTATATTTTTTCTATATTAAGCAGCATTATACTGCTGCGTGCGATTACGTTTTGATTTTCTTTCTCACTTGCACCCAGCCGCCGCAATAGGACTTGAGAAAAAAGGGTGTCTCGAAAATGTCTTTTCCCTTAGCAGTTTCCAGGGTTGCCAGACGTTGTCAACAATATAACAATATAACGTTTATAGACAATACATTAACCCTCATACCCGAAATTCCAAAAAAAGACGTTATTTCACTTTTCTGCATTTTTGAATTGAGGTAAAAATATTCTGCCAGTCATAGATATTATATCAATACCTACAACTGTAGGCTGATTGTCTAACTTTGTTGCAATCAACGTTGACAGAAATCGCAGTGACATTGCTGATTTAGTAAGAACCAATGAGACAACTATCTTACTTAAAGCAGCAATGCAACTGCGATTTCAATCGAGAATTGTTAGCAACAGCCTTACGTAATTCGGGGTCTGGTCTATGAACTTCAATACGCTCCAGTGTTGCCATCTGGAAAAATATCGACTTAAAAAATGGCATATTTTCGTACCTCAAACAAAATGGCCACTACAACAGCAGCCACTCTTGTAAGTTTGAAAAAAATCAGTTGGAAAACAAATAGTTACAGTCCTCGCTACAACCGCCATTTTGTTTTTCCTAAATGTCATAGGGCGCATTCTGGCAGACAAATCTTTAAGTCATCGATCGCCATAGAGTACATTTTAACCATGGAAAGTAAAATAGTGAACATTCTATACAAATTACTTTCCATGGTTAAAAACTACTCTATGGCGGTCGATGACTCAAAGATTTGTCTGGCAGAATGCGCCCACTATTTTTCCCCAGTTCGATTGGGGTTTTTCACATTTTCCCCAAACATCATTCTACCTTATTCCACCTCCTTCTGGGAGAACAATTATGTCTATCAGTCAATGAGTAAGTGATATTTAATTTTTCCCCAGTTCGATTTGGGTTTTGCATATTTTCCCCAAATATCATTATACCCTTTTTCACCACCTTCTGGGAGAACAATTAATTCAATTAGTGAGTGAGTCAGTCAGTATACTATGTGAGTGGTAATTGAACTATATAATTCTGGGTTTTCTTTGATTTTGTATGGCGGCCATTTTGCTTTTCCGCCATTTTGAATATTTTTTCCTCGCTTCAGGCTCTGCTAAAAGTCTTGTACAACTTTAGTTTGAGCACCATCTACTTATGTAGTACCATTTTGGCAGGCAGTACCCCGTCATGAGGATCTTGACCTGGACTTCTACTTTTAGTTTTTTTTCTAATAGTTTTCTAAATTCTGAATACTTTTTCCATACATTGTACCCCTCTACAACAGGCACCATCTTGATTTTTTTTAATTCCCAGTTTGGTAAAAATTGAGAGTTATTGTATCGAAACGGTAAAAATATAATTCTCAAACCAAGCAATACTTTAAAGCTGTGGCCCCGCGTTTTGCTGTCCAAAAATAGATCTTTTTCAAATTTTTTCGGCGCGGCCACCATTTTGTTCTTGATTTTTTTCCCATTTTTCTAAATCTTATATATCAAAATCTACCACTCTTTTAAGTTTGAACAAAATCTGTTGGAAAACAAATAGTTACAGTCCTCGCGACAACCGCCATTTTGTTTTACCTAAATATCATATTTTTTCCCCAGTTCGATTGGGGTTTTGCACATTTTCCCCAAATTTCATTCTGCCTTTTTCCAGCTCCTTCTGAGAGAACAATTATGTCTATCAGTCAGTGAGTAAGTGGTATTTAATTTTTCCCCAGTTCGATTTGGGTATTGCACATTTTCCCCAAATGTCATTATAAACTTTTTCACCACCTTCTGGGAGAACAATTAATTCAATCAGTGAGTGAGTCAATCAGTATGTGAATGGTAATCAAACTACATAATTCTGGGATTTCTGTAATTTTTTATGGCAGCCATTTTGCTTTACCGCCATTCTGAATTATTTTCCTTGCTTCAGGATTTGCTTAGAGTCCTTTACAACTTTAGTTTGAGCACCATCTACCTATGTTGTACCATTTTGACAGGCAGTACCCCGTCATGAGGATCTTGACCTAGACTTCCACTTTAAATTTTTTTTCTGTTATTTTTCTAAATTTTAAATACTTTTTCTTTTCATTATACCCCTCTACAAACGCTCCTTTTTTGTAATAAAATATTTAATTCTGAGTTGTCTGTAATTTTGTATGGCGGCCATTTTGTTTTTCACCATTTTGAATTTTTTTTTCTCGCTTCAGGATCTGCTTAAAATCCGCTACAACTTTAGTTTGAGCACCATCTACCTATGTAGTACCATTTAGCAGGCAGTACCCCGTCATGAGGATCTTGACCTGGACTTCCACTTTTAATTTTTTTTTTCTAATAGTTTTCTATATTTTGAATACTTTTTCCGTACATTGTTTACATCTACAAATGCTCCTTTTTTGTAATAAAAATGTAATTTTCTTGGAAAATAAACCTACTTTCAATTTCAGTGTTGCCATCTTTTTGATATAAAAATAGTCAAATGTCATTAATATTAGCAAAATGTAATGGTTTTTAATAAAAAATATTTAAAAATGCCACTATTGCTATTTTTCACATTTTTGGGGTAAATCTCGAAAAGTACCCTGAAATTGGGTAATTTTTTTTTACAGGGCATTACTTCTTAATACGTTGCATAATTCGTCAATACATGTCAACTTTCTCAAGCATCGCAAACTGCCTCAAAATAGCCTTACAATATTTAAAAAAGGTATTAAATTTACAAAATGGCCGCCACCGCGTCCGCCATGTTGATTTTTCTTTAGTTCATATTTTTCCCATATTTTGCAGCATATACTGCGTGCAATGACGTTTTGATTTGCTTTCTCACTTGCACCCAGCCGCCGCAATAGGATTTGAAAAAAGGGTATCTCGAAAATGCCTTTTTCTTCAACAGGTTTCAGGGTTGCCAGACGTTGTCAACCAAAATACCAAAAAGTCATTTATATACAGACTATACACAAGACCTCATACTCAAAATTTAAAAAAAGTGGTTATTTCACTTTTTTGCGTTTTTGGGTAAATCTCAAAAGTTACCCCGAAATGGGGTAAAAATATCCTATTAATCAATACATTGTATCTATACCTACAGCCGTTCTATAAACTTCAAAACGATCCGGTGTTGCCATCTGGAAGAAAATCGACTTTAAAAATGGCGTGTTTTCGTACCCCAAATAAAATGGCCTCTAGAACAGACGCCATTTTGAATTTTGAAAAAAATTTCCCGATTAGTATAATTTTAGGGTAATTTTGGTGAAACAGTAAAGTTTTTTTTTCTTAAATCAAACAACACTTCAGAGTTGTGGCCCCGCGGTTTGGGGTCCAAAAATCAAATTTTTCAAAACTGCCCAGCGTGGCCGCCATTTTGTTTTTTATTTTTTTTCTCATTCTTCTCAATTTTAAATGTCAAAATCTACCACTCTTGTTAGTTTGAACAAAATCGGTTGGAAAACAAAAAAGTTACAAACTTCGCCACAGCCGCCATCTTGTTTTTCCCAAATGTCATAATTTTTCCCCAGTTTGATTGGGGTATCGAACATTTGGTTAATGTCTTCACTTTTGAATTTGTCACAGGCAGTATGTAATCTGATGGCCCGTGTCATCACAAAAATGCACTAAGCTTGTTGCTTGGGTTTTTTCTTCGTGTTGTTCGTCAAATCTACCTTATTGGGCGAGATTGGTCGTTTGTATGTAACTGATTTAAAGGACTTCGGTGGTGGTGATTCTATGCCACCCTTCCGAGTCCGCAAATACATTATTGCAGGCGGGATGAAACGATCTGTTTTATTTTTAGCAAGAGGGGTATAACGTTTTAGCGTTTATTTTCCTGCGGAAGGCTTCATGGTTTTCAGTAATTTTGTATGGCGGCCATGTTGTTTTTCCGCTATTTTAAATATTTTAGAGTCCTCTACAGCTTTCGTTTAAGTAGTATCATTTTGGCGGACAGTTTCCCGTCATGAGTATCTTAACCTGGTTTTCCACTTTTAATATGTTTTTCTGATAGTTTTCTAAATTCTGAATACTTTTTTCAAACATTGTACCCCTCTTCAAATGCTCCTTTTTGGTAATAACAATGTGGCGGTACTTGGAAAATAAAACGTACTTTCAATTCCAGTGCCATCTGTTCGATATAAAAATAGTCAAATGTCATTAGTATTGGCCATATCTAATGGTTTTTAAGATAATTATTGTTTAATTGAAAATAAGTCTTTGAAGGAAAAAAATTTCCCGCTATTTGGCCACTACAACAGTGCAGTTGCAAAAACCAGTTTGTCAAAAATTGAGGTTTATTGTGGTGAAACAGTAAAAATATTTTTCTCAAACCAAACAACGCTTCAGAGCTGTAGCCCCGCGGTTCGGGATTAAAAAATTGGCAGCGCGGCCTCCATTTCGTTTTTATCGTCTTTTCTATATTTTTTTTAATTTTAAATGTCAAAACTACCACTCTTGTAAGTTTGAGCTTGGTTTGAGCAAAATCGGTTGGAAAACAAAAAAGTTGCAAACCTTGCCACAGCTGCCATTTTGTTTTTCCCAAATGTCATAATTTTTACCTAGTTCGATTAAGATTTTGCACATTTCCATCAAACATCATTATAGTCTTTTCCATCAGTCAGTGAGTGAGTGGTTATTATCGAGGTATATAAGTAACCAGCCAGTAGGTTTTCTGTAAATTTGTATGGCGGCCATTTTGTTTTTCACCATTTTGAATTTCTTTTTCTCGCTTCAGGATCTGCTTAAAATCCGCTACAACTTTAGTTTGAGCACCATCTACCTATGTAGTACCATTTTAACAGGCAATACCCCATCATGAGGATCTTGACCTGGACTTCCACTTTAAATTTTTTTTCTGATGGTATTCTAAATTCTAAATACTTTTTCCATACATTGTACCCCTCTACAAATGCTCCTTTTTTGTAATAAAAATGTAAGTTTCTTGGAAAATAAACCTACTTTCAATTTCAGTGTTGCCATCTTTTTGATACAAAAATAGTCAAATGTCATTAATATTGGCAAAATGTAATGGTTTTTGATAAAAAATATTAAAAAATACCACTATTTCTATTTTTCACATTTTTGGGGTAAATCTCGAAAAGTACCCTGAAATTGGGTATTTTTTTTTTACAGGGCATTACTCCTTAATACGTTGCATAATTCGTCAATACATGTCAACTTTCTCAAGCATCGCAAACTGCCTCAAAATAGCCTTACAATATTTAAAAAAGGTATAAAATTTACAAAATGGCCGCCACCGCGTCCGCCATGTTGATTTTTCTTTAGTTCATATTTTTCCTATATTTTGCAGCATATACTGCGTGCAATGACGTTTTGATTTGCTTTCTCACTTGCACCCAGCCGCCGCAATAGGATTTGAAAAAAGGGTATCTCGAAAATGCCTTTTTCTTCAACAGGTTTCAGGGTTGCCAGACGTTGTCAACCAAAATACCAAAAAGTCATTTATATACAGACCATACACAAGACCTCATACTCAAAATTTAAAAAAAGTGGTTATTTCACTTTTTTGCATTTTTGGGTAAATCTCAAAAGTTACCCCGAAATGGGGTAAAAATATTCTATTAATCAATACATTGTATCTATACCTACAGCCGTTCTATAAACCTCAAAACGTTCCGGTGTTGCTATCTGGAAGAAAATCGACTTTAAAAATGGCGTGTTTTCGTACCCCAAACAAAATGGCCTCCACAACAGGCGCCATCTTGAATTTTTAAAAAGTTTCCCCGATTTGTAAAATTTAAGGGTAATTGTGGTGAAACAGTAAAGTTTTTTTTTCTTAAATCAAACAACACTTCAGTGTTGTGGCCCCGCGGTTTGGGGTCCAAAAATCAAATTTTTCAAAATTGCCCAGCGTGGCCGCCATTTTGTTTTTTATTTTTTTTCTCATTTTCCTCAATTTTAAATGTCAAAATCTACCACTCTTGTAAGTTTGAACAAAATCGGTTGGAAAACAAAAAAGTTACAAACTTCGCCACAGCCGCCATCTTGTTTTTCCCAAATGTCATAATTTTTCCCCAGTTCGATTGGGGTACTGAACATTTTCCCCAAACATTGTTATACCCTTTTCCATCTCCTTCTGGGAGAACAATCATGTCAATGAGTGAGTCAGTGAGTGGTAATCGAGCTATTTATATTAGCATAATTATCATTTAGACTAATTTGTTTTCGCATAATGTTATTAGGCATATTATCTATTCGCGTAATATTATTTAGACATAAAAATAAAAAACAATAAGAATTAATATTTTTACGCACTCATTTATTTTCATGCAAATGGGGTAGGTATTGTATTAAAATGCCAAAAACTCATAACACATACGACCTAAATATCGACTCATAAAACACCTATTTTTAAAATACCGAAAATCCTTAATGTCGATATCCAATAGACCGAAACTTGAAAGATTTATTATTAAATGACTGATGATAGTTCGAAACCCTGAAAGTTAAAATGCCGATAGTTAAAAATCCCGAAAATCTGTTTAGGTCTATTAGGTGCGACGACGAGCGAGCGTAGCGAGCGAGGAGGAGGTAAGGTTCCATTGCGACCAACGGTCGGTTCCGGCGAAGTGCCAGAACCGACCTGCTGGCATGTAACCCTCAATTAACATTATGCGTGTTTAAATTTATGCTAAAGAATATTATGCTTAAACATGATTATGCTTAAAGTAGTTATGCTTAAAAAAATTATGCATAAGCTGTTATGACTAAATAATATTATGCGTAAACATCATTCGGCGAAATCATATTATGCTATGACATATTATGCCTTAAAATTTTATGCAAATACATAGGGAACCACCATATTTAATACCACCTATCATTTTTCGTCTGCAAAAATAACTTTGTTTTTCACAGTGTTGGTATGAATGACAAGGCTATATTTGCGGTTTAGGAAAATGTGCTATATCTCGAAAACTAATTACTACGTCTGGTTCAAACCAACTTTCGTTGAAAGTATTTATTAAGAATTAAGATCTACAGCATATATTTTTTTTAGATTTTTCACTCTCTTATTTCAAAAGTTAAAGGGGGAGGGGGGACACACATTTTTCCACTTTGGCGGTGTATATCTTTCAAACGGTTGACTTTGAGAAAAAGTTGTCTTAGAAACCTCAATGTCATTTTAAAAGACCTATCTATAGACACCCAACACGTGTTGGTTTGAAGAAAAAATTTTTTTTCAGTTTCAGTTCCATGTATGGGGAGCCCCCCTAAATCTTTTATTTTTCTTATTTTTGTATTAAATTCGTTAAGCGGTTAACAGAATACATCTATCTACCAAGTTTCAACTGTGTAGTCTTAATACTTTCGGAATAAAGTGGCTGTGACATACGGACAGACAGACAGACAGACATGACATTAATTTTGAGTTTGGATAATTATAAAGTTGTTAGCTCACTTAATAGGAAATCTGCTATAAGAGGGGGTTCACTTATTATTCTACACAATAGTTTGCAATGTAAAGAGCGCAAAGATGTAGTATCCCTCTCAATTGGCTTTGATAACTTTTTGAACATGACTGGAAAACTCAAAACCATTTCGAGGAATAAGCTTTCGGTACAGTGTCTACTAATTAAATTTAAAAATAATTCTATATTTTTAAAGATATTTATAATATTCAATAAAAAGCTTTAACCTTCAAATGACCTTCATATGACGTCATCACATACAGATCCCCCAGCCATAATAAAAAAAAAGAAAAAAGGGCAAAGACAATTTTGACAATGAACTTGGCATTAGGGATGGTGGAAGGTGGAAGTGAAAAAATATCGATATAGGTAATATTTCTCAGAAAAAAATGAGATGAAATGGGATTATGACTAAGTAATGGATTCTAATTTTAAGGTATTGTAAAAAATAAAAAGTAGCAAAATAAACCCCTACGCGAAATTTTAGCTCGATTTGATTCGTCAAATTTTTAAGACTCAAAAGTAGGAAAAAACCAAAATGCTCCAGTGACAAACTATTAAAACTATTAGTCGACTATTAGAATCCATACGTAATTACAAAAAAAATGATTTGGAAAAAATAATGTAAAAACATCTATCGATATATCAGAGTATATCGATGAACTCATCTCGTAATTTTTTCCACATCCCTACTATTAAATGTTTGTAAATAGAAATAAAGTATGCACATATTTTCACAATGTTTATTATGTTATCCTGCAAATTTATAAGTCCACAAGCAATCGTTACAATTTCATCCATGTAGCCTACATCCAAAATAGACACAATACATACAATACATTTCGCAATTTGGGTAGATTGGGCGTGTCAGTTTTTACAAAGTTTTTCAGCTGAGTTTCCATTGGTAAGCATTTTTATTATAATTTTACCACCTCAAAAATTATTGCGGCAAATTAAGAAGGTAGGTTAGAACCGTCACAACTGGATTAAATGAATAAAATAGAAGAAATATTAACTATAACTAATTTGTTTACAAACAACCATAAAGTCATTATGACAGGTAATGACACTTGGCCGTTCTTTTTCTATAAGTAGATGGCAAAGGTTTTCCTTCTTAAACTTTCATGCCACTAATGACGTCATTCCGGTTGACCATATCCGCTCGACAAATATATTTATAAAAAAATAAATACGGGACCAAATGTTAAAATATTCAAATTAGTTTCTTAAATTGGCCTAATCTGTAGTAAAAAAATATAAAAAAAAATACCTTTTATTTTTTAACCAAAGCCAATTGAACGAACCATTGAGTTGTCTTGTGTGGAACTTGATCAAATAATTATAGTATGTGTATATAGACCCCCCAGCGCGAATTACTCTGAGTTTGAGTCCACTATGGAGGAAGTCTTAAAAATAACTTGTAAGAAAAATAAAAAAGTCGCGATTTGTGGAGATTTTAACGTCGACATCTTAGATCCTAAATTAGCTAAGTTGTCGAGTAGGTTCATAAACCTATTTAAATCATTTAATTTGCTACATACTTTTAATGAACCAACGCGAATCACACCCACATCGGCAACTTGCTTAAATAATATTTTCTGTAACTGTAAGGTACTTGAAAAATCAATTTTAAACTGTATTAAATCCGACCATAGTGGACAATTAGCCTCTATTCTATCATGTTCTGTCTTAACGAAAAATAATGTGTAGGCCAATAAAAAAACACTGTATTGAAAAATTCAGAAACAATGTCACAAGTAAAATTGAAACTTTACCAGAACCAAATTTTGAAGCCAATAACTTATATAACCATTTATTTAGCGTAGTTCAAACTGAATTTAGTGAAAATTTTAAACAAAAAGTCATCATGAGTAATGATAGTACGAAATTTAGTGACTGGGCCACACCCGGTATATATAAAAGCAGAAGGAAATTATACGAACTTTATGCAGAGAAAGCTACTTCCTGTGATCCTAACTTCATTGAATTTGTCAAGAAGTATTCACAAACATTCAGAGAAGTTTGTATTCTAGCAAAGTCGAAGTATTTTTCAAATAAAATTAAATCAGCCGATAATAAAATTAAGGCTACTTGGAACATTATTAACAAAGAAACGGGCAAATCAAAATCCAATATAAATTCCTTCTGCTTAAAAATTGGTGATCAAACTGTTGGATCTGACGATAAGGTCGCTAAAGTCTTTGAAGATTTCTTTGCTCTAATACCAATAGAAACTACCAGTACTCTTAGTGCTTGTCCCAACATCGCTGTCTCCCTCCTAGAGTCTAGTGTTGATAAGTGCAAGGAAACCTTTTTCTTTAAATATATAAATAGTGAAAATATTATTAAAGCTTTTAAAACAATTAATGTCAAAAAAACAGAAGATCTTTGGGGCATATCAACAAGCATTATTAAAGCAATAATTGATATACTAGCCCCTTACTTGGCTTTTATTTTTAACAAATGTATTGATGAAGGGGTTTTTCCTGATCTAATGAAAAATAGTAAATTGATTCCTCTTTTTAAATCTGGGGATAAAAGTGACCCAGCTAACTTTAGGCCAATATCTATACTACCAGCACTTAGCAAAATATTTGAAAAAAATATATATTCCCAATTATTAGATTATTTCACATCCAATAACATTCTTCATAAAAATCAGCTTGGATTTTCCAAGGGTAAAAATACTACTGATGCTGGAATTGCACTTCTCAAACATATTCTTGACGCTTGGGAAGAAAAGCAAGATGTAATTGGCATTTTCTGTGACCTTTCTAAGGCATTCGATTGCGTTGATCACCAAACACTATTAAAGAAGCTAGAACATTATGGTGTCTCTGATAAATCAGTTAGCCTTATGAAATCATATTTGTACAATAGAACTCAGAAAGTAGTGATTAATAGAACTGAATCTACTGGAGCCCCCACCAATATGGGTGTGCCGCAGGGATCGATATTGGGCCCATTGCTGTTTCTAATTTATATAAATGACCTTCCCAACTACGCGAATAATTTATGTGAGACAGTACTATTTGCGGATGATACTTCTTTAGTTTTCAAAGTAAACAGAGGTAATAACTGTTCGGTCGAAGTAAATAGTGCCCTCTCTAAGGTTTAACACTGGTTTAATAGCAATAATTTAGCACTTAACCCCAAAAAAACTAAATGTGTAAAATTTTCATTACATAATGTTGAGCAGACAAAATTAAATATTAATTTAAATAACGATGAAGTCGAGTTTATTGAGAGTACAAAATTTCTAGGTATTACACTAGATTCTCGACTGCAATGGGATCCACATATTGAAGCCTTGTCAAGTAGACTTAGTTCAGCGGCATTCGCTGTTAAGAAAATAAGGCTTTTAACTGATATTGAAACGGCAAGGTTACTATATTTCAGTTATTTTCATAGTGTAATGTCCTATGGACTGCTATTATGGGGCTCAGCTGCCAGTATTGAAAATATTTTTGTACTCCAAAAAAGAGCTGTTCGCGCCATATACAATCTTCGGCGAAGAGATAGCTTGAGAGAATTGTTTAAAGAAATAAATATCTTAACTTTGGCAGGCCAATACATATATGAAAATTTAGTTTATGTAAGGAAACACTATGATTCATTTGCTAAAAACAGAAATATTCACCAGTTTAATACAAGAAGTAAAGATAAACTTGCCGTTCCAAGATTTAGGCTTGCAAAAACTAGAGGTTCATTTATGGGGAAAGGCATAGCCTTTATTAATAAAGTTCCGCAACAAGTGATTGACCTTCCTTTGCATGAATTTAAAAACCATGTTAAAAAAGCGCTCATGAGTAAAGGTTATTATAAAGTAGATGATTATCTTAAAGATCAAAATGCGTGGAAATGATGTAACACATAACTTGCTACTATAAGTACTTTGTTGAAGTAATATATGATAAGTCTATGTTGTTGCCAATAATCCTGTCACCGTGTTGTAATTATTTGGTAACGATATATTCAAGTTTGTAAATATCGTTACTTATGGCTGTTACAGCTGATAAGTTTCTTGCGCCCGTTCTTCTTGTCAGCTAAAAAAGTCTGGAACGGGTGGTAGGAAAATATAGACGATTCAAAAGTACTTAATTATTAAGTTTATTTGAATAAAGCTTATTTGACTTTGACTTTGACTTTGACGAATCTATAAGGGTTCCGTTTTTTGCCATTTAGGCTACGGAACCCTAATAAAAGAACATTGTCATGCAAGTGCGTTTCTCCACCACAGCGCCGTTGTGACGAATATAAATATTCCAAATACATCAGGATCTGCCATCATTCAACAAGGTGCAAATATTCAAGTGCATTTCAATAATTTTGTACGACCCAAAATGTAAATAATTAATACAATAAATAATTCTAATATAATAGCTTGTTTGTAATAGATACTTAGCAATTAAACTTTCCATTACAATACGTGACAATACCCTATCTATACCACATATGGTATCAGAACTTTGAGGATTCTTATCATGAGTGTAAAGTCTTGCAGTTGCATTGTACAGTTGTACAATAATTAGGTATTAAAACACTCATGCGAAACTATTATCACTGTTGTAAATTGTATGTTGGAACGGGTACAGGAACCAATGGGGAAGGCAACTGTCAAAATGGCGCTGCGTACGCTTGTTCCACGAGAACTATGAAAACCAAGGACTTTTACTTTAAAAATCGTTTTCTTAAGCTTTAAAATGATTAAATTCTGTGCAATAGGCTTTAAAAATGTTGGCACTTACAAATTTCTAAAAAATCTGGATATAGAAAGAAAGAAAGAAAGAAAGAAGAAAGAAACGTTGCCAACCCCATTCTAAAGTTATTTGAATAAATGTATTTTGACTTAGACTTTGACTCTTGGCTTGTGTTATAATAATACCCATAATTATACAACAGTTGCATAAATAACTATTATACAACTCAGACATTTTTGGTCATTATGTCTTACAAAAGAAAAATATCAACGTAAAACCGCATTAAAAACGCTTATCACACTAGGTGAACTACCAGGTACCTATACAATTTGTAGAGCGGCGGAGAGTCGATAGGGCATGCTATTCGAGTATTCGTTTAATTTGAGTATTCGCCCTATTTTACTATACAAATACAAATACAAATATTTTATTTGCACAAAACACAGTTATTACAGATCTTAAATATAAATATGCGCGTGTGTTCAGCCTGCTCGCAGACATGCAAAACTTTACTTAACTTTTTAATCTAATTGTTCCATTCTAAATACTCTTTAGTACTATAAAAACACTTCTCTAAGAGCCATTTGGTTAGCTTATTTTTGAAAGAAACCCCATTTAGGTTTTTCAGATATTGCGGCAATGAGTTATACAGTACTATACTCATATTATATACATTTCGTTTATATATGTCCTTATGGCAGGGAGGTTGATATATTAGGTCTCTATATTGTTTCCGTAATTGTCTTACAGTTATCTCCTTACGGGTTTTATAGTACTTAGGAAAAGATTTGACAAGAACACAAGCGTCTCGAATGTAAAGGCAGGGTAACGGAAGTATACTATACTTTTTAAAAAATGGTTTGCAACTCTCCAAGTACCAAATATTGCTTAAGGCACGAATACATCTCTTCTGTATCAAAAAAGCTCTTTCTATATCAACGGAGTTCCCCCAAAGCAATATCCCATAGCTAAGTACAGACGAGACGTAGCCATGGTATGCAGCTAGAGCAGCCTCAACTGAAATATTTTGGCGTACTCTTTTTATAGCAAAGGCGAAGCGTTCTAGTTTTTTGCACACAACATCAATATGACCTTTCCAGTTAAGATGTGTGTCAATATGGAATCCCAAAAACTTGAAGTTGCCCACTTCTTCTATCTTTTTATTATTGTAAAAAATGTTAACTATTTGTTCAGATGAGCCGTATGATCGAAATTGCATGATTTTAGTTTTTTCGAGATTAACATTTAAGTCATTAGCCTTTAACCATTCCATAATATTTTTTAGAGCAGTATTTGTGAGGGATTCTAAAGCATTATTATTTTCGTATTTGACAATAACAGTAGTGTCGTCTGCAAAGAGAATACATTTATGTGCCGTGGCGTTGGGAAGATCATTAACATACAGTAAAAAAAGTAAAGGGCCCAGGATACTGCCCTGTGGAACACCTGCTTTTTTAAATAATAATTGAGATCGATGTGTTTCTTTAATTAAACTGTTATTTTTTTGAGAATTTTTTGTTATATCAGTACACTGTCTTCTATTTTTTAAGTAACTTTCAATCCATGCATAGGCTTTTCCCCTGATGCCATACAATTCTAACTTATGTAAGAGCTTGTTATGATTTACGAAATCAAATGCACAACTCATATCGAGAAACACTGAAACTACGGGGGTTTTATTATTAATACTTTCTGTTATATATTTTACAAAATCAAAACAAGCAAGAGCAGTGGAGCTTCCTTTGCGAAACCCAAACTGTTGGGACCGTAGTATGTTACATGTTCTTATAAAGTCATTGAGTCTTTTTAGCATTGCCTTCTCGAGTACCTTCGATAGTACGGATACTAGAGTGATAGGCCTATAGTTACTCATATCTCGCCTATCCCCTTTTTTATGTAAGGGCTTTACTACCGACAACTTGAGTTCGTCTGGAAAGGCACCTTCCGAGAAAGATAAATTAATTATGTGCGCAAGGGGCACACTTATGTAAGTAGCACATAATTTCAGTACTTTAGTAACAATACCATCGTACCCAGAGGATTTAGAATTGTTCAATGACATTACAATATTATATGTTTCGGTCTCGTCAATAGGTTTCAAAAAGATTGTACGAGAGTTAGTGCTAATGTTTTTGTGCGTATTGTCAATGTTAGGCATCTGTTGATTCGTTAAGTTAATAAAGTGATTATTGAACGAGTTACAAATATCTTGGGGATCAGAATACGTCAAATTATTAATTGTAATTTTATCAATATCGTTACTATTCATCTTGTCTGATAGAGTTGAAGAAATAGTGTTCCAAGTTACTATTCGAATATTACCAGGCTAAGTATTCGAGTTTTACGAGTTTTTCGAATAACATTATTTTGTTTTTTTATTGGTATGGCAAGCCTTAAATATGAAAGGCAACACTGTTCCTCAGTAATTTTATAACTTTGGGGTTAATTTGGCAAATAATTGGTGTATTTTGATCTAGGCACAATTCATTTAATTTTGTAAGCCGAACTGTAATAATGTCTGTGTTGTGTACTTGTGCCACATCAGAATAAAAAAAAAATGGTTTCTTCGTGTGATTTCTTCTAACGATGGTAGTTCTGTTGGACTCTGAATAAATATGTTACTTTCTGCCAAGCCGATCCATCTCATCACTAAAAACACTCAACTGTGTACTCCACACTTATCTGCCTAGGTCATGCGATGGTTTATATTCTCCACGGGGCAGTTGGACGCTCGCCGAAGCTGCCCTCCTTGGGATGTAGAAACTACTTCTACCATCCCACGGGATTTTTCCCAATCGCCAGAAAGCGATCTACACAGATGCGGAACAACAAGCTTGAAGTCCATCAACCTCAGTCAGAGCAGGGTCTCCAAACTCTCCGAATTGGGTTTCAGCGTCTCATAGCTCAGAATTTCGTTAGTATATCCGTCTATCACTTAGGCGGTCGCGATCGCCCTCTGCCTGCGGGTGTTAGCGCGCAGTATTCTCATTCCAGTAGCCTTCTCACCCACCGGCTTTGGTCTTTTTTGCTAATATGACAATGTCATCTCCGATTATTGCGTTCTATTTCTTCAACCACGCCAACCACTAAGTCTGCCGGATCTACTCGCGCAGTGTCTCCATTCCAGCAGCTTTCTCACCGGCTTTGGTAATTTTGCCAATATGACAATGTCGATTGCAACGACGCTTAATCTCGTTTTCGCATCCGCTTCTTCAAAACCGAGCATAGTTCTCGCCAAAGCCATCTGTGTGACACGGAAATTGACGGCTGACTTCCCCGTCAAGGTCTCCATACCAATTGTGAAAACTGGCAAGATATACTGATTGAAGCTTTCCAAAATCATTGAGATGAGATGTTAGAATATTTTTTTTGGATCTTATTATTTAACTATTAGCTGCAAAGGCTGCTGCTTGATTTTATTACCGACATAGACGTTGTGTTTATCTACTCTACTTTGTCGAAAAATGTGTGGTTTTTCACATCTGGCATGATCGCAGGTTTAGGTCAGTTCATTTGCCACAGTCCTACTTTAGCTAATCCACTTTGAAATTGTTCGTCTAGCTAGACGACAGTCAAGGTTTTTGTTGTGTCAGTAGTTTCCAATTTCCGGGCTGTCAGCCTGTACCCTCTTAAGTTAAGACCTATTTGCGAATGACCATCCCCTATGAGACATTTGCACACGTCACGCACTATCTGAAAGATTTTTTTTTAATTTATTTTGAATTAGCTACTAACCTTCATAAGTATCTATTTTTGGCAACTCTCAAAAGTCAGTCATATATGTTTAGTCACTGATTTCGATATATAAAAAACTGTTCTCTAGCTTCTCTAATAATTATTCGAAAAACTCGTTTAACTCGAATTATTCGAATAGTAAGGCTAATGGTATTCGAAAAACTCGAATACTGAATTGGGACGAATATTGCATGCCCTAAGTCGAACTTCGAGGCTATTTGACTAATTTTGGAAAACCATTTAAAATTATTCCTTATTACGTAATAAGCGCACTACATTGATATTTCAGGAAAAATCAATGTATTTCATTAAAAAAAAACAATGTTATAGTTTAAAATTTTAAAACCGCGCCAAAAACGCTATGGCGCTGGACACGTGACTTGTTGACGTCACTAGCCTGTAAACATTGTAACATCCTTAGCCATTTGACAGCCATCAATCGCGGATCCTTAGTCTATGGTCGAGTCAAACGCCTGAAGCCATATTTATTTACAGGCAAGTGACGTCATCAGTCATCTTAGAACGTTTTTGCCACAGAAAAAAATTAAAAAATTATTGCATTTTTGGTGAAATTAATCAATTAATAGACTTAATTTAGTGTATATAATAGTTGAATATGTTTTTTTTCAACACACTTGCTCGTAAAGTGAGCCCTAATACATCGCTTTTAGGGCCATAAACCGAACTATAACAAACGCGTGCAATAATATATAAAACACTAGTTAGTTATAGAATTATCCCTACAAAGCTAAATAGGTACCTTACTGCAAGTTCTATGCGAGTAAACACAGCATTTTCAATTTAACCGGGTAATTCAGTTATTTTTTTAGTAACAACAAAGAGGTTTTATGCCGCTGAAAATTCATTTGCATTTTTGGAATAAATAAATGTGTAGGTCCTTAATTAAGTCAAACAAATATTTATTATTATCAGATTTTTTCTAATTTACAATATTTTGTTAAAAAAATATTAAAATATTAGCACTTTATCACCTAAATTTATAATTTTGAAGTAGGCTGTATGCTCACTAACCCCTTTGTTCGCCAAATATTCTTGCATTGGGCGTGTGAAAAAAACAAAAAAAAAACCTGCGCGCCTTTTCTCATCATGATTATCATTTTGTTTTTGTCGTATTTGTTGCTGTGTGGTAAATTACTTTGTTTTTTCCTCGCAAATGTGTTGAAAAACGTCGTATGAAACTCGTGAGCTCTTACTTATTGCACACTCGGCTGAGTTACGCCCTCGCCTGCGGCTCGGGCTGCAACCCACAGCCTTGTGTGCAATAAGCAACCTAAGCTAACTTGTATCATAATGTACTATTACGCCATTATCTGTTAGGATGACCACAATTTGTAGTATATTTTCAATGTTGTCAAATTCCCTATTCTCTCTTGGTTGCGCGGTCGAAATGTTTCACCGCACAATGGTAAATTGGTATAACCCCGAGAGATAAATTGATAGCAAACATATAGAATACAACAAAATGACAGGTCTACATGTACACTAGCGCCAAATTAGCGGTAGTGCGCCGACTAGTGGACGATTTGTGAATCAGCAAAATTATCCTGCCATTAAACAAGTGATATCAAGGTACCTAACTACCGTTGAGTTTTTTTATACTATATAATCTCTCGGGGTTATACCAATTTTGGATGTTGGAAGCGATTTTTCGTAAATATATTTTTTTCTTTAACGAATTAAAGATTGAAAAAACCAAAGTAACACATTTTGGGTAACCAAGTGGGATAAATTTTGTGACATCCCGCCATTGCAACGACAACTTAAATTATAACTTTTTACTACTTTTATAGATTCTAGTTTTATCTGATAAAATAAAATTGTACACTTCATAATCTAAATTTTAAGTACTTACCTACCTAATTAAACCACCTTCCATGTTGTACTTGTATGCTCAATAGTTTTTAATCTAGTACTAAGGCAAGAGCGAGTTAACTCAACACGAATATTTATACTGAGGTACTCTCTGGGGCTGTTTCAACACAATTTATGTAATTTGATTATTGAGTAATCCACTATATTTTATTGAATTTTTAGATTTTAGGCATTCACAATGCTATTTTTTTTATATTAAGACTAGCTGACCTAGTCAGCTAGTCTTAATAGTAGGGTAAGTCGATGTTCTAGTATATTTTTAACTATATTTTATTTATTTATTTAGTTACCTTGACTGGTTGTCTTTCGAGCTGGAAGATTTCGGATGCAGATTGATACGAAGAGTGTCGAGAGAATACATGGAGAGGCGGGAATCAGCGTCCGACTCTAAAAAGGAGAAAATATTTGTATGTTCTTCCCAAAATCATATTAATTTAGAGCCGATTGTACAGACAGCAAGCACATCAAGTTATACAAAACTGTCAAAAATATTTGATTAATTTTGAACCTTAAAGTGTTCGTCTTTGAGTTTAAAATTTATGGAAAAAATCGACATGTGCTAGCTCAGTGTGCCGTTGACTGTACAATGGGCTTTTCAACATTTTGGCAGAATCGTGTCATTTTTAGAAAAGCTTATACTTATAAATATTTAGCAAAACTTTGTTAAAACAACTAAGAGCGCTTTCACATATAGGCGTTTTAGCCGCGGCGTAAGTAGTAACGGCGTCCTAATAGTAGATTAAATGACAAAATTAAAAAAAACTCACTTTTTTTCGAACCGATTTTAGACCAGTTTACAACTGATTTCTTCTTTATTGAATTTGTCCTTCTCGAGCGTGACGAATCCTGAAATTATTTGCTAATTTATAAGGTTGAATTTTTTATACTAGGTGTTGTAAAGTATGTAAGTACATAGCTGGCATCTTTGGTGATTCCAATATTTATTTCTTTACTTAGAATTGTGGTAATCTCATCCTCGTATCTCGTATCGTGAGTGAGGAGTAAAACTTGCAAAGGATCATGCCGCATTCTGGGCCATGATGCGCATTAACCATACATATCTGTGACAGACTCATGTCATGTCAAAAAGGGGTAGATAACAAAATGTTATATAATAGGAAAATGTAACCCCAAACGGCTCCTTGAGATTGAGATTTCTCTTTTTCCCCGCATTATATTTTAATGATATTCTTCCCACGCAATCACTATAAAATTACTATAGTATTTTGGTAATTGCATCAAAGCGCATCATGGCCTAGCTTGTATAGTAAAATCGGCATAATCCTTTTCAAATACTTCTAGTATTATATTTACATGCAATTTGTAGTATAATTAATTTAAATGCAGTTTTGGAGTATTTAAGATTAATTGATATTATAAATTGCATGTGAATACAACATTTGAAAAATCTCCGTGTCCGTTTTACCTCAGTGTCCCAAGACGAAAATCTATGACTAGTGTGTGTTGCCAGTGATGACTTACGGCAGTGAAACGTGGTCGCTAACTATGGGTCTCATAGGGAGGCTCAAGGTCACCCAGCGTGCAATGGAAAGAGCCATGTTCGGCGTTTCCCTGCGTGATCGAATCAGAAACGAGGAGATCCGCAGGAGAACTAAAGCACAGATAATATAATACTATACTAAAGTAACCGACATCGCTCGAAGGATTGCTCAGCTGAAGTGGCAATGGGCGGGACACATAGCGAGAAGAACTGATGTTGGTTGGGGGAGGCGGTTCTGGAATGGGTCGCGCGCACCGGACTCGGGTCCGTGGGCAGGCCCCCGACAAGGTGGACCGACGTGAGGGTGAAGGCCGCGGGAAGCCACTGGATGCGGGCCAAGCAGGACCGATCGTCGTGGAGATCCTTAGGGGAGGCCTATTAGGCCAGTAAAATCTTACAAACTATGTTCTAAAAACGCAAAACGCGATGAAAGCTGCATTTTTAGTAGGTTAATTAGGCCCCTTAGGAGAGTGTCTAAGTACGTTTTGCAAGCAAAAAAAACTTGTCCTATCTGTGTGATACGTGAAAAACTGCAAAAAATTTCAGTTTTTTTAATTGCAGAAATTACCATTGCAGAAATGCACAACCTTTTTTATTTATGAGACTGTGAATTGAGCATGCTTGTATGAGAATAACGGTGTAGGTGGTTAGATGTGCTGATGAGTGCAAATTTTTCAAGCATCATATATCAAAAACTATTAAACATACGGAGCTGTGGGTAGGCTTAAATTATTTCAAATTTAATATTTTCACAAAATAATAGTAGCAACTAATATCAAAAGTCTATAGTTTTTGAATTGAACTGCAAAACTGATAAAAATTGCAGTTTTTATCGTATCACGCGTGTAGCACAACTTTTTTTTGCTTGTAAAACAATTTTAAAGACATCCAAGGGGTCCAAATAACATATAAAAAATGCAGCTTTACATCGCGTTTTGAGTTTATTGTAGAATTTTACTGGCCGATACACCCAGCAGTGGGTGTCGTGCAGCTGATATGATGGTGATGATGATACCATTTGAAAATAGCAAGTTTTACTCGAGTCATTACTAACTCGTCTATACATAGATAAGGGGGTTAGTGCCTACTTAACCCTTAACCACCTACCATATATTATGGTCACACAACCGCCTGTCATACGTCTGTTGGACCCCGAGATTTCAATAATTTACAATTGGAAAAATTAACAAAGAAAGTTTTTGTTTTTAATTAAAAGTCTGATTAGGAACATATTTAACTATTAATTGGAAAAAAGGCACATGAAAACCAACTATATTCTTGGTTTAATCTCTAATAAACTAAAGACAAATGTCTTTAACTCTTATTTTAAGCTCACCGACTAACACATTTGGAAAATGAGATCCACAAAAAAACTTATGTAATAGGAACTTCTTTATAGTATTTTTTTAAAACTAGATAAAGACAAAACTCAGAAATAAACTAACATTCAAAAAAAAATATAAAAAAAAATTGTCGGCTCTCCTCCCTCCCCCAGCAGTACATTTTTACTCACCTGAGCTAAACGCGCGACCAACCTCGGCGAGCCGTTGACCGGTACCGAGGGGTGTGGGGAAAAAGTACAGGAACGAACAAGTCAATACGAAACTCGGGCGCAAAAATATTCACGATTATTCACTCGGCAGGGTCTGTGAGACGTATGGTAGGTGGTTAAGGGTTAACAGTGACTTATGTCAAGTAAAAACTTACAGTTTTATTGGTGCTGGTCATATAGGCAGACATGCGCGTAGCGTACTCTGTCACCACGTGGTCTAACTTGTCGACGATCGTCAACATATCCTGCGAAAAGTAAAAAATATTTATCTACTCTCATATCGTAAAATTCGAATTATGAATTTCAAAACTAATTTATATTGACATACTTTATACACGCAATACCGAAAAAAAAATAAAAAGTTATTTTATCTACTCTCATATCGTAAAATTCGAATTATGAATTTCAAAGCGAATTTATATTGACATACTTTATACACGCAATACCGAAAAAAAATTAAAAAGTTATTTTATAACATACCTTCGCTAACTGAAGTATGCTATAAAATAACTTTTTTTCTCATTACGATACAGGGCAAATCCAAGAAGAAGGCAGTGCCGCGATATTAAAAAAAAATAATGTTATTTCCACATACTTCCCATGATTAAAATGTGCTCTATGGTGATCGATGACTTAGCGTAACGATTGGTCTGCTGGAATGCACTAACTCTATAATATTTTTTTTAATAGAATACGCGCCATGTTTTGATTTTAATTTTTAGTTTTGCTTAAAAATGTCTGATAGTAGTGAGTGTGGACTCCACCCGATATTTTAGATGCGGCGACGAAAAAACGTCTTACTTAACCTAAGTAAGTAATTACCTACCTAGTCGTAGAAAGTCGAGAAACTACTTACCTACTCTTTTTATCATTGTTAAATTATTTTGTAGGTTCAATCACAAATTGTATGAGAGTAGATAAAGTAGTGTATGAAACTGTACATAACTAGGTATTAAAACACTCGTGTGATACTATTAAAAACCTCGCCTACGGCTCGGTTTTTAAACTCACACTCATGTTTTAATACCCCTCATTATGCATCAGTTTCATAAACTACTATTATAACATACCTTCGCTAATAACTTTTTTTCTCATTACGATACAGGGCAAATCCAAGAAGAAGGCAGTGCCGCGATATTAAAAAAAAAATGATTTTCCCATATACTTTCCATGATTAAAACGTACTTTATGGTGATCGATGACTTAGCGTAATGATTTGTCTACTGGAATGCACTTATTTTTTTTCTAATAGAATACGCGCCATTTTTAGATTTGTTAGCTATTTCATATTTACATTTCTTAAATGATAATATGTGGTAATCACCATGAGTGACATCCCTTATATAGAAGAAATATAATCTATGCAAAAAGATATGATCTGTGGAGAGCTGTCATTAATGTTCTGTATTGTTGATTTGGTGTTTTTTATATAAAATGGTTTTGGTTAAGTTATATTTTAGATGCGGCGACGGATAAAACGTCTTACTTAACCTAGGTAAGTACTGCCGACCTACCGAACTCTTTTATATCATTGATATTTTATTTTGTAGGTTCAATCGGTTCAATCACAAAATTGTATGAGAGTAGATAAAGTAGTGTATGAAACTGTACATAACTAGGTATTAAAACACTCGTGTGATACTATTACAAACCTCGCCTACGGCTCGGTTTTTAAACACACACTCATGTTTTAATACCCTTCATTATGCATCAGTTTCATAAACTACTATTATATGCTGCCAAATTGAATGTTGTATAATGTCGTAAGATATTCAATACAAATGAGATTTTTGCCAAAATCCTAGTACGATGGCAAAAAACCGGATATTTAGAATCTGAGACAGATTTTTGCAATCGTCCGAGTAGTATTAGGATTTTAACATAAATCTAGCGTATCTTAGGTAAATCGCGAATGATTGGATGTGTTAACGTTATGGACTAATGGATACTCTGATTGACTAACGGCTAGTCTTATAAGAAGTCATGTTCTGACCAATCAGACTGAAAATGATTTAAGTCATCTATTAGATTATCCAATCAGCATTCAAGTTTAAAATTTTATCCGAAACATGCACTTTGCAAAGATCCTAAAAATTGCTCAGACGACTGCGAAAATTTATCTTAGATGCCAATTATCCGATCCTTTACAATCGACTTAGGATTTTTACCAAGACTCCGGTTCATAACGCCTCTGTGGTCTAGTGGTTCACCCACACGTGTGAGACGCAGGGGTCCCGGGTTCGATTCCCAGGGGGGGTACAATTTGTACTCGGTTTGGTTGGTGGCAGGGCTTATTTCAAGTCCGCCTGGCTAACTACCACCATCTTACCTAAATCTGACGCCATAATAATAATTAAGAAATTGATGTGTTCCGGCAGTAATAGGTAAGATAGCCAGTTCCTCAGTGATGATGATTCCGGGTTTAGTACGCTTCTACTTTCGGTCTTATCGTCATTTAACATCAGATGAGATGAAGGCCAAGCCCTATCCCGTTGTAATTAAAAAAATAAAAAAAATACCGATTATCTTACGACATATATGACAGAGTGCCGAGCTGACTATTTAGTTCAGCCATATCTATGGGCGTTGGAGAAAGCGAAGAGGTATGCAGAATTGCGAGCGTACGTACAGCGCCACGGCTCACGATCGAAAGTGTCCCAATACGAGCGCCGCCCGCTTATAAAGACCGGTCGCCCCACTACTACCCCGCTCACGCCACGGCGCCACAACAAGCAAAACTAGTTCGGGCGCTGACGTCACTCGCAAGCCCGCACGGACGTTAGTCCCCTCTTTGATAATTTAACTTGATTTTATGACTTAACAATGTTTTATCATTGTTTTATTGTTTTAAATTGTAATTATTATTGATTAGCAAATAAAAACAACATGAAATTACAAAAAATGCGTAAAACAACATAAACGCGCCGTCACGGCCGTCCTGCGCCTTCACACGTCCTCGTGTGTCTCGTTATCAGACTTGTCCTAAAAAAACAAAATATGCTGAGTTGTATATTCGAGCTCGGCCATTCTGGCCCCTAAAAAAAGAACAATTATCTTATTCATTACAACAATTTCACACAGACAGATCGTCACACAGACGAATCTTCACACAGACGGATCGACACACAGATGGATCGACACACAGATGGATGGTCACACAGTCCGACTGCAAAGAATACATGACCATCAGCCAATTACTCAGAATACATAGTAGTACCGATTGTCACACAGACTTGTCACACAGACTTTTGTCACACAGACTTGTCACACAGACTTTTGTTACACAGACTTGTCACACAGACTTGTCACACAGTGATCACCACATTTAGTAGCATATTTCACTGGGTGACAAAGTGATCACTACATTGCGTAGCATATTTCACTGGGTGGATCACTACATTAAGTAGCATATTTCCTTTTTCCACAGAACACACAATAGTACCAATTGTCACACAGACTTGTCACACAGCGATCACTACATTAAGTAGCATATTTCACTGGGCGGCAAAGTGATCACTACATTGAGTAGCATATTTCACTGGATGGATCACTACATTGAGTAGCATATTTCCTCCATTAATAACGAATACTTCATGCGAATACCTACTTTTGCCGTCATCGGCACATCCAGAAATCTATGACCATCAAAGGCCGAAAGACATTGCACCGTAAATAAATAAGTAACAATAATAAACAATAATAGTAGGTATGTAAGTTCTAAAATTTTTAATTTTTGAACTCACGTTCTTATAGGTTCCACTATTCGACTAGGATCCACACGTTTCATCTAAATGGTTAGCAAAGTACATTTATTAGTATTTTTGTGATCAGAAAAATATATCCAGCCACTATTTCTAAATTAATAACAATGAATGTCAAAGAGGAATTAAAAGTTTTTATTTTTTATTTTTTTTGTTTATGTTTTTTTCTGTAAAGAAAACTAAGTGATGTATGCTGAGGATTATGTAATTAACGAAACAAAGGCAGTGGACGGTGAACAAGTGACATTTTTATTTCAAATTAAAGAACTTCAGTTTGCAGTCAGATTGGATAAATAAGTATAAAAACTATAAATAAAACTGTATAAAATCAAAAGAGGTTTTCCAACAGTAATGTTATAAAAATTTTGTATTCAGAAAAATTCGTTTTGTTCAGCTAAAAAAACATAGAATACAATAAGCTCAAAACGGCGAAAACTTTTAAAGCCAACACAGATGATGGTCTATCTGTAAAATGATCCAGTTTGCAAAAGGTAGTTATAAAATAAGATTAAGCTATTTAGGTACATTCTAAACTTTACCTTCTCCGTATTAAAGTTCATGTTTCAGAAAAAAAGTGTTTTTTTTACAAGGTACCCGGTAGGTTTAGGTGAATCATAGATTGTTATTTTCACATCACTTTAGACTCGATTCACACTTGTAACGATGCTACATCCCTAAACCCAAAATCTACCCTTATATCATTTTTATCCATGATCCTATGGGGGTAAACCAATATCTGGTCGCGTCGGCCATATTTAGACACTTCCGATCCAGCCTGCCTACGTGCCAGAGCATTGAGTCGAGTTTTCGTGCTCCTCATTATTGCGGTCAAGTTTGAATACCTACAAGGTGATCGCCGCGAGTTATCCGAAGACTATTGTGATTACCCAAATAATAATCAACGTCGGAGATTCTAAAAAGAAGTGAGACGCGTGTCCACCACAGCCAGCACGCGGGAGCAACGATCGAACCAGGTTAGCCCACTCAATTCCTTCTCCTGTAATCTTTCCGTGTAGGACCATATTATATCGAAAATGTTTTAAGTTCAATTACTAGTATTTTAGTTAATTTTAACTTTATTCTAAATATAATATCAAGGTTTATGAAGGATCCAATGACAGACAGTCGCAAACCTCCCAAAGTGGACTTCATGATGCTGCTGAAGCTCTTCTGCTTAAAAAGAATCGGTGTTGATAATGTTTGAATCAGTTTAACAAAATACAAAAAGCAACACCGCACCGTATAAGTGTAGTCTTTGGCACATAAAAAAGTTTTAAAATAAAGGTATCGTGGAGCTATGGTGTCTTCTGCTCTAAGTAATTGTGATGTGACAAAAAGAAACAATCCAAGTAATCACACTTTTCAAATGTAAATAAGATATTGCCACACATTTCTGTAAAACCAAATTTCGCTACATTTATTCGTTTATCGACAAAGAAAACAGTATGGAACATAGTTTATTAACTTCCTTTGCCATAATATGGTCATATTTTATGAATCTAAGTCATATTTTCCGTATCTCATATAAAATGTATTGATTCGTTTTTCGGATCACCTGTTTATTGACTTAGTTGTTCTTTGACATTCTATTTCTATGGTTTGAGCATTTCGTCACAGTATTAAAATTTTTGCAGACAGGAACTACAAAATCAAATTAGTGGTAAAAATAGTTCCAGGTAAAAATAACGAGAATAAAAGAAAAAGTACAACTTAAAACAAAACATAAACAAAAAAACGTCATTAGTGTCCATAGATTAGGTTGATAGGGTGATGGCAAATTATATTTTCCAATTCATGTGGGCCAAGAAGATATGTCTGCCAGAATTCCTGTTTACTGCACTTATGCTCTCCTAGAATGAATCAGTTTTCAAACAAATTTTTAGGATGGAACAAAATGGTCAAAATAAAACTTTAGAAAAATTAAGTGTCTCGTGTTTTCATACGGGTAAAAAATTTGTGAGTAATTAAATAATGGCAGTATAGTTTTGTTTCCTAAATTCGCAATTTACTTTTTATTATGCAACTTATCAGAAAAACTTTTGATAGAAATGATTCCACTAACCAATTCTAAATATCGCCGAGCAATCAATCATTCCGCTGCACGATTTATTACTGAAAATAAAAATATGAAGTTCTTCAGGTTTATAATCGCCAAAATCCGAAATTTACGTGGGTTTTTCGATTTTTGACATAGTTGCGTTCGGCTCTCGAGGTCACAAACTTGGATTATTTATTCGGCCAACATCATAAACAAGTCTGTCAACAATAATTTTCAAGTATTTTGTTTCTAATTCTGTTATAGGCTCTGAGGGAACATCGGTATCATTGACATTACTAAAATCATTAATTTTTTTTCGCTAAACTCACATTGAAAAAGCCCAACATAATTAAATCTTGCCCTATTATGATGTTATGAATACCAACGAAGAATTGGGGACCTCATAAAATAATAATTCAGCTGAATAATTCTAAAAAGTAACAATCAAAATAATTTGATTATTGCATCGTAGGCTTAATTTTCCTATCCCTTAAAGTGAAGCTGAAACATAATATTTCTCTTCTCTGTAAAACGTCTCTTTTGTTAATGAGCATTCAGGAACCGAAATGAAAACAAAATGAAAACTTTTCACCAATATTGTAGAGGTGGTCCACCGCTGGTGTGACAGTCCTAAGCTAACCCTTCGCTCAGCCGTGGATTAGGTTTGTAGAGCGTGGACAAGCGTGTCTAGGTGTCCACATGTCCCCTTCACTTCACCACTCGGGCAGCCCGAAAAAACCATGTACAAGGTTGCAACTTTGTAACGGCTGCTGTGCACGTTACCATGCAGCTTTTTGACCTCAGGGAGCCTTACTAAGGAGCATAACCAACTGGCTTCCGCTTGAAGGGTTCTCTCCTAAACATATGTCCACTGCATCACACCACGCTCGCGCATCCGCCCCCTGAAGACTAAATTCTGGAAAAATAAGTTTGGTCATCACCGAACCTATCACGCCACGATGCTGGGACTTCAAGAGATTTCTCCATCGGTTTTGTAGGACTGGCGCTCCCATAGTATGTTTTCCGCTTCCTGGTCCATCCCCACTCCTGATGACAGAGTGCCGAGCTGACCATTTAGTTCAGCCATATCCATGGGCGTTGGAGAAAGCGAAGAGGTATGCAGAATTGCGAGCGTACGTACAGCGCCACGGCTCACGATCGAAAGTGTCCCAATACGAGCGCCGCCCGCTTATAAAGACCGGTCGCCCCACTACTACCCCGCTCACGCCACGGCGCCACAACAAGCAAAACTAGTTCGGGCGCTGACGTCACTCGCAAGCCCGCACGGACGTTAGTCCCCTCTTTGATAATTTAACTTGATTTTATGACTTAACAATGTTTTATCATTGTTTTATTGTTTTAAATTGTAATTATTATTGATTAGCAAATAAAAACAACATGAAATTACAAAAAATGCGTAAAACAACATAAACGCGCCGTCATATACAACTATGCCGACGGCTTTTTAACCAACTTCAAAAAAGGAGGAGGTTCTCAAGTCGACGGTAGTTTATTTTTTTATTTTTTTTATGTATGTTTTACCATAACTTCGTCAGTTGTTATCCGATTTATACAATTCTTTTTTATCTCAAAGAACAAAGTTTGTGTGTGGTCGCATAAAAAATTTACAGATATCTGGCTGGTAGATTTTTCATAATTCTGAAAAATGACAATTATTTAGCTTGCCATCACACGTGTTTTCACGGATTTTCGAACATAACATCTTTGTTTATGTACCGATTTAGATGATTCTCTTTTTGTTTGAAAGAGTATACTTCAAGAGTGGTCACATTTTAATTTCATCGATATTGGACCTTGAACTTCGAAGATACACAAGGTAACTCCTCATATTCAAATAGTACTAGAAAAGTGATTTGGATTTTGGTAGTTTTATGACAATCCAAAACAAACCAAACCATGGTCTGCGATGCAACGTTGCTACGGACGACGGACTAGACTTGGACTACAAAGACACAACGGAACTCCACAAAAACAAAGAGCGTAAATTTGGAAATTGAATTGTGGGCATTTTACCATTGAAAATATTTTATACAGTTAAAAAATATTTACATGTTTACATACCTACCACTAAAAAGTCGAAAATAAAAAACTATTTAACAAAAAAGAAAAACCTCCTTCAAAAAACCTGAAACAAAAACAGCTTCAAAATTAAATACCTCTAAAAAAGCGAGAAACTTCAAAAAACCTGAAACAAAAACAACTTCAAAATTAAATACCTCTAAAAAAGCGAGAAATAATATTCAAATCATTAGTTACGCATAACATTATTAATAAAACACGGCTTATGAAGTCGGGTGGGGCTTTTAAAAATATAAAAAAAAGTTGTCTTCCAGCCCCACCCGACTTCAATAGACGTGTTTTATTATAGTACATTATGAGACAAGTTAGCTAAGGTTGCTTATTGCACACAAGGCTGCGGGTTGCAGCCCGAGCCGCAGGCGAGGGCGTAACTCAGTCGAGTGTGCAATGAGCAAAAGCTCACGAGTTTCATACGACGTTTTTCAACAACACAGCAACAAATACGACAAAAACAAAATATGTCAATTATGGGAAGAGGCGCGTGGGTTTTTTTTTTTGTTTTTTTCACACGCCCAATGCAAGAATATTTTGCGAACAAAGGGGTGAGGGAGCATACAGCCTACTTCAAATTTATAATTTTAATCGATAAAATGCAAATATTTTAGCATTTTCTAGCAAAATATTGTGAATTATGAATAATTTGATAATAATAAATATTCGTTTGATTTAATTAAGGACTTACACATTTATTTATTTCAAAAATGAATATGCTTTTTCAGCAGTATAAAACCTCTTTGTTGTTATTAAAAAAAATAACTGTATTACCCGGTTAAATTTGGAATGCTCTGTTTACTCGCATAGAACTTGCAGTAGAGTACTAATTTAACTTTGTAGGGATAATTCTATAACAACCTAGTGTTTTATATATTATTGCACGCGTTTGTTATAGCTCGGTTTATGGCCCTAAAAGCGATGTTTTAGGACTCACTTTACGAGCAAGTGTGTTGAAAATAATGTTATGCGTAACTAATGATTTGAATATTATTTCTCGCTTTTTTAGAGGTATTTAATTTTGAAGTTGTTTTTGTTTCAGGTTTTTTTATACACTCAACTTAACCGTAAATATGCCGCCAGCATGGATCGAAATGCCAGCAGCACAGCGACGTCAGCGGGCCCATGTGGTATAGTGTGTGGGAGCCATAATATTAACGAACTGATGAATCAATTATTAAGGTTTCGAAGTACTTTATTAGAAATGGACGATTTATACTGACGTCGTAGAGGCAGCAGCAATCGGCCTCTTTGGCGAAGGCAGCGCTTGGCACAGTTCCAGCAGCTAACGCCAGTAAACTATGGAAATTACTCTCAGTAACAACTACAGTTAACAGTACGCACGTCGTCATACAGGCCGGTAGCCGCGAGCAGCCTCGCGGGCGGAGGCAGCGCGCGGCAGGCGGGTATAGCGGCGGCGGCTAACGCCAGTAAACTATGGACATTACTCTCAGTAACAACTACAGTACGCACGTCGTCATACAGGCCGGTAGCCGCGAGCAGCCTCGCGGGCGGAGGCAGCGCGCGGCAGGCGGGTATAGCGGCGGCGGCTAACGCCAGTAAGCTACGCAACAGTGCGGCGCCCTCGCCCGCCATCGCCGTCTGCTCCAGCGACCGGTGGAACACCTACAACATGAGTTACGTCATCAGAAAAGGTAAGAGCACGCGATAGAGAGAGAGGCAACTACTAGGTGAATATAACTGTAGACCATTAGCGCAGCGCGATCTAAATTGCACTTTATTGTATCGGAGCAAAAGTCGCTATTTATTTAAATGACTTTGCGGAGTGCTGCTTCTGTACTTGTACTATTGTTTATTCTGTGGTGCCGCGATGTACAGCCAACAATGTGCCAATATTTCTCAATCCATTTTGAACTCAACAGCTACCAACTGTACAATAAAATTTAAAGAAATAGTAATTGGAGATTTCGGACGACCTTATTTATACAAACGACGAGGTACAAACAGTCACACATTTATATACATTGCAAAAAAACATGATGTACTTAAAGACCTATAGTTCCCTAGATTGTTACATATACAGATATAAAGTTATTAAGAAATTTCACTTAAGTAGATTTATATATGCCCAAAGATTTTGTTAAGTGAAAAAGCTTAAATAATTTTCAATTTACTAAAATAGATACTTAATTAATAGTATAGATTATAGAAAGTTCTCAGAAATATGTGTTTGTACGTGAGATTCATTAAGAGCTATCTCAATGTCCCCACTTATAGAGCAGTAAACTTTTTAAATAAGAAAATTTTAACAAGTTTTCTTTATTTTAAAGACTAAAAAGTGTACGTGTAACAACTCATTTTTAAAATATTACTTTTAAATATTACAATTATAATGTACGATTCAAACAGACCGGCCGGAATCGGCCCGCATCGAAACGGATGCGTACGGATGCGTACGGATGCGTCGGCAGCCGAACGCAGCCGTCGGCATGCGTACGGATCCGTCCGCATCCGTCGGCACGCGTTCGCATTCGTCAGTACGTTCTTATCGAAGGAGCACATTGCAGTCTGTAAGTCAGTGTCTGCTTGCCCGTGTTGACGTAATTTTAATATTATACGAGTAAAATTGTAGATAAAATAATATAATAAAAGAAAAAAAAAGAAAAATGAGAAATTGGATTGATGAAGGTTCGATACCTTTTTTAAAGTGTTGTAATGCCAAATTTAAAAAGTAACCATTTTGCCATGACAATCTATATCTATACATTACATATAATAAATCTGAAGAATAGTTGTGTCTGTAGAAAGGAAATATTTTGCAAAAAGTGGTATGTTTACAAATCGAATTCATTTTTAACATTTTCTTTCTGTTTATTTGTTTGTTTGTATGCTTATACGCTAATAACGTCAAAAATACTCAATCGTGTTGACGTTTACATAAAAATTTATTACATAAAAAAAATGTAATTTGGAGTAACATTTAGTCTTTATTTAATCGCAATCAGTTTACTCCAACAAAATATATAGGAATTTTAAGTTTAAAAGAAGAGTTTACCATAGCTATATGGATGGCATTGGTATGGTATTGCGAGTGACATACGAACGTACGAGAGGGCGGACCGTCGGACTAACAGCTGCTAAAATGAGACATACTGAACTGATGATGATGACATTTCAATAGATGGCGTAACATGTATTATAAATCACGTTGTGTTGTTGGGCATTAAAGGTGTATTTGACAAAAAATATAAAGTTTAGTTGTTAGATGCTGTACTCTATATCTGCGTTTAAATGTCAAAGTGCCAATAACTGTGAGGGTTCCAATAGAAGTAAAGCTTACCCTGTTACGAAAAAATTAGTACCTTACCTACATCAAGCGAAACGATTTAGTCTAACCTCAGAATAGATATAAGTAAGTAATATGTGTTTAAGAGTTGACAGAACAAGCTTCTAAGAAAAGTTACAAGGAAAGTCACGAGAAAATAACTATTTTTGCCTTACACTTTTCTCGCTGGTAACAAGTGAGAAGTGTATGTTTCGCATGAGAGTAAATGAAATAACTTTGTTAATGTGTTGCACAAATAAAATTAAATACGTTAAGTAATTTAAATACCTCTACGTTTGTCCCTTAAAAAATCAGCTACAAATATAAAAAATATACAGGTACGCGACTAATTGACAAACTCCTCCTTTTTTGAAGATGGTTAAAAAGTGGCGGCCTAGCTCTGATCTTAGCTGATCGGCACTTATCAGCGCTGGTGCGCTGGTTTAAATTTTAGTGTTGGAGATTCTGTTATCATGCGACTGAGCCACAGAATAGATTTAAGCTATAATATAAAATATAAATATTAATGATTACTATATAACTGAGCGCCAGTTACCAATCTTCATAAGTGAATACGCCCGAAGTACCTAGTCTGGCCATAAATTTTGTTACATGTGGAAAGTTAAATAAGTGACACAGTGAGTTACGCACTACAACCATATATGTATCAAATGAAAGGGTATAAAATACAGATTTAAACAACATTAAAATTATTCGTAATGTCCTCCTCTTGCTTGGATACAAGCCTTCAATCTGCGAGGCCAGTCATCAATCGAAACACGCACGACGTTCATGTCAATAGCGGCGACTGCTTTAATCAGGGATGTTTTAAGTGACGCCAAGTTGCGATGGGGTTTAGCGCAGACCTTCTCCTCTAAGTACTGCCATCTTTTGTAATCCAAGGGATTCAAGTCTGGACTGGAGGAGGGCCAATCCTCATGCCTGATAAAGTCGATTTACGGGTCGTGAGCCAGTTTTGGGTACTTTTCGCCTTATGAGCGAGCACAGAATTTTGCTGGAAAACCCAGTGTCCGTTTTCGAACCTTGTTTGTGAAAGAGGTTCTACAATGTTTGTTAGGATTGTGTTTTGGTATATGAGGGCACTGGTTTTCACTCCTTTTTCACAAAAAAACACCTCCGTTGGACCCAAATAGGAGACCCCAAACCAAACCATGAATTCTGAAGGGTGATGACCACGCTGAACACGTGGCACACGCGTGCTTGCTTCTTCACTAGAGTGTGTATACACTTTATCATTTAGTTTGTTGAAACTCTCCAAAACATTAAAAAATTTTTCGCCCAAAAAAATAAATTTCACCTATTTTTTTTCCGCGTACCACATTAACAAAACCCGGCATTTTTCGAATATGATTTTTTTCAGCCATGCGTTAAGGTGTGCTGTTTTTTTTCTGTAAGCATGCAGTCCTGGGTCTTCATTCAACACCCTTTTAACAGTGATTTTGCCTAGTCCCATCTGCAGAGTCAACATTTTTTGCTTACGGACAGGATTTCGATAGATTTGCGCTTTCACTGCTTTGATGACCGCTGGAGTCCGAACAGAATGAGGTTAACCGCTCCTCTGATTATCTTCTAATCTTGTATCTTCTCTGAATCGTTTGATAGTACGATAAATAAATCGCAGTGGAATTTTCAAACTTTTCAGCAGTTTGAAACTCTCAGTTGGCGCTAGACCGCAACGATGCAATGAAATTACTACGACTTTGTCTTCTTTAAGCGTCTCCTCCATTTTAGAAAATGAAGAAAATTCCAGAAGCTATATGTTTTTATTTTCTTTAAATGTTCAAATTTCGAATGCCACAATATTTTTTCGGCTTGCATTCTAAATTTGAAATTTTACCTAAGTAACAGAACTTATGGCCAGACTAGGTATATATGATAGTACAAGTGGGTCGGCTGCCGCGACGTACATGCGGAGCCGGCCGGCTTCGACGCGTGAGGACGGAGCCGAACGGCTGCCTACGCATCCGTACAGATGCGTACGGATGCGGACGCATGCCGACGCGTGCCGACGGAGCCGGTCGAGTTCCAAGCTGCGTAAATTTCAAAGAAATATAGAACTTAACTACCTAAATTGAAAGTTACATTTCCTTCAACAGTTTGTAAAATGCGTTTCGGTGCGGGCCGACTCTGGCCGGTCTGTTTGAGTCGTACATAAGCATACCTGCAAAGATTGCAGCAGGTTTTGATGCAACGAGACGATGCGGACCATCTGCGATTGGAACTGCGTGTGGCGAGCGAACGGCAGGGACACGCTGCTATTGCGTTTGATGTCGTGGAGCTGTGGGATTCATCTTCTGTTTAAATATAAAATTACAGATCTCACAGATTACAGACTTTCTATCGGGCGATAGTTGGATCGGTCCGTTTTTAATACCTATGAAAAATCGGCCGATACCAAATCGTTGTTATGTCACAGAAAGATATAAGTACCACCGTACAGAAAGGAAACTCTCCGCCCCGCCCCGCTATCATTTTCCTCACCGCGCCCCGCGAGTTCATAGGCCAGTTCGTATGCTCATTCAATAGCCCTAGACTTCACGCACACAGTTGCGCGTGTGCAAAAACATCACTGTGTAGCGTCTGAGTAATAGATAGTTGAAACGCGCGGCGTTTGTATGGAGTGCCCGGGGTGTGGTTATGTTCGCACTTGCAAACTTCTTCATACTGATCAAAGGCCCGACCCAACTATCGCCCAATAGTTTGGTCTGTAGTTTGCGGGGACTCTTAAGGTACACAAAACCCGTGCTTTGGAAACGTAAATCGTGACAAGGACTAAAGTTCTGTGAAAGACGCTACAAGGAAACCGGCATTCGGTATGGCATCTTCCGACAGAATTTCATACTTTATTGGTTCCAACATTGCGATCGATAACCGCTATCAATCGGGGCACAGATTATAATTATAATACTATACGTATCCAGAGGTACTCCAAGCCCCCTAGCATGGCCACTAAACATGATTATTAATAGCGTTTTATCGACACTCGACTGTCAAGATCCATTGACTTTTAGTTAAAAGTCGCGTTTCGTGGTCAGGTCATGCTAGGGGCAGCCTTAATAGTTGCAAAGTGAACCTAAGATACACGTGATCCGAACTAAACTACGGATCATTTTGGCTGACTTCGGTCAATGATCATGTAAGTAAGTAAATTAACATTTGTTATCTATTTGCCTCCCCAATTCTATACAAGAGACATATTTTAGAACATTTAGAATTTGATACTTATATTTCTTGGTGACATAGGCTTCGCGTATCTATTCCACAATCTGGATACCTACGAAAATGCCCGAAAGACGATAACAACAAATCGGATAAGAGAATACAGTCATTTAAAATTCGTGTAAAGTTTAAACACATTTTGTCTCCCAATACGGAGATTTTGAATATTGCAATGTAACGAAAGTCTACCTCTGAAAAATATGCCTTCAAGTGACTTAATGGGTAATGTGGTGAAGTAACTACTGACCTGCCTGTGCAGCTCGTACATGTAAATGCGGTTGAACCGAGCGCAGAAATCCGTGGAGCGGCGGCACATCTTCGCCAGCTCTTCAGTACCATAGCATTGTGTATTCTAGTGGCTCAGTGACTCGGTACTGACCTGCCTGTGCAGCTGGTACATATAGATGCGGTTGAAGCGCGCACAGAACTCCGTGGAGCGGCGGCACATCTTCAGTACCATAGCATTGTGTATTCTAGTGGCTCAGTGACTCGGTACTGACCTGCCTGTGCAGCTGGTACATATAGATGCGGTTGAAGCGCGCACAGAACTCCGTGGAGCGGCGGCACATCTTCAGTACCATAGCATTGTGTATTCTAGTGGCTCAGTGACTCGGTACTGACCTGCCTGTGCAGCTGGTACATATAGATGCGGTTGAAGCGCGCACAGAACTCCGTGGAGCGGCGGCACATCTTCAGTACCATAGCATTGTGTATTCTAGTGGCTCAGTGACTCGGTACTGACCTGCCTGTGCAGCTGGTACATATAGATGCGGTTGAAGCGCGCACAGAACTCCGTGGAGCGGCGGCACATCTTGGCCAGCTCTTCAGTACCATAGCATTGTGTATTCTAGTAACTCAGTGACTCGGTACTGACCTGCCTGTGCAGCTGGTACATATAGATGCGGTTGAAGCGCGCACAGAACTCCGTGGAGCGGCGGCACATCTTCAGTACCATAGCATTGTGTATTCTAGTGGCTCAGTGACTCGGTACTGACCTGCCTGTGCAGCTGGTACATATAGATGCGGTTGAAGCGCGCACAGAACTCCGTGGAGCGGCGGCACATCTTCAGTACCATAGCATTGTGTATTCTAGTGGCTCAGTGACTCGGTACTGACCTGCCTGTGCAGCTGGTACATATAGATGCGGTTGAAGCGCGCACAGAACTCCGTGGAGCGGCGGCACATCTTCAGTACCATAGCATTGTGTATTCTAGTGGCTCAGTGACTCGGTACTGACCTGCCTGTGCAGCTGGTACATATAGATGCGGTTGAAGCGCGCACAGAACTCCGTGGAGCGGCGGCACATCTTCAGTACCATAGCATTGTGTATTCTAGTGGCTCAGTGACTCGGTACTGACCTGCCTGTGCAGCTGGTACATATAGATGCGGTTGAAGCGCGCACAGAACTCCGTGGAGCGGCGGCACATCTTCAGTACCATAGCATTGTGTATTCTAGTGGCTCAGTGACTCGGTACTGACCTGCCTGTGCAGCTGGTACATATAGATGCGGTTGAAGCGCGCACAGAACTCCGTGGAGCGGCGGCACATCTTCAGTACCATAGCATTGTGTATTCTAGTGGCTCAGTGACTCGGTACTGACCTGCCTGTGCAGCTGGTACATATAGATGCGGTTGAAGCGCGCACAGAACTCCGTGGAGCGGCGGCACATCTTCAGTACCATAGCATTGTGTATTCTAGTGGCTCAGTGACTCGGTACTGACCTGCCTGTGCAGCTGGTACATATAGATGCGGTTGAAGCGCGCACAGAACTCCGTGGAGCGGCGGCACATCTTCAGTACCATAGCATTGTGTATTCTAGTGGCTCAGTGACTCGGTACTGACCTGCCTGTGCAGCTGGTACATATAGATGCGGTTGAAGCGCGCACAGAACTCCGTGGAGCGGCGGCACATCTTCAGTACCATAGCATTGTGTATTCTAGTGGCTCAGTGACTCGGTACTGACCTGCCTGTGCAGCTGGTACATATAGATGCGGTTGAAGCGCGCACAGAACTCCGTGGAGCGGCGGCACATCTTCAGTACCATAGCATTGTGTATTCTAGTGGCTCAGTGACTCGGTACTGACCTGCCTGTGCAGCTGGTACATATAGATGCGGTTGAAGCGCGCACAGAACTCCGTGGAGCGGCGGCACATCTTCAGTACCATAGCATTGTGTATTCTAGTGGCTCAGTGACTCGGTACTGACCTGCCTGTGCAGCTGGTACATATAGATGCGGTTGAAGCGCGCACAGAACTCCGTGGAGCGGCGGCACATCTTCAGTACCATAGCATTGTGTATTCTAGTGGCTCAGTGACTCGGTACTGACCTGCCTGTGCAGCTGGTACATATAGATGCGGTTGAAGCGCGCACAGAACTCCGTGGAGCGGCGGCACATCTTCAGTACCATAGCATTGTGTATTCTAGTGGCTCAGTGACTCGGTACTGACCTGCCTGTGCAGCTGGTACATATAGATGCGGTTGAAGCGCGCACAGAACTCCGTGGAGCGGCGGCACATCTTCAGTACCATAGCATTGTGTATTCTAGTGGCTCAGTGACTCGGTACTGACCTGCCTGTGCAGCTGGTACATATAGATGCGGTTGAAGCGCGCACAGAACTCCGTGGAGCGGCGGCACATCTTCAGTACCATAGCATTGTGTATTCTAGTGGCTCAGTGACTCGGTACTGACCTGCCTGTGCAGCTGGTACATATAGATGCGGTTGAAGCGCGCACAGAACTCCGTGGAGCGGCGGCACATCTTCAGTACCATAGCATTGTGTATTCTAGTGGCTCAGTGACTCGGTACTGACCTGCCTGTGCAGCTGGTACATATACATGCGGTTGAAGCGCGCACAGAACTCCGTGGAGCGGCGGCACATCTTCGCCAGCTCTTCAGGCTCGATTCCCATGACGTTGCGTTGCTCTAGAGATTCTCTGGACCGATAGAGAAATTATTATTATTCAGTGCATCATTTTATAACCGCCTCTGTGGTCTAGTTCGCCCACGCGAGTAAGACGCAGGGGTCCCGGGTACGACTCCCTGGAGGGTGCATTTGTACTCGGCTTGTTAGTGGTAGAGCTTAATTCGAGTCCGCGTGGCTAGCTACCACCATCTTAACAAAGTCTGACGGCATAACAACCATTTAAAAATTGTTGTGTTAGAGTTAGAGGTAAGATAACCAGTTCTTCAGTGGTAAGGATTTCGGGTGTAGTGCGCTTACACTTTCGGCCTTGTCATCACTTATCATCAGGTGAGACGAAGGCCAAGCACTATCGCATTCTGGATAAAAAAAAACAAGTTGAATAAAAGAAAGCAATCAAAGTTCTCTTTACATGTTTCTTATAGGTATTTATTGAATAACACTTCAATACTTTTCATGCTTTGTAAGTACCTACATTATTATTAGTTTTAATAAATACAACCAAACAATCTGGATAAAACACTGGATTTTTCGAATGTCCACGCGTACGAAGTCGGAGGCAGAAGATACATTTTATTTAGCACTGTCTGTCTAACCTCCAGATTCTATAATCAATCCACAGAACTGTCGTTAATTTTTTAATTATATCAAACGTTACATAACATAGCAATAGGCTTGTTTCCGCTAAGAATAAATCGACTAGCATAAGGTTTCTAATGATTAATCATGTTAAATAGTAACCAAAAAAACACTTTTTTCATTAAAATAAATAAAGATTACCAATATTTACGGAAAATAAAATCTCCAAAATTGCCCATTTAATCACGTGACATTGAACACTAATCAGAGACGCGTGACGTCACGCCTCGCGAAACATTTGTTGTTGCTGTCATTTTCAATAACGACGACGACGACGTTTTCAAATAAAAACAATTGACGGTCATAAACAAACACGAATGTTTCGAGAGGCGTGACGTCATTCAAGACGCCATGACAGTTTTGGCCTTTTTCGATGTCATTTTGTGTTCATTTCTTAAAACGCAAAATTCATAGGTAAAAAGACTTATTTTTCTTAAAATAATATATTTTTGGGGTAAAATAGATACCAAACTTTATTTTTAAACTATTTTCCATTTTAAACTATTTTCCAAATTTTGTCAACTAGCCTATTAGTCTAGGTTAGGCCTAGCCCTATCTGAGGGCCTGGCCTGGCCATAAGTGAGTTTTCGTAGTTTTCTGTGATACAGCTACTAGGGAATGTCAAACGTTGGAATTAGAATTCAGTAGGTACTCACACGATGGAAAGCATTTCCTCGCAGATCTTCGGCCTTAGATCTCTGACTTTCGCGCAATATATGCTGCTTTCAATCATGTGACCAACATTTTCTGGCGATTTACCTGTTTAATGATAATGACACATTATCAAAAGTCAAATAATACTTTTAATTTAGGTTGGAATAAAAGTGACAAAGATTTGGAATTGTCTTTGCACTTAAAAGTCTTAGGGTTCCGTACCCAAGGGTAAAAAACGGGACCCTATTTCTAAGACTGCACTGTCCGTCCGTCTGTCTTTCACCAGGCTGTATCTCATGAACCGTGATAGCTAGATAGTTGAAATTATCACAGATGATGTATTTCTGTTGCCGCTATAACGCTTCTGTTCAATCCCGCAATCCCACGCGTGATCCCGTTCAATTTACTACCACGATCTGGGGCCGTATTACGACCTCTTATTTCCTGGCAGTTTTCTGACTGGCTATCAATCTATCTCTTTTAATTGCTATACAGCGAGAAAGAGATGTAACTATAGCAATTCATAAACCTGGCAAGTTTTAAGAGGTTGTAATACCCCCACAGTACCGTAATCAGCATGGATCTCGGTATTGCATTCCTTATCACGACCAATTATTGGTTAACACCAGCGAACTAAAGCTAGGAATAAGCATTCCGCTCAAAAATTGGCACCACACGAAAAGTACAACTAAGTGTATAGAGCTAAAAATGCTGGCATTTAATTATGCAGCACAAAGCATCTGAACACTGGTTGCTTATTAGCGACCATAATTTGTATACTTATAGATCTTTTCTGTACTTAAACGAAAAAATAAGATAAGTTATTACTGAATTTTTTACTGCCTTCTTTGCATCTTTTACACCATTTGACTATAAAGGACGTAATTTCTAATAAACTCTGCCTTTCTATCTTTTCTCTACAATATAAACTGCAATTTATTGAAAAGAACACTAACGTCAGTCATCGGGTGCGTGGATGGCACGACTAGAGCTGAGCGGTAGTACTTTTTCGTCCGCGTGGTGCCATTTTTAGGGTTCCGTACCTAAAGGGTAAAAACGGGACCCTATTACTAAGACTCCGCTGTCCGTCTGTCTGTCTGTCTCTGTCTGTCACCAGGCTGTATCTCATGAACCGTGACGTGATAGCTAGAAAGTTGAAATTTTCACAGATGATGTATTTCTGTTGCCGCTATAACAAATACTAAAAACAGAATAAAATTAATATTTAAGGGGGGCTCCCATACAACAAACGTGATTTTTTTGCCGTTTTTTGCTCGATATCAATAACGACAACAGGTAGACAGTTGAAATTTTCACATATGATGTATTTTTGTTGCCGCTACAGCAACAAATACTAAAAACACAATAAACGTAGTTTTTTTTTTTGCCGTTTTTTGGTACGGAACCCTTCGTGCGCGAGTCCGACTCGCACTTGGCCGGTTTTTTTAAGCAATAGGTATAATGTTTGCAATTACACTTCCATAGATTTTAGTTCGCTGGTTAACATTATCGTGACGAAGTCGTGGGAAGAGAATATCTGGTAAAGTATATTATTATGACAACCAACAATTGATAATATACCAACAGTATATTATCAGCCGCCTCCGTGGTCTAGTGGTTCGCCCACCCGTGTAAGACGCAGTGTTCCGGGTTCGATCCCCAGGGGGGTACAATTTGTACTCGGTTTGGTTGTTAGGGCTTATTTCAAGTCCGCTCGGCTAGCTACCACCGTCTTACCTAAGTCTGACGCCATAACAACAATTTAAAAATTGTTGTGTTCCGGCAGTTATAGGTAAGATAGCCAGTTCCTCAGTGGTGAGGATTCCGGGAGTAGTACGCTTCCACTTTCGGCCTTATCGCCACTTAACATCAGGTGAGGTGAAGGCCAAGCACTCCCCCGTTGTGCATAAAAAAATCATGGACAGTGTTAGAGACTGTAGTGTATGCACAGCATACTGTCAATGTCAATGACAGATGACACACACTGTCTCGTGCTCACGGTGGTGGGGCGCACGTCACTTCAGCGAGAGCTATAGACGAGGGCAGACGTGTTGCCTGCTGTGACGCCATAAAGGAAATAAAATGAAAATATTTCAACTTTGCCTTACTGAATATACTGTTTACTATACAAATACTGTACGTTACTTTGACTATGGCCTAAACTAGAAAACATTGTTAAGGGTTTCATAAATTATTAAACATTGACACCACTTGTAAACTTATGCTGAAAATATTCAAAAGTGGTAATAAAAATGTTAATAAATAAGAGTATTTGTGACACAAATGGCTCATAGTAAAAGGAGTTCTTGTATCAAACAGCCCTTTATCTTACAGAACCAAACTTGACAAATGCAATCTTAACATTTCTAATGGCTTTGAATTCTTGGAAAGAACGGTGGAAAACAATAAGGGGACGTGCGTATGCGTAGGTAATAACGAAGGAAGGAGGGATGCTAGGTGCGAGGGCGAAGGCGGGGTTTGGCTCGGGACTGCAAGTGAGGCCATTGAACTGGGTGGTTGTGATGTAGAGTTGGGTAAATTTCTTGATTTTTGAGTGTTGAAACAGATGTCATGAGGATAATGATTATTATTAGTGATTAGTCTTGGTGAAGTGTGGTAATTATTAGATTGCCATTCGGTAAGTTTCATTTCATTATTTATATTAATCTACTTTAATGACCTGCCTGTTGTTAATACTGGCATTGAGATGTGTCAACTAGACTAGCAATCTCTCAGTCTAGGATTATCGTAGGGTAATCGACCAGTGGTCGGCTCTTTCACTCGAAGTCTAGGGAACTTAGGGACTAAATCTAGGTACATTGCACAATAACACTAGGTTTGAAAACAAATGGTTTTGCATTCACCACACGGACTAAACAGAGACACATACTTGATGTTGGATTGACAATAGAGAGATCATTGTGGTAGCTGTCCCTTTGGAATTCCTCTTTTAGTAATATTAATACATATTATTAATTTTCTTTTAATTGTATTATGTCAGCTGGAGGTCTGTCCAGTCAGGTGTCGAGGACCACAATATGACGCGGTATCTAGAAATCTAGATGATATCTAGATTTTTAGTTGGAGGGGCGTCATTTCTTCCCCCCACTTTTCACATTTCACAAGGGGGGGGAGGCTGGTTATAATACAGTAAATAAAGTCTTAAAATCACAAACAACAACGTTGGCGAACCTATGAGATAAACAGTCACACTGCGCAGACCGGGACCGGGAGTTGCCGAGCCAGTGACGCCTGTTACAGGGAGTACACTACAGAGACCAATCGTTTTATTTTGGATGCTTACTAGGTCGTCGGTGGTCGCGCGGCGGCGACGGCGAGGAGTGCCGCTCGCGCACCGTGCTGCACGGACTCGGGATCGATGATTCATTCTGAGTTGCATCTTCTAATTCATTTCCTAATCGGAACGTAAACGCAAAATGATCATAGATACATTGTTTTTTTCATATCCACATGCTTGGCTATGCTATGGAGTTGTGTTGTGGGGTAACAGTACCGACGCGACATCACTATTTACCGCTCAAAAAAGGTTGATCCGTATCATAGCCAACATCGAACACACTGAAAGCTGTAAACCTTATTTTCTAAAATACCAGATACTTTGCCATGCTTGTATATACTGGAAATATGTAAATTCGTCCGCAAACATAGAGAATTTTACACAAGGCTACAAGATATACCTTCAAAGTATTCATTGCGACGATGCCAAAATAAACTGATAATACCCACTTGCAGATTAAACATTACCTCTTCAAGTACATTCCACTCATCAATTAAAATTTATAATAAATTACCCGAAACACTAATAAATGAAAATAATGACGTAATATTTATAAGAAAATTAAAACAGCTTCTAATTAATAAATGTTACTATAATATAAACGAATATTTAGATGATAACAATTTAAATCTATTTTAATCAACAAATTTTTTTTTTCAATAGCATGTTAAAATTGATAAACTTAAAGTCTCCATTACCTATCCAATTCTTATGTTATTATTATAAGACCTCTAAATAGAATAGCGCTTCCACTCTTCTTACACCTGATTGCTTGCCTGACGGGGTCCATACTGATCTAACTTTAATTTATACCACCTATGTATGATACTATGGAATGCAATAAACGTTATAAGTATGAGTATTTATGTCTTGACACCTGTAGCACACCTCCGCCGCGAAACCGTACCAGCGACACCGCGATAGTTCCGCCATAGTTCCGCTACGAGTTGTCTGCCATCCATGATATATGAGGATCACATCTACGTAGCGGTTTCGCGTCATTACTTTCGCGTGTGTCATCGGTCGGAGCCGAACGTCGGGAGGAATCGCGCGAGAAAAATCTATTCTAAAACAGGCTTTAAAAACTGTGAACAGACTGTTCGCATTTGTTTCGCTTCTCGGACTCATGGCGGAACCTGCTGCGGTGTTTCGCGGCGGACGGAGGTGTGCTACAGGTTAGATCAAGAAAACCCTAGTTAACGCTTCGCTTTATGAACTAAAACAGCACGCAGATATTTTGGCACGACTGACAAAACTAGTAAATGAAAAAAACGACATTAAAGCGTTTATAAGTCTAAACTAATTTATGCCTTATCTGCTAACTCTAAAGGGCACTTTTGTGTGTCATTATGCTCCCAGTTTGTGTGTCGCGTTATTTTGAGGTGCCGTTTTAGACTCTACATATAGGGTACTCTAGGGAAGCTTGAATGTCAAGTGTGTAGCCTACCATTTAATTGTAATCATAATAATGATATGATAGGAACTCTACTAATGCATCAAATACCCTTTGTTGGAAGGCAATGTTGTTGTTATAAGCACAATCCGCACAATCATTTGTTCTAGGTAGAACCATTGCTATTTAATTCATGTATTTCATGCGTTATAAACACTTCACTAGAGTTCCACATAGGTAGTCATTCTATTTTCTAAATTATATTAAATAAGGCCTACGTCATTAGTATTATTCGACCTGACTTCGCAAATTCCAACTGACCTGACTTCGAAAAATCGGAATTTCAATTCAGTCGTTGTTGTTAATGGCGAAGTAGTGGGTAGGTATAGAAACTGGCAAACATCTTGAAATCGGGTGGGAATTGTGCAGACGCGTATTTTTGAGTATGCGTAGCGGTGAGGTACGCGGGGGCGCGCGCTATTGGTCGCTAACAAGTGCACATGCGCGAACTTCACTCCGTCGAAATAGCGTCAAGATGTTTGCCGGAATCTGTAACTTAATTGAACAAAAGTAAATTAATGCTCTTTCACAAAACAAGCGTTCTACACGAAATTCTTTACCTGAAGGTAGCTCAACTTCGTCCTCCTTTTCTTCATCTCTCTCGTCGTCGAAAATGTGGAACATGTCGCATTTACCATCTTTAACATCCACATCTTCAGAGAACGTCACTGTGACCTCTTCTGGACGAGTGTTCTCACGGGATATATCGCCATCACCTTCTGGCTTTTGATCCTGTGAATATGATTGGTAATTTGACGACTTGGGTTGTGCAGTGGTTAACATGCCGATCTACCACGCAAGAGGTCCGGAGTTCGATTCCCGGCCGGTAAATTTAAATGATGAATTTTAATTTCTATGTCGGGTCTGGGGATTTGCAAAGTATCATAAGTAGGTAAGTATATATTTAAAAAAGTATATAAATACTATATCTATTATCTTAGCACCCTATATTACACTATGCTTTGCTTAGTTTGGGATTAGATGGCGCTGTGTGTAAAATAATAGTAGATTGTTATACAAGACGCTAAAATGACCCATTGCATACGAGGTAGAGCGAGGGAATAAATAGAAACCGAGTTACAATGGGTTTTAGCGTCGTGTGTTACACTCTACTTTTCACTACGATTGCGAGAAAATAAAATACAATATTAAATACCTAGTTTATACTTCCGTAAACTAATCCACTCGTTTTTCTATCCTCCACTTCATAAACTTTTTATACAATATGATTTGTGCTTGACGGCAAAAGATTAAAACTATTTCTTTCCTATTACAGTCACACAATTCAATCAGTTTGCAATTAGTGAAAAATTCTAAAGATTTCGCGCCATGCTTTATTAATGTCTACTGTAGCAGCTAAGAAACACTATGCACGCATTCTACGATTTAAACTTAAAGTCACAGAGTATAAATAAGTCTATGATTTCACCAAGAACCTTATATTCATATTCTATGACACTGGACATTCTACTACTGAAGGATGGTTAGGGATGAGGTCATTCACCTTTGCAGATTTCTTTTATCCCTCTCACACTGTGACTGAAATTGCCATGCTAAGTACAAAATATCCCAATCCATAGTCAATTTACCCAGGTCATGTACAACAATTAATTAGATTTTCTAAATAAATGTAAATATCGGCACACTTTAAATTAGTTACATGTTGTTAAAATTTATTAGTACATGCCAAAGTAATTATTTAGAGGACAGATGAGTCCATTTTGTTATTACAATATTTTACGTTTAACAGTAATTTCTCCATATTTCATAAGTTACCAAATAAAAATAAGGTGGCATCACTGATGGAATTGTCTTTGATTTGACATGTCACTAATGTCAATGATTTTCCACCGCATCTCACGTTTATGTACAAAAATATAAAATTATTTAAATAAAATTCGCGTTACAAAGCATGTGTTGCATTGTGCAAAATTGCAAAAGTGTTTCAAAACCAAATTCTAACATTATATTTCACAAGTAAGTGTTTTTTAAAGTATTTTCAGCATTTAATTTTTCCTTCTCAGAAATCTGAATTTTAGCAGATTTCAAAGATTGTTTCCGATCTAATTCGGAAATATTATAGAAGTTAATTATAATTCCACCTTAATTACGTATTTTTTATTTCAATATAATAAATATAATATGTACAAATCTGTATTCATTTTCGACACATAAGAAGCTTTAGAAATATTATCTGCATATCGCAGGGTGACCATAATCACAGCAGAACTTTTGAATAAGAAAGAAAGATTTGGATGAAAAATTTACGTTTATCCTACCTAACATTACATTTTATGTTTTTATGCCACATTTAACTTTGTGAGCGGAATTATTTTGTATTCTTAACAGAGAGAAAAAATGTAATGTAAACTAAAATATTATCTTACGTAGTTGAGTTAAACATTTAGATCAGTTTCAGCTAAGAATCGGACCTACCTGACTACCTTACTACTATACTAGTTATTATGGTCTTTGACACCCATTGTTTATTGGTAGTAACAAAATAAAAATTAATCTTATTTTATTTTTCAGATTCCGAAACGATGAGGAAAAGAAACATTTTTAGTATATCCCAATAACCGTTAGAGGGAAATTATTTTCAACGGCCAAAATAATGCAGTTTTGACATTTTATATTGCAACTTTTTTTAATACAATGACTAATAATGAGACTTAATTTTTTTTTTCACACAACCGAAAATTCTAAAACTTTTTTCTATTACTAAGGGCGCTTATTCCTGCCTATAAAAATATTCAGCCAATTTGTTTTTTAGGACATTCCTCATTGTACAAAATAAAAATACACGTGACTTTAGGGTGGAAGGGCAGGTGTGTATAAAAAAAAACTGCCCGGCATATATATTGGCAAGAGAAAGAAAGGGACAAAAGATGCGCAGTAGCCATAAACACTAAGTTTATGGCTACTGTGCATCTTTTGTCTCTTTCATTTTCTTGCCAATATATATGCCGGCATCTGTACCTAAGTCTTAAACCTCACCACGTATCTCCAAGTTTTGACTTTTAACCAGCCGGACCGTACAGGACCAAGGGGTCAAGTTTGCTATTATAGTGACTAACGCCGTAATCGTGTTTCAATGGTGTTTGGATGGTAATGCTTTTTGACACAATTCTTGTTTTTGTAAACCCAAAATTGAAACACATTGTTTTTCCTAAAAATCCAAACCCGTTAGACACTGTGTCTCAGTTTTGGGTTTAAGAATCAAGAACTGTGTTAAAAAGCATTACCGTTCAAACACCATTGAAACACGATTATATGATGTTAACAATAGCAGACTTGACCCCCAGTGTGACCACCATTCCAAAACAGTATCGTCCATCCGGAGAGGAGCCAACCGAAAATAATCATTAAGTAAATATTTTGTGTTGCGCGCCGCCGCCGCCGCTGGCCAAAAGGGGGGTTTGAATGAATATATAGAAAGGTTATAATATGGTTGGTCAAGAGTAGTAATAATCCTATAAATGCAGTAATATTCTAAATGCGAATGTTTGTACGTTTAGAGATACCCAAACATACAAACTTTGGCACTAACTATCATCTAAACTATTCTAAACATTCAAATGTTTAGAATCTAAACACTTTTGAATGTTTGGATTGGTCGTCCAAAAAACTTACGCCGTAGGCATAAGTTGATAGTCTGTAGTAAGTACCTATTTGTAGTGACTGTCCTACGAATGGACAACATTGTTGTCACCCTAATGAAAGAGATGGAAAATATCGTTGACGTCATTCAAGGTTATTTTTTCGTTCTTCAAGCCCCAAAAGGTGACGCAATGTCCAGAGTCATATATAAGGTTCTTGGATTTCACCGAAGAGATTTAGTTCCATTTTCAAAAAGTCGAGCGAGTCTTTATTCGTAATTATTCTATCTATGAATAAAAACTTTTTCGTTATAGTAGGCTCATTGGTAATAGACAAACATTAAAAAAGAAAAAACTTTATCCTCTAGGGGTAATTATGCTATTTTATCTCGACTCGTGTACGTTACAATGACAGACTTTTTGAGCAAGAGGAGTGAAAAAAACATTATATCATGCTCTACCTATTGATATTTTTCTGTGGTTTAAAAAGTTGTATGAAGACTCATTAAAATTTAAATAGGTAGTAAAAAGTTTAGATGAAACTACCGTTACTATCTTACTACTAGCCAAGGGCTTAAATTTCGTTCCAACTCCGAAACGAATACCATTTGAAAGTGTAATTGGCAGTGTTGAGGAAACAATAATACGGAATAAAATACCACCTAGTGAAGCGGATACCCTAAGACAGGATGTCGCGGTAATTTTACGGAAATCGAAGCTTCCAGCATCTAATATCACTGTGGAAGAGCGTCAAGCATTAAAAAATGTCCGTGATAATAAGGACATTTTAGTGCTTAAGGCCGATAAGGGAAACGCCACTGTAGTGATGAACACATCTGATTATGAGCAAAAAATGGGTGAGTTGTTACTGGACAAAAAGGTGTACAAGCCGGTCACATACAACCCTACGGCCAGAGTAACTCGTAAAATAAGAACTCTGATTGAGGACAACCAAGACCTATTCACAGAAGACGAGTACGAGAATCTACACAGACCAAAGTCACACCAACCACCAAAATTGTATGGCCTGCCAAAAATACATAAGTCCAACGTGCCGTTGCGGCCAATCGTAAGTCAAATTGCGTCTCCTACTTACGACTTAGCAAAGCATGTTGCGTCAGTATTGCAGCCACTAGTGGGAAAAACACCGTCTTTTGTTAAGGATTCACGGCACTTTGTGGAAATCATAAAGAGCCTCACTCTGGAACCAGGAGAAATGATGGTGAGTTTTGATGTAGAATCGCTCTTCACCAATGTTCCAATTAAAGAGTGCCTTGATGTGGTGATGGAAATACTGATAGACAAAGAGATGCCGCTCAACTACGTCGACCTACTTAAGAACTGCTTAGAAGGAAACTACTTCATTTTTCAAGGTCAGTACTACCTCCAAATAGATGGTGTTGCCATGGGAAGTCCAGTGGCCCCGGTACTGGCCAATATTTGGATGGAACATTTCGAAAAAAGCGCGCTAAATTTCGAACCTAACAACATACGACTCTGGAAAAGGTATGTAGATGACGTATTCTGCATTTTAAAAGGCAGTGAGCAGGAAGTGAACCACCTTTTGCAACATCTCAATTCTATTCACCCTAATATGAGATTCACCTACGAGCTAGAGGTTGACAGAACGCTGCCCTTCTTAGATGTCAAGATCTCCGTGAAACCTAATGGGTCCATATTACATTGTGTTTATCGCAAGCCCACACATACGGACAGATACCTGCACGCAATGTCACATCACCACCCCCGTCATTTGCAATCTGTTATCACTTCCTTAAAGAATAGAGCCTATGACCTCTGTGACCCTGAACATTTAGAGCGTGAGTTGGTCCATGTTCAGGAGGTACTTAAGAAAAACGGATATCAAGTGTACGGACGACATAAACAGCCGAGAAAAAAGTGTAAGCATCCCGAGGTTAGTAGACAACCAGCCTACATGCCCTATGTCAAAGGAGTAACAGATAAGATCGGCCACGTTTTACGTGAATACTCTGTACCGACAGTTTACACTCCTGGCATAAAGGTCAACAACATATTGGGTACGCCGAAGGATGTCATACCATTACAAACACCTGGCGTGTACAAAATAGACTGCAGCTGTGGTAGTTGTTACATTGGTCAGACGAAACGCACTATCACTGAAAGAGTCCGTGAACACATCACAGCTGTAAAAAACCGCCAAATTAATAAATCAGCGATTGCAGAACATTTGCTGGAAAGTGGCACAAACCACTGGATCGAGTTTCATCGCACGCAGGTTCTTTCCACTGATCGCCATTTTTATTCACGAGTCGTACGTGAAGCGATTGAAATTAAAAAACATCCAAATAACTTCAATCGGGAAGATGGCCACAAATTATCTGCAGTGTGGAATCCAGTAATTGCAAACGCACTACCTCTTTGTTCGCGGTCGGCTAACTACCAGAATACGGTTATGATACAGAATAGGGACACCGTTAGTATTGTGTGCGGCGGTAGTTGGAAAAACTGTTCGACGGTGGATGAAGATTCCACCGCAGAGGAGGAGGCGTAACACCGCAGCTCCAGTCAGCCCGTGACCACGGCCGATGCAACTCGGTTGAAACGTCGGGAAAAGGTTAGTTAAAAACGCGTTTAAAACCTGTGTTTACTAATGTAATTTAAATAGGTAGTTCAATGACGTAATGAGTAATGGATTACTTAGCACATTCATCTTGCGTTTGAGGTGGTAAGGCAACTTTCGCTACGGTAGGTCATTGTATCTTTCTTCCCTCCTCAGTAAGGAAGGCCAGTGCCCTAGCAGTAGGGACATAGGGGTTATGTTATGGTAACTATGGTTTGTGTGGTGTGGTTTTTACTTACTTCGATTTTATTTTCTTCCAAATGATCCTTTTTCATCTTCTCTAGTTCAGCTTCCATGAGCTCCTTAAGGCAGGTTTCAGGCAATTGCTCCAAGAACTGATATGGGTCATCTATTGTTAAGGACAAAAAATCATTAAGTTTCTGTTATCCTGGTTCATAGATCAATGAAGAACGAAGGGTGTGATAGGCAACACTACAAGCGAATTCTTAGAGCGCTTTCACATACACAGGGTGTCCCAAAACTTTGCCACACGGAGGGAAAGTACCTTAAATATTAAAGATAAGAAATTTTACTGTAAGAAGACTTCATTTTGTTTTTAAAAGGAAACGGAACTGCATTCAAAGATTTTTTTAAAATCGCATACGATTCGATACTTTGATACAATCCGTAATAATTATAATTTAAATGTTAAATTTCATGGTCTTCCTCTTGTTTAAAATGCTGTGTCACTTAAGAAAAAATAATCCATATGAGTAACCCTTTTGATTGGTATCGTAAAAATAAATAAGTATTTTTTTTTCTTTTTTGGTTGGTTCGATTCCTGGTTAAGGCAGGCGATTTTTCAAAAATCTTTGAATGTATTTTCAATTATTTTTAAAAACAAAATGAAGTCTTCTTTCAGTAAAAGGACATCAGGCAGAGTCCCATAGAAAAAAACCAAAGAATGTATAACGTTTCTGTTTTTTTTTTAAATGTAGGCATGTAATTAGTAAGTCTTAGAAAATATTCAGATTTTTACGAAGATTTATGTTTTAAGAGTTATTTACGTTTGAAAGTTTTATTTTTTGGTAACCCCGACACTAAATAGCAACACCAATTTCACGACAACACGTTTCGTTAGCTGCGTTAGTACACAGATTAGCACCGCAATGTACGAGTTGGAACCGATCAAACGGAAAATCTGTGCATATGTCGCACGTAACAAAACGCTTTTGACAGTTGAGTTGACTGACATCCGGCAGGCTTTTTTTTTTAATGCGCAATCACTTGTGCCACAGAACAAATATACTCAGGGAAGACTTGTGAAATCGCTAACAAAGATGTCCGTTTCATTGATATGCTTTTTTTTTCAATAATTAATTAATGCTAAATGAAGGAGTTAAAAAATAATGTTGCTACTGTTTTATGATTCTAGTAACATAATGTGTTTATAGATAACAGAATTATGTTTATACACTTTTGGTTCTCATGTGCCTGATGTCCTTTCCCATCTTCAATATTTAAGGTACTTTCCCTCCGTGTGGCAAAGTTTTGGGACACCCTGTATAGTGGTGGTCACGTAATTAAAGACGCCAGTCGATTGTCATACAAACGAGGTAACTTTGAAGCCTTGGTTCTCCGCCAGGGATTGACCTAGCTGTGATCTGATGATGGTCATCCAGGGAGTGAATAGTGGAGATTCAGATCGCTATGCACACCTAACTAATTTGATCAGTATTCTAAGAGATATGGATCAGAGTTTTCAGTTTTCACCACTGGCCCCTTCACATTACAGCAGCCGTAGCGTGGCGTAAATGCGGCGTTGTCTCGGCGTCAGTCATAATGTATGGATATGACAGACGCGGGGCGGACCCCTACACATTACAGCGGCCGGAGGGTGGCGTTTTCATGTACAGGTGTCCCAAAACTTTGCCACACGAAGGGAAAGTACCTTAAATATTAAAGATATGAAACTTTGCTGAAAGAAGACTTGATTTTTTTTTATAGAAATAAATCATATTGCGTTCTAAGATTTTTCGAAAAATCGCCTTCCTTAACCAGGAGTAGAACCCACCAAATATGAAAAAAAATATTGTTATTTTACCATACTGATCGAAAGAGTCACTCGTTAGGATTATTTTTTCTTGAATAACACAGCATCTTAAATAAAATGCAGACCATGAAATTTAATATTTAAATTTTAATTAATAACGTATTGTATGAAACTATATGGTATTGTATGCGATTTCTAAAAAAATCTTACGAATGCAGTTCGATTTGTTTTCAAAAACAAAAGCGGCGTAAGCGTTGCCGCGCGTCTGTCATATCCATACATATAGTAGGTATGAACCTCTATACTAAAAAAAAGTTGGGAGTTACAAGTCGTGATAAAGTTTGGCCACATGATAGAAACTGATCTGTAGGCTGTTTCTAACTAATATTGAGCTGGGCCAAGCTATCATTACATACAGTTCCATACGGCGGCGGGTTGAATAGCGCACTTTTCCCGGCTTCATTCTAAAAACTATAACAATTCAGGTTCAAATAATAGGTCAAATGTGGTATCATTTTCGGATAAATCAATAACGAAGAACTTATTTCTGATATAAAAAAAATCTATTTATTAAGCAGTTTCTGAAAAATTACACAATAACCAACATTTTTAAACTTCATTTTTTTAAGTTTAGGTATTGGCACTTGTTTCAGTTTCTTAAAAAAACTACTTTAAAGAAGCGTTTTTTAGGTTAATTTGTTATATGCTTTTGTTATGTTAACTATATTTTATACAGTTTGCGCCTAACCCAAGTAGTTGAGGTTCATTGTTTGTGGAGACACAGCTTGTCAAAAATATGCATTTTTTCACGAAATAAAAGGGGTTTCCGTTTCGTTCGGAAGCATTTCTTAGTTTTTTTGTTTATATTTCTGTAAAGTTAATTAAATTTTCTACAATTTGAGCCTAACTTGAGTAGTCTAGGTTTACTAGTTGCAAAGACACAGCTAGTCAAATATAAGATTTTTTCAATTAATTTCAATAAAAAGCCCATTTTTAACCAGCTATGTCTCTGCAACCAATAGACCTAGACTACTCAAATTAAGCTCAAATTGTAGAAAATTAAAATTAACTATACAGAAATATAAACAAAAAACCTGAAAAATGTTTATGAACGAAACGGAAACCTTTTTTATTTCGTGAAAAAATGCATATTTTTGACTAGCTGTATGTCCGCAAACAATGGACTTAAACTACTTAGGTTAGGCTCAAATTGTATAAAATATAGTTAGCATAACAAAAGCATATAACAAATTAACCTGAAAAACGCTTCTTTAAAGTAGTTTTTTTGAAAATACTGAAACAAGTGCCAATACCTAAACTAAAAAAATGAAGTTTAAAAATGTTGGTTATTGTGTAATTTTTCAGAAACTGCTTAATAAATTGATTTTTTTTATATCAAAAATAAATTCTACGTTATTGATTTATCCGAAAATTATACCACATTTGACCTATTAGCTAAACCTGAATTGTTATAGTTTTTAGAATGGAGCCGGGAAAAGTGCGCTATTCAACCCGCCGCCGTATGGAACCGTATGTAAGGATAGTTTGGCCCAGCTCAATATTAGTTCGAAACAGCCTACAGATTAGTTTCTATCATGTGGCCAAACTTTATCACGACTTGTAACTCCCAACTTTTTTTTGTATAGAGGTTCATACCTACTAATATGAAAGACGCCGCGACAACGCCGCGTTGACGTCGCGACTAAAACGACAATATCTGGCTTCTGATGCAAATTAGTGAGCGTTTAAGAGAATGTCGCGCGTCGCGCCGCCTGTCACCACTCCACCTTCCCCCTCCACCCCGTATTTTTAACGCAAACCTTTGCAAACGGTGCTCAAGACGTCTTGCTCCTTCACGAACTCCTCCCAGATCTTCTGCTCTTGCTGCTTCAGCCGATGCCGGCGACTGCTCTTCCACGTACGCTCCAAGTCTTCACCCTCCACGTACTGCCACAAAATAAACAATTGAAACGCTCATGGCGGATCTTGACAGATTAAAGTGATATTGTTTACATTTCCCTACAGCAAAAGTCTGTCACAGGTGGAAAATAATGTAAGATTTAATTTGAATCTATCTTTAAATACAGTGGCATTTTATAATAGCCAACAGCTGCATTTAATTGACATTAATAAATTATTTTACAATTTTTACTTGACAAAAGATAAATATTATCTGCCTTCTTCTTTTACGAGACAAATAGCATTATCGCTATCTTTTTATTTTAAACAACTAGCCAATAATTTGGCTAGACAAACATCTGCTTCTATTGAGCAGTTAACGTCTGACATGTGTAATTCAACTTTGGAATCCGTTCCAAATAATTCTGTAAATAATTTTAGTAATAATTTATTACATTTAAATTACCATTTGAGACAATAGAGGCATCCTCTAGCGCTAAGCCGACAATAGGAAAGCCAAACTGTTTAAGAATTGTCCATCAAAATATACAAGGCTTTTCTCGCAAGGATTTAGAAATTAGCTTATTCTTAAATTCTGAAGATATTGATGTGTTATGTGTTACAGAGCATTGGTTGAAAAAGCACGAATTAATTTTAAGTTTGGATAATTATAAAGTTGCTAGCTCGTTTAATAGGAAATCTGCTATAAGAGGGGGTTCACTTATCATTCTACATAATAGTTTACATTGTAAAGAGCGCAAAGATGTAGTATCCCTCTCAATTGAACGAACCATTGAGTTGTCTTGTGTGGAACTTGATCAAATAATTATAGTATGTGTATATAGACCCCCCACCGCGAATTACTCTGAGTTTGAGTCCACTATGGAGGAAGTGTTAAAAATAACTTGTAGGAAGAATAAAAAAGTCGCGATTTGTGGAGATTTTAACGTCGACATCTTAGATCCTAAATTAGCCAAGCTATCGAGTAGGTTCATAAACCTATTTAAATCATTTAATTTACTACATACTTTTAATGAACCAACGCGAATCACTCCCACATCGGCAACCTGCTTAGATAATATTTTTTGTAACTGTAATGTTCTTGAAAAATCAATTTTGAATTGTATTAAATCCGACCACAGTGGACAATTAGCCTCTATTGAGCACCATCATGTTCCGCCTAAACGGGAAATAATGTGTAGACCAATAAAAAAACACTGTATTGAAAAATTCAGAACCAATGTCACAAGTAAAATTGAAACATTACCAGAACCAAATTTTAAAGCCAATAACTTATATAATAATTTATTTAGCGTAGTTCAAACCGAATTTAGTAAAACTTTTAAGCAAAAAGTCATCAAATGTAACGATAGTACGAAATTTAGTGACTGGGCCACACCCGGTATATATAAGAGCAGAAGGAAATTATACGAACTTTATGCAGAAAAAGCTACTTCCTGTGATCCTAACTTCATTGAATTTGTCAAGAAGTATTCACAAACATTCAGACAGGTTTGTATCCTAGCAAAGTCCAAGTACTTTGCAAATAAAATAAAATTAGCTGATAATAAAATTAAGGCTACTTGGAATATTATCAATAAAGAAACGGGCAAATCAAAATCCAATATAAATTCCTTCTGTTTAAAATCTGGTAATCAAACTTTTGAGTCTGACAATGAGGTCGCCAAAGTTTTTGAAGATTTCTTTGCTAGGATACCAGCAGAAACTACCAGTACTCTTAGTGCTTGTCCCAACATCGCTGTCTCCCTCCTGGAGTCTAGTGTTGATAAGTGCAATGAAGCTTTTTCCTTTAAATATATAAATAGTGCAGATATCATTAAAGCTTTTAAAACAATTAATGTTAAAAAAACAGAAGATCTTTGGGGCATGTCAACAAGCATTATTAAATCAATTATTGATATACTAGCCCCTTACTTGGCTTTTATTTTTAACAAATGTATTGATGAAGGGATCTTTCCTGACTTAATGAAAAATAGTAAATTGATTCCTCTTTTTAAATCTGGGGATAAAAGTGACCCAGCTAACTTTAGGCCAATATCAATACTTCCAGCACTTAGTAAAATATTTGAAAAAATTATATATTCCCAATTATTAGATTACTTCACATACAATAATATACTTCATAAAAATCAGTTTGGATTTTCCAAGGGTAAAAATACTACTGATGCTGGAATTGCACTTCTCAAACATATTCTTGACGCTTGGGAAGAAAAGCAAGATGTAATTGGTATTTTCTGTGACCTTTCTAAGGCATTTGATTGCGTTGATCACCAAACACTATTAAAGAAGCTAGAACATTATGGTGTCTCTGATAAATCAGTTAGCCTTATGAAATCGTATTTGTTCAATAGAACTCAGAAAGTAGTGATAAATAAAACTGAATCTACTGGAGCCCCCATCAATATGGGTGTGCCGCAGGGATCAATATTGGGCCCATTGCTGTTTCTAATTTATATAAATGACCTTCCCAACTACGCGAATAATTTATGTGAGACAGTACTATTTGCGGATGATACTTCTTTAGTTTTCAAAGTAAACAGAGGTAATAACTGTTCGGACGAAGTAAATAGTGCCCTCTCTAAAGTTTCATACTGGTTTAATAGTAATAATTTAGCACTTAACCCCAAAAAAACTAAATGTGTAAAATTTTCATTGCCTAATGTTGAGCAGACAGAATTAAATATTAATTTGAATGACGATGAAGTCGAGTTTATTGAAAGTACAAAATTTCTAGGTATCACACTAGATTCTCGACTGCAATGGGATCCACATATTGAAGCCTTGTCAAGTAGACTTAGTTCAGCGGCATTCGCTGTTAAGAAAATAAGGCTTTTAACTGATATTGAAACGGCAAGGTTAGTATACTTTAGTTATTTTCATAGTGTAATGTCATATGGACTGCTATTGTGGGGCTCAGCTGCCAGTATTGAAAATATTTTTGTACTCCAAAAAAGAGCTGTTCGCGCCATATACAATCTACGGCGAAGAGATACCTTGAGAGAATTGTTCAAAGAAATAAATATTTTAACTTTGGCAGGCCAATACATTTATGAAAATTTAGTTTATGTAAGGAAACACTATGATTCATTTGCTAAGAACAGCAATATTCACCAGTTTAATACAAGAAATAAAGATAAACTTGCCGTTCCAAGATTTAGGCTTGCAAAAACTAGAGGTTCATTTAGGGGGAAAGGCATAGCATTTATTAATAAAGTTCCACAACAAGTAATTGATCTTCCTTTGCATGAATTCAAAAACCATGTTAAAAAAACGCTCATGGGTAAAGGTTATTATAAAGTAGACGATTATCTTAAAGATCAAAATGCGTGGAAATGATGTAACACATAACTACTATAAGTACTTTGTTGCCAATATAATAAGTCTATGTTTGTTGCCAATAATCCTGTCACCCTGTTGTAATTATCTGGTAACGATATATTTAAGTTTGTAAATATCGTTACTTATTGCTATTAAAACTGATAAGTTTCTTGCGCCCGTTCTTCTTGTCAGTTAAAAAAGTCTTGAACGGGTGGTAGGAAAATATAGACGATTCAAAAGTACTTAATAATTAAGTTTATTTGAATAAAGCTATTTTTGACTTTGACTTTGACTTTGACTGATCGTACTCGATCACGTTAGTTAAGCAACGCTCGGTCCGGTCAGGTGTCGGAAGGGTGACCGTTAAAGTGGCATTACAACTCTTCCGTGCTTCGGAGGGCACGTTAAATCGTCAATCCCAGCTGTTGTCATCTGATAACAGGGCTTGATAAACTTTAACACCAGAGGTGGCCACCAATCCTCGTTCGATAAGAAGAAGAACAATTTTACAGTAAAAGGCAAACATCTTGACAATTTTTCGACGGAGTGGGGGTAAGTTTACGCATGTGCACTTGCGAGCGACCAATAGCGCTTTTAAAGTTATTTATGCAACTGTACTATAACGAGGGGTATTAAAACACGAATGTGGGTTTATCACATGAGTGTTTTAATACCTAATTATGTACAGTTGCATACAAAACTTTATCTACACCCATTTTTCTTATTTTTATTAGGGAAATAAACAATATTTTAATACATATGGATTAAAAACACCCATGATATGTATCTAAACCCATGATATGTATCCTCTATAAAGGTTTTGACTTTGACTTTGTCTTTGACTTTCCTCTTCCTCCTCGTCATTATGTATTCCACAAGAGTGTTATAATGTTGTACTGAATTTCATAATGCGTTGCTCGCGCGTGGGCGCGCGGCGCTGCAGGACCAGCTCTGGCTCGGGATATTGTAATGATGGCAGTAAGCTAACTGTTTCAGAACCCCTTACAGAGGATTTAAAGCATGGGTGTAGATAAAATTTATAAAAGGCGACTAATAACCTAACCTACTTGGTAAAATAATCGCTCACTCAGTATTTTTGTCACTCATTTAAATTATTAATCTCCCACATGTAGTTGCCCGTTTTACGTATTTTTTGTAATCCACAGTTTGTCGCCCGTTTAGTTATTTTGTCGCCAACAAAATAAACCGCTGCCGGGTTTAGTATTTAAGTATCCCATTAACAGTCGCTCTTTATTATTTCCAGCCACCCAATTAAAAATATCACAAAAAGAAATAGAAATATGAAGAGTGAAAATTGTTCTTTTCACTTACCTGTAAGTTTGTCACCTCGATTTTATTTTCAGGCATGAAGGAAAAGCCTCTAACACCAGTGCTCATACTGCTTAATGTCGCTTCAGACATTTTCACCACTTCTTCCAAACTGTAAAATTCTGAAATTAATAAAAATTCAATAATCAACGATGAGTGACGTTTTCAAAATATTTGAAACGAAATTATGACGATTGCTCGCTAGGGGTAGCTTTCACAGAGAAACCAATGGTAACCTTTTTACTAACACTTGACCAATCAGAAGAACTTGATTTATATCAGCGACACGTGATTGGCTAAAATAACTATATTTTTACCTTATAATTACCGGAAATCCGTAAATCAATAAGCAATGTTCAAAAGTAATTTTTATTTGATTAGTTATACTTTTAAGGCCATGGCTGTAGGTAATCTTTTTGTAAATTCACAATATTTACTTACGTAAGTAATTCGTTTTAAAACTTTTATATAGTCAATAGTTTTTTGTTGGCGGCTGTTTTTTTCTATACACTCTTCACATGGCATAAAAGGTCAATAACCGTTACCATGGCGTTGCTAGGCAACGATTGAATAAAAAAGCGTAAACAAACAAAAAAAATTGTAAAGAAACTTCTTTGTCAAAAAATTGTCTGTCATAATCATAAATTAGTAGGTACCTGTCACTATTTACTCATGTGGTATATAAGTGTATTATCTATGGTAGTGATAGTCATCTTAAATGAACCAAAAATCAATACCGAATTATTTACAAAGCCTAAGTTCTTGACTCAAGAAAAGTTTTATCTTTATAGTGAACTAGCGGCCACCCGCGATTTCATCCGTGCTGTCCCTAGGGAACCTTTGACCAGGATAAAAAGTAGCGAACTATATGTTAATCGAGGTCCTAATCTGCCTTCCAACCAAATTTCATCCAAATCCGTTCAGCCGTTTAAGCGTGAAATGGGCGTGAAAAGGCATACCATCCCCGCACCTAAAATTGGTAATTGGTAAAAACCAAAATGAAATTGGTAGGCAATTGGTAAAAAATATGTTTTTAATCTCAAAAACGAAAAACAATTGTACCTAATTTTTTTATATACTTACCTGGACTATCTTATTGAGAATAATAATTCAATAATTATTATATTAAATTACCTATTAGAATTTTATTGTTAAGTATTTAATTTTTATTTGCGGATGACGTCGACGTGTATGTTAATGTGACAAGGTTCCATCGTATTACCAATTTGCGGGGATAGTACACACACAACACACACACACAAACTTTCGCATTTTTAATCTTATTTTATAAAATTATAAATTTTAAATTTATAAATTATTATAAATTTAACTTCAAAAATCTTTGGTTTTGCCAAGTAAAGTGCAAATGAATAAAAACTAAACAGTTGCTAAACAGTGCTCACCACAAACATTTGCGACACGAAAGATCAATAGCGTTGCCTACTTAGATAGATTGTCTGATTGTGACACTGCGCTAGGCTATCATTAGGGACCATCGTATCGTTATTACACCATGTTACTCGGAGTTCAACCGGAGCGCAATATGGGGGCGAAACAGCTGCACACTTCCCGCCATTTTCCGCAATGGAGCAGAACCGCCATACTTACTATTGCCGGCATCGAAGATGATGACGTCACGGTGAGTTGTTATAATTATAAGCTTGAAATAACTATAGAGTAGAGAACGAGGCTCGGAGGAACGGAAGCCGCGTTGCTCTAAGGTAGAGAAGATAGTGCACGGTCAGCAACAAAAGTTCACGCCGGAACCGCGCTCATGACGGAACTTGACAAACTCATCGTAGCCGATAACGTTTGTTAAGCAACGCTCGGTCCGGTCAGGTGTCGGATGGGTAACCGTTAAGTGGCATTACAACTGAGCGCTTCCGTGCTTCGGAGGGCACGTTAAACCGTCGGTCCCGGCTGTTGTCATCTGATAACAGTCGTTAGGCCAAGTTAGAGACCTTACAGGCGGCTTGATAAAGTCTAACACCAGAGGTGGCTACTAATCCTCATTCGATAAGAAGAAGAAGAAGCAACAAAAGTAGCTTAACGCTTTCGTACATGTAATAGCAACTTTTTTGATAGGTAACAGTGGCGGTACCTCCATACAAGCCGAAAAGCCGGGCTTGCCCTAACAATAACTTGCTAACACTACTAATGAATCGTAATTAATTACAACAACACAATATTATTAACGAATATTAATTTTCAATGATCAATAACCACAAATTAAATTTTTACAACAACTGATCGATACAAGTCGCTAAACTGCATTACTTTCGACAATAAACCCTCTACAATGCATTTATCTCCCTCGCACTCGTTGGCTTGCAACCGGGCTTTGCGATCTGTATATATCCGCTCTCTTCTACACCAACAAAAGTGCTACCGCATCACATACATACTGCTGTACGTATCTATAGATTCTATGAGAGCCGAGCGAAGCAGGCATTCCTACGAAGTTGGCACAGTTGGCTAGACTGCACGTACGCGCTGAGCAGTGTGAAGTTGTTTCAATCTGTGACGACAGCTGTTTTGAAACAACAAGTGTTTTGCCTTTATTAGTGTTTTTGTGTTAAAAATGTGTCTAAATTTCAGTCTAATGATTGATAATGTTTTTTTGTGATGGATTAAAATGTTAGGTAAAATGTTATGTTAGGTTAGGTGATGTGATCTGTGAAAGTGTCCACGAGTTGAGTCGATCCAAGAGAAATACAAAATAACCCTTGCCTTGCACTTGCAGTCCGGTAATAAACCTCTTCATTTCAGTATTTTGCAAAGAAATACAATTCTTCAATGTATCGTACGTACCTAATTTCGTCGTGGACTCGTTTACATTGTTGGTTCTTCTTATAAAAATAAATAAGTAAGGTTAGTTTTGCGTCTTTCATTTGAACAAGGGGATAGGATTAGAATTGTTTAGCAAAAGCTCAGGAATGCTAATATTTTGTGAATCGATTTAAATTTTATTATGAGTGACACATTTTAAACGAGAAATTTAGTTTTGATTACACATTAATTAAATTCGATAAAGTCACGCCATCTAACATTTTGTGTCGAACTAATTTATGAATAATTATGTATGCTTAAAGGTTGTGCTTTTGGTGCTTTTTTGCGACTTATCTATGAATTAGTCTAGCTAGATGGCGCTGGGCGGTGTCGCATCTATATTTTGGTATGAAAAAAATCTTAAATTAGTAAAGAGAGACTGTGAGATGCATTGTTTTTTTTTGCTTGTATTGAGCTGGTAAAAAATTTGCTTGATTTGATGGTTCGGCTTGCTCTACTCTGTAGGCCTAGGCACGCCACTGATAGGTAAGTAGATGAAACATCAAAAAATATAACTTTGTCATAGCAATTTAGCAGCTCCTGCTGACTTTCTGCCAGTAAGGAGGATGAACTTCGAGTTAATCTTTGTCATTCGCGTTTTGATACTAGGACTCGGAGAGCGCTGGCGGCGTGGCGTGGCGTGACAAAGAGATAGGTCAGGGTTGGAAATGTTCATAAGGAGCGTGTCATTACGGTACCAGTTGACCATCTGATAGGCATAATCGAGAAAATGTATGCGATTGCATAGGAAATTGGATTGGAAAACTGTTTTGGATAACCTGAAGTGCTGTACTATCTTATGAAATTTTATATGATGAATCCATTTAGCATATAGATACTTTATATAGCATTTCTTCTTACGATTAAGGGCTGATTTTTCAATCCTCTGATAACAGATATCTGTCAGTTAAATTATAATCCGAATAATATAAAAGCCATTCAAAAAATTTGACAAACAAACATATGACAATCATTTTCAATTTGGCGGCATAATACGTTATCAAACGAATAAAGCTTTATCTGGGCATTGAGAAATCAGCCCTTATGCAACTATGATTTCATAACTTTCTCATTAGTTTCGAAACACTAGTTGCACATTAAAAATAATAATTAAACACACGTGCTCTGGAAATGTGGACCTTATAATAAGGTATTTACTACCTACCTACACAAGTAAGTACTATGTATCATATCATCAGATGCGGGTGCTGTCCTACTTTCATTCGTGCATATCTTAAATTAATTATTTATTTAATTGCAGTAGTTACGTAGTTATACATACGGTTCTGGCAGCCTACGAAGTAAAACTTAAGCCTGAAGTACACATTGGGCCAACGCCTGGCCGCGCGCGTTGGCCCAACGCGATAGAGGTGGCTACTAATCCTCATTCGATAAGAAGAAGAAGAAGCAACAAAAGTAGCTTAACGCTTTCGTACATGTAATAGCAACTTTTTTGATAGGTAAGTAGATGAAACATCAAAAAATATAACTTTGTCATAGCAATTTAGCAGCTCCTGCTGACTTTCTGCCAGTAAGGAGGATGAACTTCGAGTTAATCTTTGTCATTCGCGTTTTGATACTAGGACTCGGAGAGCGCTGGCGGCGTGGCGTGGCGTGACAAAGAGATAGGTCAGGGTTGGAAATGTTCATAAGGAGCGTGTCATTACGGTACCAGTTGACCATCTGATAGGCATAATCGAGAAAATGTATGCGATTGCATAGGAAATTGGATTGGAAAACTGTTTTGGATAACCTGAAGTGCTGTACTATCTTATGAAATTTTATATGATGAATCCATTTAGCATATAGATACTTTATATAGCATTTCTTCTTACGATTAAGGGCTGATTTTTCAATCCTCTGATAACAGATATCTGTCAGTTAAATTATAATCCGAATAATATAAAAGCCATTCAAAAAATTTGACAAACAAACATATGACAATCATTTTCAATTTGGCGGCATAATACGTTATCAAACGAATAAAGCTTTATCTGGGCATTGAGAAATCAGCCCTTATGCAACTATGATTTCATAACTTTCTCATTAGTTTCGAAACACTAGTTGCACATTAAAAATAATAATTAAACACACGTGCTCTGGAAATGTGGACCTTATAATAAGGTATTTACTACCTACCTACACAAGTAAGTACTATGTATCATATCATCAGATGCGGGTGCTGTCCTACTTTCATTCGTGCATATCTTAAATTAATTATTTATTTAATTGCAGTAGTTACGTAGTTATACATACGGTTCTGGCAGCCTACGAAGTAAAACTTAAGCCTGAAGTACACATTGGGCCAACGCCTGGCCGCGCGCGTTGGCCCAACGCGCGCGGCCAGGGCATGTCACTGTTTACACGTTGGCGCCAACTCCCAACATACCGCCAAGTAGGTCTTTACACGTTGGCCCAACGCGCTCGGCCAACGCGTTGGGCCAATGTGTACAGCGCACTTTTGGTGTCTTGTTCAAATAGACAACCTAGTTTACGAGCGCCAACATTGGCGCGACAAGGTTCTATAGTATTTCACTATACGTGAAGCCTAGTATAGTAGTATTATTATCCGTGGTGAAGCCGATCGTACGTAATCTCTACGAGTCCGACAGAAACTGCAATGGATCGCTGGTACAAAGCAAACATTTGTATAATTCATTTTAAAAGTCTTTGCTTGCTTTGCACTTTGTTTTATATTTTCAGCAATGTATCATTGTTATTTATAGACAAGGCATCTATTTCTGAATGTGATAAATAAAAGATGAGCTCATGTACCTAAGTTTTGCGAATTTATGGAATCGATGCCAATGGATGTGCTTTGGGAACGTAGTACCTAGAAGAGGATCAAGCTTGTTTTAGAATTAAGTCATCGAAAGAGATTGACAACACAAGCAGTGTTGGCGGGGTGCCATAACTGAGCGTGCACGCTGCGCTAAGCGGGACACGCGCGCGGGGCGACATAGATTAGAGCTTACTCATGCACTGCAAGCATTTGTCCCGTCAAAAAACCAGCAATCTGCCGCTCCGTGTATTCGCGGCGGGATCCCGCTTAACGCAACGGAGTGCCTGAGTGAAGTGACGGAGGCAATCCGTGACTCTGTGAGTCAGCGGTAAGGTGTGCGGCGGCGCGATCGATAGACACTGCACCCGCCCCGCCCCGCCCGCCCTGCACCCGGGCAACCCGCCTCGCCGTCCGCCACACAACACAACTAAACAAGGGAAAATACCAAAAATTCAACAAAACCCAGCAAAAACAAATGCTAGTGCATCTACTCCCGTCAATTCGAACAGTTCACTAGTTCAAGGTCGCAGCGGCCGTCGACCTCAAAACGTCTACCTCACAGTGGTACTAACCGGTGTTTATTACAAGTTGCGTGTTTTATTTTTAATTATTACGCGTAGTGAGCAAGGTCGGTTTGTGCGAATGTCGGATGTTCACCATTGCAAATGCGCGCGTGGTCGGGGGCAGTCTGGCGGAGGTTGCGCTAATTGACTCACCTCGGCCGCCCTTAATCTCTCGATAAGTGCAGTGACTGCAGTTATGGCATCTAAAGTGCTCGTGCCTACGGCCCCTTTTGCTAAATTACAAGTAAGTACACATTTTTCTTCGAAAACTCCCAAGGCAGTTCTGGATTTTAGAAAAAAACAAAATAATAAAAAAAATCATACTACGAATTTCTGTCATTGCAAAAATCGTGAGGTATTGGTTTTTTTATATTCAATTACTTACTTAGGATTTTTTTAGCAATAACCTAGCACCAAAGCTTTCTATGTCAAGTCTTTGCCTAGCACTTTACCTCTATAACACAAAGGGAATCAGTGATCAAACCTGCAGATATAAGTTTTAATGGTTTTAACCATACTTAAGGTTGATTGTTTGTTTAAATTTTAACCATAATATCTCCAGAACTTAACCGGTTCAGTGCATAAAGGAAACAAAGACACTGTTTAGAGGTCGTCGACTTATCGGAAAAGTCACTGCGATCCACGTATGGGCCTTTCCCAACACTTCCGCAAAGAGAATGTAAAAAAACTATGCACTTCCGGGCGAGTCAACCGCCAATGACATTATTGTCATTGTTAAAGTCCTAGAAGGCATTGCGAGAAGGAAAGACTAGAATATACATAGGAATAAAGGCCTATAAAAATCAACTAAACGTCTTCTTTTGTTAACCACTACGGAATAAAAGATACAGACAGATTATATTCCAAAACCATTCCAAAGTAAATTAAAGCACTAAGGTGAAACTAAGAGTCTCATTAAATCAGCAAGCAATTGAGATTCTCGTAAATACAATTATTGGGAGTGATTTTCTGAAGTATTTTTTCCTGGAAAAGTAAATAAAAAGATACTACTACAACTTGGAAAAAATATATGAATTTCCAAGACATGACAAGACAATGACGAGTAAAAATCGGAGCTTACATCTCATTCATTCAATGCACTTTGATACGAAGATCTTGGTCTCTCTCAAAGATATCTTTGGTCTCTCTGCTTTTACCATCATTATCTCTCTATAACCTTCTTCTTCCTTATAATATACACCGCCCTTCAACATTATATCCATAACTGTCTTACTAAGATCCAAGTTTTAACTGCTCATTCTACATACGATCCCTTTTTTTCTGTCACTGGTACACTTTCTTTTATTGCGAATATTATTCCACTTTATATTGACTCTTCATTTACTGCAATTTTCAACACATATCCGCTAATCTAAGTATCCCAGCCTCCTCACGCCCAGAAGTAGGGTTGTTTAACTTGAAATCTTCTTTCCAGATAAAAAAATCGCCTCCGGAGCCAAGTGGCACCGGATTCGTGATCGGTAACGGCGATGCGACAGCCAGGGTCGCCCATCTGGAGCACAGTGTGAGGTTCCTACAAGAACAGCACCGGCAGATGCTCAGCGGCCTGCACGCTGAGATTGAAGCTTTGAGAGAGAGGAACAGAGGTATGGTATCATCATCATATTAGCCGCACGACACCCATTGCTGGGTATAGGCCTCCTCCAAGGTTCTCCACGACGATCGGTCCTGCGCTGCCCGCATCCAGCGGCTTCCCGCAACCTCACGCCAGTTCACCTTGTCAGGGGCCTACCCACGGAGCGTCGTCCAGTGCGCGGTCGCCATTCTAGAACCGCCCCGCCCCAACCAACATCGGTTCTTCTCGCTATGTGTCCAGCCCACTGCCACTTCAGCTGAGGAATCCTTCGGGCGATGTGAGGTATGGTATACCACAGATCTAATCACGTCGAATGAGATCATGACTATGTAATCACTCAACTATTTGACACTACGAGTGAGAGTTGTGTCTCTGTCGCCATACAGACAGATATTTTAGCTCAAACGAGACCACATTCAATAATCACTTCTTTTTGATACTGATGTAGGTATTTCTTTCGATTAGTAGGGGTAGGTCGGAGCTATGTGTTGTTAAAAATGGGAACAGGTTTGAATGATTGTTGTACCAGTCTACATTGCCTTCCTTCTTCCAATATCAGAACTTCAACAATTACAAAGTAGAAGGGGGATGGACTATACAACAGAGTGATTGATTTCAATGAACGAAACTGTATTTTTCCAGATTTGCAATTCCAATTAATATTCAATAAGGAATCATCGCCGAAATCGACAACGCCTTCTCAAGAAGAAACTAACGAGAATAGTGAGGTAAGCGAATTATACCGAAATGAAGTTCAAATACTTACCTAACATAAAAAACCGGTCAAGAGCGAGTCGGACTCGCGCACCGAGGGTTCCGTACCATCATAATTACACCATCAAACCACACTGCAGAATAGAATAATAAAATTGGTATTGCAGTTTTAGGTCAGCGCCATCTGTTGACCGATAGTGGAACTAATCTTAACTATTTTAGAAATTAGATAATGTCTAAAAAAGTATGTTGTATTGAGACATCGTTTTATTTTTCCTGTAATCTTTATATAAACTGCTATCACATAGAATTATTTCAGATTTTTCACTTTGCAAACTTCAGAGATAAGGGTACGGGAACGGTATTTTTTTTTACATTTTCATCATAAGTCAAAAACTATGCAGTCTAAAAAAAAAAAGAAAAAATTATTAAAAACGTGTAAACGGCGCTCTTTCGTATGATACCCCACATGCCCTAGTAGCCCCACTTAAAATTTTTAGGACCCCTTTTCAGTCCCTGTTGTAAAAAAGGTATTTATTTTTTTATTAATTTCTTTTTTTGTAAAATAGTTGGGTAAATGACATCTTAAACTATTCCAAATTTCAAGTTAATACCATTAGTAGTTCTCGAGATATCCGGCTGTGACAGACAGACAGACAGACTGAGTCACACCATAAGGGTTCCTTTTTTACCATTTTGGTACGGAACCCTAAAAAATTATCAATCCCATCAAAGGATTGATGATGATACACCAACGATAGCAGACAGTTCCTTCGAAATTTGATCTACTTCCCCGTCAAGTTTTGTCTTATCATACAGATTCTAGAATTAAGTGTCTCTTAAGATCAGGAGTGTTTATTACTTTCACTTATCTAAAAACACATTTTAAACTTCGAATTTTTACCGAATCAATAAATTTTTCCAAGAGACTACAAAGCTGGAATTTTCACTTTCTACAATGGTATTTTGCAGGAGGCGAATTTAAAACGAGAAGTTAGCCGATTGGAGCGCGAGGCGGCAGCTGCCCGCAGCGAGGCACGAGCGGCTGAAGCCCGAGCTCTACAACTACAAAGGCTCTTTGATGCGCAGGCTGAGTAAGTTGGAAGACAGACTATTATTTTTATTATTTGAGTGTTAGGGGCTATGCAGCTTAAGATGAAGCTGTAGTCACTGCGACCTAAAAGATCTATTGTAACTCGCCACCTAATTATAGTAATTCCTTAAGCCCAGCGGCTTTCAAGAATTTTCTCGACTCGTCCAATATTGTCTTTAAGGAGTTGCATAACCTGGTTTTTTGAGATGCCGCAGAAAGGTTCTGGGCCGATCTGTTGGCCTCGCGCTCCAGTTCTAGCAAGCTCGTCGGCTTTTTTATTACCGAAGAAGGATTGCTCATAGACTTGAAAGTTTACTACAGATCTTTGTCTCGTGATAGTGTCAGTTGAACGAAGGGGTGGATGCCAGTGCAAGATTAAGAGATTCCAGCAAACATCTTGAAGCTGTTTCGACGGAGTGGGTATAGGTTCGCACATATGCACTTGCGAGCGACCAATTAGCGTACGCCATTCTCCCGCCGCCCCCGTATCTCACCGCTTCTCTTACCCAAAATATACGCGTTCTGCGCAATCCCCACCCGATTTCAAGATGTTTGCAGGCTTACTGTATGTGATGTTTTTTGGACAGAAAAGTGCGCGAGCTGGAGTCCCGCGCGTGCGGGTGCGCGGATGACCGCGAGGCGGCCCTAAGTCCGGGCGCGGCGGAGTCCCGGGCGGAGTTGCGCGCGCGCCTGGCGGAGGCGGAGCGGCTCGTGCGGCGGCTGCGCGCCGACGCCGACCGGCAGCGCAGAGAGGTACTCGCGGCGGCGGCGGGGGGCGCCGTCACCAACCTGTTGTTTGACGGCGCGGCCGCGCGACACGCACACGTATGTCACGCGACGTTTCACAGCTATGGGTGCGGCGGCGCACGGTGGAGTGCTTGAGTACGGATCGAGCGTGTTTTGGCTTAGGGTGCTTCTACACGGTGCATGTAGCTTGCGCATGTTCAGGTGCGGGTTACTTGCGCGGGGGTACAACGCTATGGAGTTGGACCCGCTTACGTGTTTACACGGAGCATGTAACTTGCGCAAGTGCTCAACTTCCGCGGGCTACTTGGACCGTGTAGAAGCATCCTTAGGATTGTTCTTCGACAGCAGACGCGGGGTGTTAACTGTTGAATTTTTCCTTGAGAACTGTTGAAAATTATGCGTCTACGCTGCACGCTCAAAACGCTATGCTGCACACCTTGTAATGATTTTTACAAGCGTTTTTAGTCACTCGAGCGGGTATTGCATAATTGGTATTGGTGTGACAAAGTACTAGGTAGCTAGTAAGTAGTACTTACTACCTACCTAGTTAGCAACCTGTATATGTTTATAATATACACTTTTTTCTTAACTGCATAGTTGCTACATCAAGAGGAAAGGGAACTGGTGCACTGAACCACAGGCCTTATGGCTTAGCTCAGATGCCAGTCTTTCACAATCTTTTTACTTAATAATATCTTAGATGTAAAATAAACAATGTAACACTTAAGATTGTTGGAGAAAACAATAACCTTTTTATTATTATTAAACTAATTCAGTGCGTAATGCGTAACGCGGAAAATGTGTAGGTTTGTAGAAATTATAACACGCTCGTTTCGTATTCAACAATAAAGGTCTCGTCGTCGTAACTTTACTCACACATTTCCTCTTGAAACAAGATATATTTTCGCACCTTTGTTAGTACGTTGCAGTAGAATTTCAGACGTAGTTAAACAACAAGTTTGACGCTGTGTGAAGTTGTACCTATAGCTGAAAAACATACAGCTATTTTTAAGAATTACTAGGTACATACAGTACTAGGCACGTATCTTGAAATTTTTTCGACGGAGTGGGGATAAGTTCACACATGTGCTCTTGTGAGCGACCAATAGCGCGCGCCCCTCTCCCGCCGCCCGCGCCCCTCACCGCTACACATACCCAAAATACGCGTTTCGCGCAATCCCCACCCGATTTCAAGTTATATGCCGCGTACTGTACCATACAATATGTATTAAGCCACTTTATAAAACATATCAATACTTTTTTGACCATTAAAATACAATACCTTTTTCACAGATTTTTTTTATAAGTACATGGTATTTTTTGGACCTCTTTCCAAATTTTGTCAAGTCATTCTTTAATAGCAGTACAATGAATTTTTGAAGTAAATAAAAAAAATTTTTTACACTCCCCAAAAAATTTTCCCTAAACATATTGAAATTGTTGTCACTCCTTGCGCATCGTACAGGTCGACCCGTGCGAGCTCCCCTCCCGCCACCCGCCTCCCCCGCTCACATCCCGTGCGCGAGGGTAAGCGTGCGCCCCTAGATTTTTAGGATATAAAAAGTGTCTGGAAACTGTAAATTTAAAAAGAAATCAAACATAATTATCTCTGCTTTTTTTATTACTTCCTTGACCTTATATTTGATGTTGTAAAGAGGTCGCAAAATTACCCTGTATATTTACTAGAGATGAAACGGATATCGGGTAACTATCCGGTATCCGGCCTATCCGGCGATTTTAATACTATCCGGCCGAATACCGGATAACTACTATTCGGCCGGAAAATCTGGATAAAAATAAAAAAATTTAAGTAATTTTATAATAAGTAATTATTCGCTTTATTTAGTTAGTCTTAGTATCACTTAAGAAATATAATTCCGAATCGAAACCCGATCGTTCGCGCGCCCCCTACGCAAGTGTGTGTGTGTGCGATGAACCAAACGGCTAAGTTCCACCGGCTATCCGGCCACATGGTTGGCAGAATATCCGGTATCCGTCCAAACTGCTATCCGTTTCATCTCTAATATTTATATACACAAATTAATATTTTTTTCTAATGTCATTTTGCTTTTTTATTGATATATGAATACTGAAATACAATAAACAAAGAAATAGAATAATAAAATAAGAACAGAAACTAAATGTTACTTTTTAATACATTAATTAATGTGATTTGTAAACGTCGCGCCCAGTTGCAGTGCATGAAGAACTCCCTGCACGCCAGCTTGCGCGCCAGCGGGCTCGACGGCTACGGCTACCAGAACAACTACCACTTCCCGCCCGTACACACGCCTGAGTTTTGGCGGGAACCACTTAGAGAGTGAGAAATTTTTCGATGTACCTACCCACAGAATATACAGATTCTGGCAAACATCTTGACGCTCTTTCGACGGAGTGGGGATAAGCTCGTGCATGTGCACTTGCGAGCGACCAATAGCTCGCGCCCCCGCGTACCTCACTGCTACGCATACCCAAAATACGCGTTCTGCGCAATCCCCACCCGATTTCAAGATGTTTGTCGGCTTCTGTACAATGTGTTACAAAAAATCTTGAACTGAACTGAATATAACCGCCTCTGTGGTCTAGTGGTTCGCCCACCCGTATAAGACGCAGGGGTCCCGGGTTAAATTCCCAGGGGGGGTACAATTTGTACTCGGTTTGGTTGGTGGTAGGGCTTAATTCAAGTCCGCCTGGCTAGCTACCACATCTTACCTAAGTCTGACGACATAACAACAATTCAAAATTATTGTGTTCCGGATGTAGTGCGCTTCCACCTTCGGCCTTATCGTCACTAAACATCAGGTGAGATGAAGGCCAAGCATCACCCCGTTGTGCATAAAATAAAACCGGTCAAGAGCGAGTCGGACTCGCGCACCGAGGGTTCCGTACCATCATAATGCACCATCAAACCACACTGCAGAGTAGAATAATAAAATTAGTATTGCAGTTTTAGGTCAGCGCCATCTCTTGACCGATAGTGGAACTAATGTTAACTTATTTAGAAATTTGATAATTTCTAAAAATGTGTGCTATATTGAGACATCGTTTTATTTTTCCTGTAATCTTTACATAAACTGCTATCACATAGAATTATTTCAGATTTTTCTCTTTGCAAACTTCGGAGATAAGGGGGGGGGGACGGTATTTTTTTACATTTTTCATTATAAATCAAAACAAAAAACAAAACAGCCTAAAACAAAAAGAAAAAATGATTGAAAACGTGCAAACGGCGCTCTTTCATATGACACCCCACATGCCCTAGTAGCTCCAAGTCAAATTTTTAAGACCCCTTTTCAGTCCCTGTTGTAAAAAAGATATTTTTTTTATTTATTTTTTATTTGCAAAATACCTGGGCAAATGTCATTTTAAACTATTCCAAATTTCAAGTTGATACCATTAGTAGTTCTCGAGATATCCAGCTGTGACAGACAGACAGACTGAGTCACACCATAAGGGTTCCTTTTTAGGGTTCCGTACCCAAAGGGTAAAAACGGGACCCTATTACTAAGCCTCTGCTGTCCGTCTGTCTGTCTGTCTGTCACCAGGCTGTATCTCATGAACCGTGATAGCTAGACAGCTGAAATTTTCACAGATGATGTATTTCTGTTGCCGCTATAACAACAAATACTAAAAATAGAATAAAACACATATTTAAGGTGGGCTCCCATACAACAAACGTGGTTTTTTTTGCCGTTTTTTGCTCGATATTAATAACGACAACAGGTAGACAGTTAAAATTTTCACAGATGATGTATTTCTGTTGCCGCTATAACAATGAATACTAAAAACAGAATAAAATAAATATTTAAGGGGAGCTCCCATACAACAAACGTGTTTTTTTGCCGTTTTTTGGTACGGAACCCTTCGTGCGCGAGTTCGACTCGCACTTGGCCGGGTTTTTTTTTACCATTTTGGTACGGAACCCTAAAAAAATATGTTCCCTATCGACTTTTCCACACGTATGTTGATCTCATAACAACATTTTTAGGATAGCGAAGATTTGCAATTATTGTTGCATTTATGTTTATTATATACTGGGCTACCTGTAGAATATTACCTTTGAAAAAACATGGAAGGCCCTGGGCCTTCGTAATATTAGTTGATTTTTTTTCCAGAGACTTCAACATAGTGGGGTCGCGGGGGCGCAGCACCCGGCGGCCGCTGACGCTGCCCGAGCTGTCGGGCCAGCAGATACACCGCTCTACTGTCTATGCCAATAGTAAGCAAATTATCACTACTCCAGTACGAGGCATATATCTTGAAATTTGTTCGACGGAGTGGGGATAAGTTCGCGCATGTGCTCTTGTGAGCGACCAATACCGCGCGCCCCTCTCCCGCCGCCCGCGCCCCTCTCCGCCACGCATGCCCAAAATACGCGTTCCGCGCAATCCCCGCCCGATTTCAAGATATATGCCTAGTACTGTACACATACCTCGTACTGTATACATTACAACTATTACAATAGTTCGTGAGCCCGCGACAGTATAGGGTATTTAACAACATTGAAAATATACTACAAATTGTGGTCATCCTAACAGATATTGGCGTAAAAAACATATTCAACTATTATATACACTAAATTAAGTCTATTAGTTGATTAATTTCACCTAGAAAAATGCAATAATTTTTGAATTTTTTTCTGTGGCAAAAACGCTCTAAGTTGACTGATGACGTCACTTGCCTGTAAATAAATATGGCTTCAGGCGTTTGACACGACCATAGACTAAGGATCCGCGATTGATGGCTGTCAAATGGCTAAGGATATTACAATGTTTACAGGCTAGTGACGTCAACAAGTCACGTGTCCAGCGCCGTAGCGTTTTTGGCGCGGTTTTAAAATTTTAAACTTTAACACTGTTTTTTTTTTAATGAAATACATTGATTTTTCCTGAAATATCAATGTGGTGCGCTTATAACGTAATAAGGAATAATTTAAAATGGTTTTCCGAAATTAGTCAAATAGCCTATTTCTTACGTCATGTGACATCACGATGAAATGCATGGCACACGGTCGGAAAAGTTGTGCTGAGCGAGGATCAGAAGATTATTGCAAATAAAATTGGCCGGAAGCTTAAGAAAATCTTCCACTTCCGGTCAAAATTTTAAGGGGCTCACGGACTACAACATTTATGATTCGACGCCATCGTTACGTCTCGATGTCTAACCAAATTTAAAATATCATTGGGTTATTGGATATGGGAAAATCAATGGTTTTTATCAATTTACAGATCATACACGGTCGCGAGCGAACGGATACGAACACAAGAGCAAGAAAGGACCAGGTACGAGCGGAGAAGACACTAAGACTACGGAAGAACAAACAGGTAAAATGTTTTTAAGTTTAAGGTCTCTACCTACTACACCGTGCCATACCATGACCGTGTTAGAAACGTATCAGACATGAAAAGCACCACAATACGCTGTACTATGCCCACTGAAACGGATCGACGGCGTTCTGTATCCGTATACAACCCGTATGATACCCATATGCAAACTGTATGATGCCTGTATGCAACCCGTATAGTGCCCAATGTATGCAACATCCAAAACCGATAGAAATCCGTTTCATTTTGCTTTTATAACGGTCATCATACGCGGTTACAACCTTACAACCCTACTAACCGGCTCGGCAACGTCGCGTGTCATGCAAATGAGGGCACAGAGTGTCAGCATCGGCAAAATATTCCAAAATATTCTCACGACAATTGTTGACGCTCCGTGCATGGCACGCTACGTGCATGGCCGGTGACCGAACGGTCTAGTGGGAACAGTGTCATACTTTTCAATACAAATATTGTTTTGCCTCACACGTTCCTAACACGACCATGGTATGGCACAGTGTAGTGGGTGGAGACCTTAATAGTGAGCTTTTTAGATCGTCATGTATATTGTGTTGTGTTTGTGTCCCACTGCTGGGATGTGGGATTTCAACATTGAAATAGCGCAATCTTAGTAGTTGTAAATGTGCTTATTGGGGTTAGAAGACGTCAGACAGCGCCTGCCCTGCTATTCGCTGTGTGAACAGACCTTTAAATCTCAGACCAAATAAAAAAGTAAAGACGGAGTCTTCCGACAAAGCGGTGAAGCCAGTAAAACTACGCCTTGGCTGTGTACATACACAGTTTACGCACACATATGTAATGAAACTACGCCTTGGCTTTCGTTCGTCATTGGGCGAACCCTATATATATATATACATATATATATATATATATATATATATATATATATATATATATATATATATATATATATATATATTTTTTAAGTGTTGACATTTTTATTTGTAATTTATTGATTGAGAATAATAAATAAGAATTAATTTTGAATGAATTGAAATGAAATTTAATGTAATGTATGAAAATGAAACTCATGTAATGTAATGAAATCATTTGTAATTGTAATGAAATGAAATGTAATGTTTATTTAAATATTTGTATGTCTGCAAAGACTAATTGTGAGATACCAATTTAATATATTATAACCTTTGTACCACTTTTAAAGCAAATAAATGAATCTGAATCTGAATCTGAATCTGCCGCCCGGCCCCCGCCCGCCCCCCAGTACGCACACATGTACCATGGGCAACAGCGTCGCTTAACCACTGCTAAGGTTAAAATCGCTTGCACGCCGCGCCCGCTGTCACATACGTTTAGTTCGTGCAGGGCCGATATGCGCGCACACGAATTTTGATGCAAATTGGTTAAGCGACGCTGTTGCCCATAGTACCATCAAAAACCGGCCTCACTTAGTTATTCGCAACCACTGCGCAACGCTCCATCTTCCTTTTTAGGGTTCCGTACCTCAAAAGGAAAAAACGGAACCCTTATAGGATCACTTTGTTGTCCGTCTGTCTGTCTGTCCGTCCGTCCGTCTGTCTGTCAAGACCCTTTTTTATTTGATCTGAGCCTTTAAATGTGTAGAGAAAAAATTTCTGGGGTTAAATTTTAAAGCTAAATGATGGCAGCACAGATAGAGTATTAATTTAAGATTTTTTTATACTGCATTGTTTACGGTTTTGCTGTTCAACAGTGATATCTGTTCTGTCAAATTATAGTCAAGTTTCCATGCATATTGTTATACTTAATGGAAGTATTCTCCAACACAATAAATTAGAAGCGACTTATTTATATCTTATTTTCCGTATTTTTTTGTCAAACACTGCACAACAAACTTTTATTTTATTTCTTTTTGTTTTGGTTGAATTTCAGAATCGCACCGATTTGTACATAAATGCACGAACGAATTAAAAAAATCACCCGATATATCGATTAAGGACTCTATGGCCAAGTATCCAGAGTTGAAAATCGTGGTAACCAAACTGATACCACTTTGTGGGGGTGAGAAAATTTTATTTTCGATAAGGTACTATTATTTGTAAATGAAATTATATATCTAATATACACAAAAGCATATTTTTTATAAATAAATAACAATACGGAATATATTTAATACGCTTATATTATCTAACAATATTTAATTGTAATTTAATTAAGTAGGTATCTAATTTTCTAATTCGACAAATACTCTTGTTTCAAAATATTAACAATTTGTTGTGCATGTTTGAAAGCTTAAATAATTAGTAAGTAAGTACTATTATTTATAATTCCATACAAATACTAAACTTGCATGACGGTCGGCTTGTATGTGTCGTGGGCTAATCGTTGAACTGGGCCGATCGAGATCTGCCTGGCCAGATCACAATGTGCCGGCATTTCATGATCTGGCCAATAATTTCATGATGTGCCCAATCAAAAATTAGGCAGATCGATAAAAGCAACCTATTCTTCGATTTGCCCTACTAGTACTTAGCCACATCGAGATATGGCTGGGCGCATCGTAATATACTTCCGTTTCTCGACTCTTGTGGCGCTGTATCACTGTTTGCGCTCTGTCAGATGTGTTTACGTGCGAGCAAGATGGCGGCGTCACAAGAAATCGAAAATTGTGATAATAAAAACAATACGTTTTTAAGCGACATTTGTATAACGAACCACGTTTTAAGATGATAATAATGAGAATGTTAAGATGAGAATGATGATTCATAATAAACAAAATTAAAAAAATAAGTAATATACCTAATTTTTTTTCATTTTACTAATACTTTGGTCACTCTACAGACTATTTATCCCAGCATGGCTGGTTTTATCTTTATTAGTAAAATAATTATTTTCTAAACTTCATTTTATTTGCTTGTACTTTGGCCACCCCACAGAATCGATTTGCCCAAGCATGGCCGGGCAAATCGTCAAACGTTATGCTTTGAACGATATGGCAGGTTTTGAAAAGGCGAATCAAGAAATGCCGGCGTATCGTGATCTGCCCAGGCAGATCTCGATCGGCCCAATTCAACGATTGGCCCACGACATATGCAAGTCGTACGTAAGTTAGGTTATTTTTTGTGTATTTATACGTAAAACACCTTATCGACTCTCGAAGGGGCATAAGCAATAAGCATTAAGTATCCCTAAATAGAAAAAAAACTATAATAAAATAAAATATTAATAAATGTGAATAAGGCTAGTTGCACACGGGCAACAAAACGCTGCGACATACGCTATGCTGTTTCTGGCGTCAACCATCTGTAAGTTGCAGATCAGTGGTGTTTTGTTGCCTTGATGATTTGATGAATTATTTTTAAATAGTTTTTTTCTATAGTGTATACGTCCTGAAAGGCGGCGCATCGCGTATTTATTTTATTTAATTTTTCATATTTTTAGTATAGCGTGCAGAATCTGTAACCCATAGGCACTAAGGTGACTCGTTCGGTACTCCGCCCGCCGCAGCCACGATATCACCGTGCACGCGTCCTGCGTTTTGCGTCTCGGGAACCACTGCGCGGTCGTGACAAGCCGAGAGGCCGACATCGAGACAGCGCGCAGTGGTCGTCGAGTTGAGTCGCAAGACGGAGGAAGGGCCCCGGTGAAGAAGTCTTACAAAAGACAGTGGGTGCATTCAAGCAGGCTAATCGCTGAGTCATCGATCACCAAAGAGTACATTTTAACCATGGAAAGTAAATTGAACATTAGAAACAAATTACTTTTAATAGTTAAAATGTATACTGTGGTGAAAGTGAAAAGTAAAATATTCTTTATTTAAATAAGCTCACATAATAAGCATTTTAAATCGTCAATTCTTTTACCCTACCACCCATTCGTCGTCTTTTAGCTGACAAGAAAAATGGGGGCAAAAAAGTTGTCAGCTTTATCAGATGGAACGATATTTACAAATATGTATATCGTTTCCAGATTTTATATTAACAAAGATTAACAACTAAATAAGGTGATCGATGACTTAGCAATTAGCCTGCTGGAATGCACCCAATTAAGAGGTTGCATGCATTGTTGCAGCACAACAAGCGGGCACATCAGATCGTCGAGCGCGGCGCGGGCCGGCGCGCCGCGCGCCCCCCGACCACACGTAATGCCACAGACCACACGCGACTGATAACACCGCCCACGTGTTTTGTTCCTACCGTGGCTCAAACGAGCAAACTTCATTTGAGGCAGCTAAAAGACTGTGTGTGACGACCTTTAGCTCAAAATGCCGCACGCGACTGACACGATGCCTAGCAGCAGGATCTAAGGAAACAAGGTCATCTCTTCCCGTGAAAGCTGGGTCACTAGGCCTATGAATACGTCACGACCGATCAGTGTTGCGATGCGGTTCACACGAGTGATCGATGGTTAACACTAACGTGACGTAGTTTTAGGCCAGCGTGGAGAGTACCTGGCGAAATATATTATTATTTATACCATGCCTAGCCGTAAACACAGCTTCATTAAAGGCAGTCCAAAAACTTCGAGCTGTGTAAAAATCCTTAAATCAGCAGTAACGACTTTTGACTCAAACCACGGTTATATTCTGGCTGTCCAGACTCCACTGCGCGAGTGACTTACATCGAGATTCTTTCGAGCACGGAGAAAAACCGACATGTATAACATGTACCTATAACTCTCTAATAGTCTTCACTGAAGCTGTCTCAAATGGATATGCAAGCTATATATGCGCGGAAATGTCCGACGGAAATGCCTGGGACCTATTTCATAAACATTACAATTCGTATTATAGGTACTACGTTCATTCGTATACATTGCGGTGTCTATGAGTAGTTTATTTTTTCTAGTTTCAAATTGGTTGTCGCAATGAACATCAAACGATGGTTATAGGAATTTACTACGGTACGGTAATGTTTATGAAACAGGGCCCTGGTGGGCAAATCTGAGTATATGTGTAAAACGTGATCAAGACAGACGGATCCGAATAATCGCCGATTATCGTTATCGGGTGAATTCGGGTGTAATCGTCTATCTATACTATAATAGCCACGATCACTCGCACCCACACATTTCCCCAGCATAATGGTCGGCAAATACAGGTAAATGTGTGCGCATGTATTAATTTATCATCGGTTTCATCGGTGATTGTGTGGGAGAGTCATTAGGTAGGGGTAGGGAGTAAGAGCAAGACCGATAGACTGATTTTCTCTTTCGATCCTCTTCTCACCTCAAAAGCGCGGCTATCGAGCGAAGCTTTAAACGCCCGCCCTAGAAAACGCAGTTCACTTAGATCACTTAAATACTCAGACACAGATTTTTTTTAGAAAAAAAAACTTTATTCATTCGACCGGTCTATTGTTCAAGAGCATTCTGGTGAAATTGTTGAGTTAAAATCACCCACTTCCGATTCAAAAAGGGGACTAGGTTTGGCGCGATTAAGTAGCCATTTTGAGATTAGAGACAAATAGCAATAGTAACTTTTTAAATCATAATGGAGGGTAGCGACAGAAGTTTTTATAGCTATTTGAATATTTTGAATAGAAAAATTGTGAAGTGAGGAAGAAGTATTAAATTGGTATGGTGAGAGTTATTATAAAAATGGGCACTGTACTTAGCGACAAACGGCTTGCGACGTGTGTCGCACGTCTGTACGCTTCCTTGCTTTTTTATCTATGCAAATACAAAACATAGTTTTGACTTCACCTCTAGGTGAATATTGAAGACAACAACATAACAACAACGATGTTCAAAAGGTTTTTGTGCTCTCGCTTTAAACTGACTTACAGATTTTACTTTGTGTCTAAATGAAGCTTTATAATATCCGAAAGCATCTTAGGTAGCTTACAGACTAGCGATACCTACGTACTTACCCTTGTTCCTCGGAGATAACCATGGCCAGATAACTGGTTATCTGTGAAGAAATTTTTTCTTCCCATATAACCGGTTATCTCTTGGGAATATAATTTCCTCGCAGATAACTGTTAAAATAATTAGTTATCCGCGAGGAAAATTTATTCCTAAGAGATAACTGGTTATCTCCGAAGAATATATTTTCCTCTCAGATAACTGTGAGAATTAAATATTTCTTGATTAAATGATTAAATTAAATTACATGTTCGGCATTAAGGGTAATTTTGTAACACGTTGTAGAGAGTTCTTATATCGATAAACTCATATATCGATTCTTTTCCATTATAGGTACTAGTTATCGGCGAAATTTTTTTTAACAGTTATCTGCGAGGAAAATGTATTCTTCAGAGATAACCAGTTATCTCTTAGATTTTCCTTACAGATAACTAATAATTTTGACAGTTATCTGCGAGGAAAATATTATATTCCTAAGAGATAAGTGGTTATATGGGAGGAAAAAAATTCTTCACAGATAACCAGTTATCTGGCCATAGTTATATCCGAGGAATAAGGGCGTACTTATAGTAAGATGAGTATAAGTTGGACTCTATGCACTTTGCTCTATGCCATAGAGTAAATTGATGAAATGTAACGCATGTCACTCATCTGTAGGCTCCCTTACACTAATGTTTTTATCCATGCAACTACAAAAGGATTTATTTGATTCCATTTTCAAATATGAACCCCCCATTGATCTTTAATTTATTTATTAATTCATTTATCTTTATTATTGATTAAATCAACAACCTACCATGTTTATAAGTACGAAATGTTTTTCTTATTTTAATTCTTATGTAAAGTAAGGATAAAGCGCTTTACTTATTCAGTAGGTAGTAAAATAATCACATTTTAATGATTTAGGTCAAGCCTTGTCATAAGAAATACCTGTATAATTTAAAGTTTAAACCAAAAAGTTAAGAAATATTGCCAATATTGATTTTGAACATTTTGATATAACATTTTTTTTTATTGTTATACTTTAGTAAACGTGTCTAACTGTACCTTTTGTCCAGTGATATTATATTCAGTGTAACTAGTAATATTATTAATTGCATTTTATTATGAACTTTAATACCATTAATTTGCTTTGACATGCGAGTTAAAGTGATAATTTTATTAAAATACATTTTTCTATACCTACCCTTTTCGTTATAGAGTATAAGAGCGTGCGGAGAGATAATCGTCATGGGACTTGTTTTTGATTCCCGTTTTTGTCAAAGTCAAAAATAGCTTTATTAAAATAAACTTAGTACTTTTGAATCGTCCATATTTTCCTACCACCCGTTCCAGACTGGTTTAACTGACAAGAACGGGCGCAAGAAACTTATCAGCTTTAACAGCCATAGGTAACGATATTTACAAACTTAAATATACCGTCATGTTGACGGCACTGTTACGTCATTATAGTGCGAGTCTTGACTTGATAGATCAACAACATTATTTTTTATACGAAAGCCAAAAAACGAGTCGAATTTTTTCATTTTCAGAAACAGTATATAAAAAAAAATATAATTATACCTTAAAAACTCACGAAGTTACAAGCTTTTTGTGTTGTGCGCGCGAGACATTTTAGTGGGGCGTGCGTTAATTGTGGTTTTGTAAATATTATTTAGTCAAAATATAATATGATATAAAAAATATTGCAATCGATTCTATTACTGATTCTGAACAAATAGTTTTCAGGATTCGTATATACTATAATGGGGAATGTCCGAAAAAAATCAAATAGGCTGAATATTTTTTCATAGGTAGGAATAAGCTCCCTTAGTTATAGAAAAAAAATTCAGAATTTTCGGTTGCGTGAAAAAATTTTAAAAAATGAAAGTCTCTTCGACTTCACAAATGTAAGAAAGTAACAGCAGAATGGAGGTTATACCTTTGCCAACACCTGCCACTATGACAACAAGAATTTAAAAAAAAAACAATTTTGACATTTTGTATTGTTTTTTTATTAATACCATGTATATCAACCTTGTATATCAAGATACAGTCGCACTATAATGACATAACAGTGCCGTCAACATGACAAAAACGGTAATCAAGCATAAATCCCATGACAGTTCTCTTTCCGTACAGACTCTACCAAGTATTAGGGGTTAAAGTACGAAATTGCCGATTTGTACTTTGTACTAAAAACTCGTTCTTTTCTAAAATACATATTTATTTAATCAAAATATTTACCCTCATTATCTATACATTGTCGCCATCTAATCAGAAGTTCATTTATGCCTTTGCGATAGAACTCTGGGGATCTAGATTCGACCAGCCGTGTAAAGGCATTTTGTACTGCCTCTTGGGAAGACAATTTTTTACCACCTAAAAAAATTGTCTAAATTACGAAAAATTGTAGGAGCAAGGTCTGGCAAGTACGGAGGATGACGTACGGTTTCTAACTGCAGCTCCTGTAGAGTTATTAGGGGTTTAAGAATAAAAATTGCCGTTTTTTATGGGAAATTTAAAAAAAATCATTTTCCATACTAACATTTTCTTAATGTAGGTACTTAACAACCATGAGCGCTAATGTTTTAAAACTTTTATGTGCAAAAGTTTAAACACTTAGCTAACTTATGAATGCCACATGTGTTAAGTGAAAAAAATAAGTATCGGCTAAGTTACAACTAAGTTACAACTAACTATCGGCTAAGTGGTCATTTCTGCTGACAAAAAAAGGAGTCACTTTTAAGAGGCTTTTTTTACATTCCGGAAAATAAATCTGAATTTTTATTGCTGATAGTAGGCCGTTATGATCATAATTCAAAATAATAAGTAACGATAGCATCTTTAACATCATAGAAGACTAGCGGCCGCCCGCGACTTCGTCTGCGCGGAAAGATTTTTTGCTATCCCTCGGGAACAAAATTATTTCGGGATGAAAGGTATCCTATGTCTTTCTCTGTACACCTAAGAACGTGTATGCAAAATTTCATGATGATCGGTTCAGTAGTTAAGACGTGAAGGCGTAACAAACAAACAAACGGACTTTCACATTTATAATATTAGTAAGGATATGAGAGCCTCTATGTGTGAGAAAAAATTGGCAATTTCATACTTTAAATCCCTATTATTTTGTGTGTGTCGTCAAATAGTTGTTATAAAAAGTGAGATTCCTTATTTTACTGCCATTGGTATAAGATCTTTGCATAGATAAAATAGATATCACTAAATTACCTTAGCACAGATTTAACTGTCCTGTTTCTCCATAAAAACAATATTGCCTGTCAACATCCAACGAAAGATTCAATGTTTCCGTCTATATATTTTAATGGATAAAAAATGAACTGTGTCGATCTTAAGCATAAGTACAGTCAGCAGCACGTCAGGTTATACAAAACTGTCAAAAATCTGCAATTTATTTTGAACCTTAATTTCTTCGCATTTAACGTGTAAGCCCAGCGTGCCGTTGACTGTACCTACACGAAGGATTGAAATGTTCGAAACTGGAGTTAGCTTCTATAAAAAAATATAATTATTCCATCTATGCTCTTGAGTGAACAGTGAATGTGATTGTGCGAGTAAGATAGGTATTAACTAAGTAGAGAACAGCACTACCTAGACCTTAACGGACCATTTCATTATTTTTATCATAATCATAAAATAAAAATGTTTTTATATTCAACTTGGGCGTTTGTAGCATTTAATAACTATCTAGTGTGGATAGGCCTTTACGCTACATTTGTGAGAGTGATGTAAACTTTTAAAAATATATTAGCCTTATCCATAATAATCTGAAATATTATTATTAATAATAAAATATTATGACAATTATTGATATAATAAAATATTTATTGCGAATTTATTGTGTTTTAATTTTTCATGCAAATAAAACAGTGTTTAAAATGAAATATGTAATTGTATAATATATAAAAAAATATAGAGAAACATATATTTATATTTTTAAGATAATCTTATACTATTATTTAACTAACATACTTATAAGTGTACTATCACCACCGTAACTATACAGATTACCTAATAACCAAGTTAAAGACTCAACTACGGTAGAATTAACAGACTCAAGCATAACCTTAAAATATTCAACACCATTATTTGTCTCAAAATAGTTTAAAATCACCATAAAAGTTTTATCAAAATTAGAATTTGCTAATGTCCTTATAAGAAATACAGTTTCACAGCACAAGTTACTTTCTACGCAGTCTTTACAATGTTTTTGTATACTTACTGATGTGAAACCCAATATTTTCAGGAGTTGTTCATGTGTCAATTCGAAGTCGGAATGGCAGGAAATGATGAACAGCATTCGTGAAGAATCCATGCTTAGTTTCAGCTTGAGTATAGCATTTACTAATTTCTCCACATAATCTTTGCTGAAAAGAGAAAACAAATGATTGTAACGTTCGCGTACAGTACGAGCATAGTAGAACCAAATAAGTAAGTCATCTTACTCATTATACGCACGAACGCGGTTTGTATGTGGGCGCGTACGTATGCGTCGTTGCACGCACACACTGACAAAATTTAAAGGTGATAATAAAGGTGCAACAGTCATGGCTGCGCCGTACGTAATCCCGCTCGCGCTCACGCACGCTTCATTATTGCAATCAGATTTGTAATAATGAGGATATATTTTTAATTAACTTTAAATAATAAGGCATTTCGTACTTGTCGAAACAGACGATTTCTTTTCATAATCATTTTATTTTATTTGAATAAACATTATTTAGTAAAACCACGTTTTAATTAATCCTATTTCGACTGTAAGTTTTCAAATCACATAACATGACGTAGGCAATGAAAACATTGTAGTCAGTTCCTGAAAACAATGAATTTAATGTAAACTGTAATTTGACAGATAGATGTGAAACATTGCTACTTTTCTTTAGTAAGTTTTTATTGGTATCAAAACGAAAGTGCCATGATGTATCACATACATCTGTCAAATTACAATTAACATTAACTTCATTATTTTAGTCGATAGACCCGCTGGTTTACGTACAAAAAAATATAAAAAAACTTTGTATTACAGTTTCCTGATGCTTACCCTAGAAGGAAAATAATATTTTGTATAGAGATTGACTTTGCATTTTTTGACGATTGAATAAACTAGCGATGTGACAGCCCTACGTGTCGTTAAGCTACGTTAAGCTGTATCGCTCGCTCGAGGCTCGAGTTGACCTACTTATTTGGTTCTACTATGGTACGAGGCATATATCTTGAAAACTGTTTGTATTTGCATGGCATGCGTAGCGGTAAGGGGCGCGGGCGGCGGGAGAGGGACGCGCGCTATTGGTCGCTCAAAAGTGCACATGCGCGAACTTAGCCCCACTCCGTCGAAAAAATTTCATATCCCTCGTACTGTATCAAGTATCATTTTGCGTCCAAACTAACGACAATGATACACGTCGACGCCACGACGCAGATCTGTCTGATACACGAAAATGATACAAGTCTGGACCCAGCTTTACCTACATTTCGTGCATTCTTTGTCTGCCTGATCTGAGCATTCAAACCTACCAAAATAGCTAATCATTTAACAAATATCAGGCATATCTCAAGACATTAAGATGCATTTTCGTTTGTTGACAGACAACAAATGAAAGTGTACCCTAATATCTTAAGAAAAGGTTGATTTTTGGCGCTGAATGCACATCCGATACCCCATGGATTTGGGGTCTGCGACTTGGGTAGCGTTAGTTCGCCATTGGCATAGATATACAGGGCGGTCACATAATTAAAGACACCAGTTGATTTTCATACAAACGAGGTAACTTCGAAGCCTTGGCTATCCGCCAGGGATTGACTTAGCTGTGATTTGATGATGGCTATCCAGGAACTGAATGGAGGAGACTTTGATCTCTATACACACCCAACCCAACTGATCTGAAACTGATCTGATCAACATTCAAAGATATCTCTTAAGGTAAGATATTTTCAGTTTTAGGATTTTCATAAATTTATATGCTACATTTCGCGGTTTTTTAAATATCCTTATATCTCTTAGAATGCTGATCAGATCAGTTGGGCGTGTATAGCGAGCTGAATCTCTAGTCACTCCCTGGATGGCCATCATCAGATCACAGCTAGGTCAATTCCTGGCGGGGAACCAAGGTTTCAAAACTACCTCGTTTGTATGAAAATCGACTGGTTGGTGTCTTTAATTATGTGACCGCCACTGTAGTTTTCTTTAGTTGATTAATCGTAAACCTTACCCTCTTAAAGTCTGTCCATCCTTACTTGTCACGTCTTATATGGTAAACAATCTTCACCTAACTCTTTATTGAAATAATCATTTAGAAAATAAAACAAATGGTTTTCCACACATAACGGGTGTAACAAGACCTTCAACGAAGCCGAAGTCCACGTATTCCGCCCATCATCAGGATCATTTTTGTCTTTTAGACTATACCTGGGAAACCAATAGCTACGAAGTTATTGTGGGTCAAAGTCAAAAAAGAATTTTCAATTTTTTTATGAAATATTACTTTATTCGTAATTTCCTTCTTTTTGTCCAATGAAACATTATCAAAATTTTCAGTATTTCGTAACAAACAATGGCTTGAAAACGTCGTCACTCGATGTATCTCATGAGCACGCATATAAACGCTGCCTTTCAACTCGGCCGCACGCAGCTGTGTAGCATACACTCGCAGGCGCGGTCTGTTGTACGCGTTACATTGCGTGGTAAAGTAGACAATGCTTTTTTAACACCAAAAATCAAAATCGTTTCCCAGCAATAATTTTGAACAGAAATGGTCCTGATGATGGGTAGAATACGTAGACCTCGGCTTCGTTGAAGGTCTTGTTACACCCGGTAGATTATGAAATAAATTGTTAATAAATTAACAATAATTTCATAAACTTACTAACATATTTTTAAATAACGATTTAAGTTTAAAAGACGTATGATAACTGTCAAAAACTGTTTACTAAATAAGACAAGTAAGGATGAACAGACTTTAGTGTACGGCCCCGGTGCGAGCGGCTGCGGGCGGCGGGGCGGGGAGCGGGGGTAGTCTGTTCATTGCAAGGAACATATTGCTCGCGCGAGTGTTGGGATAAAAACGTGTATGATATTATTAAAATATCTCTGTCGAAAACATTGCGACATGAATATTTTAGAATGCAGGACAATTTTATTTCTGAGATTTTACTAACGAATGATAATTCGCCACCCGTTAAATCGCGAAAGACGTCAATACGGAGAGTTTCATACGTTATACAAAGTTTTGAGACTTTACCCTTCAATATTTAACGAATATACTAAAATTTCCATACAAAATTTAATTACGAACGCCACTTGACGAGCGAGTAACTCAAACTGACGAGCGGCTGCGCGCGGCGGGTCGTAGCCCGCTCCCCGCCCGCTCTTAAGGCGATTAGTCTCCTCACAGTGGCGTCCTCGCCTTAATTAAAATTATTGCTCGCCAAGTACATAATTAATCTAAAATTTGTCTTTGTCTCAACGTTTGACGTTGAGATTAAAGCTCAGGTTCTATATAGTTTATTTACAAACTTCTGTAAAATAGTTCCTTGTAGTAGTAGTAGGCAATAAAACCGGCCAAGTGCGTGTCGGGCCACGCGCAGTGGGGTTCCGTAGGTACATTATACCATACCATATTTTAATACCGCTATCATTTTTCGTCTGAAAAAATAACTTTGTTTTTCACAGTGTTTGTATGAATGACAAAGTTATATTTGCGGTTTTGGAAAATGTACTATATCTCGAAAACTAATCACTGTAACTCCTTCAAAACAATTTTCGTTGAAAGTGTTTATTAAGATCTATAGTTTATATTTTTTTTTTAATTTTTCACCCTCTTACTTTAAAAGTTAAAGGGGGGGGGACACACATTTTACCACTTTGGCGGCATATATCTTTCAAACGGTTGACTTTAAAAAAAAAAAGTCTTAGAAACCTCAATGTGATTTTTAAAGACCTATCTATAGACACCCCACAAGTATTGGTTTGATGAAAAAAAATATTTTCAGTTTCAATTCCATGTATGGGGAGCCCCCCCTTAATCTTTTATTTTTTTTATTTTTGTATAAAAATCGTAAAGCGGTTCACAGAATACACCTACCTACTAAGTTTCAACTATGTAGTCCTAATACTTTTGGAATAAACTGGCTGTGACATACGGACGGACAGACAGACAGACAGACATGACGATTCTATAAGGGTTCGGTTTTTTGCCATTTTGGCTACGGAACCCTAAAAAGTGGCCACTTTTGGCACTTTTCCCTACTACTACTACAACGAACTATATTTTACAGAAGTTATTGTTTGTAAATAAATTATAGAACCTTAGCTTCAATCTGAACGTTTGAATTTTCAATACATTACGTACTAGCGAGCAATAAATTTAATTAAAATGAGGGCACCACTTGAGGAGACTACTCGCGCGTCTTCCTTGATATTTCATACAAGTCGATTGCGTTTGTTTCACACGCTGCCCGCCCCACTGCCGTGCACTTAGACTTTAAAAGTTCAAAATTGTTTTTTTGTGGTAACCCAATGTGCTACTGGCTGTACTTGATATTCAGATTGACATAGCTGCATTTTATTTTACATTGGGCGTTTTTTTTTTTTGAAAAATCAACTTTTGAGTACCAGTGAAATGTTCCTTTTTGTAAGTTGGTTCAATATAAGTTAGCTTACCTAAGACTATCTTTCATCTGATAAGCAAAGTGAGTCAGTGCATACAGGGCTGCTTCGCCGACTTCCTCGTGGGGGCTCGCCAGCATGGTCGTGAGCTTGGCGAGAGCGCCCTGCGCGGCCAGCGTGTCGCAGGCCTTCGCCCCCGACCCTGCTAAGTTGCCCACGGCCCAAGCTGCTGTTACCTATAAAGGGAAAACACTTTAGAAACCATACCTTGCATCAGCGTCGTAGCTAGAAGCTGGTAAGGGGGGCGGCTACCAGAGGCGCAACCCTCAGGAGGGCGCACTTTGCTGACCCATACCTAGAAAAAGTCTATAAGTCTTGGGGCGCAAAAGTCAAATCTTGCCAGGGGCGCTTATTGTCCTAGAAATATGTTTTAGAGCGCAATATTCAAATCTTGCCAGGGGCGCTCATGACCCTAGCTACGACGCTGCCTTGCATGTACATCAGCCATTTTAATGTCCCACTGCTGGGGCACAGGTCTTCTTTATGGGTCGATAAGGAGGATGGGGCATTACCCACTACGTGGGCCCAATATGGATTGGTGGGTGTTAACGACTGCAAATGCAGTCGGGACCAACGGCCGCCAACGGCTTAACGTGCCTTCCGATTCCGTCTCGCGCGATGTTCACAGAAGTCATAAAGTTTGAATCGTGCTTTAGGCATAGAATAGATAATAGTACTAGCGTACTGAAGTTGCACTCCGCAAAATCCTTTAAATAAATTCTCCATCACAATAAAGTGCAATTCAGATTGCACAGCGCTTCCTACGCTCCAAAACATTGACTAAGTAGTTGCTCCTCTTTCTAGGACTTTTCTGACATATGAAATTTGTCCTCTCAGAGGACACTGACCGCTTCATACTCGCGCGCGGAGAGACAGAGCCCTGATTTAGGTAACTACGAAATTGAGGGGTACCTATAAAGACGAGGATCAAAAGTGAGCTCAGAAGTTTATTTGCTAGAAAACGGTTTAGTATTATGTCATAGCATGATACTTAATCCAATTTTGTATATTAATAAACTACTTACAGCTATCTCCATGCTTTGGTTGTCCAGAGCGGTGGTAAGGTAGGGCCCTGCAGCTTTAGCAACAGCCATGCAAGTTTTAGCATCGCCGAGGGCTAAATTGCAACAACACCCGGCTGCAGCCACTTGTCTTTTCACATCCGTCCCTGAAAACACACCAACTTTCCTTCAATCTCTTGCTATAAAGTCTGGACGTTACTTTTTAATAATTTCATAAATTGCTGTTGATGTGAGTATAAGAAATCACAGGTGATTATTAGGTTCAGTATGTGCAACTTGGCGGCTGATGATCATGATACTTTATAATAGCATTTATTGATATAATAACAAAACATACGGTTTGATATGCGGCCAAAGGGTTCGAATGAGATTAAATGTCACTTCCGTTAAAGAAAGTTAAATTAGTTGTATTGTACAGAATTTTCAATAGATGTTCAATTACATGTATTGATACATTGATAGATCAAAAAAATAAAGGATATGATTTTCTACAAACCTGATAGTTCTCGTACTAGGCCTCTCAGAGAGCCTTGCGTACTCAAAACTACTGTAGTGCAATTTGGATCATTGAAGAGTGAATTTTTTAACAGGTTCAACTCCACCGCTGTTATAGAAGATTTGCTTTTCAATTTGTTTACTATATCTACTAAAGTTTCATCTGTAACTCTGTAATTAAATTTAAAAATATTATATCGTTGCACTTGTTTTATTCTTACATTCATTTCACCGCCTCTGTGGTCTAGTGGTTCGCTCACCTGTGTAAGACGCAGGGGTCCTGGATTCAATTCCCAGGAGGGTGGTACAATTTGTATTCAGTTTGGTTGGTAGAGCTTATTTTAAATCTGTCTCGCTAGGTACTACTATCCTTACTTAATATTATAAAGGTGAAAGTCCGTTTGTTTGTTTGTTTGTTTGTTACACCTTTACTACTAAACCCATCATCATGAAATTTTACATACACGTTGCCAGGGGTACAGAGAAGGACATAATGGTAGGTACTATGGGCAACAGCGTCGCTTATCCAGTTTGCAACAAAATACGTGTGCGCGCGTATCGCCCCTGCACAAACTAAACGTATGTGACAGCGGGCGCGGCGTGCAAGCGATTTTAACCTTAGCAGTGGTTAAGCGACGCTGTTGCCCATGGTACCTTCACCTTACTTTAATCCCGAAAAAAAGTGTTGTACCTAAGGGATAGCATAAAAACTTTCCACAGATGAAGTTGTGGGCGACCACTAGTCTTACCAAAGTCTGACGCCATAACAAACATCAAAAAATTGATGTGTTCCTGCAGTTAGAGGTAAGATAGCCAGTTCCTCGGTGGTGAGGATTCCGGGTGTAGTGCGCTTCCACCTTCGGCCTTATCGTCACCTAACATCAGGTAAAGCAAAGGCCAAGCACTATTCCGTTGTTGACAATAAAAATTACCTAGTTTAATGCCGATTTAAAATCTGCTGAAATAAATAGTTTTAATTTTAACCAGCATTCAACCTCACTCTTAGCGCTATCGCACACGGGCAACTTAGTCTCCCAGCAACTGTTTTGTCTCTCACATCAAGTCCACGGGTTTATATGGAAGCGCGCACACGAAGCGACACGGTCGTCTGCAACTTTTCATACAAATCACGTGAGAGACAAAAAAGTTGCGAAGACAAAAGTTTCCCGTGTGCGATAGCGCTTAAGTTTATCTTTTCAGAATACAGAATAAAACATAACCCGCGTTATGGCCCTAAAAGTGAGGCAAGTTTTACTTGTATGAAACAATTCTATTTCAGAGTAGTTTTGTTGTTTTGATCCTCCTAAATCCTGCATGCAAGTGATTTTCTTTTGTGGATAAACAAGCAGTAGTTTTAACTGTTTTGCCTACCTTAAATTTAAAATCCTTCCTGAGTTAGCAATATTATAGCAAAGAGGAGGGAAGGTGCGGGGTTTTAGACAGCGAGCATCAGTAACTATACTATTCTCACTTCACTGTAAGGCTATGTTTACATTACGCCAAGTAGACAACCAAGTCGAGTAGCGAGTAGAAGTACATTGCCTGGCATGTTCGTTGATTTTAAAAGAACATCAAACACAACACGTAATGGACTTCTACTGGAATGTTTGCTGGGCCGAGCTGCTGGCAATGCTGGCATAATGTAAACATAGCTTCAGCTGCCTACTAATTGTCTAATTTTCAAAATCTATCGCAATCGCTTTCATTTGACAGAGGGATGTGACACATTGCTGTATTTCTTAGGTAAGTTTTTATTTGTGCCAAAAAGAAGCATCAATGTATCATCCTGAAAGCGGTTGCAATAGATTTTGAAATTAGACAATTAACCCCCGGGTTCTGGTTTGTTCTGTATTCTGAGGTTATCATTTAATTAAGTAGGTATAATCAGCACGCGATGAGAATTGGATAGAACCTTGTCAAACAGACGCACACGGTACGCCGGCCAGCCACAGGGATATCCAAAAACACGATGTCACGCATCCCGAGGGGAGGGAACTTCTGGCGCGTCTGTTTGACAAGGTTCTATCCCATTCTCATCGGGCGCGGATTATACACTACTTAAAATTATAATCTCAACATTCTAATGAATGAAACTTTTGGAAACCAACCTTGTTTTTTCAATATTGCGACCAGCATCACTTTGTTTGTCCCTAAAAGTTTGTCTTTTCAATTTTATCAAATTCCGAGATGATTCTCGAATAATGTGCACAGGTTCGTCTTCCATTATTTTAATTTACTTTTGTTTAATTTAAGAAATAAACAAAACTAAAAAAAAGTCGTTTTTAACTTTTGATTTGTTGTTTGTTACCTATTGTCAGGGTTGCCAGATGTCAAAGTCGGTAAATCGCAAAAAAACGGCCCTCAGGTAGCCCAAAATCCCGCAAATCCATTTCTGATTTAAGTAGCCCAAAATCGCAAACATTTTTATCTAAGTAGCCCAAAAATAGACCAGTCATGATCAAAATATCGATTTAAATCGCACTCATTTACTAGGAATATTTTGAATTTCCAAGAAAATAAAACAAAAATATTTCAATAAGTTTTTTTTTTTTGATTTATGGGTTGCCATTTCCATGAGTATTTTTTTATTTGAAACATGGGCTGCCGTACTGAAGAAATAAAACCACCATAATATTTCAACAATAAAAAAAATATAATATGGCCTAAAGTGAGGAATTTTCGTGGTTTTTGCACTCACGTTTTCTTAATTTGATCTTGCCATTGCCAGCGAAGTGAAGTAGCCCAAAAATCGCGCAAAAATGTGTGAAGTAGCCCAATTTAAGACAGTCGCAAAATACGAAAAACCAGTCGCCAGTAGGTACCTAAGTAAAAAAGCTTTGTTGAAAGAAAACTTAATTAGGCCGGCCACACACTGACGGAATCACGTGACAGAATTCGGCGGTATCTAATTAGAAACCACCTAGCGACCGGTCTCATTTGACAGATTAATGTGATACATTGCTACTTCTTATTGGAGTGAAAAAAAACATACCAAAGAAAAGTAGATACGTATGTCAAATGAAACCGGTTGCTAAATAGTTTATATTTAGATAATCAGCCTGCTGAACGTAATTTCGACAATGTATGAAGATTCCGTACGGAAAAGTCACGCATGTGTGTGGCAGCCCATAGATTTTGTATGCAGTTGCTGCGTTTGGAAACACGTATGTACAAGGGCGTCGCCATCCCATGGCCCAGGGGGGGGGGGGGGGGGGGGGGCAGTTAATATTAAAGAGGATGAGAAAAATATGAATTGTAGACTGTACATTCAAGAGCACCTAGTGAATTTATTCAAACTTTGAGATGGGGCAGGATTTATCGGAAAAGCTTTGGTTATTTGCAGTTGGCTACATTTTTTAACCTCTAGGGGGGGCAGCGGTTCCCCACTGCCCACCCCTGGCGACGCCCTTGCGTATGTAATGAATTCCGTACGTACCACCACACACAGACGTTTTTTTTCGTTCGGAATCACGGCTCAGTCAGACGCTAGACTTTGATGAGTAAACATTGAGCGAAGTTGAATTATTTGACGACGATGTACTATTTTAATAGCGATTTCGCTTCTACTTTACTTGTGCAAAAAATGCCTTGTCACATTAACATCCACGTTGACGTATTCCGCAACTAGAAATATCATGAAACAAGAAAATTCTAATAGGTAATCTAATATTATTAATTATTGAATTATTATTTTCAATAAGATAGGGTCTGGGTATATATAAAAAAATTACAATTGTTTTTTGAGGTTAAAATCATGGCCGCCAGGCGCATTAGCAATTGACGGGGATATTAGTAGCACAAATATAAACTTGGCTTTAAGTCTTTTGGCCAATTGCTTATGTTCAACTAAAATTATCCCCTAAAAATAAGGGAAACATGCATAATTATAGTCTATTCATTATTTAAATTACGTTTAGGTCAATTCTACTGTTTTTTTTTTTTGTAAAATAGAACTAATAACTTAACATAATAATAAAAATGTATGGCCAAAAGTCTGGTATCCAGAGCTGTAATACCCAAGTAACAAAATTTGGTACTATAAAAGTCCTGAGAACGCTTTAGGACGTGCTAATTAGTTTCATGATAAGCACTATAATGATATTGTAAACCTTTACAGAACCCCCAAATAGGCCCTAGTCTTATCACTGATTTATTCTATAAACATTACATAAAGCCTCTCACGGTAATAAATCAGCTCTATAATTGAAAGCCAAAACATGTCTTTAGTGCTATTTTGAACTGTAAATGATTTTAGTGATCTTTTTATCAGACTTGTTGTGCTCATGTAATCGTGAGTGTTCCCCAAGAAAAAAAAAGTCATTCGCTGTTACAATTTGTAATACAAAGGATATTCTATAAATCATCACCTTTGATCGACCATTGACCGTAACTCCACCGTAACTTGCACTTGCGAAAATAATTGTATCGATAAAATCACTATGCTGATTTCAAATTTGACATTGCGCCCTCATAATTTTGGAGATTTAATTAGAATAGAATAGAATAGAAAATAGTTTATTATCAACCTCACAGAGAATGGACAAAATACTTAAACACTAAATTACAAGTAAATTAAAACGAAATAAATTAAAATAACTAAACAAAGAGATTAATAAAAGGCCCCTGCCTCAGCGTATGAATGCCGTGACGTTAGGGTAACGTCATGGCACGCTGCTATTCTGACAGGGCCTAGCTGTAACGGACACAATAAAAAAGAAAAATTATGTTATAATATGTTGCACCTTTCAACACAAACACAGTGACAGTTAATTAAGACAGTTAATTAACAATTAAATTTAAATTAATAAAATAAGTTCTCGTCTCGACTATGGCTGCTATAGTACACATTGGCTCCAGTCGTGCTACTAATGTGCTATATTGCATTGCATGCTAGTATAAACAGCAGCCATATTTTCATCTAAAGCCGATTAGTCCATTAATTATTAATTTAAGTGTTTTTATTTCACGCTTTAGTCTGGTAGCAGTAACACAAACACACTTATAGGGCTATTTAGAATTTAAGTTATTTAGCAACTGCACCAGGAGTCACTATGATACATTTACTATCAGAAGAGTTTTCATGTTTTTTACAGAACTAGCCCTATAGCGATGTTGAGGGAGCATTTAAAAAGCTAAACCGTGACGTAATGGTTGTGCAAGGTACTTTTATAGGGCACATTGATTCTGTAATAGTGTTTTCGATACTACTACAATACTAGTACTGTATAAGTTATTTTGACGCAATATTAGTGCAAAATAGATACATAAAAGTGACAGTAAAGTCGTCTATAGTGCTAAATAGTACTAAAATCGCTTTCTTCATATCTATTACAGAGCAACACTTTAAAGATTCTTTTGTATGTTCCTGTAACACCCAATTGCACTAAACTTAAGAATCGCCTAAGTCTTTTCTTAACTACAACTCGACCAAGTTAAGTAGGCGAATGACAGCTACATGACCGCTAAGTTTGACACCGTTATAATTTGGTCGTGTTGTAGTTAGGAACAGATTTAGGCGATCCTTAAGTTTAGTGCAATCGGGTGTTAGTGTTCTAGGAGGTACATTATAGAACTTAAATGCTCTTTAATATTATAGAAGCAAAACGCTCTGTTGAAAACCTTTATAGCACAAGCAGTCACAACGGTTACCACTAAAGGCCTACTATATCACTGTTTGGTGATAAGACCCCTTGGTTACAGAAAATTTTGTTACTTGGGTAAAAAATGTAGCATTCCGTACGTACGGAATAACGGTTGTGTGTGGCGACCAATACAAAATCTATGGAAGTCTTGCACTCGGAATGACTTTTTTCCGAGCGTGATTCCGAATGCACGGGCCCTCATGTGGAATCCCGTAACGGATAAAAATTACGTACGGAACGTTGACGTCTGTGTGTGGTAGACCCACATTTTGTATGCGGGATTCCGAATCAAGATCCCGTTTGGAGATTCCGTTACGTGATTCCGTCTGTGTGTGGAATAATCAGAATTCATCTTTGCTCAATGTTTACTCATCAAAGTCTACCGTCTGACTAAGCCGTGATTCTTCTGTGTGTGTTGGTACGTACGGAATCACGTACGTACGGAATCTCGAAACGGGATACCGATTCGGAATTCCGAACGCAGCAATTGCATACAAAATGTGGGTCTACCACTGAAAAGCCAAGCAGCAGTGCTGCGCAGCACTGCTGCTTGCTGCCGAGATCGGAATCATACCTTTAGGGATTCCACTCTACCATTTCAGTATGTAAAATAAAAGAATATAAAATCGAAGGTACACCATTGTTTAATAACTAAATATGCAAAATTCTTGCACCGTATGTATGAACAATTCCCGAAAACATAAGGTCTTTTTTCGTACCTACCTAAGAAATCATGTGCAGTAAGATAATTTCAAATACACATTTTAGTATTCACTTGCCTTAGTTGCCTTATTTTATTTTCCCTACTTTTCAACCTGCAACAGGTGTCAACCCTTGAAGAATGGGTATAATTTTTGATAGCTTGTACTCTGTCCGTTTATCTACTCATGTGGTTTGCACTCAAACTGAAACATTCAATCACTAGGTACCTATTCATCCAAATTGAAAGTCAAAAGTGAACTGTGTAATTTTAGCATAGGTATCTACCTAAATGTGCAGAAATTGATCTGCGGCACTATTTTTGAATTTTGAAATTTGAGCGCTTTTTTCTACTGATTTTCGTTCGACATCTCATTGTTTTGAGTCATATGTCGAACGAAAATCAGTCGAAAAGAGCGCTCGACGCCTGCCGAGCGATTCAAAAATAGGGCCCCTGTTGATTTATCGATGTCATTTTCATATACCGAAAAAGATAAAAGTGGCAAAATGTATAGTACAGAAAATGATACAAATGGGGCGGTGAAAGGCCTATAATCGCCCTTCCGGGCCAATCTGGCAACACTTGACAATAATGCCTTGAATGACGTTGACGTTTTTACTTGTTTTATAGAAGACTTAGGAATCCACGTTTACACAGCCTTATTAGCTATAATGAGTAGGGTCGCTAACTGTTATTTAAAGACATACAGCCAAAAAAGCGGGACCTACCTACAAATGTACAGAAACGAGAAAAACCATATAAACCGGATGCGCAGCGTGATTTTTAGTCAGTTTCATCCACAAATCTTGTAATTTTGTTTGTGTAGTAAAAAAAAATCGGTTGGCACTCCGGGAGTGCCGGCAGAAATGAAAATATTTTGAAATTAGCGGCAAAGGATTAAAATTATTTCTTTCCTATTACTATACAGTCACACAATTCAATCAGTTTGTAATTAGAGAAAAATTCTAAAGATTTCGCGCCAGTGGCCTTTTTAATTTCTACATAGGTACACGCATTCTACGATTTAGGCCGGCCACACACAGACGTAATCACGTAACGGAATCTCGCAACGGAATCCCGATTCGGAATTCTGAACGCAGCGATTGCATACAAAATCGATGCCTGCCACACACAGACGTCAACGTTCCGTACGTTATTTTTTTCCGTGCGGAATTCCACATGAGGGCTCGTGCATTCGGAATCACGCACGGAAAAAAGTCATTCCGAACGCAAGCCTCCCATAGATTTTGTATTGGTCGCCACACACAACCGTTATTCCGTACGTACGGAATGCTAACTTTTTTATTACAGCTCTGGATACCAGACTTTTGGCCTACTTTTTAATTATTTTGCTAAAAGCGGGTCCATAGCGCATGTTTTGCTCTACACAATCAACAAAAACATCTACACAAAACATTGTTTCGCGAAACATGTTTCTCTACACACGCCGTCCACAGCGATTGCGTGGCTTGAGTAGACAAAACTTCAGTGTTGCCAATTTAGCATTTTATGTTAGCCTATTACTTATCATGACTCGAAAATGTATGAAATAAAATTTAAAGTGACGAAAGTTTTAGGTATAATATCTGAAAATGTAACTATCAAGGTCAGTTTGAGAGTGTCATTTTTTTTTGTTTCCATTGAGATTAATAATCGAACTGTAATACCGCCTCCAAACGTTATGGTGTGTCCCCACTTAGGTTCGCGAACCTCCGCGCTCCGCGAACCTGCAACAGTGCGCCCTAGCAAACATTTTATTTTCACTTTGGTTATAGTGTGTACGTGTGTGAACCAGGTTCACATACATGTTCGCACACGTACACACTATGGCGCACTGTTGCAGCACAGCATAAACAATTTTTTTGGTGCAGGTTCGCGGAGCGCGGAGGTTCGCGAACCTAAGTGGGTACCCACCCTTATAGTTCGTTGATGTTTTTGGAAAGGTCCTCTTTGACATATTTGTTACAAAACTGGCAATGTACGCCACCGGTTTTAAAAAACACCCCAAAAAACGTATTCCACATAATGCATCAGTGAGCGGTTTTCAAAAGGCAGTTTAAAAAAAAGTAGTACATAAAAAAGAACTAGATGTCGTTGAACTAAGTAGGTAGCTTTTATGAAAAATATGAGATGTAATTACTTTTTTATTATACGTTTGTTGAGTATGTGGTTTATTGCGTTGTGCGTTGGCTGTCTGTTGGCGTGTTACGATGAACTTTTCTATGACCAATGTGACCATTAATGGGAAATTATATTTTAAAAATCTACCTACTTGAAGTAGCGCTATCTATCGACATAAAATTATACTAAAATTCTCTGCTGTTAGAAAACCGCTCATTAAAATATTCGGTCAGGTCGGATCGATGACCTAGCGGCTTGTCTGGCAGAATGCGCCCATATTATGACCACAGACTGAGGCTAACCGTACATAGAGGTGGTTAATATAGCATCTAGCGCCATATTATAGCGCGCTATCTGTACATAGCGCACATAGCGTGCTATGTAAGTAGACGCTATGGCGCTATTAATATCGCGCGTGGCAACAAGTAGCGTCGTCGTTGGCCGGACGGGAGCGCGGGCATTCGTTATAGTTAAAAAATATCGCGTGCGCGCTTTTGCTACCGGACGCGTTACGCGCGTTTCTCTCGCAACACGCTAGGTACGAGTATAATATCGCGCGCGACCTTCTATTGTGTTAGTTCGATTAGGACTTTTATGACACAACTAGTCAATTAGTTCGTATTATGTAAAAACTATTTAGCTAAGCAAAGTTAGTTGAACGAGAAATATGGTAAAAACAACCGAATTTCAAAGATCAATAAGGTCGAAAATCGCTTGCACCTGTTTTTTTAACTAGAAAACATTGTCTAGTGGTCACTAGTTAAAAAAATGAATGCAAGCGATTTTCGACCTTATTGACATTTACCAAAATCACGGTCTTTAATGAAACATCAGAATTAGTAAACGAGAATACGGCAAAAAACTACCGAATAGCAAACGTCAATAAGGTCGAAAATCGCCTGCACCTGTCTTTTTAACTAGAAAACATCGTCTAATAATCACAAGTTAGAAAAATGAGTGCAAGCGATTTTCGACCTTATTGACATTTATCAAAATCACGGTTTTAAATGAAACATCAAAATTAGTAAACGAGAATACGGCAAAAAAACAACCGAATTGCAAACGTCAATAAGGTCTAAAATCGCTTGCACCTGTTTTTTAACTAGGAAACATTGTCTAGGGATCACAAGGTAGAAAAATGAGTGCACGCGATTTTCGACCTTATTACGAAACTTATTTTCGAACTTTAGACAGTTCTAAGCCCGAAAAGTATAAGATAAAGTTCATTAGTTTACATTACTGCTTTATTTTATTTAAGACTAAAATGTAACGTATTAATAAATAACGTTTTTTTAAAGCGCGCGATCTGTCTAACGAACGACGTGTGAAGTAACGTGTTACGAAATCTAACGTGCTGCATCTAACGCGCCAGCCAGCCGCCCGCATGCTACCTGATAAATAGCGCGTTATAACATAGCATATTTAATAGCGCGCTAGAAATCAATAGCATATAGTCTGTAGCGTGCTGTTGCTTTATAGGCGTTATGAACAACTCTAACCGTACACACGCCATATTATTGGCAATAATTTGCATATTGACAATAATATTGTGTGTTTGCGGGCGGTATGACAATTATGTCAGTATTAAATCGTATTGTTCAATATTATTATTGCCAATATTATTGCGGGTCCACACACATGCAATATTATTGGCAATAATTTGCATATCGACAATAATATTGTGTGTTTGCGATATTGAGGATTATGTCAGGCCAGCCGCACACACGCAATAATATTGACAATAATAATATTGAATAATATGATTTAATTCTGACATAATCGTCAATACCGCCCACAAACACACAACATTATTGTCAATATGCAAATTATTGCCAATAATACTGCGTGTGTGCGGTTAGCCTCAGTGTTAAATCATATTGTTCAATATTATTGTTGCCAATATTATTGCGTGTGTGCGGCTGGCCTATGACAATACCCTGCCCCTTGACCCGCGCAAAATGTTTTGTGTACGTGTTTTCCACCGGGCATGGAAAGCAGAAACATTGTTTCTCTACACGAAAATGTTTCGCGAAACAATGTTTTGTGTAGATCTTTTTGTTGATTGTGTAGAGTGTATTTTAGTATTTAGTAGTAATCAACTTTATTATAGTTGATTGTATTTTGTTTCTGTGCCTAATAAATAAATAAATAAATAGAGCAAAACACGAGCTATGGACCCGGCTTAAGTTATAAGTTCTATTTTACCAAAAAAAACGGAAAACAATTGAATTGACCTAAGCGTGATATAAATAATAAATAGTCTATAATTATTCATATTCAATTATTCATTAAAAGTCAAAATAATTCATCTTCGCTCAATGTTTACTCATCAAAGTCTGGCGCCTGACTGAGCCGTGATTCCGAACGAAAAAAAACGTCTGTGTGTGGTGGTACGTACGGAATCACGTTGCGTGATTCCGTTGCGAGATTCCGTTACGTGATTACGTCTGTGTGTGGCCGGCCTTAAGGTTTCAACATTTCTACGAATAGTCACAGAGTATAAATAAGTCTATGATTTCACCGAAGATATCGCTGCTATTAGTTCCATTTTCCAAATTAGCGCGTTGCACAAGTGTTTACGTCTGAAAATGAGGCACCGCCATTTTCAACGCACCCCGTAGAAAGAGAGGGGGATACTTAGGCGATTCTCACACTGCCGGCGCGCGCCGTCGCGGGGCGCGGTTTGGCGTCTCACGCGCGTGGCGACGGCACAGCGTGACGCCAATTCGGGCGGTTTTCGACGCGCCTCCGCGCCGGTCGGCGTCAGACGCGGCCCCGCGCTTACGTACAAAAACCGGCACGATACTATGGAGCTCAGTGTGTTGTACCCCGCGATTTCCGCGCCTGCTGGCGCGCACGGCGCGCGCTCCCGCGCCTAGGCGCGGCCTCGGTGTGTTGGACCAAGCGGTTTTCTATACAAATTGATGTACTTACATACAAAGTAAAACACGCGCGCGGGAGCCCCGCGACCGCGCGCGGTGCCTGTGTGAGAACCGTATTACGCCGCCAGCTGTCTACTCTCCATCCGTCACATCCGTCTTACGCATTTTCGATCAGCCACGTGATTCCTACTGACGCGAGTTTTTTTTCCCATTACAAAAAGCGTACAACGCCGCTAAAGAAGTTTTCACTTCAAAAATTGCCACGCAGCGCGACTTTTAAGTCGGTTTCATCCACAAATCTAGTAAAATACTCTTGTCTGCCTATATTATAGAAAACGGCCGCGCAATTTTGTGCGCAGTCGATGCATGTATGTGCGTAGCTAATTCCGAAAAGCGGTATATTTAGCGTCCCGCATACCCTTTAACGAGACGTTCCGCGTATTGCGGGACGGAGCTAGCTAGCTACCGGTAGCGGTAGTGTCACAGAACAAAGAATGTGGGTATGGGTAGTGTACCGACACCTACCTAGACTACAGGTAGGTACGACGCGTATTTTTTGTGTATGGGTAACGGTGAGGTTGGTTTCAGCCGTTGCCAACTAAGGTCTTGGTTGGGACGCGGTTGGCAGCCGTTTAGCAGGCACTTTACCATTCTGACAAGGGTTGCCAGCCCTGGTGCTATGTATCGGCATAGTAGAACCAAATAAGTAGGCCAACTCGAGCCTCGAGCGAGCGATACAGCTTAAACACGTAGGGCTGTCACATCGCTAGTTTATTCAATCGTCAAAAAATGCATAGTTAATCTCTATACAAAATATTTTTTTCCTTGTAGTGTAAGCATCAAGGAACTTTAATGCAAAGAAAATATTTTTTTGTACGTAAACCAGCGGGTCTATCGACTAAAATAATGAAGTTAATGTTAATTGTAATTTGACAGATGTTTATGTGATACATCATGGCACTTTCGTTTTGACACCAATAAAAACTTACTAAAGATAAGTAGCAATGTATCATATCTATCTGTCAAATTACAGTTTACATTAAATTCATTGTTTTCAGGAACCGACTACAATGTTTTCATTGCCTACGTAATGTTATGTGATTAGAAAACTTATAGTCGAAATAGGATAAATTAAAACGTGGCTTTACTAAATAATGTTTATTCAAATAAAATAAAATGATAATGAAATTTTATTTTTTACACTATTAACTATTTCTTACTTTTTCATTTACCTACACTTATCAAAATAATAAATCTTTAAATTCGGAAATTGAAAACTTTCCATAATAGGCATTAAAAGTACTTTTTCCTGTAGGAATTTATGATTTTTTAACAAAATTACACAATTGATATAAAAAAAATTCGTCTGTTTCGACAAGTACGAAATGCCTTATTATTTAAAGTTAATGTAAAATATATCCTCATTCTTTTTGCAATAATATCTTTGGAAAGCATGGTACATGTAGGTACTGTAGGCGGCGTGAAGCGTGCGTGAGCGCGAGCGGGATTACGTACGGCGCAGCCATGACTGTTGCACCTTTATCACCTTTAAATTTTGTCAGTGTGTGCGTGCGACTACGCATACGTACGGGCGCGTCCACATACAAACCGCGTTCGTGTGTATAATGAGTAAGATGACTTACTTATTTGGTTCTACTATGGTATCGGCAAGTATCAATGCTGCCATATATTTCTTGTGATTTTCTATATTGTAATTAAAACAACAGGTTGTTTGTTTATTATTTTAATGACTCATAAATTTTTAATATACATTTATTAGGTACTCACACACTCCACTCTTTTCTAACAGAATTTACAGTTTTTATTTTGCTTTTTTTATGTAGGTACCAATAAAATAAAATAAATACAAAAAGAACAATAACAAAATAATTTAAGTCCTACTGTACGGGTCATCGTACATTAGTAGCCGCTAATATAATGTGCAACGTAGCGACCTACTTCAATCATTTGCAATATTCAATTATTATAATTTTTCAGTACAATAAAGTAACTCCGTAGTATCGGTCGACTATCATTTCTAGTGCATTTTTGACATCTTCTAGCATCATCATACTGATACTACCTGACACCTCTGACATTACTGATTGAGCACACCGGCTCAGTCATTTGGTCCTTCGAGAATTAAATCTTTGGTGATTTTTGTATCTCAGAGTGCGATTAGCGCATCGGCTTGGCTGGCCTCCCACAAGCGGGTCTCACCAGTTAAGTTGAGACGTGCGGTGACAAATCGTGTGACGAGTGCAAGATTGCCAGGGAGAACCAGACCATCATCAGTCTATCGATTATTGACAGTTTTTGACAAGTGATATTGACATTATCGTGACATTATAAATAACAGTGACATTTTTGTGTGAATTCACGGATTGCAGTGAGTACCTACACGTACTTTGGACTTTGGATTGCAGTGAAATTGACAGCATCGCAACAGCGGTAAGGTGACATCATCATCTGCAAGGTTTGGTCTGCATTTTTTTTACATTTTCGTGTGGTTTTTACACTTTTTGCAACGATGGAAGCCCTTCTTAGTCGTCAGAAGGAGATTATCGAGTCCATCAAGAATATTCACAGGAATTTTAATAAGGATGCTTCCTCGAGAAAGACGGAAGAGTACCGTCAGAAACGGATACTTGCACTTGACAGTTTGTGGGGAGAATTTGACAGCAACAATGTGCAACTAGAATATTCTGAGTATGAAAAAACTCATGAATATTTTGCAAAGAATATCTTCCTTGATACAAAAAATCTTTATGACAGAATACGGTCTCTGCTTACAAACTTTTTTCCGCTCGCGGAAGAGGTCGTCCCTGCCAGGGACATTCAAGAGCCAGTAGTAAAACTAGCTATAGACGAGGTGAAAAGCGAGCAGAAATCGAATTTTCGTGCATTATTGCGACAAATAAATAATATTGACACTGACATAATTACCGAAAAATGGGAATTAGAGGATGAATTAAAAAGCTTGCAATTACGTTGGGCAAATATTGACAAATTGCACTTGAAAATTGACACCCTTTCGGAAGGCAACGATAAGAATTATGAAGAAGAATGTTCATCTCACGAGAAAAAGTACAGAGACATAAAACGGCTTTTAAATAAGAAAATTTTGTCTACTATGCATCAGTTCGAGTCTACTCCAAAATTGGATGTTCCGCCTTTCTATGGTGACTATACCCAATGGCCCACGTTCCTAGATTTATACAAAAGTAGCATACATGACAATCCTTCCTTGACAAATGCACAGAAGATGCAACATTTAAAAGGAAAGTTGAGAGGCGAAGCACAACGTCTCATTCAGCATTTAAATGTATCCGCAGATAATTATGTAACAGCTTGGGAGCTGTTATATCACCGCTATAATAATATTCAATTGTTATTTACTAAACACATTGAAGTATTCCTGAACCAACGCAACGTTGACAAGCAATCAGCATCTGAGCTGAAACGCCTGCATGACACTACAGTGGAGTGTATCCATGCTATCCACAATTTGGGTGTAGATACGTCTTCATGGGATCCCCTCATTGTTCATCTCCTGCTTAAGAAGTTAGATCCTGCGACCAGAAGCGATTACAAGGAGTCGCGCAAGTCACCGCGCGAACTTCCAGAGTTTGATGAGTTTATATCGTTCCTAGAAACCAAGTTTATAGCGCTTGAGCCCATTCAGAAAAAGGAGAAAGAAGATTGGTCGTCGCAAAAGCCGTCTACGTCATACAACACGAAAGATAAGGCTCCATACAATGGAAAAAGGATATCCTTCATGAAGTCAATGAATACAACTACATTCAACTCCAAACCACGCTGCGTGGTATGCAACAGCAACGATCATATGTTGTATCAGTGCCGAAAATTTGAAAATTTGGTACCTGACGCTAAAATTAAAGTTATAAACAACAATCAAATATGTAAAAATTGTTTATATTTCCACGAGCGAAATGTATGTCGATCAAATAAACGGTGCAAAACTTGCAATGGATTGCACAATACTTTACTGCATGACGCGGTTAGTGACACACAAACGAACGGTTGGACTTCGCCACCGAAACCTCAGCGTCAGCAGAATAGTAATGCAAATAATATTACAAATAAAGATGACGATATTTTATTGGCTACTGTGCAAATTCAAGTACGAGCTGCAGATAATTCGTACTTAAAAATGAGAGCACTTTTAGATCAGGGTTCTCAAGTCACCCTTATAACCGAAAATGCCGCTCAACGGCTTGGGTTACCTCGTCAACATGTGAATACCTCCGTCATAGGGGTGGGTGATTCAGCGAAGAGAGGCAAAGGAAAAATAAATCTGGAATGTATGTCAATCCATGATAATTACAATTTTACAGCGGAAGCTTTAGTATTGACAAAACTTATCAACAACTTACCGCATACTACATTTGACAAGCCTTACCCTCATATCGAACACATACAGCTCGCTGACCCCAATTACAATGTTTCGAGACAAATTGACATCTTACTGGGTGCAAAGATTTATACCAGTATAATTATGAGCGGGTTGATAAAAGGATCAGAAAACCAACCAATCGCTCAACAGACAAAATTAGGGTGGATTTTGTCTGGACCAGTGCAATCTCCTCTCCAATGCAGTGTAGTAATCAACAACATTGAAGATATCACCGCTTACTGGGAGATGGAAGAAATATCAAACGACTCTACCACGATGACGAAAGAGGAGCAGTATTGTGAAGAATTATATGTCAAAACCACAAGACGACTGCCAGATGGAAGATACGAAGTTCGCCTGCCATTAAAAAGCAATTTTGAAAAAGAGCTCGGCCTATCAAAATCTCGAGCTATAGCCCAATTCAAGCAATTAGAATCACGTCTCGCAAGAAATCCTACTTTACATGACAGCTATCAAAAATTTATTCACGAGTACGAAGAGTTAGGGCACATGATAGAATGTAAGGAGCGCAAACAACCTATGTGTTATCTGCCACATCATGGTGTACACCGAGAAGACTCAACAACCACCAAACTTCGTGTGGTTTTTAACGCATCTGCACCAACATCAACCGGAAAGAGCTTAAATGACCTCATGGAGTGTGGCCCGAAATTACAGAAAGACATACAAGATTTATTACTCAGATGGCGTACTTACCAATATGTATACACTGCTGACTGTGAAAAAATGTATAGATGCATTCTCTTGCAAGCAGATCAGCAACAGTTGCAAAAAATCTTATGGAGAGATAATCCAAAGGATAGACTTAGGGAATTCCGTCTGTGTACTTTAACCTATGGTATGAAATCGGCGTCGTACTTAGCGATACGTACTATGCAACAACTAGCGTGTGATGACAAAGATAAGTATCCGTTGGCTGCAGAAGTATTGCAAAACCAATTTTATGTCGACGATTTGCTAGGAGGCCATCACTCAATCTCGGATGCAAAAGAAGTTCAACAACAATTAATAAAAATGCTCCAAGGCGCGAAAATAAACCTTAGAAAATGGTCAAGTAATAGTACGGAGTTGTTGTCGTCACTATCAGCTGATCAAATTAACCCGACGACAATGGACTTCAAAAGTGCAAACTCAACAAAGGCGCTCGGGTTACGTTGGAGCCCCGCCACTGATATGTTTACATTTCATCCAATTGATAATGACAAAAACAAAACAATGACGTGTACGAAGCGAATATTATTGTCACAAATTTCGAAAATTTTTGACCCTTTAGGCTGGCTATCTCCACTCACGATAAGAGCCAAATTATTATTCCAAAAACTTTGGTTAGTGACAATGGAGTGGGATGACAAGGTTCCAAATGACATTTTAAACGAATGGATTAAACTTCGTGATGACTTAAAAAACGTTGATCAGTTTCAAATCCCAAGATGGGTCGGCAATTTCCACACGTCAGTCGAGATTCATGGATTCTGTGACGCGTCCGAACGAGCGTACGCAGCAGTTATTTACTTAAAATCCAAAAATGACAAGAACGAGTCGACTGTTACAATTGTTTGTTCAAAAACAAAACTTGCACCGCGGAAGAGCACAGTTTCGCTACCAAGACTGGAGCTGTGTAGCAGTCATCTCTTATCAAAACTTATGAAGAAAGTTTTAAATGCATTACCACACACAAACATCCCTATATATGGATGGACGGATTCCTTAGTCGTCCTGGGTTGGCTCCAAGGACAGCCGACACGTTGGAAGGCATTCGTAGCTAACCGAACGAAGGAAATCCTTGACATTATACCAGTTTCGTGCTGGAGACATGTGAGCTCAAAGGACAATGCAGCTGATTGCGCAACTAGGGGCCTAACAACATCTCAGCTGATGGAACATACGCTGTGGTGGAATGGACCTGCGTGGATCAAGGACACAATTCCCAAAATTGACAATACTAAGATTGACATGCCTCAAATAGAGATGAAAAAAGAGCCACAAACATGCACAACACTCATAGAAACTGACATTATAGAAAATCTATTAAACAAACATCACTCGATTACGCACATCGTAAGAGTGGTTGCCCGAATATCACGTTTCATACACAACATTCGTCACCGCGTGACGTCACGAAGACTGCAATCGTCTAGACAGCAATACGACACTGCGGGCAATGTCCGCGATGCACCGAACAACTCGAGTTACGTCACAGCGAGCGAAATGAATAATGCACTTATGATTATAATTCGAGCAACGCAAACTAAAGAATTCCTATTAGACATTACGGAATTAAAAAGGAATGGGACTGTGAAATCCAAAAGTCCTTTACTGCAATTACAGCCGTATTTGGATAAAAATAACCTTTTACGAGTGGGTGGAAGGCTACGTCACTCAAATCTAAGCGAGAACTCAAAACATCCTATTATTATACCAAAGGATTCAAGATTGACAGAGTTACTCATAAATCAAGGTCACTTACAAACACTTCACGGTGGTCCTGCACTAACCTTGACACATTTAAGACAGAATTACTGGGTGATAGGAGGAAGTCGCACAGTTAAAAAATACTTAAGATCATGCGTCAGATGCACTCGATTTAACCATCCTAACCAGAACCAGCTGATGGTAGATTTACCAGAAGCAAGAGTGACACCATCTCGAGCTTTTACACACTGTGGAACCGATTTCAGTGGAAAAGTGGAGTTGAAAGCAAACAAAGGACGCGGAATAAAAACTACGAAGGGATACATCGCAGTTTTTGTGTGTTTTGCAACTAAGGCGATACACTTAGAGCTAGTGTCAGACCTTAGCACACCAGCGTTCCTTGCAGCCTTCAAGCGCATGTGCGCGAGAAGAGGCACACCAAAGCACGTATACAGTGACAATGGCACTAATTTCGTTGGTGCATCACGAGCTTTGAAGATGGAGTACAAAGAGGTTTTACAAGTTATCACCGAAGAATTCCTCGCTGACATTTCTACGATGGGTGTAACCTGGCACCTGAATGCCCCGGTATGGCCCAGCGCTGGAGGTCTTTGGGAAGCGGCAGTGAAGAGTACGAAGCATCATCTAAAACGTGTGTTAGGCGAACAAAAGCTGACATACGAGGAATTCTCTACGCTGTTAGCTCAGATTGAAGCATGCCTCAATTCCAGACCGCTGTACGCATTGACAGAAAATCCAGAGGATGATTACTTAACTCCAGGACATTTCCTCATTGGAGGATCATTGTTGTCACCTCCAATGACTGACATACATGAAAAATGCATAAAAACACGTTGGCAGTTGATAGAAAAAATGCATCGTGACTTTTGGAAGAAATGGTCGTCAGGTTACTTGCATCATCTTCAAAAAAGGCAGAAATGGAATCATCCAAAAGCCGACTTAAAAGTTGATGACATTGTCCTCATAAAAGAAGAAAATATGCCACCAACAAAATGGGCCTTAGGACGAGTGACTGAGGTGCATCCTGGCAAAGACGGACACGTTAGGGTTGTCACCTTGAGAACAAAAGGAGGTCATCTTAAGCGACCAATTATTAAACTTGTACCGCTGCCAGTGAATACTCAACCTGACATATCGAAGCCCACTTCAAACACTGACCTTCCACAACTACCAACAACGAGACGTATGAGAAAGAAAAGAAGCATTTGCAATCTACTTTTGATGACAATGACAATTTTAATGGCACTTTTTACTCCTATAAAAGGCATGACAAACATAAAAAGCCTAGATAACAACAATACATTGTTTTTTGACAAGATTTCCGATATACGAATCATCCAGGACCATTGGAAAATGGTCGTATACTACAATATGAGTACATATTGGCAAAGTATGGAAGTAGTCAGAAACTACATAAACACTGTAGATGCAATTTGCAGTAATGACAGTTCATGCTCACCCGTCATTACGCAATTTAATCACGAACTCGACGAAATACGTCACTACAATGACTTATTGACAAACTATCAGCGTATATCTCGCAGAAAAAAGAGAGGATTTTTCAACGGGGTTGGAAGTTTGGCGAACACCTTATTTGGGGTACTTGATGACTCATTTGCTCAAAGATACGAGAAGGATATCGAAACAGTACGCCGCAGAGAAGATCACCTACTTACCCTGTTCAAAAATCAAACTTCAGTCGTCGAAGCGCAAAATAACATACTTAGACGGAACGAAAAGATAATGAACACTCAATTCGATCACATATACAAACATCTAAGAGTCATGACTTCCGAAATGAACGCAATAACAAAGGCAGATCAAATTGCATTACGCGCATTTCACTCTATGTCATCATTAATATCAGTCAATGTTATAATTTCTAACATTCGCCGAATTCAGGATTCAGTCCTAGAAATGGTAACTGACATTTACCATGGTCGCCTGAACATCCATATGCTGGAACCCGCTCAGCTGCAACAAGAGCTTAACACTGTATCAGCTCAATTACAAAATGACCTGGTTCTACCTACTGACAACGTGAGAGATTTATATGGACTTCTTCACGTGAAAGCTAGAGTGACGTCAAGACTGCTGATCATGGAAATAAATATACCACTTTTAAATCGTGACTCATTCGAGCTTACCAACATTATTGACATCCCGCAAAGAAAACAAGGAAGCGTAATTTATACGAAAACTGCAACAAAATATTTAGCTCTGAACGTCAAGAAAGACACAGTTATACCTATGACAGACAGTGATATACAAACCTGCATACGTCACACCGATCAACAGATGTTTTGCCCGTTGACTCAGCCAATCTATGCACTGACCTTGGGGCAATCCCTTTGCAATTTACAATTACAAATAAATAATGAAGATAAACCATACTGCATGCCCGCCGCAAAGAAATGTGCTGACAGGTGGATCAAATTGCACGCTCGCGACACCTGGCTATACTCATGTTGCGACGAGTGCTCCGTACGAATCATATGTTCAACAGAAATAATAACAAAACAATTACGAGGCAATGGACTGATAACCCCGGAACCGGGATGTGTAATTAAGGGAGACAAATTTTTGATATATGCTCAACATGACTACACCAATCAGATTTCAGTGAGCCCATCCATTGACCTTAACATGCAACAGATTCAATCATCTTTGAATGAAATCATTAATGTTTCATTACCCAACACCTTTGTCCCTGAAAATCATGAAAATGTATATAAAGAAATTCAACAGAAGGTTGACAATATGAAGAATCAAGAATTAGAAGAGTTTACTTCAAGTAATACCATGCACTACATAATTATCTATACTATTATACTTGCATTAATAGCATCATTATTCGTGGTTGGATATTACATAAAAATAAAACAATACAAACTGCAGAAAGATACGCTTGCACAGCAAAATACGACGTATCAGTCGGCACGGACGGTGGACGAGACGTCATTCATTGATGACGTAATAGTTCCTACGCCACGCAGTTTGTTGCCGCCCGCAAGGATGACTAGCGCATTGAGAGGCTCCACAGTCAGTGTGGACACCGGTACTTCGCCAACCATGCCGAAGAAAATTCATTTTGAACTTCATAGTTCTACAAATTTACATAATAATTAATTTGCTTTTTATTTTATGACAATTGTTTCAATTTGTATATTCCTTTTATAAGTTTTACCTTTTTGTTAGTTACCTAATAATAATTATGATGCAATATTTAAGTCGACGTTTTATATACAAACTAATTAAGTTGACATATTTAAGTTCTATTGACACTTTATATACTTATTACAGCTTATTACTTTTATAATTTTTAATGCAATTTTACATTTTTATACTTACTTAAGTTGAAATATTTAAGTTTTATTGACATTTTATATTACTTTGATGTTTTTAGTGCAATTTTACATTCCTTTAATTAATTTGAGATATTTAAGTTTACATTGACATTTTTAAGTTATCCTACCAATTTTCATAATTTTTACATGCATTTCTTCCTTTTTGTGTTGTTGGGAGTATGTACGGGTCATCGTACATTAGTAGCCGCTAATATAATGTGCAACGTAGCGACCTACTTCAATCATTTGCAATATTCAATTATTATAATTTTTCAGTACAATAAAGTAACTCCGTAGTATCGGTCGACTATCATTTCTAGTGCATTTTTGACATCTTCTAGCATCATCATACTGATACTACCTGACACCTCTGACATTACTGATTGAGCACACCGGCTCAGTCACCTACTACCCACTTACCATCTGAATCTACCACCAGTTCACAAATTGAGAGGCCCCTCCGAGAAAGAACTGGCGAAAGAAAACTTGGAGAGGGTCGCCGACGGTCCGACCGTGTCTAGAGATATTTTCCAGGGGGCCTGGCCTCCAGTTTCGGGGCAAAGCTAGGGGGTGAGGGGGCAGGGGGTTGCTAGAGCCACGTTGGAGTTTGGAAAGGCAATAAAAAATATTTTCAGGTTTTTTCTGGGGTGGGCACCAGACTGTTTCCTCCTTCCTCGCCATTGGCGAAGTTTTTTTGAAAATTATACCTAGTAGGTAGACGTGTAGGTACTACCGAAGCGAAAGGCACTTATTTCCACTCACCGCTCTCAACATTGCCCCCCCTGGTGGCGATTGGGTTTTTTTCTAATAATAGCCCCTAATAAAAGTTAACATAGAAAACACAGACAGACAGACGGACAAGAAAGTGATACTATAATATAAGGGTTCCGTTTTATCCTTTTGAGGTACGGAACCCTAAAACAGTTAGTCATACCTATTAAAAACACAATTCTACAAATAAACTCTATTTTGTCATTTCAAATAAAAAGATTAAGTATGGATTTTTTTATTTAACTTTTATACATATTTTTTAGAAAAACTTCCAGTGTCGTCCGTGATTTAAAGTCGGCACTCGCAGCACAAATTGACTTTGGTAAATATAAAATAACAAAAAACTAGCTATATAACAGAGCTAGTGACAAAATACTGCAATAGGTATCTCAAGGCCCATCATTCAATACGATATAGTGTTTTTTTATTTATTCTTAAATTTTTACGAGGGTTTTTCCTTAGGAAATGCCACCCTCATAGGTAACACAAGGTACACTATCAAATTTATCTACGTTTTAGACCACACTACACAATATAATATAACATCTTGGCCTTTTTTGATAACGGTGCTGCCAAAATGTTATTACAAAAACCTGTCTTCCCTTTAAAATAGGTATTAGATAACATTAATCTGGGTAGAGTTGCGATCTCTCAGTGACGTTTCGCTCACATTCCATCATAAAATGATAGGCATCTTCGATGATTTCACACTCGCTAACATTTTTAGAAGCTTTTTTAAAAGCGCTTGAAAGCGTGCTGACGCCAGGTGTTCCACTTCCTGGCCTTGTGAGTAGGTACTCACGTACACCCTAAACACTATATCACATTGAATGAAGGGCTTTGAGATACCTCTTGCAGTATTTTGTCACTAGCTCTGTAACTATAACCGGTACATAATGTCATAAGTACCTACGTTAGGTACTAACCTATAACATTATAATTTTATGCTGAATTTTAATTTTATCCTTAATATAAACTGTGATTTTATTTTATTTCTTGTAATAGCTTGACATTTACATTTTCATATTTTCGATTTGTATGAAACAGCTGTTTTTTTTTTCGCGATTTCAGAGTTGGTCCAATAGTAAAAGTTGTTCAGTTTGAGGGTACCTATCTACCATATTCGGCATTAGGGGTTATTTTGTAACACGTTGTATAATAATATAACCCGTCAAGTGAAGACGATTACAAAAGTATTTATAACTTCTTTGTGTACCTACCTACAAGTAATTTAGAATTACAATTTTATTATTAATTATGAAATTAATCCGATCAAAATACCTACTTAGATTTTTTGTAAACCTATCCAGTGGGGTGTCAAAATGTATTAAGTATTTGCGTAGTTTACTTTGCACGCACCAATACCAAAAATCTGAAAATAAAAATAATAAATATAAAAAAAACTGACTGCGGTAAAAAACTAAATTAAAAAGAATCTAAAAAAGCAAAAATAAAAAGCAATCCTGACCAAGATAAGTAATTTCAGACCGTTATCACAGACCTAATAGGTCTGTGACCGTGATAAACATGCCGGGCGGGGTGGGCATCGTGGTGGGGTAGCGGCGGTGGCACAGGGCGGGACCCATACCATTTTGCATTACCTATAGATTTATATTTGCGTTAAGATAAAATGAAATGGTTAAGTACTGGGTTCCGCGCGCTTCAATTTATTTTAAATTAGTTAGTCTGTTAAAAACATGGATCATAAAGTGGTTTATTGGATATCACGGTTATACCTCATTCAGGCAGAAGACTTTGCTTGTTATTTTTTTCCACTTAATCATTCAGAAGCCATCGAATATTCTCATCACGGCTTTTGTTCAACGTGACAAAGAGCACTCCTCGTTTGCTCAGATTTCTCAGCTCGCCACCTCCGCCACCATTTTACCTTGGTTGGAGGGATACCCTGGTTGGAGGGAGTCGTTTACTAGCTCCTTGTACCTACATACATTTGTTTCTGAAACATAAACACGAAAAAACAACAGCAACCGTTTCAAGCTTTCAACAAAAATATTTCAAGGTAAGTTTATTGGAAACTTTTTTTAGTAAGAAGTCGAAAAATTATAAAAAATAAAATAGCTTTTAAAAATTAAAAAGAAAAACTTCCTTTAAAAAACCAAAAAAAAAGCTTAAAAAAGAAACACCTCAAAAAGCAAGAAATAATATTCAAATCTGCATTTACTACACGCATGCCTGATATTAAAAAACGTTTTTTGGAATCGGGTGGAGGTTCAGGATTTCAAGAAAACTACTGAATTGATTTCAAATAAAATGGAACCAACTTGGGGACAAACCTGATGTGATGATAAATAACGTTTGAGTCATTTCAATCGGTTCAGCCGTGTGTTCGAGTAATCGGTGGACATACACAAAAAAAACATACAGACAAACATAGAACCTCCTCCTTTTTTGAATTCGGTTGAACACAAATAATTTTCATGTACCTACTTAGTGATTTTGTAAAATATATTTGGGTAAGTAGTTGAATTTTATTTCCTCCCTGTCATAAGTACCTAATAATAATAAATAAACTTTGAATAAAATAATTTATACCAAGGGTGGCCAACCTTTTCGACACTTGGGCCAAAATTCGGAAGTAGAATTTTACCCCGGGCCGCACTACTACTATTTGAGAGAAGAAGTGTTTGTTTTTTTATAGTAGGTATGATAAAGTAATTTTAGTATTATTATTTTTTTACTTTAAAAAAATTTGCTCGGCTCCGCGGGCTACAAGGTAATATGGCGGGCCGCGGGTAGGCCACCCTTGATTTATATCTAAGTTTTGGAAAAACATTGGTTTGTACAATGCTGTGGGTTTTATTTGTTTTTATTAGTGCCTGTTTCTAACAGCAAAAGCTTACTGACGCCTGGTACCAAATTTTTTTCATAAACCTATAGTTATGAAGATTTTTATTTTTATTTTTTGGAGCGCCGTTATGCCGTTTTCCTACATAATATTAAGAATTATTGACTTTTGCTTAGATAATCATGCCATTGATTTGCCCAACATGATTCATCCCTACCTAGGTTTTAAAAACTTAGTATAACCCGGCCGAGTTAATTCGGCACCTGAAGCTCGATAGACCCCTCTCGTTTTCTCCTTTCCTCAAGCCACCGTCGTCAATTTTTTGAAAGTTTTCGATAGATTATCATTAAATTATCGCTAACAAATGTACTAACTAACGCTACTGGCGTGACGACAGCGGCATGAGGGCTGGTTTACATTATCTTAGTCTTTAGTAGAGTGTTTTAGGAGAGTAGAAGTTCATTACGTGGTGTGTTTGACGTTCTTTTAAAATCGACGAACATGCCAAGCAATGTATTTCTACTCGCTACTCGACTCGGTCGTCTACTTGCCTAATGTAAACCAGGCCTGAGGCAAGGAGAAAACGAAGGGGGTCTATCGCGCTTCAGGTGCCGAGTTAACTCGGCCGGGTTATACCTATATATTACTAGGAACTTTCACTCCTAGGACTTACATTTACAACATAATGCCTAGGAACCTTTAGAACCTTCTCTTCTAGAACTTATTCACTTAGATTATTTTATACATTGGATCTTTACTCTATTTATTTAAATTCTTATCTGGTTATTATTTATTATTAACAATCTAGACATGAAATAAAAAATCACTTTTAACGGATACCAAAGCGCGGTTTCATTAAAAGTACTTTGGTAATTAGTTGGTAACTATTTAGTTGGATTTTTTTTCCCAACGTTTCTTCAATGAAACTGCGTTAGTATCTGTTAAAATTGTTTTATTTCATTATATTGTTTTAAATTTCCATGGTTATTAACATTATTTAAATATACTGTATCGGGATTTTCACCATGTACCTTTTTATTTTTGAGACTCCGATATTTCGGCGCAGTTGCATGCGCCAAGGTATCGCAATGTCTACGGTCCCCGAAAGACAGTTTTCCTCTGGAGAAACCTGGTGTTTATAAGATCGACTGCAGTTGTGGTAGTTCATATATCGGCCAAACTAAACGCACAATAACATGCCGGATAAAGGAACACATAAAAGCGGTCAAAAACAACGATACGCAAAAATCGGCCATCGCTGAACATTTAATTCATTCGGACACAAATCACTGGATCGAGTTACATAACCCTCAGATCATCTCCACAGAACGCCACTACATACCAAGAATGGTCAGGGAAGCGATTGAAATTACCAAATACAAAAATTTCAATCGTGATGATTTCCGCGTAAAGATACAGTGAGTGTCGTGTGTCGAGAACAGATTCGAGTGAATAGTGAGTTTGCAGACAATGGTACCGGTACCGACCGTAATAAAAGAACTAGACGGAGGGTAGACCGATTCGTCTGCCAATAACATCTACCCGCACGTGACAACCGACAGTTCTTCCGTGATCATGGCGCATGTAACTGCGCCGAAATATCGGAGTCTCAAAAATAAAAAGGTACATGGTGAAAATCCCGATACAGTATATTTAAATAATTGTTTTATTTCATGTCTGGTGAGCTAGTGAACTCAGTGAGAGGTGAATATTATGTTAACAATCTAGTTAGTACAATAATAATTCTATTATTTTCTATATACTTAAAACAATATGACCTTAACAGCCAAGGAGAACTAATATTATTTTTCACATATCTACATCTTCATAGCCACTATAGCTTTAACTAGAATAAAATAAACAATGTATTTATTGCTCATCCTCAATTTATATAGTTAACAGGTAGGTACCAAATAGCTATGATTGTTAGATTTGTTACCAGGATAGGTACCACTTTATATTAATGGTTAAATTAAACACTGAAACATGCTTTTAGTGTGCTCATAACTACAATTTACCAGGTTTTAATCATAAATCATAAATCATTTATTCACATTGAAACATGGTAATTACAGCTCTTAGAATTAAAATAATGTTCAGCATATTTCGCCCTTCACAAAGGCATGTGAATGTCAAAATTAAAATTAATTTATTAAGTTTACCACTGATAATGATTATGGTTATGAGCATCGACCAATTCTTTACATATAAATAATATCCGTTTATTTACAGTGATTTAGGTACATTCTCTTTGGTTTATACATCGAGACTGTGCTTGCTCTACTTCACCGATACATTTAGGCCCAAGTTCACCAACTACTTAGCCAGCCGATTAATTTTTAATCATTGGTTTTTGACATATTCTCCATATATAAAAATTTAAAACCCTCCTGCATAAAAAGACAAGTCAACTAAAAAGATGGAAACAAGATTAAATATTAAAGGCAACATTATAACATGCAGTCGGAGGCATGCATAAAGAAAGTGACATTATGAATGATTTGAGTTATATGTCTCCGACTGCAAGTTATAATGTTGCCTTTAATATTTAATCTTGTTTCCATCTTTTTAGTTGACTTGTCTTTTTATGCAGGAGGGTTTTTAATTTTTTTAAATTTATTTTTTTATTGATTTCTCTTTAGTTATTATTTATTCCAATCATGATATACCTTTTTGAAATCCTTTTAATGAGACCTTTAATTTGACACCCATATTGCAGTATTCTAAAAAAAAAAATTTTTTCCACTACTTATAATAGCAGCATGTGCAGCCGCCATGTTGGTTTTTTTATAACGCCACTTTCTTAAGAACACTTGGGCTGGCAAGACAAATCTAACGATATGTTAATCATGGAAATCCGTTCAGCCGTTTAAAAGATGTGAGGTAATAAAGAATATTACATACAAATATACTTACAAGTAGCGCGAAAAACATAACCCTCTTGCAGTCGGGTAAAAACTTCAAAAACAGGCGGTAAAAACTAATCAGATTTTTTAAGTGTTGGTGAACTTTCACCTTAATCTTATATTTACCTAGGTACCATGGGCAACAGCGTCGCTTAACCACTGCTAAGGTTAAAATCGCTTGCACGCCGCGCCCGCTGTCACATACGTTTAGTTCGTGCAGGGGCGATACGCGCGCACGCGAATTTTGTTGTAAACTGGTTAAGCGACGCTGTTGCCCATAGTACATACCTAGTTGTTATTGCAAATATTTGTTACCAACTACTTACTAAATCCCTTAAAATATGACTAATAAAAGCAACAATCAAGTCAATAGACACGAGAACTTATTGTTTGCGTGATTATGGCATTATATCTATTCTGTGATAATGTAATGATAAGAAAATTTTATCTCTACATATTCAACCCTACGGTGGTGGGTGTGCAAAAGTTATACAACAAACTACTTAATTATTTAGATTTTATACGTATATTAAATTTAACATCAGCGACAACAATTAAAACTTAATAATAAAAAAACAATTTAGATTTTTATGTATATTTAAAATTATTACAAAAATATATATTTTCTAAATCAATAGCATCCAATACTCTAATTTTTACTCTTCAGAATTAATGTTACCCATACTACCTATACCTACTATATTTTGATGAATTTTAGAAGTTAATTTTATGTTATGTTAATAAAATAATTTTATGCCAATTAAATAAAGGTGAATCTACTAAATCTACCACCAGTTCATAAAATGGGAGGCCCTTCCAAGAAAGAACTGGCGAAAGAAAACTTGGAGAGGATAGCCGACTTTCCTTTTTCTTGAAAAGTATAGTCTACTCCGAAGCGAAAAGGATGGCGGACGCTTGTAAATATTATTATATGTAGGTACATGAATTTTAATTTTATTTCTCCTAATTATTTTATTTTAATATAGTTTTACTTTAATTTTATTGGATTAATCGTTATTTACGTGTGATAATTTAATTTAAATTATTAATTGATGGATTTTAAGACTATAATTTTATGCTGAATTTTAATATTGTTTAATTTATCATAATGGATTAATTATAATTTTATTGATTTGATTGTTATTTGTTTGACAATGTACTAAAGTATTTTAAATTGATTATTGACGAGGGAGGAAATATATCATTTATTCATCCATTCATTCATAATTTGAGATTAATAAATTGACATACCATATTCGTTGCAGTTGTATTCTAATAAGTAGCAGGTGTACTTACTTAAGTAGGTTAGGTATCTATCTACTTACATAATTATATTGTGTAGTGTGGTACACAACGTCATCATCAGTGACGTATGAAGCTAACATTGTTTTTATTATAAATTAATATTCTATTTTCTTAGTTAAAGTAAACATGTAACATGTAATCGGATACTTTTATAAATAAGCTAAATGTCATTGTAAAACATTAACGTATTGACCTTTTGGGAATTACTATAAAAACCCTGTTTTTCTCTAAATAAATGAACAGTTAAGAATCGACTTTTCTTGTGTTATTACGTCTCCCGACGCCACACATTGCATGGCGACCCTGCCAGTCCACTGCTTCTAGGCAGTGCTGGTGCAGTATGGGTTCCGAGCCTCAGTAATAGTCGCGGTACGCGTTAACGACGTGATATTTTTTTTCTTTTCTCTCTCGAAGACCGAAAGAAAAAACTACAACAAATCATAATATGGGAGGACAGTCATCAAAAATAGAAGACAAAAAAGAAGAAATCATCAAAGCACAGAATGGTGCAGGAAATAGTGCAGCACAAAACAAAGCAGAGAAGCACGTGCCATCCCTGGTATAAATAGTTGCTGTTTTGGTGGCAATAATGTCCGTCATATTCATATACCTGGCCTGGAAAAAGTTCAACAAATGCCTTACGAAGAAGATTGAGCGCCAAGCGGTTGCAGTAGTGATGCGAAAATAAGATACCGTATAGAGCCAAGCGAAAAAAAAAAGATGTAACGGAAATATAAATTAAGAGGTAAAACTGGAATTATTTCATTGTCTATTAAGTTATTTAAAAAATTGTAATTGCAGGGATATTATGAATTAATAATTGTCGAGGCATTTTTTTTTCTCTTGAATATTATGACAGAAATTAAAAACTATTTTGAGAATATTACGAAGTTAATATAAGAGGATGTAAGAAAACTTGGTTATATAAAAAAAAAGTTGTACTCAATATAAAAATAACAGAGGGCCTATTACAAAAATAACGTACGCAATTGCGTAACGCAGTCACTTGGCCACGATAATCGTCCGCAGTTCGTCAGTTGTAGTTATAACAAACATTGTGAATTTTCTTATTATATACCCCATAGACTACTGAATGAACGATTTCGGATACGCTAGAGAGAAACTGTCAAACTCACGAAATCACTTCGCGATATCGCATACGAAAGTCGTTTGTAATAGGAAACAATCAAAACGAAGCACGAACGCAGCTGTGTGTATCGCATTGAACTTTTCGTAATAGACCCCTTGATACGTATAACAAAATATTAGCTTACTGCGAAAAAGAAAAAGAGTAAAAATGACTTTAAAAATTATTTTGACTTAAAAGACGAGCAGTCTCATTACTGCCAGCTATGGATGGCTCACAGGTCATCGTACCAATTAATTGACGCGGTAGAATTTTATTCAACAATGTTTAAAAACACGGATGCATAATTATTAATTTATTTTGTGTTACAAGGAAGATTGTCTCAAAGTGCTAAGTTAAGATTATCGGGTACTTATAATAAAGTGAAACAAATGATTGATGAAATGAAAACGCATTTCCTCACTAAGAAGTCAAAAACCACATTAAAAAGAAATTAAGATTAAACTGGGAAATAAGTCAATAGCTCAATTTAGTCAAGAAATTGTAGGTATTTTTGTAAACCATTTTACATAAAAAATCTATCTATAGTGTTTAAAAACTATCCTAAACCTATTAAGTAGTAGTTTCGCTCAAAGATTACGAAACAAAAGCTAAACACAAATTATGTCAGCACATGCTTATTCATCACCTGTATTATTTTAAACCTTTTAAAAAGAACGTATTACAGAAAAGTGGGCAGGAACGATTACAAACGTAAGTTTTTTTTTTCTCTTTGTCAAAAAAAAAACCTCTCCATCAAAATAAGTCTCGGGTTTTATAATGTAAAATTTTCAGTCGCAGTAGTAAACAACAACGTCAAATAAATGCGGCAATAGAAAATGGAATTGCAGTTCAATTTGCAATAAACGAGATATACGTATAGTCGATGCGTCACTAAGTACTTTGTGACATTTCATGACGATGCACTATCAACAGGCGAGACCTTTCTATATTTTTCTATACGTAGTAGGTATTTACTTATATCATTCTGTGGCCGAACGTCACATACCTACTATAGGAGATAAGAGATACATCTTACGGTACGATTCGTTTAAATCTAGAGAGCAAATCAAAACTATCATTGCTGTGCAGATAGATAATATAATCTTTAACTAAGTAAAAAAAAATGTACGGAATTAAAATTAATCCTATAAAAATATCCTATTTATATTAATACCATGCATATTTGTTGAGTGAAACTAAGTGAATATTTCACGTTGGTTATTAGCAATAACAATATTATTTCGAAACTATTTATAGTTTGAAAAAAAAAACGCACATAGGTATACGTAGTATAATCCTACTAAGTAATTTTGAAATCAAAACAATTGCTAGTTGGAAACTTACTGTAAATATTTAGCATACATTTTTTACAAGTTACAGTTATGTAATAAAAACGAGAAATTAAATTAATTATTTATAGCATTGTTGAAAAAAAAAAACTATTTGAGTGTAGTTAGTCGATGATTGAATAGGTACCAAATTGTTGGAGTAAATAACATCGTGTCAAGTTGAGTATCGTAACATTTAAAATGACTTACAGAATTACGCAGTATTCATTATTATACTATGCTGAAGTAAAAAAATAATTAGACTTTTTAAGAAAATAATTAGAAATGCTAATTTAGACATGGAAAATCTTAATGAATAAACATAAAAACATCGAAGTACATAGAAAACTATATGATTGGAAATGACGTACTATTTATGGAATTTAAAAAGTTAATAGGAATAATTAACAATTAATGATGAAATTTTATACGAAAATAAGCTTTGTGTAGCTGTATTAAAAATCTTTTTGTAACTTTAGGTTTGCAATTAGGAACAGCATGTTAAGAGGAAAGTATAAATGGAAGTATGTGCTTATGTGTGGTTTTCGAATGAAGTTTTGAGTAAGAATATTACAGAAGTATGGGAATCATATGGTTTATAAGGTTTCACATGCGATTGGACTGATCACCCAAGAACAATGAAATACTTATTTACCCTATATTCATAACAGGAATGATAGTTGTTAAAGCAAGTTTTGGATGTGAAACGTGTGGAATGTATTGAGATACAAAGCTAAAATAAAGGATTAAATAAATAAAATCGGTACACATAAAGTAAGAGTACTAGGCAGGTCCTACAGATTTATCAAGTGTGGACGAGTTTCCCCTTCGAAACTGTTGGGACCATTAGATGCCAATTCATGACACTATATAAATAAATATGGTACACGGAGGGTCGATCCTTCATTTCGATCATGGTGCGGACGAGTTTTCCACAGTGTGAAATGTTGGAGTCCAAAAGGGACTTAAAAGATGGCCTCCGATATAAGGTTGTGCGCGCAGCCCAAATGGCACGAGGTGTCCATTTCTTATTATGTTAGTCGACTATAAAAAAAAAAAATTGTACCATTAATAATTAAATAAAAATGAAAGTACGCCGGCGCCGGGCGAATAATGTGTTATATGAAGTACCTATACTTGTGTGATGTGTGTACCGATACTACCGATTCTACCAATGGTAATTATGATAAATATACGACGCGACGCGTCTTAGTGCAAGAACCTATTACAAAGTGAGAAGAATTGAATTATAAGAAAAGGTGGAAACGAAAGTATATCCTTACTAATATTATAAATGCGAAAGTCCGTTTGTTTGTTTGTTTGTTTGTTTGTTTGTTTGTTACGCCTTCACGTCCTTACTTCTGAACCGATCATTATGAAATTTTGCATACACGTTATCAGGGGTACAGAGAAGGACATAGGGTACCTTTCATCCAGAAAAAAAGTAATGTTCCCGAGGGATAGCAAAAAAACTTTCGACGCAGACGAAGTCGCGGGCGGAAGCTAGTTTGAAATAAATGGACAAAATAATGTACCGGTCCATCAAAATGCGATCCGTCAAAATGCGATCCATCAAAATGCGATCCGTCAAAATATGGTCCAGTAAAATGCGGTCCGTCGAAATGAAATCCGTCGAAATCTGTCGAATCCGTCGACAAATATGTCTAATGAATTATTGACAAGGACGAGTAAAAAAAAATTAAAGTAATATCAAACGACATTCTTATATCACTTACGAATGGCCACGTAAGGAAATAAAAATATTTTATTTAGGACTAAAAAACATATTTAAATGTTTAATAACTATTTTAACAAGGTATCCAGTGTATACCAACTACGCGAAGGAACCAATGACTATGACAACAACAGCTGAAACAGCTTATAAAAATATATAATTGTATTTATGAAAGAAGTAGAACCAGTAGAGAGGCATGTTTGTGATCATGTTAATGATAAGGAGAATTTAGGACAAGCAAAGGCATTTTTATAAAATGTTATGGAATATAATGGAATAATGTTAAAATATTGAGAAATATGAAAGAATTAAAGTTGTAGATGATGATCGTATTAAAAATTGATACAAAATTGAATATACCTACATAGAAGTATATTATAATAAAGCTAGTTTAAAAAAAAACGTTTTTTTTATAAACGTTGGATAGTTAATATGAGATATAAAATAAAGTACTTATTATTTAAATTATATCCAAAAGTAGCATACTTTTTATATATAAAGAAAAAAAAATTAAGAGGTAATGGGGAAAAATTAATTTATCTATAATCTATTAAGTCAAGTAATAAGTGACTATAGCTAACTTATATGTATTCATTTTTCTAAGTTTTATCTTTATATGCAGGAATATAAGCAGGAATGTGCAAAGTTGAATTATTTATTTGTTTAGTTTTAGAAATGTGTGTTTAAAATGTATTTTTTTTAAAAGCTCTTCAACTAAATGTTATGCTTGTGACAAATATAAACTTATTTTTATAATATTTCAGATAAAATGTATTAATTACGTTAGTGTTAAAAAAATATATATTCAGGTAAAGAAATAGTAGTAATAGTACACGAAAATAGGACAAAAATAAATTACTTATAGAAAAAAAAAGTAATTTAAAAATCAATAGGTAAGTATAAGTAAATAATTATATGTATACACAGACACAAAAAAAAAATGCTGTCATTCGTCACTTACACACACATCCCACATATTGGTCACGTAGATTTGACGTTAGCAAATAGTTCGAATTTGTAAGAAAGAAAAATTGCATTATTTGGTGTGGTGAGAATAGGGCGCAACGCGCACGAATTTCTAACAAGATTTCTTTCGACATGGTTATTACTAAGCGGACAGTTCGCAAGTGCTAATCTGTAAGGAATAAATTAAATAGAAGGACAGAAAATTGTAATAAGAGACCAATAATAACAGCAAATACCTATGCCCAAAAAAGGGTTGACTGTATCTGATGAAATGGATTATGTTATGAGTAATAGGCAAGATGACCATAATATTAATTTGTATATTCTTAGAATGTAAACAATTGTTTGTTATTTTAAGTAAGAATGATTTGTATTACGTGTAACAATGTATAGTTTAATATTGATATTTAACTAAGTAGTTATGATATGTTTAACAAAAAATTACAGATTCTTAATTTTTGTCAAAAAAAAGGGGGGGAAGGTGTAGTGTGGTACACAACGTCATCATCAGTGACGTATGAAGCTAACATTGTTTTTATTATAAATTAATATTCTATTTTCTTAGTTAAAGTAAACATGTAACATGTAATCGGATACTTTTATAAATAAGCTAAATGTCATTGTAAAACATTAACGTATTGACCTTTTGGGAATTACTATAAAAACCCTGTTTTTCTCTAAATAAATGAACAGTTAAGAATCGACTTTTCTTGTGTTATTACGTCTCCCGACGCCACACATTGCAATTGCTTGTTGAGTTATGATAATATAGCTGTCATCTAAATCCATCCATGTAAACAATAACCAACCCATCCAGAAACCACGTCAGCACCTAAACAGCTATTGTTTTTCCACTTAGCCATTCAGAAGCCATCGACCATCCTCACCACGGCTTCTGATCAACGTTGGCAAAGAGCGCTCCTCATTTGCTTAGATTCCTCAGCTTGCACCTCGTTACCTTGGAGTTGTACTAGCTCCTTGTATAGGTACTTTCGCCTCTGAAACATAACACAAAATCGCTCCAAGCGTTATCACAACACAAATGAATAAAATTAAAATAAGTAAGAATATTTACAACCAAAATACCTACCTACCGGGTGTAACAAGACCTGCAACGAAGCCGAGGTCTACGTATTCTGCCCATCATCAGGACCATTTCTGTTCAAAATTATTGCTGGGAAACGATTTTGATTGTTGGTGTTAAAAAAGCATTGCATACTTTACCACGCAATGTAACGCGTACAACAGACCGCGCCTGCGAGTGTATCCTACACAGCTGCGTGCGGCCGAGTTGAAAGGCAGCATTTATATGCGTGCTCATGAGATACATCGAGTGACGACGTTTTGAAGCCATTGTTTGTTACGAAATACTTACTTAAAATTTTGATAATATTTCATTGGACAAAAAGTAAGAAATAACGAATAAAATAAGATTTCATAAAAAAATTCAAAAATATTTTTTGACTTTGACCTTCAATAACTTCGTAACTATTGGTTTCCCAGGTATAGTTTAAAAGTAAAAAATGATCCTGATGATGGGCAGAATACGTGGACTTCGGCTTCGTTGAAGGTCTTGTTACACCCGTTATATAAGGTCCTTCTGAAATAGTGCACAAAATTTTAAGGGGTCAATGTACTCATGCATACAAACAACTTTTACTATGGGACCAACATTGAAATCGCAAAAAAAATTTCAGCTGTTCCATACATTTTGATCTATTCGATTTTAAATTTCCTATGGAACAGCCATAGACTTATTATATTACTAGCGTAGAACAGCTAATTTTTTTTCGCGATTTCAATGTTGGTTCCATAGTAAAAGTTGTTTGTATGCATGAGTACATTGACCCCTTAAAATTTTGTGCACTATTTCAGAAGGACCTTATATAAATATATTAAACTATAAATAAATAAAACTACTGCAAAGCATATTCGAAGCTTTGAGTTTTTTCAAAGTAAGAAGTAAGAAAAAATATCAAATAGATAAGTATTTAGTTTAAGCATTTTATTCCCTTACACGCAAGTTAAATATTAAAGCAGCCTTCAATTTAAAATCAATATAAATTTTTAGGATTCCGTACCCAAAGGGTAAAACGGGACCCTATTACTAAGACTCCACTGTCCATCCGTCTGTCTGTCACCAGGCTATAATCTCATAAGCCGTGATAGCTAGATAGTTGGAATTTACACATGATGTGTTTCTATTGCCGCTATAACAACAAATATTAAAAAACAGAATAAAATAAATATTTAAGTGGGGCTCCCGTACTACACACGTGTTTTTTTTGCCGTTTTTTGGTACGGAACCCTTAATGCGCGAGTCCGACTCGCACTTGGCCGGTTTTTTTCAGTAGACCATAAACATAATCTCGTCTCACCCACCCAATCATCTTATAAATGTATGTTAGGCCGCTCGGTAGTCTAGCGAGTAAACATCTTTCAACCCTTCTTGTTTGCTGCTGTTGGGATTGGTCCACTAAGTTGCTGACGCTGAAGACTGAAGTTGGCCACCATCGGTACACGAGCCGCTACGCTGCTGCCCATATTGAACGTTTGCCACTATCGAGACAGGAACCGCTGCGCCACGATGCTAACTCAATAATTATAATATAACAACAAAAAAACAATATTTTCAATAAATAATAAAATGTGTAATTCAGTTACTGGCGTCTTAGGCTGGCTACATACAGATGGAATTCCGTTTTGGAATTCCGGACATAAGTACGTAATTCTGAACGCAGCTAATTCCTACAAATCTATGGACCTACCTACCACACACATGCGGGAATTTTCCGAACGAAATTTTCATACATTGTCGATATTCCGTTCGGAATTACGAATCGAGATTCCGTATGTATGTAGCCGGCTTTGACCTTCAATTTGGCAACGTATTCACCAGAATTGATGTAGGTATTGACCAACTCTGAAATCCTGAAAAAAATCAGCTGATTAATACATATTGTTATTTTCGTTATTAATTTTTGTATGAAACAACGATTTTAGAGTTGGTCCCATAGTAAAAGTTGTTCAGTTTGATGGTCCCTATCTACCATATTGGGTATTAGGGGTATTTTTTTGTAACACGCTGTATACAACATTTAAAATATGCCAGTATTACAGACCGTTAAATGAATATTTTAATTGAATTCTGACATTATGTCAAAATTCAAAGTCTAGTGATATGAACACAATGATCGATAGGTACCAAAAATTTCCGATTTTATGTCATATCTCATCATGATTGATATTTGCGTCATCATATTTCATTGCTTCACACATCTCTGTCAATTTTAAGTCTGTAAGACAATTATTGTTAAAACTTTATGTGATGTAGATTTTGTGACTATAAATAAATCATAACATCATGTCTGGGACCGAAAACTCCCAGAACTGTTACAATATCCAGGAACCTTCACTCCTAGGACTAAAAAATATCATGCCTAGATCTCTTTACTCCTAGAATTTACAGTTACAACATAATGCCTAGAACCATAACTTCTAGGACTTAAACATCATGTCTGGGACTTTTAAATCCCAGGACTTACAGATACAATATCTAGGAACTTGCACGCCTAAGATATTAAAACATAATTCCTGGGATTTTTACCCAGAACTTACAGTTGCACCATAATGTCTAAAAATCTTCACTTCTAGGATTTAAAAACATTATACTTGGAATTTCTTACTCCCAAGATTTACAGTTACAACATAATGCCTAGGAACTTTCACTCCTAGAACTCAGAAACATTATGCCTTGGGATTTTTACTCCCAGGGCTTACAGATACAACATAATGTCTAGAAATCTTCACTTCTAGGATTTAAAAACATTATGCCTATATCCCCAGGACTTACAAACATAATACTTAGGAACTTTCACTCCTAGGACTCAAAAATATCATGCCTGGAAAGTGGAACTCCTTACTCCCTCCTGGACTTACAGATAAAATATCTAAGTACCTTAACTCCTATGACTGTAATGATAAATCCTAGAAGTGAAGGATCCCATATATTGTAACTCCAAGAATAACTAGGAACCTTTATTCTTAGGACTTAGAAACTACTTGAGATTCTTTACTCCCAGCACGCGTAGCATGACCACCTCGAGAAAAGACTCGACTCACAGAACAATGGCTTGTCTACACCGAAATGTCACTTTTGTCGGGTTGAGATCAAGATACTCATGCTCGCATTTACAACTCTTAGACTCGTATTGTTCTTTGTCGTGGCCTAATGTCAAAAGTCGACAAACACGAGCTTTTCTCTTCAACTGACATTAATTTGACAGTTGAATCAGAGAAACTTGTCTACCACCCTTTGAGTAGTCGAGAAGATCGAGAGAGAGTTCACAGACTCATAAGAAGATTCGAAATAGTTTTCTACGTATTTTATTTTATATGAATCTAAATTTCGCAATAAAAATAAATCTAAATTGTCGGTGCTTATATTTTGTTCCTTAAAATCTTAAATTAAAATTATTTTCATACGTTGATTTCAATATTTCGTAATTTTCTCGTCATTTTACATAGACTACTAAATTAACAATTTCGTTAGTAGTCTGTGTTATCTTTTCAAAATACTCTAAATAAAAGAAAGGCAAACGAATTTATGTTCATACAGCTATATTTAATTAGTTTTAAGAGTTTAGCGTTGTGAAATCTATAGAAAGGAACGGTGCTTTATGAGAAATAAAGTAATTATTTTCTACTGGCAATATTATTCTTCTCGAGCTCGAGAGAGCTTGTCTACGGAAGAGAACGCTTTCTTGAGTGCCTCTTTATCTTAGAACCTCTAAAAAAAATGAGAATCATGTGTAAACTAAATTATTTCGGATCATTTTAGATAATTTTGACGTTTATTGGTGTTAAAATAAAAAGATTACCTTTAAAATTCACTTTTTTTATTAAAAGACATTAAAAGGTTTCGAAATTCTGAGAACGAGTCCCACCTGTCTGTCAAACTGTGCTCAGCAATCGAGAAGGCCGAGACGACAAGTCTTCGTAGACAAGAGTCCCGTTTGCTCATGCTACGCGTGCAGGACTTACAGTTACAACATAATGTCTAGAAATTTGAACTCCTAGGATTTAAAAACATTATGCTTGGGACTTTTTACTCCCAAGATTTGCAGTTACAACTTATTGCCTAGGAAGTTTCACTCCTAGGACTTAAAAACATCACGTCTGGTACTTTTCACTCCCAGGACTTACAGATACAATATCTAGGAACCATAACTCCTATGACTGTAACTATAAGTCCTAGAATTGAAGGTTCCCATATATTGTACCTGTAAGAGTATCTAGGAACCTTCACTCTTAGGACTTATAAACTGCCTGGGACTCTTTACTCCCAGGGCTTACAGTTATAACATAATGCTTAGGAACTTTTACTCCTAGGACTCAAAAACATCATACCTGGGAATTTTTACTCTCTTGAAATAGTTACAACGTAATGTCTTGAAACTTTCACTCCCAGTACTAAAAAACATCATGCCCGGGACTCTTCACTCCCGGGACTCTTCACTCCCAGGACTAACAGTTACAACATAATGTCTAGAAATTTGAACTTCTAGGATTTGAAAAACATTATGCTTGGGACTTTTTACACCCAAGATTTGCAGTTACAACTTATTGCTTAGGAAGTTTCACTCCTAGGACTTGAAAATATCACGCCTGGGACTTTTCACTCCCAGGACTTACAGATACAATATATTATCTAGGAACCTTAACTTCTATTACTGAATATATAAGTCCTAGAAGTGTAGGTTCCCATATATTGTAACTGTCAGAGTATCTAGGAACCTTCACTCTTAGGACTTATAAACTGTCTGGGACTCATTACTCCCAGGGCTTACAGTTACAACATAACGCCTAGAAATCTTTACTCCTAGGACCTAAAAACATCATGCCTGGGACTTTTCACTCCCAGGACTTTCAGATACAATATCTAGGAACTTTCACTCCTAGGACTAAAAAAAATAATTCCTGGGATCCTTCACTCCCAGAGACCGTATTACGAGCTCTTAAAACCTGCCAGGTTTATAAATTGCTGTAGTGACATCTCTTTCTCTCTGTATAGCAAATAAAAGAGACACATTGATAGCCAGTCAGAAAACTGACTGGAAATAAGAGGTCATAATACAGCCCCTGGACTTATACATTGGATCTTTATTCTATTTAGTTCAAGTAATCTCTTTTCTGTTTATTAATTATCTAGTTAGTACAATAATTCAATTATTTTCTATGCAAGTTGAAATAATCGAAGTCATTAGCAATCTTTATGAAGAATCTAAATGCAATAACTGTTGCCCTGAAAATCGACCCGTTGGGGCTTTCACACTGGTAGATTTTCAAGGCAAAATCTAGTTTACTAGGGCTTTTGTCCTTAATCGAACAAAGGCAGTTATCAATATAACGGTTAGATTCGTTTAAAAGAATGCCAATGACTTTGATTTCACCCTGTTTAAAAAAAGTATAACCTTAAAAGCGAAGACCACTTACTTTCGAAAGACGCTCGATGAACGATTGGCAAACAAAGATATTCGATTTTTTTTTAAATATCATTGTTGGCAAATGAATTATTAAAACTATTGCTCGAGCTGTCATAGTTGGGTGAATCAACTTTTTGTTGTTTGTGGCATTTCTTAAAATATCTACGTGAACCATTTTTATATGAAGTTAATCTGTAGTTGCAAATACTCTCAGCTAATTATCTTATAAGAAAACTTAAAAGACATGAAAATTTTTACGTGATTTATAAGAAAAACATAGGTGACCCAGGAGACAACTCCTATTTTTTAACCGACTTCACAAAAAGGAGGAGGTTCTCAATTCGATTTTATACTTTTTTTTATCGTTGTTCGCGCGTATCTTCGACATTTATGGACTGATTTTGACGATTCTTTTTTTGTTTGATTGAGTTTTCTTGCGAGATGGTCCCATTTAATTTTTGTTTCAATCGGTTTAGTAGTTTTCAAGAAATCCTGAAAATACTATGATTTTGCAACAACTACCTTGACGACTTTGTTATTAATAAATCGAATTAGATGTTTCTTTTTGTTGGGAAAGGATACTTTTAGTGTAGTCTTTTTAACCGACTTCAAAAAAAAGAGGGTTCTCTCTCAGTTTGACCTGTATGAATGTATGTTTCTCCACGAATATCTCACGTTTGACTAAGCCAATTTTTATACGAAATAATATATACTTACACTACCTAATAGAGAAGGTACTTACACTAAAAATGAAAAAATAAAAAAATGTTTTAAAAAACAAAAAAGTTACTTCAAAAAACCTGCCTCTAAAAAGCAAGAAATAATATTCAAATCATTAGATACGTATTATCATTGTTATAATAACAAGACGTCTATTGAAGTCGGGTAGGGCTTTTAGAATAAAAAAGGAAGTTGTACTCCAGCCCCACCCGACTTCAAGAGACGTCTTGTTATTATAACAATGATAATGCGTATCTAATGATTTGAATATTATTTCTTACTTTTTAGAGGCAGGTTTTTTGAAGTCGGTTTTTCATATAAAAGCTGGGGACAACATTGTCCCCTGGGTCACCCATGTTTTTCTTGAAACTATTGATTATTTTTTTTACAAAACTAAGTATGTTTTATTGGCTATGAATCTAAATATCGTAAATGTAGGTTTTTTACAAAAGAATTATCTAGTTTTGTTTTAATTTATAAAAATTTACACATGGGTCGACTTTTTCCTGACATTAAAAAGTTGATTCACCCAGTTTCAAAATACGATAATTTGAATGAACTATATAGAAAAATCATTGCTTAAATCGCTGTGACCAACGTTCAACCTAAAATCTTTAAGTATGGAAAAATATTTTTTGCAGTGATAACTTCTTTAGCGGCGTTGTACGCTTTTTTGTAATGGGGAAAAAATGCTAAACTCGCGTCAGTAAGAATCACGTGGCTGACCGAAAATGCGTAAGACGGATGTGACGGATGGAGAGTAGACGGCTGGCGGCGGAAGTATCCCCCTCTCTTTCTACGGGGCGCGTTTAAAATGGCAGCGCGTCATTTTAAGACGTAAACACTTGTGTCACCAGCAATGCGCTAATTTTGAAAATGGAACTAATAGCAGCGATCTCTTCGGTGAAATCATTGACTTATTTATACTCTGTGACTATAAGTTTAAATCGTAGAATGCGTGCTTGTAGAAATTAAAAAGGCCACTGGCGCGAAATCTTTAGAATTTTTCTCTAATTACAAACTGATTGAATTGTGTGACTGTATAGTAATAGGAAAGGAATAATTTTAATCCTTTGCCGCTAATTTCAAAATATCAAAAATGCACAACGTTAATATTCAAGTTTTCACTTCTGCCGGCACTCCCGGAGTGCAACCCGTTTTTTTTACCACGTTTTTATTGTATTAAATTAATTTGTACAATTTATATCTATTTTTTAACTTAAAAAAATATAAGTATTGTGTTTTATTTTCTATTTCAAGTTCAATATTAAATTAAAACATGTAAACGTGAAAATATATTTTAGTACAGACCTATTTATAAAAATATGAATAAGTAAATAAAAGTATCTTTAAAGTGAAAATAAATAAAAAAAAAAATATAGGTATTTTTTTATAAACAAAACAAATCAATTTATAAAAAATAATACATTCCATAAATTATTTTAGGTAGGTACTTACTTGCATATCTTTAACATTGAACATAGCGATTTGAACAATATTTTTTCTATAAATAGTAATATTTTTTATTTTATTGGAGCATAAGTTTTTAGGTAAATAAATTCATTCGAGCAAACCTTTATCGAGTACCTATGCATCATTTTCATAAATCTTTGCAAGTAAGTAGTTACTCATTATTATTATTTATTTAATAAAACAATAAGGTTACATAATTAGAATAATATTAATCCCGTAAAACCGTCTGTCTGTTTGTTCGGAATTGTTTAAACCACATTTTCTTAAAAACAATTTTACTTATATGCATCAATCAATATATACACATCAACTTTGTCTAGGGGTACAGGTGTTATTTTCATACAAACGAGGTAAATTTGAAGCTTTGGTTTTCTGCCAGGGATGTGCCGTGCTGTGATCTGATGATGGCCATCCAGGCAGTGAATGAAGGAGATTCAGTTCATTATACACACCCAACTGATCTGATCAGCATTCTAAAAGATTAATGGGTCAGAGTTCTCAGTTTGAGGATTTCCATACATTTTCATGCTATTTTCGCGGTTTTTTTAAACATGTCCTTTACGTTTTAAGAATGCTGCTGCTGGTCAGATCAGTTGGGTGTGTATAGCGATCTGAATCTCCTCCATTCACTCCCTGGATAGCCGTCACCAGATCACAGCACAGTACATCCCTGGCAGGAAACCAAGGCTTCAAAGTTACCTCGTTTGTATGAAAATAACATTTGTATCCCTAGACAAAGTTGATGTGTGTATATTAAGTGCCTTAAAATGGTATGTAACGCCTATGAAATAGGTTGATTTATTATAACTAGGTACCTACTTACTTGCGGTGAAAAATATAAGCAGTAAGTAATAGGTAAAACCTAACCTAAGTTCTACTATGCCTAAGTCTTGTGCTATGTCCAAACCAGTTCGCTTTCACGTTCATCTTGCGCTTTCATCTGACGCATGCCTACGGCCTTATAGTTGCAAGATTGGTGATGAAACATTTTATTTTAGGTATGAGGGCTTATCAAATTAAAATTTAAAAAAATAAAAATAGTAAATATTTGCCGCACTAGATGGCGTTGATGGAGAGAAGTGTCAAAAATGGCCTGTACCAAAGAGGCAAGTAAGTGCTCGCTGACTAACATCTGCCCAAAGAGAAACATTTCAGGGTTACATATGCCTGCCTACCTGAGCACTCTTCGAAGCTTAGTAAAAAAAAACACATTGACACATACATACATTTTTATCAACGCCATCTATCGAGCTTACAGTTTTTTGTCATTGTGAAAAGCTCTCATTATCATAATAAATGTTTATGTTAATATTTATTTTTGTTTTTAAATTTGTTTGTTATGTTAATTAATTTTTATGTTATAATTCCTAAAATGAAACATTAATTTAAAATCAGCTAATTTGTCAGTGCCAGTTGACTATTAATGTAATGAAGAGATAGACAAAAACTTCTGATACAACATCTACAACATCTAATTTATAATCTATGTTATTGTATATTTTTACCGAAATCGTTTTTTTAAATATGGGAAACTTAAGCTGACATTTTCATTTTGTCAAAGACAGTTTATTATAATTTCAACGAAAACATTAAAATGTTTCGTGTAATATCTAAAAATTTTAAGCCCGCTGAGGGCATGCAATAGTATTTCTTAAAGAAACGTCAAAAATGTGTGGATATTGCATGCTACAGTGCGTTTCATCGGTTATTTCCTATGCCATTATGTTGGTTTTCCGAAAATCTATTCAATGTTCACCCTTAATCCATCGCAATAAGATTACAATGACGGTACTGCCAACAAAACGTCAGGAAATGTCCGATGAAACGCGTTACCTATATAACGACTTGAAAGTTGAAGACGAAAAAACTTGAAAGCGATCTAGTGTGGACATAGCTTTTAATTTCTACAAAATAACTTAGCTATTGGAACTTTCATCCCCAAGTTAAAAATATTAAGGTACATAAGACATTGTTAGAGAAAAACAAAAATATAACTAACCTTTTGATTTCGCTGTAGTCCCAACACTAGGTGGAGAATCTCTGTTAATATAATTTCTAATTCTTTCTTGTCGTTTAGATGCCAGAGAGATAGTTTCTCCAACATTGGGGTCCACAAAACTATTTATATGGGCTGGATCATCGTTTTTATCAATAAACGGAATCGCGCGGTTACTGTACTGGTCCTCAAAGCAGATCTCCATATTTGGTGGCATTGTTATTTCTCCCTTAACTATCACAGAAAGACTGGCACTAGGACTGTTGAATATAATTTGCGTATCGATTGAGGCTATCGGGTTGATAGCAAATTATCTTTGGTTGATAGCTAAATATATTCCAAAAATACTTATTGATTATGTTCTTATTACTTTAGTGCTTGTTTAGTTGCACTTAACCTAACCAATTTATTTATTCTGAAACATGAGATTTTTTATTTTTACTTCGAACCGGCATTTCTTGATTATAGCACAGATTACAATTATAGTCACATAATATTTGTGGTAGCTACACCTCAAGCCTTAATTTTCTAAACGAAAATGTACTAAATCTTGTAAAATATTTACAATTTTATAGGAATAGGTATTTAGTAACACAACCTATAAGAGCAAAAAATTAATTCTACTTTGTTTTAACCAACTTCAAAAAAAGGAGGTGGTTATCAAGTCGACTGTTTGTTTTTTATTTTTTTATGTTTGTTTTACGATAACTTTACCAGTTGTTAACCGATTTAAATAATTCTTTTTTTATCTGAAAGAACATAGTTCAGGACGGTAGTACTTATATCTATTTTGTGGTTCAGGTGTGGTCCCATAAAAAAAACTGAGATTGATCTGAAAAAATCTTTTTTTCTGGCTAGTATTTTTTTCATAATCCTGAAATTATGTCAATTATTTAGCTTACCATCGCAAGAGTTTTTCAGGCATAACTTCTTTGTTTATGAACCGATTTAGATGACTTAGAAATAAAAAAAATAGTGGTCTTCCAGCCCCACCCGACTTAAATAGACGTGTTTTATTAATAACTAGCGACCCGCCCTCGCTTCGCTTCGGCGTAGTGTGGAATTTGACACCATGTATTATACATATAAACCTTCCTCATGATCATGAACCACTCTATCTATTAAAAAAACCGCATCAAAATCTGTTGCGTAGTTTTAAAGATTTAAGCATACATAGGGATATAGGGACAGAGAAAGCGACTTTGTTTTATACTATGTAGTGATGATATGCGTACCTAGCGTAACTAATGATTTGAATATTATTTCTTGCTTTTTAGAGGTATTTAAATTTCGAAGCGGTTTTATTGCAGGTTTTTTGAAGGATTTTCTTTTTTTTTAAAAGCTTTTTTATTTTAAACTTTTTAGTGAATATTTTCAATGACACAATGTCCATAACTCAATTTCCAACGTGGTTTGTTTTTAAGGAGTTTCGTTGTGCCTTGTCTAGTGTAGAACGTCACCGTCGCAGACCATATTAGCTCGGTTTGTTTTGGATTGTCATAAACCTACCAATATCTTAATCACTATACATATCCTATTTAAATTTGAGGAGTTCCCTTGTGTATCTTCTAAGTCTGAGGTTCAATACTTACCAATGAAATTAAAATTTAAGCAGTTTTGAGGTAGGTATACCCTTTTTATCCTACCACCCATTATGACGTCTTTTAGCTGACAAGAAAAATGTGCGCAAAAAACTTATCAGCTTTATCAAATAGAACGATATTTACAAATATGTATATCGTTTCCAGACTTTATATTAACAAAGATTAACAAATTGTAGGGATAACTTCAAAATGCAAGGAGTGCTGATAAATAACAGAGCAATTAAACTTTTAGCTGTTTATTACAAATTTCGCAAATAACATGTTTTACATTTCGCATTTCGGTACGACCAGCAATATTAATGGCGGGATGTCAAAATAAATGCCCTGAATATAGATCTTCTTTTGTTTAAGAAAAATAAACTGAACGTATGAAATGCAAAGAGGTTTTATATCTCTTTGCATTGAGATTTGTTGCAAAGAGGTTTCATATCTCTTTGCATTTAGGTTTGTACATTTTATAAAAGTGACTCGATACAAAATCAATTAGACTTACATACATACAATCATACCGAAACAATTAAATATTATTCATTAACACTCAAGTAAATTATAATTAATACGGAATTAGGCTTCTTAATATAATATAGGCTAACAGTTCGGCCTTCCTGTTCACAGCGAGTCCCTTCGCTGATTGATCTAATTTAGAGATTATCGTGTAAAGTCAACAGCATTTTAACGAGAGTGATTTACCTTACAATACATTATAGTTACTACAAAAGATACCTACGTTAATTTAATATTTTAGCAATTTTTATTAGGTATGCATATAGTTAGACATTAATATTAACAATAATTATGTAAGTATGTTTAATTGTTTACATCTGTAAAAGTAATTACATTTTCTTTTCCTGTTACAATCAGATTAAATTTAACATAACATAAAGGTCTATATATATATATATATATATATATATAATCTTTGTCTTTACCTTTAATCATTATCAGAGTTGTATTTTTATTACGAAACTTCTACGTCTCGTTTAAGTATTTTTTTTTGTCGACTGCAATCACGACTTCATAACGACGATTATTTTTACATGACAATACCTAATTCCTACGAATACATTGTATAGATAGACTATAGTTTTATCATAATCACAGTTAATGGCGTACGCATAAGTCTAGGACATGTTTTGAAAAACCAACCAACATTTAATGTTCATGTTGTCAAGGGAAACAACTCGTCGCAAACGTCGTGTTCAATCGCAATTGGGCGAGGCGTTTTAAATCATTAGTGAGAAAACTTCCGGACCTCCTATGAAACAATTTACTTAAACCCGAACATCAATGACATATATACGTAAATCAACAACATTACATTCGTAAGTTACAACTTGAACAGATAATTACGTAATTATGTCAGGTTTTCTCTGAAAATATGACTGTTTGATCACAATAATAATCTTCTAGCAACTAGCACGTACATACTTACTTATTGTTTGCTAGGTATAACATCATACTTTTATAATACCTAACAATCTTCTTATTCTACAGGAAAAAAATCTGATTTTCGTCTATACAGCTGAGTAGGTAGGTACAGTTCGACTGTATCTAAATAGAAAATTAAAATCAATTTTATAGAACACATCAGTGTCTATCACTAATATATTAATTATTAGACTATCATAGAGATATGATCGGAGATTCTATATTATTTTATACAGGGTCACTGGAAATATGACGTATTCCTGCTAAGGGGTTATAGATGAGGTCAAAATAAATATTTTTTGTCATATAATTTTTTCTCAAAATATTTATAGTTTTTGAGTTAATTGAAATTAAGTACATTTTTACCAAAAGTACGTTTTCAGACACCAAAATTTAAAATAAAAGATAACTACTCATTCGATTCCGGATTTTTTACTATTTTGGGATAGAAAACAATCTGGGTGTTGATAAAAAATATAAAAACGTTCATAAAATACAGGCGTTTATAAAAAAATCAATCCTTAAATGCATTAATTTTTTTATTTTTTTCAGATTTTTTAGAAATAGCATCAAATATCTTTAAAAAAATCCTAGTAACTAAGCGTGCATAATATTTTAAAAACATCACCATCTATTCAGCTTTCAGTTGAGGTATAAAACTTAATAATAACTTAAATAAAAAATGAGAAATTAAGACTTAACTAAATAGCAGTCCCATTTCATGTAGCAAAATTTCCTACTTCAAGCACTTCGGAGGTGGCCGTATTATCCTACTTATTCCATAAATGTGAAAGTTTGCTTGTTTGGATGATTGTTAATCAATCACGCAAAACGGCTGAACGAATTTGGATGAAATTTGGCACACAGATAGTTTATAAGCCGGATTAAAACATATGAGGATACTATTATCTTGGTTAAGGGTTTCCTAGGGATTTTCTCGAATGTAAATGCGAATGCAGTTGCGGGCGTAAACTAGTTTGCCATAAATGGTCGTACTTACTAAAAATACTTTCGTCCGAGTGAGTTTGAGACAGGATTATTTTCCGCCGATGAGTCAAAATTTTATACAAACTGTGTCACAAATAACCATGCATATCAGCCATTTTTAATGACCCGCTGCTGGGGAACAGGCCTTACTTGCTTTTTGGGATAAAGCGGACGGGCCATAACCTACCACGTGGGCCCGATGCGGATTGGTCGGTGTTAACTCAATGTACCTTACATTGAACCCTTGGTTCTGGCTGCATTTACAGTCGTTAACAGTGACCAATCCACATTGGGTCCACGTGGTGGGTATGGCCCGTCCGCTTTATCCATCCACAAGCCAAAAGGTAGGCCAGTTCCCCAGCAGCGGGGCATTAAAAATAGCTGATATGCATGGTTATTTGTGACACAGTTCGTATAAAATTTTGACTCATCAGCGGAAAATAATCCTGTCTCAAACTCACTCGCACGAAAGTATTTTTAGTAAGTACAACCATTGATGGCAAACTAGTTTCCGCCCGCAACTGCATTCGCATTTACATTCGAGAAAATCCCTAGGGAACCCTTAACCAAGATAATAGTATCCTCATATGTTTTAATCCGGCTTATAAACTATCTGTGTGCCAAATTTCATCCAAATTCGTTCAGCCGTTTTGCGTGATTGATTAACAATCATCCAAACAAGCAAACTTTCACATTTATGGAATAAGTAGGATAATACGGCCACCTCCGAAGTGCTTGAAGTAGGAAATTTTTGCTACATGAAATGGGACTGCTATTTAGTTAAGTCTTAATTTCTCATTTTTTATTTAAGTTATTATTAAGTTTTATACCTCAACTGAAAGCTGAATAGATGGTGATGTTTTTATAATATTATGCACGCTTAGTTACTAGGATTTTTTTAAAGATAATTGATGCTATTTCTAAAAAATCTGAAAAAAATAAAAATTTAAATGCATTTAAGGATTGATTTTTTTATAAACGCCTGTATTTTATGAACGTTTTTATATTTTTTATCATCACTCAGATTGTTTTCTATCCCAAAATAGTAAAAAACCCGGAATCGAATGAGTAGTTATCTTTTATTTTAAATTTTGGTGTCTGAAAACGTACTTTTGGTAAAAATGTACTTAATTTCAATTAACTCAAAAACTATAAATTTTTTGAGAAAAAGTTATATGACAAAAAATATTTGTTTTGACCTCATCTATAACCCCTTAGCAGGAATACGTCATATTTCCAGTGACCCTGTATATTAAAAATTTACAATGGTGTAATTCGTATTGTCAACTCAATGACCATAGATATCGGATTCTATTAGACAGCAAGCGTACAAATATGATCATATTATAACCGAATAACCTCAAAAGAAGCGTCTTCAAAATGCAAAATTTCTATATGAATAAAAAATAAATAGTTAAAAACCTTTACCGGTGAAAACTTCATCCCGAATAAAAAATCGCGACAAGCGATTGTCTGTTCTTTGGTTTTAAGTTTTGTTAATATTTTCTACTACTTTTTATGCTTTTGTTAAAATTGCATTTTTATTCGTATTAATCGTCATCAAAAATAAACATTAAATGACGTTAAAATATGATCTTAAGTGTAATATATAAATATGAAGAACAGCTACATATTAATTTTATTTTATTCTTTAAGGTACATACAAAAGCAGCTAAGAGACCAAAATATACAGCCATATCATATTATACAGTTTTAGTATTATTATACAGATACAGTTTTATAAACATCGATTCTCAAAGCCTTAATTGTACGCAACATAATACTTATCACAATTAGTTCGTGGTCTTTTCGTGCAAAAGGTGGAGTGCGTACCCATCTCGCAATGTTAAAATCTGCTGTCTATGACAATATGACGAAAAAAAACACATTTTAAAAACTAGGTACCGTAGTACCAATCAAATTAAGACATTCAAGCTAGAAAATACATGAGTATCTCCATCATTATTATATTCCTCCATCGATAAGATCCAACCACATTGCATTATCAAGAACTGTTCATTATTCGAAATAAGAAAGAGAATAACAGAGTGCATTGGTTCACGTACCTACTTACGAAACTGGAAAAAATACTAAGATTTACCATGTAAGGTGAAATCCTTTGCACTCACACATTTACTTACACATGCACACACTCACGACCACACGATCACATACAGACAAAACGTCCATTTTTATTTATTTATTTTGGTCTCAAATAAAACATGTTTACATTGATAATGTATAAAACTATTGTAACACATTTTCCTATGTGTTTATGTTGTTAATAATGATTGTCTGAGTACTTTGGAAGATGTCGTCTTTGTCCGGTTAACAGAAAGAAAACGTAGAACTAAATCATCGCTATACCGACTCAACTCCACTACTACACTTAGTAAATGGGATTCCACACTGACAAGCAATTATAACTTACTGGAGTTGCGAGCGGACAAGTGAGCATTTTAAATAGCATCATAAATGTATAGACTTTCTCATACATGAGACAGTTATGAAATCATATATAAATAATGAAAATATAATAATTTAATTAGGGCCGTAGTCCAAATGACAATAAACAGTATTATTTGCAAACCATTAACTTATTTGCAAAATATTATGTAATGTACCAGATATTAACTGCCACATCTTTGGCTGAAGTCAATTGAGCTACTAATTCTCTTTTTTTTTTGTTTGACTTGTATCCGTGTCCCGATCTTTATTAGTACGTTTGTTTTTAGAGTTCCGTACCCAAAGGGTAAAAACGGGTACACACCTATTACTGAGACTCCACTGTCAGTCTGTCTGTCACCAGGCTGTATCTTATGAACCGTGATAGCTAGACAGTTTTCACAAATGAAGTGTTGCCGCTATAACAACAAATACTAAAACAGAATTTGTGCGCAACCCTCGGTAGGCGAGTCCGACTCGCCCTTGACCGGCTTTTTATTTTGGCAATGCAAAGAGTTGAACAGACCAATCGCACGGCACCTGGTACATTTAGTCGAGGGTTTTTCACACCTAAAGCTCCTAATGACCAATTTGATCTCAATTATAGCACGTTTTTTTTGAACTCTAGACTACTACTACTACTACTATAGAACTTACTTCTATTTTATACATTTTCGCATAATAATAGTGTTCTAAAGTTCCTCCATACTTAACTATTTCTGCGAGCATTTCAGTAAACAGGTCAGCATAGTCTTGGCGGAACGGGAAAGATTCTACTAACTTATTCTTCCACTCAACCCGGTAAACATCATCGTAGGCAAACTTTGATACCAAGACCTTGCTACATCAGTCATCCGACTCTATTGATGAGCTACGACTTCTCGTCCTGCCGTACCGAACCGCTCTTGACCACAAGCTCTCGTTGCCATTTTGTCTCGGCATATTATAGGTACCGACTTCCAATACTTTCTCTGGCATCCTCATATCCACCAATGTCCGTGATGGGCGAACGGCATCACAATGATCTCGTAGATGTACGGTGGGACCTCACTCTAGGCCTTCGATTCTTAGACACTCTCTCTCTTCGACACTCTGAGTCAAGACTAATAGGTATAATTTATTAGTAACTTCAGTGTCACGCACCCGTGACACACCTGGTTCTTCTGAGTCGGTACTATCATAATATTCATAATCAATATCAACCTCAGTATCATGCACCCGTGACACCCTTGGTTCTTCTGTGTCGGAACTATCATAGAATTCATAATCAATATCAACCTCAGTATCACGCACCCGTGACACCCCTGGTTCTTCTGAGTCGGGACCATCATTATATTCATAATCAATATCAACCTCAGTATCATGCACCCGTGACACCCTTGGTTCTTCTTCTATGTCGGAACTATCATAGTATTCATAATCAATATCAACCTCAGTATCATGCACCTGTGACACTCCTGGTTCTTCTGAGTCGGGACTAATTCATAATCAATATCAACCTCAGTATCACGCACCCGTGACACCCCTGGTTCTTCTGAGTACTGACTTATTTTCGCCTGATCCTCATACCTGGGTACACATGGCCAAGTCATACGGCTGGACTCACTCTACCTTGCCGTATCGGTTTTAGCACCTCTCGACCCTAACCCTCAAACCTGGGCAACCTGGGTCCGGGCTAAAATGACTCTGTCAACTTATCTCACGCCGCCGCGCCGTCTCGGTTTTAGCACCTCTCAACCCTAACCCTCAAACCTGGGCAACCTGGGTCCGGGCTAAAACGACTCTCTCAACTTATTTCACGCCGCCGCGCCGTCTCGGTTTTAGCACCTCACGACCCTAACCCTCAAACCTGGGCAACCTGGGTCCGAGCTAAACCGACTCTCTCAACTCATGGCGGTGGTAGCTGAAACTGACAGAATACAGCTTAGAACCCATTAAAAATGAGGTCATCTTATATTCACAATTATTTTCAAAATATTTAAAATAATAAACTCCTTTTTTTAAGTTGGTTAAAATAGTCAATATTCGTTTATTATAAACCGTCCACAAATTGTAACATAAATTATTCATCGTGATATAACTTTGTAATATAATTAGCGGTACTATCAAAACAAGTGAAATGGTGTCAAACTCAGAAGCAGTAAAATGAATTACAGGAATCCTGCCACATCCTGCACAAATTTGCGTCTTTTCAAATCACCAATACTATGTGGGTACTGAACTTTTTAAATAGGTACATAAAAAGAATTTGTGTACCTAAATTATCTCGATCCTTGAACAAGACCGCCGCCTTGTTGAAATTTTGTAAAAATGCATAATATAAAATTAATAAAAAAAAAATACATACAGGCTTAGAATTATTCTAAGCATAAAGGTAAGGAATGACTTAATGAACATTTTTCTTCGAAAAATTTCAAAATTTTACACTTGAAACAACAATTCTCATTGAAAATGTTCGTATTGATATTTCGCAGGTCAGCCCCTTCTTAATTTTCACGATAAAAATATGAATATGAAATAACTCTTAGTCCAATCGCCATACGATTTATTTCAAAAATAAGCATTGCTCTAATTACATTACTAAGCGCACTTATTTGTCGTTTGGGCACTTATAGTGTGAAATATTAAGTCGGCATTGTCAAATGTTCAGTATTTCGACATGTTTTATAGTGATTTTGATATCTACATAAAATATTTCGAAATTTAATCAAAGAAACCTGACATTTGCAAAAGTATTCCCACTGGAATGGACCGAATTTATCATTAGTCCAATATGTAAAAATAGTTTTTCTTTTAAGTTTACTTGTTCTCTTAGTATCTGTCGTATACTTTACTCAATATAATAATATGATTAATTTCAATATTCAACAACAGAAAAAGAGAGAAAAGAAAAGATTAATCCAAGAAAATTTAATTATTTCTTTATGTAAATAGATTTCCCAATAGAAATTAAATAGGTAATTGGGATATTTAATAATTATTGGGATAAGGGAATATAAAAATTATGTACCTAATTAAGTATTTCCTCGCAAATAAAAAGATCATAAAGCAAGACACAGAAATAAACATTTTGTAGGTACCTACCGAAGTACTTTAATAGGTTCACGGTAAGTAATCCGTGAATTTCATTTTAATTTCTGAATAAGTATAACAAAGTATAATATTTCTCTCTCACTTGTTCTGACATATTCTTAAAAGTTATTTAGAATCTTTATAAAGTAAAAAAAAAGTAATAAATCATTACTTACGTTGTAGGCGTAGGTAGATCGAAAAGTATAAAACCCTTCGTTGATCCCGCTACTGAACTTGTAGGGATAACTTCAAAATGCAAGGAGTGCTGATAGAATAACAGAGCAATTAAACTTTTAGCTGTTTATTACAAATTTCGCAAATAACATGTTTTACATTTCGCATTTCGGTACGACCAGCAATATTAATGGCGGGATGTCAAAATCAATGCCCTGAATATAGATCTTCTTTTGTTTAAGAAAAATAAACTGATCGTATGAAATGCAAAGAGGTTTTATATCTCTTTGCATTGAGATTTGTTGCAAAGAGGTTTCATATCTCTTTGCATTTAGGTTTGTACATTTTATAAAAGTGACTCGATACAAAATCAATTAGACTTACATACATACAATCATACCGAAACAATTAAATATTATTCATTAACACTCAAGTAAATTATAATTAATACGGAATTAGGCTTCTTAATATAATATAGGCTAACAAAATAAATAAAATTATAATTAGATCATTACTTAATGATTTACAAATTTTCTTAATCAATTTACTAGGCCTTATAATACCTACATAACTACTGACTATAGAAAGTAAAAATATTGCAATTATATAAATCAAAACAAGGTAAGTTATTATGATATATACGTTTCGAGTAAGAAGTGCCATACATACAGATAATATAAAACTGATTTTTTTTACGATTTAAAATCGCTCATTATGTGAGCTTATTTGAATAAAGAATTTTTCATTTTCATTTTCATTTTTCATCCATTACATACCTACACCTCACTTACACGACCAACATCAAAATAAATCTCCAACACTACTAAAAATTTCCTCAAACGCGATTTTTTGTTCCCCATAATGATATGTTTTGTGTTAAATGAAGAAAGTATTTCCTTTTTTCCTCAATAATAATTGTTTTATTGATTTGTTATCAATCACGATTAGTTAGCTCAGACTTATTTTGTTGGTTATCAAAATAATACAGTCATTATCCTTATCTAGGTACTATGGGCAACAGCGTCGCTTAACCAGTTTGCAACAAAATTCGTGTGCGCGCGTATCGCCCCTGCACGAACTAAACGTATGTGACAGCGAGCGCGGCTTGCAAGCGATTTTAACCTTAGCAGTGGTTAAGCGACGCTGTTGCCCATGGTACCTACTGTATAGATAAATTATCACAGACACTGTCTGATAACGATACGATACTTTATAAAGACTTGAAATAAACGGGTTTTTACCCGTTTTTAAGCCCAGTTTACACATCCATAAGTAAGTAAGTAAGTAGAAACCACGTGTGGACACCGTCCGACAAGTAAGTAAGTAAGTAGCAACTTGCCGCTGGATAGGATCGTATCTATTTTTTGGACAGGCAAGTAGCGCGCAACCCACTCCCGCTTCGTTTTCCGCTCCCCGCCAACTTACTTGCCGCCGTGTAAACGGCACTGTCCGCAGTCAAGTAAGTTCATAAGTTGACATCTGTTGCAGCGGAATGATCTATTCCTATCTAAAGTTTCTAATAACAAAAACTAATACAAAAGGTATTTGTTTATTATCATAATTAATTATCTACTCAAAACGAATAGGATTCATAAAAGAATCCTAAAACAAGTTAAATGAATAGATTTTTAAGTTCATTGAAATATTTATTGATTTGGTATAGAAATTTTATTTCGACAATAAAGTATAGGTACTTATTCTTTTTAGGGTTCCGTACCCAAAGGGTAAAAACGGGACCTTATTACTAAGACTCCGCTGTCCGTCTGTCTGTCTGTCTGTCTGTCTGTCCGTCTGTCCGTCTGTCTGTCTGTCTGTCTGTCTGTCTGTCTGTCTGTCTGTCTGTCTGTCTGTCTGTCTGTCTGTCTGTCTGTCTGTCTGTCTGTCACCAGGCTGTATCTCATGAACCGTGATAGCTAGAAAGTTGAAATTTTCACAGATGATGTATTTCTGTTGCCGCTATGACAACAAATACTAAAAACAGAATAAAATTAATATTTAAGGGGGGCTCCCATACAACAAACATGATTTTTTTGCCATTTTTTGCTCGATATTAATAACGACAACAGGTAGACACATGAAATTTTCACAGATGATGTATTTTTATTGCCGCTATAACAACAAATACTCAAAACAGAATTAATATTTAAGGGGGGCTCCCATACAACAAACGTAATATTTTTGCCGTGTTTTGGTACGGAACCCTTCGTGCGCGAGTCCGACTCGCACTTGGCCGTTTTTTTGTATTATTAGTAATTTAATTTTAATTTATTTATTTACTCGAGAAACAGAGTCTCATTATGGTTAGTAACAATGTGATTTAAAGCTAGGTTAGTACAAAATTATTAAATTCAATTCATTAAATTAATTAATTATTATCAATTCATTAAATTAATTATTATTTCCAATTCATGTTCTGTTTATGTAGTCACTACATGAACCATAGCAGCATGATTCATATAGTGACAGTCAAAACGATTCGAAAACGTTTTGAGGATGCCGTTAGTGCTGGCACGAACCCTGCGCACCAGAGATGTATACCGCTTACGCATGGTGGCATAAAAACAATCCACGCCGTATTCAGCAAACATCCCCGATGCACTACAAAATCGCGGCAACCCTAACAGCACCCTAAAAGCATTATTATATTGCACGCGCAAGGCGCTGTACTGTTTCTTTGTGTAGTCTATCCACAAACTGCTCGTGTAGAAGGACGTACAAAATGCCCTAAAAAGGGTAATTTTGACGCCCTCCGAACAACGAGCGAAACGGCGTGCGATCATGTTTGCCCTAACAGACAGCGCCCTGCGCTCCCTTTCTATGTCTGCATCATCTTTCAGGTCAGCGGCAACCAGGTGTCCAAGATATTTAAAACTATCAACCCATTTAAGCGGCGAGTCGACCAGTTTGACCGCAGGAATGTTGTCTAGGCACTTACCGCTGGCCCGAAAGACCATACATTCACTCTTTTTAGAGTTATACACCAGGCCATGATTAGCTGCATATCGCTCACAAATTGATAACAACTTACGCAACCCACATATAGAAGCACTCAGCAGCACCATATCATCAGCATAACTGATATTGTTAAGACAAACGTCATCAATATAACATCCGACGTGAGTGCTGCTGAGCTCCTCCAAAAGGGCGTTCACATAAAGGTTGAAGAGCTTAGGTGAGGTCAGCCCGCCCTGTCTCACCCCGCACTCCATCCTGTATGGATCCGAATATGCAGTCGTCCAGCGAACAACGTTGGCCTGATTTTCATACCAGTACTTAAATAGGTTTACAAGTTCGCTTGGCATTGAGGTACTATTTAGTTTTTGCCATAGGATGTCATAACAGACCAGGTCAAACGCTTTTGACAAATCCAAAAAACAGGCATATACATTTGTTTTCCGAGCCGTATAGTACTTGACGGTTTGCTTTAAAGATAAAATAGCCGTCTCTGTAGAGAGTCCAGATTTGAAACCAAATTGATTATCGTGGATATGCAGGTGTTTATCGAGCTCAGCATTAAGCAAACCGTCAAGAACCTTAGCTACAACCGTTGCCAAAGAGATCGGTCTATAGTTAGATTTGTCGCTAATATCACCAGTTTTGCACTTCAAAATTGGCACCACCACAGTTCTTGTCATTTCAGCAGGCAGGTAAGAGTGACCCACACATAATGCATAAAACATTGCTAGAACTCTGGGTAAATGAGGGCCAGCGTGTTTAAGGTGCTCGATGCTCAGATTGTCATGTCCAGGTGACTTTCCTCTCGACATCGGGTATATGATGTCGCTGACCATTTTGGCCGTGAATCTGATACTTAGCTCTCGCCCACTCTGTCCCCCCCCACACTCTGCCTGTGATGGTCCCAATGGTGATTTTACTGCAAAATGCTCCATAAATAGGTTTGCTATTTGCCTAGGATCGCTAATGTCACTGACGCTAACAGGAACGCCCGGTTTGTTATTATATTTATTGGTACATTTCCAAAAGCTACAAAAATCACGCCTATCATGGTGTTTGGCTAACATGTCCATTTTTAGTTGCTCCCTATTATTTTGACACCATTTTAGCCGTGCCTTGAAGATCTTACGACTTTCATGCATCTCTTTCCAAATGTAACCAGATTTTGGCCTGCCATACAGTGTCCACATATTAAACTTACACCTAGCGCTCCTGTAAGCCTCACTGACATGTCTATTCCATCCAAACACTGGTTTTTTCTTTTCAAAATGTTCTTCGTAGCTCTCAGATGCCGAACTTGAGAGCGCACTTACAATATCGTTGTACAATTTATCCAAAACACATCTGTGTTCCACATTTGAACAAATATAATCACCACAGTTAATTAAATCACTTGGATATTCAATTAGTCTCAACTTTTGATGACATAATTCACTATACAACCTTACTTGATCGGGACTTCTTTCCCCCCACTTAATTGCTGTACCTACACCTTTATAATCACACACAGCCTTTGATTTAATAGTATCCAAACTACATTGAATAACCAAGGGAAAATGATCGGACCATAACACATCATACATAACATATACGCCAACAACAGACTGCAAAGCCGCTTTAGTAACAATACAATGATCTAGCCATCGCTTAGATCCATTCGCTTCACTTATAAAGGTATACGTGTCAGACATCAATCCTAAGAACTTAACATCTACACAAGTCAATTCGTATTCAGAGCAAAAACAATCTATTTCTGTATAAAAGGATGCAGAGGGGTGCGCGTTATAGTCACCAAGTAAGTACACAGATTCAATATTGTCATTACTAATTATAGCGCTCACCAAACCGAGGCAATCCGTGAAATCCATAAGGTTCACCACACTTTCCGTTGGCATATAAATGGAACAGACTATAATTGCACTTTGTTGTATATTTATTTTCACTGCACACACTCGCGGATTATCACAAGGTATTATCGAGACATTGGGGAAAACACTCTTCTTCCACATCAGTGCCACTCCACCGTAAGGTCGACCTTTAAGAATACCGGCCTCCGTGTCAACCGCTGATGTACCGGTATATCCGAATTCCTTATCAATACAACTCAGAAAATGAATATCTTCGGGCAGTAACCATGTTTCCTGCAAGGCTATTAAATCCGATGTTAAACATAATTGCCTTATGTACTCCACCGAGCGTTTAACGCTCTTACAATTAAAACTCACAAAATTATGCGTATTAGACATTATAAGTAGAATTAGCGCCGACAGCAGTGTTTTTATTATTATTTTCACCGCTCGATCTTTTCTGCTTAAAGTTAACAAAACGCCTAAATATAATACCATTAGGCCATAGTTTGTCATCTAGGAACAAGGATAACTTTTGTTCCGTGACAAAAAATTTATAAGCATGGTAATCTCTTTCTTGCTTGAAACTGATTTTCTCAAGAGTAATTAACTCTTGCGTTTTCTTGAAAATATAATCTGTAATATCTTTTTCCATTGTTTCTTTATGTACATTCGTAATGAAAATCGGCAACTTTTTCTCTGCCGCTTTGAATTTGCCCTCGCTATCCTTACTTATTCCGGGAACTCCTAAGTAACGATATTTTACAGGTCTCTTGTGTTTCGGCTTGTTTACTTTCTGCCAACCATCATCGTCATTTCCACACTCAATTGAAGACCGTTCACTAGGTCTTATTGCATTATTTCTTATCAGGGCGGGTGAGCGAGGTTTGTTCTGCACAAGTGGCTTATCTGTTATTGTACGTCGCGGGCTGACCGCGTCATTCGCATTCGAAGCGCTCGATGTAGCGGTGGTAGTAGTTATCTCAGCGGACACGCGAGCCGCGGCGGGAGGGGTGCGAGCGGCGCCGGCGACGGGAGGGGTGCGAGCGGCTGACACGCCGCCGCTCGCCGGGGAAGTGAGCGCGGCGCTCAGCGGCGACCGTTGAGACTCCGATGAGTCACCTATGACTTGTTCTTCGTTTACCCGCGCAACATTTCGGTAATCCTGTTGATGCGAAATTGTTTGGATTTGATCACAATATTGTGCCCGTGTCTCTTCTCTATCTTGTTCGATGTTATTTAGCGATGTATCATGACTATGTGAGATTCCCATTGGTCCACTATCCAGCAGCCAAGCACCTCGCCTAGTGTTTACATTAAAAGCTGATTCGGGCGGCAATGAGTCGTTTCTCAATTTTAGTAACTCCGATCTCAGTTCTCTCAAGTCATTCTGCGACACATAGGAAGATTTTATATCCTTTAATTCATTTTGTAGTCGAAGTAAGTCTTTCAAAAGCTTCGTACAATCAAGATGGTCAAATAGAACCGGTGGAAGTTTTTCAAGTTCCCTTGCACAAAAAATAGGTATCACGTCTGGATCTGTTGATTTGAACACGTTAACAATATCACTCAAATTTCTTTCTTCTTTACCTTTATTTTTGCGCTTAATTTTAATCTTATTTGAAGGGATCGATTGAATTAAAAGCGACTTAGATCTTTCAATTTCTTCGCTCGAAAACGAAGAGACACAAACTCGCACCAATGTTTCTTCATCGATGACCGACACCTTATTCTGTATATATGACAACATTTCGTCAATCACTATATTACAGGCGTTACATTTAACAAAATTCGCCATAATTATATGACTCGCACTTCGTTTATAACAACACGACCATAGCACGACCGCACGAGGGAGGTGCGCGCGCGCGACTGATGTACAAGGTGTTTGGAAATAGCCTTATAAAGCCGAATATGTTAGATAAAGAACAATCAAACTGAACAACTTTTACTATGGGACCAACTCTGAAATCGCGAAAAAAAATCTGCTGTTTCATACAGAAAACAATAATGAGAATATCAAAATGTATGAAACAGTTGATTTTTTTTTTCGCGTTTTGAGAGTTCCACAGTAAAAGTTGTTCAGTTTGAAGGTCCCTATCTACCATATTTGGCTTTATAAGGCTATTTCCAAACACTTTGTAAATATAAATAATAATATATAAAGGATAGATATTATTTTTTTGTAAGTATTAGTTTTTGGTATTAGGAATAAGGAATAGATCTTGCAACAAATCGCCGTTATATCTGTTAACAATTCGTGAATTAACAGCTAATTTCGTAGGTAATTAAAGCTCCCTCAAAAGACATTAAATGCTTAAAAATATGTAACAAGGGAGTTTAATTTATTTGTTGATATTTAAGTAGTTGCCTTACAGACATTTCATTAACCACAGGCTAAACAAAATGCGCAACTGTATATATTGATCGTGTACAGGTCCGAAAAATTAGTACTTTTGTTTTTAATTTACATCTCTGATAGTCCCAAGAGAAAATTAATTACAGGGTAGCAATGTCCTCGTCATCCGACGCGCGCGGCCAACTTATGAACTTACTTACTTGTCGATGTTACCTAAGTCACGTTTGGACGCAACTTGCCGTTTTCCGATTAAGTGAGTAAGTAGAAGGACAGTTGAACTTACTTACTTACTTATGGATGTGTAAATCGGGCTTTATGTCAGGTACGTGATAAAATGTAAGTTTATTTTACCTGATAGATGAAAAAAAAACTTGATAACACACAACGGATGGTAAAAGTGCAATATAATCTATGATAGGTATGTGTGTACCGTACTGCCTGTTTGGGTCACATTTGAGCGTGAGAATGAAAAAAAAAATTTAAACATCATAACATCAAATAATGATACAGTTAGTTCCTTTTACTAATAAATTAATAAATACCTACATCATGTATCAAAAAAAAAACCCTGTCAGATCCTGAAAAAGGTGATAGTGTTGCTGAAACTGAACAAAATTCTCCAAGGAACACAGGTTGGAGAAAGAAAAAAATATTCATGGCTCCGTGCACGCTTTTAGCGCCACCTAGCGTGTTGCAACTTTGTTGGCTCTGACCTGACCGTTTTGACGTTTTGATATGTAATGGCGGCATTGTGACAAAATGTTAAAAAATACTATACATATTGTGTTATTAATGTAAATTTCAAAATTACTATGATTTGGGTGGACAAAGTGTTGTGAAATCATTTTTGGTCATTTAAATTAAATATAGCAAGTAAGATCTATTCAAAAAGAGTGTTTTATTTTGGTTATATCAGGGTTTGTTTACTTCTTTTTTAGTTGTAGATTTTGTAAAATAAGAGGATAAAGCTACTTTAATAATTTTACTAAGTGATAATAAACATATATTACTCTATATTATTTCTGTGAACCTACAAGAATCACTGCTACATCTAAAACTTGCCTAGACAATATTTTTAGCAATTCTAACATACTTGATAAAGGAATAATAAACTGTATTCGTTCTGACCATAGCGGACAAATAGCTTCCCTTGAGCACCATCATGTTCCTTATCAGTGTAATATAATTTGCAGGCCTCTAACAAAAGGTAAATTGGAAAATTTTCATAATAATGTCACCGCCAAAACTCTTTGCTTACCTAGTAAGGATGATCCCAATTCTCATTATAATGATTTATTTAATTTAATTAAGGTAGAATTTGATAAGACATTTAAGCAAAGAACTATTCAATCAAAAGTTTTCGAAAAGAAATTCAGTGATTGGGCAACACCAGGCATCTATGTTAGCAGAAATAAGTTGTTTGAATTGTATGGTCAGAAAACAATTTCAAATGATCCCGAATTTCATGAATATGTAAGAAACTATTCAAAAATGTTCAATAAAGTATGTACTTTAGCAAAATCAAAATGTATATCTACAATAATTCATCAGTCAGATAATAAAATAAAAGCCACTTGGAATATTATAAACAAAGAGACTGGGAAAACTAAAAGTAATGACCGTAAATTCTCATTAGTATCAGACAATAAAATTATTAAGTCAGATGAGGGTGTGGCAACAATTTTTCAAGATTTCTTTTCTAAAATACCTCTTGCAACTACCAGTAATTTGAATTCATCTCCAAACATCTCTGTCTCCCTCTTGGAATCATGTGTTGAGAAGTGCAATAATACATTTAAATTTAGACATATTTATGGTGATACCATTCTTAAAACATTTAATTCAATAAATATAAAAAAGACTGAAGATCTCTGGGGCATTTCAACTCACGTAATTAAATCTATAATAACTACCATTGCTCCCCATCTTGCTTTTATTTTCAATAAGTGTGTTGATGAAGGGATATTTCCAGACTTAATGAAATATAGTAAAATTATCCCTCTTTTTAAATCTGGGGACAAAAACGATCCCGCTAACTTTAGACCCATTTCCATTTTGCCAGCACTAAGCAAAATTTTTGAAAAGATCATTTATGATCAATTATTAGCACATTTTCTTATCAACAAACTACTTCACGAGAAACAATTTGGTTTTACTCGTGGTAGATGCACAACTGATGCTGGAATTGCACTTCTCAAACACGTCTTTGAGGCATGGGAGGGTAAACAAGATGCAATTGGTATATTTTGTGATCTCTCTAAAGCATTTGATTGTGTCAGTCACAGTACTTTATTAAATAAATTGGAACATTATGGTGTATCAAAAAATGCAGTAAGCCTTATGCAATCGTATCTTTCGGCGAGAACCCAAAAAGTTGTTGTAAATAAAACGGAATCTTATGAAGCACCCATTACCATGGGCGTGCCGCAGGGATCGATATTGGGTCCATTACTTTTTCTTATATATATTAATGACCTTCCTTGCTATACCAAAAACTTGTGTGAAATAGTACTGTTTGCTGATGATACTTCTTTAATTTTTAAAGTTGATAGAGGATGTGACTGCAGTGACGATGTAAACAGCACTCTTTCCAAGGTGATGCATTGGTTTACTATTAATAATCTGAAGCTTAACTCTAGTAAAACTAAATGTGTAAAATTTTCACTTCCTAATGTGAGGCAGGTTCATACCACAATAAATGTAAATGGCGAAGCAGTCGAATTGGTTGACTCAACAAAATTTTTAGGTATTACGATAGACTCGCGGTTGCAATGGGACCCTCATATCGATGCCCTGTCAAGCAGACTTAGTTCCGCTGCCTTTGCCGTTAAGAAAATAAGGCTTCTGACCGACATTGAAACAGCAAGATTGGTTTACTTTAGTTATTTTCATAGTATTATGATCTACGGTTTGTTGTTGTGGGGCTCAGCTGCTAATATTAATAACATATTCATCTTACAAAAAAGGGCAGTGCGCGCTATATACAACTTACGGTCTAGAGATAAATATAATAAATAAATAATAATAATAATAAATTTATTTCGATAAAAGGTTTTACATTACAGTAGTTAGTAGCCGGAGTCACCTTTTAAGCAAAAAATGCCTGTTCCAGTTGACTCCGCTCTTCCATTACTTACATTTTTTATATAACTAATACATCACAGTTTATTTTAAGAACTTATTTATAAACAAACATAAAGACAGATTATAGTAAATTGTTTGTGTGCATGCATGCGTACATATGTTTGAGTGCATGAGTATGTGTGTGTGCGCGTGCGTGTGTGTGTGTGTGTGTGTGTGTGTGTGTGTGTTTTTTTTTTGCGAATGTATATAAAATAATAATAATTAGACAAATCAAATTAAATATATATATTGTGTGATAGAAAGAAAGGATATAAATGTGTGAATAGTATGAAATACCAGGTAAAATATTATTTTATCTGTTGTAAGAATAGCTCTGTCATGTCATAATCAAGTGATTCTAGCCATGTGAGTACCAAGTTTTTACATTCTTTATAATTTTTAGAGTAAATATCTAGTTCGTTATTAATTTTATTGTAAATTCTGGACGAAAGACTGTAATACTGTGAAGTAGCAAACTTTGTTCTTGTTGAAGGAACTATAGCCACCAGTGGCGAAGGGTCCATACAAGCCGATTCCCATCGGCTTACCTTTTGAAAATCCTACCCCACTGATCCACTATGCAGAACACAACATTTTTCATCATTTTTCTAGAGCGGCTTACCTTCGCCATAATTTCACCCCTCGCCACTGATAGCCACATTACATTTTCTTCTAGATTTTTTATTATTTGGAATATACGGTAAATTCTTGTGTTTTTTTAAAATTATACGCATTATAAATAGTTTCCTTACTGAGAGCAACCCACAGTCACGATAAAGTTGATCAGTAGGGTACCTATAGCGTTTAAAATACATGGACTTTATCAGAGCACGCTGCGAGCGCTCAATTTCTATAAATTTAGTTTTGGCTGCACCACCCCAAATAGGAATGCAGTACGCCAAGATAGATTCCACCAAGGCAATGTATATTCTATTCAATATATTATTTTGTGAACCTCTTTTCATTATAGATTTGTGACTTGGGACCACATGTCTTAGTGAGCGAAATATCCATGCTAATTTTCTCACTCTTCCAGCCAGTTGGTCAAGATGGGGATACCAAGATAGCCTCTGGTCCAGCACAACACCTAAATACTTGTAGTATGTGACTTTGTCAATAAGTGGACAGGTACAGTTATTAGTGTCATTACAGTTATGAACTGCTACACTGAAGTTGTCAGCGGGCTGATTATTGTCATAAATACTATAGCATATGTATTTGGTTTTGGTTGTGTTCAGAGATAGCAAATTATTTTTCAACCAAGAAGATATTTGACTCATTCCTATTTCAGCACTATTTCTTACAGATTCCCAGGAGTTACCAGAGAAGACAACAGCTGTATCATCGGCGTACGAGAAAATATTGGCGTTATTGATTTTTAAGTTACACAAATCATTGATGTATATTAAGAATAAAGTAGGACCTAATACACTACCCTGAGGTACGCCGTATGTTACCTCTGTGTCTTCACTGGAGTACTGTTCCAATTTAACTCTTTGCTTTCTCTCAGAAAGATAATTTTTTAAAAGAGCTAATGGTATACCCCGTATTCCAATATTTTGCAGTTTGTTCACAAGGATAGGGACGGAAACGGTGTCAAAGGCTTTTTTGATATCCAGAAACACAGTTAAACATTTCTTCTTTTTATCAATGTGTTCTGTTACTAAAGTTGTTAAAGCAGTTACAGCATCTTCTGTGGATACACCTTTCCTAAAGCCATATTGTGACGAAGCCAAAATGTTATATTTATTTAGAAACTTAAGTAAGCGATTGTTTAATAATTTTTCCAAAATTTTTGAAATAGCAGGTAATATAGATATGGGTCTGTAGTTATTAACATCTGTTCTTTCGCCACCCTTGTGAACTGGAGTAATAATGGATTGCTTAAGTGGGGCAGGGAAAATGCCCTTGTCAAAACAAAGGTTAACAAGGTGAGTTATAATAGGAACTATATCTTTTCTAATAAATTTTAAATACTTGGTAGGGATCTCATCCCAGCCAGGGGCACTATTTGATTTAAGGCTCATCAAGACACTGTCAACTTCATCACAATCTGTGTCTAAAAGAACAAATGAATTTATCTGTGTAGGTTGTGGGTTAGTTGGATTACCAAAAGTACACAATTGAATAGGTTGAATTTGTTGAGCAAGTTGTTTACCAATGTTTGCAAAAAAGTCGTTAACAAAGTTTGCTGATTCAGTTGGTGAAATTTTAGCGTTCAATAAATCTGTGTTTTTAGTTTTAGTTTGATTTGAATACGTAATTGTTTTAATATTTTTCCAAAGTAATTTATTGTCAGAAACTGATTTAGAAAGTAGCTCTCTTTCATATTTTCTTTTCATTTTTTTTATTAAATTATTACAATAATTTCTATATCTAGTGTAAGTTATTTTTAAAACTACATTATGTGGATCTTTTTTTAAATTCTTTTGTAACTTATTTCTATTATTTATGCATCTAAGAATGCCAGAAGTAATCCACGGTTTTAAAATCCGTTTGCTCTTTGGTATTTTAACAGTAATTGTACTATATTTAATGGAATCTGTTAGCTTTTGCAAAAGGAGATCAGTTAACATATTAGGATCATTGCAGTAAAGTAATTCGGCTAATTTTAATTTTTGGAAATATTTTTGAGCTTTTTCATAGTCTATTGAAGTTTTAGTTTTGTTTGATTTATGAGAGTGTTTTATTTTAGACAAGCATAATAATGTTGTTAGGTGATCTGTGGTAGTTGTATGCATTATTGCAATAAATGCCGAAACTTTTTTCCGATCAATTTTTAACATGAAGTGGTCCAGACATGTGAGTTCTCTAGTAGGTAATGTGTGGCCAGGAAGTATACTAAATTCTGATAGCATGTTAAGATAGTTAACTCTATTTCTATATTCCTGAGCGGGCTCTGAATCTTTTGGTTTAAGGTTGCTATTTATGTCTCCAGTTATTATAATATTCTTATGCGTCATAATTGTTTCAAGGTGCGCGCTAAGAGAATTCAAAAATATTTCTGCACTTGCGTTCGAAGGAGAACGATAAATACACAACAGGATATTATTAAATATATCTACTTGAATACACGAGGCATGTGATAATTTTATCTCCTTTATATTAGCTTTCAATGAAGACTTAACATAAACAGTAACTCCATCATTTTGATTTAATTTATTAGTAGTAAAATATGAGTCGTAGCTAGATATTTGTGGAATAGGCTTATTACTATCTAGTCTACATTCGGTTAGAACTAATACATCTGGTTTAAAGTTGAAGCTCGAGACAGTTAGTAAGAAATCATCAAAGTTACAATAAATACTTCTTATATTTTGTGAGATAATAGTAAGATCATTCTGTTTTATATTTATGTGATCGCGTAGATCAACAGTGTCACATTCAAGAGCACGAGCTATTTCTAGTTTGTCTATTTCTTCTATATTTTGAAAGGACTCACCCATTTGAAATTATATAAGTATATATGTAAATTATTAAATATTTCATACCATTATATGCATTGTTCATTACATGTATTGAAGAAAGCTTGTAATAGCTAGAGAAAGTAAATCTAGGATTATATTTATAGTAAAAATGAATTACGCTACTTTCAACATGATAATAATAATATATGGCTTTAAGAAGTATAAATACGGTGTTTTGTTTGTAATATGAATTATTGTTATTAAAGTATGTGTAAATGCAGCTAGAATAAGTGTGCGTTATTTTAAAAGTACAATTTATGAGCTTTGTTAAAGTAAAATACTGATACCCTTCGTGACCTATTTAAAGAAATTAAAATATTAACGGTTGCTTCCCAATTCATCTATGAAAATATTATGCATGTAAAGAAAAACTTAGATAGCTTTGTAAAAAATAGTAATATTCATGAATTCAATACAAGAAACAAGGACAAACTTGCTGTTCCAAGACGCAGATTGCATAAAACCGGAAGCTCTTTGTTGTGTAGATGTATTACCTTCTATAACAAGATTCCACAAAAAGTCACAGAACTGCCCTTGGAAAAATTTAAAAATACTGTTAAATCCAATCTTATGAGTAAAGGCTATTACACTGTTGACGATTATTTGAAGGATAATAACGCATGGGCATAGCTTTTGTATTTGTTAATTATTACTCTAATGCCTCAGTATAGATTAGAAAAGTCCGTGGTTCTTTCATAGGTCTTGATAAATAGTTCTTTAAACTCCAAGTAATTAAAAACGTTGATTTTCTCTTTTAACTATGAATTGTAAGAAGTGTCCTACCTACTTAAAAACGTACTACTGGCTTCTTGACTCGACGACTTAATATGGGTAGCTTTAGTATGTCATGCTCACTTTAAACATTTCTGCGGTGGTGTCGTGTGAGGCGGGTCGTTACTAGGGAATGCAAAACCGAAGTGAAATGAAAACCGGTTTTTTTTTTCGGTTTTGAATCCAAAACCGGTTAAAACCGGTTTTTAACCGGTTTTCAAGAAAATATTGAAAAATGTGCAATACTACATTTTTATTGATTTAGTTAACATGTTTAAAATTTTAAGAGTATCCCTATTCATAGTTTATCAAAAAATGCACAGTTGTCAAGAACATTACCATTTTACACAATTTTTTGTGACGCAAATCGTATGGGACCAACCCAGGTTTGGGACTAAAAAGTCAGACATCTCAATAAACTTTTTCCCATATATTTCGTAGGAAATCATTGCATAATATATAGAAATAATTTGTGTGACTAAAATACAAAAAATATAACAAAGGGCAAATAATCACGTAGCGTAGACGTAATAAGCTTCTAGCTAGCAAGTCTTAACGTACTAAAGAGCTCATTGTTTTCATATAAATAAAACAAAATATACATACAATATGTTTGGTTACGATGTCGGAGCTTTGAAAGGCATATAAATTGATCAATTTTATCGACATAACTCCCCCCCCCCACATGTTGGGGTCTATCCCCTCTCCTGTGGGAATGACCGGCATTTTAAATTTGACTTTTAATTTTAGATGGACTTGCCGAAAATTTATTAATTTCTCCGGATTTAAAAGTCCTAAAGTTATAAAAAAAAATACTTTTCGAAAGCTAACAATATCATCTATCAAGTAAAAAAATAAATTATATAAACTTTCAACTTGAATAGGTATGTCATAAATTTTTTTTATATTTTAGTAATTACTAAAATAAATTTTAATTCGAAATTAGTGTGGTTTTCTTTTAATTTTTCTCGCATATCTCAAAAACTAGGACATTAATGTGCATTTTTTTGCATTTTTACAATACATAGAAATATTATCTAAAAAACGACATCAAAATTATTGCTCTGATATGCATCTTTCGAGAGTTATTGTTGTTTGAATAGGAGTTGTGGCTGGCAAATGCACATCAGACACAATTCAAGCCATAAGAATCCTCATCGAAAAGGCAAAAGCTAATAGCACGAACCTACCTTATGGTGTTTATAGAACTGGAAAAGGCGTTTGACCACGTGCCTCGTGATCTGATCTGGAAAGCCCTCCACGCGCATTCGGTTCCGGAGTCACACATCGCACTTATCATCGACATGTCACAAATATCTCAATCTCAACACAAAGTGGTCTGCTCTGCAGGCACGAGTGAAAGCTTTGACTTGATGGTAGGGGTAAATCAAGTGTCTTCTCTGAGTCCACTTGTATTTAACGTCACAATGGATTATCTAACTAAAAAGTGTCAACAGGAGGTGCCTTGGAATCTTTTCTATGCCGACGACCGACGTGGCCCTCATATTATCTAACGATGCGACAGATCTCCAGCGTGATTTAAACGGCTACGGCTGGGTGGAGTCGCTGGAAGAAAATGACCCCAAAATCAGCCGAAAGAAAACGGAGCACATGTCATGTATTTTCGATAGCACATCACACCCCGATGACTTTAGCTTCTACGTGGGAATTGACCACCTACCAACAGTCAACCAGTTCAAATACATTGGCTCCGTGAAATGAAATGAAAATATATTTATTTAAAATGTGAGCTCACATAATAAGCATTTTTAAATGGTCTAATCTTTTACCCTACCACCCATTATAACGTGCTAAGCTATGACGGAAAGATTGACAGAGACGTCCTCCATATAGCTCAAACGGGCTGGATGAAATGGCGACAGCTCACAGGCGTCATGTGCGATAGTCAAATGCCTCTCTTTACAGGCATAGCCATCTCATAGAGATCTTTGAGAAGGGACAAGTTTACAAAACAGCCATTAGACCTGCCATGCTGTTTGGATCCGAATGTTGGGCCACAAATAAACAACACTTAAACAAAATCCATACGTCAGAGAGAAGCTGGTTAGCGGGCGTCACTATGCTGGACGAAATCAGAAATACATACATACGGGAGGTAGCACCCATAACAAAAAGCTGAAAGAGACGTCTACGGTGGTACGGGCATGTCGGGCATGTACCGAAGGCACCCGACGATTACATGGTGAAAATAGCCCTAAACATCCCAACGACGACGCGTAGGAGCGATAGACCCCCTGCCACTTGGCTGATGACGGTTCAGCGCGACTTAAAAGAAGCTGACATCGACCCCAACCTGGCACTCAACCGTGCACAGTGGAAGAGAAGGACAGGGAAGGCCGACCCCAAGTAAATGGAAAAAGGCCCAGCAAGATGATGATGATGAATAAGTAATTTCCATATTTTATTCACTTACTCGCTATAAACACCTTTAACCCGTTCAGCCGCACAAGTAGGTCACTGAACTGAACTACTTCAAGCAGTCAATCAAAATTAGGCGGTGCATTTTCGTTTTGTATGTATTGCAAAGCATGTAACTTTAATCAGAAAAAACCGGAACAAAACCGGTTTTTTGTTTAAAAAACCGGTTTTTATTTTGCCTGTGAAATCGACCGAAAAACCGGTTTTTTCGGTTTCGGTGAAACCGGTTTGCATTCCCTAGGTTACGTTCCCTCAAATATGGTTGAGCGAAACGATGGCTGGTTCATGCGTCATGCTCGTGAACGGGTGCTGCCAGTGGGAGTGGGTCTGCTTCTGTCTGCTTGTATTAAGGGCGTCGTATATAAAAAATCTGTTTTATATTGTCTGTATGTATGGCACTTCTTACTCGAAACGTATATATCATAATAACTTACCTTGTTTTGATTTATTTAATTGCAATATTTTTGCTTTCTATGGTCAGTATTTGTGTATTATAAAATACATAGATGCTGACTATGGAAAGTAAAATATAAAATACATAAATATTGCCTATGAAAAGCTTTTGGATATTAGTTTTCAATTCGGTGCCTTAACATGGGTAGCCTTAGTATGTCATGCTCTCTTTAATCATTTCTGCGGTGGTGTCGCGTGAGGCGGGTCGTTACGTTCCCTCAAATATGGTTGAGCGAAGCGATGGCTGGTTCATGCGTCGTGCTCGTGAACGGGTGCTGCCAGTGGGAATGGGTCTGCTTCTGACTACCTATCTTAACGCATATAGAATTGTAAAGTTTTTTTTTCTCTCTTGTAACAGCCTAGACTGAATAATAACTTCAAACTTTGAATTTAGCTTGAACCCTGTAAATTGATTAAGAAAATTTGTAATTCATTAAGTAATGATCTAATTATAATTTTATTTATTTGTTAATCTTTGTTAAAGTCTGGAAACGATATACATATTTGTAAATATCGTTCCATTTGATAAAGCTGGTAAGTTTTTTGCGCCCGTTTTTCTTGTCAGCTAAAAGACGTCATAATGGGTATGGTAGGGCAAAAAAATTATTTGACGATTTAAAAACGCTCATTATGTGAGCTTATTTGAATAAAGATTTTTTTCATTTTCATTTTCATTTTCATTTTCATATAATTATTCCTGTATCGCTAGTAATAAATTAAATATCGTTTTCAAGCAGATTACATAGCCTTCTTTATTTCTATTTTTTGCCACCATGAGCGCTGCGATCGATTATTATACCTTCGCACCCTCCCAAATAGTCAGCTGACCGACTTACATAGAAAGGCGAAAAAAAAATTTGTCTTTCGACCTGTGTTCCTTGGAGAACGTTGTTCAGTTTTAGCAACACTAACACCTGTTTCAGGATTTTTTGATACATGATGTATAAAAGACGGAGTTCAGCAATCCTCTCCAAGTTTTCTTACGCCAATTCTTTCTTGGAGTGGCCCCCCAATTTTGTGAAATGTTGGCAGATTCAGTAATTAATTCTCTATTTTAGCATTAGGTATTTAATTAATTCATAAAATTAAATTATAACATTACATAACTTAAAGCTATTAAAAGAATGATTAATATTAATTTCGAACGTCTCTAACATCACTTGAGGGTAAGCTCAGTACCCTTAGCACGAACAGCTATCGAGAAAAAAAACGTGCGTAAAATTACTCGATAGATAATTATCTATGGAAATTTTAATTTTGCTATTCGGCGGTAGATGGCGTTGTACAAATTTCCAATACAAAATTGCACTATCGAATGATTTTACGCGCGTTAATTTTTTCGATAGCTGTTCGTGCTAAGGGTACCTACTGGAGCAACAGCCTGGCGCAACTCTCACAGTAAAAAACCGGCCAAGTGCGTGTCGGGCCACGCGCCATAGGGTTCCGTAGTTACCTTATACCATACCATATTTAATACCACCTATCATTTTTCGTATGCAAAAATAACTTTGTTTTTCACAGTGTTGGTATGAATGACAAAGTTATATTTGCGGTATTGGAAAATGTGCTATATCCCAAAAACTAATTACTATATCTCATTCAAACCAATTTTGGTTGAAAGTGTTTATTAAGATCTACAGCATATATTTTTTTTAGATTTTTCACTCTCTTATTTCAAAAGTTAAAGGGGGGGGGGGGGACACACATTTTACCACTTTGGCGATGTATATCTTTGAAACGGTTAACTTTGAGAAAAAGTTGTCTTAGGAACCTCAATGTAATTTTTAAAGACCTATCTATAGACACCCAACACGTGTTGGTTTGAAGAAAAAAAATTTTTTCAGTTTCAGTTCCATGTATGGGGAGCCCCCCCTTAATCTTTTATTTTTCTTATTTTTGTATTAAATTCGGTAAGCGGTTAACAGAATACATCTACCTACCAAGTTTCAACTGTGTAGTCTTAATACTTTCGAAATAAAGTAGCTGTGACATACGGACAGACAGACAGACAGACAGACAGACATGACGAATCTATAAGGGTTCCGTTTTTTGCCATTTAGGCTACGGAACCCTAAAAACGATCTATGAAACGCAAGCAATATGTGCCATCCCTATTTTGTTCTTGATGTTGGCATTATGTCATGAACATGACGTTTGTTTGCAGCTTTATATTGGCAGGATTGTATTCGCTTCCGTTTCATACTCACGCTTTTTGTATGAGACTCCCGTCTCTTAAAACGCTAGTTTTTTACATTCTCTTTGGTGACCACGGCAACGTCGGGAAAATAAAAAAAAAACAAAATACCAACTATTTACCAAAGTGCTTTCAATAAAACCGCGCTAGTATCCGTCAAAAAGTGTTTTATTTCACATCAAAATAGTATATTCTCTTAAATATCTATCATATCAATAACCGGAATCATTTAAAAACATTGACAGGGTGACAAAGGTATAGACTAAATTCAAATGGAAATATAAGTAAGTAATAGAATGAGGATTTTAACGATTTTTGTTTAGTGGCTTATCAGAAAGCTTACGCCACCACATGATTAACAGTGAAGAAATTTTTACGATATCTCTTAAACCTGAGAAGATATACGAGCTAAAACACTGGTTTTTTGGGGTCCTTGTGACGTCATCGCGACGTACGCGAACCTTATGTCGTACGTAATAAAGCACATATTGCATTGAGCTTGGCATTTCTTTCAAACCCTATTAACTCTACCATTTCTAAACGGATTTCAAAAAATCTTTCACTAAGTTTCATAGCTAGGAATTATGTTTTTATATTATACCAATAAAACTATAGGATTCAAATCTGTTACTGATCCTCATTACCTACTTTCCTAACCTTTAATTTGCAACGTTTTACGAGTTACGAGGTAGGTATATATATACTGCCCGGCATATACATATATTGGCAAGAGAAAGAAAGAGACAAAAGATGTCTCTTTCCTTCTCTTGCCAATTTATATGCCGGCATCTGTACCCAACCATCAACAAATTTTTTTTGTTGAAACTATATTATTCTTAGTCCTCGGATGTCATACCTACCTACTCATAATCATTGTTAATGCCCTCGTAGGTTTTCTCGAGTCTAACAATCTTCTCTCAGCAAACCAGTTCGGTTTTAGAAAAGGACTTTCCACCGAAGATGCAGTTATGTCACTAACTAAAATTGCTGTGCAGAAAATGGATGAAGGGAGTAAGTGCCTTGGAATGTTCTTGGACCTCTCCAAGGCATTCGACACGGTTTCCGTTGCTATTCTCCTAAGGAAATTGGAATTTCTCGGTGTGCGAGGTTCAACATTAAATATCTTCTCAGACTACTTATCGGACAGAAGGCAGTGTGTACGCATTGACAAATATGTGAGCGAAGAGGTATCCATCAACTGTGGCGTTCCTCAAGGCAGTATCTTGGGGCCTACTCTATTCTTAGTTTATGTCAATGACCTGTGTCAACTGTCCCTTAGTAACTGTCGTATTTTTTCCTACGCCGATGACACAGCGATTCTTGCATATGGGAATACCTGGGCTGAAGCAGAGTCACATGCTCAGCGGGCTTTCACAAGGACCTTGAACTGGCTTTCTCAAAATCTTCTTACACTTAATTTCGACAAGACAAGGATTATAACATTCTCCATTATATCCTCATCCCAACCGCCCCTTAATTCAATCAATATTAAAGCTCACACATGCGCCACGTCAAATGTATCGTTTCCTTCATGTTCTTGTCTTTGTCTAACCAGATCATCATCTATACGGTACCTTGGTGTACAGCTAGATCAATATCTTAATTGGTATGAGCATATTCAAATCCTCTGCGGCCGCTTAAGGAAACTTATGTATATTGCGAAGAAACTCAGGAATTCAGCAGATGCCCAAATCCTCAAAACTGTCTATCGATCACTTTTTGAATCAATTATTTCTTATTGCATTCCGATTTGGGGGGGAACTTCTAAATCTCAATTTATCAACCTGGAGAGAGCTCAGCGGGCAGTGCTCAAGGTTTTTCTCAAAAAACCATACAGACACCCCACTAAAGAATTGTACATGGAATGTGACTGTCTTACTGTTCGGCATTTGTATATTATACGCTCAACTCTCCGCTTACACAAATCTCTTCCACCACCTGAGAAGCCTCCTTCCGATGATACATTAAGACGGCGGCGGCCCATACAACCATGTCCAAATGTAACTTGTAGAACCACATTTGCCAAAAAAAACTATCAATATTTGAGTGCCAAGATTTATAACAAGTTAAATTCGGTTTTATCAATCCAATCCTTGACATATCACAACTGCAAGCTTATAATTTCTAAATGGCTAAAAGGCATGGACTATGACGAGACAGAGAATTTTCTTCGTTGTTAGAATACTTTTTTACCAAAATTTATACGGCTGTTAACCTAACTTTATTTATTATTATTATACTTTTTTTGTAATAGCTTTTTTCTATTGAGTGTATACACGGTTTATTATTGTACCACAATTAGGCTATTTGCTTTTGATTTTGTTAGGGGGCCCTGTTACCTGTAATACAGGTTAGCCTACCATGGGTAACAGTAGTCACCGATTTCAATATTATGCTTATAATTGCCTTTAATTTTATGTAATTCGAAACTGTGTAATCTGTTTTTATGCAATAAACTATTATTATTATTATTTTATTATTATTGTACATAGTCGGTATTTATAAAATGAAAAAAAAAAAATGTTTTGGTACACTAGTTGGTAAGATTTATAAAATGTATTTTTTTTCATCTAGTTATAATAAACGCAATTTTGTCTCTCAGACACTGTGGGAGTTAGTTTCAAGATTCATGTGGTGTGGCTAAGCAGATCTCGAAAGCCATAGTTCTTTTTCTAGCGAGCCCCCTGAGTGTGCAGGAATTGTTTGTTGAATAGTACGACCTCCAACTTGCCAACTCCACGTCTTTTTTAAAGTCTCTAAGACAATGTCCGCAAAATGTTTGGTATCTGCAAAGTTCTCCAACTTTTCGCAAAGCTGATGCAGCGGGTATCGCATTCTGAAACAAAAGTAGAAGAGTGTATTGTGTTCAGGGTTCATCAAAAAACGATACTACGTAGGGTTCATGTATGTTTGTATGTAAGTATAATATGTGAGTTTATCCATCAAAATGCCGAAACAGATTTGGATGTGTAAAGTATCGTTAGGGTTGCGTTGCGTTCCGTCGTCGTTTTGGGTGTAGTTGTTTCGTTAAAATTTAACAGGTTTGAGTTGCAACCAAACCACGGAACGATCGAGCTGTTTTTATAATCTCTTTAAGTATAAAATTTTCGTTTTCCACTTGGAATACGGATAATTTAAACTTTTCTTTAAATCAAATAAAAATCTGTTTTTTGAGGAGAAAACATGAACTCTTTGAATCTTAGACACAAAAACATCAAAATACAAAATGATGTCAAAATGACAATGACATTATTTTGGTAATGGTTGTTTGGTTGCTGCGCGCCGAGCCACGGAACGGGTGAAACTACGCTCTGACAGCTGTCAGAGTAAAATTTTACCGAACCACGGAATGGTTAGAGCGCGCACCGGAGTGCGCTTTATAAAGAGGTAGTTTTGCTACCTGGGCTGCGTTCCGTCGCTTTGGGTGTAGTTGTTTGGTTAAAATTTAACCCGTTTGGGTTGCAACCAAGCGACGGAACGATCGAGTTGTTTTTATAACCTCTTTAGGTACAAAGTTTTCGTTTTCCACTTGGAATACGGATATTTTAAACTTTCCTTTAAACTAAATCAAATAAAAATCTGTTTTTTGAGTAGAAACCATGAAATTTTTGAAACTTAGACATAAAAACATCAAAATACAAAATAATGTCAAAATGACAATGACATATTTTGGTAAGGTAAACGTCAGAGCGTTTTTCAACCATCTATTTTGATGGTTGTTTGGTTGCAACGCTCCAAGCCACGGAACGGATAAAACTACGCTCTGATAGCTGTCAGAGTAAAATTTCACCAGACCACGGAACGGTTAGAGCGCGCACCGGAGTGCGCTCGAGTGCACTCGAGTGAAGCCACGGAACGCACCCCTGGGGACTACAATAACACTTGTTATTTAACGTTTTAGTTCGTTTTTGGTTGGTTTTTGGGCAGGTCACTTTTTAATTTTTTACCACTTTAAAGGCCTGGGCACACCGGCTGTGTAGACACGCGCGTGGTCACGCGCGCGTAGACACACGCGTAGTTACACACGTAACCCCCTGACACACCGGTCTACGCGGCACGCAACGCAACGGGTCCCTTGCGTACCCAGCCGCTGCGGCAGCCATGTTTGCGACTCTAGTGCGCGATGTCAGACGAAAATTGAGTAACAGGACTAATTTTTTCGTACTTATTCAATTAGTTTTTCTTTAATATCGTTATTCATTATTTAAAAACAATATAAAACACCACTTACTACCAGTAGTACCGGTACTATTTGTAAACAAATACAACTGAATACAAGTTGGAGTAAATTTTTTCTATGGTCACGCACGCGCGTGGTTACGCGCAGCAAAGATACGTGCGTGTTCGAATTTGTTCGGTGTGACGTCCAATAGGGAATGCCATTGACTACAACGTCATCAATGTGTTCCGCTCTGCGTAGGTACGCAGCCTGTTTGTCTCATGGGAGCTGCAATGCGTAGGGTTACGCATCGGTTTACGTGCACGCGTACGTTATGCAAGCGGTGTGCCATGTCTCATAAAGTTTCAGGCATTACAACGTCATGGTACGTCTACGTGCAAGCTTACGCAATACGCATGCGCTTAGCGCTATCGCACACAGGCAACTTAGTCTCCCAGCAACTGTTTTGTCTCTCACATCAAGTCCACGGGTTTATATGGAAGCGCGCACACGAAGCGACACGGTCGTCTGCAACTTTTCATACAAATCACGTGAGAGGCAAAAAAGTTGCGGAGACATAAGTTGCCCGTGTGCGATAGCGCTTACGCATCCGGTGTGTATAGCTTCTTAAATTAGGTAGGAGATTAATACAAAGAATTAAATGTTCTGAAGAACTTGTACGCTTGTTTTTACCATTTTTTAATGTTTTTGGAATATACCTACCCCTAAATACCTTGTTAGGTACCTAGGTTACTCACATTCTATCTCTTCGTGCAGGAGGATATGTAGGCGTGGAGTTTGCCGTACAATATTCAAAAACATCTTTTTTATTGCCAAACGGATCTCTATCATAAAATTTGCCGTCCCCATTATGTGACTGAAAAAAAAATAAAGGAAATTAGACTTTAGGACTCTAGGTGAAATTTTTTGATGCATATACACACATAAAACTCTAAATTGATTCACTGATTTATGCAATGATAAATGACCTATGCGTATAAAACTGTAAGTAAAGACACCATTTTTGAACCTACCTAGATAATAACCTTTTATGGTGTAGGTGAGCATTGAAAAAGAATTTTGGAAAATTACCGTTATAGAGTTTGCTACAGAGTATTCCAGATTGTAGGGGGAGTTTGTATAGGAAAATTGAAATTCAAATAGAGCCCTAACGACTGAAGGCTAGAGACACCATTTTTGGAGGGTAATCATAATTTTAATTATAATTATAAAACACGATTTATATTAAAGTCCTACACAAAATTAATAAAGGAATATACGTCTATAGGTATGTTCTAAAAGAAAAAAAACCGGTCTTGACCGGTTCGGCGAGTCGGACTCGCTCACCAAGGGTTCAGTACTATCACAATTGCACCATCAAACCACACTGCAGAGTAGAATAATAAAATTAGTAGGTATTGCAGTTTTAGGTCAGCGCTATTTCTTGACAGATAGTGGAAATTCGATAATTTCTAAAAAAGTGTGCTATATTGAGACATCATTTTATTTTTCCTGTAATCTGTATAAACTGTATATAAACTTCTATCACATAGAATTATTTCAAATTTTTCTCTTTTCAAACTTCGGAGATAAGGGAGGGAACGATATTTTTTTTTAAATTTTTCATCATAAGTCGAAAACTATGTGGCCTAAGAAAAAAATAAAAAATGATTGAAAATGTGCAAACGGCGCTCTTTCATATGATACCCCACATGCCCTAGTGGCCCCACTTCAAATTTTTAAGACCCATTTTCAGTCCCTGTTGTAATAAATATATATATTTTTTTATTTATTTCTTATTTGCAAAATAATTGGGCAAATGTCATCTTAAACTATTCCAAATTTCAAGTTGATACCATTAGTAGTTCTCGAGATATTCAGCTGTGTGACAGACAGATAGACAGACAGACTGAGTCACACCATAAGGGTTTCTTCTTTACCATTTTGATTCGGAACCCTAAAAACATACTAGGGTACCTATTAACCTGTTTCAGTGTGAATACAAATACCTAGAGGCCTTTTTCAAGTCAGGCTATTTTGGTTGGTGATGAAATATATCACCAACTAAAGGTCTGATGACGGTTAAGAACAAGAGAGTTCCCAACTGTTCGACGAGTTCCTAGTCACCTGCCGTAAATACGCACCTGACAGGTGCCTAGATATACACATCAACTTTGTCTAGGGATACAGGTGTTATTTTCATACAAACGTGGTAACTTTGAAGCCTTGGTTTTCTGCCAGGGATGTACCGTGCTGTAATCTGATGATGGCCATCCAGGAAGTGAATGGAGTAGATTCAGATCGCTATACACACCCAACTGATCTGATCAGCATTCTAAAAGATTTACGGGTCAGAGCTCTCAGTTTGAGGATTTCCATACATTTTCATGCTATTTTTTTAAACATGTCCATTACGTTTTTAGAATGCTGGTCAGATCAGTTAGGCGTGTATAGCGATCTGAATCTCCTCTACTCACTTCCTGGATAGCCGTTATCAGATCACAGCACAGTACATCCCTGGCAGGAAGCCAAGGCTTCAAAGTTACCTCGTTTGTATGAAAATATCACCTTTTTTAAATTTTTTGAGATTTTTGCATTTACAATGCTATTTTTAAACAATACTAAATAATATACTAGAAAAAATACGACTCGCACCAGATCAATACTCAGACGGGAATCGAACCCGCGACCTTTGGATATCCGGTCCAATGCTCTGACCGCTGAGCTACCGAGTCACCGGTGACATCGTCGAATTTTTCTAGTATATATCCTAAACTCTTACGCTGTAAGCCAGCGTTATTTCACCAATGTGAGGAATTACCTCGACATTCAATTGAAATATCTTTCCAGATATTTTAACAATTGATTAAGATGAAATAGCTATATAATTTTTAAATTTTGAGATTTTTGCGTTTACAATGCTATTTTTAAACAATACTAAATAATATACTAGAAAAAATACGACTCGCACCAGATCAATACTCAGACGGGAATCGAACCCGCGACCTTTGGATATCCGGTCCAATGCTCTGACCGCTGAGCTACCGAGTCACCGGTGACATCGTCGAATTTTTCCTAGTATATATCCTAAACTCTTACGCTGTAAGCCAGCGTTATTTCACCAATGTGAGGAATTACCTCGACATTCAATTGAAATATCTTTCCAGATATTTTAACAATTGATTAAGATGAAATAGCTATATAATTTTTAAATTTTGAGATTTTTGCATTTACAATGCTATTTTTAAACAATACTAAATAATATACTAGAAAAAATACGACTCGCACCAGATCAATACTCAGACGGGAATCGAACCCGCGACCTTTGGATATCCGGTCCAATGCTCTGACCGCTGAGCTACCGAGTCACCGGTGACATCGTCGAATATTTCCTAGTATATATCCTAAACTCTTACGCTGTAAGCCAGCGTTATTTCACCAATGTGAGGAATTACCTCGACATTCAATTGATGTCACCGGTGACACGGTAGCTCAGCGGTCAGAGCATTGGACCGGATATCCAAAGGTCGCGGGTTCGATTCCCGTCTGAGTATTGATCTGGTGCGAGTCGTATTTTTTCTAGTATATTATTTAGTATTGTTTAAAAATAGCATCGTAAATGCAAAAATCTCAAAATTTAAAAATTATATAGCTATTTCATCTTAATCAATTGTTAAAATATCTGGAAAGATATTTCAATTGAATGTCGAGGTAATTCCTCACATTGGTGAAATAACGCTGGCTTACAGCGTAAGAGTTTAGGATATATACTAGGAAAAATTCGACGATGTCACCGGTGACTCGGTAGCTCAGCGGTCAGAGCATTGGACCGGATATCCAAAGGTCGCAGGTTCGATTCCCGTCTGAGTATTGATCTGGTGCGAGTCGTATTTTTTCTAGTATATTATTTAGTATTGTTTAAAAATAGCATTGTAAATGCAAAAATCTCAAAATTTAAAAATTATATAGCTATTTCATCTTAATCAATTGTTAAAATATCTGGAAAGATATTTCAATTGAATGTCGAGGTAATTCCTCACATTGGTGAAATAACGCTGGCTTACAGCGTAAGAGTTTAGGATATATACTAGGAAAAATTCGACGATGTCACCGGTGACTCGGTAGCTCAGCGGTCAGAGCATTGGACCGGATATCCAAAGGTCGCGGGTTCGATTCCCGTCTGAGTATTGATCTGGTGCGAGTCGTATTTTTTCTAGTATATTATTTAGTATTGTTTAAAAATAGCATTGTAAATGCAAAAATCTCAAAATTTAAAAATTATATAGCTATTTCATCTTAATCAATTGTTAAAATATCTGGAAAGATATTTCAATTGAATGTCGAGGTAATTCCTCACATTGGTGAAATAACGCTGGCTTACAGCGTAAGAGTTTAGGATATATACTAGGAAAAATTCGACGATGTCACCGGTGACTCGGTAGCTCAGCGGTCAGAGCATTGGACCGGATATCCAAAGGTCGCGGGTTCGATTCCCGTCTGAGTATTGATCTGGTGCGAGTCGTATTTTTTCTAGTATATTATTTAGTATTGTTTAAAAATAGCATTGTAAATGCAAAAATCTCAAAATTTAAAAATTATATAGCTATTTCATCTTAATCAATTGTTAAAATATCTGGAAAGATATTTCAATTGAATGTCGAGGTAATTCCTCACATTGGTGAAATAACGCTGGCTTACAGCGTAAGAGTTTAGGATATATACTAGGAAAAATTCGACGATGTCACCGGTGACTCGGTAGCTCAGCGGTCAGAGCATTGGACCGGATATCCAAAGGTCGCGGGTTCGATTCCCGTCTGAGTATTGATCTGGTGCGAGTCGTATTTTTTCTAGTATATTATTTAGTATTGTTTAAAAATAGCATTGTAAATGCAAAAATCTCAAAATTTAAAAATTATATAGCTATTTCATCTTAATCAATTGTTAAAATATCTGGAAAGATATTTCAATTGAATGTCGAGGTAATTCCTCACATTGGTGAAATAACGCTGGCTTACAGCGTAAGAGTTTAGGATATATACTAGGAAAAATTCGACGATGTCACCGGTGACTCGGTAGCTCAGCGGTCAGAGCATTGGACCGGATATCCAAAGGTCGCGGGTTCGATTCCCGTCTGAGTATTGATCTGGTGCGAGTCGTATTTTTTCTAGTATATTATTTAGTATTGTTTAAAAATAGCATTGTAAATGCAAAAATCTCAAAATTTAAAAATTATATAGCTATTTCATCTTAATCAATTGTTAAAATATCTGGAAAGATATTTCAATTGAATGTCGAGGTAATTCCTCACATTGGTGAAATAACGCTGGCTTACAGCGTAAGAGTTTAGGATATATACTAGGAAATATTCGACGATGTCACCGGTGACTCGGTAGCTCAGCGGTCAGAGCATTGGACCGGATATCCAAAGGTCGCGGGTTCGATTCCCGTCTGAGTATTGATCTGGTGCGAGTTGTATTTTTTCTAGTATATTATTTAGTATTGTTTAAAAATAGCATTGTAAATGCAAAAATCTCAAAATTTAAAAATTATATAGCTATTTCAACTTAATCAATTGTTAAAATATCTGGAAAGATATTTCAATTGAATGTCGAGGTAATTCCTCACATTGGTGAAATAACGCTGGCTTACAGCGTAAGAGTTTAGGATATATACTAGAAAAATTCGACGATGTCACCGGTGACTCGGTAGCTCAGCGGTCAGAGCATTGGACCGGATATCCAAAGGTCGCGGGTTCGATTCCCGTCTGAGTATTGATCTGGTGCGAGTCGTATTTTTTCTAGTATATTATTTAGTATTGTTTAAAAATAGCATTGTAAATGCAAAAATCTCAAAATTTAAAAATTATATAGCTATTTCATCTTAATCAATTGTTAAAATATCTGGAAAGATATTTCAATTGAATGTCGTGGTAATTCCTCACATTGGTGAAATAACGCTGGCTTACAGCGTAAGAGTTTAGGATATATACTAGGAAAAATTCGACGATGTCACCGGTGACTCGGTAGCTCAGCGGTCAGAGCATTGGACCGGATATCCAAAGGTCGCGGGTTCGATTCCCGTCTGAGTATTGATCTGGTGCGAGTCGTATTTTTTCTAGTATATTATTTAGTATTGTTTAAAAATAGCATTGTAAATGCAAAAATCTCAAAATTTAAAAATTATATAGCTATTTCATCTTAATCAATTGTTAAAATATCTGGAAAGATATTTCAATTGAATGTCGAGGTAATTCCTCACATTGGTGAAATAACGCTGGCTTACAGCGTAAGAGTTTAGGATATATACTAGGAAAAATTCGACGATGTCACCGGTGACTCGGTAGCTCAGCGGTCAGAGCATTGGACCGGATATCCAAAGGTCGCGGGTTCGATTCCCGTCTGAGTATTGATCTGGTGCGAGTCGTATTTTTTCTAGTATATTATTTAGTATTGTTTAAAAATATCACCTGTATCCCTAGACAAAGTTGATGTGTGTATGTAACCAAGTAAAACGAATGTTCATAACCGGCCACCAAGTATATTTATAAGTATTTTCAAAACAGTAGAGGAGCTAATGTCAGAATGTATCGTAGGTGCGAGGCTTACAACCAAAGACTATGAGACCAAGGCGACTATCCTAGCGACTCACCTACCAGTGCGGTTACCAATTAACCAGGATATATCTAGGCACCAATCTAGGCACGTGTGTCGGTGCGTTCGCAGTCTAAGTAAGTAGGCAATATGAAAACTAACCTCGGAAAGGAATATTTTAGGTTTTCCTTCAAGAGTTGGCACCACTCCTGTGTAGAAGTACTTCATCATGTCATGTTTTGTTAACAAAGTGCGTCCCCTGCCACCTCGGGTCACATAGGAGCCGTCAGGCTCATTTGGAGATATCACTACCAGCGCAGCACTGCCGTACGCGGTGAAGTCACGACTGAAAACTTGAAGAAATTTTAAATGAAAAGATCTTTATGAACAAAATCCATTCGTATCTTTGCATCTTTGGCAGATTTACAAACATGTAGGTATTTATTATCTATTTTTGTTACTATTGTTTTATTTTAATCCTAACTAAGTAATAAGAACTCAGGATGAGGATTATAATGTCTTTCTATTATTATGTTTTGATAGGTACTCGTAATATCATATACGGCGACCTTGGTATTGCAATATTAAAGTTTAGAACAAATCTATACGTATGATAAAACTGTAACAGGGCCAATTCAGTACTTTGAAGATACCTAAGTATTTTGAAAATTTTTTTGGAGGTACTACTTAGGTACTTCTTTTATTGAAAGTTCTTTGGTGATTAACTGATTGGTCCAAACTTAACACCAAAGGACTCAATAAAACCTGTTTTTGATGATATTTATAATATAATAGGTAACTAAAATAAAAGTAGTCAGCCCGCCGCTAGGCACAGTACAGAAAGGCGTAGTGCAGTTTAAATTCCGCATGTGACATAAGTTATATCGCCGATGTGAAAATAGATCACTTTTGGCACAGTCCGTGCGCTCAATTTATGTGCAAACCAATTACTATCCGTCAAAAGTGTTTTATTTAAATTTCTATGATGTGTATTTTTAATGGCTTTTTACTTACATTCATCTAAGACGGCAAGAATTTCGTCTCGACTCTTGTTATTGTGAATTTCAACTTCAAATCGAAACTTCTCGAAAGTTGTTCTCATTTTATCGGCTGTCCTGTCACTCAACTTGTAGCAATCGTTATGGATCACCAACATAGCGTTTTTACTGTACCTGGAATATGTAGGTATAGGTAAGGTAGATTTTTAGATTATTTTTCTTTATTAATTCAACAAGTTTCCAAGTATTTTAATTGGAGCTAGATTAAGAGAAGTAGTTACCTAAATGATCACAAATATTTAGATAAACACTTATCTTATCGTTAGTATTTTATTGATTCAAGAAAGAAAAAGCTGAAGAAAAACAAAATCAAACTAACCTGTCGAGTTCATAAGTCATTTTCGCTACAGTCCCAACTCCGGGTGAGGCACCTTCTTTAGTACCATTTCTAATTCTTTCTTCTCGTTTAGCTGCCAGGGAGATAGTTTCCCCAACATTCGGTTCCACAAAACTGTTTGCATTGGTCGGTTCATCGTTTTTATCTTTAAACGGAATCGCACGGTTACTGTGCTCGCTAGGAATATATTCTGGTACGTCTATATTTGGCGCCATGGTTATTCCTCTCTCAATTATCACAGAAAGACTAGCGATTTACCGTGTTGAATTTGCAAATCTATTGAGGCTATCAGCTGATATCTTTCAAAAATACTGATAATGTTCTTATCAATTGTTTTTACTTATTAGAGTTCCGTACTCGAAGGGGCCAAACGGAGCCCTATTGCTGTCACTCGTGTGTTAGTCTGTCCATCTGTCCGTCACTCGTCTGTCACAATTACACAAAGTTCTGTTCTAGTAGTTCTGTGCTTCAGAGGGCACGTTAAACCGTCGGTCCCGGCTGTTGTCATCTGATAACAGTCGTTAAGCCAAGTTAGAGGCCTTGCAGGCGGCTTATTAGACTCTTATACCAGAGGCGGCCACTAATCCTCATTCGATTAGAAAGAAAGACAAAGTTCTAGCAGTCTATAGTGTGAAGATTGTTTTCTTCTACAGTCTTCAAACTGTAGACTGTAGAAACTGCAAGATATCCTTGCCATTATACTGGCCAGATACAGGCCAATTAATGGCTTCTTTATTTCCGAAACGGAATCATTCCGAATTCCATCAAATCTATGGACTTACCACACACATGCGGTATTTTTCCATTCGGAATTTTTATCGATATTCCATCTGTATGTGGTTTTAGGCCTTTAAGATCGGTGTACCTAATGCGTAGACAGATTAGGTCGCGTTTGGCCTAAAGGAGGATGGGCAGATTGGTACAGGGTTCCAATAGTTAAGCTCGTAGTGTCGTTTGAAAGGTCTCATCAAGACGAACAACTTGTTCTATGGGCACTAGTCTCAGATCTGGTTGCGTTCGGAGTTATAAAACCATCAATATTACTATATATCTCTGTGGAAAATTAGTGTAGGTGTAACATTTTCTACATTTATTTTCATGATTTTACTACATTACATACATGACATTACTACATTACATACATACATGATTTTACTATATTACATTACATACATTGCTAATTTTATTTGATAAGTCTTTTTTGTACCAAAAAGTAGTAGCAATGTATATTTGTACCCAAAAGATGGATGTGATACATTGCTACTTTTTTTTGGTACAAAAAATCTTACCAAAGAAAAGCAGCAATGTATCACATCCATCTGTCAAATGAAAGCGATTACGATAGCCATGTAAGTTAGCCGGTACGGCCCCTGGACCCAAGGCTTTTGGCTTTATTTATTTTATCATTCTTCTGGTTATATTAATAGTTTGTAGTATATTTTCATGTACGTATAATACTTAGTAGAATTGCTGTTTTTAAAACGTGAATTAAAACTGGCCCCATAGCAGACATTTTCCTAGATCTAAACATCTTTTCAAATATATATTGGTTATAGCTATTGGAGCTGGTACCACGGTCCATATATTTTTGCCCATCCTCTTTTCATATTTATTAACTTTAGGCCTAGGGCGGTGTTAAGCAGGCCATATACGCTAGGTTATGCATGACGGTTTTAACCGAGCTGCAAAACCTTCATGCAAAACCGAGTTCAATAGAGAGCACACACGTAAGGTTACGCATGACAGTTTTAACCGAGCTGCAAAACCTTCATGCAAGCCGCTCATGCACGCCGCTCGGTTATGCCTGTGGTCAAAACCGTCATGCATAACCTAGCGTGTGTGGTGTGGTTGGCATTGGAGCAATTAAAAAAGAACTGTACCCCCACCCCCGGTATTTGCCCTGTCCCTCAGATTTCTTCACTTATATTTTTGGGATGAATGACTTCTAGCAGAATTAATTCATTTAGATGAAATAAGCATATTATTAAATATACAGGGTGTCCCAAAACTTTGCCACACGAAGGGAAAGTAACTTAAATATTGAAGGTAGGAAATTTTACTGAAAGAAGACTTCATTTTGTTTATAAAAATATATGGAACTGCATTCAAAGATTTTTTTTAATTGATTGACTGATTCGATACGAATTGATGCAATCCGTAATTATTAAATTTTAAATGTTAAATTTCATGGCCTTCCATTGGTTTAAGATACAGTGTCATTTAAGAAAAAGTAATCCTTATAAGTAACCTTTTCGATTGGTGTTGTAAAAATAAATACAAAAATGTTTTCGTTTTTGGTGGGTTCGATTCCTGGTTAAGGCAGGCGATTTTCCAAAAATCATTGAATGCAGTTCCATATATTTTTATAAACAAAATGAAGTCTTCTTTCAGTAAAATTACCCATCTTCAATATTTAAGGCTTTAAAACCATCATGCAAAACCTTCATGCAAAACCTTCATGCAAAACCTTCATGCAAAACCGTCATGCATAACGCTAGGTTATGCATGACGGTTTTGACCACAGGCATAACCGAGCGGCTTGCATGACAGGCATGCATGACAGGCATGCAGTTTTATCCCACACACGCTCGGTTATGCATGACGGTTTTGACCTTACAGGCATAACCATCATGCATAACCTAGCGTATATGGCCGGCTTTAGTCTATTTAGCAATTGGCTAAATTCGTGGTTCCTCCTTCATTTTAATAAAAAACAATTGAAAAACTTGAAACATCAAAACAGTTTATTATCATAAATATCTAATATAATCAATATCATTTAACAACATAGACAGGGCGAGCAAAAGACAGTGGTGACAATAATCATTAAAAGCGATATATTTACAGTGGTATTAATACTTAGTTTAAAGTGTGCTTTGGTTACAAGTTATCAAAGGTTACGAGATAAAATTATTTACAACTAATTTTATATAAAGCTATCTACGTACATTAGGAAGACTACATAATGTCATATTTATTAAGTAGGTACTGTAAGTAAACGATGTTACTGTCTACGTATTTTGAAACTGAATAGATAAATGTCTTAAAATAAAATTAATTGTTGTATGAAATATCAGAGTTTTGTGTTCACGATAATGATACAGGACAGTATCGAAAAAAATACTGGATAATGACAAATTCTGCTCAAGGACTTTTTCCTTTGCAAGTTTAATACCAATTGAAAAACATTACCGTTCGTTTTTAGGATTCCGTTCCCAAGTCAAGTAAACAAGGAACCCCTATAGATTTTTGTCATAATACGGTTTGGCATAACAGGAACGACATAAAGTTTTTTCGCATAATGGCGAAGTGCCACAACGATATTGCTGGCGTTTTGTATATGTCGTGAGCTAATCGTTAAACTGGGCCGATCGAGATCTGCCTGGGCAGATCACGATGTGCCGGCATTTCATGATCTGGCCAATAATTTCATGATGTGCCCAATTAAAAATTAGGCAGATCGATAAAAGCATCCTATTCGTCGATTTGCCCTACTAGTACGTGGCCACATCGAGATATGGCTGGGCGCTTCGTAATATACTTCCGTTTCGCGACGCTTGAGGCGCTGTCGTGGTTTTTGTGTCTAAGTTTCAAATAGTACATGGTAGCTTCTCAAAAAACAGATTTTATTTAATTTAGAATAAAGGAAAAATTTAAATTATTCGTATTCCAAATGGAAAACAAAGACTTACTATTAATAGCATTTAAAGTTCTTGGTCGTTCCAGTTAAAGTGAGTAATAGTTAAAATTGTGATAATAAAAACAATAACAGTGAGTTAGTTGAAGAAAAAAGTTTTACTAATACTTTGGTCACCCTACAGACTATTTATCCCAGTATGGCTGGTTATATCTTTATTATCTAATAAAATAATTTATTATCTAAACTTCATTTTATTTGCTTGTACTTTGGCCACCCTACAGAATTGATTTGCCCAAGCATAGCCGGGCAAATCGTCAAACGTTATGCTATGAACAATATGGCGGGTTTTGAAAAGGCAAATCAAGAAATGCCGATGTATCGTGATCTGACATCGGAATATCGGAATATCGGATATCGTAAATGACAGTTGTTTATTAATTTTTTTTGAGGCAAAAGAATCACGCTTCATAGCACTTTATTTATACTGTGTGGCCGTGTGTATTAAGTTGTTATTTACTATTTTCTTTGAATTGTTTTGCTCTCTCTTCATGTCATTATGTTATGTTTTTTTCTTTATTTTCCTCTGTGTGTGTTGTGTTGTGTCTAACCGCTTACTGTTTTTAGATCCGGCAGAATAACAGTGCTTCTGAGTTATTCTGACCATCTAAGAAGACTCAGAAGTTTTTTACTGAGACGGGGCCCATTAACTTGCACACTCTTTGTTTAATGTAATGTACTGTACCTGTATCTCATATTCTTTGTAACGTGTTCATTTATTGTATATTTCTTTCTTTTCTTCACCCTACTGTATGTGTGTTGTTAATAAATGTTTTTCTTCTTCTTCTTCTTCTTCATCTGCCCAGCCAGATCTCGATCTGCCCAGTTCAACGATTGGCCCACGACATATACATTACGCCAGAAGTTGTTATGCTAATTAAAGTTCTGATTAGTAATCGTTATTGATAAGAAATGTACTATGCAATAAAATTTTATGTTTTTTTTTATCTTTAAATGATAATAATATTTAAACGGAATGAAAGCATGCGTAAATATTTCGGTTTAATGTTATGCGAATTGATCAACGGAAAAGTTTTCGTAGTTGTACCTCCGAAAACTTTTCCTATTTTATTTAATAGTTATGAAAACCCGCATGACAGGAAAAAACACCCTCTGAGCTACACTCAACGTCAGAAAAATCACACCTCGAAATTTAAGTTTAGGCTTGACCATCTGCTACATTGCTAGCACATGTTTTATTAATCTAATATTGATACTATCTATTGAAAGTACAATTGATGAGCTTTTAATTTAATAATTGTTTGATTTAATAAATAAATTAATTGCGCCGCCATAATATTATGGTGTAAATAGGGGTCAATTCAGGAAAATGTGGGTATCTATCGAGACGTTAGAGAAAAAACACATCCAAAAGCTCAATTATGGAAAAAGGGACTCCCACAATGGATGGTATTGCAATAAATACGGCAGTGTAATGCTGCTCGAAAATCTCCGTCATCAATTCCGTTCGACGAGTACTTACTCCATTCCAACAGTTTCGAGAGACTGCTTGGCTTTAACAAAGGGGTAAAAGTAATTTACCGTTAATTAGATAGGATTTGACTGATGCCTGATCATTAGATAGGATTTGATGATTTTGAAGATTTCTTTGAAAAGGTGCGATTTCTGTGACGTTGAGTGTATTAATCGGCTTTGCACAGTCTCTCCATCTTTTGAACTTACAGGATTACGTGCAGGAAAGCCTACCTCCTCTTTCCTTCCCTTTCCAACATCTTTATTTACACACTCACTACGGGAAATATCCCCTAGATCCACTAAAATCTATTGTTAAGATCTTTTTTGCAGTTTTACGTTCACTTAAATCCTTGATTCAAGATTTTTGCAAAGTGATTTTTTTAGAACTAACGTGTGTCTGCAAATCTATTAAAGAATGGGTGACACATGAAATGTTAAGGTTTCTATTTTATCAAATCGAAATCATGAAGAGAGAGATTTAAATGCAAAATTTTACAAATATTATTTTGAATTGAATAACTAAAAAGGATTGGGTTACAATTTTTTTATTAAAAGTACCAGGGTCACATAAATCTAGAGGAGGTTAACTTTAACTTATAAAAAAAATTTCAATGTAATAATTATTTTATTTTTTCCAATAAGTTCATAAATATCATCCCTTATTTAATGGATTTTTAGAAACACGTTAGTTCTAAAAAATCCATTTGCAAAATACTGAATCAAGTGTGGGTTTTTGTGAATCACGGATTAAGTGGTTCAATGTAATAATTATTTTATTTTTTCCAAGTAGTTCATAAATATCATCCGTTATTTAATGGATTTTTAGAAACACGTTAGTTCTAAAAAATCCACTTTGCAAAAATACTGAATCAAGTGTGGGTTTTTGTGGATCACGCATTAAAGTGGACATAAAGTGCAAAAAGATCCATTAATGAATTTTTATAATGGATTTTAGTGGATCTAGGAGAAATATCGTGCATATGTATAAAGCCGATTATTGACGGTGCTGTCGATAAAACATAACTAACTGTCACTAGAATTAAATTCATGACTTTTTCTACGAATACTTAGTTATGCAGAGTTTGTAAAGGAAAGATCAAAATTACTATAATTAAAGCAAGTTAAAGTAAGAAAATGGAGTCCCGCAGAAAGATCGATGTTATTTTAACATGGGAAATCAAATTATTAATTATTTGCTTTGTAACAGAATTCTGATGATTATTTGTACGAAACTAAAGTTTCAACGTTTCCCAAATCCCAAATTAAACGTCTATCTATTTTAATATGATCTCTTGATCACTTTTGAAATACTCAACTCAAAAGGTTTTCAAAATCAAAAGGTGTGTTACGATTATCTATAGAAGAATTTTAACAACCGTTGTATTTCTTAAGACCTAATTCACGATTATTATGATATTTTTCTTCAGTCAAATCCTAAAAAGCAAACACACCTACACTGATAATATAATTAGGAGTTAACATGGCCATTGCATTATAGTATTTTACTGTACAAGGGTAGCAATTTTGAATTATAATACTTAAAAACTATAAACATTCTGTCACTACTGTCCTGGCTCAACGCTTCGCCCTGCCTATGTTTAGGAAGTTAGTCACAATAAAATCGCTTAATATTATTTTATCTTATGATATTTTGATATATCAAACATAACCTTAATACAATTTAATACAATACTTTTTACAATACACATCACTATCTGTCTTTTGCCGAATATTTACAACTTTTCTGTACAATGGATTTGGTAAATGTTTGAATTCGTAATTTCTTGTGCAAAATGGTTTAAATATTTACAGTGATATTTTTAATTAAGATGTTCAAAGCTATTTATTACAAAGCTATTGTTATTAGGTACATTCGACATAAGAAGAATTTATATTTCCATTGAATTTATGATTGTAAGACATTTCTTACTGTTCTAATTTAATAACTTTTATTCTTTACCTAATTTAAATTTACTCAAATCACTCAAACTATAACTGGTTTTCTATCCTTCAGTTTACAAGAACAACTTTTCTTTTTGGAATTATTGTTATTTTTGGCGTTTCTGCATATTCCGTTGAACGATTTGGAAGAGTGCCGTTGCTATAAAGTGTCTGATTTTTCATTGATAACGTTAACATTTTTAATGTTATCACTTGGATTATTTACTAATTTAAGCTTATCGCTGGGATTGTTGATGGCTGGCGTGATGTTATTACATTGAGGATTAGATTCTTTTTCTTCTTTCATATCGGTATCTCCCTCACATTTATCTTTGGTATCTTGTAGCCTCAGAACTGCCTGCCCATTGGTAAGTTTGTTGAAATCAGCTGCTTCCGTCTGAGTTTCTTTATCGGCACATGTAGCTTCTGAAATATAAAAAATAATATATTTGAAATCTGTAAAAAGTTTGATTATTATTTGAGGAAAACAATGCAATGCGTCTGTGATGTCTTTGTATTTAAGCAGATATGGATGTGTTCCTTGCTCGACTTACTTTTAATCAGCGTGTTGGGCGGCAAGGCGTGCTGAGGAGGTGGTTTTCGGCTGTAACGGACCGGCATGATGCTCTGTCGCACGTTCCTCTCAGGCCGGATAAGGATTATGTATAACTGAAAAACAGAACAAAAATATCACTATTGCATAATAATAGTAGTTTGTTACACAAGGGATGTAAGTGAGCTATTACAGAACAAGATCCAATTTGGCGCCCGTGCGAGCGCAGCTCGCAAAGGGCGCTAATGGATCGAGTGCACCCGAGATATTTAGACACACGAGCGAGCGAAGCGAGCGAGGGCGAATATAGTTCGAGGGTGTAATAGCTACTTACAACCGAGGTAAGCATACTATTTTACATCATTCATGCGAGGTAAATTTAATAAAAATAAAATAAAAATAAAAACAAAAATTTAAAAAATACAAAAACATTAAAACAAAAATAAAATGTTAAAGGGTTATTTCATTGAAAACTCGTAGGGTTGATCAGACAATTAAACTGAACAACTTTCATTATGGGACCAACCTCGAAATCACGAAAAAAATCAGCTGTTTTTGCATTGCAGAATTTTGCATACCTAGTTTCAACTGAAATGAAATGCCGCCATTTTCATTGTTTTTTTTTCAGCCAAAAGTTTCGTCAGTTTATAATAAAAGAAATGAGATTGGTTCACTAAGGAGTTTTAAATGCTTGAATTGTAAAGTAACTTTACAGTTAAAGCATTCACCATCCTTGAATTGTAAAGTGATTTGAAAATGGAACGTTCTATCTAAACAATGCACTGTGTTGCACATGCCAAACTTACACAGCCTCATACTATATAAGTAAATCCTAGTTACCGAGCAAGTATGATGTAAAAAAAATAACCATCTAGCTAGAGGTTTCTGCCAAATATTTGTTTTGCTGTAATCTTTATAAAACTTTTCTAGGTGCATTTTTTAAATCATACGGTCATAATTTACGCATATTGTGCTAATTGGAACTCAAAACTGTTGCTTGGGAGTTTTCAGTGTTGGCCTCATGTTACTGGATGCTGAATTCAGTGACCATAGCAGTAGTCGATTCTTATTTATGAAGGATATAAATCTTTGGTCATGACAAAGAAACCCATGTTCTTCTGGGTACGCTTACGCCCCTGTGGGCGTAAGCGTAACTCTACATGTGCGTCCACAGTGAACGCGCGGTGTCTTAGGCCTGTGGCGGGCGCGACGAGCCTTGGCGTGTGGTGGCCACAGTGACGCGCGACCTGTTGTGGCGGTTCGAAGTATATCAGGTGTCGCAAACCATGGACGAGGATTTTTTATTTTTACGAGACAGTCCGCTCCTGAGATGAGAGGTGTTGAACTCTAGAGAAGATGTGCACGAAATTAACAAAAATCTTGAAATATTTGGTGTTTTTTTTAATTTATATGAAGAATCAAGATTGTATACTAAGAAATTCTTTGAGTACACTCGAATGCCCATGTCAACATTTGACTACATACTTCAGTTTAACCACCATTGTACAAAAAATATTTGTAGTCGCGCATATGTCGGGCGGCAGGCAAGACCAAACTGGTTTGATGTCCCTGCCTTCGCGCGTTAGATCGCCTGTCAACAAGCCCCGTAAGTGTGCCCATAACGTGCGGATAGGATTGTTTGAAAATTACGCGTGCGATATCGCTCAGGACCGTCGCGCTAGGCTCCCGCCTTAGTCACTTCACTGTGAACACAAAGGCGCGTTTCATATGTTTGATATTTCGCGCCCGTCATCGCAACCGCGCTAGGCTCGCACTGTGGACGCCGCCTAAGATGATAACGACTTCGGTAATTTTAGTCAGACGATATGATCGACAGATAAAGTTGTAGATTCTAGATCACCTGCTTAGACATGACAGGTTTCAGCTCATGTAATTAATTATGATAGTAAAAGTCGCTTGAAAGAGGAGATCTGCCCCCGTATTACCTACAACTGATAGCCGTTCAGAAAACTGACAAGTTTTAAGAAACTTGTCAGTTTTCTGAACGGCTATCAGTGCGTCTCTTTTATTTGTTATACAGCGAGAGGAAGATGTAAACCTATCAAGTTTTATGAGGTTGTAATACCCCCCGGGTCGCACAAGGCAGTCTTTGTTGCGAAACATTTGGAAGTATATTCACAACACATTTCGATACAGCGAATTGTAAATTAACCGCTGCATATGCGGTAAGCAAAGCACGTTGCATCGCCGGTAATCGGTTCACGTGGCCACGCGGTAGGAAGAAGATGAACGGCATCGTCAATGTTTGAGCACAGTACCTTGGGAGAGAAGAGGGTGACGCTGGCGCTGAGCGAGATGGTGACGGCCATGCTGGTGACGCGCAGCGGCACGTGGCTCGCCGTGCCGAAGTACAGCGGCACGAACGCCAGCCAGATCACGCACGTCGTGTATATCGTGAGCCCTACAGTACCTTGGGAGAGAAGAGGCAGACGAGCGTGACGCTGGCGCTGAGCGAGATGGTGACGGCCATGCTGGTGACGCGCAGCGGCACGTGGCTCGCCGTGCCGAAGTACAGCGGCACGAACGCCAGCCAGATCACGCACGTCTTGTACATCGTGAGCCCTACAGTACCTTGGGAGAGAAGAGGCAGACGAGCGTGACGCTGGCGCTGAGCGAGATGGTGACGGCCATGCTGGTGACGCGCAGCGGCACGTGGCTCGCCGTGCCGAAGTACAGCGGCACGAACGCCAGCCAGATCACGCACGTCGTGTATATCGTGAGCCCTACAGTACCTTGGGAGAGAAGAGGCAGACGAGCGTGACGCTGGCGCTGAGCGAGATGGTGACGGCCATGCTGGTGACGCGCAGCGGCACGTGGCTCGCCGTGCCGAAGTACAGCGGCACGAACGCCAGCCAGATCACGCACGTCGTGTATATCGTGAGCCCTACAGTACCTTGGGAGAGAAGAGGCAGACGAGCGTGACGCTGGCGCTGAGCGAGATGGTGACGGCCATGCTGGTGACGCGCAGCGGCACGTGGCTCGCCGTGCCGAAGTACAGCGGCACGAACGCCAGCCAGATCACGCACGTCTTGTACATCGTGAGCCCTACAGTACCTTGGGAGAGAAGAGGCAGACGAGCGTGACGCTGGCGCTGAGCGAGATGGTGACGGCCATGCTGGTGACGCGCAGCGGCACGTGGCTCGCCGTGCCGAAGTACAGCGGCACGAACGCCAGCCAGATCACGCACGTCGTGTACATCGTGAGCCCTACAGTACCTTGGGAGAGAAGAGGCAGACGAGCGTGACGCTGGCGCTGAGCGAGATGGTGACGGCCATGCTGGTGACGCGCAGCGGCACGTGGCTCGCCGTGCCGAAGTACAGCGGCACGAACGCCAGCCAGATCACGCACGTCGTGTATATCGTGAGCCCTACAGTACCTTGGGAGAGAAGAGGCAGACGAGCGTGACGCTGGCGCTGAGCGAGATGGTGACGGCCATGCTGGTGACGCGCAGCGGCACGTGGCTCGCCGTGCCGAAGTACAGCGGCACGAACGCCAGCCAGATCACGCACGTCTTGTACATCGTGAGCCCTACAGTACCTTGGGAGAGAAGAGGCAGACGAGCGTGACGCTGGCGCTGAGCGAGATGGTGACGGCCATGCTGGTGACGCGCAGCGGCACGTGGCTCGCCGTGCCGAAGTACAGCGGCACGAACGCCAGCCAGATCACGCACGTCGTGTACATCGTGAGCCCTACAGTACCGGGGGAGAGAAGAGGCAGACGAGCGTGACGCTGGCGCTGAGCGAGATGGTGACGGCCATGCTGGTGACGCGCAGCGGCACGTGGCTCGCCGTGCCGAAGTACAGCGGCACGAACGCCAGCCAGATCACGCACGTCTTGTACATCGTGAGCCCTACAGTACCTTGGGAGAGAAGAGGCAGACGAGCGTGACGCTGGCGCTGAGCGAGATGGTGACGGCCATGCTGGTGACGCGCAGCGGCACGTGGCTCGCCGTGCCGAAGTACAGCGGCACGAACGCCAGCCAGATCACGCACGTCGTGTACATCGTGAACCCTGAAATAGTGCCATAAGGGTTAAGGTCGAACGTTAGGTAAGTGTTAGAAGTGAATAACGTAACAACGTGCCATAAAGGTCAAACGTTAGGTAAGTAACACTCGGTCCATTCATTTGGATGGTAGATCGTGTGGTATTAGCGCTTCTGTGCTTCGGAGGGCACGTTAAACCGTCGGTCCCGGCTGTTGTCATCTGATAACAGTCGTTAAGCCAAGTTAGAGGACTTACAGGGGGCTCGATGAACTCTAACATCAGAGGTGGCTACTAATCCTCATACGATAAGAAAGAAATTTAAGACCTAGTTAAGAAAACCTTTGATAATGCTAAATGTAATAAAAAGAATTTGGCTTACCAATATGTTTGCTCTCATTGAAATCTTCAGGTATTTTTCTTGTGAGGACAGCGTACACGGTGCAGACGAGGATCAGGACGATGGGGTAGAAGAAAGCGATCATGTAGGAGGCGTCCACGTACGAGTCGCACACCAGCATGTTGTCCTCCCTCGTGGGGTAGTGGAACATGGCTCGTGCCGGCGCTACTATCATCCATACTACCACTATTAGCACCTGAAAAAATGATAGTAATTTCAGTCTGTGGTAATTAAATTATCGATGTGAAATACCACAGAAAAGATAAGTATTAGTTCATGTAAGCCAAAAAACAAAGGCAAAGACTTATATACTCGTTCGTATATCTCTAATCATATTGTCATTCATCCACTTTCCAATGGTCCTTCCTTGCAAGTTATAGGTACGTCATGACAATTTAGCGATTGTAAGATTAAATTTTCGATTATAACTCCATTAATCATCTATCATTATATTATGAAATACTAGCTGTGGTACCCGGCTTCGCTCAGGGAATTGATATGAGATTATGTGGTAAGAAGTTAGAATAAAAGAATATACTTTAAAATTTAATAACTATCAGGGATGTTCCGGAATGTTCCTGAACGTTCCAGACTATTCCCAAACATTTCACAACATCCCAGAATGTTCTGGGATGTTCTGGAATGTTGTGAAATGCTCTCGAATGTTTTTGACTATTCTAGACATTTCTAGAGGGTGAAACTTCCGGCCGGAAGGGTACTTTCAAAAGCACACCCTTCAGGTAAAAACGGAAACTTTTTTCTTGGATGGAGATAGAAAGCTACCACACCATATAACTTCCTTGATCGTAACAAGACTCATTCCTAAACTTTAGCTTGACGCATACTCTTTTATAATACATATTGATTATACGTAGGTACCTGAATAGATATCAGCGCAGCACAGATGGCAAGTTGGGAACTTGGTGATATGAGAATTGGTCTTTTTGCAGAATGTTTACTGGCGTTGAAGATGCGAGATATCCTGTTAGTCTTCGTTAGCAGGGCGGCATACACAACAGTGAAACAAAAGCCTGTCCCGAACCTGAAAGAAGTAGGTAAAATAAAATAAAAATAACATAAAAGTAAAAATAAAAAAAGCCTTTATTTCTTTCAAATATAGTTTTATATTTCTTATTTAGTTTTACCTTTCTAATTTGTTACTTAATTATATTAGTTTCTTACTAAAACTTATTATTAATGTTAGTGTTTATTGGTTAGTTTAGTATGTAGGTTGTTAGTTTTTTTAACAAGAACCCCTGACTGGGTGAAGGCCTCTTCCAAGGATGTGCATGATTGTCCATTTGCCTTAGCTTGCTTTAAATGTAAACATTTACTGTGTGTTATGCCCGTATAATCCCATGGCTACAAACTCGGAAAAAATCACCACTTGACTGAAAAGGTTTGTCTTTTTTCTTAAAAAACTATATAGTGACATTAACGTCCATCAACAATAATCCATGTTGGCTTTCTGCAGAAGAAAATTGTAGGTTTATTTTCTTCCTCAGAAAAATACTACAAACTAATAATTATTTAAGTGAAATATCCTCTCACTTCACAGAACCACAAAACACGAAATCATGGATTGTTACAAAACAACATTGCAGAATATAAGAAAAATAATAAAATAATTGAGAGGCATGAAAACACGGATTACTAACCTACAAGTTCTCAAAAGTTTTGAAAAATGTGGTCTTTCGTTAGAGAGTTTAAACAAGCGAATGATAAGTAAATAGGTTCTTACATAAGATCTTTGACTATTGGACATCATTGTTTAAGTATTAAGTTTTGTGCCTTTCTTTGATTTCGTATCTTTATTCTTTATTTAATATAATTCTCTGATGATTTATCAGCAAAAACTTGGTTACTCCAACGACTCATTCAAATAATGACCAATCAGCTTTATGCCCCGTAACCCTTTCTAGATAAAAGCTCCAATCTTTTCCCAGGCTTTGTTCCTTCCCTAAGGTTTTAGTACTACTTTATCTCACCCCGATTACCGAGGCAGATTTATTTCTTTTTTACGACTTTCACTCATAAGAGATTTCCTTATAACGAAACTGGGCTACTTCTGCTACTTAACGTATTGACGTTTCTTTTGTCTTTATTATCTTATCGTATTTTACCAAATAATCGTGATTGGACTGCGGTTTTTGGGGCGAATAAGAAAGGTTATTTCAGGATAGGTCTTAAATTCTGTTTAACAGTCTACGTTATCATGAAGGGATCACAGTTCCATACTGTAGCGTTTTTGGCAGATTTTGGAAAGACGCAATAGTTAAAGAGATGGTATTTTTTATTTGAACTTTTTACGATTGTATTACAACGTGTTACAAAAAAACCCCTAATGCCGAATATGGTAGATAGGGACCATCAAACTGAACAACTTTTACTATGGGACCAACTCTGAAATTGCAAAAAACTGCTGTCTCATACAAAAATTAATAAGGAAAATATCAAACTGTATGAAACAGATGATTCTTTTTAGCGATTTCAGAGTTGGTCCTATAGTAAGAGTTGTTCAGTTTGATAGTCCCTATCTACCATATTCGGCATTAGGGGTTATTTTGTAACACGTTGTGTTGTTAGATAGTAAATAAGTATTATTTTTATTTCGTTAGATTTAAAAGGTACCCAACACTAGTGATTGCATTTTAGGTACGATAATGAAGATTATGAATGAATTAATACTACTCTGAAATGGTGATTTAATGCAGACACTTGCTATGTCATCTAATAAAAAAATCGAATTGTAGAAAGACATACCTTTGTATTGAGCAAAGTATATCAGTCGGTCTGAACACAAGAGCGAAGGTCACTAGGTAGCACATGAGTATCCCGGCGAGCAGGACATAAGATAGCTCCCTCCCACTCGCACGCACCACTGGCGTCGAGCTGTGACGAACCCAAACACCACAAACGAATCTGGAAACAGTAAGGTCTGCTTTAAAAAAATATGTACAAGGACATAAATGAAAATGTTATGTAGCACTTCAGGCTGTATGACTTGATGTGTTTCAAGTATTAGGTACGAACATTGGGTAACTACATGAAAATCGAGGTTACAAGCAACTGTAAATATTGATCGCTGTATGCAAATAATAGAAATGAACCTTAGCCGAAAAACAGACAAACTGGAAAGCAGCTCAGAAGTTTAATTTTAGGCCAGTTTTCCACCATATTAGAATTTTTAGGGTGCCCGCATAACAAAGCAGGTAACAGTTTGGTACGTACAGGTCTGTACCGATCGGTAAAGGTAAAGTAGCCTTATACTTTTCTTTGGAAGGCCGCATAGAGAAAACAGGTAGAAACTTGTATGTCGGTACAGGTTTGCGTAAGCATACGCGGCGCAAGCCAGTACCGACATATCAGGACCGGAAAACCTGTATTATTAATTATGTTTGCACCCTAAGTCTGGCCACAGAGCAAAGCAACAGAGCTTCAGACAGCGGGATGAGCGAATTACGAATAGGTAACCGATGCATATTATTATATTCTATAGTGTACTTAGTAAGCATTTTGACCGGGCAATGAAGAGATAATTCTTTCGCTTTGTTGCGTGGGCAAGCAATGTAGAGCTGATTTTACTTATACTTACGCCGTAATCAGTATCCCGGCGGAGGAGAACGACATGGCTCCAATGGCCCAAGCGGAGTCAGGCCTCAGGTACGCCTCCGGGATGGGGCGGCAGTGCGTCCGCGTGGGGTCCGGCAGGGTTCCCCGCGGGCACACCATGCACGCTGTCTCCACGTATGGCGAACGAATCTGGAGACGTTTTTATCATCGTATTGATTTTCAGGGGTTTTCGGCCAATGTAATATGCAATACAATTACTAACTAGTAACTGCCTACCTCAAAGAAGTCCCATCGACTAGTCTATATAACTTGTACCAAGGAATTCTTCTCTATGCTTTGGAAAACACTTTAAGCCGTTGGTTCCGGCTGCATCTGCACCTACAATTCTAAGCTTTTTTAAGAAAAAAAAATAAAGCCTTTATTTACTACCTGCCTTCTTATTACAACCTCTTAAAACTTGCTAGTTTTCTAAATGGCTATCAATGCGTCTCTTTTATTTGCTATACACCGAAAGAAAAGATGTAACTATAGGAATTCACAAACCTGGCAAGTTTTAAGAGGTTGTAATACCCCCCGAGTCCCCCTGACCTATACTAACTGAATGTCAACCTCGCTAAAGTACTATCCTCGTCATCCTAATTGAAGGCGATTACGTGAACTAACCATCGCTTGTGTTTTCTCCTTATCCACCCATGAAGTGCCCATGTACTAACTACTATGCACTGTACAGCGAAAGGGACATTAAAAATTGCTAATTTGCAGGGCTACCGGTTTCGTGGTCGTACCTCGTACTGGGTGCAGTTGAAGCAGTGCCAGCAGCAGCTCTCCCCCTCCACGTACTGCTTGGCTTGCCCCAGCTCGCACTCCGCGCTGCACACCGACTCCGGCGGGTGGCGCTCGTACCACTTGAACTGGATATCTGCACCAAAAATGTCGTGAAGAGACAAATGGCTGGGAATCGGTCCGAACCGAAAGGGGGGAGGACCAACGCTTAGCTTTTTCCCGATCTCACACACACTCCTAGACACAGCCATAGAACGGACTATCTCATCGTTATCATCAAAGTGAATTGATCGAAGTGAATTTAGTTCTTCAACGTAATGCCTACCCGTAATCATGGATAATTTAATTTAAAATCCTGACTATGATGAGATGAGTGCATGCATGGACACAATGAAGTGACAACTCAAAAACATCTAAAGGGAAAGAAGGTTCCATAAACATAGGTACCTATTTATATAGGTATTTAAATTACTTTCGGTGTATTTGAATGACGATCATTTGGAATTGATGTTTTCTTTTTTTATTCCATTAACCTCCTGAGCTTATTTTAATCTATCAAAGTTACCGTCTAATTCCAACTGCAGTTCTCCGTCCAGGTACTGGCCCACGTTGACCCATCGGTACACTCCCTGCTGCACCTGCTTGAAGTGCAGGATGTTGTACCTCGCCGGCCCGTCACCGTTGCTGTCGAAGTGGAACTCGTCCCCGCTCAACCCTAGGAGGCAATCATAAGCATTTTAAAGTGATTGAAATAGAAAACGGAAAATGCGTGTTTACTGCCTTCCAACTCGCCTTGAGTGGAACCTATTTAGACTAAGGTGGAATGGACAGATTGAGTTTAAGCACTATTAGGAGTGTGGTTTAAGGCACTTGTATTTTCTTAAAAATGATATGTCATCATGTGAAAATGTACTGTCTTCTAACTTCTGACCTGGGGGGCTACTCAAATGGCCACTTTTTTTATTTGTTCGCTAACTTAAAAATTAAAAATTGTTTCCGCTGAAGAACTAGGTACCTACAGTCTTATCGTCTCTTGGAAACAAAACGAAATTAAAAGTTTACAAGCATCATGAGGATAAACAAATTATTGACGTGATAGGGTTTTTATTAAACGCACCAGTAAAGTTGACCTTCCTGAGGTATCGCAGTAGATCGGCGCCACTTGCTGGTCTCATGGCGTCGCAAAGACCTAGTCTGCCACCGCACACTGTTGCGTGCATATCACTGTGGACAATGATTGAGATTTGAATAACAGGTGTCTACTGGAGCAGTGCCAGAGTTACACAACAAGAAATTATAGACTGACTAGCGACCGCCCGCAATTTCGTCTGCGTGGTCACTTTTTTGACTATCTCTTAAGAATAATACTTCTTTTTCGGCTGAAAGGTACTCTATGTCCTTTTCTGTACCCCTGACAAGGTGTATGCAAAATTTCATGATATTCGGTTGAGCAGTAAAGACGTGAAGGCGTACCTAACAAACAAACTTACTTTCGCATTTATGATATTATAAGTAAGGAGGGATATACATTAGCTAAATTTTCTTGTAATGAAGGGTACATACAGCTTTTCGAAAATCACAAATACTTAAAATCAGATTAATTCCTTAACTTCTTTGAATGGATGTAGTTTTTCTTCTGTTATCTATTTGAAACTATGAGCAAATGACGTTCTAACTTTTTTGCAGCTTAAAAAGTGAGGGCAAAGTCGCATTTTTTGTTTTTTTTCTGATAACATGTAGAAAAAAATTACAACTGTGAGCTATCTTAGAATTCTAGAAATATTTAACTCCAAAATAAATTTATGAGAAGTTAGATCAGCCAAATGAAACTAAGGGTGTTACTTTCGAAACACGAACGATGTTCTGATTCAGTTTACGTTTTTTTACTCATGTGGTTCTGAGACCGAATTGGTATCAAATAAACGTCAAAAATCTGTTATTTTAGTAGGTACATTGAAAACGGTTGCCATGATTTCCATTATATTGTTTTGACATTTAATCGATACCAATTCGATCTCAGAATCTCGTTCATATTCGAAAGTAACCCCCTAGCCTTTGCAAAAGTTGCTTAGTTGTCACAAGTTAGCCTAATGTCATAAAGCCACTTTATGTGTTTCTTTTTTAATATTTGAATGATACAGTTTGAGGTCAACCCGCAGAGGAGCCGTCAAGCGTGAAGGGACGCACCCGCATCACCCCTCTGTCATGTAATTGTATTTGATTTGTGCTCATTTTAATGGCAATTTAGAATGGTCGTATTAATAAGAGTACCTAATTTGAATTGATATTCTTCTACGACTTTAAGCCTAATAGTAAACACTTTTTAACATACCCTGGGTCTTGTAATTACGCCTTTCAACTTTTTTCTACCTCCAAATTTCTATCTAGGTAGTTTTACATTCTGTGTACTAAGTATCGCGAATTTGTCAATAAAACAAAAAATACAAATTATTAATCTAAATTTATTTTATCACCTTCAAAGTAGGCCCCATCGCTTGCAATACAACATCTCCACCGCTTCACCCAGTCTTCCATACATTTTTCATAGGCTATTTGCGATATGGCCTTTAGCTCATGCAACGAATTTTCTTTTATGGCTTCTATCGACTCAAAACGTTTTTCTCGAAGTGGTAATTTTAACTTGAGAAATAAAAAAAAGTCAGACGGAGCCATATCAGGTGAATACGGTGCTTGGTCGAGAGCTTTTGTTAAATTTTTCGCTAAAAACTCTTTCACTATAATGGCTGTGTGTGATGGTGCATTATCATTTTCCATTGTAAAAATCGCCGAGGACTCAAAACTATCACCAACAAAAAGTGTAGTTTAAAACAAATTAAATGACAGATCCCGAGTACAGTGCTACCAACATGCAGTAAAAAAATTAGAACGACCTCTTTTACGCGGGTCCTTTTATTGACATATTCTCGATACTTTTTACACAGAGTAGTATATGTGTAGGTATAATAGAAGTAAAAAAAATAAAAATAAAGTTTAAGTATCTATGGTCATTATGATGATACCCGTGTGAGTTAGAGAGAAATTAACTATGTTTTGTTTTGCTTAAGTTATCTAAGATTTAATACCATATAAGAAGACCCTATTAAAACCAATGTGCAAACGACAGCAATAAACTGAAAGGTCCAAACTTCGATCGGCGACTGCCATCTCGTTTCCAGATACGAAACAGAATTACAGAAAGTTAAGATTTACGATTACTAAACAGTGTGATTGCTTCATAATTTTTGAGTAGCAATGAAAGTTTGATTGGGTCTCTAATGGCTAGGGGTTGAGACAAACTCGTAATATTTGGAATTCGGACCGTCGTAAAGTTATCTAATTTCGCGTTAGGTACGTTCGGAATTGAGCCGGTGGGAGTGATCAAATCACACGGGATAAACAGCGAGGGTGCATTTCTACGAACGTATCGCTTACGAACGAGGTTATTAAGTATAAGTAAATATTGAGATTAAATAGTGATTTTGATTAGATTTGAGTGATCAAAAAAACCGGCCAAGTGCGTGTCGGGCCACCAACAGTAGGGTTCCGTAGGTACATTATACCATACCATATTTTAATACCGCTATCATTTTTCGTCTGAGAAAATAAATTTGTTTTTCACAGTGTTTGTATGAATGACAAAGTTATATTTGCGGTTTTGGAAAATGTACTATATCTCAAAAACTAATTACTGTATCTCGTTCAAACTAATTTTCGTTGAAAGTGTTTATTAAGATCTATAGCTTAAATTTTTTTTAGATTTTTCACCTTCTTACTTTAAAAGTTAAAGGGGGGGGGGACACACATTTTACCACTTTGGCGGCATATATCTTTCAAACGGTTGACTTTGAAAAAAAAATAGTCTTAGGAACCTCAATGTCATTTTTAAAGAACTATCTAAAGACACCCACAAGTATTGGTTTGATGAAAAAAAAAATTCAGTTTCAGTTCCATGTATGGGGAGCCCCCCCTTAATCTTTATTTTTAGGGTTCCGTACCAAAATGGTAAAAAAGGAACCCTTATGGTGTGACTCAGTCTGTCTGTCTGTCTGTCTGTCACAGCTGGATATCTCGAGAACTACTAATGGTATCAACTTGAAATTTGGAATAGTTTAAGATGACATTTGCCCAACTATTTTGCAAATAATAAATAAATAAAAAAATAAATATCTTTTTTACAGCAGGGCCTGAAAAGGGGTCTTACAAATTTGAAGTCGGGCTACTAGGGCATGTGGGGTATCATATGAAAGAACGCCGTTTGCACGTTTTTAATAATTTTTTCTTTTTTTTCTAGACCGCATAGTTTTCGACTTATGATGAAAAATGTAAAAAAAATGACCGTTCCCCCCCCCCTTATCTCCGAAGTTTGCAAAGAGAAAAATCTGAAATAATTCTATGTGATAGCAGTTTATATAAAGATTATAGGAAAAATAAAACGAAGTCTCAATATAGCACACTTTTTTAGAAATTATCAAATTTCTAAAAAAGGTAACATTAGTTCCACTATCGGTCAAGGGATGGCGCTGACCTAAAACTGCAATACTAATTTTATTATTCTACTCTGCAGTGTGGTTTAATGGTGCAATTATGATGGTACGGAACCCTCGGTGCGCGAGTCCGACTCGCTCTTGACCGGTTTTATTTTTATTTTTGTATAAAAATCGTAAAGCGGTTTACAGAATACACCTACCTACCAAGTTTCAACTATGTAGTCCTAATACTTTTGGAATAAAGTGGCTGTGACATACGGACGGACGGACAGACAGACAGACAGACAGACAGACAGACAGACAGACAGACAGACAGACATGACGAATCTATAAGGGTTCCGTTTTTTGCCATTTTGCCTACGGAACCCTAAAAAGGTGTACGTTGTCTGTGAGAACTTTTTCATGCTTAGATTGCGTGCTTTCAGAAGGCACCGTTAATTTTAGCTGCATGTAGTTGTTAATACCGACTAATACGCATTGGACCTGCTGCCCACGTGGTGGGTTATGACCCATCTTCCTTAGCTATTCATAAGGAACGCCGGTACTTCAGCAGCAGGGACATTAAAATGGCTCACGATAAAGATTGACTTTTACGCAGTCTACGGTTAAGTACTAAATTCACCAGAATTGAACCAGAACCTCTGCAAATCTGTTTCTTTTTCCGTTTTTTTTAAGTCCAAAGTCTATGGCCATCAATCCATGGACTGTGAAAGAAGTCTAGATGCTATAGAAACGACACGCAACACGTCGAAAAGTGAACGAACGAACGAGTTGATTGCGCCATCCGCTGTAAAGACGATTTTACGAGATCTTCTTCAAGAAGTGATCCAAACAAATGGTCAAGGTTCAAATATAAACGACTTAAAAAGGTTTAAAATAAAAGTCTGTTTTTGTTTAATTATTTTATTAGCCGTTTTGTATATAAAAACACATGGCATCCATTAGCTAGACAAGACCACGAAAACGGCAATAAATTATGATATAATCCGAAAAAACTTCTCAAAACAATTCTTGGTTTAGAAAATTGTTCTAACAGTAAAGTCAGTTAATTTTAACGCAGATAGCATCAACACTAATGCCTTTTAGCTTCTTTCTTTTACTTTTGTTAAGTCCGTACAACCTCGCTTATCTCTCTTAAGTGGAACTTGTGATAATGTTAGCTGAGAGGCTTTAAAATGTGTTTCGACAATCTCAACTAAAAATCTTGTCTTACCTACTTTGGGAGTTCTAAAACATTAATGAAGATTATAATTTTTTTTGATAAAATTCTTTCATTTCATAATTTGTTAAGTACTTGAAACGAAACAACCAATGAAAAATCGTGTAATACTCTTTATTTTTTCCAATGAATTATACATCCTCTGTGTCACTTCAGAGGTTACCTTTTGTAAGATTTTCTCGTGTAATTTGACTGAAACTGTCTCCTTCCCGAAACGTTCCGTGAAACGGTGAAAGAGGTCTGTCTGCGAGGGATTCAACATTTTGAAGTATAAGATGAGGGCGTGCAAGTGAAAGCATTGAGGTTACATCATTCTATGGGTCGCATAGGTTAGTATCTTTGTTACTTAGGTATACATTAGGATTTTTCAAATGTCCACGCGGACGAAGTTGAGGGCGAAAGCTAGTTTATGAACAAAGCAAAAAATACAAATTAACCATATTCTCACAATGGACGGCGTGTGATGTAATTACATTGTGCTTGTATTAAACTTGTTTTCAAACGCATAACTTATTGAAACATAAAAGTTAAAGTCAGAAAATATAGGTAGGTACTAAACATAACACATAAAGAAGCTATGAAAATAGTTTAATTTTGCTAGAATTGTTTTCTGAGGCAACATAACGTGCATAAAATTTTACTCCAAGCTTTATAAACTTAATGCGAAGTAATTATTTAATATGACCTCTATACGTTCAGTAACTTAGGTCTCTGAAAATGTACCTAAAATACTTATATCTACTCTCATATCGTAAAATTCGAATTATGAATTTCAAAACGAATTTATATTGGCATACTTTATACACGCAATACCGAAAAAAAATTAAAAAGTTATTTTATAACATACCTTCGCTATACTAAAGTATGCTATAAAATAACTTTTTTTCTCATTACGATACAGGGCAAATCCAAGAAGAAGGCAGTGCCGCGATATTAAAAAAAAACAATGATATTCTCATATACTTTCCATGATCAAAATGTACTCTATGGTGATCGATGGCTTAGTGTAACGGTTAGTCTGCTGGAATTCACTCATTTCATTATTTTTTTCTAATAGCATACGCGCCATTTTTTAATTTTAATTTTTACTTTTGCTTAAAAATGTCTGAATTGTCTGATAGTAGTGAGTGTAAAGAAAGACTCCCGATATTTTAGATGCTGCGACGGAAAAACGTCTTACTTTACATAGGTAAGTAACCTACCTAAATCAAAGTCGAGAAACTACTTACTCTTTTTATTATTGATATTTTATTTTGTAGGTTCAATCACAAATTGTATGAGAGTAGATAAAGTTGTGTATGAAACTGTCCATAACTAGGTATTAAAACACTCGTGTGATACTATTAAAAACCTCGCCTACGGCTCGGTTTTTATACACACACTCATGTTTTAATACCCCTCATTATGCATCAGTTTCATAAACTACTATTAAATATTAGTGACTCGGTGAGCTGTAGACCTCGCTAAAGTAGCTCAAATTGTATGTTGTTTAAAAATTTATCTTATTAATCTATTGCTGTCGCCACGAGGTTTTAAAAGCAGTAGGTACTACTATTCTAAACTTGATGACACATTATTCGAAATAGCTGAAATATGATTCAAATAGCTGAAATATGATTCAAATTTTACGAGAATCGGTTGAGAAATGAGACCTGAGGCCATATTACGAGCTCTTAAATCCTGCCAGGTTTATAAATTGCTGTAGTGACATCTCTTTCTCGCTGTATAGCAAATAAAAGAGATAGATTGATAGCCAGTCAGAAAACTTACTGGAAATAAGAGGTCATAATACAGCCCCTGTAGAGGAGAACAAACAGACAGCCGGACAGCGGGACAGACATACGAAAGCATTTTTGCTATTGATTGAAAAGCATATTTTGGCGACACTAAGTATAGCAAACTTTTGGTAAGTAAACCTCTCAAAATATTATTTATATAGGTACCTCTCAAAAGCGCTTTCAACGTCTTAATCTATAAACGTCTTGGAATAGAAGCAGCTCAGTGGGGCTTTTGAAAAACGAGGACCTTCAATTTGATCTCTTTACAGTTCTAATTGATCCCTATAGGACCGGGAATCGTATTACTTCCTATTACATTGTCGTTGCAAGTCGTTGATCCGTCGCAATCAGTCAGTAATCGGTTTAACGACGGATTACCTACTATTAAAGACAAAATGTATTTTCAATCGGTTTACGTTTAAATTATTTAGCTCATTTTATTTCGTATCTTCTTCTTATCGAATGAGGAATAGTGGCCACCTCTGGTGTATTTCGTATTGTACATTATGTTACAAAAATACTCCTAATGACGAATATGGTGGATGGGGACCATGGGACCAACGTTGAAATCGCGAAAAAATAACAGCTGTTTCATACGAAAATTATTAAAGAAAATATGAAAATGTATGAAACAGCTCATTTTTTTTGCGATTTCAGAGTTGATCTCATAATGAAAGTTGTTCAGTTTGATGGCCCCCTATGTACCTATGTATATTCCCCATATGTATATTCTGGTTTAGCCATTAATTCTGTTACAAGTTGTTTAATAGTTAATTTGTCTTTTCCGACGTAGCACTTTGGAATATAATATGAATACATACTAGGCTATTTCAGTATCGCACAAATTTTTGTCGTGCCCATAAAGGCTGGTTTACATTATCTTAGTCTTTAGTAGAGTGCTTTAGGAGATTGCTTTAGTGGAAACATGTAAACGGTCGTCTTATGACTAAAGAGAGCAACGTTCTAGTAGCCTTTCTACTCGCTTTCCAGTAGCACCCCCTGCGCGCCCGCTCACTCCCCGCGCGATATTTTACTCGCACTTAGTAGCGTCATTAGTAGAGTGCATTTGCCGGTGAACGCGTGACGTGTAATTGAATTAAATAATATTAGGTATGGCGAAAATGACACTACTGGAAGCGTGTAAACGGTCACTGGAAAGGCACCAAAACTACTAAAGCACTCGCATTCGAATTTACTCGCACGCTACAAAGCACTCTACTAAATACTAATATAATGTAAACCAGCCTTAAAGTCCACGAGTCCCCAAGTAAACGATAATAGTGGCTGTCGAATGCTCATATACCATCTATTACAAGCATTGCAATAGATGGTATTGCATGCATATACCATCAAAGATGTATTAAAAAAGTTTAGATGCGTTATAAGCCAACACCATGCAATTTAAAACAGCGACAGGTATTGCAGATACACACATTGACATATTCGTCAAGAGAGGGACAAAAAAGAACGCGACCATACGGAATACTTGTCGTTAGAGAGAGATAAACAGACATCATACGTTTCGTCTGATACGCTGCATGCTCATTGGCGCGATCATGGGAGTGACAGTCGCAGTGACAGTAATGGGGGAGATGGGCAAAAGTTGGTATATGTTACTAGGTTTTTCGTTTCAAATTAAAATAATGAAACAAAAGTTCTGTAAACGCAGCAAGTTTTATTTACAAAATGTAAATAAAATAATAATTAAACTAAAGATCTCCCATGCTGGATTGGGAGCGAAAGAAAAATTGAAAATGAAAGTGGTTTTACCCGACTGCAAGGAAAGGGTTATTATACAACGTGTTACAAAATACTCCTAATGCCGAATATGGTAGATAGAGACCATCAAACTGAACAACTGTTACTACAGGAACAATTCTGAAATCGCGAAAAAAAATTCAGCTGTTTCATACAAAAATTATTAACGAAAATATCAAAATGTATGAAACAGCTCTCTTTTTCGCGATTTCAGAGTTCCCGAAGTAAAAATTGTTCGGTTTTATGGTTTCTATCTACCATATTCGTTATTAGGATGATGATGATGATTCGTTATTTTTTTTTTAAACACGTTGTTTAAATAGGTGTATTAAACTACAAATAAAAAATAGATTTCAAAAATTAAACACTTTTATTTATGAATAAAATATTTATTTTAGCAATATAAAAAAATCAAAATGAAATTACAGTTTACTTTATTTATATACCTTCAAATAAACTTAATTTATTCCTTTGTTGTCTCTTATAATTAGTTTTAGCATCTTGATTACTTTTGTGTGTAAAATGTATGCGAACGTTAATAAATTTCAATCAATTTTAATCTCAATAACAGCACGTATAAGGTGTAGTCTATGATCAAAAGTTGGATGTTGCTCCATAGAATGACAATTCAAAGACGAAATATGTCATCGCGACTGATAAACGATTTTAAAATTTCGATCTCTTTGGGATCGGGAAATATCATGTGGCCCTTTTCTTTTATATGATTCCTAAACTCCTAATAATCTCTTCTGACCTCAGGCAAATTTTAAAAACATCCTCACTGGGAAAACATAGTCCCCCCATATTTTTCAAAAATAAACTTTGTGAAACCATAGTTTGGTATTAGAAATAAGACTTCCAGTGCAAATTTCACATTTAAGTGAAAACTAGTTTCCTGGATACCCACCCTGAAATATAACCGATAATCTGATCGATGGTCTTATTGGCGCTTTCACGGTTTAATATTGTTGAAAGAACTTCAATATTTTCGAAAAAGGGTGTAGGGCATTTAATCCTGCATACAGTTAGTCCTGATTCAAATTTTTTGGACTACCTATTCTTATGCTAATGCACATCAAAGTTGGATGTATTTTACATTTTATAAAAAAAATTGGGTTGCACTCCGGGAGTGCCGGCAGAAGTGAAAACTTTAATATTAACGTTGTGCATTTTTGATATTTTGGAATGGTTAGGAAATAATTTTGCACGAATTGCTTTAATTATCAGTATAAAAGTACATACTATCATTTTCGTATCATCTATCATATTCTATCATCATCGTATACAAACATGTAAATTTATATAACATTAAAAAGTTTATCTCTAAGAAAAATCAACCTGCCGAACGCCAAAATGACGCGCCGCCATTTTCGCCGCGCCCCGTAGAAAGAGGGGGGGGGGGGGGGGGATACTTTCGCCACCGGCTGTCTACGCTACATCTGTATTACGAATTTTCGATCAGGGTCACCCCACAAACATAATGAACCCTGAACACATTACACTCTCTGTTGAAGTGAAAACTTCTTTAGCGGCGTTGTACACACAGGGTCAGTCTGACCCTGACTGACGCGAGTTTAACATTTTTTTTCCATTACAAAAAAAGTGTACAACTCCGCTAAAGGAGTTTACACTTCAAAAATCGTTTCAGGATTAAATGCCCTACAACTTTTATGAAGGACAGTTTTCAATATTGTAAGTCATTTACGAGATATAACCAAAAAACTGCAAAAATACCCTTTCGGAGTACATTTTTACCCCCCACCACTTAATCACAACTCCGCCGGGGTAAAACCTAGGATAGTCATATTTGGCAACAAATGAAATTTTAAAACAATAAAACCTTTTGTAGGAATTAAATCCGATTTCAATTATAACCCTAGGTCAGTAGTAACCTATAAGAGTGTAAAATAATAGCAAATAAACCGGTTTTGAATTAAATTATGGTTTAAAACCAGGACTATGTTTTCAGCACATTAATGAAATAAAAATACATGGTCGTGATTTTAAACCATGTTCTAGTTTAAAACAAGTTAATTTGCGACTATAATCCCTGGTACAACATCTCCCCATCTTCCCTAGCATGTCCTTCCGCATGCGCGACACGCGCTCTCCTTCACTCTCATACGCAAAACAGAGTACATCTCGCTCTTTGTAAAAATATGGCCGATTAGCGTAATAATAAATACGACAGTAAATTTTACGGTTAAATACAGTAATTACGTGTGAAATTAAATATTATTCCGATCTCTGATTGTTGCTGTATAATTTGCACATCGTTTATAGACGCAGGAAGGCATTTTTGATTAGATTGTCACAGTTTTTTAGTGTCTGACTGACGAGAGTCGTGTGTGTTTCCGTGTCACGAGTCTGTGCCTGACTGATTGAAAGTCGGGCAATTACCTGACTTTTGTCTTGCCATTGTGGATTGCGGGTAACGTATCTAAACTTTTTTAATACATCTTTGTATACCATCATTTAATCATCAATAAACTCTGTAGGCACAGACCAATACAACAAGTACTTTTGGTTAAGGTCTTTGTCTGTAGGTAACATAACTAATGACACGATCGCAATATTTCCACTGCTTACATTATACATTGCCAAGTCATGTAGGTATGTATGTAATTCACTTTATTTGAAGCTGTAAAGAAACTCAGCATGCGAAATATACCAGTGCTTTTATCTCCGCATTCCTCCTTCATATGAAAGCCTCCATTCAGAAGTCTTACGTGAAGTGGAGTAGGCTGCGATTTTAAAATGGCAAGCCTCGAGATGCCAAGAGAACGTTCAATTCAATGGTGAAAGAGTAGTGAGAAAATGTTCGTAGATCGAAAAGCTGCTTGCAACAAAATACGGTCGTTCGAAGATATTTCAAGATGACTAATTAAATAATAATTTTACTCCCTTGTTGATGGGTGCTCCATCTTGGATATACTGCTGTAAACAATGTGGGAAATACAAAAAAAATATTAAAGTTTTGAAACTTGTGTGGCATCACACCTTTGGGACTGTTATTCAAAACTCACAACTCTCCCCACATTGCCACCTGATGAATGATGATTTTTGTATGAACCTCCAATTTCATTGTATTAGGAGAAAAATACAGCTTTTGAAGAACGCTATTGTTGTAAACCGGTCGCCGGAAATGCAAAAGATTCTCTTTCGGCTCTTGGTTGTTACAAGTTGCATGCATTGAAGCGATGCTTGAATAACAAGGAAAAACAGAGCGAATGAAGCACCACCTTTGTTTAAATAAAACAACTTTTTCATCACAAATTCATCTGGCACCTATTTACCTGAAGAATCTATTACAAAGAAGCAGAAGCTATGGAATTCTTAGACAGAAATCCTTTAATCCCGTGTCCATCTCTTTCTAAACCCGTGCCTTACGTGAGGAGTGAAAGAGACAAAGGCATGAATGACGTGCGTACGTAGGACATAAAAAGGGGGTTTTATTTATCCCCTGAGCCCAGGTTGGTGTGATTAATAAATTATGGGATACGATTAAAGCCTCGGACGAAATTATATTACAGCAAAAATAAATTTTCATTTCCTTCGAATTAAGTAAATAATAAAGTTGCTCTCTTTGGACGTGATGAGGACGTTTCTCCCATTTATCATTGTTATTGAAGTTGTACAATAAATAAGGAAGGTTTTAAGTAATTTAAATACAAAAGACTCAATAAAATGGACTGTTTGGTTCCATTATTTATCTTTTATTAACTTATTTTTTATGAATGCGTTAAATCCAATAAAATTTTACTTAATTCAAGATAAAGCCATCGTAAAAGATTTCATTAGAAGCTGTTACAAATAGCAGTTTCAATGTTAAATGTTAAAACAAAGTGTTAAATGAAAACCTCCTTCAAAAACCTTAAAATAAAAACAGCTCCAAAATCAAATAGTTCTAAAAAGATTTGAAAAAATTAAATATGGTACCATTTAATTTTTTTCAATCTTGCAAGAAAACTCAATCAAACGAAAAAAATATCATCAAAATCGGTCCATAAATGTCGAAGATATGCGCAAACAACGATAAAAAAGTATACAATCGAATTGAGAACCTCCTCCTTTTTTTGAAGTCGGTTAAAAAAGTTTTAAAGATTTAACTACTTACATGTACTTACACAAGGAAGAAGCTTTCTCGCTCCTAAACTTTTAAGTTAACGTCTAGTGTTTAAACCAATGAGATTATTTTTAGTGCACTATCATCGGTTCCAACCAGCCTGGCGCAACTCTCTCAGTAAAAAACGATCTATGAAACGGAGGCGAATTTTTAACTTGTCTAAGTTTGAAAGAACGTTGACAATCCACAAAGCAGTAGATAATTGACAACATTCGAATTAAAGCGTATTATACTTCGCCCCATCAAAGAGTATCTATCATCTTTGACCGTTTTACCGCTAATGCCGTTTGACGTTTCTCTTTTGTTTGTTTTCGTTGAATTCGCCTCCGTTTCATACTCACGCTTTTTTGTATGACACTCCCGTCTCTTATAACGCTAGTTATTTTTACAATATCTTTGGTTCCAACCACAGATAAGGTTATCTGTGGTTCCACCTGTGGTTCAAACGAATAGAAATCAACATCATACCAGCTGCACAGCACAACGCCCACTTCAAGGAGGCCTTCGTTTGCCTTCCTCAAGGATCTCTACAACAAATTCTGTGTCTCTACTGTGAATGGTCTTACGTTTCTCGTATTGGTTTCCTGCAACCTGCAATCTTCGCCTGTAACTTTTGATTTAAACGAATAGAAATCAACATCATATCAGCTGCACAGCACAACGCCCACTTCAAGGAGGCCTTCGTTTGCCTTCCTCAAGGATCTCTACCACAAATTCTGTGTCTCTACTGTGACTGGTCTTACGTTTCCCGTATTTTTTGGTTTCCTGCAACCTGCAATCTTCGCCTGTAACTTTTGAAACTAAATCACCCATTAAAAATAATCTTACCGTATAGCGTAAGCGAAGGCCAAGACTGCGTCAGAGACAAACTGCAGTTGTCTCTCAAACTCGGTATTGTCGATGGTCAGGCGTTCAAATCCCGAGCAGGGGCGCTCAAAATGGCCGTTGTACGGGGTGCGCGGGCTGCCAGGGTACCGGCATTGGAAGTGGGCCTCCCAGAACTCTGTGGAAGAGATGTTAAGATTGAAATTCCAATGAAATGAAAAAAAAACAGTACTAGACATACAGACTAGACATTAGACTATTTACAGGAAAATTTCTAATATACAGTCAAAAACACAGCAAAAACAGTAGTAACGTTGATTTAGTTAAATTGGAGACTTAAATGTCTTCTGTCTATGTAATTGAATCATTTCTATCGAAATGCTTCAAATTCTAGTCACCAATCAGAGATATAAAGTAGGCACATAAAATCCAGCTGTACTTAAAAAAGCTTAGTAGAAAAGCTTTTACGGTAAAGCGCACTGCCTTTAAGATGTTTGTCTGTTTAATTGGAATCATCTGAATGCCAGAAGAGGGTACCTTAACAGGGGTTCAGGATGCCATTATAATTAAATTCCGGTTTGCACATCGCCTACTCGGCAATGGCCAAGAAAACGCGGACTTGGGAGCAAGAATGCGGCTAATTGAAACATTTGTGGTAGTAGCTAAGTGGAAAATACAATCTTACGGTACTGTAGTAAATAACAAGACAGTGCTGCTGGTGTTCTGAGTTTGACATAAGCATAGTCAAAGCAATTAATTGATGAAAAGTCGTTTTGGATTCGTGGTGGTCTGGTGTTATTGTAAGTCCAATTAAAATAATGTTATTTCAGAATGAAAAGCGACTTAAAAGAATCAATATTGTACGTAAACATCAAATGGTTCTTTAAACATAATTTATGCGCTGAGTGTTTTTTTTTAAATATTTAATGGGTTTGCTCTTGACCACAGTCTAGCGCAAAAGCAACGACAGGGCCTACGACGGAGCGAGCTTGCCCAGAAGGTGCTTATTCACTCTGGCCTTGAAAAGAGTCAGGTTGTATGCGCTTGGAAACACAGACGCCGGCAGGGAATTCCATTCCATAGCTGTGCGCATTTTTAACGATGTTGAGTAGCGTTTGGTACGCAGAAAAGTTATATTAACCAAGAACGGGTGGTAACCCGCAGTGCGTCTGGATGTCTGATGGTAGAAAGGAGTGGAATGAGTTCATGCAACTCTTGAGCACACTCACCGAAGCACAATCTATAAAAGACAGATAGACAAGCAACTTTCCATTCTCTGGTCTTAGAAATCATCTTCGAAACTTAAAAATTCAAGTTCCTAGTTTTGTTTTACCAAGACTTCGATATCCGGATACTACTATTAGGTTATTCGGTACTGGACATAATTTTGTTTTGGACACTGTTTTGAACCAAAAAATGAAAATAAGACATATCAATACGACAAAGTCCACAGCTAGCTTTTCTGTTAACGCAACACAAGGCAATGTCAGACGAAGTAAAGTTGTAAGTAATTGGGAGATAAGAATTTGTATGTCCGCGTTGTAGGTTTATACAAAGTCACAGTTTGAAAAATTATTGCGTTTTCGAGTTAGAAACCTTTATGTCTTTAGCGAGCGTTGTGGGATCTTAATGGGATCCGTTTTAGATAAGAACATTCTTTATAATTTATTATTACACGCATTTTGCCAGACATTTTATGTTAATAGGAAGTTTTTGCTTTTTAATCGTTTAATATTGCTACCTTTTACAAATTCGATGTTATATCGCAAACTTTGATTAATGTACACGATCATTATCGAAATAAACGGTTTAGATATTGTACAGGTACCTAGTACCTACCTACATTATGTCAGTCGTTTTTCAAATGATTGTTTGTTATTTAGAAATGATGTTGTTTAACGGATTTAATGATAGTTCATTTATCAATGACGCATGCTAACATAGTATTATAGTCACTGATAATAATCATTTTGTTCTTAATTATGTTGAAAATAATAAACAGCTCAATATCGCTCGGTAGTGATAATTTCATCAAATGCCTATTTATAGCAACAGTTAACGGCAGCCGACTAATATCATCCAGTTGTTTGCGTGCTTGGGAATAGTTCTAGAAGCCAATCCCATTATTTGATGAAACCATCATAGAGATTTGAAGACGATTGCTGCATTTTGATTAAGCAAACAAGATGTTTAGGTTAGTCATAGATTGGTCTGGATTGGATTTTGAATAAGCAAACATGTTTGGATTAGTCATAGATATTGACCTGGATTGGATTTTGAAATATTTTGATAAATACTACGAATTTGGATCGCTGTCTCGTTTCGATAAAGATTTGATAAGGTGTCTGTCTACAAGGTTGCAGTATAAGTTTCGAACCATATCGTTAGCGAACGTTATGAAATATTATCATACATTAACAACCATAACCAGAAATAAAAACTATAATAAATAATAACCATAAAAAAACCTATATTCAGTAAATTACCTAGCTATTAACTGTAACCCTAGCTAATGATGTAATATAAGAAAGTAAAGATCTACACAATGTACCTACATGTTATACTGTTGGTGATAATAATAAGAAATAACAGTACAATATAGCCTACCACAGGACGTATAAGCATCTTCCGTGGTAGGTAGAATGTGGTCATAGAATAAACCCGGTAGGTAGAAAAGTATAATAATCATCCAAATAATTTGCGCCAGTGGTGTAATTAGATTCTACTCAAATTGTTCTGAGCGGCGTGGCGTTAAAAGTTGGAATCGCCTAACCCCTGCAAAAAACGGCACCAACTTCACACATTTCCTCTAAATTTTCTATATATGATTATACTTTTCTTTAAGATCTAATAATGCTCACCAATAAACCAAGGATTCCTCCTATTGTTCTTCACATTTAGCCCCAGAAAATACTCCGTGAAGCCTTTCACATCGTGTGCCTGAGGCTGGACGCTGATAGTCCCTTCGACAGCCCTCTCGTTCCCCTCTGAGACGAGGGAGCGGGCACTCCAGCCGTCGGAGCCAACCCAGCTGAAGAGGCTGGTAGCGTTGCCTCGTTCCACCGCCCGCATCACGCCAGCCACCTCCTGGTCTGACCCGAATATGATAGCGCCTGGGAACAACCAAAGAAAAATTTGACCATCAGTTTCTTTTAATTTCCCCACTGTTGAGGCACAGGCTTTCCGTATGGGTGGATAAGGAAGATGGGTCTAACCCACCACATGGGCCTAATGTGGATTGGTGGGTGTTATCGACTGAAAATGCAGCCGAGATCTTAACGTGCTTAACGTGCCTTCCGAAGCACGGAGGTCGAGCTCCTCCGTGCTTCGGAAAGCACGTAATATCACGTAAGGCAGATAATAAATTTTATGTCACCCATTCACCCATCCCATGACCGACCTTTGCGAAAGTTGCTTAACCTCCGCAATCGCAGGTGCTATACTACTGCGCCACCGAGCTCCTCAAGAAAGAATAATTCAGAAGAAATTGAATTTAGTGGAAACAAAACCGTTGCTATTCAGCGAAGAAAAAAGGAAGATCCGAAAAGAAAGATAAATTTTATGAATACGTCCTAACGCAAGGACTAATAGAATATTTACTTTCATTTGCATTTACAAGATTACCTATTTCGGTTTTTCCCTGAGGATCTCATTCCCCGAGGATCATGACCCGGAGGATCTCAAATGTGTATTGATTAAGTAGGTACATGAAGATAAAAACAATTCGAGATCCTCCGAGACATGATCCTGGGGGAATAAGATCCTAAGGGAATAACCCACCTATTTTAGGGACTACACTATTGACAAGATGGTTGTACACTTTTATTTAAACAGAAGATCACAGCAAATTGCCTCCAATCATACAACATATGTCTTTGCCTGCAATAAGTTGTCATATGACATAATCTTACATCAGAAAAATATTTCCATATTTTTCTTGACTTTTATGCTACCCGTGGAGGTCTTAAAATGAAATTAAAAATTTTGAAAAAACCCACGATGATTAAAATTGTTACTCTTAATTTGAAAAAAGTAAAATAAGTTTTACGAAAACCCCTCGACTAAAAGTGATGTAGGTACTACTTATTCATATTTATCTACCTATTCATAAATTACAAACACAAGAAAAATCCGTTTGGGCTGCCATTACCTGCCCCCAAATGAACTAATATTTTGCAGTTATAGTTACTTTAGAGAGATGGCAATGGACTGGATTTTTCTTGCTTTTGTAATTTATGAATAGGTGGGTAAATATGAATAAGTAGTACCTACATCACTTTTAGTCGAGGGGTTTTCATAAAAATTATTTTACATCTTTTCAAATTAAGAGTAACAATTTCAATCGTCGTGGGTAAAAAAAAAATTGTTTTGATTTTTTATTTTAAGCTTTTTAAAGAATTGATACGATATCTACTCTAAAAACCGCATCTAAATCGGTCAAACCTTTCGGAAAATGATTACTGCATCGTCCCTTAGCGGCTCAAGACCACAACACCAAGAACCATCGCTGACAAACTACAAATCTATTACAGGAAACCGGATCTAAATTGGTCAAACCGCTCAGGAGATAAATGGGAAAATAATAACTGCAGCGCCCCCTAGCGGCTAAACACCATAAAACCTACCTAAAAACCATCGCCAATAACCTGCAAACCCATTACAGAAAACCGCATCGAAATCAGTTAAGTAGTTTTTGAGAACTTTTCAAGTACGACTTATCTGGTTGCTGCAGCGCCCCCTAGTGGTCTACCACCTTAAAACATATTTAAGAACCTGCTCTAAAATGAAACCTTTTGAATGCAAAAAAACCGTATTGAAATCGGCCCATTAGTTTGCGAGGAAAATACTAATTTATAAACATGACTTATCTGGTTGCTGCAGCACCCCCTGGTGGTCTACTACCATGAAACATGTCTAAGAACCTGCTCTGAAATAAAATCTTTTGAATGCAAAAAACCGCATTGAAATCGGCTCAGTAGTTTCCGAGGAAAATGGTAACAGAGAAGCATACAAACAAACAAACAAACACAACCTCTAACCCCAAACGCATATACCGCCTCCGTCCCGTTCCGCCCATCGTGGGTAAAAATACTAAAGAAGAAACAAATACTAACAAAGGTTATTCAAAATAGCAGCCACAAATTCATTCTATCTTTGGCACATAATCCATATTTTTTCAATACGAATCTATTGAACTTAGTTGGATCTAAGCTAAACGAATATATGTACATTCCTCATCATAAATTCATCCTTACTAATATTATAAATGCAAAAGTCCGTTTGTTTGTTTATTTGTTTGTTTGTTTGTTTGTTTGTTTGTTTGTTTGTTTGTTTGTTTGTTTGTTTGTTTGTTTGTGGAGAATAAAAGGCGTGCGCTCGTACAATGGTTTATTGCCGACTGACTCCCTACGATACACACATACATAACACCTCCACCCTTATTTAACTAATAACTAACTAACAAGTTTTACTTAAGTACAAGTATAACATTGTACAACATAAGTACATTGTATAACACAGTACAACATAACTTACTACTTTAAGTACCTAAGATAGAGGAATAAAATAATCCAATGTTAATAATTTAAACTTAAAATAATTGCAATGGCTTAATCTATTTCTTCAAAACCATAGCGAGCCGGGGGCTTACGAATTCTTGAAGGTTTACTACTGTCAGAGCTACCATGGCTCTCTTCACTAATATTACCTATGGCCTTATCTACCGACACACTTGGTTGATACGAGGGGCTGTTCACGCGTGCAACCTCACTAATTGGCGCTACTGCTGCCTCCAATGTTGCTATTGGACTTCCCGTCTCCGCAATAGACTTATTAATGATATTTTCTGCACTTTGTTCTGGTTCCTCACCACTGGTCATAGGGATCGCCATCGATTTCCGAGATTGTTTATTAAGTTGTAACTTGGATTTAACTATATCAAGGTTGACCCTTCTACCATCCATAGTACTACCTACTTTACTTGTGAATCTTTGTTTCAATTGGTCAATATGTCTATGGATTTCGGTTCCAAAACTAGATCCAATACAGTAATCGCTATTCCCTATTTGTTTAATGACTGTACCTTCTAACCATTTATCTGAGCCTCTGTAGTCACGGTACCAAACCTGGGCTCCCTGCACGAATTGCCGCTGTGCACCGCCCGCGCTCTGCTCGCTTCGCACTTGCCTTACCCCCACGCGGCGCTCCCTATCCGGTTTAATGTTGTCTAACCTCATACGCAAACTGCGACCCTGTAATATACGAGCTGGACTGTCTCCTGTAGTAAGGTGCTCTGTGTTTCTGTAAGCTAACAGAAACCTGTTTAATGCTACTTCTACGTCTTGATTTTGTAAAAAAGCCTTTTTAATCACACGCTTAATAATTTTGACCGCGTTTTCTGCAGCTCCGTTCGAGGCTGGGTGATACGGGGCAGAAAAAATATGTTCTATTCCATTATGAGCAAGGAAATTCCTAAATTCCGAACTCGAAAAAGGTGGCCCATTATCACTGACCGTTTGTTTAGGTAGTCCGAATTTAGACCATAAATTCCGTAGTACTGAGATTACTGCCTGCGCTGTTGTCTTTTTCATTTGTATCGCTTCGATCCATTTAGAACACGAATCTATGACCACTAAATACGTTAACCCACCAATTGGTCCTAAAAAATCCAAATGAAGTCGAGACCACGGCCTTGACGGCCAGGGCCACGAGCGGGGCGCTTGCGCCGGTGGCGCGTCGGCGACGGCTGCACACACCGCACACGTACGACATTCCGCCTCGACCGCTTCATCAATTCCCGGCCACCACACGTAACTACGGGCTAAAGACTTTGTTTTGACTATACCCATGTGTGGGTCATGAAGTTCCGAAATTACCTTTTTTCTGTATGAGTAGGGTATTACTACGCGATGACCCCATAAAATACATCCTAATTCACAGTACAATTCATTTTTCCTGTTAAAATAAGGTTTTAATTCCTTGATGTCGACATCTGAAGGCCAACCATCGACTATATAACTTAGTACGCGACTTAATATCGGATCACCCTGGGTTTCCTTTTTAAGTACATTATAGTCTAACAATAAGGCTTCTGAGGAAAAATGTAAATAGGTTTGTTCCGGTAAGTCAGCTTCTGCTGAAACAACTTCATTTTTTTGGGACTCTATTAAACGTGAAAGGACATCGGCCGTATTTTTGTCAGTTCGAATATATTCGATTGTAAAATCGTAAGCCGCCAGCTTAATAGCCCAGCGTTGCAACCGACTAGCTGCCGCCGTAGGTATCCCAATGTTAGGTCCGAAAATGCTCACTAGGGGTTTGTGATCTGTCCGAAGGACGAATTTTCTACCGTATAAGTATTTATGAAATTTATCGACAGCGAAGACAATCGCCAGTGCCTCTTTATGTATTTGGCTGTAGTGTAACTCGTGAGAGGTGAGCGCGCGCGAGGCGTAGGCGATAACACGCTCCTCGGGTGCGCTCCCCGTCACAGCTGGCTCCCGCTGTGCCAGCACCGCGCCAATGCCGCGCGAGCTCGCGTCCACTGTCAACACTGTTTCGCACTTCATGTCGAAATGTGCTAACGCCCTGGTACTACAAAGAAAACTTTTTACACGTGTAAACGCTGTATTATGTTCTGTTCCCCATTCCCAATGTCTGCCCTTTTTTAAAAGATCGTAAAGGGGCGATAAGTACATACTCAAATTTTTTATAAACTTCCCGTAAAAATTGACCATCCCTATAAAAGATTTTAATTCAGTTACGTTACCGGGATGAGGCATATTCGTGATTGCTTCCACTTTGTCCGGGTCTACCCGCACTCCATCTTTATCGATAATAAACCCTAGATATCGAACTTCTTCGGCTAAAAATTCGCATTTGTTTTTTTTTATTTTTAAGCCATTTTTCTCTAAAATATCAAACACCTCTTTAATTGTTTTTAAATGGCTTTCTAAATCCTTATTCTTTATCAAAATATCGTCATAAAAAATTAATACGTTGGGAACGTTTTTAAAGAGATTAACCATAATTTTTTGAAAAATTCCCGGACTCGATGAGAGTCCATACACTAAGCGACAATATTTGTATAATCCTCTGTGCGTGTTTATGACCGTATATTTCCTAGAATTCTCAGATAAAACGATCTGATTGTATGCTTGGGAAAGATCAAGTTTGGTAAAAAATAAGTTCCCACTTAGATTACTGAATAGATCTTCCATTTTTGGAACCGGAAATCGATCAACATCTAAAACTTGGTTAAGTGTTACCTTGTAATCTGCACACAATCTCAAGTTACCATCGCTTTTGCGTACTACGACCAGTGGTGTGGCCCAATCCGAGTGGTCAACCGGTTCAATAACGCCGGCGCGCAGCATGGCGTCCAGCTCAGCGTCGACGCGCTCACGCAGCGCATACGGCAGCGGCCGCGCCCGGCAGAATATAGGCTCGGCACCCTCGCGTACGCACAGCTCTGCTGTGCCCCCCGCGTATCTTCCCAAGGTGTCGTCAAACAGGGACTTATGCCTAGAAATAATGTCATTTATTATATGTTTACCGTCCGGCTCTTTTTCGGCTAGAAAATGGCTTGATAAGTTAGGCTTAGGTATTTTAACAGGTATTTTTAACTCTGCTAACCACTGTCGTCCTAACAAGTTAGTGGTTCCCTTATTTAAAACATACAGATCTAATCTTTTTATTACATTATTGTAACTGACTAAAGTTTCTACGAACCCTAGTGGCCGGACAGCTGATCCATCATAAAATTTTAATTGTAAACAACAAGGTTTCAACTCTAAATCGCTATATAATTTATTATAAACATTCTTACTAATGCAAGATAAGGCCGACCCTGTATCGACTTCCATATTTAACAAATGATTTTGAACCATAATACTGATACACACCGGTTTATAATTGTTTAGCGACAATTGATGTATAGACTCGCTAAAATCCTCTTCTGTCTCGTTCGCACTTTCGCTATCGACCATATTGTCCCGCTCGCTCAACATGTGCATCCGAGCTCGATCCTGGTACCACCGCCTCGCACCGCCGCGCCGTCCGCGCCCCGCGCCTCGCCCGCTGCTGCCCGCACCGCGACTGCTCACGCGCCCTCCGCGTGCTAATGAATTCACCTCGCGATCATGATTACCGCCATATTCTGGACATCCCGATCGCTTCCATTGAATGCCTTCCATCTTCCTAGTCATTTTCTTTGGACACATTCTACGTAAGTGACCGGTCTCTCGACACCAACTGCACACGAAATCTTTGTATGAACAATCAGCTGCTTGGTGTCTATAGTCTCCGCATTTACCACACTCGCCGAGCCCGAACCGATTAACGCCTTCCGATAGTTCGGTAATATTTCGCTCCACCGCACTTGCATCCCGCTCCGCAGCTTCCAATGACAAAGCCAAGGTTACGGCCCGATTGTAAACTAAATTCTCTTCGGCGAATAGTCTTTGCCTTATTATTTCGCTTTTTAAGCCGCACACCAGTTGATCCCGCAGATTTTCGTCTAAATTTGAAGTAAACACACAATTTTTAGATAGCTTTTTCAACTCCGTTACGTAGTCCGCTATAGTTTCGTTGTGCAGTTGTCGACGTTGACGAAACTTATATCTCTCTGCTAATACCGAAGGTTTAGGTTGCAGATGGGCGGATAATAATTCTACCGCTCTGTTAAATGTTAATTGGGATGGTTTTAACGGGCTTGCTAAAGAGGACAATAGTTCATAAGCGTCTTCTCCCATAACCGCAATTAATGTTGGTAGTTTATGTTCCTCTGGCACTTTATTCACTAGGAAAAACATTTCCATTCTTTCTACGTAGTTCGTCCAATTCCCTGCTTTTGTATCAAATTCCCGCACTTGTCCAACCGACATTTTGATAATTTTCACTGATTTTACTCCTCGTTCGCCACTGGAGAATAAAAGGCGTGCGCTCGTACAATGGTTTATTGCCGACTGACTCCCTACGATACACACATACATAACAGTTTGTTTGTTTGTTTGTTACGCCTTCACGTCCTAACTACTGAACCGATCATCATGAAACTTTGCATACACGTTGTCAGGGGTACAGAAAAGGACATAGGGTACCTTTCATCCAGAAAAAACGTATTGTTCCTGAGGGACAGCGAAAAAACTGTCCACGCAGACGAAGTCGCGGGTGGCAGCTAGTAGAATTTAAAAATAATGTCCACAATACTTTTCCAAGTCCCAATTTATCACTGTATCTTATTCAGCAATCTAACCAAACTGAACACCAGTTAATTACCAGAAGCGAGAAGCGAGAGGGTCCTGATAAGCAGCCCTTGCGTGTTAAACAGTAAACCGATAACCCTTAGGAACCAATTTCAGAAACCAGCTTAGCGAAAAATTGTCTCGTAGCGCAGCTGGCTATCAGAGCCCGCAGTGACGTAAATTATCCGACACGTATAGCCAATGTGGTGATGCCGATACACAAGGTTACGGGTTACACCCTAATATTCTTTTATGGTGGATTACCTCGATAACTTGAATGATTTTCGACGTTGTTTATGATTGACGAACGTCGACGATTGCAAATAGAAATTAATGATGTGTGATTAAAGCATTTGTTTGAAATAGGTACGTGATAAATCCTTATTTAGAAAATTAAATCATCATGGTTACTTTGGGACAAAGATGTTAAGAAATCAAATACTTATCTAAACTGATGCATTATCTGAATCGTTCTAGAAAATTGATCTTCTATTTTTTCAGAATCTTTTCATATTCCTTAATAAGTATTTCGTATAAAGAAGTAACATTATTTATGATAAGGTTATTAAAAAAAAATAAGTTATGTTTTACCAACTCTAATGTTATTTTCTGTTTAATGTAATTATCAATAACACGTAGAAGCAAAAAGCTTAGTTTTATCACATTATTCATCATGAGTTTTAACTTTTACACTGTAAAGAGTCAAAATTAAAAAAGTGCATTAGCAAAAATAGTATATTTAGCATAATACGCAAGAATGGTAGTGGCAAAGATTTTATAAAAGCTTTATGTTTATTAAGCTACAATAGGTTCTTCTGTAAGCTTTGTGCAAATATTCTTGTGTTCCAGCACTGAATGAAAACTCTTTGTTCCCCCATGAGTGGAATAGCACTAGTTGTTTTTATCTTGCCTAGTTTTTCGTACAATTCCGTACCTTAAGGGAAACGAAAAAATGCTTTTTTACTTTGATTTTTCGCTTTCCGATTTCATGTTTTTACGGTTACATGGGCACTTTGGCCGTTTTTGTGAAGTAAGATTGCGTTATTTTTAGTAATTTCGTATTTTCAATGACGAAAGGGTATTTCGACATTATTAAAGGTGAATTACAGTTCGCTCGGCAGAGAAGTTATTTGATGTTTGGATTACAATACCTACTGTTTATGTGAAGTATTTTTGAGATGGTTACCTTAAAGTCTTTCGAAATGGCATACTGGCACAAAAAATTAAAACGCCATACATTTCAAACTCTTTTGTAATTACTTCGTAAAATACCACAGACAGATTTCTCTATCCTGGTACCTTTTCAAAAATATTAAATTAGCTAGGTAAATATGCCGATACTACATAGAGCGCTATAAAAGTTTGCATGGTGCGATCTGAAGTTAACAATTTTAATAATGTTGTCTTTGTACTATAGATATATTTTATACAAGTTTATTAAATCAAATAAACTCAAGACAACCTTATAACAACCCTCTTTTTGCGTCGGGGGTTAAAACGAAACACTTTAATCAGACAATGCTCTTGTGATTTACCTAAGACAAAAATTCCATTATGTTATCATGTCTTATCACACGAAAAGATAATCCATCACAAACAATACTCGTAGATTTTACATCTAAAACAAACTCTGCAGAATAAATGTGGGGATCAGAGGCTTGATTGGATTGCAGTAATATATCTTCCGGGATTCCGCGACTGGCACACGCCGAGATAACTCCTGCTTCCAATAGAGATAGCGAGAGCTCAGACGCAGAACCGACTAAACCACGATTGTACCTATAACATTTCAGAGGAACAACTATGGGGGCAATTTGTGCCATTTACAGTAGAAATAGTAAATGGCTCTGATGCAGAACCGAATTAACAACAATAATAAATTTGGCATATTTTCATCACAGTAAATATAGATAGATACATAATATGGAGGCAATTTTTTGATGTTAGGTAATCTACCTAATTGTTTTTTTTCTGATGAATAAAATATTATCTTGAGAAGCTCGATGGCCCAGTAGGTTAGCTAGCCCTGCCTGCGATTGCGGAGGTTAAACAACTGCTGCAAAAGATTGTTCATGGGATGGATGACCAAAAATGTGATAGGTATCTCGACCTCGTCCGTGCTACCGACCGAAGGCACATTTGCATTCGTTAACACGTGGTGAATTATGGCATACACTCTTTATCCACTCGTACGGAAGACCTGTGCTCCAGCAGTAGAAGCAACTGATATATTCAATCGAAATCTGAATAATAAAATCGGAATTTAATCATATAGAATTTTGGTTTTCTCTCTTCAGTTTTAAATGTCACTCACCTCTCGCTCGGGGCTTAGTCAGCAGCTTCTGTACTATGTCATCGTATGCTCTCTCGTCTGCCACTCCAGAGTCTTTGACCAGCTTCTCCTTCACCGCTATGCAGATCCCGTTGCGAGCTAGCAGAGCTTCCAGTTCTTCGAATGCCTGTCGGAAAATAAAATAAAATTAATGTTTATTGCTTTTTCTAAAGTAACCTTTTTGGAATAATAACAATGGCAATCTAAGATCACATTGTTAGCTGTCGTATCCTCAATCCCTGATAGGTCTATTATTAGAGCAGTTACTTGCAAATTAGTGTTGTTATTTCCTGTCATAAGTATAACAGAAATAAACAACGCTTTAGTTGTTATTTCCGTTGTTAATTTCTGTTATACTTATGACTATGAATGAACATGAAGATTCGATCATAACTTTATAACCTCTTTCTTAGTTGTCTTTAATTATTTTTATTATTTATACCACACTATCTACAATAATGATTGATTTTATTAGGGCTACTATTTTAAACCACTGAGCAGCTTCGTAGCTATAATCCTTACTATCCTTACTAATATTATAAATGCGAAAGTCCGTTTGTTTGTTTGTTACTCCTTCACGTCTTAACGACTGAACCGATCATCATGAAATTTTACACACACGTTGTCAGGGATACAGAGAAGGCCATAAGGTACCTTTCATCCCGAAAAAAGTATAGTTCCCGAGGGATAGTAAAAAACCTTTCCGCGCAGACTACTAAATAATATTAAAATGCTAAATTATTTTAACTCTGTGAAATTTGGTACGGATATAGATGGAATCTTAAAGAAGGATATCTGATATTTTTTATCCTACTGCTGGATACGGGTCTCCGCCCGCACGATGTAACCTGTATGTAGTCCACGCGGGAGAAACTGCGGGCGGAAAGTAACTGATATTTTCATCACATTATTATGGAATTCGGTAACCGAGCTATTTCAAGTCATAAGGTTTTCAATACAAGTTTATCACAGGAATTCAGTCATGTCGATAACCGAATTTGAGACGAACTAAAATAGACTTGCGGACTTATAACATCTGCTGCAAACAGTGACGAAATGGGAAATATTCCCAGCGCTTTAATTAAACTCGACCGAAATTCGGATTAACCGATGGTTTACTTTATGATCGAATTCGAACAGTAATGAAATCATTTGATTTTAGCTCTACCATTACTGTTAGCGCATATCGCTAATTTACAATATCCTAAATTGAAATTAGCAGCCGTCAATGCAAATGTAATAGCGTGGTTGCGATAATTCCCAATCTATTTTGGAATTCGGACACATTTGAAATTAAGTCTTGGGGCAACCATACAAAATACATGTTACATTGTGTGTCTGGTATCTTATAAATATTCATGGGATCGGTCGCATAATCTGTTTTATTATATAATTTGCCATACATGGATTCAAATCTCTAGGGAGAAGCTCTGTTTGACGACTCGGTTGTGTTACTAAACTTATTAGTATGCATAAGTAGGATGTGAAACAACGGTAACATTTCTCGCTAAAATTTTGCATGTTCTTATGAATTTTACGTGTCGCGAAATTAAGTTCGTTATTTTGACAGATGCATGATATGTATTTTCTTATTTCTAATTTATTTGAAGTATCTTTGCAACATTCTTTTTATGTACCGCTTCCTATTATGATATGAAATACCTGTCAGGTGAAAATTAGATAAAAACTATTGAATTGGCTAATGGCATTCAAATAGAAAGGAAATCGAAATTTGCATTATTAACACCTACCTATTACTAAAACTTTTTAAACAGTAAAAAAAAGTTTTCCGGTGACCACAACAGAAGAAATGGTATCAAAACCTCAAATAAACGTGACTCCCTATGTTATTCCATTGAAAATTGGTCTCGTGAGAATTCAAGACCGCTGAAGCATGCCAGTTAATAGCTCTTGAATGCTCAAGTTGTTGACACAAGGTGCAGTACCTATACACTCATTGTGGAGAATCACTTAGTCGCCCGCAGCGCTCACGAGACGACTATGTCAATACAAGAAACGTAATGTTACTTGTATGTAGTTTGTTTGACAACTAAAGCTCCAGTTACCACCTCGAAACAATGGGATTAATTATTGAGCTAAAGGCACTTACAATGATGAATTTGTTATGTTTGACTTTCTGGAATAAATCGAAAATCAGAATAATTTAGATAGCATAAGATTTCTGTCATTTTGTACGATAAAAGAAATAGTCCTTGTTCTAAACAGAAAATGTTTCTTTATCCTATTTTCAGAAGCGTAAAGTCTTAAGATATTTGATTACTCAACATCGCTTTTTTCCACAGTTCCAAGGTGTGCGAGCGCATGTTCATACCCTAACTCTTTTCGTGACTGAAACATCATTTAATATAGCGAAAAAACAGTTTCTCGCTCTTCGGAATTTTACAGTATACCAGTCATATTAATTATTATTCTTTGGCGGAAAAAGAAGGAGGTATGGAAGTGCGAATTCCGTAGTTGAAGATAGTTTGACCCAAATTCAAAGAAAATTGTAGGTATAGGTGTAAAGTCTTACCTTTATTCCATAGCTGGACTCTTCATAGATGATGGAGACGTAACTCCAACCGAGTTTCTTCACGATCTCGACCATGGCTCTGACTTGGTGGAGGTCTGAGGGTATGGTTCGGGTGAAATACTCGAACCTCGCCTTATTGGATAGTTCTGGAGATGTGGAGAAGAACGACACCTGGAGAGATAGAACAGTTTATTGTAACAAATGCATGATGTCACTAATATGGAAGTAATAATAAATAATAAAAATAATGAGAAATTATTAGACAACATCACAAACATTGGTCTGATTCTAAAGTAAGTAGCTTGCTCTTGAGGAGCTTGGTGGCGCAGTGGTATAGCACCTGGCCCAGCGATTGCGGAGGTTAAGCAACTTTCGCAAGGGTCGGTCATGGGATGGGTGACCAAAAATTTATTATCTCGAGTTTCTCCGTGATTCAGAAGGCACGTTAAGCCTTTGGCCCCGGCTGCATTTGCAGTCGTTAACACCCACCAATCCGCATTAGGCCCGCGTGGTGGGTTACGACCCAACCTCCTTATCCACCCATAAGGAAGGCCTGTGTCCCAGCAGTGGGGACATTTAAATGGCTGATGGTCAATCAAAGCGAATTATGGAAATTAGAAATAACGGTGGAACTACAGACACCCAGATCTGAGCAAATATAGAAAAGTTCGTTTTCTAAATTGACCCAGCCGAGGAGTGAACCCAGGACCTCAGATATGGCGACACCTTGAAAATCGATCTGCAAACCTCTCGACCACGGTGGTCGTCATTCAAACGTTTTACTAGTAGGTCGTTCGTTTTACCATGGGGTCTCATTTGGAACATCAGATGTGGCTTAGTTAGCCGGTACTGCTATCTAGTGAGGTGAATTTAAACTAACGTTGGAATCAGTTTAAATTTACCTCATTAGTTGGCGGTACCTGCTTCGATTTGTTTTTTTGTAATATTCAAATACAGATATAATAGTAGATTATACACCAAGGGGGTAAAGCACTGTTTTATGTCACAAGCGCCAACGTAACGAAGGACTCCAAATTTAACTCCCGAGCGCAGCGAGGGTTTTATAAGTTCCCTCGCTTTGCTCGGGAATTAAGATTGAGTCCTAAGTGCAGTGAGGATTCAAGCGCCCAAGAAAAAAACAGTTTTATCCCGGTGGTGTATACTCTACTTTTCTCACTTTATGCGAGACAATAAAAAACCAGGCTTAGTAGATAGTTTATTACAGCATATTAAAAGTGCAAATTGATATTGGAGACATTAGTCCAATTATGAAAAGATAACGTTATATTTTTATTTGGTACGTTTATCGAGGTTGAGCTAGAGTTTATTTGAGTTGTAGCTGCTTGACTTCTTTGTAGCTGATAAATATTCAAAATAGACCAGAAGCACTGATTCAGACACAGACTTTGCGACTTTTGCAGTTTTCCATGTGTCAAAATCTTTATAGGCTTTCAGGTATTTTTCCTTTGACTTTTCTGGGAGTAGATTATTGACAATGCCTATGGCATCTAATTTAATAGCTTCTGGAGTCAAAATACTTTCATCACTCGACATTTTTTATTTTTTCTTTAAAATATTTATAGAATCTTCTAAAGCTAGTAGTACTACTAGCTACGGCTATAGCAACTTCTTTCAGCTGGCGTGGCCTACTCGATTTGACAAACAAATGAAGTTCGTCTCAGTGCGAATCTAGTAGGCCACGGCCTCGGTCTTCGAAAATCGAGTTGGCCGCGCCCGCTGAGGACACATTCTGTTTAGTGAAATTAGACATTATGGACATAGCAATAAGAATTATGAAAGTGAAAATCACATTATTGACCAGCGGGTTATAATAGAACATTATAACCCGGCTAAAGCCAAGAGATATAATGTCTTGCTTTCGGTAAGATTTACATGACATATAATTCGGCATTGTCGAGCATGTGGTGTGAAAAAGTCTTTAAACTTTTTAATTGTTTCTTAAAAAATCACCAAATGAAAAATTGTATTGAAACAGTAAAATAAGGGGTTTTTTTAACAAATTTCAATAAAAATTGAGCGACATCTATCGGCAATAATTTGTACTAGTAAGATTGTTTTGCTTTTTCGTTTCAATGTTTGTTGCTATCTGTGTTAAGCATGCTGCGCCGATAGTGGTGCTATCTAACTAAATATTTTAAATCGCCCCGATAGTCGCCTTACGAGGGCCATTTCTTTAGTATGGGATGAGGTATAGCTGTACTAGTATAGTATTATATTATCTGTGGTTTTACTTTCATGTCGTTTATAAGGCCCTAGGTTGTCCTTCTGATACGGAGATAATCTACTACAACTGATATTGACATCTTTAATTTGAGGTACTTGTGTGATAGGTACTTTCATTGCTTTCGTATATTGAATAACCAACGCCAACAAACTTTAATTACTCGGTAGAGTTAAACCAAAGTTCAGAGCCCAATTGAAGGTAAAGTACTTCAACACTTAAAGTCTATGCGACAAAGATTACTTTAGCTTGACAGCATGCAGCATTTCCTAGCTTTCGATTACTAAGGGTTTCGCTCTATAGAATTATCTTATGAATCGTAGAGAAGTTTCTTAAGTGACCTTATTAATTATTCTAAAGTGCAAAAGCACTAAACTTAATAATCGCCTAAGTCTTTTCTTATCTACAACTCGACCAAGATAACTAGGCGAATGACAGCTACATGACGGCTAAGTTTATTACACCGTTTTAATTTGGTCGTGTTGTAGTTAGGAAAAGACTTAGGCGATCCTTAAGTTTAGTGCAATCGGGCGTTAGAAACAAGTTTAAATTAAAAGATCCTTATTTTTAAAGTAAGTATGCCTAGTTGGAATATTCTTGCTGTAATGTTGTTTAATATTTTTGATCTTTTCCTTTAACTTAGTTGGAGCGTCGCTGTCGGTTGCTTCAATTAATGGAAGTTTCAAAGTTAATGGAAACTCAATTATGAGAGTGGTCCTTTAAGCTCGAAAGGCATGCTTATCTATTGGTTCCCACTGAATTTTGCAGTTGTTGACATCTAGAAATCTGCGTTGTGCTAGCGTAGTGTCTGATGGCCCATTCTCCTTATCAATTCCTTATATTTCTTATGCATACCTTATTAACTTCATTAATAGCAACATAAACTTTGTAGGTTGTATTAAAATTTAGGAAGTGAGGACCTGGTGTCTTGTATTACAGGTTGTAACCCAACCCATGTCAAGCACCAGTCTTCACATCTAGTAATCTAAGACTGATATTGTTTATATTTATTGTCGCTTGGTATTACTATTTGTTAAGAAATAAATAAAGATTAAAAGGAAGGCCTGTGATTTAGCAGTAGGGGCATCAAAAAGTCCGGTAATGATGATGCAATAATACCTGTGGGATCTTGAAGAGTCGAAGCAAGTTAGCGACTTGAACTGATGTGACGCTGGATGCAGCCCCCACCACGCCAGAGATGACCTTGCGAACTGCCGTCGCATTGCACGCGTATTCGGCATCGTCAATATTGCTGATTGAACCTGCATAATTAAATAGTAAATTATACATCTCACACCAATTACTTAGTCCCAAATTAAGCAAAAATGTCTATGGAGACATGTATGACGGATATGATAAATAAGAACGTAAAGAACACTATCACGATAAAGAATAAAAACATTCTTGACTCAGCAACAATGAATGCTCTTTATATACATAAAAATTTGCGCCTACTAGGGCGAAAATAATAAATTATTAGTTTATTTTTATATTGTGTAAGAAAATTTTGCAAAAGACTACAAATTCAATCATGCGTCAAACTTAATAAGTATAACAATCAAGTTCGAAACTATATCATAAGATTTTTACTGATTCACTGATCCGTAACTTTTGAGATGATAGACACAATGTCTAACAAAACAAGTTGACAAATGACCTGAAAGTAACTTTATGTTTCTTTGCCTTCAAGTCCGTCAATCAAGTAGCTAAAACAATGATCAATGATGTCTCTTTGAAAGACAACAAAGAAAAATCCCAGTCTTTATTTATAGTATGGTCTAGTTAATTTCTTTTAAAAGTACACAGTCGCCATTGGGACTTCAGAAATACGAAGCAAATTGCTTAATAGCCATCCCAATCGGTCCCTTTAATTTCCGCACATTTCCCAGTTGGCTCGTTCTTAATTGCTGTGATAGTTCTTTTGTGTTCAATTGAAAAAGAACAGGGTTTTGTTACATAGAGGAATAATTATTTCGTTTGATTTGCAGATTTTTTTTGAGACATTAATTTGAAGACAAAATATTGGAGCTTGGAGCATGAAAACAGTATTTATTTAGTACTTCTTCTTATCGAATGAGGATAGTGGCCACCTTAGATGGCCACCTGTGTTAGAGTTTATCAAGCCGCCTGTAAGGTCTCTAACTTGGCTTAACGACTGTTATCAGATGACAACAGCCGGGACCGACGGTTTAACGTGCCTTCTGAAGCACGGAAGCGCTCAGTTGTATTTCCACTTAACGGTCACCCATCCGACACCTGGCCAGACAGAGCGTTGCTTAACAAACGTGATCGAGTACGATCAGTCTGTCAAGTTCCGCCACGAGCGCGATGAGTCGTCATTTGTTTTACGATAAAGACAACCGATTGTGTTTTTATTTTTAAATAGCATGCGATATCTTGATCGATATATGAGTTTTTGAAATTCATTGTAATCGTTATTAATTATTGTTACAAAAACACAAATGAATACAATGTTAACAAGGGTTACATCATCATTTTCGATTTAAAAGTTAGATTTACTGACATCCTTTCCTTTAATGATTTTCGATCAATGGAATACAATATAAAAAGAACTGTCACGTTTAATAGACAGAAAGGTTAAGCTTTAGTAATGTAATGTACCTATTCTATTTTACTTTGATTTCTTAGTTCATTTATATTGCTTATTTAGCTACACAAAATTAATAGATGCCTACTTAATTCTTATTGAGTCTGTAATCCTATTGAAATCATAATTAAAATTGCAGTCTTTATTGTAGTTGTCAAAAACGGAGTTGTTGCTTCGATTAAATGGACATCTGTTATTCTGATACTGAAACAAGCGTCCGGTCCCTAAGAACACTCAATGTATGGGGAGGTCAAAATTTTTCATTAGATTAATTCACTTGGTACAGATGTTACTCAGGTAAAACTAAGCTGATTTAGCTCGGTAGCCATCCGCCCCCCCTTAGCAGGTAGGGGGGGGGGGGTGGCATTCAAAGTTTCGCGCCGCTGCGCTACAGATAAAAAATCATATCTCCTTCAATATACCCACCACCTCTAGTGTGGTATCATTTTATGGTAAAACAGGGATGAGAAATTTATTTCCAAAACTTTCAATATACAGTTTCATAGAAAAAAACGTGTTAAAAAGGTAAAATATTGACGATAGTATCAAAATCAGTTAGCTATTTTTGGATTCAACAGTCAGTATCTGTAAAAACACTAATGCTATGCAAATAAAAAAAATACTATCTGAAATAACATTTATTAAGCTTTTAAAAAATATAAACTTTATATACAGTTATTACACAATGTCTTTCTGAAAAAATTCGGACACCTTATGTGACGGAGTTTCCAAACGTTTTCAATTGCAACTATAAGTTGGTTTTTTCATACAAAATGTATAGAATACAAACTTAACTTTGGTACTTCGTTGTCGCTTATGTTCTTACGGTCTTATACTCTCTTTTAACTATCTTACGATCAGATACATACTTAGACCTTTTTGTGGAAGTCATAACGACTATAGAAAAAAATAGACAGACTTGATCTCAGAATCAGCAAGTCACAAAACACCAACGCGACGTGACGCCAAAAAACTTAAGTTTTCAGAATGACCAATCAGGAAAACTTTCTACCACATTAAGTGTAAAGGTGCAAACAGTGTATAAATTATGGTAGGTAGGTAAGGTAGGTACCCTAAGGACCTAGGCATTAAAATATATCCAAGAAATGGAACTATTGTTACATTAATTATTTTTATATACTCGTGAGCAGAAAAACGGAATCACAGGCCTATTTTCATACAAACGAGGTATTCTTAAAGCTTTGGTTCTCCGCCCAGGATTAAACAGGGTGTGATCTGATGATGGCAATTTAAAGAATGAATGGAGGAGGCTTAATTTGCTAAAGAAACCAAACGTATCAGGAGAGTCGTTTATACCAGAGACCGTCTATAGTTTTTAGTGTTACATTTTCCATACTTTTTAATTTTCGCTTGTTATTTTTTTAAGTTCAACCCAGAGCTAAACGACTCATCTAATCCATTTTCGGTTTCTTTAGCACTATGAACCTCCGCTATCCATTCTTAAAATTGCCATCGTCAGATCACACCTCGTTTAATCCTGGGTCAAGAACCAAAGCTTTATGATTACCTCGTTTGTATGAAAAAGGCCTGTTATTCCATTTTTCTGCACACGCGTGAATAAAAATTCTTAATGCAACAATAGTTTAATTTTTGCGATATATTTGTATGCCTAGGTGCCTAGGGTACCTACTTATTATAATTTAAACATTGTTTGATATTTAGACTTAATGTGGAAGGACGTTTTCCTGCCTGGGTCGATTTAAGATCTAAATTTTTGACGCCACGTCGCGTTGGTGTTTTGTGACCTGCTGATTCTGAGATCAAGTCTTTCTATTATTTTCTATAGTCGTCATGACTTCCACAAGAAGATCTAAGTATGTATCAGACCGTAAGATAGTTGAGAGAGACTATAAGACCGAAATAACATAAGCGACAACGAAGTACCAAAGTTAAGTTTGTATTCTATACATTTTGTATGAAAAAACCAACTTATAGTTGCAATTGGAAACACTTGGGAACTCCGTCGCATACGATGTTTGATTTTTTTCAGTTGGATATTATACAATAACTGCATATAAAGTATATATTTTTTAAAAGCTTAATAAATTTACTTTAAGGTAGTATTTTTTTCTTTTGCACAAAATTAGAATTTTCGGAGATACTAACTGTTGAAAGAAAAAAAATTGCAAATCGATTTTTGATACTTTCCTCAATATATATTTTTTTCTAAGAAATTGTACATCAAATGTCTCAAAAATGAAATTGTCATGCTTGACATAAAGTTAAGTTTGCATTCTATACATTTTGTATGAATAAAAACAACTTATACTTGTAATTGTTCGTGTTGGGAAACACCGTCACATACCATGTTAGATTTTTTTTCAGATAGACATTGTACAATAACTATATAAAACGAATATATTTTTTTAAAGCTTAATAAGTGTCCTTTAAAGTAGTATTTTTTTTATTTGCACAACATTAGTATTTTCACAGATACTGACAGTTTAATAAAAAAAATGCAAATTGATTTTGATACTATCGTCAATATTTTACTTTTTAAACACGTTTTTTTCTATGAAACTGTATATTGAAAGTTTCAGAAATGAATTCCTCATCCCTGTTTTACCATAAAATGATACCACACTTGAAGTGGTGGGTATATTGAAGGAGATATGATTGACCTTATTTTCTTAGGGACTGTACTAGTTATTTTACTATATAAAATAATAAACTTGTTAAACATTTTTGTTTAGTAACTATGTTAAAAAATTTTTTTTGATTCGCGCGGTGGAACTTTCTTTAAATTATTTTTTCGAAAATCCTCTATAGAATTAAAACTATAAGGATTTGCCCGAGAAAAAAATTCTGCTAAATAGCCCAGTTATATCACTATATAGAATAATAAACTTGTTAAACATTTTTGTCTAATAACTGTGTTAAAAAAATAATTAGTGTCGCGGGGCGGAATTTTCTCTCCTCGAGTCACATCTCATACTTCCAATACCCGGACGGACTTCCGGTTATCAAAATTGAGTTTAGCGACCTCCAAAACCTATGCCAGGATACCTCACACGACCATAATCGAGTTCTAATAAGATAAGGCTCCATTTTGGCCGCCATCTTGAATTTAGGGCAAAGGAGCCAAAATTGGGCCTGGCAACATTCGGAACCGAATTCAGCAGGCTTTTTTACTTCGGAAAAGTCATGTTGCCAAAATGGCTCACAAAATGCCGATGAACTTGAAAACTTTAATTCTAATTACTAGTCTCAGAAGAAGCGTGGGTTCGAACCCCACACCCGACAAAGCGTTTCGTTTTAAAATATTTTCTTTCAGAAACATAATAAAAGTCGAATCATCTATTACCATGTGGATGAGACCATAGAGTCTCTCTTTATCATTTTCTTGACATATTTGACATATTTTACCATATACATATTTTTTTAAATTTGAGATTTTTGCATTTACAATGCCATTTTTAAACAATACTAAATAATATACTAGAAAAAATACGACTCGCACCAGATCAATACTCAGACGGGAATCGAACCCGCGACCTTTGGATATCCGGTCCAATGCTCTGACCGCTGAGCTACCGAGCCACTGGTGACATCGTCGAATTTTTCCTAGTATATCCTAAACTCTTACGCTGTAAGCCAGCGTTATTTCACCAATGTGAGGAATTACCTCGACATTCAATTGAAATATCTTTCCAGATATTTTAACAATTGATTAAGATGAAATAGCTATATAATTTTTTTTTTTTAAATTTGAGATTTTTGCATTTACAATGCCATTTTTAAACAATACTAAATAATATACTAGAAAAAATACGACTCGCACCAGATCAATACTCAGACGGGAATCGAACCCGCGACCTTTGGATATCCGGTCCAATGCTCTGACCGCTGAGCTACCGAGCCACTGGTGACATCGTCGAATTTTTCCTAGTATATCCTAAACTCTTACGCTGTAAGCCAGCGTTATTTCACCAATGTGAGGAATTACCTCGACATTCAATTGAAATATCTTTCCAGATATTTTAACAATTGATTAAGATGAAATAGCTATATAATTTTTAAATTTGAGATTTTTGCATTTACAATGCCATTTTTAAACAATACTAAATAATATACTAGAAAAAATACGACTCGCACCAGATCAATACTCAGACGGGAATCGAACCCGCGACCTTTGGATATCCGGTCCAATGCTCTGACCGCTGAGCTACCGAGCCACTGGTGACATCGTCGAATTTTTCCTAGTATATCCTAAACTCTTACGCTGTAAGCCAGCGTTATTTCACCAATGTGAGGAATTACCTCGACATTCAATTGAAATATCTTTCCAGATATTTTAACAATTGATTAAGATGAAATAGCTATATAATTTTTAAATTTGAGATTTTTGCATTTACAATGCCATTTTTAAACAATACTAAATAATATACTAGAAAAAATACGACTCGCACCAGATCAATACTCAGACGGGAATCGATTTTTTCTAGTATATTATTTAGTATTGTTTAAAAATGGCATTGTAAATGCAAAAATCTCAAATTTAAAAATTATATAGCTATTTCATCTTAATCAATTGTTAAAATATCTGGAAAGATATTTCAATTGAATGTCGAGGTAATTCCTCACATTGGTGAAATAACGCTGGCTTACAGCGTAAGAGTTTAGGATATACTAGGAAAAATTCGACGATGTCACCAGTGGCTCGGTAGCTCAGCGGTCAGAGCATTGGACCGGATATCCAAAGGTCGCGGGTTCGATTCCCGTCTGAGTATTGATCTGGTGCGAGTCGTATTTTTTCTAGTATATTATTTAGTATTGTTTAAAAATGGCATTGTAAATGCAAAAATCTCAAATTTAAAAATTATATAGCTATTTCATCTTAATCAATTGTTAAAATATCTGGAAAGATATTTCAATTGAATGTCGAGGTAATTCCTCACATTGGTGAAATAACGCTGGCTTACAGCGTAAGAGTTTAGGATATACTAGGAAAAATTCGACGATGTCACCAGTGGCTCGGTAGCTCAGCGGTCAGAGCATTGGACCGGATATCCAAAGGTCGCGGGTTCGATTCCCGTCTGAGTATTGATCTGGTGCGAGTCGTATTTTTTCTAGTATATTATTTAGTATTGTTTAAAAATGGCATTGTAAATGCAAAAATCTCAAATTTAAAAAAAAAAAAATTATATAGCTATTTCATCTTAATCAATTGTTAAAATATCTGGAAAGATATTTCAATTGAATGTCGAGGTAATTCCTCACATTGGTGAAATAACGCTGGCTTACAGCGTAAGAGTTTAGGATATACTAGGAAAAATTCGACGATGTCACCAGTGGCTCGGTAGCTCAGCGGTCAGAGCATTGGACCGGATATCCAAAGGTCGCGGGTTCGATTCCCGTCTGAGTATTGATCTGGTGCGAGTCGTATTTTTTCTAGTATATTATTTAGTATTGTTTAAAAATGGCATTGTAAATGCAAAAATCTCAAATTTAAAAATTATATAGCTATTTCATCTTAATCAATTGTTAAAATATCTGGAAAGATATTTCAATTGAATGTCGAGGTAATTCCTCACATTGGTGAAATAACGCTGGCTTACAGCGTAAGAGTTTAGGATATACTAGGAAAAATTCGACGATGTCACCAGTGGCTCGGTAGCTCAGCGGTCAGAGCATTGGACCGGATATCCAAAGGTCGCGGGTTCGATTCCCGTCTGAGTATTGATCTGGTGCGAGTCGTATTTTTTCTAGTATATTATTTAGTATTGTTTAAAAATGGCATTGTAAATTCAAAAATCTCAAATTTAAAAATTATATAGCTATTTCATCTTAATCAATTGTTAAAATATCTGGAAAGATATTTCAATTGAATGTCGAGGTAATTCCTCACATTGGTGAAATAACGCTGGCTTACAGCGTAAGAGTTTAGGATATACTAGGAAAAATTCGACGATGTCACCAGTGGCTCGGTAGCTCAGCGGTCAGAGCATTGGACCGGATATCCAAAGGTCGCGGGTTCGATTCCCGTCTGAGTATTGATCTGGTGCGAGTCGTATTTTTTCTAGTATATTATTTAGTATTGTTTAAAAATGGCATTGTAAATGCAAAAATCTCAAATTTAAAAATTATATAGCTATTTCATCTTAATCAATTGTTAAAATATCTGGAAAGATATTTCAATTGAATGTCGAGGTAATTCCTCACATTGGTGAAATAACGCTGGCTTACAGCGTAAGAGTTTAGGATATACTAGGAAAAATTCGACGATGTCACCAGTGGCTCGGTAGCTCAGCGGTCAGAGCATTGGACCGGATATCCAAAGGTCGCGGGTTCGATTCCCGTCTGAGTATTGATCTGGTGCGAGTCGTATTTTTTCTAGTATATTATTTAGTATCATATACATATTGTTTAATTTCCAAAATCTATCGCAATCGCTTTCATTTGACAGATAGATGTAATACATTGCTACATTTCTTTGGTAAGTTTTTATTTGTGCCAAAAAGAACTGTCAATGTATCATATTCTGAAATCGATTACGATAGATTTTGAAATTATACAATAAGTAGGCTGGTTAACCGAAAAATTGCTTAGTAACATGACACTTTGAGATGAAACGTCAAATGTAATATTGCTAAACAATACTACTTACTCTTGACAGGATTGGTTTCAAATCAGGATCGAATAAACATCAAAAATTTGTTATTTTGGTTTCCATAATATCGTTTTGATTTCGATCGTACTCGATCTCAATCGCATCGGGAGAAACTCGTAATATAGAAAAAGTAAATATTTGTTTCAAAGTCGTGTTCCACTTCCATTATTTCTCAAAATTTTAAAGTATACAGCAAAGTTATTAAACTCAATCAAGAGTATTACTTTTTGAAGTTTATTTTCAGATCAGAGAATCCTTGTTAATTATGAGCATTCCGGCGTCATCACTTAAAGGTAATTGCTTATGAACAATTTCGAAACTTCATCGTGACGTAACAACTCCAGGGACAGTATCATTAACTTAATGGAACAACTTTTAAGTACAAAATAAACATTTACAAATTAACACTGATGGAAAAGTTTAATATTTTCTGCTGACAAATTGGAATCTTACGAGCTATTTTATTTTTTAATACAGACTGTGTACGGTTTCACTATTAGCACTAGGCAGTTTAATTTTGATCGAATCTACTGTAAATTTAATTTAAAATAAAATAAAATAAAAATAAAAAATAAAAAAGCCTTTTATTTCTTGCATAAACAGTTTACATTGCAATATTCGTAACTTATTTTTTTAATACTTACGTAATTTGAATACATAGTTTAAATTTAAAAAATATTGCATGCATGATACATAATTACGCAACTTCAATACATTAATTTAAAAAATAACATTGATCTATTGACTAAATTATAATTATAAAAAAAATTCATTTGTAAATAGTACTTAATAAATTTAAAACAACAATCAATATTTAATGAAAACCTATCATGCATTTTTTATATTGTAAATTTAATTTAACCTGATATAATTGGCTTGTTAGAAGCTTGGTGGCCCTGAACCCTGAGATTGCAGAGGTTAAGCAACTTTCGCAAGGGTCGATCATGGGATGGGTGACAAAAAAAAATTATCTCGAGTTCCTCCATGCTTCGAAAGACACTTTAAGCCGTTGCTCGCAGCTGCAAAATAATCTAGGCAAATCTTGTATGATTTTACCATAGTATTACTACGAGGAACTAGACATTTATCATTTAATCATTTTAGTGCACAGTAGGACTACGAGGACGCAATACTGGAATCCGCAATACTTTAAAGTACGTTAATGCCATAGAAAAAATACAGCAAAAAATTATTAGAAGGATGAGATTTAAATTTAGTAGTTTTCGCGAAGATGTGTTTCAATCCCTAGCACATAGAAGATGTTGAAGTGACAAAAGTATTGTTGAAGTGCCCAAGACCAAATTTGCGTTCCCGTGGTACATTTTGCATTCCTAAGTGCTGGACCAATTATGCAAGGAATTGTTTTATTGTCAGAGCAATGAAACTGTATAATATAGTCACATTGATATCTTTAGCACTAAACCATCTTAATTCAAAAAATAATAATTTTCTCTTAAGTTTTATTGTTGTTTTAACTCTTTTGGCCTTTAAAAAACTTAATCTAATTTGTTTGTTGCCTTAATTTAATTTCGTCATATTATAAAGTCACTCATACTTAACCTACTTGTTAACTTGATGCTGATATGCACTAAGCATTAGTGGAAACTATTATGGCAATTGTGTTTTTAACTGTGTTTTAAAAATTTGTGTTAACAGATGCTGCTGTTTCCCATAATGTCAAATAAATAAAAAAAATAGGGTTTCCTCGTGGTCCCACTAGTAGGACGAATTAGTAGCACCACGAGGAAACGCTTTTGCAGTTGTTAATACCCGCCATCGTGGCCTGTGTGGTGGGTTATAGCTGGATGGGCCATAACCCACCCTTAAGGAAAGCCTGTGCCTGTAGCTAGCAGTGGGGACATTTAAAAATTGCTGAAGTCAAATTGACTTGTAACCTATTGATTGGATTCACTAACCTTTTATGAAATCCACTGCCATTTCCAATCCATAAGTGTCTTTATCGCAGTCATCGAGTACATGAGCACCAATAGTCACTCCAGGAATGAGTTTTAGTTCATTATTCACAATATCAAGAGTATACATCATCGTCTCCAAAGCTTGCACACCACCTTGCGGCATCACTGGACCACATGTCATACTTTCGGACCTTTCATGTACCATCATCAAGCCTCCCAGTACCAATTCACCTTCAATCACCGCTTCTCTCTTAATCGGCCAATGAGGATGATGTTTCTTATCCTTCAACTCTCCAACTTGGTCATTAGACATGTTAACCCAATCGTTCTTAATACTTCTGAAAGGTAAAAGCTCAGTTTCGATCATATCTTTATCAATAACCATTTCTTTCAAAGGATCAAAGAAGTTTTCTTCAAAAGGGAGTTCGGAAATGATTTGGGCATGTTTATGCTTGTGTCTATGGTGGTGCCTGATGTTCGGGTGTTGTTTGTGGTGGTCGAGGTCTCCTGGTCTCATTTCCGTGCGCTGAAGGAGGGTGAGCAGCATCGTGGTGACCAGCCAGCGCATAGTGTTAGATGTTTCATGCCATCGTTGGTGAACGCCCCGCCCTTACCGAACGGAACGCGTTCATTTTAATCTGAAACAATTAGTAAAATTTAGAAGATGAGATCGACTACCTATCTGTGTATGAAGTTTTGATATTTTTTTATTTAAGTACCTAATTAAGCTTCTGAAAGTTCACTACAATAGAAAATGGCTCAAAAATGCATTGTTTATGTAGGCTTTTGCGTCAGATACAAATGCTGCGACAACAACCGTGACAGCTCTGTACAAAAATGACTATTTTTTGGCGATTCCAATCCAGAGGGCATGCCAGAAATAAAAAAATCAGTATTGGTTGGCCGATTGATATTTTTTGGATCCTGTTTTTAAAATCAACGCCTTTAAGTGACAAAGTAGTAATTCCAATTTTAATTCTATTAATTACTTCGGATATGTTAAATCAGAACTTATAAGCGTTTTCTATCTGGTTTATAATCTGGTAAATTACTTACAAAGTAATTTACACCGGAGTTAACTGTGCAGTTCAACTGCAGGTCACAACGGTCAACTGGTGGGATCGAGATTGAACAAAATTTACTTTCTGAGTTCAAACTAGGGGTACCATATTGATAAACTGAAAAGTACAGACAAAGCCGGATACTTAAAAATGTCCCGAGAGTTGTTCACCAAGATTTTTTACGATAAAAAAGGAAATAATTTGAGTAGTCGCACAATTTATGGATCCTTAAAAGTCAGTCTCCTGGAAAAATCTGGACGTGTGGTAACCGTAGTCTAGACGGAACCGTTGTTACGTCGCAGTTAACAGCGGTCGCTCTTTGTAGACCGTGATTAAAATTCAAGTTGTAACACAGCTGTGTTAGTACTTGAATTTTAATCCCACTCTAATGGAAGAACAGACAATTTGATTTGTAAAAAACACTCACAAGTTAAATTTTTACTTTAAAAAGTGTGTGTATTTAAGTAAGCTTATTTGTTACTTTGCATACAGACCATAAGATGGGGATGCCATATTTATATGCGACGAAATGTTACAACAAAAATGTTGTTACATATTTAGATGAAAAAGAAGATCAATAAAAGATTAAAAAGATTAAAGGATTAAAAATTAAAAAAAAATTAAAGTAACAATGACAGCTGATAACGCTTGATTTTTGTGTGTTTGATCTCTCGATTTGTTTTGTCACTGTGAATTTCTGCATTTGATACCCTACTGAGTCACCGGTACCTACCTATAATATAACTTCGCCTCAAATTTATTGGCTCCAGGTGTCGGATGTTGAGTGAGCAAACGAGCGAAGCGAACGTGCACTCCGGCTACCATCAACTCGACTTTGATAGTTGTTGCAATTTTGATTGCGAATGGCAACTGAGGTCGGTCTTAATAATAAACGAAGAGTGAGTTTAAACCTGGTTTAACCAAACATTTGGGTTAGCAATATTACTCCTTACGTTCAGTATTCAGTATTTAAGTAAAATCACGTTTGACGTCTCAAACAGGCATATTCCTAAGCAAACTTTTTATTAAACTAGGTGTAAGTAAGCTTAATATTTTGGTTAAGTCGGTTTACAGTGAGAAAGATTTTCAAGAACCAATTTTAGTAACACGTCTTGACCTTACAATAGAATAAAAAAAAAACCGGCCAAGTGCGAGTTGGACTCGCGCACGAAGGGTTGCGTACCAAAAAACGGCAAAAAATACGTTTGTTGTATGGGAGCCCCCCTGAAATATTAATTTTGTTCTGTTTATAGAATTTGTTGTTATAGCGGCAACAAAAATACATCATCTGTGAAAATTTCAACTATCTACCTGCTGTCGTTATTAATATCGAGCAAAAAACGGCAAAAAAATCCCGTTTGTTGTATGGGAGCCCCACTTAAATATTAATCTTATTCTGTTTTTAGTATTTATCAGAAATATATCATCTGTGAAAATTTCAACTTTCTAGCTATCACGGTTCATGAGATACAGCCTGGTGACAGACAGACAGACAGACAGACAGACAGACGGACAGCGGAGTCTTAGTAAAAGGTTCCCGTTTTTACCCTTTGGGTACGGAACCCTAAAAATAAGTTTAATCTGCTTAAGAAAATTACTTCCGGTTTTGAACCAATGACAATATAATTACAAAATATTGTTTATCAGTCGCTTAGCAGCTAGCGAGGTAAATAAAACAATACGAAAGCTCCAACTTTAAAAACGCATTAAAATTCACTGGCGGCTTCGAACGATTAAGATAGTGAAATTGTCATGTATCAAAATAGCAATTTATGAAGATGATAAATACTATTGGTCCAAGATAAGGGGAAAACATTTTCTTTTTCTACATCAAGGAATAAAAATCGTAAATATTCGATCAATTTGCTTGTCAACTGTCACGCGAACGTCTGATCAATTTAAGGTCACAGACAAAAGTAAAACCATTTGGATTGATGGTTTAACATCACGGAAAATGTTTGCATTATCGCATTTCATAATCTGGTTTTTAAAAAGATACGTAGGTACATTAAATTATAATGCTTATTTACACGACTGCCCAAAAAGGAGTGTACATGTGCTCAGGATTCATGTATGTCAGTGGGTATGTGAGTTTCTTTATTCCACTATAACTTCTAAATGGGTTAACGGATTTAGATGTATGTGGTATCGTTAGAATTCTTACATCATTTTGAGTGACACTGGCTATATATTTTTTTAAAGTCAAAATGGCGACTGTACGACGCAATTTTCAAATGTGAAAAAAATATTTTTTTCTTTAATTATTACAATATGGGCATCAAATGAAAGACCTTAATGAGCAAATTCCAAAACTTTATAATTTGTCACTAAAATGTGTGACATAAAAATAAATAAATTTATAAATTATTAAAAACACGACTGCCCTGCCAAAAACGAACTAAAAAGTTAAATACCAAGTGTCATTGCAGTCGGGGGACCTCTTTGATTAAAAATTGTTACATAAAACAGTCCCCCGACTGCAATGACACTTGTTATTTTGCTTTTACGTTCGTTTTTGGCAGGGCAGTCGTGTTTTTAATATATTTTTTTTCTTAAAATGGATTGAATGCAGCTATGTTAATATTTTTTCCAATACAAAACAGCATTAATAATCATCATCATTATAGTATACAGCCAACTATAGTTCAGACCATCATCGTACGACATTGGCCTCTTCTGTGGGAGGCAATGGGAGGATATTTTTGCTGATTCACAAATCACCACCGCCAACTTGGCACCAGTGTAGATGTAAACCTTCATCATCATCATCATTTTGTTGATTGCTGTTTTAGTTTGTTATCACTTTTGCATCTTGGTAGCGTATTTTCGTAAATCATAATTTTTCTTCCAACACATTTTGGTTTTCTTCAATATTTAATTCGTGAACTGGTAAACTTCCATGATAGTTATTGATATTATCTACAATTTTTAGACATTATTGAAAAATAACCAAGAACATAACCCATATACTGACGTGTAATAGGTCTCCTTCTACAGCAGTTGCACCAAGCTGGATTTCTCGTCATCTTGCCATTATTATAATCACCACTCTTAGCAGGCGTTTTAGATCGCAGTTTTTGACCATTTTCAAGTAAGTAGGTACCTACATTAAAACACCTAAATAAAACAATTTTTAATATTTTATTTTAGAATAATTTTTAATTTACATGAAATAAAACAATTTTTAACGGATACTAGCGCGGTTTTATTAAAAGTACTTTGGTAATTAGTTGGTATTTGGTTTGATTTTTGGTTTTCCCGACGTTTCGGCAATTTTGCAGCTGCCGTGGTCACGGGGGACCCGCGCTAGTATCCGTTAAAAAATGTTTTATTTCATGTCTAGTGAGCGCGTAAGCTTGAGAAGTGAATATTGCATTTACAGTTTTCCTTCATCTAAATATTATTTATAGGTTCAGTAAATCATAAGTGAAACTTTCATGCCAAGGAGAGATCGCAAAAGAAATTATGCTCGTATTTATGTACAAACAAACCGCATTTCAACATTCAGCAAACGCATTTCCCGAATAGTCTGCGTCAAAGCTGCTATGTTTCGCTAAGTTCCTCTCTAAGTGAGATTTCACATTGGCATAGCAAATAACTAAGACCTTACAACATTATTAAGGGAATAACATATTTGCCTTGACATAGCTGTGTGGTCGTCTCGTCACTCAAACTTTCATTAGATATGAACATATTTAGAAATGCGTTTTTGTATTCAAAGTCAAGTAGGGATGATAAAAAGATATTACAATTTAGACTAGAGGTATTTTATAAATTGCCATAGTTACTTTTCTCTCGCTGGTATGGCAAATAAAAGAGACGCATTGATATAAGTAGCCATTCATAAAACGCCAAGATTTAAGAGCTTGAAATATATTATGACATCTGGTCTAAATTGAAATGTACTATGGGCAACAGCGTCGCTTAACCAGTTTGCAACAAAATTCGTGTGCGCGCGTATCGCCCCTGCACGAACTAAACGTATGTGACAGCGGGCGCGGCGTGCAAGTGATTTTAGCCTTAGCAATGGTTAAGCGACGCTGTTGCCCATGGTACATTATTTTAAACTTAGTAAAGGTTTTAATAATATAAAATATAAAAAATGATAAAAATCTTTATTGGCCAAAATAATTTTTACATAGCTAAGTAGGGCACTGGTTTTTATTTACTCATGTGCTGTTTCCCACTCTAGGATTCCCTGTGTCGCGGATAAAATTTATTTTGTGGATAGAATTTCCAACAAGCCAATGGATAATGACCAATGATGATACCACCTTTTTAGGCCCTTTGCCTCAACAAAATAAAATCCAATAGTATTGTATTCTTTTTAGGGTTCCGTACCAAAATGGTAAAAAAAGGAACCCTTATGGTGTGACTCAGTCTGTATGTCTGTCTGTCACAGCTGGATATCTCGAGAACTACTAATGGTATCGACTTGAAATTTGGAATTGTTTAAGATGACATTTGCCCAACTATTTTGCAAATAAGAAATAAATAAAAAAATCAATATCTTTTTTACAACAGGAACTAAAAAAGGGGTCTTAAAAATTTGAAGTGGGGCTACTAGGGCATGTGGGGTATCATATTATGAAAGAACGCCGTTTGCACGTTTTTAATATTTTCTTTTTTTCTTAGGCCGCATAGTTTTCGAATTATGATGAAAAATTTAAAAAAATACCGTTCCCCCCCCCCTTATCTCTGAAGTTTGCAAAGAGAAAAATCTGAAATAATTCTATGTGATAGCAGTTTATATAAAAATTACAGGAAAAATAAAACGATGTCTTAATATAGCACACTTTTTTAGAAATTATCAAATTTCTAAAAAAGTTAACATTAGTTTCACTATCGGTCAAGAGATGACGCTGACCTAAAATTGCAATACTAATTTTATTATTTTACTCTGCAGTGTGGTTTGATGGTGCAATAGTGATGGTACGAACCCTCGGTGCGCGAGTCCGACTCGCTCTTGATCGGTTTTATTTTCATAACTAATGCTATATTAGAAACTATCTTTCATTTCCTGAGATCGAAGGGAGTTTTATTGAGTAACTATTTGATTTGACTTACCTCAGGCAACATCCTCCACTTACTCCATTATTGTCTGTACTCCATTCATAACCTCAAAACGCTACAGAAAATGTAGTATGAAAATAATACCAGGAAAAGAAAAGAAAAACTAATTATAGCTTAAGGCCTTTCCAGCTACTTAATTCAATTACAACCACCAGGGTACAAAAATATTTACAGCGGAAATGGTTTGTCCTTAGAAAATTTATCTTTTTAGAAAATGGGCAATGTATTTTTCAAACAGAACGCGCCAATTTTGGACGCTAAAAACGAAATTGAGATGTTATAATTTTCCATAACGTTTCGAAATAGGTTTTCATAAACGTAACCATAATATTTGCTTTGGTGTTTTCAAAGACCGACGTGCGATTGGTATAGGACTATTCCAATATTTTCTGTGAACATAAACGAGTTGGTAACGTCTGTTTTGGTTAAGCCGGTAGTACTGATATCTATTCTGTGGTTAAGCTGAAATTGGTCCCCTTGTTTTAAAGGTTGGCTTCACGATATTCAGTACACAAAAAGCAACTTTTCATGCAAAGAATCCGCGACACGCAACTTTGCGACACTTCCGAACAAAATGTTTGTTTTCATTGAACTGACAGCTTAGGAAGTTTTAATTTGGGACGCAATCTCCTTTGTGTATACAACATGATTCAACATGACGTATCTTAACTTTCTTAAGCTTGCTAAATTTTAGCCGCAGACTTGTGAGCGAAGCGATGCGAAACTACAAGTAATGTTGCTACCCCTTTTGTTAGTTATGTCATTACCCCTTATTTAGGGTTCCATACCTCAAAAGGAAAAAACGGAACCCTTATAGGATCTCTTTGTTGTTCGCCTGTCTGTCTGTCAAACGACCCTATATTTCGGGAACGCGTACAGGTATCGAATGGGGTTGGCAACGCAAAGCTAATTGTAGAAGTCGCTGCAGAACAAATTGATGGGAAATAGGTATTTATTTTGTTGTATTTTTTTTTACCGAAAAAGACCCATTGACCCAGAATGGGTATAAAAGACTATTCTACAATGCAAATGCCGAAATTGAAAGCCAAATTAAGACGTTTTTATTCTTACAGAATTTATCAATTTTTTCTATATCCAGATTTTTTGGAAATTTGTAAGTGCCAACATTTTTAAAGCCTATTACACAGAATTTAATCATTTTAAAGCTAAAAAAAAAACGATACTTTTAAGTAAAAGTCCTTTGTTTTCATAGCTCTCGTGGAACAAGCGTACGCAGCGCCATTTTGACAGTTGCCTTCCCTATTGAACTCACGTCTACGGTCCCTTGAAGCTGTGAAAATCAAACTTCTAAGTTTACGTATAAAAGATACGGTCATTTATTATTAACAAGTAACCATTCTCAATTAACTCGATGAAAATACTAAAGAAAAAAATAATACAGCATCTATTGAAAACCGACACTTTGTAACCCTTGGAAAGGTTTCCCACCTCTGCCTACCAAGGGAAACCCAAAACATTACCATGTTACCGCCGAATGGATTTTCGTGGAAACTGGGTTATTAATGTTACGCCAAATTTATGTCAGGTTACATTTTAATTTTAAAAATGTATTTACGAGTACGGGTGGCCGTATTTTTAACAAAAAGAGAAGCGCAGGCCCAGATGTTATATTTTTCCTCTTTAATGGCGAGAGACTAATCCTAGCTAATTTTCATTTTAATTTTGAAATATTTTTTTAGACATTACTCAATTGACGTCAATGAATAAATTGCAGAGAACATTGAAAATTACCTCAAAAAATGAAAATATAAAGAAATTTAAGCAACATTTTAACGATCGAATTGTGTATAATTAATGATTAAACGAACTTACCTGTAAGTGAAGTTCTATCATAATTATGCGAAGGATTCTTCCGAAGATATTAGTACTATTAACACATGTAGTATCGCTTGCATGTATCACCACTTAGCACGTTATTTTAGAGTAATAACCTAAAAAACCTAAAAAGAGAAGGTATTTGATTTAGAATTGACAGATATTTTGACATTTCCGGCTCGAATTCTCATCGCCGCCATTCGGCGCCAACCTTTTCATTTAGTTTAAAGTACAAATCGTATGATATTTCCTCATTTTCTTCAGTGGGTGAACACTTATTGTAATTAACAATAAGCAGTAGGGAGGGTGGGACTCTATACTAATATCTTCGGAAGAATCCTTCGCATAATTATGATAGAACTTCACTTACAGGTAAGTTCGTTTAATCATTAATTATGCTTCAGGATTCTTCCTTCGATATTAGTACTATTAACACATGTAGATGTTTAAAGCATTATATAAGAAAATGGAAATATCATCTCTTGTGTAATTAGTCTTTTAAATTTAAAAAAGAAAATCAGTCACATTTAACATAATTCTTAATGTTTTGGTAGCAAATATGGTACATATAGATGGTTGGAACCAAAAAAAAAAATAAGCAAGATTCGTTAGGGAAATTCAGTTTAATTATCATTAATCGATGATATCTTGCAAAGATAGTGAAATCATCTATCATTCCGCCGTGTTACGTGGAATTTCTATAATAAAAAATAAATGTTATGGCTATATAGCCATAACATACCTATATAGGTATCGGCGTACGTCGAGTGCTAAAACTGGTTACCATGGATTTGAGTCTACTCCACTATCATTGAATTTTACATTTCAGTAATCCATTATCTATTCTACATATAATAATTTCATTTCTTTTTTTTTTATTTTTAATATGTATTACTATTTTTATTTTATATTTATAAATAAAAAGAAGTGATTATGAAATGTTTATTATAATAATAATATGTAGCATTCTCGAAAAAGAAGGTAACTATGAATGGTTTATGTCAAACTAAGAAGAATTCACGTTTCATACTTGAAGTAAACAAATAATTAATAGATTATATTGTTTTCATTCTATGTGCAATAGGCAAGGTACCTCAATGTGAAACTTTTTTTTTTTTTAAGTTAGAAAAGTTAGAAAAAATCTAATTGGAAAATATTTAATAAATAGTAATAAGAAATCTAAGATATCCATTGTATTTGAGCAATGTAAGTTTACGCCAAGGCGTAGTTAAATTCGACACCAAACATTGAGATTAGCTCATATTGTGAAATCAATAATGAATCCAATATTAAATAATACTAATAATTGTGTTACACACTTCTGTGTTTATTATGTCAATATTGTTATTTGGTGAATAATCGAACCATTTTTATAACCAAGCTCTGTACTTTCTGATAGTATCAGCAGACATACAAGCTTAAATAACATAGTAATATACCTGTAAAATAATATCACCTTGATAGTTGTACAAACCAGTCTATTTGTGCGATGAATTTCCGTCCCTGGAATTGGAAGTTATAGGATGTTAGTACTTTAATAGACACTATATTACATGTAAACAATGGGTATCAAGGCTTAAAATTGTGACGATCATGATGGCAGAATTGTAACACTAAGAAACTGGTACAAAAGAATAAAAATAATAGCTTGTTCGATTGATAGTGACAGAATTGTCTTTGTAAATAAAATAGGCACTAAACAAAAATAGCGTTGTGAATGCTAAAATCTAAAATTAAAAAATAATCGCTTTGGGATCCAAATGCTAGGAATCAAGAAAAATATTTCTACTATATTTTATTTCTCCAACTTATTCGACTTGCATTCGAATTTACTCAATTTCAATCCGAAAATACCAAAACTGGTAATAATTTTTTGAATAAGTGAATCAAATAATAACGACTTTTTACCTTTACTTTTACCGAATTTTACACCGAATACAATAATAAAAAAGGCAATGAAAATATAATAAGCTACATGTTCTAGCTAGATAATTTATATGCAATTATTTTTCAATGTTTTGATTCCTGGCCACAAGTGTCCCCCAGTCTACCCCGTTGTTGAGAGGTACCAGAGAAAAATTTTCCACAACTATGTCTTCTCTAATTCGGTGTAAGTATCGATGACATTCAACTAAATAAAGTAAAATATAATATTATACCGGTATCTACAGGTTTAATACATAATATTTTATGAATAATAGTCATAATTTATTTTGTAGTTTTGTGAATATTTTTATTGTAAAAGACCTTAATGGAAAGGTGTGAAGGTAGCTGTATAAAAAAAATGTGTTTAAATTTATTGTGTATCTCAATTCTTTAAAAAATGTTCTGAGACACATTGTTAGAGTAAATATTATGTCCAATATAACAGGGAGATAATGCTGTCTAAGAAGTCGTAGCCGGCGGCATAAATTTTGTAAAAATATGGGCACTACAATACCCAAAAGTTAAGAATTTAAATTCGTATATTTCTATTACTTTTCCAATATTAAAACCATAAAGTTGATGGGATTTCTAAAATGCAAAGACTTCTATGTTGTATTCTTGTTTTCTTACAAACAATAACCATTTCTTATTTTCAATATAGGTTAACTTTTATACTGTTTATAATAATGCGACTTCTGGGATTTCTAGAATGTGTTTTGTTATAAACAATAAGCATTTTTTATTCTTATTATAGGATAACGTTTTTACAGTTTATACTAATATGACTTCTGTTAGATTTTAACTAAACCCGATATGACAACCTGATAAAACATTTTTTCTCGAACAGAGATGTTGAACCTTCAACTTAATGTGTAGTTGACAAATTATTGTCTGTCACTAAAATACATACGTATTATGTGGCTATTATGTATTTCGCCCGAATTTTAGTCAAATTAATGTTAGAATTTAATATATATCTCTGGAGATGGCACAAGTGAGTACGAGTGAGTATAAAAGAAAATAATAATAATCTTGGTGCTCTCCTAGCGCAGTGAAAATAGTATTTTTACTCATGTCGAATTTAGACCAAACAACTATGTGGACGCCTATGTGCCTATAGTTGGCGACCACTGCCTGTATTCGCTAAATACAGATAAATGCTGCACCAGATCCTTACGAGTATCCTTACCCCGCGTACGATGATCGAATGTGAATGTTGACGAATGTATCCTCGGCAACTGTTTCGATGGACCGTAACGGCCGCCTGCGGGTCTGCTGCTATCGACGAAAGAAATCGTTGATGGGGCTTCGTCGCCGCGTCTGGATATTCGTTTGCCGTCGGAATTAAGCATATGGTATACCTGGCTGCATGTTTCGTTTGTTGTTTTCAAGTTTAAATTGTTTTAAAACAAAATGTACCAGCAAATAAATCAGTTTTAAAATTTATGTTTTATTTAAGTATTGCGCCCGGTTTACTTACAGTTTTTTCGTTGATCAATATCGTTAACCTCAGGCCTGTGGCCAATGCATCATTCATATTCGACTCAACTGTTGGTGGCCTTTTAAGTGGACAGCATCAATTACACTTGAGTTGACCATACCTTCTGTTTATAATAAAATGTATGTTGTGCACAACAAATGAATGTTGCAATGCCCCATTGTATAATGTATAAAGTGCAAAACACTGTCTTAAATTACTGTCATAAAAAAGGTGTTCTATATTGGAAAGCTGCTCCTTAAGCTTCATTATCACTATAATATATTCACTTGGCTAATAATTTCTACACATCAGAATCATTATCATTAAGATCAATCAATTTATGTTTTACACACACAAATTCAATTTGAAAATTAATAGACAGGTAATTTTTACATTTTACAAGGGCATAGCTTAGAAATAAACATACTAATTAGTTAGTGATTAAACATAAATAATAAGCCTGAAACATAGGATCTCCTAGTTAAGGCAAATGTTTAAAGTTTTTACTTATTAAAACTGCATTTATGGATAACAAAATGTATGGATTCTATTATTCAATTTCTTATTGAAATTTCTATCAGCAGGCTCATGTTAGGCGTACCTATATTAATAGAAGCTATTTCACATAAAAATTGTGAAATATCAGGTATCAGCTAGTTGCTGTATAACTTATTATCTGGTTCCATGAAGTTGATAAATTTTAGCATTTATTTATAGCTCTGCTTATGAACGTTAGACTGGCAGTTTTTCGTTACAGTTGTAACAATGTGTATAATAAAATCATACATAATTATATTATATACATTTTGCAAGCCAGAAATTTATCTCAGTACCGATGGTACTCTATTATTCCATTGGGATCAACGCAACACCAAGGATATCTATGATATCAAAATTCATACCTGATGAACTAAGCTGTTGTCAGGGCTGCTGTTGCAGCTCCAGCAGAGCAGCCGCCTGGCTGGAAAGCGGATGGCGGCGAATTCGGCGGACGACGGAGTCACCCCATTGGTGCTCGGCAACGGTTCCAACATGGTAACCTTTGAGGGCAGCTTGCTTTTTACACTGTCGCGTCATCAGGGGCACTTTGAGTTGCTGCACTTGTTGCAGTTGCGTTGTCTGACCTATCTATGCGGTGAAATAGTCCAGTGTGACTATTTCGAGTGCCAAAGATATTTGGTTCATGCCTTATTAGACACATGCCTTATGACAGAAAGTACCCAGTATGGTAAGTTCGTGTCAGACAAATAAAATAAATAAATGGTAAAAGCCCAGTGTAGCAGTTACGCATTTTTAAATCTCAGCAAACAATGTTGTCTGGGAGGGAATGCTATTGCATTAAGTCCGCTCTTTTTGTACTCATGTACATTAAAGTAAAATAAATATATATGGTAAAAGCCCAGTATGGCAGTTACGCATTCATAAAGGTAAGCAAACAATTATGCAGTTAAGGCAACTAAACGGTAAAAGCCCAGTATGGCAGTTACGCGTTCAAGCCAAGTAAACGGTAAAAGCCCAAAATGGCAGTTACGCATTTAATAGTGTTTCTCCATCTTGTATTCTTCTTCTTGTCCTCTTCCGTCTTGAAAACTTTTTTCCTTTCTGCACGAAGCATTTTAACTAAGTAGAATTAAATTTTCACTGTATAAAATATAATTCTGAAGAATTCTCACTTTGAGATTGTATGCGTGCGTCCGTGGCGAAGCACGAAAAGCGAATGAAAAGGTTGGCGCCGAATGGCGGCGATGAGAATTCGAGCCGGAAATGTCAAAATATCTGTCAATTCTAAATCAAATACCTTCTCTTTTTAGGTTTTTTAGGTTATTACTCTAAAATAACGTGCTAAGTGGTGATACATGCAAGCGATACTACATGTGTTAATAGTACTAATATCGAAGGAAGAATCCTGAAGCATAATAAAAAGTCATAGTAATAAAGTGATATAGTTTTTAAATTATTTTCGGGTTTGTTGATGGAACCGATAGGTAGTAGGAAGTTGATTTCAAGATTTATTTAATTTGCTCCCTTTAATCCCTATTGTCCTGTTATAAAGAAAAAAAATATGGATGTAAATACTACCTACTACCTACCTAAATATATTTTTACAAATCAGAGAAAAATGTGTCTTAGTTCTCGTACCTGGTTAAAGGAGACCACTAAGTGAGCACTATGTCCTCAACAAAGAAGCAATTCTTAGCTTAGGTTCTCTAATGAGGCTTCGGAAATGAGATAAACTAAGAGCTACTTAATAAATAATAAGAAAGCAAGTATTCACTCCAATTATGAAATAGTAAGGGTTCTTTGTTTTTTTACTAAAGGTTTTTATCTTGGTTTTTATTGTTTGCATCTTGCAAGTAAGTTCAACTTCATATAAAAAATGAAATTAAATATCAATTGCAGTCAGACCCAATTTATGGCTGGTTTTTACAAGATTATCGTCACTAGCCTATTAGCCTTTTAATGTACCCATTTCTGGCACAGCAGGCAGGCTTCCACCCGCGACTTCATCCACACGTGGACATTCGGAAAATCGCTAGGGAACCTTTGACCGAAATAGAAAGTATCCTATATTTTAAATAATAAGGTTTTAAACTATCTGTGTGCCAATTTGTATTAAAAAACAACCCTTCATTCATTTACTTACATTTACCAATCTAAACAATAGGTGGGCCATGGCAAGACAGAAGTTTTATGAAATGATCCCTCATCACTTAAAGTTTAAGAACCACTGTCCTAGCACAACAAAACAAATGGCTGAAGTGTTTTTGAATAGGACAACGGCCACACAGACATTATGTTTTGTATTGGAAGTATTTTCCTCCAAAACCTAATTTCCTTTTAACTGAGTATTCAAACGACTGAAGTTTTTAAACATCCATAAACACTTTCGCGGAGGAGCTCCTAATTCTGTTTGTTCTGTTAATGGTCGTCTATCTGTGCCGGATGCTCCTGATTGAGTCGCAAACTTGAAGCTTTTGACACGGTAATGCGAGCTTTTGGTTTTCGACGTAAGGTCACAGAATATACAGGGTTATTTTGTTTACACCATCCCAATTTTGAGGATATGTTCAGTCCATGAAACCGAATAACTTTCTCTAAGGAACATAGGGCCAAATTTGTAAAAAAAAAATCTACTATCCATACAAATCAAAGAGTTTTCATATGGTTAATTACAGAGTATGGGATGACCTAAATTTTGTCGCGAAATTCGAAACATGTTTCTTGAAGGAAGTTGTTTAGTTTCATGGACTGGACACATCTTTGAAATTTGGATGGTAAGTTCAAAATTACTCAATTACCTATACTAAGTAAGGTTCGAGATGGGACATTCAGGTTACTGTTTCTGTTAAGATCTACATAAGTAATTTTATTTCAGGTAAGTAGGTACCTGAAGAAAATTTTCCATAATTTTGATCCATTGTTATCTAGGTACCGTTTTTAAGTTATCGCTTTTTTAACCCTTTATAAGGCAGTGGCAATAAAATGGACACCATGTTTTTCGTCCATTTATTAAAAAATATTTGGTGAATCGAATGGTAGTAAATTAAGAAAAAGATTACTTTTTTGTAACTTTAACAATAAATAAATTAAATAAAAATTTTTTTTTTTTAAATTTTATACTAAAAACATGTGTTTTTTTTCGAAGATTTCAAAACGGGGGTCTTGTATGTCATATCATCAATTTTTATTTTCATACCATTATCCGTTTTTTCTGCCTTATAAAGAGATAATCAACGTTTTCGTTGGATGGGTGAGATTCTGTAACCTCCCTTCCTGGAAAATTTGTAGACACTAACGTACGAAATTTTAAAACATCCCTAAACACTGACTGACACTTTACTGAGGAGTTCCTAATTTATATTTGTTTGTTCTGTTAATAGTCGTTCGTCTGTGCCGGGTGCCACTGATTGAGTCACAAACTTGAAGCTTCCGATTTCCGTCAGAAGATTCGAGATGGAGATTTCGTGTTACCGTTTCGGTAAACAATATTGAAATGGTTTCATAAAATATTAAATGTCTTCTGCTACTTGTTACCTAAACAATTTTATTTCATTAGAACAACGAGAAAGGAATCAATGGTTTTGTATATAAATGTATTGCACTTCTCTTGACGTATTTGGATCGTCCTAAGTTGTATTACCTAAATTGATTGGACTAATAACATGATTTACAAGATGTATGTATATATTTATGAAGAGCTCGGTGGCACAGTGGTCTAGCGCCTGGCCCAGCGATTGCGCAGGTTAAGCAACGTTCGCAAGGGTCGGTCATGGGATGGGCGACCAAAAATTTATTATCTCGAGCTCCTCCGTGCTTCGGAAGGCACGTTAAGCCGTTGGTCCCGGCTGCATTTGCAGTCGTTAACACCCACCAATCCGCATTGGGCCCGCGTGGTGGGTTATGGCCCGTCCTCCTTATCCACACATAAGGAAGGCCTGTGCCCCAGCAGTGGGGACATTAAAATGGCTGATGGACAAGATGTATACACGTATTTTAATCAGTATACGTACTCCTAATTCTGTTTGTTTGTTCTGTTTATAGGATGCCACTGATTGAGTCACAAACTTGAAGCTTTTGATTTCCGGCGGAAGATTCAAGATGTAACTTGTTACATCTCCTATCGTTTCTGCGACTCTTCTTTTTTATTGATGTTAAGGATTTTATTTCATTGAAGAAGAAATTGAAATGTTGCATTGATGCTTACATTTTAAGTATGTCGTTTGAATGACTCTTTTTAGGGTTCCGTACCTCAAAAGGAAAAATCGGAACCCTTATAGGATCACTTTGTTGTCCGTGTGTCTGTCTGTCCGTCCGTCCGTCTGTCTGTCAAGACCCTTTATCTCGGAAACGCGTGGAGGTATCGAGTTGAAATTTAAACCATATACTAAAGTCTACGGGCCCTTGAAGCTGTAAAAAAATCAAACTTCTAAGTTAACGTAAAAAATACTGCCGTTTAGGGCGCAAAAAACGCATTTTCGATACTCTCAAAGGAATCAAAATTCATAGGGTACTTCCCGTTGACCTAGAACTATGAAATTTGGCAGGTAATAGCGTCTTATACTAACTACACTTACAGGAATAAATCTGAAAACTGTATATTTGTAATTAAATTATAAAAAATATGGTCATTAAAATACGTAATTATTAATCATCTTGGTGAAACAACGGTATGCGCGGTCATAGTTTAACTTCTAATTACTTTTGTGATAATCGCGCCACAAATTCTTTTTAAAATATCAATATTTATTATTATTAATTATTTAGATCCTTTCAAATATTGTTATAGTTAATTACTTTTAAAAATAAAATTAAAAAGTAATAAATTTGGCTTAGAGCCAAATTATTATATTTTCGCAACATGGCGGTATGTCACGCTGCATGACAGGGGGTCAAAGAGTAAAACAATCAACGGAGTGCATTCCAGCAGACCAATAGCTATCACCACAGAGTAAGTATATAACAATCAGCGCGTTTTTCACACCGATATGACGTGACTCGAACGGGATGGAAACAGACTTTCGGAGCAAGGGTCTTGTTGGAATACACCCATTTTCTCTAATAACATTGCGATAGATAACACCATTTCACAGAACATTATACAGTGTACTATTGATATACAGCACCATCTGTTGACAATTAGCAGTACTTGTATTTTATACAGGTGCGGTGGGTTTGTAATTATTTTATTTTTTCTCAAACATGCTTGGAAATTCGAACATTATTTTGACAAACTTCTTCGTGCTAAATCGGAGTTTACGTACAGACCTAAACCGCGACGTCAATTTTTGTATGAGAATCCATTACTAACGTGTAATAATGGATTTTCATACAAAAATTGCCGGCGTCTGTATGTTTCTATTAAAACTCATCACAGACGTGTAATTTGGATATGGAGCGAACTTTTCAATGAAACACAAATACTTATAGGTATCAAATGTCGCCTTGAGGAGCGAGCATATAGCAAAAAAAAAAAATTTTTAATATTCGGTATACTGGTATCACGTGAAAGCCTTGATGAGCACATTCCAAAATCCTGAAAAAAAAAACTAAAAAAAAAATGTTTTGGTGCAATATGGGTATCAAATGAAAGGCCTTGATGAGCGCATTCCAAAAAGATGAAAAAAAATTTAAAAACGAAAAAAAATTTTTTTTTCAATATGGGTATCAAATATAAGGCCTTGATGAGCATATTCCAAAAAACTGAAAAGAAAATAAAAACGAAAGAAAATTTTTTTTTTAGTATGGGTATCAAATGAAAGGCCTTGATGAGCACTTTCCAAAAAACTGAAAAAAAATTAAAAACTGGAAATAAATGAAAAAAACCAAAAAAAAAAAATTTTTTTTCATCAAATGAAAGGCCTTTATGTGCACATTACAAAAAGATTAAAAAAATCTTTCCATTTTCTTTTTTCAATTACTGTAATTTAAATTAAAAATTAAAAGCTTAAAACTTTTAAAACTAAAAAGTTAAAAGTTTATAAGCTACTTGGTTTGAATTTCCGCGCATTATTTGAGAAAAGTATACTACTACTACTATACAAGCCTTGGCCGCAAATAGGCATTGATGGACTCACGTATGTTCTTCAATGCCTGTCTTGAGTGCCGCTGCAGTAATGTACTATTCCATTTCAAACCTTCGCCGTGGCAATTTTTCACATAATTCCGGTAGGTAGAACCTGGGATAAAGCTTGAACTCTCCGTAGTACAGTTTTCATATAAAAAAAACTAATAACTACCAACCACTTTTTTTCAAAATATTTCCTTTGTACCGACACAACTTTTCTATAGCTTTATTTTATGTATAGATGTAGGTCTGTACGGAACCCTCGGTGGGCGAGCCCGACTCGCACTTGTCCGGTTTTTTTTTATCTAAAAGAACATAGTTCAGATGTGGTCCCATATAAAATTTACAGATATCTGGCTAGTAACTTTTTCATAATCCTGAAAAATAAAGAAGAAAATTTGTTGGCCTACTGAACAAATCTATATATTAAGGGTATAAAAACATATTAAAAAATAATAATCAGCAGATATTTTTATCAAGAAAAGATATATTGAAAAATATTAAAATTTAAATTTGGAGTATCTCCGAAATCGAAAAAATATTGGATTCTTTTACATACTTATTCTAACTAATACACAAATACGTATACAGAAAGTATTTTAGCCCGAGGAAATATTCACAGAGAGATATAAGCGATTTTCATGTTTAGGTAAAAATACCTAACTTCTCGTAACAAATTTTATTGGCTTATTGTTCATCTGTAATCTGTGTTACCTAACTTCATCACATGCCAAATTTTATAGACGGGAGAATTTTTCGGAAGTCGCCATACAACAAATATGCTCATTGATTGGACTACAGGCCTATTGGGAGGGTGCGAATGTATAATAATCGATCGCAGCGCTCATGGTGGCAAAAAGTAGAAATAAAGAAGGCTCTGTAATCTGCTTGAAAACGATATTTAATTTATTACTAGCGATACAGGAATAATTATACAGTGCCTTTGGTCTTGAGCTAGCGATAATTTAAAGGCGTGAAATACACCTAATTTAATCGACAAAAATACCCACATGTTGGGGTCAATCCCCACTCCTGTTGGAATGGCCGCCATTTTAAATTTGAATTTTTATTTTTGATGACCCTGCGGAAAAATATTAATTTCTCCGTATTTATAAGTTCTACAGTTATAACAAAAATACTGTTTGAAAGCTTATAATATCACCTATCAATCTTTAAAAAAATATGTGTAAATTTTTAACTTAAATACGTCATAAAAAAATATTGAAATAAAATTTTATACAAAATTTGTGTGTTTTTTGAGTTTTTATTACATTTCTCAAAAACTAAGACATTAATGTCCATTTTTTTGGCATTATTCAAATACACAAAAATATTATCTACAAAAGGATTTCAAAGTTATTGCTCTATGTTGCATAGTTTGAGAGTTATCTTTGTTTGAATTATGACCCTTACGTAACCAAAAAAATATTATTTTAGAAAATGGACATTGTTACAAGCATTTTAAACATATTTTAAATGAGGTTGATAATTTTATCTAAATACAAATTTCATCAAATGATAAAATCTAATTTCTTGGAGCTTTGAATTTTTCATTTTCGAAAATAACCATCTAGTGCTTGTAAGGGTCATATTCAAACAACAATACCTCTCGAAATATGGAACATAGAGCAATAAATTTTGAAGTCGTTTTGAAGATAATATCCTTGTGTATTCGAATAATTCAAGAAACAATTTCATTAATGTCCTAGTTTTTAAGAAATGTTATAAAAACTCAAAAGAAGCACACAAATTTCGGGTAAAATTTTATTTCAGTAATTTTTTATGACGTATTTAAGTTGAAATTTTACACATTTTATTTTTAAATTAATAGGTGATATTATAAGCTTTCAAACAGTACTTTTGTTATAACTGTAGAACTCATAAATCCGGATATACTAATATTTTACCGCAGGGTCATCTAAAATAAAAAGTCAAATTTAAAATGGCGGCCATTCCAACATGAGTGGGGATAGACCCCAACATGTGGGTGTTTTTGTTGATTAAATTAGGTATATTTAACGCCTTTCAATTATCGCTAGTTTAAGAACAAAGGCACTGTATATGTTTATTATTACTTAGTAAAATTATTAAAGTAGCTCTATCCACATGTTTTACAAAATCTACAACTAAAAAAGAAGTAAACAAACCCTGATATAACCAAAATAAAACACTCTTTTTGAATAGATCTTACTTGCCATATTTAATTTAAATGACCAAAAATGATTTCACAACACTTTGTCCACCCAAATCATGGTAATTTTGAAATTTACATTAATAACACAATATGTATAGTATTTTTTAACATTTTGTCACAATGCCGCCATTACATATCAAAACGTCAAAACGGTCAGGTCAGAGCCAACAAAGTTGCAATACGCTAGGTGGCGCTAAAAGCGTGCACGGAGCCAATAATAGATTTACTTGATATTGAACTTTATTCGTGAGTTACACTACAAAATAGAGAGAGAACAGCTTTAATAATACGTGCGCTCTAGCAACGCACATCAACACGGAATAACTGGAATCTCAGGGTGTACCCACTTAGATTCGCGAACCTGCACCAAAAAATTTATTTGTCCTGTGTTGCAACAGCGTGCCATAGTGTGTACGTGCGTGCGAACACGTATGCGACCTGGTTCACACACGTACACACTAAAGCCAAAGTGAGAATAAAACGTTTTCGCGGAGCGCGGAGGTTTGCGAACCTAAGTGAGTACCCACCCTCAGAGTTTGAGTGCGTGAGGCAGTGTCGTCGGTGAGATGAGACCTGTCTATGTGTGTGTGCGTTGCGCGCGTAGTAGGTGCAGTATGCGCAAAAAAACTTGGCGGTTCTGAACTTCACGCGGAACGCTGCGCAGTAGACGAATAAAGGCTTGCGCGGGGACGGGGCGCGGGCGGAAGCACTCGGAACTGTGGAACTCGACAGTCATGTACCTACCCTGCGCGAAATATCACTTCCAGTAAAAATCCGAGCCGCCAAGTTATTTTGCGCATAAGTACTATAGGTACTAAGCTTGACTTCTGTCCTCTATTTTGTTGTTACACCACAGAATAAAAAAGTACTACGTGGTGTTACGCGAACATTGTCCGCTTATTAGCATGTTTTCATGTAACAGGCCTGCAGATAAAATGCTCCGATTCCATAGTTTTTATGTTCTACTTCTTATCGAATGAGAATTAGTGGCCACTTCTGGTGTTAGAGTTTATCAAGCCGCCTGTAAGGCCTCCAACTTGGCTTAACGACTGTTATCAGATGACAACAGCTGGGACCGACGGTTTAACGTGCCCGCCGAAGCACAGAAGCGCTCAGTTGTAATGCCACTTTAACGGTCACCCATCCGACACCTGACCGGACCGAGCGATGCTTAACAAACGTGATCGAGTACGATCAGTCTGTCAAGTTCCGCCATGAGCAGAGCAGATTTTGTGTTATGGAAATTAGAGACAATGGTGGTAAGACAAATATCCAGACCTGAGACAATCAATACAGATTTCTGGATTGACCCGTCCGGGGACCGAACTCGGGACCTGAGAGATAGCAGAACAGTAAACCACAGATGTCTTCAAATATTCACATAATTCGTATATGAATAAGACAGAGGTTTGTAGGTCAGTGATAATGATGATATTAAACAATTTTCCGCCGATTTCTAGGAATTTGACTTCCGTGTAGTCATAGACTATGCGTGTAGTACTTCAGCCATTGTAAACAATTTCAAGAGGGACGGCGCGTACTCAGCGAAATTATTTATAGAGGGAAGAGGGTTACATTGTGTCATAACAGTAAGTATTTATTTATTCCTACGTCGTCATGATCAAATAACTTTATTTTAATACATACGAAATTGGACGGAAACACAAAGAAAGACCATTCGCTGACAACAACTATATTTTCACACCTGACATATGACATGACAATAAAGAAAAGAGAGTAAACTTATATTAAAATATACATGGTATTATGATCTGAACCATCCACCAGCCAGTCGCCAACAAAGAGTGTTATGTCGTCGTGTTTATTTCGTAGATACATTCTTTCAGAAATGCACAAAAACAGTTTGGGAGCCCACGTCTTTTACTACTAAGCAAAATTTTTAATGTTTATTTAGCATGAGCAAAGCCAAACCAGCCATTACCAGCAACTATAAATATTAATTCTGGTAAATCTCATTATACAAGTCAATCTGTCACTGGTTAATAAACGAAACATGCCAAATGGAAAAACATTAACCAAAATTGGAATCTAAAATTAAAAAGGCAGACGTATGTATTATATTAATGTTATCAAGTCTTTGACACAATAAAATAAACAATAGTCAAAAACTTTTTGTTACATTAAACAATAATGTCTGGAAAAAACATGAGACGCCAAAAGTTTTCACGACCATTTAAAGATAATGAAAATGACTAATAGTTCAATAGCATTCACTGTTTTCTTAAAAAAATAAAACCAGTCAAGAGCGAGTCGGACTCGCAAACCGAGGGTTCCGTACTTTTTTAGCAAATTGGTAATTTCTAAAAAAGTGTGCTATATTGAGACATCGTTTTTTTCCTGTAATCTTTATATAAACTGCTATCACATAGAATTATTTCAGATTTTTCTCTTTGCAAACTTCGGAGATAAGGCGTATTTTTTTTTACATTTTTCATCATAAGTCGAAAACTATGCGGCCTAAAACAAAAAAAAAAAATGATTGAAAACGTGCAAATGGCACTCTTTCATATGATACCCCACATGCCCTAATAGCCCCACTTAAAAATTTTAAGACCTATTTTCAGTCCCTGGTGTAAAAAAGGTTTTTATTTTTTATTTATTTTTTATTTGCAAAATAGCTGCGCAAATGTTATCTTAAAATTTCAAGTTGATACCATTAGTAGTTCTCGAGATATCCAGCTGTGACAGACAGACAGACAGACAGACTGAGTCACACCATAAGGGTTCCTTTTTTACCATTTTGGTACGGAACCCTAAAAACAGTTCACGTACAGAAAAATAAAACATACTTACCTACTTACCTAATTGATTCAACGGTATTAGAAAGTTACTCATTGTACTTATTATATTAGCATTTAAGTTTAAACAAGTGTCATCGTCTTATTTTGTCAACGGTCCACTGCTGGGCAACTGGATATAGGCCTTCCCCGAGAATCTCATGACGAAATGGCGCTGCCCACATGCAGAGGCTTCCCGCGACCTTCATCAGATCTTCGGTCCACTGACTACCCAAAAGCACCATTTGATCCAATCCGAACCACACACTGTATACCCTAATCGAATTAAAGTAGTAATATTAACATTATTCACATTCATCAACATCAATAATACATCATATAAAGTGAACATTAGTTTTAACGCTCAGCTTACTTTGAAATAAAATAGTGCGTGGATCGTTTAGTTTGCTCATTATTTTTAACAAAAAACACTGAATGCTCCCATTAATGGTGGAAAATTGCATGTGTCCTATTTCAGTCTAAAATAAATAAAACGTTATTATGTTACTTGATACATGTCGTGCACGTCATGTTAAAGTTGGCTGTTTAATTAACGTAAAGAGGTAATAACAGCTATAACAATATCCACGTCACTCATGGTAAAGCTCATTAATTCATAACCAAATTTGTTTTAAAATTCAAATGGAAAATAGAAAATCCGTAAAATTGAGCTGATATCACTATCCTTCATAGGAGTCGAACAAAAAGATTAGTTACTGATGTGTAATGTAGTGGAGCTACCTAATTCTCAAGTTTTCTTGGAAGTGCTACGAGCTACGGAATGACTACGGAATTATTGTCGACGTATGCTACGGTGCAAAGCGTAGCATAGCATAATAGCAAAAGTAAAAATAGTGTGTATTATCAATCAGCATTATAAGCTATAGCTATAGATAATATATTTTTATGATGTCCTTCTGAATAGGTATGTATTCTAGTTCATAAATATTTTTTGTCTAGGGATGCCGCAGTGAGATAGGTACCGCAATATAAGCTATATTAAATTATGCTTTTCTTTGTTTAGTAAAAGTTTTTTTTTGAGTTGAATAATTTTTTGAAGAAATTAATCAATTATTTTTCTAAATTAATAAATAAATAAAAATTTAAATTAATCAAAAATTCTTCAATTTGATATTTTCATGAATTGTCTTATTTATATCGTAGACCTCAAACTTGACTTAAAAAACCAATAAAATGTGATACATTTCCATTTAACTCGAAACCAAATTAGAATTAATAACAACCCGTCGCTGCATAAAACTTTTCTATTCATAAATTAGCATAATTCTCTCGGAAACCCCTTGCCAACTAATCCCGGTAAATACCAATTTGAATACATTTTAAGAGAAATTTATTAACAATTAGCGGCGGACTTTGTGAGGAGTTGGGGAGTTCTTTGTTTAGAGGAGTTATCGTAAATAGGGCTTTGTCCATCTTGCAATGAATACCGAGATTATTGATAAAAGCTATCGCTGTATCATTATCAAAGAAAATATACACTACGCGAAAAGAAGCGACACTTACGTATGTGTGCTCGTAAAAGTGATCGCGGCTGTGTGGTGGCGCGGGCGAGCGCGGGAGTACCGCGGAGCCATCGTGCATCGGGGAGAGGAGTGGCGCGAGATGAGAACTACATACACGAAACCACAAAATAGAGAGAGACAAACTAGTTCCCGACGCAGCACAAGGTCACCGGCACCAGAGCTCACACGTACATACAGTACAGAGGAGTGTCATCGCTCTGTGACCATAGTGTATTTATCTTTTCATACAGTGAGGTAACTCCTTTGTCTCAGATGGATGCACACAAATGATGACTATTAGTGTAGCAGTGTCTCGCTGCACGCGGGACACTAAAAAGTGCGAGCCAAGTGAATAAACGAATAAAACAAGTTTCATGACTTTATTGCCCGTTTATTCTTCGTTTTTTTAATTGCCCCGCGTGCAGTAAGATTTTGCTTCTAGTGTGGCAGGTATTACAGTACCTATACCGCACTTTCAGTAAGGAAAAGTAAGGTACATGTCGCCTGCGCGGTATCGGTGGTGGGGGGATGCACCCTGCCCCTCACTCACACCACCTCATCATTGCCACAATCTACAGTCGTTATTCCTTGTCTATAACCACAGTTTAACAATCCATATGGATTGTAAAACTATGTAATAACTAACGAATGCATCACAGCAACGATAAATTCTCATACAAACAAAGCATAGCTCTTATAAAAACAATAATAGGGACGTCAACAAACTTGTTTACAACACGCGTTTGCCAAGTGCGTATTATTAACATTCCGACAAATTAAATTGGTGTTAGTTGAAATAAATCAATTAGTTTAATTGCTTTATGAAATTCGACTTATTGAACTCTTAGCCCGAGGGATAAATTAAATTTCGTTTAGCTATTAATTTCGCCGTCTTTGTTTACTTAATTTGGACGTTCACAACCTATGAGTATAGAAGTCATTATCGAACAGAGAGAAAGCTCCATCAAACTCTTGCTTTTCCGTAAGGCCTGGGCACACCGGCTGCGTAGTAGTAGTATGTAGTATGTAGACACGCGCGTAGTTACGCACGTAACCCCCTGACTCACCGGGTTACGCATACGTCTACGCGGCACGCAACGCAACCTGTCCCTTGCGTACCCAGCCGCTGCGGCAGCCATCTTTGCGACTCTAGTGCGCGATGTCAGACGAAGATTGAGTATAAATGGACAAATTTTTTCGCACTTATTCAATGACTTTTTCTTTAATATCGTTATTCATTGTTTAAAAACAAAATAAAACACCACTTACTACCGGTAGTACCGGTACTATTTGTAAACAAATACAACTAACTGCGTAGTCACGCGCGTGATTTCGCGCGTAGTGACGCGCAACAAAGATACGTGCGTGTTCGAATTTGTTCGGTGTGACGTCCAACGTCATCAATGCGTTCCGCTCTGCGTAGGTACGCAGCCTGTTTGTCTCATGGGAGCTGCAATGCGTAGGGTTACGCATCGGTCTATGTGCACGCGTACGTGACGCAAGCGGTGTGCCATGTCACATAAAGTTTCAGGCATCACAACGTCATGGTACGTCTACGTGCACGCTTACGCATACGCTTACGCATCCGGTGTGTATCGCATCTTAATATTCCATCAGCCATTTTTAATATCCCCATTGCTGGGGCACAGGCCTTCCTTAGGGGTAAATAAGAGATAACTCACCACGCAGGCCTAATGCGGATTGGTAGATGTTAACGACTGCAAATGTAGCCGCCCGGGACCAACGGCTTAACGTACCTTACGAAGAACGGAGGAGCTCGAGGTAGTAAATTTTTGGTCACCCATCCCATGACCGACCCTTGCGAAAGTTGCTTAATCTCCGCAATCGCTGGACCAGGCGCTAAACCACTGCATCATCGAGCTCCTCGAGTCCTGCAGTATATACAAATAGAATTTTAAAGATATACTATAAAATTAATTTTTCGCAAATAAAGCACATGTTTATTTACATTTTTTTGAAGTGAAAACTTCTTTAGCAGCGTTGTACACTATTTTGTAATGGGGAAAAAATGTTAAACTCGCGTCAGTCAGGGTCACGTGACCCTGATCGAAAATTCGTAAGACGGATGTAGCGTAGACAGCCGGCGGCGGAAGTATCCCTCTCTCTTTCTACGGGGCGTGGCGAAAATGGCGGTAATTTTTTAATTCAATAGTAACGCGCTAATTTTTTGATTCAATGTCAAAACTCTAGATTTTCTGTCAAGCTATGGATGATAAGACCTTCGTAAAATACTATTCTGTATTCGTAAATTCAATTGCAGAGTAAATTCGTAAGACGGCAATTCGTGCAAAATTATTCCCTAACCATTCCAAAATATAAAAAATGCACAACGTTAATATTCAAGTTTTCACTTCTGCCGGCACTCCCGCTTTGCTTGAGAATCGCACAGCAGACTGAAATCTAACTGAAAGGGCTAATACTAAAACGACCGTTTTCTACGTTTTAGGCTAATTACAGAACATGATAATTTTCCTACTGTTGAGAACTTCAAAGTGTAAGATTGAACTATAGTTCGACTTTAACGCTCAAATCAATTTCGCATTGTAGTGTTTTTGTCAGAATCTTTGTCTCTGTTCGTCATTCTTTCCTTACTCCTGCGCCCTTCACTCCTAAATGGTTCAGCCATTGGACCCTATCCCAATGATTGAGATAAGCGAAGTTGTGATTGGACTAATTAAATAGTAAAGCATCGCAGTAGGGTACAAACCCTTTTGTTTGGTAGGGATTTGTTTATTGCATTAACTGTACTTTGCCGTCAAAGCTAGTATTGTAACAATGGACTAGTGAAGTACTATACGACACTACTGTATTGTTTTCATTTATTAAATGCTATTTTTACCCGATAACGGCGAAGCAAAAACGAGGGTTATAATTTTGACCGGAATTTATATGCTCACCTGTTCCCTCATCATAGATTCTAAAGTCGCATTACTAATTTCCCAGCAAAAATGTAAACAAAGGTGTTGCCAGAACAAAACAACACAAAAAGAAATAGTATATTCCTAAGTCAAGAAATAAACACACTTACATGTTTTTTCATCACAAACCTAATAAAAATAGATTAGATAAATATTCTGAATCATGAGTTTTGCGGCAAAAACAGTAATATAATTTAATATTTCATAATAACAGTTTTATAGTAGAAAACATTTTTATGATGCTGTGCACACATCAACTGAGAACCGTACACATCAAACTTTGGTCATTTTATAAAATTTCATAATTTATGTTACGAGTAGTAGCTGTAGTAGTAACATATTTGTCTTTTGGTATCGGGGGGGGAACAGGCGAAGATGCTACGTATTTTTGATAGTTAACATACAGTCAATATCTAAGTAAAGTTTTCTTATCAGTTCGTTTCAAGAACTTTTAACATCAAAAATTATGATAGGTTATAAAGATAAAATTTCTAATTACCATCCTACTGATAAAGTTCAATTTAAAATATTGTTACAAAAATTATACGGGGTGGGTATTCGAGGAAAATGTCACGAATGGTTTAAATCTTTCTTAAAAGATCGAGAACAAATAGTTGAAATAGAACACCTAAATTATGACACTAAAGAAATGGAAAATGTTAGATCTGACACTATAACTACTAATGCCTCTATTCCACAAGGAAGTGTCATCGGATGTTTGTTATTTCTTCTCTATATAAACGACCTCCCGAAAGTAGTGCAAGAACCATGTGTATTATTCGCTGACGATATATCCCTTCTTACATCTTCTAATGACAGCAAAGATGTAACTAATAAACTGAACCTCATTTTCAATAATATTAATAACTGTATGAAAGACCACAACCTTGATATAAATTTCTCAAAAACTAAATTAATACCTTTCCACCCGCATCAAAAAGCTCAAATAGATTTAAATTTCACATATGACAATCATAAAATAGAAACAGTAAATGAAGTTACTTTACTCGGTCTCATATTAGATAGTCATATAAATTGGAAGGCCCACATTCAAAAACTTAAGTCCAAATTTTCTAGCTTTGCCTATGCCTTACGTGAAGTAAAAATAACGACAGATGAACATACAGCACTTACTACCTATTACGCCTACGCACACGCATGGCTTTGTTACGGGGTAATTATGTGGGGTAACAGCACTGATGCTCCCTCTTTACTCACCTTACAAAAAAAACTAATTCGTATAATATTTAACTTAGAAAACATAACTAGCTGCAAACCATACTTTGTCAAATATCAAATCCTCACATTACCGTGTATTTATATTTTAGAGAGATGCAAATTTGTCAGAAAATACCCAGAATTCTATCAAACGCGAGAAGAAACAACGACAAGATATAATCTACGCTATCAGAAAAAGTTAACTTTACCTACATCTCGTTTAAAGATGCACTCTACTGGACCACTAGTAATGTCAATAAAAATATATAACAAGTTGCCAAATTCAATAAAAGATTTAACTCCAGATAAAGACTTCTTAACACAATTAAAAACAATATTGATTAATAAACATTATTATAGTATCCAGGAATACCTTAACGATACAAACTTAAAATAATATATTAATAACTAAAATAAAGTAGCAAAACAAATAAATCATATAAAAAAAAATATCGATAAATAATAGGTAAACTACTTACTAATATAAAACTAAAATGTTGTCACATAAAGTGAAAGGTCTCCCCTCTCACCATTGTTGCTGTGCCCGACAGGGTCCATGATGATCTACTATATTTCTATTACATTATTATATTAACATCTTCTGTACATTATGGTCAAAGCAATAAACATATGAATATGAATATGAATACTTTAAAATTACCCTGGATGGCATTATTGTTATACATATTTATTATGACTCAAAATATAATAAACAAATTAAAAATTTATAAAAGTGACCAAAGGTTTTCAATATCTGAAAATATCACTATCAGGGTCAGTTTGTCAATTTGACAGTGTCGTTTCTTTGTTTACATTTTTGCTGGGAAATGAGTAATGCGACTTTACTTATCATAATTTTACAACTGAGGTAACGTTACAAGCGTCTTGATTGTTTGCATGTTTAAGGATATGTGACGTCACATTAAATGAAATAAAACATTTCTTAATGATGCCGTGGTGGGTACCTATCAAATGAAAAGGCTTAATAAGCAAATTTCAAAAATATAAATATTAAAAACAGTTGCTCCCAGCTTTGCTTGCATTCACCCAAAAATTACAATCCCAATTGTTTAAATAAAAAATGGAGTTTAAAAACTAAAACCCAACTACCTACGAAAAAATCGTGCTCTAAAAGTATGAAATAAGAAATTACTCGAGTTCGAAATTCAAGAAGAGATCGCATTGCCTTTCGTGTCTAAGACAAAGTAGCATGTGACTACGGTTATCTTTATGAATTTCGAACTCAAATATTTTCTTGTTTCGTACTTATCAGAGCGTGATTTTTCCGTAGTTGGGTTTTAGTTTTTAAACTCCTTTTTAGGGTTCCGTACCAAAATGGTAAAAAAGGAACCCTTATGGTGTGACTCAGTCTGTCTGTCTGTCTGTCTGTCACAGCTGGATATCTCGAGAACTACTAATGGTATGAACTTGAAATTTGGAATAGTTTTAGATGACATTTGCCCAACTATTTTGCAAATAAGAAATAAGTAAAAAAATAAATATCTTTTTTACAGCAGGGCCTGAAAAGGGGTCTTAAAAATTTGAAGTTGGGCTACTAGGCAATGTGGGGTATCATATGAAAGAACGCCGTTTGCACGTTTTCAATCATTTTTTATTTTTTTTCAAGACGGCATAGTTTTCGACTTATGATGAAAAATGAAAAAAAAAAATACCGTTCCCCCCCTTATCTCCGAAGTTTGCAAAGAGAAAAATCTGAAATAATTCTATGTGATAGCAGTTTATATAAATATTACAGGAAAAATAAAACGATGTCTCAATATAGCATACTTTTTTAGAAATTATCAAATTTCTAAAACAGTTAACATTAGTTCCACTATCGGTCAAGAGATGGCGCTGACCTAAAACTGCAATACTAATTTTATTATTCTACTCTGCAGTGTGGTTTAATGGTGCAATTATGATGGTACGGAACCCTCGGTGCGCAAGTCCGACTCGCTCTTGGCCGGTTTTTTTAATACATAAAATACTAATTATTCAGGTACTAGTTTAAAAATACCAATGAGCTTTAAGGACCGCAAACTCATTCTAGAATTTTTTTTCTGTTAGCCAGAACTATGTATCTACTAATAAATTCGCTTTTATCACTTATACTCATGGGCCCAGAGATAAATTACCAAGAGCCCATAAGACGTCAATTAACACAGAACCAACATCTTGAATACGGAAAGTTAATTGCGTAACGTTTCTTTTCCATTACGTTACGCAAAAGAGGACATTATACGGGAAACAGAAGGATCTGATAAGGAAAAATGTTTACTAAGTTGACCACACCTAGGGGAAATCTCCCTCGAAGCCGCAAAAATTTAATCAAAAGTAAAACAGATGCCCGTTGAGGTAGAGGTAATGAAAACGAAAGTTTTTAATTAGAAGCCTCATATAGGGTAAAACCAGGATAGATGCCGCAGTGGGATAGGTGCCTCATTTTCAAAAAACCTAACTTCCCAAACTCGCAACTAAGAATTAATAGTATAAGTAGAAGCCGCAGTCACCCCACACCTAACTGTCCACGGGATGTTGTACGGCGTGGACGCGTCTGTTATATTTTTATATATTTACGTATACATTGCTGTTTTAGGAGTAGAACGACCTCATAAAATTTGGTTGGGTTTTCGTTTTCACTATCCCGCACTGTAAGCATCTATCCTTCTTAGTATTTTCGTGGTGGGACAACTATCCATAGGGTTAGGCATCTATCCACAAAAAAAGGGTTCCATAAAAAGCTAAATTCTGCTCAGCTATCGCTATCTCTCTGTAATCGCGAAATCTGTAATTGATAGGTCAAAAATAAATAATTATTATTCAACATAAATGATTAAGCTAGGCTACATTTGTAGAAATTATTCATATTAATAAATATTTTTTAAATTAGGAGGCCATTTCAAAAGGTAGGGCATCTACCCCGGTTTTACCCTAAGCTTCACTGTTTATGGCAAAGCTTTAGCGTAAGTACCTACTTCACATCATAGAATAACTAACAGGTGTAAAAGGACCCTCAACGCAGTCGAAGTCCACGCATTCCGCCCATCATCAGGATCATTTTTGTTTTTTAGACTATACCTGGGACATATGAATAATGGGAAACCAATAGTTACGAAGTTTATGAAGGTCAAAGAAAATTTTTTGTCAAAATTTTATGAACTCTTATTTTATTAGTTATTTTCTTATTTTTGTCCAAAGAAACATTATCAAAATTTTAAGTATTTCGTATCAAAAAATATCTTCAAAACGTCATCACTCAATGTATCTCATGAGAACGCACATAAACGCTGCTTTCAACTCGGCCGCACGCAGCTGTGAATCATACACTCGCGAGCGCGGTCTGTTGTACGTGTTACATTGCGTGGTAATGTATGCAATGCTTTTTTAACACCAAAACTAAAATAGTTTCCCAGCAATAATTTTGAACAGAAATGGTCGTGATGATGGGCAGAATACGTACACCTCGGCTTCGTTGAGGGTCTTGTTACAACTGGTTAATACCTTTAGTATGACCATTATCCTTAACATGAAGAACAATTTGGTAATTAAATAATACCTTAGTAAACTCTAGATTAGGTAAAATTCCAAACAACTCTCACCAATCATTTAGTCTCAACTAAACTATTATGTATTCTGTGACTAAACTAAGCAGCCCTTGAAATACTGATTTTTCACATTGATTTTAAAGGAACAAAAATAATTTGTCAACTGTAGTATTAAAAATAAAAAGATGTATTACAAACCCTTATTCATCATTGCGTATTTCAAAAGTCCAATGGCATAATTATAATCTAAAGTTATTAATATGAATTTCGATTTTCAAATTCCTCACCCAATTCTGATTTATATTCCAAGAATACTTTTCCTGGGAATTAAATAATTCGATATGATAGATGAACCTATCATTGTAAATCTTGAAAATTGCGAATGAAAAATGATGGAAGCGAAGCGAGATGAGTAATGGGAAATGCAAGGGACGGCTAGCATTGTTAGCGAAATATCTGATCGGAAAAATCAGGAACATACTTCAAGAAATCTCAGCTTATTTATGTATAGGAGAGGAAATTGGTATAAAGGTGGGTCCGGATTGAATAACGTTTACCTCATTCGAGACTTCAATAGATTTTTTTCAATATCTGTATCAGAATATTTTCCTTTCTTTATATAAAAAACATCTCCATATCATTATTACCTACTTACTACCTGTAGGTATCGTTTTTCTTGTGGGATCTTTGCGGTGAGACTACCTGAGAAAAATCGGAAGCCTTTTACCATGTCCCGTAAGTTGATACCGTATGATAGAGCATCTGTAATGAGGGCTTTTCAAAGTAACATTAAAAAAAAATAGTAACTATTTGCTTCACTAGATGGCGTTAATGGAAATACGGTCTGTACCAAAGAGGCAAGTAAGAAGAGCTCGCTGGCTGAAGTCTGCCTAAAGAGAAACATTTCAGGGTTACATCTGCCTGCATACCTGAGAACTTTTCGAAGCTTAGTAAACAAAAAGAAAAAACCGGCCAAGTGCGTTTCGGACCACGCGCCGTAGGGTTCCGTAGTTATCTTATAACATACCATTTTTAATACCACTATCATTTTTCGTCTACAAAAATAACTTTGTTTTCATAGTGTTGGTATGAATGACAAAGTTATATTTGCGGTTTGGAAAATGTGTTATATCTCAAAAACTAATTACTGTATCTCGTTCAAACTAATTTTCGTTGAAAGTGTTATTAAACTCTACAGCACATTTTTTTTTAGATTTTTCACTTTCTTATTTTAAAAGTTAAAGGGGGGGGGGACGACGACACTCATTTTACCACTTTGGCGGTGTATATCTTTCAAACGGATGACTTTGAGAAAAAGCTGTCTTAAAAACCTCAATGTCATTTTTAAAGACCTATCTATAGACACCCAACACGTATTGGTTTGAAGAATTTTTTTTCGGTTTCAGTTCCATGTATATTTAATTTTTATTTTATTTTATTTTATTTATTTAAAGGCACAACTACAGAATACAATTTCACACATTTTTAAAGAGCTAAGATTAGGTTTCACATTTAAATTGAATTCCAATAAATGTTGTTCACAACGTTTACATAAAACAGTAATTCTTAAAAGTGACAAGTGTTATAATCTAAAAAAAATAAATAAAGAAAGAGATACAATTGAGACAAAAATATTTCATGCATGACAATAACAGTACAAAATATCATAATAATCAATAGTCACAGTTATATCACAGAATAGATAATAGTGGTTACACACCCATTACATATGAAATAGCTGTTTTATAGTTGTGTTAAAAGAATAAAAGCCTTGCGAGAATATATCCAAATTGTTAACATTTTCGTTATAAGTTATGCATATTCGAAACAACGGGTTATTATAGGTTACATTATTGTTGCAGACTGGCACGGAGAATAATTTAGGTTTTCGCTTACTACCGCTCGTTTTAAATGGCAGATGGCTCAACAAATCCATGGCGTCCCACTTAAATTAACGATCTTATACAAAATTGATAGGTCCTGAATCGAGCGTCTGGACTGTAGCGAATGCATCCCAAAGCGCTGTAGCCTGGCTTCATACGTAGGTAACTTACGCCTGAGGCCCAGTTTCGAGCTAAGATGACGTAGGAAACGTCTTTGAACAGCCTCCAATCTATCAATGTGGTTATTGTAATGGGGACACCACACCATATTCTAAGACACTTCTAACAAGGGTAAAGTACAACAACAAAATACTATCCGATTTTCGAAAAGGTCTTGTAGTTCTTGAAATGAAGCCAAGAGTCTTATATAAGAGTATTATATATAGGGAGCCCCCCTTAATCTTTTATTTTTTTATTTTTGTATTAAATTCGTTAAGCGGTTAACAGAATACACCTACCTACGAAGTTTCAACTGTGTAGTCTTAATACTTTCGGAATAAAGTGGCTGTGACATACGGACAGACAGACATGACGAATTTATAAGGGTTCCGTTTTTTGCCATTTAGGCTACGGAACCCTAAAAATCACATGGACACATACATTTTTATCAACGCCATCTCTCGAGCTCACAGTTTTTTGTCATTTTGAAAAGCCCTCATTGTGTTCTGCTGCCAAGGTCAACTGAACAAGGTCTTTCTGTTGATTTTTAATAAGTGGAATACAAAAGCTCATATTTACAAAATGTTAATAAAAATACACTGTGTCCAATGTAACTTTTTTTATGCAAAACGAGATAGGGTTTGGCCTTCACCTCACCTGATGTTAAGTGACGATAAGGCCGAAGGTGGAAGCGCACTATACCCGGAATCCTCATCACTGACTTACCTCTAACTGCCGGAACACAACAATTTTTAAACTGTTGTTATGGCGTCAGACTTAGGTAAGATGGTGGTAGCTAGACAGGCGGACTTGAAATAAGCCCTACCACCAACCAAACCGAATACAAATGTACCTCCTTCTTGGGAATCGAATCCGGGACCGCTGCATCTTACATGGGTGGGTGAACTACTAGACCACAGAGGCGGTTAAACTTGGCCGTAACTTATTGAATTTAGGTAGGTGTGAATGCTTTAATATCATTGATTTTAATCTTATGTTCCTCTAAATCTAAAAAAGCTTATAATTCATCAATATGTCTTGTTAGTACTATTGGCCTTCCAACTATCTAAACTATGGACGCATTCAAATTGATTTATCACAGTAGAGATCACTAGGCGCTTTCCTTATTTTAATGCAAATTAATATCGTAGTCATCATAAAGAGTATTATTAGATCCACTTGCGTGCATATCTAAAAAGCAAGTAACAGTTACATTTTCCAACTCAACTTAAAAAACCCCCTTTTATTTGTTATTGCCCCCATCCGTCATTCAACTCCTCCACCCCGTGCGTTCCACGTTTTCTATGAGAATTCCTGCACGTCACACCGCTAGTTAAGTGTCTCGCGTAATTTATGTACGCGTTAGAAAGTGCCTGTGACATTTTATTCATAATGCCATTGTACAATGTCTACCAACATGATTAATAGGTTCCTTGATCGGAGTAACCACCCTTTGACCTGTTTAATGAAATCGTGGGGAATGAAGCAAACGAAATCTGTTAATATACACACGTATAGAATAGTTAAACAGGTTTTATATAATATTATACATTATGGAGGAGCTTAGGCATTTTATGAGACTTATTTCCTAGATGTTTCTGAAACAATGGAAAAAACAATAACTGATCCTATTCCGTCCTATCTAACCTAGTAGGATAGCTGATTGGGAATGGCCATTAGAAAATTGGTTCTTTTCCAATTAAGACTTTCAAATAGTGCGTAGAAAAAGTTAAGTGCTCTATCATACACAAAAGCACGCCTTTAAATCATATTTAGCTCAAACAGATAAATAACATCTTTAAGGAACAAAGATCGACGTCTAAACAAGAAGGTAAGAGAGATAGGCAGTATGCCTTATAATTCTCTTTTCTTGTTTCCAACCAAGCTCATTAAAAGGCCTTTCGATCTTCAAACAAATCATGCCTTATTAATATCTCCATAGCTCTTTCCATCAGTGGAAAACACAAGCAACATTGGCATTCTTGTCGCGTCAACTTGGGCAACTTCGAGTAATATCAAAACTTGGAATGACGCTTTAATCTCTTCGCGAATTCGTTGATAAATTTATGGGAGAGGAGTGATAATCGAGTGGAAGGCTGTTTGTTGTTTCTAAGAGGAATAAATTATAGATGGATATGATGAGGATTGTTATTTGAAGTGCTAAATAGCAAAGGAATTATTTAATAAGGGAGAAGTTTTTGAAGAGTCAATGTTTGTTTTAGATTACTCAAAAGGCATGACAGAAATAGACATTGATAAGTAAAGATGTGTTGACATTTTGCAGATGTTCTTACATCTGCAAAGGTTATTTAAGTTTGTAACAAGGTTATTTAAGTTTGTAACGAATGTCTCTAATACCAGCAAATCACATTTAAGCCGATTTTATTTTTCTTCCAACATATAGGCCGAACCCGAAACACATTTAGCAAATGGCTTTTTGATTGAAAGATCGATTCCAAATTTAAATGAAAAGGACATCGTTGGATCAGTGTCATCCAGGACTATTACGTCATTCCTGGATTTCTGTGGAAAGAATTGCAAATCACTACGAAGGTAATAGTTTTCTACAGATAAAAAATTACAATGGTCGGGACTGGGAAAAGGTATCCTTCAGGTTCTATTGTTCAGCATGTTACGTAAGGGCACAGTAAGGGTCGAGCCACATCTTTGTGTGGTGTGGTTTTTATGTACTTATGTTATCTTGGAGGAAAAACTGGTCAAGTAATATTTTGATTAAAAAAGAGTTTTAAAATAATTATGACTGCACCAGAAAGAGAATCTCTTTAGATGCAACAGTTACTTTTCATACTTAGGCAAATACAAAATAGCCTAAACAACGTATTACAAAAAAACCTTAAAGCCTAATATGGTAAGTAGGACTATCAAACTAAACAACTTTTACTATGGGACCAACTCTGAAATCGCGAAAAAAAATATCATATATTTTCATATTTTCGTTATTGATTTTTGTATGAAACATCAGATTTTTTTCTCGCGATTTCAGAGTTGGTCCCATAGTAAAAGTTATTCAGTTTGATGGTTCTTAGCGTTCATTCAGCTTTAGTGGTTTTTTATTGTTACACATTATATACTGGGTTATTTGTAAAACACCAACAACCTCACAGGAGTAGATTACCAACATCATAAGCAACAACGTTTGTTCTACGACTTTTACCATAACTCAATACATTCACCAAAAATGAATTTTAAAATTTTTATTGTACTGTTCGACACTTTTTACGTCAATGGATTGCGGCGGGCAGGCGGGTCGCGCGCACTAGGAGCGCCCCGCGCCGCGCGTAGAGTTATGAACATATGAACGGTAAATTAAAATGATTTTTTTTTGTATGAAAGTAAAATCTAACGAATTATCAAAAGTCGTAGAACAAATCTTGTTGTTTATGATGTTGGTATAATCTACTCTTACGAGGTTGTTGGTATTTTACAAATAACCCTGTATAATATAGCACTAACACTGCATAGAGGGCTAGAGGGTATTCAATTTCTTTTATACAAAGAAATAGTTACGATACATTATCGCTTCATCAATAAAAACAAACATTTGCACCAATTAGTTCCTTTCCATCTCGTTCCTTATTACGACGAATGACAGAGACAAGATGATGTAAAGCGCATTCACTTAGATAGTGTCGCCCTTTGATCGCGCCGCCTTTGCACGTGCCGCTTCTTGTCAAAGGATGCCGCCGCATAAACAAAGGATACCGCGTGCGGCGTACACCCGCAAGTCAATTCGTATTTTGGCAGTTTGCATCGCGCCGTAGTGAAAGCTTGTGTTTGTTGATTCTGCTACGTATACTCAAAATATTTTTCATCCTTGGAAGGACAGTTAAGTGCCTCAAGATGAAACTTTAAGTGAACCAACAAAAAATACGGGTGTTTTGTAAAACATGTAAACAACTTATAATCAATGTCCATCGGCATTGCGTTAAAATCAGTATGTCTGCACCTATCACAGATACTTCAAAAATAGTGGGAATACCAAGAACTAGTATACTTAAAAAAACCGGTCAAGAGCGAGTCGGACTCGCGCACCGAGGGTTCCGTACAATCATAAATATATTTGGATATGTTATTTTAGGACAGTCTTTAAAAAAGTAGGATAAACGGCAGACAGGTGGAAGGGCGAACAGGCGGACAGTTAATTTACAAATGCTGCTTATGGTGACTGAAAAACGTTTCAGCCACTCCACATAGCAAAATGTTTATATTACTAGTCCATCAGCCATTTTAATGTCCCCACTGCTGGGGCACAGGCCTTCCTTATGGGTGGATAAGGAGGACGGGCCATAACCCACCACGCGGGCCCAATGCGGATTGGTGGGTGTTAACGACTGCAAATGCAGCTGGGACCAACGGCTTAACGTGCCTTCCGAAGCACGGAGGAGCTCGAGATAATAAATTTTTGGTCACCCATCCCATGACCGAACCTTGCGAACGTTGCTTAACATCCGCAATCGCTGGTCCAGGCGCTAAACCACTGCGCCACCGAGCTCCTCGTTATTATTATATTACTATATATATATAGTAATATATATAATTACTTAGTAAAGTATGAACTTATTCTTCGTTTATTCGTACGGCAAATAGTAGGTAATTATATTTGAACCAGCCACCAATTTATTATTGTAGTGTTAGGTTGCGCCATGTCTTGACCCATAGTGGAACTACTTTTTGCCCTTAGGTTAGCATGCTTAGGACAGCGCCATCTGTTGACTGGTAGTGAAACAAAAAAAAAAATTGTTTGTTTTTTGAATTTCTGAAAAAGTGTGTTATATTGAGACATCGTTTTATTTTTCCTGTAATCTTTACATAAACTACTATCACATAGAATTATTTCAGATTTTTCTCTTTGCAAACTTCGGAGATAAGGGGGGGGGGACGGTATTTTTTTTTACATTTTTCATCATAAGTCGAAAACTATGCGGCTTAAGAAAAAAGAAAAAAAATGTTTTAAAATGTGCAAACAGCGCTCTTTCATATGATACCCCACATGCCCTAATCACCTCACTTAAAATTTTCAAGACCCCTTTTCAGTCCCTGTTGTAAAAAAAATATTTATTTTATTATTTCTTTCTTATTTGCAAAATAGTTGGGCAAATGTCATCTAAAACTATTCCAAATTTCAAGTTGATACCATTAGTAGTTCTCGAGATATTTAGCTGTGACAGACAGACAGACAGACAGACAAACAGACAGACAGACTGAGTCACACCATAAGGGTTCCTTTTTTACCATTTTGGTATGGAACCCTAAAAACGTAAAAACGGAAGAATCCTACTATCGAAAACGGACGACTTTGAATGTGATGTAGTACGTCCGAACAGTATACAGATTTTATGCTAATAAAAAACTTCCGACACTAGACACGGTTCTGGAAAATTTACAAGCTAATAATAATACGGACTTTCCGTATAAACGTACGACTGCGAAATGTCAATACTTTTCTAAAACTTGGATTTTAGTATTTAAAACACTTAATAAGCTAAAACTATTGCTAGAATCATCGCTATTTTTTACCGTTATCTGTAACGTTATTTGTATAACGTTACCAAAACCTTTCCGGTATAAGTTGTCTCTGAACACAAGTGCTTGCGGGTGTACCGACACTATCTAAATGAATGGACTTTAAAGACGAGGTTTGACCGACACTCGAGCCTGAATGGTGAAGCAGCATTAGGGAAGGGCATAAATTCTCTTCCCTCAAACTCAATTACGGCCGATCCGACCTTTTAATCTGTTCTAAATGCAAATCACGCTTCGGTTACCTTAGTTGATAATAGGGGGAAGTGGGAGGGAATGTCCTATAGTTCAACACCTAGTTATTAACCCTCGAGTTTGATGACTTTCAAATAATGCGGATTGAACAGTGGTAAAAGTACTATCACTAAAAAAATCAACAGGCAGGGATTGTTTTCTGAAACAATCAATCTGTTGTATAACAAAAACTGGTTCACTAAAATATTTATTATTATTTAAAAAATACTGATCAAAACAAATAAAGCTTCATATTAGTATGTGTAGCATACACATACCCATAATGAACCCTTTTTACCGACTTCAAAAGGAGGGAGGTACTCAATTCGATCCGTTTTTTTTTTGTGTTTTTTTTTTTTTTTGTTTTTTGTATGTACACCGATTACTCGAAGACGGCTGGACCGATTGAAATGATTCAAACGTTATTACATTAGGTAAACTTCCAAGTTGGTCCCATTTTTTTAAATTTTGAAATCGGTTCAGTACTTTTCTAGTAATCTTGAAAAAAGCACGAAAATAGTATGATTTTGTGTGAACTACCTCGATGATTAGTCGTATAACTTCTTTGTTTATGAACTGAGTAAGATAATTATTTTTTTGTTGGAAAAGGGATATCTTAAGTGTAGTTCTTTAACCGACTTAAAAAAGGAGGTTCTCAGTTTGACCCGCATGTATGTATGTTTCTCCGCGATTAACTCACGTTTGGCTGAGCCGATTTTTCTACCTAAATAATATACCTACATTACCTAATACAAAAGGTACCTACACTAAAAATAAAAAAATAAAAAATTGTTTAAAAAAACAAAAAACCGACTTCAAAAAACCTACCCCTAAAAAGCAAGAAATAATATTCGTAATAATAAAACACGTCTATTGAAGTCGGGTGGGGCTTTTAGAATAAAAAAAGGGATTTGTACTCCAGCCCCACCCGACTTCAATAGACGTGTTTTATTATTACGAATATTATTTCTTGCTTTTTAGGGGTAGGTTTTTTGAAGTCGGTTTTTTGTGTTCCTTAAAGAGTGGACCTCTTTAAGGAACAAAAGGGATAACTCTAGATTTCATTCTATTGTAGAGGACTCATTATGTTTGATTAATAAACTTGTATATTATAGTTGAGGAGCTCGGTGGCGTAGTGGTTTAGCGCCTGGCCCAGCGATTGCGTAAGTTAAGCAACGTATGCAAGCGTTGGTCATGGGATGGGTGACCAAAAATTTACTATCGCGAACTACTTCGTGCTTCGGAAGGCACGTTAAGCCGTTGGTCCCGGCTGCATTTGCAGTCGTTAATACCCACCAATCCGCATTGGGCCCGCGTGGTGGGTTATGGCCCTTCCTCCTTATCCACCCATAAGGAAGGCCTGTGCCCCAGCAGTGGGGACATCAAAAATGGCTGATGGACATATTATAGTTACTTTAATACAAGTATTATGTAGGTGTACTATAATATAGTACATACATTAAGGTTCGTATTAACAATACTCTTCAATGTGTCTAAACCGGGTGTAACAAGACCCTTAACGAAGCCGAGGTCTACGTATTTTACCCATACACGTATTTCTGTTCAAATTTATTGCTAGGAAATGATTTTAATTTTTGGTGTTAAAAAGCATTGCATACATTTACCACGCAATGTAACGCGTACAACAGACCGCGCCTGTATATGCTACACAGGTGCGTGCAGCCGAGTTGAAAGGCAGCGTTGAGATACATTGAGTGATGACTTTTTGAAGGCATATTTGTTACGAAATATTTAAAACTTTGATAATGTTTATCTGGACAAAAATTAGGAAATAACGAATATTACAAGATTTCATAAAAATTTTGAATATTTTTTTTTTAATTTGACGTTCAATAACTTCGTAGGGTTTCCCAGACAAAGACAAAAATGATCCTCATGAAAGGCGTTACATGCACCCGTTATATGTTGAGTAACCTTATGTATGACGTCTTGGATAAATTTTTCATTGAACGTGGGAAATGTCAAACTGATTAATTATTTTTTTCAGTTTTTTTATGAACTTAGTTACTAGCGGTTTATTCTCGATCGGTCTGATAAAGAATGTAAAGTGATTGTTTAGTTACATATCAGTGATCCTTGTCAAACTATACAAGTTTTACATTAAAAAGTAAGAGACAAAACACTGTAAATAATCACTTGTTCGTTTATACATGATGTGAATCAGGGTAATTCTTCTTGAGTGGATGAACAGTGTGTTTAGGCCATTTGATGCATATTTCCAGTGATCTTAAACTTCCTTTATCGATGAGTCCTATATAGAAGATTGAAAATGGTTTGTTTTGTATAAATAAGCTGTTGAGTTTACAAATAAAAAAAATTAAAATAGATAGCCAGCGTGTCTTTCTAATGTAAATCTAAAAGCATTATCTATTGCCAAAGCTATATCCTCTGAAATGATATTAATGATGTGTGTCAGCTGGCAAGTATGCGCCCTAGATGCAAAGTGTAAGCTGGCGATGATTCCCATTACTTGACGATAACCCTATTATTTTATTTTATTTTTATATTATATGCGCTATTATATAGGGTTATATTTTGAAAAACACCAACAACCTCGCAGGAGTAGATTACTAACATCATATTATACAACAACATTTATTTTGTTCTACGACTTTCCCGAAAACAGACAAAAAAATATCGACGTTTTATACACAACTCGATCAGCTGTTCGGGACGTTTGTATGGAGAGTCGAATTTTTTTTTCGGTCTTCGGAAAAGTCGTAGAACAAAAGTTGTTGCTTATGATTTTAGTAATCTACTTCTATGAGTTTGTTGGTGTTTTACAAATAACCTCATCTTATCTCATCATCTCTTTCATGTTTTAATGCAGCCATGTTTTAAGGCTGCATTTAATGCACTACATTTGTATGGAGTATTTGTACAAAATCACAAACAGTGACTGCAGTATTGATACTATTATTTATTTATCATACGAAAATTAAAAAAAAAAACTTTTAGTCATTAAAAAGCAATTGCCCTTACAGTGGTCAAAAAGGAACTTGGTATGAATTAGGATAAGGGGTGATTTTTCACAAAAATGAATAATGTTGCCAAGTAGTACAGTAGCCCATAGAACATTTAAATCACCAATAAGGTTACCGTTTGCCGTTGTGATATAGTTATTTATTACGAAATTATAGATACTTTAACCCAAGTTATACTGATCGCAACCCACCGTAACCTATATTTGTATATCTCTAAAATTTTTTTTTTCGCGGTTTACTACATAGTTTAGCTATTGTCGTGTTCTACAGCTTGGTTTGATTGCCACAGATAAAAGTAAGACTATAAAAAGTAGCCATACACAGATTTAAGACCTGTTGAAAATGATTGGACTTTATCTGGTATTAAATCTGTGTATGATCACTTTCCATAGTCTTACTATTATCAGTGGCAATCAAACAAAGCTGTAGAATACGACAATAGCGAAACCATGTGGTAAACCTTGAAAAATAAAAAAAAGAAATTTTTGGAGATATACAAATATAGGTTTCGGCGGGTTGCGATTAGGGCTTCCACTCTCGGACCTATTTCACAATCTCGGGATCGAGACGAGACTATATGGCTGACTCTCGGGACTCTCGAAATTTCGAGAGTCTCGAAATGATTATATGACGCATTTCTTTATGATAGATACGCAAGCGCTTGCGCGATATCACGCCTGATGGTAAGCGATGACGTGATTTACGATGGAACGCGCTTGCCTAGAAGATACCTAATCACTCGCGACTTGAAGGCCCCCAGATTGTACCTGTCGGGAAACACAGATTTATGCAAAGAGTTGCACTCTCTGGCGGTACGGATGATAAAATTTGAAGCAAAATGCTAATTCGTATCTCTGGTTGTCCGATGGAAGAAAGGAGTTGCGGAATAAGGTTGTGCACTACCTACCACCTTACACTTGCCGAAATGTACCCGATAAAAACCTTGCGACCTTGCGTCTATGCTCGAGACTTCGGAGCTTATTACTGAAAAGATTATCATTGCCGATGAGCTTCCTGGCCCTTTTGGAGCTCATATTTGGCGGAGCCATCTCAAAGATGACAGCAGTAGTCCATACACGATCGAACTTGCGCCTGGTATAGAATGAGCAACTGTTCCGGCGTGAAGTAAAGTATTTTCTCACTTTTGCGAAAATGCTAAGCTTTTTAGATGCCAATTGTACTCTATTCCAATTACTAGCGACCCGCCCTCGCTTCGCTTTGGTGTAGTGTAGAATTTGACACCATATTATACATATAAACCTACCTCTTGAATCACTCTATCTATTAAAAAAACAGCATCAAAATCCGTTGCGTAGAAAGATTTAAGAATACATAGAGATATAGGGACAGAGAAAGCGACTTTGTTTTATACTATGTAGTGATAGTGATACTTTATTCTCGATGAAAGAGCCAAAATTGAGTGTTAGAGTCAATGATATGCCGAGAAGGTATAGTTGTTCAGTAATCGGCAATTCGGCACGGATACACCTCGGAAAGTGACTCAGGTCGAAACTACTCCCTTTAGCATAGAACAGACACGCCTGGATTTTTGATGGATGGAACCTGCCTGACCTGGGGGCTAATTGTTTAATTCAAAAAATCTATCGCAATCGCTTTCGTTTGACAGATGGATGTGATACATTGCTGCATTTCTTTGGTAAGTTTTTATTGGTCCTAAAAAGAAGCTTAAATGTGTGACATCCTGAAAGCGATTGCGATTGATTTTTAAATTAGACAATAGAAAGTCTGATTGGCATCGCCCCATTCGGAGACTGCCTGCAGTGACAGGTTCGTGTTCTGACCATCGCCTCCCTAAGACACTGGGCTTGTTTTGCACTGACTCGAGCATCAGATATGTAGCTCTCTACAACGGTGTTGTCATCTGCGTACCCCAAAATACCGGATATTAGCAGGTCATTAATATGCAGCAGGTGTTCCTGTTTAGTCCACCCCTGAGGGACCAATCCCTGACTCAGGCATTGATAGCCAATTGGTCGGATGAGTAGCCATCAATGACAACTTGAATCGACCGATCCCTCTGGATGTCCGATATCCAGACACAAAACCGGTGGGAAGTCCGTATGAAAAAAGCTTGCAATAAGGCTATCATGCCTCACCCTGTCAAAAGCTCGAGTTATCAAGAGTAACAGCGAGCGCCTCTCCATACCTCTCGATGGCTTCTCTCCATTTGCAAGTGGTGTACTTATGCTAGAAGATCTCCAGTGGACCGGTTTCGGCGAAACCTTAAGTATTAATGGTCACTGAGGAGGTCGTTTGCTTCTGGATACAACAGGAGCTTATGGTTTAGTACACGTTCCTTTATCTTACAGGAAAATATATCAGAATTGAATTAATTTGAAGGACGATGAAAACAAAAATTCTGATCTTAGATGTAAGATCGTATTGTGTTTGTTTGTTTGTTTGTTCTGTTTATCTTAAAAAGGACACGTTATAATATAACTACTGATTAACACGCGCAACACGCAACTTTATATGAAATATATGAAGTCTACCTAGCGTTTGAATAAGTCTCGAAAATCTCGAAAATCCTGAGACTGGAAACTAAAACTCTCGGGACCAAATATCATTCGAGACTCTCGGGAAATCGAGACTCTCGAATCCCGGGATGGAAGCCCTAGTTGCGATCTGTAAAACTTGGGTTAAAGTATCTATAATTTCGTAATAAATAACTATATCACAACGGCAAACGGTAACCTTTTTGGTGATTTAAATGTTCTACGGGCTACTGTACTAAAGTAATTTAGACCTCGTTTCATAAACACCGATTTCACATAGGTATTCGACACTGCGTACCATGTGTAATTTATCAAAAGGTTGTCAAACGCAAATCTAGGTCATTGCTGTTAATTGGACGTGGTACTTCTTGCGTACATTTCAGTATTCAATGGACCTCAACCAACAGCCCCCAAATAAGGTACCTTTCGCACTCAGTGTAGTGATATAGCTAACGGGGTCACCGCTAACTGGCATCACAACATGGACCCCTGATTAATTGAACACCCAAAATGTCGCCGATACATCTTTACACATTAATATTCAGAACACGACCTCTCTGCAAGAAATAGTTGTGCTCATCGAAGCGAAGACGATTGAGTGGGACAAACAGAATAAGGAGAAATATATATTGGATAACATCATACGCGTTCCTTGGTACCTTCTTGCGCGCCGTAAATACATTACTTGTTTTTCCTTGATTGTGAACAATTCTCTAAAAAACTAGATTATTTTAAAAAATACTTCTTTTATTAGCGGGTTTATTAGTCAAAGATTTGTCGTTAAATTCAATGGACAATCATATTTTTTCATGGAAATCATTCTAATTGCTTGCATTGGAAAACAGAAACCTGTGAACACCCAAATTCCGATCATTCATTATTTCATCATCAGCCATTCTAATGCTGGGGCAAAGGATTTATAGCACATTAAAGATTTTCCAAATAAATCACTTGAAGTAAATTGTCTACAGCCGAAAATATAGGTATATATTTTTAGTAGGTATTGCAGTGTCTCTAACCGAGACCGTCCGTAATTTATTGGACTTACAATGCAAGTGAAAAGCTTAAAAAATCTGTAGGTATCTATAGTGATTTGCGTTGAAGAGGGTAGATTTTTGAAAGGCTTTCTAATTTCAGACCTGTCGGTAGCTTCATAAATTTAATTTCTGACGTCAATAGGGTTTTCTACTGAATAAACGAATTTGGACTAAATTGATGTTTCGGAGAAGTGCTGAGATAGTTATTTCATCTTTCTTTTGGGGTTAAAAGGTTGCTTTGAAAGATTCACTCCAAGATATTTCTTTTACAAAGTAGAGAGATATCATGTTTATGAATTTATTTGAAGTTTGTAGGTATCTACCACAGAGGAAATAATCACTAGTATCTACTTTATTGATCTGTTAAAAAAATCAAAACTCAAAACAAAACTAAGGAGATGGTGACATGAGATAAAAACGTTCCAATTTGCCATGAAAGTAAAAACCTTATTTGACATTATCGAAAAGCATCACTATGTAAGAATAAATCAAATTTAACTTTTGTGACATTGAGTCATATATTACGGGATTCTATTCTAAGGTCAACTCGGGTCTGGTCCGGCATATATCCATTTATTAGTTCCACCAGTTGGAATTTATGGTGTAGCTATAAGTATTTCATTAAATCCCGAACCCTTACCGACTCGCAGGGTTTCTCTATGAAAAGGAGACGGTAAAGCATTGAAATCAATACAATCTAAAAAGATTTTTATTAACAGGAAGTATACATAGAATAATAAAACCCAATATGATAAAACAATATAAATCCACATAATAGGCAATCAAATTGTCAAACGGATATACTCTGGGGGTCGTTCTCCATTATTTTCTCAATAACCCTTGCGTCTCACAAATATATTCATGGCCCTAATTTACCCATCGGTAACTCGAAGCAATTTTTCCGCTGATCGAAAATTTCTGATGTAGGTCAGACTCCTTTAGCCTATTGTCAAATATTCGTTGCGCATCGAAGAGCTTTATTCAAATTTATTCCTGAATCATTCAGAAATGAAGATCCACCTGTCAAAAGCATGCACGTAGGTATGAAAAGTGTCTTCTTAGAATCTAAATAAAGTTAAGTTCTGTCGATGCACCTATTCTTTAAACAGAAGAACAATAATCAATACTTGTTTTCGTAACAAAGTGTGTTATGTTTATTTATTACTTGATATTGATAATTTATTAAATTGATGATGACGGAAGACCAAAGATTGTTTAAACATTTAGCACCGTTCGTCTTTAAAAATTTAATCGCTGTCAATGCTTGCGTGATTTACAAATTAAAAGAGCAAAATTCTCCATATTGTAAGGTAACAGAGGGGCTGACTATAAAATACAACATTTCAAGAAGTAGTTCTAACTGTCAATGTGATTTCTAATGCATAGATAAACTTACTTGAGATAAATACTGGGATTCTGTAAGTCTATTTAACCAGCGTAAAATTTTAATTAGAGGTTAAATTAAGGCTATACTTCCCGGTGCTATCTCAACAAAAGATGTAACTTTGTTCTTTTACTTTGTACTTAGTACTTAAGATTATTGCCAAAGTTTTTTCTTATCTCAGTTTTTACTTAAAAAGCGTAACAAAAGTGGGTGATAAACGATTTAAGTTCTCGAGAACTGGGGCTAATTTGGATCAATTCAAGTCTTATATCATCGGAAAGAACCTCATTACTACTCCAATAGTTAGCCAAAGGGCAGTGATGGGTTGATATGATTAGGGCAGTTCCGGATTCAATCCCAGGCGGAGATAAGATAAATTAATATGAGGAAACTTCTTTGTCCTTACATCAAACTTGATTGGGTTGTTTCCTTGAAAAGATAACTTGTAACTTAGTTCCTGTTCCTTAGTAAGCTCATGAGGGAGTGTTTATTTTGTGTTTGCTACTATGTTGTTGTATTATATAGGATCTTACAAAATATCGACAGTCAAAAATCAAATAGAAAGGTTTTTACAGATCTATGAATGATGAATGTGAATATACCACAGAATTTATTAAAAAAGCAATTTAAAATCTAAGCAAAATGCTGATATTGGATTTATTAGAAACGCAAACATCAGCATCAAACCTAATAAATAATTTTGGACAGCATTTATTTTTGAATCGGATCCAATTTCCATTATTTATGACGTACGGGTTGAAAAAAGGGCTCGACGTAGATATATTTGAGAAATCACATGGAAAAATGTGAAATATGGAACTGCTCTTATCATATTTGCAGACACCAGATTCTCTTGAGCTAAAGATGATTTACTAACTCGTTCAGAATACACGTATATAAAGTGGCTATTTATATCAATAGACGTAGACATCAATGAACAGACAGAGCTCTTATAAAAATATAAAATTCAAATTTCGTTTGTTTGTTTCACTACGAGTAACATTATTATACTTGTGAGTAAATTCTCTCTTACATCCGCTATCTAAAATAGACGTATTTCAATTGTACCTGAATGAATTCCATTTCAAAATATTGCGCACTTTGCCAGTGAATAGTGAATGAATATGGCTTTCGATACAAAATGTGTATTCGATGTCAAGTGGTACCGATTCGAAGTGGTTAAAACATCGATATGGATATTGCTGTAACTTGGTGATGGATATTCATTGAATTTCAAAAGCAGAGCGAACGTTCAATATTTTGGGCTTGTGCGTGAATTTGACAGCATAGTGCTGAAAAGCTCAGTGAAATAGCGAGCTTAAATCTTAGTTTATTTATCGTATCTCAGTTTTTGCAATAAATAGGCATGTTAATACTACGTGTATTTAGTGTGTTTATTTTTTATTTTTGGAGTCTTATAACCATTAATGGTTTAAGTTTTATCTCCCTGGGAATAACAACGTCATTTTAAAGCATGCCTATGCATGCATATGCATAGGTACCTATTATATTAATCAAATTCTACAGACATGCATTTTATAGGCTTTTTTAATCCCATGTTTGGGCTGTTGCCTAGAAATCAATAATCTTTTTGACATGGTACTTCCTTACTTATTTAACGTTAATAGTTATAGCTTTCATTTTAACTTTTCAAGGCCCGGAAAATGAGACACAATAGATTTTCTATTGCCCGGCCGCATGCGGCCGTGTGGGCATAGATGAATTAAAAGTAGATCTATATTATTTAGCTCTCTTCAGAATAAATAGTGCGTTATAGAATAAAGAATTGTAGAAAGTCCTTACGATATAAAATAATCTCTATGAAAACCCTATAAAATAAGTTACGACGCGGTGACGAGATCTATAACATCTTCATTGACCAACTAATATGTCGTAAAGGCTTTCGAAACCATCCGTTGATATAAAATTTGCCAATAAAATGTGGCATTTTTGTTCCACAGCAAATTTATTTGTTATAATTTTGCTATTAAAACCAGAAAATAGATTTACTTGATGTTATAAATATGAAGTGTCAATTTTTTTACCATTTAATGTAATACCTTGATTTAAATCATAGACAGGGTATAAAATCAAAGTCATTGGCAATATTTTAAACCAAAATAATCTAACTGAGATATTGATAACTTTATCAAAATTTTATTTGAAAATTAACATTTTTATAATCACAGTAAAGGATTTCTGATGATAAAAAACGTGAAGTAACGTTTTTAATTATTATACTATTAATTTAATTTCTATGATTAGCATCAGTATTTGATATTTTTTTTATTGATTTCACCTTGAATTTCAGTCACTTTGATTTAAGAATCTTTTGCCATAAAGTTATTAATATTACGTTTAGATTCTTACTTAAAATCATTGCCAATAATGACTCAGATTTCATCCTGAATTGCGTGACATTGATCAATCTCCTTTATCAAAAAAATTGGTTCAACAATAATGTCGTCAAGATATACGAACCTTTTCTAATTAGCGTAGCTTATTATAATAAAGGAACAAAATCTCTTCTAAACGTATCACAGGGGGCAAATAATAGCCCATAAGGCCCAACATTAATGGGTTCCGTTGACCCGGAAACCATTCGTTGTGTCCGTATGACCCGGTCAAGTTGTTTATCTATATTTTCATGGTAATAGCCTTTAGCGCCTAGGGCTAGGAAACTGTATAATTTTATGTCCTGGAAATATTGCACTTGGGCACATTGGTACCACATCTTTATATGAGGTGGCGGCTCTATTATGATAATAGCCGGATTGGTTCTAGTGAAATTGAATGCGTATCTATTAAGTGGTTCCAATGTTCCATTAAGGATTCGTTATGCGGAATCACTTGTCTTTTTCTTTTTCTTTACGTGTATAGAGTATGGAAAATAACCTCTCTTCTGTACTTTTGCGATGTTTTTCGTTGTTTTTTCATCATTATTTTTAGCACAATTATCTTTCGTGAAAAAAAGTTATTGGAGCAACTGCACAGCAAGTTAAAGTGTACTTGATGTAGAATTCAATATATTTCCGCTATTATTTACGCCAAAAATATAACCCGCAACAAGCGCTTTTGATGATATTCTGTTTTTTACAATCATCTGTGAGGTTTATACGAAATTTAATACTTGTAGATAAGTAGCTACAAGTATTAAATTTCGTATAAAGAGATTATCAAGTGATAATCTCTTTAGCTTGTCATATGTGCTACAACTTTACGTTTTCTTTATAAAAATATGGCCTGCGCAAACCATGTTTTTCTATCAGGGACCCTTAATTTTTAAATTATTGTGTCTGTTTGTTTTACTTTTGGGTTTACTTACTGATTATATACATGTATATAAATCTTTCCCCAACTTTTAACATGTTATGAATAGTACTATCTTCTAGTTTTATTTAAAAAACCAGCCAAGTGCGAGTCGGACTCGCGCACGAACGGTTCCGTAAAAAAACACGTTTGTTGTATGGGAGCCCTCCTTAAAAAATTATTTTATTCTGTTTTTATTATTAAAACAGAATTATTAGTATTTGTTGTTATAGCTTCAATAGAAATACGGCATCTGTGAAAATTTCGTCTCTCTAGCTATCACGGTTCATAAGATACAGCCTGGTGACAGAGCGACAGACAGACAGCGGAGTATTAGTAATAGGGTCCCGTTTTTACCTTTTGGGTACGGAACCTTAAATTTTTATACATTTTGATTTTCATCGGAATTTATCCAGAACCTAATATATGTAGCCCTAAGCGTTTTATCATTAAAAATTATTTCTAACTTTTTTGTTCAAAAATAACAATAAAAAGCAAGGCTGAACAAAATAAGCATCAGAATATACAACTTCCATTTTTCCATGATTTGTGTTTTCAATCGTTTCATTCTCAAACAAGAAAAGTTACTTAGAGAACTTGGTCAGAGTGGCTAACAAATTAATGTTGGCGGAAGTTGCCCCATAAAAGTAATTAAGACTAATGATTATAACAAGAGTTATTTAAAAAAATTGTGTCAAACTTTCCAAACCGCAATCAAGGACTGTCACCCTAATCACCTGAGTTATAACAAAAACCACCATTTAGTTAATTATTGAACAAGAAAACTTTTGCCACAAGAACAGCTATTTGAAGATTTAAATGGAATGCTTTCAATATCATTGTTTCAATGTTGTTATTTGAAACATCAGCAATATAATTTGAATGACCTTTTTAATTCTATTTACTGGGTTTGGCAGATATAATAATATCCTACTAATATTATAAATGTGAAAGTTTGTGAGTTTGGATGTTTAGATGTTTGTTCCCCAATCACGCAAAAACTACTGAACGGATTTGATTAAAATTTGGCACACAGATAGTAGATAGCTTAGATTAAAACAAAGGGTACTTTTTATCCCGATATTCCCACGGGAACGGAACCACGCGGGTGAAACCGCGGGCGGCCGCTAGTAGTGTCATAAAATGTGTTGTAATATTCAGTTCCTTCAGTTCTTCTTTTCGAATGAGGATTAGTGGCCACCTCCGGTGTTAGAGTTTATCAAGCCGTCTGTAAGGCCTCTAACTTCCTCCTCTTCCTTCAATTGCTATACCCTACTGGGTCCATAATGTTCTCTTTCTATAAAATTACCACCTATGTATTTACTTTATGGTATGCAATAAAATACTGAATACTGAACTTGGCTTAGCGACTGTTATCAGATGATAACAGCCGGGACCGACGATTTAACGTGCCCTCCGAAGTACGGAAGCGCTCAGTTGTAATGCCACTTTAACGGTCACCCATCGACACCTGACTGGACCGAGCGTTACTTAACAAACGTGATCGAGTACGATAAGTCTGTCAAGTTCCGCCATGAGCGCCATAAAGTTAATATTACCTAGCGGAATAGAGGAACAAAGGGCTGAGCAAGCGAGATGTCACTAATCAGCAACAATGTGTGATAAAAAGAAATGCATGATTATGACGTGCAGAACTCTTTTTCGCAACTGATTGACAGTTTGTCAGCCCGTATCAGCCCGCTGAGAATTTGAGTTCTGAAAATATTTCTGATTTTTCTTGAAATCGTGGACATTTTTGCGAAATAATGCTTCGGAAACATGGTGTCCTGTTCAGTGATTGATTGTTGTACAAAACATCGAAATAACCCAGAAAAATGATCATTTCACAGGTAAATTATTCCAAATCGACCCCGCCTAACTTTGTGTTTATTTTTGCCAATACGTTTCGAAATTTTAGCACTGAGCGTGATAATTCTCTTCTGTAAACACTCATTTTTGTGAGAAGGTAAGATCGGCTAGACAAAATGCAAAATTAACGAATATTTTGTGTAAAGAAATAATTTTCATTTTACAGTAGGGCTGCATAAAGTTATCGATATTTTTTGTCGATTGCCTATCACGCCGCATCACGTGGTAAACGAATATTAGTGGCGTCAGTAGGGTGAAAAATACGGCGTTTTGTGAACCAGAGATTTCCTTTGGTAGGATTGGTCCTTAGGACCCTAGGATGGATATAAGAAGTGGAGCCACCTCGATTTTTGTAGTAAATTTTTTGAAGTTTTGGCTTTCAGCCCAAACTCGTTATTTAATATTTACGGTGACTTAAAGTAAAAAAATGTAGTTGAAAATATTGGTTATTGTGTAATGTTTAGGAAATTTTTAATAAATTGCTTTTTTTATACCAGAAATGAATTCTGGTCATTGATTTATCCGAAAATGATACTAAACTTGGCTTAGTATTTAAACTTAGGAAGTTATTAATCTCGAACTTCGTTACTCACTCAATAGCCACTCATTTCTGTCTTTGTTACAGGTCAATATAAAGCCTAGACGCATAGTGTCGTCCTACGTTAGAGATGTTGTACCAGAGGCATTGATTGATGATTTTTTCGGTTCATGTATCCCCTAAGCCTTAGGGGATAAATGAACCGAAAAAATCATCAAGGGCCGAAGGGGTTGAGTTTCGGAATTCCATGAAATACGTGTTTATTTGTTTTTAGAAGTATTCCTACGAAGTTTCATGTCAACATGTGTTAAGATATATGTTTTTAAATATCTTCTTATCTTTTTTTATGTTAAATAAATGATTTTAAGTATCTTTTGATCTTTTCCTAATAGTCATACTTCATTTCAGAATCGTAATTTTAGTACACCCGTGCAAAATTCTATCCCATTTGAATCTATGGCTGTTAATTAATAGGTACTATCGATATCGATATTTATATCAATAGTGACAAGATTACATCACTGAGACTTATACATAAAAAAAATACACATACAAATGCAAATCAATTTCGGTTTCGATTGACAGCTCATGTTTGTTCCTCTCATAGAAATAGAATGTCAAAGAACAACAAAGTCAATAAACAGGTGATCCGAAAACGAATCAATACATTTTATATGAGATACGTAAAATATGACTTAGATTCATAAAATATGACTATATTATGGCAAAGGAAATTAATAAACTATGTTCCATACTATTTTCTTTGTCGATAAACGAATAAATGTAGCGAAATTTGGTTTTAGAGAAATGTGTGGCAATATTTTATTTACCTTTGAAAAGTGTGATTACTTGGATTGTTTCTTTTAGTCACATCACAATTACTTAGAGTACAAGACACCATAGCTCCACGATACATTTATTTTAAATTCTAATTAAGATTAAATAATATTTTAAACAAACTGTGATTGCTCATTTGCTAAGCGGGTCGCTAGGGGCTCTTACTGTAAAAAAAGTTGGCACATGTCACTTGATCCTTTGTCTCTTTTTTACATAGACCGTGTCCGTATGACGTTAACTTCTCTTTTCCACGCTTTGTTGGTCTTCTTGAGCGCAGCGAAAATTTTTCTATGTCTATGGTTCCTCTATTCCGACAGGTATATTAACTTTATGATGAGCGCTTCCATCAGTTCCTTTAGTAAAACTGTAACTTTCTTTTGTTTTGTTTCTCAACGTTCTTTTTACATTATAAACCTAACAAATATCGTTTGAAAAAATGGCTCCCACCAAACTACAAGCAGTCATGTAGCTAAGCGACTAAATTGTAATGCGTAGCCGTAGCCATAAAACTCTAACTGCAGTGCTGTAAATACGCAATCCCTTTTGCGGTAACATTGGGAGCGCGGGGAATTACTACCATGGGAATAATATAATGGGTTTCACACATCACTGCAATTTTGTGTTGGGATAAACAAGCTTTGTTAGGCTGCAGGAGTCGTCCATCATAATTTTTGGTGGGACACGCAGTGGATTAATTTATTATACAGGCTTGGAAAAGGCTGGTCGCCATTGCTGTTTTTGTTTACAAAGTTTGTGTATTGTTTAGGTACCTATCAACGATGGCAGATTAAGAAGATTGGTGAAGGATTGCATGCACAAAAGTACAGTACGAGGCAAACATCTTGACACTTTTTCGACGAAGTGGGGATAAGTTCGCACATGTACACTTGTGAGCGACCAATAGCGCTCTCCCGCCGCCCGCGTACCTCACCGCTACGCATACCCAAAATACGCGTTCTGCTCAATCCCCAACGGATTTCAAAGTGTTTGCCTCGTACTATACAATACATTTCGATACCTTCTCTGTAAAAATCTCCGTAAAAATAAAAAATGACTTAATCATTGAAATTAAACACTTATGACGGATTATCTCTAACGCGTATTTTACTATTTTAGGTGCCATTTTAAAGTTATTTCGTTTTTAACTTTATCCAAGTTTAAAACGGTGCCAAGACTTCAACCGAAGGTTCGTCGTGAAAAATAAAGTGAAAGTTATACGTGTGGAAATCTATGAAAGTACTTATTTAAGTAAGACAATAATTATTGTCGTCCGCGAGAATCAATAACGGTTTTTATATAAAACATTTACCTTGTATAATCAATTAGGTATACTTATAAATTTCGATTCTTAAAGGAGATGTCCCAGCGTTGCCCCAGTTTCATTTTATTTAATTACTTTCATAATTAAAAAATGCTAATTACATTTTATTTAAGTATAGTGTCAGTCAAGAATTGTTTTTATAATTTTAATAATATTTTATTTATAATTTTTTATAATTACAAAAACATTTACACCCATTTGCACTAAACTTAAGAATCGCCTAAGTCTTTTTCGAACCAACTTAAGACATTCTTAGCAAAAAATTGCTTTGCACTAACCTTTAGGACGTTCCTAACTTACGGGCCCAATATCGAGCGCCTAACTTAAGAAATTCCTATAACAGTGGTTATAGTCTGTGGCATTGTGAGCAAAGAGTAAATAGTTATTTATGTTCTTTGACAGTTGACTGATTTGACTTTTTCTTTTCCCGGTGAATTTACCCTACCAAATAAAATAGACAACGCCTTAGCTTTTGTCTCCTTTTTGCTCACGAATGAATCAATAAGAAGTTTCAACTAAAATAATATCCTATGACCTACTTTACTTCGCCAGTTTAAAAATCCATAAACAAGTAATATTAAAATTATTCATTCATTCTCTTAACAAGGCGATGCCCAAGTTACGACGTAGTCTGTTAGTGCAAACAAAAATTTCAGCTCGGCTGTTCTAGGCTGTTCCTAAGCCAAGATAATTCTTAACCAGGACACGCTTAACTTGAGTTTAGTGCAAACGGCTGTAAGTTGTTTTCTGTGAAAAAAATGTAACTAAATAGTACTATCATAATAAAATATTTTGTGATTTAAAAGCGTTTTAACTTAAAAATCTCACTTTGCAGAAAATAATATTATTAATCTGATTCTAAAGTAAAATACCTACTCTGATAAACTGCTTTAATTAAGACGCGATAAACTTTAATTTTTTGAGAATGGTGAGGCAAATACATAGGCGCGATGAGACATGTCCTTTAGATAATATAATAAGTCTATGTTTAAATAGCATTCTTTGTTTTATTACAAAACTTGATCTTAATCGGAAAAGATTCAAACACATTTTTCCTCCAATACAGTAATTTATTTGTAGGTACTCCAAGTTATAACTCCCAAAAAAGAAAGCAGAAACTCATTTGTTACCTGTTGCTTCCATATAAATCCTTTTTGGGGCACTTTGGGGTCCAATGGACCCAGTCTTTAACTTACCTACTCTGTACGTGACCTGTGGCAAGTTTGTTGGATCACAGACCGAGTTATTGTCAAATGTGTGTTGCGTGTTTCGATAACAGTTTCAGAGTTTCGGGTTCGGGGTCAATGAATATGTAGGCGGATGTTTTGGTGAAAGGACAAAAGATGAACGATAGAGACAGTCATATTGAAATATACGACAATATTACATGAAATAAACCCAGATACCTTTATTATGTATGTGATATGTATTTTGTTATTGACGCCAGTGGCTTCTTCGTAAATACTTATTAAAACTTGCCGTAAGTCAGTAGAAACTACCTACTTCCATATTTGTAGTTTTCATAAAGATAATAATATTAGTTAGGTATATAAGAATGTTAGTTTAAAAAAACCGTTAGATTTATGAAAGAGATATTTATTTACTCGATGTTGGTTCATATTAATATTCATATTAAATCAAAGTGCCTTAATAAAACCTCTAACATTTAATAAAGCCAGAAATATTTGAAGAAATCATATTTGGGTTCGGATTTGAGCAAATTTTCCTCAAACAATGGAGCTCGTTATGATTCGAGATGTTTTGCTGAATGGGGAACATTTTAATAATATTATAATCGGAATTTGGGACGTTTGTCACTCAAATGAAAAGTGTAAAGCAAATTATGGGGACTTTTATTAACCAAAGATGTTTGCGATGAAGTCAGAATCCTTTTCTTGATATATAGTTAGTCTCTTGTTTAATTTTACTACATAATATGTTAGGCGAAAATATGATTCGTCGGAAAAAAAATACATTCTTATTTCTACTTTCTTTAGTTTTTAGTGGAGGACAAACGGAATAGGCCTAATATTCGCTTTAATGTTACATTTTTACTGTAATGTAGGTAGGTAGGTAAGTGTATGATAGTTTTTTTCTATCATTTGTTTCTTGTAAGTACTGTAATAATTTATGTCATGTAGTATGTGTTTATGTGATTTATCTTTATTCCACAAACAATTTGTTATTCAAAGATTATCCCTTAATGTTTACCTACTAATTTGATATCAACCTAATTTAAAAATAAATCAGCTTGTGTATCTTTTTCAATAACATCTACCTGTACTTATTAACTGTGATCTACGTTATTAACCATCCTGTAATTCCGAAATTTCTTGCACGTATTTAAAGATAGTCTCATAAAGGTTGTATATTAACATAATTACATAGAATACTGACCCTAACGTAGTATTTGCGTAGCCAACTATCTCTCGACACGCCATTCGCAGCATCTGCCTCTTATGTACGATAATATCAACCATTATTACACCTACACTGCCAAGAAATGTGGAGCAATATCTTAAATGTAATGCCAAAAATGTTCAAAGCAGTTCTCGCTGTTTTTTATAAGCCACTTTTAGAGATGCTTAGAAAAACAATATTTTTGGAACTTCCGCATATTTTTTGCATTTTGTTGGTGCTCAATTTTAAGATAAAATCAAATTGTTTTGGACTAACTCAATAATTTAGGGTGTCACCATTTAATATAAATTTTTAGATTGTAAAAATTCTTTAAATATTTACGTGATGTAAATTGCTTCAAGACTTTCATCGCGGTTTATCAATTTACAATACATAAGCGGAAATTGACAAGCATTGCCACAACAGACCATAACTGAATATTATATCAGTCTCACCATAAAATTCAGTATATTAAACACATTTAGTAGTCGCTGCATACGCTTGCATAACAATAATGATCAAAAGTTTGCTAGTTATTATTACTTACTTAAATAAAAAGTTAAAAAATAAAAAGTCAATGTTTCTCTATATTTGTACAAAACTGTACAAAAATTTACCAAACGAAATACGACGAATTACTTGAACAGACCAAATGAGTAAACTGACGGGTTAACGAAAAGGGGAAACTGACGACTTAAAAATTTTCATGGAATTGACGAATAAGGAAACTGACCGTTTCCTTATTCGATTTTGAGAAACTGGCGAATTAGGGAAACTGACGAGTGATAACCCCAACCCAGGGCTAATTGTCTAATTTTAAAAATCTATCGCAATCGCATTCATTTGACAGATGGATATACACATTGCTGCATTTCTTTGGTAAGTTTTCATTTGTGACAAAAAGAAGCTTCAATGTGTCACATCCTGAAAGCGATTGCGATAGATTTTTGAATTAGACAATAGAAAGGCCGATCGGTGTGGTGGGATTTATAGAAAGTAAGCCGATTAGGAATAGGCTTATATGGACCCTTGGCCACTGATACTTAGCATTAATGATTAACGATTTGGAAGCTATACACTCGTACAGTGCTACATCTTCAAATGTTTCAATGTTGGTCGCTGCTCTTATATTTTGTAACCGCGCAAAAATTACTAATACACTCGACGTCAGAAAAATCGCACCTGTTCGAAAATAAGTTTAGGCTTGGCCACCTGCTATTGCTAGCTAACGTTTTATTGTGTAAATGTTGATATCTATTTAATGTACATTTAATGAGCTTTCAATTAATAATTGTTTGATTTAATTAATATAAAAGTTATCAAAATTAAACGCTTAAAGCGTTATTGCTTGCGCCGCCATAAAAGGGAAATAAAAAGGGTCAATTCAGAAAATGCGGGTATAATCGCTATCGAGATGATAAACAGTTCAATAAAAAAAAAGGAATACCCAATATGGATACTATTGCCCATGAAGTTGCGCAAATATTGCAAAAAAATGAGGCAAGTAATGTTGCTCGGAAACTGAATCTCAGCAGTAATTGATTCCGTTTGAAGAGTATTCCAACGGTTTCTAGAGACTGTTGGTTATGTCCGAAGGGAAGAAGTATACAACAACACTTATCATTAAATAAGATCAACTTTGAAGAAATTTTTGAAAAGGTGCGATTTGTCTGACGCCGAGTGTAGTTATATACCTAGTATAACCTATACTACCTGTTTCTAGTAAAAACATCATAATTGTAAGGAGTGTGTTCCGTGAAAAAGTTAATTTTCTTGCATAAAACGCCTTCAAAACTAAGGAACCTTATACTGAACAAGTGATACGAGCTTGACTTTCAGTTATTCCGCGCAGGTTAAAGGACGATTCAGACGTAAATTGGATGGGACGCCTTTGCGAATGGCAGCTTCAAGTGAGATTTTGCATATCACTGCGATATGGGATTTGAGGTGTTATTTGGTATGTCGTAAAACTTTAGGCTCTCTATCCATTACTTACATTCCTTTAAAAGTCCCGTGAAAGAGGTATTTATTTAAAACTAAGGCCGCCCGCGGTTTCACCCACGTGGTTCTTATTCCCATGGAAATATCAGGCAGGATAGAAAGTATTTTTTGTTTTAGTCAGGGCTATTTACTATCTGTGTGCCAAATTTCAACCAAATCCGTTCAGTAGTTTTTGCGTGATTGAGGAACAAACATCCAAACCCAAAAACTTTCACATTTATATATTAGTAGGAAGTAGGATGTGGTCTCTTTTTTTGTTGACACAATTTTTTATTGTAACCTTAAAGTGATTGAGTTTATTTTTTGTGAATAAGCAAAGTATTGGATGTGACAATTAATAAATTTTAATGTAGCATCATAAACATTTAATTCACACTTTGAGACAGCCATGTGCGCATTCAATTCGATGTAGTGTGAACTTAATTTGTAGTGGCTTCGTAGGATTTATTTTTTATTTTATTCATTTTTTAGGATTTCGCTTCGCTTTATTGACTAATACTCGTCGGGCATGTATTGTGTTCGATATAACGACTATCGATCTTATGAATTTCGATTTCGATTTCGAACAATCCCAACTAACCTCTAACGAAATATGATTCCGTCCATTTCGATAGAAATAGCGGACACCAATGTGTTATCTTCGTAGGCTGTAATTGTGAAACCTGAGATACCATACCAGTCAAATTCTATGTTGTTATTTTGTATTTTTTATGCATTTCACTCGCTTTACACACATATTCCAAGAACAGCCACCCATACCAAAAATTCCAGTAACTATTCCATAAGTTCCAAACGTTTCCCAGATATTCGTTGGCTTGTTAAAATTTGGCACCAGAACTGAAGCGCCTGTTAGCTCTAGTAGAATAAACTATCGCTACGCTGCCTCACCTATCTCTAAAGTGGTTTTGGTGTTGAATTATGTGTCTCAATAACATTTCCAAATAGACCAGTATCTTTTCAACAGTTTATACAAGTTTTTTATATGAGTAAGTACTTTCTGTATATAGAGCTCAATATGAAAGTGTAACAAAATCATATCAATAATAATCTTCACAATCACCCAGAATCCTCGACCACTAAATAACTGATTATAAAACCGTCAAAGGTTTTTGAAGAAGGTTTTGTTCTTTAAAAAACTTTTTTATTTTGAACTTTTTTGTATCTAAGTATATTTAGTGCCGTTATTGTCTAAGTGACAATAGCTTTATATCAACGGCTCATCACCTTTTACAAAATACTTACTTCACCCGACGCAGGGGCGTAATTGTTGAGGAGTTCTCCTGGTATACTTAGTATTAAATAGTTCTGATGATCATCTATGGTCTTTATCATCAGTTCCATTTCACGAAAATGGTACTTTCCGAAAGCAAATGCACAAGCTACTTAAGAAAATACCAAAATCGCTATAAGTGTGCCTATAATATTTGAAGAGAGGATCCCGTTATCAGATCCTGACCTCCTGTCATAAGACAATGGGACCAACTTGGAAGTATATGCTTTCAAACAAAAAAGGCTTTTTTTCAAAACGGTCCAGCCGTCTTTGAGTAATCGATTATCATACATAAAAAAACGAAGATTCTAACAAACTGAGAACCTCCTTCTTTTCTTAAAGTCGGCTAAAAATCGGATAAAAAGGCAACAAAATCCTTTGCCAACAGATTCCCCAGACTAAGTTTCCACTAGTACATTATTCTCGCATTAACGTTTTCCTTTAAAACGCCTCCACCAGAGGTCGTTATGTTTTGTGCAGATAAGGCACTTAGCGAAGTGACCCAGGCTTGAGTTATTACAGTTTGATCGATCAGTAATACTCTTGGTAATAAAGTTGATATTGGTCGGATTTATGTTAGGAAAAAAGTTTATAACTGACTATAAAACCGTCAAAGGTTTTTGAAGAAGGTTTTGTTTTTTAAAAATCTTTTTTATTTTGAACTTTTTTGTGATAGGTATCTTAGTATATTTAGTGACGTTATTGTCTAAGTGACAATAGCTTTATATCAACGGCTCATCACCTTTTACAAAATGCTTACTTTACTCGACGCAAAGGCGTTACTTAATTGTTGAGGAGTTCTCCTGGTATACTTAGTATTAAATACAAAAAAAAAATACAAAAAATTCCATTTCACCAAAATGGTACTTTCCGAAAGCAAATGCACAAGCTACTTAAGAAAATACCAAAATCGCTAAAGTTTATAAATAGATTAATGGTATTCTCGCAACTGATGGTGAGGTAGTAACTCAAAACATACCTATTCAATTGTAGGTTTGGTAAAAGTATTAATTACTTTATCCTTTTACAATACTCACTGTATTGTATAGTGATAACATGCAAGTCAAGATGATGATAATTTAAGGGGCCGTACAACACAGTATTACATTTGTATCTACTATGGTATTACTTGATTTATCGTTCCCAAAAAAATATGTAATAATAGGTTTAGTACTGTTATGTGACTGACAGAAACATGATAACTAACACTTTTCTCCATAGAAAATAATCGTAAAGAGACCAGGAATTAATGATGGAAGAAAAAGACCTCAAATTTTGTAGTTTTTCAATGCTTTGCCAAACATTAATAAATCTTGAAACTATAATAAAAAACCCTTAGCTATCTCTCTAGTTTTGTAATCGACAGTTTTCCAATCCAAATCAAAAAAGTAGTCAATATATTTAAAACGATAATGTTTTCAATTAATTCGACCATGAAAATTACTTCCAGCATTGTACGTCCCCTTAAGTATACACATGATTTGAACATATTAGAGGTAAATTATGACCATGACGTACCCAACATATCATATCTGGGATCCAATTGTACTAACATACTCAACTTATCGTAAACGCAGCAATAGCAGTTACACAGCACAACTATATAATGTTCATTAGCACTTTACCTACATTTTCACGATTTTTAGGGTTCCGTACCAAAATGGTAAAAAAGGAACCCTTATGGTGTGACTCAGTCTGTCTGTCTGTCTGTCACAGCTGGATATCTCGAGAACTACAAATGGTATCAACTTGCAATTTGGAATAGTTTAAGATGACATTTGTCCAACTATTTCGCGAATAAGAAATAAATAAAAAAATAAATATCTTTTTTACAACAGGGACTGAAAAGGGGTCTTAAAAATTTGAAGTGGGGCAACTAGGGCATGTGGGGTATCATATGAAAGAGCGTCGTTTGCACGTTTTTAAACATTTTTTCTTTTTTTTTAGCCCGCATCGTTTTCGACTTATGGTGTAAATTGTAAAAAAAAATACCGTTCCCCCCCCTTATCTCCAAAGTTTGCAGAGATAAAAATCTGAAATAATTCTATGTGATAGTAGTTTATGTAAAGATTACAGGAAAAATAAAACGATGTCTCAATATAGCACACTTTTTAAGAAATTCAAAAAACAATCAATTTTTTTTTAGTTTTACTACCAGTCAACAGATGGCGCTGTCCTAAGCATGCTAACCTTAGGAAAAATATAGTTCCACTAACGGTCAAGAGATGGCGCAACCTAACACTACAATAATAAATTGGTGGCTGGTTCTAAAATAATTACCTACTATTTGCCGTACGAATAAACGAAGAATAAGTTCCTACTTAGTAATATAAACAGTTTGCAATCTGGAGTGGCTGAAACGTTTTTCAGTCACCATAAGCAGCTGTGGTTAAGATTTGTAAATTAACTGTCCGCCTGTTCGCCCTTCCAACTGTCTGCCGTTTATCCTACTTTTTTAAAGACTGTACTAAAGTAACATATCCAAATATATTTATGATTGTACGGAACCCTCGGTGCGCGAGTCCGACTCGCTCTTGACCGGTTTTTATTTTTGGACCTCGTTTCAAATTTTGTCAGGTCATTCTATATTAACAGTGCAATAAATTTACGAAGTATTTTTTTTTTACATTTTTAATCCAAACTTTTCCCAACATAAATTAAAATTGTTGTTACTGTTTGAGTATCGCACAAGTTAACCCGCATGTGTCCCCCTCCAGCCACCCTCCTCCCCCGCTCGCGTCCCATGCGCGAGGGTGAGCGTGCGCGCCTAGAATTATAGGATATAAAAAATGGCTGAAAGCTGTGAATTTAAAAAGACATCAAACAATTATCTCATAAAATATTTTTTATTACTTCCTTGAACTTATATTTGATTTTGTAAAGAGGTCGAAAAATTACCCTGTATAAGAAGATATTTGCATTCGGATAGACGGAATCGAGCCACTTCCAGTCGAGTCATTAGTACGATCTTTTAAACATTTTCAATGTATTAAATGTCGGAAGACTAAAATCTATATATATAAAAGAGAAAATCACTCACTGACTCATCACGAAATCTCAGAAACTACAAGTGCTAGGAGTCTCAAATTTTGCATGGGGGTTCCTTTTAGAGTGAAGGTGCTCACTAAGACGGGGTTTTGCGAAATTCAACCCCTAAGGGGGTAAAACAGGGTGGCAAAGTTTGTATGGGAGAAAGCGATTCCTTGGCCCGATTGACTTGAAATTTGGCATAGACATTCTTTAACAAAATTAATTGAATACGTGTTTCGTATTTTCTTGAAATGTATCCCCTAACAGGTTTGAAAAGGGGTAGAAAGCTATTTTTAGGGTGGTTGACTTCGATATCGGAATCAAAACTTCTTAGTGCATTTGTACGATTAAGAAAAATAAATGTCAGTTGTCAGGTTGTCACCTCCCCTGAAATTGTAATTATGTCACCGCACGAGCTGACATTTCATGTTGTATAAGATTTTATCCTGATTTTCAGTACCTATTTTACGAAATATTAGTCTACTTATAAAACGTGGCAAAATCTAGCAAATATCAGATATCTAACGTGACAAGGAATGTGGTGTAAAGTGTTGAAATTGAGAGCCGGATAATAATGCACAACATACGTTGCACCCGACATAATTTGCAATGTCACGTTATTTTAGCCAGGAACCAGGAACAAATAAACATACATAGATTTTTATTTAAAAAGAAGATACCTACCAAACTATTAAGTATGAGTATTAAATGTTACATAATATTATTATACTTATTTTGTTATATTACTGCTAAGAAATTTTATTAAGTACCTACACCTACCTACCTACCTAATATAAAATCGTGAACAGTAGGGCGTCGGTTCTGTAACCAAACTCGAACCCCACTTCGAATCTCACTTCACTGCACGGGACGGGAACTTTAAATTATAAATAAGATAATGATAAGATTTTTTTTCATCACAAAATATTTAAGATAGCTACCTAAATTTATTGTAATCGGTAAAATTGCTCATTTAGTTAGCTAATTTCTAATAACAATTCACGCGAAGTGAAGTGAGGTTCGAAGTGAGATGCGAGTTTGGTTACAGAATCAACAGATTGCGCAGGTAAAACCGCGGGGTGCAGCTATTACCTACATATCACAAAATTGTAAAAATGTGAAATTTTTGATGTTTGGATGTTATTCATTTTGTTACTCAATCACGTCTGAACGGGTGAACGGATTTAGACGAAATCTGGCACAGGGATAGTTTATAGTCTGAAATACTTAACACAGGCTTCTTTTCATGCCGATCATTGGTTTCCAAGGGAAGACTTACAACGATTACCGACTCCCACGCGGGCGGAGCCACGGGCAAAAGCTAAACATAGTATAAAACAAAGTCGCTTCCCGCCGTCTGTATGCTTCTCTTAAACTATACATAAAAATCGCAATAAAATCGATCTTTAAGCTTGGGAGCTAGGTGGCCTCAGACAGACACACACACACTTCAATTATATTTTAACACCCTTTGCGTACATCGTATATATGTAGATATCCTGTAGTATAATCAAATAACTTCACACTGACACCACATTAGCATAGTTTTACATTAGTAACTACATTGCACTGCACCCGTGCGAAGCCGGGGCGGGCCGCTAGTCAAAACATAAAAACATAAAAAAAAATACAAAATCATAATAAAGACACAAGCAAAGGTAGGAATTGAATTGGTTTTAACTGTAAACAGGGTACTTATTGTCTAATTTTCTAAATCTATCGCAATCGCTATTATTTCATAGATGGATGTGACACATTGCTACATTTCTTTGGTAAGTTTTTAAATTAGCCAAAAAGAAGCATCAATGTATCACCTGTATCTCATTCTGAAAGCAATTGCGATAGATTTTGAAATTAGACAATAAGTAGACAGTTTTGCCAAATTTAAGTAAAACTAATGAAAATCTACCCTTACAACAATAGATGTTAATGAAAGCTTTCATAATAACAATGAGAACGTGATTTCAATATTCGAATCGATCACTTTAAAGTATTCAATGGAATCCAATTCATTTGGAATCGATATCCTGATTGTGGTCTATTCATTTCATTTGCATTGGGATTTCTTACTCTAGATTAAAATAACCGCCCTTTCAAATAACCAGGCGAGGTTCCTTGAATATCAAGCATAGCCAATACCTACCGGATTATGACCTGTTAAGCTTTTATTGCTTGCGGCACAAGGTTCAGAATTGAGTGATCGCCATACGTTATCAGTTTACGCTTTATTCCCGTCTGATTAAATTTCCAGGGCAGCTGGAATTTTACCTTGGCGCTCTAGGACCCTGAGGGACTCTCATTGAGTTATCGTTAGTCGTTATTAAATCAGCCTTTAGTACTCGTATGACATTTTGGAGATACCTCATTCGTATTTGGTGATGGGATTTAAGTTTTAAGTGTGTAACAAACTATGAATGAGTGATCAAAGTTACAAAAGAACGTTCGTTCAAAATAACATTTTATACGTCGCACGATTCTGTCTTAAAACGATTGTAAAACTATATTTCAATTTATTTATTCATATTAAAAAAATGTAGAGTTAAATAAAATGTTTAATCATACTCAAATACAAAACAAATTATATAGTATACCTAACCATACAATGTCTATAATATTTTACATTGTCACAAAAGTCATTACAAGAATTTAATCTTCATTTCCATATCGACAGACAGTATATCCGTCCCTTTCACATTGTTCCACGTTCCGTCATTTGTGTACCGCTTCCCGTTGGCGAGTTTGGCAGTGCCGATATTTACGGTCACCAGATATCCACAGATAAAAAGCCACGGCCACGAACCAATCGGAAAACTCCGGCGAAATTCGTGAAATCAACGGAGCCTCACATTCCGTTCGGTCAGTACAGATGCGAAGTGAAAATCACAAATGAATGTAAATACTGGAAGGCTGAATTTTTTTATCAAATAGTGGAAGCTGGTATTTTGGATAAAAAAAGCTTTTTAAAAAAAGCAAGACCTAAAAATCTTAAAAAGCAACTCTATAAAAAGCAAGAAATAATGTTCAAATCGATTAATTAAAACACGTCTATTGAAGTCGGGTGGAGCTGGAAGTATTTTTTTACTTATTGTATTGTTTATATTCTAAAAGCCCCATCCGACTTCAATAGATGTGTTTTAATTAATCGATTTGAACATTATTTCTTGCTTTTTATAGAGCTGCTTTTTAAGATTTTTGAAGGAGGTCTTGCTTTTTTAAAAAGCTTTTTTATTTTAAACTTTTTTGTGGTACGTATGTAAACGATGATTTTATAAAATAAAGTGTTTTAATGTTTCACATTTTTCAATGGTATAAAACTAGGAACTCGTAACTTAATTTCCACAGGAGTTCCGTTGGGCCTTCGCAGTTCAACTCTAGTCTAGAACGTCCTTAACCATAGATAGGTACTTAACTTGTTTTTGTTTGTCATAAACCTACTAATATTTCAATCGCCTTACAGTTCCTACTTGATTTTGAGGAGTTCCCTCGTGTATCTTGAAAATCCAAAGTCCATTACCAATGAAATTAATATGGTATAATTTCTAAGGTGTCTCCTTTTAAACAAAAAAAGAATCATTAAAATCGGTTCATAAACTAAAAAGTTATGGTTGAACATCTGTCTGAATTCGTATAAAATGGTAACGAAAACGACAGTATTTTCAAGATTACTTGAAAACTATTGAACTGATTTCAAAATTTACAAAAATGAGACAAACTTGGGAAGAAACCTGATGTTATAGCGTTTGAATCATTTCAATCGGTTCATCCGTCTTCAAGTAATCGGTGTACATACATATTAAAAAATAATATACGCGACGAATTGATAACCTCCTCCTCCTCCTTTTCAAATTTTTGAAGTCGGTTAATGAGGTCTGTTCGTTGGTCAGTTTTGTATTCGAGCGTAGACATAAGTCATATAGAAGAGCAACTTCACGGCGACGTCACCGACCGTCGTCAGCCGTCGGGGACAAGCGTTGCAAGTTGTGTTGCTAAGAAACTGTTGCTCGTCTGTAAGCATCCTTATTTACTAAAAAATTATGTAAACAAGTTTCGTAGCCTCTATTGGGTTAAATTTGTTATAGTCATCGACGTCGACTGGCATAAAAGTTGCAATATCTTTAGGATCTAAAGTACCTTAAACAAACACGGGATTAGATCAACTCGAGCTAATGCTTCTTATCCACTCAAGGAAGACCTGTGTCTTAGCAGTGGGGACAGGATGATGGTGATGATGACGATGATGATGATGATGATGATGATGATGATGATGATGATGATGATGATGATGATGATGATGATGATGGCGATGATGATGATGCTGATGAATCCAAACCAATGAGTCGACTTTTGAAACACGTGGGTCCGATTCGCCTATTTAGTGATCACTGATTACGTAATTCCGTTGCTAACAATTCTCGTTTGAAACTGATTGAAATCTTTTGAAAGTAAAATTAGCAGAGCCGAGCGCTATAATATAAATGTCATAAAAAACATAGGTTGTTTTACTTTACGTTTGTCATCACCAAAGGCCGGATTTGCGGTAGCAGGAGTACAAACTTGCTAGTGATTATCAAATTATCGTAAATGTTTACATATCGATGTTTTGAAAATATTTTTGAAGTGGAACTTCTTTGACCGCGTCTGTATATATTTTTTTTGTATTTTACCAAAGAGGATGTATTTTTTAAAAATTGACATTGTATTTCACTCACTTTGACTTTGCTATCTTTGCATCAAGAAAAACTGCAGTGCATTTTATTTTTTCTACAATTCACTTCACTTTTTCAGTTTGTAATGCCTTGCAGAAAAAATCTAGTTTCGATTTTTACTCGTTTTTCACGTTACTTAAGTAATTATATTTTTTATCGATACATTACACAAATAGATAATTAAGTTTTCTACGCACTATTAAACGTCATTTTATTGTATGTATGTAAGTACTTTAGAAACGGAGAAACAATGCTTTCGGCTACTTAATTCACTCTTGAACAAAATAGCACTCCAATGTATCAATAAAACGGATAAAGGAATCAAACAAAACGATTAATATTAAAATTGAAACATAAGAAGTATTAAAATAAATACATTCTCCAAAATACTTGAGAATTCAGACCGTCCCCTCATTAATGTAAATTTCGTTTAGACTTAATAACCTTTTGATCGAGAAGACAAGCCATTAAAGCAGATTTAATCAGTATTTATAAATGTAACGATGTTGTAAAACACCCATTTTACAATTCAATTAAGTAGGAAGAAGTACCTATCGATTTCGTAATGCTATTTGTCGAAAAGGATCAAATACCTTTGATGTACTTATTTATAAATAGCTTTTGATTTCGTTTATTTACTTATTTAATGTAAAAGAAAATATACACATCAACTTTGTCTAGGGATACAGGTGTTATTTTCATACAAACGAGGTAACTTTGAAGCCTTGGTTTTCTGCCAGGGATGTACCCAGTGTTGCCAACTCTACGTATTTTTACGTAGATCTACGTACTTTTAGCCTTTCCTGCAAATCTACGAACTTCAGTTCCAGAATCTACGTATTTTCTATCAAATATACAATTTTGCAAAATATCTTATCTCATTACGCTGAATGGGCATTTATTTCCTTTTCTTTTGTGAAAAAAAGTTTATAAACTTTTCGTTTCACACTAATCACCTTATGACACTTCCTGTGCTATCTTTTTCATCATATTATTAATTATTGTTTGCGATCGCGACGTTGATATATTTTGTTCGACTCATTGTAAGACTGAATTTATCTTGAAATAAAATTATCTACACTTCTTTAAAACCTCACAAAATTCAGCTAATATAAATGTTTTTTCTCTAATCAATCACAATCATTATAATTAATAAACAAGTAATCGTTTTTCTCTTTTGTTTTTGTTTGGTTATTTTTTTTATTGAGTAATAGTAATACGTGGATAACGGTGTGGGTTTTGCAATGAACCAAACAAAATTGTTTGAACATGTATACTTAAGAAATAGGTACTATATTGTGTAAATTGTGTTTGTTGTCCCCAATAAAATAAAATAAAATTATACAACAAGAATATTTTTCATTATATTTAGTAGGTACTTTATATTTGTCTTAGATTATATTTGCATATTGATAAAAAACAATTAAAAATACATTTTTTTAAAAGAATTTGCTTATTGTTACCATATAAAAAGAAGCAATACCTACATAAATGAAATAAACAAAATATAAATAAGTACAGCGGCCGTACATGGGTTGATAAATGTATTTATAATTAAAATTTGCTTGAAAATAATGATAAAAATGAATAAATTTCATTAAAATTCCTAATAAAACACTCGTTTTATTCACTGTTACCCTCTTCATTTCCTTTAAAAAAAAAGTACGTAGATCTACGAACTTTTCACATGCAATTTTTACTAAATCTACGTACTTTTCTTAACTGGCCTACGTCTTTTTAAAAATCCGAGTTGGCAACACTGTACCGTTCTTTAATCTGATGATGGCCATCCAAGGAGTGAATGGAGTAGATTCAGATCGCAATAGACATCCAACTGATCTGATCAGCATTCTAAAAGATTAATGGGTTAGAGTTCTCAGTTTGAGGATTTCCATACATTTTCATGCTATTTTCGCGGATTATTAAACATGTCCATTACGTTTTTAGGATGCTGGTTAGATCAGTTGGGTGTGTATAGCGATCTGAATCTCCTCCATTTACTCCCTGGATAGCCGTCATCAGATCACAGCACAGTACATCCCTGGCAGGAAACCAAGGCTTCAAAGTTACCTCGTTTGTATGAAAATAACACCTGGTATCCCTAGACAAAGTTGATGTGTGTACATTTTATTATGGCAATAAAAACGACGCTGACATTGCAGATATTTTTGTAGTATAAGGCCTAGCATTACCATATTTAGACGAAAACTGTTTGAATGGCTGAAAACAAAATGTATAAATTTACTCAGTTTAAGGAATATCTTACTGGTAAAATTGACATAAAATAAACAAATGATAATGACATGATGTGTAACTGTTAATTAATTCTGATTGACTATTGACATAACACTAATTAGCATCTTTTTAAAAAATAGACGTATTTCAAATAACTAACAACTCAATTGTACTCTATTTTTACCCGACTGCAAGAGGGTTATGTTTTTCGCGCGTATCTTGTAAGTATGTAAGTATGTTTGTATGTAATATTCTTTATTACCTCATATCTTTTAAACAGCTGAACGGATTCCCATGATTAACATATCGTTAGATTTGTCTTGCCAGCCCAAGTGTTCTTAAGAAAGTGGCGTTATAAAAAAACCAACATGGCGGCTGCACGGTGCTATTATAGGTAGTGGAAAAAAAATTTTTTTTTAGAATACTGCAATATGGGTGTCAAATTAAAGGTCTCATTAAAAGGATTTCAAAAAGGTATATTATGATTGTAATAAATAATAACTAAAAAGAAATAAATAAAAAAATAAATTTAAAAAAATTAAAAACCCTCCTGCATAAAAAGACAAGTCAACTGAAAAGATGGAAACAAGATTAAATATTAAAGGCAACATTATAACATGCAGTCGGAGGCATATAACTCAAATCATTCATAATGTCACTTTCTTTATGCATGCCTCCGACTGCATGTTATAATGTTGCCTTTAATATTTAATCTTGTTTCCATCTTTTCAGTTGACTTGTCTTTTTATGCAGGAGGGTTTTTAATTTTTTATTGAACAAAGATTTCATTTCTGGGGGATGCAGAGGATTTATGATGTTATTTTGAATAGTAAGTATAAAGTTATTTTTGCAGTCATTTGTCTAGGAATTAACTACCTCTAGTAAATGTTAGATGTCATACTTTAATATACGATTGAAGGCTACAACACTATTATTTATTCTGTGCTACAACACCTACCATATTAAAAGACTCATTCTATCTAAATTACACGTAGAGATTTGGCCGGAAGGCCTAGCTTTTTTCTACATTGACAGGCGTAGGGTTGGCTAACGGTGACACGGTCCGGGAGGAGCGACGTAAGTCCTCCGCCTCACGGTCGAGTGTCGGCCGAGATTGATGACGCTTCGACAGGGATTGATACTGATCTGCAGGCGGTACTTGTCAAGAAACCAAATTGGTGACACTCTTTTTGAGGACGAAAGTTTTGGCGATAGCTTTGTCATTGTTTAGATTCTTTTAGTTGAAAAGCTATCTTTCCTTTTTCTTTTTCATTCATCCATACTTTATGAAAGTAACTCTACTTATCATTTCACATCTGGAACTACTGAACTAAAGGACATCATCCATTTTGGTCCAAATGAGTAAGTGCCGGCCAAAAAAGCAAAAGTGATTTATTCTGATAGATTTTGTCCATCTAAGCATTTCTGTAGCGTAAGCATAGCTGTAAGCACCGCTGTACTTGATTTTAATTGAGTTCAAAAAGTCCTGTCTTCTCATACATTTTGAAAAAAATGAGAAGCGGTGCTACAGCTTCGGTGCCATAATAAAAAATGCTTAGATGGACAAAATCTATCAGAATAAAGCACTTTTGTCTTTTGACCGGCACTTTCATATTTGGACCATAAATGTATGAAACATGGATGATGTCCTTTGTTGAATTAGTTTATAGACAGTGTATATCGTTGGGAAGAACCTAGGCTATCGATTAGGTATTGCCATTTTTAAAACGTTTTATTTGTAGTAGGCTCAAAAAATTGTTTTCTTTTGCCGTGTTATGTGGACAATTTTTCAGAAGCGACTCAAGTGACATAAGCGTTTGTTTACTTCACGAGACCGGAATGACATCACGCCTCATAAAACGAATCACGCGCGTGCCCTCCACTGATTAGAAATGAAAAATGGCTGCTCGGTTTTGTTTACTTTGCACCTGCCGTAACAGGGTCGGTTTTAAATAGCTTCCGTATACGATACCTAAAGTTTGTTTTTTTTATTTTTATAGGTTTTGGTAACTTACAACAGACGATGCTAAGCAAAAAATAAATTATTTGGCTTGACTAGTTTGTAATGGATTTTGCTTATTTCGAAATCTTAAAAATGAGATTCTGTTTAAAAAATTCAACTGAGGAATTGTTTTAATGCTTATAACTAAAGGCCGGATTTGCGGTGGCAGGAATACAAACTTGCTAGTGATTACCAAATTATCGTAAATGTTTTTATATATCGATGTTTTGAAAATATTTTTGGAGTGGAACTTCTTTGATCGCGTCTGTATTTATTTTTTGTATATTACCAAGGAGGATGTATTTCTTAAAAATTTGACATTCTACTTCACTCACTTTGACTTTGCTATCTTTGCATCAAGAAAAACTGCAGTGAATTTTATTATTTATACATTTCACGATTTTCACTTTTCTTAATGTAGGTAGGTAATTTCTTCTATTTCCTACAGTAATTCTATATATCACGTTACATAATTATAATTTTTTTATCGATAAATTACACAAATAGATAATCAAGTTGTCCACGCACTATTAAACGTCATTTTATTCGTGCTACCAAAAATCCGGGGTCTGCTCATAACACAAATGTTCCTATATTAATAAAAATATATAATATATATAGATATCTTTATTTCAAAAATAAGTTACCTTATACTTAACACAGAATACCTTGCAGCAACGAAAATCTGAAATAAAAATGAAGATGCGTGCTTTTCCCCTGATTAGACACGAAAAAATGGCTGCTAGTGTAGTGATCTTGTTTACGTTACCGTAACAATGAGTTTAAATAAAATAGCTTCCTGATTCCATTTCATTAGTATATTTAGTTTTTTATTTTATTTCACACAGAACAGATTTACAGCAAATACATTATTATATAGATTACAACATTTAAAAAAGTAGGCAGGACCCTAAGGAAACATCTCCGAATTGACTCTAGCATGTCTATGTATTTATTATATTGTGGTGACCAAATATTTTTTTAATTTTTTTTTAAATAAGCATACAACTTGTTAATGAAATAATGAAAAACCTTTGAAATCATTATAGGCTATTACTTATATAATTCTATTATAATATTAATAACAATAATTTTTTGTATGGAAGCGATCCAGAAATTCTAAACAATCTACTGTTTTATACCATTTTCGCAAAATTCTCTAGAATCCACTTAAGATATCCGAGGTAGCTAACTTATGAAATGATGCTAAGGTACGAAACTATGTGATCCACTATAGCAAAATTTAGTCACAATTAATGTTAAATAACAACCGAGCTTAAGCTGTAAATAACAACGGCATAATACACGTAGCAGCATCGAAAACCGTGGCAAAAACTGTTAAGGTTAAAAATATAAAAAAACAGTGTTAGATTTCAAATTTTCCTTTACTTAAAATATGGTAAGTGTTTTAGAAGCATTATTCAATTTACGGTTTAAATGTAAAATTAAATGCGTGTTCCATGAAATTGTAAATGACGCAAAATTTAAATATACAGTTTTGATATACAGGGTCCTAATTAATGAAGCGAGGTCAGGAGAAACTAGCGATATTTATTACATTTGAAGCTCTACTACATTTAAAAATACGTTTAATTGTATTTATGCCGACTGCTCACGCGAGAACACGATTTGCGAGTCGCGGTGTTGACGGACGGATATGACACAGTTATTTTTAACTTAATGAAAATTAGAGCGGCGGTAATCTTAAAAAAAAAAACCGGTCAAGAGCGAGTCGGACTCGCGCACCGAGGGTTCCGTACAATCATAAATATATTTGGATATGTTATTTTAGGACAGTCTTTAAAAAAGTAGGATAAACGGCAGACAGGTGGAAGGGCGAACAGGCGGACAGTTAATTTACAAGTGCTGCTTATGGTGACTGAAAAACGTTTCAGCCACTCCACATTGCAAAATGTTTATATTACTAGTCCATCAGCCATATTAATGTGTCCACTGCTGGGGCACAGGCCTTCCTTATGGGTGGATAAGGAGGACGGGCCATAACCCACCACGCGGGCCCAATGCGGATTGGTGGGTGTTAACGACTGCAAATGCAGCCGGGACCAACGGCTTAACGTGCCTTCCGAAGCACGGAGGAGCTCGAGATAAAAAATTTTTGGTCACCCATCCCATGACCGAACCTTGCGAACGTTGCTTAACCTCCGCAATCGCTGGTCCAGGCGCTAAACCACTGCGCCACCGAGCTCCTCGTTATTATTATGTTACTATATTACTTAAGTTAGTAAGTAGGAACTTATTCTTCGTTTATTCGTACGGCAAATAGTAGGTAATTATATTAGAACCAGCCACCAATTTATTATTGTAGTGTTAGGTTGCGCCATCTCTTGACCGATAGTGGAACTATTTTTGTCCCTTAGGTTAGCATGCTTAGGACAGCGCCATCTGTTGACTGGTAGTGAAACTAAAAAAATTTGTTTGTTTTTTTAATTTCTAAAAAAGTGTGTTATATTGAGACATCGTTTTATTTTTCCTGTAATCTTTACATAAACTACTATCACATAGAATTATTTCAGATTTTTCTCTCTGCAAACTTCAGAGATAAGGGGGGGGGAACGGTATTTTTTTTTACATTTTTCATCATAAGTCGAAAACTATGCGGCCTAAGAAAAAAGGAAAAATTGTTTCAAAATGTGCAAACAGCGCTTTTTCATATGATACCCCACATGCCCTAGTCACCTCACTTAAAATTTTTAAGACCCCTTTTCAGTCCCTGTTGTAAAAAAAAAATTAATTTTATTATTTCTTTCTTATTTGCAAAATAGTTGGGCAAATGTCATCTTAAACTATTCCAAATTTCAAGTTGATACCATTAGTAGTTCTCGTGATATCCAGCTGTGACAGACAGACAGACAGACTGAGTCACACCATAAGGGTTCCTTTTTTACCATTTTGGTACGGAACCCTAAAAAGACGCTTAGAAAACACTTTTCGCACAAGTCATCACGGAAATACAAAAATGTGGTATCGATGCATTCAGTACGATGCCCTGATTGCAAATATATAAGATGTCAAGCGCGAAAATGGTGGGGGTAGAAACTGTGACGTCATAAAGTTTTCAGTACAAAGAAATTTTTTTTTCATACCATGTGGTATATCAAATGAAAGGGCTTTGTGAGTAGATTGCGAATATTTAACACACTATAACATTCTCACTTCTTGGTCTAACAAATTATTAGCAAACGTCGGAAAATTTCGCAATTCAGAGTCGCCATTGAACAGGTCTAGATTGAAAACGACTGAATTGATTTTTACAAAATACATAACAAATAACTCTGCACATACTCTTTTCGAATTTCTAAAGGTAATTGACCAAAGATATTTAAAAATAAGAAAAGTACATCAGTTTTAATAACAGCATAATTTTTTGCTTTTTCTAAATTCTCAGATTCCTATAATAATTAATAAAAAATAAATAAATAGCCAAGGAATCAAAAGTAGTTTTAAAATTGAAATAGCGGAGTCCTTGAGTTTTAAAAAGGAAACTTCATTATTTGATTTCAAATTTATCATATCCGGTTTACTAAAAACCATTAGGTATCGTTGTGCCTAAATCTTCAAATTCTAAGTGGTTAAGCATTTCCAATACACGTTCCAAAACAGTGATCTCCAACTTTCCTAGGAAGCGTTAAGAATGGATTTTTTGCAAGAAGTTGCTGAAATCTTCCGTACTAACTATAGCGCGGATTGACCCTGAAAATTGCCTGTACGTACTGTATGTAGTATATAGTACGTACAGGCAATTTTCACACACATATATTTGTGTGCACACATGGAAAACAGTAATTGATTCGAAGCTGCTCTTCTCTCCACTTTATTTACTTTGCTGTCTCAATTAAATTTGCACTTAAACCTATAACCATCTACAAGGAGTTCACCCTCCAAATCGAATTTAGGGATAGTTGATCAAATATTGACTTTCAATTCAATCCTCCTTGCTCTTATTTCAACTAAAGTTCCTTGCCTCTTGAAATACAGATAGATAAGTACATTTTAAATTTCATTACTAAATTAAGTACATTTTTCTGATTTATTGAATCTGATAATTTGAAAAATGGAACCTACTTAGAAATACTTTTCTAGAAAATGTAATTTTATTTTTTTATGCTTAACGGAATAGTGCTTGGCCTTCACCAAACCCCGGGCACTCCATACAAGCGTCGCGTTTCAACTACCTGTTACACAGACGCTACACAGTGACGTTTTTGCACACGCGCAACTGTGTGCGAGCTATTGAATGAGTACACGGATCGACACACGAACTCGCGCGGTGGGCGCCGGTGGGGTGAGGTAATTGATTGTGGGGCGGGGCGGAGAGTTTCCTTTCTGTACGGTAGTACTTATATCTATTCTGTGCCTTCACCTCACCTGGGGCCCTACCGACTAACTTTTCGAATTTCGGCATATCTGCCGAACTTCAACTGAAAACAGATAAATCGAAGTAAGGAATTTCGTATTGTACTATTTGTTGAAGTTATTTGGAAGATATTGATGTTCGTCTGACAATTGGGTTCGCCATTTGGGCCCGATTGGGTCTCTATTTATTTGTTTTAATTTGAAACCCGGCAGACTTTCCGAAGTTCGGTACGGCCCCTGATGTTAAGTGACGATAAAGCCGAAGGTGGAAGCGCACTACACCTGGAATCCTCATAACTGAGGAACTGGCTATCTTACCTCCGACTGCCGGAACACAACAGTGTTTTTAAATTGTAAGATGGTGGTACCTGGCTAGGTGGACTTAAAATAAGCCCTACAAACCAAACCGAGTACAAATTGTACCCTGGGATTGAAACCGGGACCCCTACGTTTTATACGAGTGGGCGAACCACTAGACCACAGAGGCGGTTAAATCTCAAATATTAAAGCCCTTTTTAACACGTTTTTATTAGGTTTCTTTCTCGTTTGTTTGTTTGTTTGTTTTTTATCTTATTGTTATATCTAACGGCAATCAGTTTTCTTCCACACTATTTAAAGCAGTTTTGAGAGGTGATACATGTTTTTAGGGTTCCGTACCCAAAGGGTAAATACGGGACCCTATTACTAAGACTCCGCTATCTGTCTGTCTGTCATCAGGCTGTATCTCATAAACCGTGATAGCTAGACAGTTGAAATTTTCACAGATGATGTATTTTTATTGCCCCTATAACGAAAAATACTAAAAAGAGAAAAAGAAATATTTTAGGGGGCTCCCATACAACAAACTTGATTTTTTGCCGTTTTTTGGTACGGAACCCTTCGTGCGCGAATCCGACTCGCACTTTGCCGGTTTTTTGAGTTACTATTCCCAATTGCTCTTGCAATTGAAAAGTCACCAGTTAATTCCCTCTGTTCCAGGGGACCTATTTTTGAATCGCTCGGCTGACGTCATGCGCTCTTTTCGACTGATTTTCGTTCGACATATGACTCAAAATAATGAGATGTCGAACGAAAATCAGTAGAAACAAGCGCTCGACTGGAGTCGAGCGATTCAAAAATAGGGCCCCAGTTCATAGTTTAACGCTTCAGTCTCTTCATGTCATTAATTATAATGTGTAGGGAAATGGTGCGGCACATACCACTATAATGTTGAGTTTAATTTTGATAAGATCAGTGGTTTAATTTGAGCTAAGATGAATAGTGCACTATAACTAGGACAAGGTATTTTTATTTTAAAAAGATGTCACACATTCTAAGATTGTGTTTCCGTGCACGCAACAGATTTAAGTATATGCTGAAGAATGAGAGCAGAATGAGTTATTAAACTACAAAGTAGCATACTTTATACAGAATAAGTTTTAGAACTGATAATATTTCTTTTTATTAATCGACTATGACCTAGTCTTTTTAACGAATCACAAATTAATTGCCCCCCAACCAGTGTTTGGTGCAACCGCATGAATTTTAAATTTATTTGAATTTGAATTATTTATGTTTCTAACTGAAACTCTGAATTTAAGTGTTTTGATAAAGTCAAGGAATTGCAATACAAACTGAATTTAATGTCCCTGTTAGTTTTGATAATTCTCGAATCTTACGGGTTGATTTTTGTTTGAAATTAAGTTTTTTTTTTTTACTATATCTAGAAATCTTTTGTTTTCGGAAACTGATATGAAAGATTTGTCGAGTCTATAATGAAGCCTAAATGCCTATTTGTAGGTTGTGTTTGGTGCAAAAAAAATGTTTTTCATAATTATTATAACAAATAAAACCTGTAACACAACAAATGCTCTTTCTATGTCTTGTTTACAACCTTTAACAGAACTGTTGAAGAAAAAGCTATCATCTAAGTAAATAGATAAGACAATATTTTCATTTCTTATGTAAGTATGGCCAGATTTTAATTATTTAGCGAAGACAAATGGGGCTGTACAGTGTATATAAAACAAAATGCAATGCATTAAACTCATATAGTTCTCCATTAAAAGTAAATCTTAAAAATGTATTTGTTTATCATATATTGCTACAGAAAAGTAAGCTTCCTTTAAGTCTAAGGTTGTCTTATAGCAGTTTTTTAACATGAGTTCATAAGCTGTCCTGATATCTTCTAGTTAAAAATGTTCTGTCAGTATAAACAAATATATTTAGTTTTTTCAAATTTAGTATGTATGTACACCTTCCATTTGGTTTTTGAACAGGGAATATTGGTGAAGTACATTGATCTGTAGTATAAAAACATTCTAACATAGCACCTAGATTAATCAATTTCGGTATTTTTAGGTCTATACCTTTGGTTTGTTCACTAGACCAATGTTGAGGTTCACAGTTGAAAACATGGAACTTAAGTAAATGGAATGCCATGCCATATACGTTTACCCATTTAAGCACAGTTGGATCATTTGGTACTTGTAGCCAATATAGAGTTGTTTGAGTTTACCTGCAAGTATCTGAACGTTTACTGCCGGTATTGAGGCCTGCCTTGTGATGGTGGTGGTGGTAACAGTGGTGATTGTCTCCAGTTGCGTCGAGCGAGGTTGGTGGACTGTGGAGCAGGAGGCCTGCTGTACACCCGTGGTTGACGCTCACCGCGGGGTTCTGCACGTAGCGTCTCTTGTGGTTGTGGCAGTGGGCCCTTCCACTTTCCCTGTTTCTTTTGTGTATCCTTGGACGATGCAGTTTTTATTTGGATACTTGTTTCTTGAATGCCTTGAGCAATTTTAATTTTAGAGCAACCCTTGCCAAACATGAATTATTTGAGATTTTTATTTTTGATGGTATTTCTAGTTTGTAAAGAATTTACTAGGTACTGCAAATTGAACACTATGGGGTTCTTGTTTGAAACTTTAAATTGTTAACATCATGTAACAAGAACGCAAATAAAGAATATGAATATGATATCCTCCTATCTCTGTTTACACTTGTTTCAGAGAGGGTAGGTAGTTTTATTTCTGGGTTCATTTTGGGTGCTATTGCCTCTTGAAAATGAGGGAGTGTGTACTTGTCTATCCGCATAGTGATAGCGCTTGACAACAATAAAGAATGTCTACTCACTTGTGGTAGCGCTATGTATTTACTGTTAGTTTATCTAAATATGAATTTGATCTTAAAGGCCCAAAGTGATACAAATAACTAATGCTGCATGTTACAAATTTATGCATTATGTTCCTCCAGCGCTGGGCTAATTCTACGTATAGGATCTGTAACTTCCGAGTTTTGTAGGCCTTTGCTTCCTAGCGCTAATAATAACTCTTCGGGAAATTCATCCTTTTCTTATGTAAACCACAGTAAAAAGGTCTTTAGTTTGTCATAAATATCAGGATTTAAAGAGAAAAATTTTGTCTATCCGCGTAGTGATAGCTCTAGTATTTTGTACTTGTCTATCCGCATAGTGATAGCGCTTGACAACAATAAAGAATGTCTACCCACTTGTGGTAGCGCTTTGTATTAACTGTTAGTTATTCTGAATATGAATATTTGGTAAGAGTAGGTACCATGATCTCCAAGACCCAAGGTGATACAAAGAACTAATGTTGCATATAATATATTATAATTGTATCAGGGTTGAACAATTTATCAGTAATAATAACATTTATTCGGGAGCTCATTTACGTATCTAAAGATTTTTGGTCCCCATAGGTCCGAGGGTAATCAGGTTTTTTCTGGGGTGGGCACCACACTGTTCTGGGATGAACGGGCTCATCCGTCCGCCCCCCCTTCCTTCCTACACCAATGACAGACCTGTGTAAATTATTTTCGGGTCTGGCAGTTATTCTTGTGCATCTGTGTATACTCTTCTGGCCTTGGCGGTGTTTCTTAGTCCAAGTCTTGGCTCTTTATCTTGATTTTTAGCATTTAGCTTCTTTTTTTTTTACTTTTTCTTTATCTTTTCAATAATTTCACTGAGTCCGCGTCGGCTTCCATGTTATTTTATTATACTTGAACACTAATAATCACTTTAAAAAAAAAAAAGTTAGGAAGAAGTTGCTATTTAGCAATGAGGCTGAATGAATTTTTGTGTGCTTTCTCTATTTGTTATTTTTCTTTGTAAATGTCCTGTCTTAGTGTGCGATAAAGTGTTTTTATTATTAAATCATTTTTTTTTGTATTTTAAATATAAAAATGTTTTGATGTAATCTTGAAAAGAAAAACGTTATTTACCTACATTATACGAAAAAAAGAGGGGGGAAGAACACCAACTTTTAATTACTATTGACCCGAAATGGAATGATTTAAAACTTTCTACATCCTGGGCCCTTAAAATAATAATATAATATCGAATCAAAGAACAAAGCCAACGTTTAGACTACGTCGAAGTAATTAGTTAATGTAAACAAAATACGAGTCGTAGGTTTGACGAATACCAACGCAAGGCGTTTGTCCAAACACGGTGAAATAAATAACATCGACTCGGCACAACTTAACTTTGTTAGTACCTACATATTTTGTTACGTAATTTATTATGAATTTGTGGTATTGTAGGTAATTTTATATTTATTATTTGACTTACCAATAATTTGTAGTTTAGCTAAATTACATAGCTTTTACCTTTAAGCTTGATTCCCTTGGTTCCCTTGTAAGAAAAAAAAATAACTCTGCTTTTTATAACACTATATCACAGATATTATCACTCATTAATTTATTATACTAACAATTTCTATATTTCATTCACTAAAATACTAGTTTTATGTACAAAATACAATTATTTAAACGAATTTTCATAAACGTAGATTTTGATAAACGTGACGTCCGTTGTCGCTTGCACAAAAAACGTAATGACATTTCCAGAGAGTGTGACCATATACTAAAATGTTTTTTTTAAATAATAGCTTTGGACTTTGTGACTGGTCGCTGGTACAATCAGCGTTACTACATGTAATACGTCTTGGACAAGGAGCAAGTATAATAATGTGTAGGGAAATGGTGCGGCACATACCACTATAATGTTGAGTTTAATTTTGATAAGATCAGTGGTTTAATTTGAGCTAAGATGAATAGTGCACTATAACTAGGACAAGGTATTTTTTATTTTAAAAAGATGTCACACATTCTAAGATTGTGTTTCCGTGCACGCAACAGATTTAAGTATATGCTGAAGAATGAGAGCAGAATGAGTTATTAAACTACAAAGTAGCATACTTTATACAGAATAAGTTTTAGAACTGATAATATAAAGCAATTAAGATTATGAGCGGTAAGATGGCGCGGAAGTGCAGCTGCTTGTCAGAAAACTAATTTTAAGTTTAAATCCCGCAGCCGACAACATCGAAATTATGTGGCATTTTATTGTCCCGCCTTAAGGCTCCGTTACGCGAAATCATTTGTCTCTGTCTTTTTCTTTACGTGTAAAGAGTGGAAAATAACTTCACTTCTGCACTTTTTCGATGTTTTTCGATGTTTTTTCATCATTATCTTTTAGCACAATTATCTTTCTTGAAAAAAAGTTATTAGATCAACTGCACAGTACGTTAAAGTGTATTTTGATGTAGAATTCAATACGTTTACGCTATTATTTACGCCAAAAATATGGCCCGCGACAAGCGCTTTTCATGATATTCTGATTTTTTTACAATCATCTGTGAGGTTTATACGCAATTTAATGTTTGTAGCAACTAGATAAACTCTTTAGCTGTGAGGTCTATTCGCAATCTGTGAAGTTTATTCGCAATAGGGATGTTGACTAATGAATAAAATAACGAAATACTAATAAAAATCGTAAACATATCAAACTTTTGGAGTAGCTTGTATACCTCTTGGTTTTATATATTGCGTATTATTTGTTTTATGACCCTTCAAAGTTGGGTGGACAAGTCCATTTAAAAAGTATAAAATTTGTTAAAATAAATAATACATTTAATTAGTCCGTAAAATTTGTAGCAAATTTGTCAAAGAAACCATTTTGATAAATACAATATTTAATATAGCTGCCGAACAAATTTCCTACGCGTTGCATACAACGTAGGAAGGCGTGACGTCATAACTTGCTAGCCGTTAGTATGGAGCGTTTTAGGGCGAGTCCATTTGTGTGCATTTCAGACTGTGATATCTTGGGCAGTTTTCAAGCTAGCGAAATAATTATTTTACCAATGTTTCTTTTTTTGAGAGGTAATTTATGTAATATAAAATAAAAAAAGTTGTCAACATCCCAATTTAATGTTTGTAGCAACTAGGTAAACTCTTTAGCTTGTCGTTTTCGTTTTCTATATAAAGATATGGCCCGCGCCAACCATGTTTTCCTATTACCGCCCCTTAAAAGTTCCATTCGATGCCACTTCAGTGCAACAATAAACTGTAAGACAAACAAAAGATAGAACAATAATAAAACAACCCGATACAAGAGTGGTTATATGAATTTTTAGGGTCCGTAGATTAATACCTATGTCTTTCGGAAGATTCTAGGACATGCTAAAAGGAACGATGGGACCTGGCGCGTGAGGAAAAACAAAGAAATAGAAGACCTAGTATCCGCTCTTAATATCTTGGGAGAAATAAAATCAGCGCGACTACGCTGGCTGGGGCACGTCATTCGAATGGGGACGGATCGAGCGGTGAAAAGAGCGTACATGGGAGTCCCCACGGGGCGCCGCCCGATAGGCAGACCCAGATATCTCTGGGCAGATCAGGTCACCAAAGATCTCGCCGATTTAGAAGCCACAGATTGGTCAGAGCTGGCACTAAATAGGAAGGAATGGCGTGCTCTATTGTCGGAGGCCAAGATCCACTTCGGGTCCCTGAGCCACAGCAGTAAGTAAGTAAGTAAGTAGATTAATGGTAAAAAACGGAACCCTTATAGATTCATCGTGTCTGTTTGTCTGTCCATCCGTATGTCACAGCCACTTTATTTCGAAACTATTAGGATTACACAGCTGAAACTTGGTAGGTAGATGTTTTCTGTAAACTGCATTACGATTTTTACACAAAAATAAAAGGAGAGGCTCTGTAACCCCCCCATACATGGAACTGAAACTGAAAAAAATATATCATCAAATCTATACGTGCTGGGTGTCTATTCTACAGATAAGTCTTCAAAAATTACACTGAGGTCCCTACAACTACTTTTTCTCAAAGTCAACCATTTGAAAGATTATACTTCCAAAGTGCTAAAATGTGTGTCCCCCCCCCCCTCTAACTTTTAAAATAAGAAAGTGAAAAATATGGTTTTATAGATATAACACATTTTCCTAAACCGCAATATAACTTTATCATTTATACAGACACTATGACAAATTATAGTGGTAATAAATATGGTATGGTATATGTAATGTAACAACTACGGAACCCTACTGCGCGTGGCCCGACATGCACTTAGCCGGTTTTTTCATTAACTCCTGACTAGTAGGTACTAATATAAATTCTGTGCTCCCGACGGATTTACTGTGAGATTTTGTATCTATTTTTATGTTTTGAGTGTGAAAAGAGTGACTTGGTCGGTGATACTATTGATTGGAAACACCAAAACTTGATCACCAAAATAGGAACAAATGAAAGAGTCATTATTAATTTATATCTACTCCCAAAACTTGAGCAGCCTTATTCTTTTCGACGCATAGACAGAAAAAGAAATATACCCTGCGATTGTAGACAATACAAAATAATTTTCAGTCAAAAAAAGAGAAAATCTTAAAATAATTCGGTTTGTTATGGCCATAGATATGGCCGGCGGCAGTCGGGTCGAAAATCACAACATGTTTGTGAAAGCATAAACACACTTCTGTCGCTTCACGAAAGCACAGGAATCATGGGAATACAGAAGATTTTAGTTTGTGACAAAAGCATACAATGTACTTATATGGAATGTCTTTGTAAACACTAAGATTCCTTATAAACTTTCTACGATTTTGCCAAGAGAATAATAGGAGTAGTATTTGGTCTCGTGCTTCAAAAATTCCGAGGATGTTCTGTTTGACTTTGGTACCTTGTTCTCTTTACTGCCTAGACGGGTAGTGCTTTTGATGCCGTCTTTATTATTAGAGCGTTTTCACATAAGTATAAGGGTTTTAGTGCGACTGTAGTGCTGAAAGATAGTAGGTACTGTCACGCAATGGGTGACGTAGCTACATTAAATTAAACACATATTTGCGTGATCTTTTATATATTGTCACTCTTTTCACGAATACACTTTTCTAAACCGACGTGTTTTTTCGGAATAAAAGCAGAATGAGCTTTCAAAGATAATAAAGAAACAAATGTTCTCTATTTGACTTACTACTTGCGCAATGACTAAAAAGTTTGTAATAGATGCAATCGGGCATCACAGTACCGAGCCTTAGTCGTAATGTAAACTGAAGGGATCGCTGGTGATTGGTGAAGCGCTGCTGTAGCGCGACTAAATTGTATCGCGCGACTAATTCACTAAAATGTGAAAGTTCTCTTATTCGAATACCTAAGATGTGGAATAGCCGAGAAAGTACTTCACGCCGGAACAGTTGCCCAATTTATATGAGAGTAATTGTACTGTTCTCATAATTACCAGCTCCAGACACTTGAGTCCATTGAGCTGAAGGCCAGGAAGCTCATCAGCAACGATCATCTTTTTTGTAGTACGCTCAAAAGCCTCGAGTATAGACGCAAGGTTCTAAGTTTATCGGTTTTTTATCAGATAAACTTCAGCGAGTGTGCAATAGAATTGCACAACCTAATTTCACCATCTCCCTTCTTCCATCGAACAACCAGACGTACGAAACAGCACCACCGTTTTTGGTGGACATTCCAAAGACTGGCACTAATAGTCCAATAAAACTAGCTTTATTTGGACATAATTAAATAACTGAAATTTTCTTTTTCTATGTCATAAATTAGTGTTATTTATAGTTAAAATAAAAGGAATTAAACATTTCGAAACTTCGCATAAAACTATAAAAAAAAACTAAAATTTCAACAAATTTTGATTTCATTATTACAGCATAATAAATAACTTAGTAAATGTACATGTATTATGCTATGACGCTTGCATTTCAAGTAAATAAATCAAAATTAAACTAATTGATCAATCGGAACTATTGTTAATAAAGAGTTTAGACTATTGGTAAAAAAAGTTCTTAATGTACCCTCGCAACTTAAAACATTGTAAGTACATTGTAAATGTTTATATTGTGTGAGAAAATAAATATATTATTATTATTATTATTAATTATTAAAGAAGGTTCATAAGTGGCAGATATTTTGGCTTATCTTACCAGAAATTATAGGCAACTGTAATTTAATAAGTCATACTGAATGGTATATAATGTGACGACGAACATGCGAAATTGGATTTAGTTTAATTTTGCTGTAAGGTGATAGAATTTTAATGTACCATAAAATTATACTAACAAAGTATTTGGTTAACTATTTTGCTTTTAGGAAAAAGCTAGATAATGTACGAAATCTCATGATTTTTGTATGAAACCGTTACCACCCCGGATTTCTTACATCACATATCTAATTAATATTTGACACTTAATATCAATATCCGGTAAACCAATAAAACCAACGAGTTTATTATTTATGTCCAGCAGTGGCGAGGGGTGAAATTATGGCGAAGGTAAGCCGCACTACAAAAATGCTATGATCTGCATAGTGGATCAGTGGGGTGGGATTTCTAAAAGGTAAGCCGATAGGAATCGGCTTGTATGGACCCTTCGCCACTGATGTCCAGATAAAGCTAGTTTTATTGGACTATAAGAATTTTGCTTCAAATTTTATCATCCGTACCGCTAGATAATGGAACTCCATACCTGAGTCTGTTTCCCGATAGGTAGATCTGCGGGCCCTCATTCAAGACGCGAGTGGATAGAATATCTTCTAGGCAAGCGTGTTTCATCGTAGATCGCATCATCGCTTACCATCAGGCGTGATAGCGCTTGCCTATCTATCATAACAAAAAAAAAATAGCCTCGTGTCCAGGGTTACCAGGACCAAAATTCGGAAATCCGGTCGCAAGAGGTTGAAAATCCTGATTTTTGGACAAAAGTCCGTTCTTTAATTCAAATTAAATTAAATTAAAATTAAATTCGATTGAAATCCGGGCGGAGTCCGGTCTGAGCTCTTAAAATCCGGTGTGGTAACCCTACTCGTGTCTGTATTTTATTTGCAACGCGACCACAGTCCATACATAAAAAATGTTGTGTTTAGTATTAATAAATAATGATTGATAACAAAATAATTTAAGTATTGAAAAAAAAGGCATGACTCTTTTTTTCAATACTTAAATTATTTTGTTTTGATGTTAAGTCTAGATCTAGGACTGATGTAAATATTTTGGTTAATATAAGAAGCACCAAATTATGGAGTAATAAAGTTAATGTGGCAAGGTACCATAAATCATCATCATCTTTATATTTCCCCAAGTAGAACCGGATACAAGTATCATGTCATATTCTCTAATAGTTTACGTGATACAACGGAAGCAATTTGTGCCCACATTCGTTTCCTGCGTCTGAAATATGAGCCACTGAAATAATGGCAACTGAGTAGACCTATGCCACAGTACATAATAGCTAAAGCAGTATCTCAGCTCAACTAAGGGGGCACTTATGTGAAATACCTTGTAGAAATCGCCTTTGATCGGACAATACTTTTTATTAATTCACAACGGGGTAGTGCTTGGCCTTCAACACACCTGATGTTAAGTGACGATAAGGCCGAAGGTGGAAGTGCACTACACCCGGTATGCTCATCACTGAGCAACTGGCTATTTACCCCTAACTGCCGGAACACAACAATTTTTCAATTGTTGTTATGGCGTCAGACTTAGGTAAGATGGTGGTAGCTAGCCAGGCGGACTTGAAATAAGCCGCCAACTAAACCGAGTACAAATGTACCCCCTCCTGGGATTTGAACCTGGGATCTGCTGCGTCTTACACGGGTGGGCGAAACACCAGACCACAGAGGTGGTTAAAGCGCTTTCATCACAGGCATCTTCTTAAAAAACGTCAACATTTGTATGGCATGCTTTTGACGCAAGATGAATTTAAAGTAAAAGATGAAAGGGAAATGGAAGCGACTCCGTGAAGACACCATTAGATGCCAATTCGTAGCGACGAATGTTTGTGTAAGTGCGCTGATTCGGAAGTTTGTATGTTCTTGCGTTACTGCTTTATCTATATTTATTATGTGCCGACGTTATTATTTATTACCGCTTCACGAGTTTATGAAATGAAATGTTTTTGTGCTATCTAAGGAATTTTACTACTAAATAATGCAGATAGTATTGGTACTGTAATAGGTTTCCCAGATGTGGTACAGGTAGTTGTTGTTCAGGGACTTTTATTATTAAAAAGGTTTACATTCGTTGCTTTCATGAATACTGATAAACACTACGTTAGGTTTTTTGTGTGACTATTCTAGGACCTTCGAACCTTTAGTTAGAAAAATGTGTGTGTGTCCATCAGCCATTTTTTTTTAATGTCCCCACTGCTGGGGCACAGGCCTTCCTTATGGGTGGATACGGAGGACGGGCCATAACCCACCACGCGGGCCCAATGCGGATTGGTGGGTGTTAACGACTGCAAATGCAGCCTGGACCAACGGCTTAACGTGCCTTCCGAAGCACGGAGGAGCTCGAGATAATAAATTTTTGGTCACCCATCCCATGACCGACCCTTGCGAACGTTGCTTAAACTCCGCAATCGCTTGGTCAGGCGCTAAACCAGTGCACCACCGAGCTCCTCGTTAGTTAGAAAAATGTGGTTTCAGTTAAATGTTCTGGGATTTTGATATGTCGGTGCCCTGAGTAAAATTCTCTATGGGTGCTACCACTGTTTCCGAGCCCGGATCGGGGTCCTATAATACGGGTCTTTAGAAAAAGTAGTAGTTAAAAGTAGAAGTTGTGAAAGAAAAAAACAATAAGTGATAATTCTTACCTATTTGGTGACGCACAGCACGCCTATCTGTAAAGAAGAAAGCGTTTGTTAGTAGATTGTCAGTACTCCTGTCCTTTTGAGAATCTGTCCTTATAGTTGCCAACTGCCACGCTCGAGTATTACCGAAAATTCCCCTATTCGCCTCCCTAACTATTATGAGAATCTGTCTTTTTGAGAATCTGCCTTATGAGAATAAAGGATATTAAACATTTCGAGACAGTTTAAGAATATTTTCCGTGTTTTTTTAGTATCGTATGAATCGTAATTTATTCTAACTTTAAGATTACCTTATCCTCATGATTTACTATTGTAGAAACATCTGATAACTGCTTCAGAATACCTTAAGATGATTCAAAGGATAAGTAAATCAATGAACTGCTTCACATAAATAGATCAGCCTTTCTATTGTCTAACTTCAAAATCTATCGCAATCGCTTTCAGGATATAATCCATTGAAGTTTCTTTTTGGCACAAATAAAAACTTACCAAAGAAATGCAGCAATGTGTCACATCCATCTGTCAAACGAAAGCGATTGCGATAGATTTTTAAAATTAGACAATTAGCCCCCAGGTTTTTATAAGTATTTACAAATTCCCTCACTAAAGGATAACCCTATTCTGGGCCTACTGTTACAAGATTTTGAATTAGTTTAAAAAAGTGTATTTCTTCTAGATTGTGTAAAAAAATATGGTGAATTTCTATGGGGTATAAGCTATTTATAAACATTTTTTTTTGTTAAAACACAGAATAGGCTTCATAAATGCTCTTGTCTGAAGTTTTGTTTCGTTGTATTTATTCCAAATACATTATAATAATATAACGAAAACCTTGATTAGGTTATCGCTAGACGCAAAAAGAAATTTATTTCTAAAAATCACAACTGTCTAATGGCGTTGTTTTCGTTTCTGTAACGCTGGGCCCTACGATGTATGGAAACTTAGCGATGTCATAACTACAATAATTATGGTTGTTCGGAGTTCGTCAGTATTGGATAACGTAATGTTTTTTTATGTGTATTAAGCTTAAAACTTGAAAGCTTAATCCTAATCCACTGCCACCTCGTGGTGGATTGATGAGTACTAACGATAATCTTTATTTTCATCTGGATAAAATCTTTAACCACATCGTAAGCTTAGCAAGCAGTATATTATGGATTATTATTGATGGGTTACATAATGTAGCAGATAGGTGATGTTTTATGTAATTAACCGGGCGAACACGAAGCGTCTCCGTTTAAGCTTGGGCAAAAATGTTTTCGTATGTCCGTCCGGCTGTCCAGCTGTTCTCCTCTACAGGTCGCATTTTCAACCGACTCTTGTGAAATTTTGAGAGCAGGTTCGATATTCTTTATACGATATTTTTGTCGATTCAGTTTCCTAAAATTTACAAAATGGCGGAGATATTCAGCCATGTCAAAAAATTGTCAAAAATGTCACAGCGAGGTTTGAGCTCTCTAGTTTAATGTCATTTTTTCAATGCTTTAATCCAGGGGTCTCCAAACTACGGCCCGCGGGCCAGATCCGGCCCGCGAGGACCAACAATCCGGCCCGCCAAAGCAGGCCGGATTGTACCAACAATACTGTAATTTACAGTATGTTGGTACGGAGCTAGCTAGATCCTGGCCCTTGGGACTTGGTGGAGGTGTAAGTCTGGCCCTTTTGCTAAAAAGTTTGGAGACCCATGCTTTAATCCAAGAACCTTATATTCATATTCTATTATAAGGTTCTTGCTTTAATCCAAGAACCTTATATTCATATTCTACTTTAATCCAAAGGTAACCAATAAATTTGCCAGGTGGGCTAAGTTTTTTAGGCTATGGCGGCGGCGCCAGCCTCAACTTTTAAGCAGGCTGGGTGGCGCTGAGCCACAACTTTTAAGCAAGGCTGGCCGGCAGTATTACCGTGAGCTGGCCAGCCGGCCGATCTCTTGGTGGTCCTAGGTTTGACTGGTCTTCCTTTTATCCCTTCACGATCACCGATTCACTTCAATGGAACCAGCAAGCCTATTACATAAAAACAATCGCGATAAGCGGACACTATTAACTAATGAGTCCCACTCCGTGACACTATTAACCCACGAATAAGGTTTAATATCAAGTAAATTGAACGACGAATTGAGTCCGATTATAGCGATTCTTTTTATTTTTTCGACATCAGCCATTTTTAATTTCCCCACTGCTGGGGCACAGGCCTTCCTTATGGGTGGATAAGGAGGATGGGCCATAACCCACCACGTGGGCTCAATGCGAATTGGTGGGTCTTAACGACTGCAAATGCAGCCGGAACCAATGGCTTAACGTACATTTCAAAGCACGGAGGAGCTCGAGATAATAAATTTTTGGTCACCCATCCTATGACCGACCCTTGCGAAAGTTGCTTAACCTCCGCAATCGCTGGGCCAGGCGCTAAACCACTGCGCCATCGAACTCCTCACTTTTGCTGTCTAATTATACAACAGTCTATGTTTGGGGCTACTGCCTCGCAGAGTCACCCGGTCGCCATTCCACAACCTTTCCACTCCAACGGCTATCGGTTCTTCTCACTTGCTTGTGTCCCGCCCACTGCCACTTCAGCTGAGCAATTCTTCGAGCGATATCAGTACTAATATTACTAATGAGAAAAGCAAGTCTGTTTGTCTGTTACCTTTAAACCAATTTTATAGAGATAGACAAAGAATGGACCATGGGGACGGACATACGCTACCTTTTGCGAAGAAAATAAACATTGAATCGGGATTGAAATAGGGGATGGAAGAATGTCCATGCAGACGAAGTCTCAGGTGGTGTAAGAAATAAAACACCAAACTTGGCGCTTTCCATTGCCCGACTTTAGACAAGACATAAAAGCGCTTATTCTACATTTGTTGTGCTAAAGTTGTCTCGAGCAGCTGTTAGGATTTCATTTGGTATCGATTTAGAGTAACTTAGTGCACCTAACAGTGGCAGGTTGCCAGCCTGCACATGTGGCAACAAAACTGGGGTTATAAGAGTCTACTTTAAAAACCAATAATCGTTTGTTCCACTTCGTGACATTATTAACTTTACTTAATTTTTGGGATCAAATTAAGTAATTCAAAAAACGAACATTGTTCAATTCTTTTTTCGTAGATTTGAAGATTTTGTACGAATGATAATATGGAGAGAAAAGCTGCCCTTGACTTGCGAAGGTAGCGATTAGGGCTTGCGAACTGATGGCGTAACAGCTTAGCTAGACGGAATAATTTATTTGACTCGATTTGTTGTGGGTTTAACATTGGAATAAAAATATTTACGTCCATTTTGGTTCAGTTGTAATTAATATAAACAAAACATTGCTCTGATTCCAAATTAAGTAGCTAGAGCGTTATTGTGTGATGGAAATCAGAGACAACGTTGGAACTAGAAACACCCAGACTTGAGCCAGTATAGAAAAGTTCGTTTCCTAATTGACCCAGTCGGGGATCGAACCCAGAAGAGATGAAAACTTGATGATATGACATGATGATGATGACACCTTGAAAACCGGTGTGCAAACACTCGAACACGGATGTCTTTAAAATTATTAGATATTATACGTCAAAAATCTTTTGGAATACCTAGCCCGGTTTGGCCTAAGGTTGCCTGTGCGTGATGTCTATGTGTGCGTGCTAGGAAAACCGTGATTTGTTCCTAAGCGGCTTTTCTGTATACTTTACTTAAACTTTAATCAATAAATTTACTTAAACATGTATTGCAATTGCGAGTCTTTAACTTCAGAAATATATTACACTAATCCGAGAGCCTATTACAAAAAAATTAAAAACCCTCCTGCATAAAAAGTCAAGTCAACTGAAAAGATGGAAACAAGATTAAATATTAAAGGCAACATTATAACATGCAGTCGGAGGCATGCATAAAGAAAGTGACATTATGAATGATTTGAGTTATATGCCTCCGACTGCATGTTATAATGTTGCCTTTAATATTTAATCTTGTTTCCATCTTTTCAGTTGACTTGACTTTTTGTACAGGAGGGTTTTTAATTTTTTTATTTTTTTATTTATTTATTTCTTTTTAGTTATTATTTATTATAATAATGATATACCTTTTTGAAATCCTTTTAATGAGACTTTTAATTTGACACCCATATTGCAGTATTCTAAAAAAAAATTTTTTTTTCCGCTACGTATAATAGCACCGTGCAGCCGCCATGTTGGTTTTTTTATAACGCCACTTTCTTAAGAACACTTGAGTTGGCAAGACAAATATAACGATATGTTAATCATGGAAATCCGTTCAGCCGTTTAAAAGATATGAGGTAATAAAGAATATTACATACAAACATAGGTACTTACAAGATACGCGCGAAAAACATAACCCTCTTGCAGTCGGGTAAAAAGAATAACGATAGTCGGACGATGTTCGTTCGTTGATCGATTTACATACTCTGGAATTTTGGATACATTTTATTTGTTTGTTGTTCGAACCAAACAAAATTGTTTGTATTGTTCAGTTCCGGATCCTAATGCACTTTGAACAAACGGGATATTCGGATTTGTGCACCATGTTGGTTTTACGAGTTAACGTGTTACGTGTATTTTTGTTGGTAAAAGTTACTTAATAAAATCATTTTTGTTTGGTAAAGTTATAATGAAATCCATTCGGTAAAAAACTCAAATTGCGCAAGTTGAATTGAAAGTTTTGAGACCATATGTATTTCCATATCGTAATAATCGACATTCTCGAGTAGTAAGTAACATGAATATTGAAATAAGTAAGTACCTACCTATCTAATATTTCACTAAAGTCCAGGGATACACTAAAACTTCATGTCAATAGTCCTTTGGTAGCCATATTTTCTAGATTTTACGAGTTTGGGTGCTCGATAAAGAATTCTACTTTCAGGGAGTATCAAGAAAATTATTAAGTAGAGTACCTACTTGTTTTTCTCTGTATGAAACATCGTATGAAATGTTTAAATTGTCAACGTTAAGTGTACATAGGTATTAAGACGATATTTTTAACGTTTATTTTTCGAGCGAATGTATTTTTCTACTCACAGTTAGTTTTCTATCACTCAGGAACACTATTTTCTTTCCTGGATGAAGGAATGATGTCCTTTTCTATACCCCCTGAAAACGTGCAAAATTGTATGATGATCGGTGGAGTAGGCATAACAAATAAACAAACAAACATACTTACATTCGCATTTATAATATAAAGTAAGGTATGTTAACTGTAAGTAAGTAATCTCTTTAAGCAGGAAATCCATTTCCTTCAACTGGTACAACCAATATTTAATATGGAAAAATTACGATCCAATTTGTAGAGAATTTGCGTGTAACTTCCGAGAAATTCTCTTTAAAAGCGAATTTTGACGAGAGGTCCTTGACATACCCACCGCCAATCGATTTTATTAACTCAAGAACACTCGTATATTTTTCCCCTTTAAATCCGATAACGATGTTAGATTAACAAGTGTAGTCAAAAAATACTGGATTCAATTACAAAAAGTGCTGTGTATTATTTTTATATTTTTGTTCTAGCATTTTTTTATAAAAGAGTCGGTTGCGTACTAATTGTTTTTGGTGTTGACTAAAGAAAACTAGCTACTGCCGGTGGCTGGTTCACAATGGGTACTATCGACAACCGACAACACTTCCGTTTTACCACTCCTAAGGTTAAAATCGCTTGCACGCCGCGCGCCGCGCCGCCTCAACATACGTTTAGTTCCTGCAGGGGCAATACGCACACGAATTTTTCTGCAAAGTGGTAGAGTACGTGAGTTGCCGATTGTACATTGCTTTGCATATTCTTAACGGTTTACAGTTTCAGAGGCTATTTAATTCCTTTCAGCTTTCAGTAGATGGTGTGCATACACATGGGAACAGAATAATAAAATTTATCGCCGCCTAGAGCCGCGTTGCAATTGTCTATTCTTTAGTTGTTACTCGTTACGGTCCCCAAAGGACACGTGTTAGGTATCTTAGCTTGTAGTATGGACACAAAAAAGTTTGTCCGAGTCTTTAAACAGAAAGAAGGGCCCGCTCAGAAGAAGTCACGATTTATTGTATATGTGCTCAACAAAATGTCAAAGTCGGGTCATCTCGGGCCAAGAATTTTATATTCATAATATGAATTTATATATATTGTCTCGGGCTAATACGGCAGCGAGAGCACGTGCCGCGCGTGGCCAAGAAGTAAAATATGAATTTGGTGGTAGGGCTTATTTCAAGTCCTCCTAGCTAGCTACCACCATCTTACCTAAGTCTGACGCCATTACAACAATTTAAAAATTGATGTGTTTTGGCAGTTCCTCAGTGATGAGAATTCTGGTTGTAGTGGAAGGGAAGTGGTAGGGTTCGGCCTCGTCATTTAAAATCAGGTGAGGTGTGTGCATTGAGTATAAAAAAGTTAGACGTCAAAAAAAAATCAAAGTGACAAACCCTTGCGCAGGCGTACCCGCTCCGATGGAATAGGCCGGGCAGAAGACTAAGACACCATGCACATCTTCTCCCCCCATGGTTGTACGGGGCCAGGACGACGAAACCGGGGATTCCATCGTCCGCCTAAGGCCCTAGGTAGGTGGGACGCTCAAGTGTTCCGAGCACCCCACTAAGTAAGAGACATCAAAAATGTCAAAGCAGCTGGAGTCCGAAAGGACCAGCACAGGGGCTGTATTATGACCTCTTATTTCCAGTCAGTTTTCTTACTGGCTATCAATCTATCTCTTTTATTTGCTATACAGCGAGAAAGAGATGTCACTACAGCAATTTATAAACCTGGCAGGATTTAAGAGGTCGTAATACGGCCTCTGGTCGGAGAAGCGGAGACTGCCAAATCTGTCCCATCATCTTCGTCCATTATGGTAGAGACTTAGAATAATTGTAGAAATAATTGTAGAGATGGAACACCGCAGGGGGGTTAGAAGGTAGGCCTCCGTACGGATCCGATGAGCCTTGACTTATCGGACCCGCACGGAGGAGAGTCCCGAACTCGCCGGGGTGGCCCCACCACCCCGAAATCCCATAAAAGGGTACCCCTGCGTAAAATAAAACCGTTCAGGAGCGAGTTGGATCCGCGCACCGAGGTTTCCGTACCATCACAATAAATACACTGCAGAGTAGAATAATAAAATTATTATTGCAGTATTAGGTCAACGCCATCTCTTGACCGATAGCGGAACAATTTTTTATTCTTAGGTCAGCGCCATCCCTTGATCGATGGTAAATCAATTTAGGTCAGCGCCATCTGTTGACTGGTAGTGGGACTAATGAATTTTTTGTTTGTTTTTTGAATTTCTAAAAAAAGTGTGTTATATTTAGACATTGTTTTATTTTTCCTGTAATCTTTACATTAACTACTATCACATAAAATTATTTCAGATTTTTCTCTTTGCAAACTTTGGAGATAACGAACGGGGGGGGGGGGGGACGGTATTTTTTTTACATTTTTCATCATAAGTCAAAAACTATGCGGCCTACAGAAAAAGTGAAAATAGCGCTTTTTCATATGATACTCCACATGCCCTAGTCGCCCCTTTTCAAGTTTTTAAGAACCCTTTTCAGTACCTGTTGTAAAAACAAAAAATATTTCTTTCTTATTTGCAAAATAGTTGGGCAAACGTCATCTTAAACTATTCCAAATTTCAAGTTGAAACCATTAGTAGTTCTCGAGATATCCAGCTGTGACAGACAGACAGACAGACTGAGTCACACCATAAGGGTTCCTTTTTTACCATTTTGGTACGGAACCCTAAAAAGGGGTTGTTGCTAGCAACAAAACAAAAATTGCAAATACCGCCAAGCGAGCCTTACTCAGAAGGTATTTTTTTTTTATTATCATTTTGTGCTACTGTGTTAAAGGATAGAACACATAATTAAGTAATAGTTATTTGTTATACAAGAGAGCAAAGTCATTTTTTGCTGCGAGTGCTGACTTTTAAATCATGAACTAGCGAAGTAGTCTAGAATTGAATCACGAGCGTAACGAATGATTCTAATATAGACTACTGAGCACAGTGAGTGATTTGAAGGCACGAGACATCAAAAAATTTGCTCTCGTGTTAAACATACAACTTTTCACCTCTACCAGCGAGAAAAGGTGTTAGAAATTAAAAAAGCACTTTGCCTCACGCTCGCAGCAAAAGTCGATTTTGCTGCGAGTTTTTGGTAAAAAAGCACTTTGCCTCACGCTCGCAGCAAAAGTCGATTTTGCTGCGAGTTTTTACGCGCCAAGAGCACCCTTTTGGTGCTGGAGAGGTGAAAAAATATAAGCAAAGGTGGAAACTCACAGACCAAATTGTTGACGATACAAAACGTTACTTCAACACTATAATGTTCTTGTAGGAGCTGCTAACGAGGGCATAATAATACTATAAATTTGAAACGGAACTGAGCCTAATGGCGTGAAAACGTTATTATAACGATAATCCAACTGTGGAAATAACTCCGTCGGGAAGTAGTTCTCATAATGAGTTTCTCACAGCCCTTGAAACTTGACGCGAGCGAGTCAACTGGCTATTCGCAGTGAAATGCTGGGCAGAGATTTATTTTTTCCTTACTAGCGGCCGCCCACGGTTTCACCCGCGTGGTTCCCGTTTCCGTGGGAATATCGGGATAAAAAGTGTTGTATGTTTTAATCTAGGCTATATCTAGCTGTGTGCCAAATTCCAACCAAATCCGATTAGTAGTTTTTGCGTGATTGGGGAACAAACATCCAAACATCTAAACATCCAAACCCACAAACTTTCACATTTATAATATTAGTAAGAAGTAGGATTAGTAGGAAGTAGGATAGTAGGATCAATAGCCGCACGCCACCTCACCTACCACCTTATGATCTTGTATGATCTTGTATCTAAGTTGGACAACTTTGACAAACACTGCACACAAGACAGTTGGATTATTAACCGACTTCAAAAAAAGGAGGAGGTTTTCAAGTCGACGGTATTTTTTTTTATTTTTTTTTATGTATGTTTTACCATAACTTCGTCAGTTGTTATCCGATTTGGACAACTCTTTTTTTATCTCAAAGAACAAAGTTCGTGTGTGGTCCCATAAAAAATTTACAGAGATCTGGCTGGTAGTTTGTTCATAAGCCTGAAAAATGACAATTATTTAGCTTGCCATCACACGTGTTTTCATGGATTTTCGAATATAATATCTTTGTTTTTGTACCGATTTAGATGATTCTCTTTTTGTTTGAAAGGGTATACTTCAAGAGTGGTCACATTTTAATTTCATCGATACTGGACCTTGAACCTCGAAGATACACAAGGGAACTCCTCATATTCAAATAGTACAAGTAAAGTGATTTGGATTTTGGTAGTTTTATGACAATTCAAAACAAACCAAACCATGGTCTGCGATGAAACGTTGCTACGGACGACGGACTAGACTTGGACTACAAAGACACAACGGAACTTCTCAAAAACAAACAGCGTAAATTTGTAAATTGAATTGTGGGCATTTTACCATTGAAAATATTTTAAACAGTTAAAAAATATTTACATGCTTACATACCTACCACTAAAAAGTTGAAAATAAAAATCTTTTTAACAAAAAATAAATACCTCCTTCAAAAAACCTGAAACAAAAACAGCTTCAAAATTAAATACCTCTAAAAAAGCGAGAAATAATATTCAAATCATTAGTTACGCATAACATTGTTAATAAAACACGTCTAATGAAGTCGGGTGGGGCTTTTAGAAATATAAAAAAAAAGTTGTCTTCCAGCCCCACCCGACTTCCATAGACGTGTTTTATTAATAATGTTATGCGTAATGCGTAACTAATGATTTGAATATTATTTCTCGCTTTTTTAGAGGTATTTAATTTTGAAGCTGTTTTTGTTTCAGGTTTTTTTATTTCTGTTCGCTTCAATGACCCGTACCGCTCGTTCCCACTTGTCGGGTGTCGGATCCGGATTTTAATATGATTATCCGACAAGTGTGAACATATTATATGTTCACACTTGTCGGACAACGATTTTGTGTCGGAGCCGACAAGAAATATCGGATGCTTTGCCAGCCCCCGTCGCCTGGGAAAAAATCGTGTCGGATCTCGCTCGCCTATGAGTACGTATGACGCTGTTCACATTGGTCGGATGTCGGGTCCGACAACCCTCTCTACGCTGGCCTCGGCGCGGTGTTTGAGCGTTGAAATATGCGCAGAAGTCATTTTTAGGGTTCCGTACCCAAAGGGTAAAAACGGGACCCTATTACTAAGACTCCGCTGTCCGTCTGTCTGTCTGTTACCAGGCTGTATCTCATGAACCGTGATAGCTAGAAAGTTGAAATTTTCACAGTTGATGTATTTCTGTTGCCGCTATAACAACAAATACTAAAAACAGAATAAAGTTAATATTTAAGGGGGGCTGCCATACAACAAACCTAATTTTTTTGCCGTTTTTTGCTCGATATTAATAACGACAACATGTATACAGTTGAAATTTTCACAGATGATGTATTTTTGTTGCCGCTATAACAACACATACTAAAAACAGAATAAAATTAATATTTAAGGGGGGCTCCCATACAACAAACGTATTTTTTTGCCGTTTTTTTTAGGTCTCGTTTGCGAGGTGGAGACGACAACCGACAAGTGTGAACAAAGGCTCCAACACCCGACAAGTGGGAACGAGCTGTTACTTCGCACATATCCTCTCCGATAACGTACATAGGCAGGTATGCTCCCATTTGTTATGCACCTTTCGACGACTTCCGTGGTCAAATGGTTTGTACCGGTTGTTGTGTTGTGGTCACCGGTTCTCAAAGCGTCGCCATTCCTGAGGCTCCGGGTTCAATCTCCGGCTGAGTTAATCTAGAAAACATTTATTGATAGAATTGGCTCAGGTTTGGGTGTTTGTAGTACCACCGTTGTATCTGATTTCAATAACACAAGTAGCTACTTTGGATTCGGAGCAACATTTGTGATATTGTCTAGTATTTATTATTATTATTAACGTTAATAAAAGTTACAAATATAAGTTAAAAATTAAAGTTAATAGAATACAGCACAGAATAAATAATAGTAAGTAGTTACAACAGTATTTAATTTACCTTTCTTAGATCATTGTGTAGACAACTAGACCGAATATCGCATCGATGTGAATATTTCGGGCAACCGAGATGGACAAAGACATGATATTTGGATAAACCTATTGTCTCTGTCCGTCCTATCCACCCTATCAGAACTTCGCATATATCCTCGCCGGTAATATGTGCTCCCGTTTGTTATGCACATAAATCGTACTTGTTGAGAGTTTTGGCTATTTTTGTTTGAAACTGCACAATGCGAATCTCTTTTCAACGGAGAATTTCTCAAGTGACATCAATATTTATGAGATGTTATTGACTACAGCTGGTAGAAACAAGTAAGTGTAGTACTTTTTGAAGAGTTCGCGTTGTTTTTGTTGAAAACTGTGTGTATTGTCAACAACACCTGCACTGAAGACACCACTGAGGAGTCGTTGACACGTCAACACCCCAGTGATGTCAATTACATGGTAAATTGCACAATGCTGAACAACGAACATCCCTACTGGACAATTTGGTGGAGTGGTAATTTTGATAAAGATTTTAAAGTTTCTAAAGTTATCATTCTGAGACTGTGGACATTTTGATATAATGGACTTTGTGCGACTAAAGGCTTTTTTTTACAGGTTAGCGTTGGTTTTCACTCATTCTTTTTATCAATAAAATGGTGTAAGATATACACTTCATAAGGTAAGTATAAGACTTCGGCGCGTACAGTTCATTAGAAATAAAACATTTTTTACGGATTTGAGCGCCTTCCTATATTATTAGTTCAGGTGTTATTTTGAAATTAGGTATTTAGTTTGTTGGATTTATTGTTTTTTTTAATTCCCATAGTTTCTACACCTTTCCAGGAGAAAAAATAAATTATCATATTTCTATGAAATTAGGACGTCTTGCAATTTTTTAATAGTTAGGTATTTATGCAACTGTACTATAACGAGGGGTATTAACACGAATGTGGGTTTATCACACGAGGCGAAGCAGAGTGTGATAATAGTATCACATGAGTGTTTTAATACCTAATTATGTACAGTTGCATACAAGACTTTATCTACACCCATTTTTTTAATTTTTTTTTATTAGGGAAACAAACAATATTTTAATACATATGGATTAAAAACACCCATGATATTTATTATCCTCTATAAAGAATTTGACTTTGACTTTGTCTTTGACTTTCCCCTCCCTCCTCGTCATTATGTCTTCCGCAAGAGTGTTATAATGTTGTACTGAATATCATAATGCAACGCTGGCGCGTGGGCGCGCGGCGCTGCAGGACCAGCTCTCGCTCGTAATGATGTCAGTAAGCTAACTGTTACAGAACCCCTTACAGAGGATTTAAAGTATGGGTGTAGATAAAAGTAATGAAAAATCAATTTCAACCAAACATATTCAATCCGCTCTGAACGAAAAATATAAAATTAATTACCTACTCATTTCATTAATTTTTTTTGGGTCTTTTGGTTGTATACAATAATATTGTCGATGTTTCTAGAAGCTTGGTACAGAAATTTGGGCACGACTTAATTAATACCTTTCTGTATTTAATAACATCTGATTCCACACGTTAATTACAGGCGGTTTTGTTAAAGCTAAATAAATATGTAGCACTTTCGTACGTATCAAATTTTTGTTACGATGAAAATTTCTCGTTCAGAGTGATTTAATTAGTAAAATGTCTAATGGCGAAATGGCTTTAATGAACGAGGGTTTGCTAAAGGATTTAAGTCTAATGTGTTCTACTGAAGAGTGGTAAGTAATAAATTTATTTATCCGACACAAATCACTACATAGTATAAAACAAAGTCGCTTTCTCTGTCCCTATATCCCTAAGTATGCTTAAATCTTTAAAACTACGCAACGGATTTTGATGCGGTTTTTTTAATAGATAGAGTGATTCAAGAGGAAGGTTTATACAGGGTAATTTTGAACTTACCATCCAAATTTTGAGGATGTGTTCAGTCCATGAAACTGAACAACTTTCTCTAAGGAACACACGGTCAAATATGTAAAATAAAAATCGACTTTCCATACAAATCAAAGAGATCACGTGATCAATTTAGTATGGGATGACCAAAATTTTTTGGCGAAATTTGACACATGTTTCTTAGAGAAAGTTGTTTAGTTTCATGGACTGGACACATCCTTAAAATTTGGATGGTAAGTTCAAAATGATCCGATATGTCTAATACATGGTGTCAAATTCCACACTACATCGAAGCTAAGCGAGGGCGGGTCGCTAGTAAATTATATACAACATGTCACAAAACAACCCCTAATGCCGTATATGGTAGATAGGGTCCATCAAATTAAACAACTTTTACATTGGGACCAACTCTGAAATTGCGAAAAAAAAAAAACAGTGTATCCATACAAAAATCAATAACGAAAATATCAAAATTTCAGCTGATTTTTTTTATTTAAGGGGTAATTTTGTAACACGTTGTATAAGAAACGAGGATAAAGAACATAATAAAAAACTTTATGATTTCTTTAAAATAGCGCGAACCAATCCAAAACATAGCGCGCGCCATTTTGCTATTCATTCCAGGGATTGAAATACCGTTAAAAATATAACGATACAAAAAAATAACGTTAAAAATACCGTTAAAACATTTTATCGGTAAATTAACCGGTAAAAATAACGTTAAAAATATTGTACCGGTAAAATTACCGTTAAATATAGCGTTAAACTTTAGTACCGGTAAAATTATCGGTAAAAAATTAACATTATTAATTGGAATAACGTTAATTTTAAAGTAACGGTAACAAAAAGTAAGAAATAACGTTAAAATTAACGTTATTTACTGAAATAAGGTTAATTTCGTTTAAATAATGTTAAAATTAACGTTACTTATTGACACAACGTTCATGTTAAAATTAACGGTAAAAAAGTAAGAAATAACGTTACATTTAAAAATAACGTTATCATTCCCTGATTCATTCATACAAACTCACTCGGATACAAAAAAATACAATAATTTATTTATGTAAAACCCCTGTCTTTTTCATCTAAATAAAAAGAACTAGTACTCAATCTCTGGAAAGAGAATGGGTAGGTATTCTTTCATTTTCAGATTTAGTTACTTACATGTATATATTACATGTAGATAACTACAAAAATAAAAGAAATTGTAGTTAAGCCAATAGAACGTCACAAAATGTTGATAGTGAAGATTGAATGAAAAGAATATTCATCTTCGAGGTTGCTTACTTTTAAGAAAAAGACCAGAAAAGTTATTATACGAAACAAAAATCGATTACTTTATAACCTCCGGTGTGCAAGTCAGGCTTACACATTTCCGGTTTTTCCCCACAATTCATTTCAATCAGCTATCCTAAAACAACTACAAGGTCACACATTGATTCCACCTGACAAATAAATTCCACTCATGCCGACTCCCTGCAGGTAATTCCAACCGTCAAATAAGTCACCCCACAGACGGCTCGACGGAAAATGAGGAGGAATGAGCAATAAACGAACGACAACACTTGATAAGGGACGTGTACGACTATGTAGGTACTCGGTATAGGGTCGTCTCGTGTAGGTATCGAAGAACCGGGACTATAATCCCGGTTCGCCGCACGGCGAAAATTGACTGTGTAAATGGCAATTCGGCCAAGGTGACTGAACATACGAGTACTTATTTGATACCTGATCCAGTGGCTAGGTGACCAAAATTGACCGACACAGGTGACTAAAATCGACCCGTGTAAATAGCCCATAACTAAACTAAACTTACGTAATCATTAGTATCCCGTAATTTAGTGCCAAGTCAAAATTTCGCTGACGATAGGACATGTCTTGATACCAAAACGTAATTCAGATTTATGATTATTATTGATGTCGCAGGATCTACAATGCACGCTGAACAGCCTAGCTGATTCCTCTCTGCGCAACGGCCTTCGGATGAACTTGGACAAAACCAAGATTATGTTCAACGAACATATACTTCCAGGACCGATTGCAGTACAAGGTAGTCCCCTCGAAGTTGTTACGAAATATGTCTACCTCGGGCAAACATTGCAATTGGGTAGGAACAACTTCAAGGGAGAGGCCAACAGAAGGACACAGCTGGGCTGGGCAGCATATAAGAAACTTCGTCGAGTCTTTGAGTCTTCAACCAGTGCGTCCTGCCCGTCATGACATACGGAGCCGAAACGTGGACACTCACTGCAGGGCTGGTCCACAAATTTAAAGTCGCGCAGCGAGCTATGGAAAGGGCTATGCTCGGAGTTTCTCTGAGAGATCGGGTCCGGAACGAGGTGATCCGACAGAGAACTAAAGTCATCGACATAGCCCACCGGATTAGCAAGCTGAAGTGAATAGAATAGAATAGAATAGAATAGAATAGGATTTATTGACACACACATTTACAGAAAACAATAAGAAAAAAGAAAAAAAAAACAACGACAAAAGAATTGGATAAATTACACGATACAGGAACACTTAAAAAATAATTAACAAGGAAAAAGATAAAAAATAAAATAGAAACACTGTACATATCATAGAAATAGAATGTCAAAGAACAACAATGTCAATAAACAGGTGATCCGAAAACGAATGCATACATTTTATATGAGATACGTAAAATATGACTTAGATTCATAAAATATGACTATATACGGCAAAGGAAATTAATAAACTATGTTCCATACTGTTTTCTTCGTCGATAAACGAATAAATGTAGAGAAATTTGGTTTTAGAGAAATGTGTGGCAATATCTTATTTACCTGTGAAAAGTGTGTTTACTTGGATTATTTCTTTTTGTTACATCACAATTACTTAGAGCACAAGACAACATGTCTCCACGATACCTTTATTTTTAATTATAATTAAGATTAACAAATATTTTAAACAAACTGTGATTACTCATTTGCTAGGCGGGACGCTAGGGGCTCTTGCTCTAAAAAATATTGGCACATGTCACTTGATCCTTTGTCTCTTTTTTACATAGACCGTGTCCGTATGATGTTAACTTCTCGTTTCCACGCTTTGTTGGTCTTCTTGAGCGCAGCGAAAATTTTTCTATGTCTATGGTACATATAAATAATGTGCGGCCAATAAAAACCCTGCCTCAGCTTTATGCCTCTGTGTCAGTCTCAGCTGGGCAGAATGAACACAGAGGCGCTGTTATTCTGTCAGGGTCATTATGGGTCAGTGACGTTTGACGTAATACAAATGAATGCATCTTTGTTTGATTGTCTGTGGTTCGTTTCTAGTCTGAGCGCTTGACTGATTGTGACAGTAACAAACCACTACAAAAGCTAAAACTATTTGGAAAAGAATTGACAACCAACTTTGACAAGCCTAAAATTTATTAAAATACCAGCAACTAACACAAAAAATAAGAAGACAAATTATCTGCCACGTAGTGCCACGTGCAAGGATTTGAACACGTGTCGCGAAAAGCGAATGCCACGCAAAGCCGCATGGTTACATTTTTAAGCATGGAAAATATTTCAAGTTCCACCTTACTTGCGGTACATGGGTACATAAAGCTTGCCTCGTTCGATGCTGGCCATCTCTCTTTGCCGGACACGAAATATACCGCACTTACGCCTGGCCTGACGTGAAAAACCGAGGTGAGTAAAGATGGTTAAGTGTTATATTTTTGTAACTCCAGTAGGTGGTCTTTGAGACGTTTTTTAAAAGTGTACTTCGTTTTCAAGTCAGATATCGGCGGGGGAAGGTCGTTCCAGCACCGAGAGGCAGCAAATCGAAAGGAGCCACGGAATGCCCTAGTACGATGTGCCGGGGCGCAGAATGTAAAAGTGCATTTTCTTTTTGGATACCGGCTACGCTCCTGCGCCCATACCAGCTTATCCAAGAGGTATTGCGGCTTTCCTGTATTAATTACCTCAAATAATAATGACGCAAGATGAAGTCTTCTGCGGGCTTCCATCTTGAGAAGATTGGCAGAATTCAAAAAAGGGGTAACATGTGTGCGAGGCGGCACTTGAAAACAAAACCGGGTGCAGGCATTTTGAACGCGCTGAATGAGATTTTTAGTCCGGGCTAGTAGACATGGTCCATACACTGTATCACAGTAATTAAGCTTGGACAGGACTAGTGATTCACACAGACTAATTCTTAGCTTTTCGCACAAGTAGGGTCTTATTCTATAGAGCAGCTTAAGACGGTAGAAACAGTTACGCACGCATTCATTTACATGGGTTTCAAAATTAAGGGAACTATCCAAGACCAGCCCCAGATTCCTAACCTTTTCCACACGCTCAATAAATTCGCCATTGAGAGAGATGGTAAAAGCAGGACAATTCTCATTAAAACTATTCAATTTATATCTACTTCCAAACAATATTAGCTTAGACTTTTTGGGGTTGAGGGTTAGGCAGTTTGACTCGCACCAGGCAGCCACGCGTACGAGGTCCTCATTTAATTTGGCCTCCGCTGCGACATGTTCAGATGGTGGGAAGGAAATGTACAGCTGCAGGTCATCAGCGTACAAGTGATGATGACAGTGTGTTATGCTTTTAGTGATGTCTGCGCTGAACAAGATGTAGAGGATTGGCCCCAAGATGGACCCCTGCGGGACCCCGCGAGTGACCGGGAGGGGGCTAGATTGTTTTTTGCCCCCATTTGCCCCAGGAAGCTCAACATACTGACGCCTGTTTGAGAGGTAACTATCAAACCATTTGATTGCCTTAGCGTCAACTCCATAGTATGACAGCTTTGACAACAGAAGTGTCGTATTTATTGAGTCAAAAGCACGTGAAAAGTCGAGTAGTACCATAGCGCTGATCATGCCCTGATCCTGACTTGCGAGAAGGTTGTCCACCACGTCTGCAAGGGCGGTAGCAGTACCATAACCTCTACGGAAACCAGATTGCGTGCGAGGCAGGACATCATGGTCTTCGAGGTATTTGGTTAACTGGTCACAGACAACCCTCTCCAAGACCTTGGAGACACATGATAGCAAACTGATAGGCCGAAGGTCATGAAAAGTTTCGGGTTGGGTAGTCTTCGGAAGTGGCTTGACGATCGCAACCTTCCAACTATCAGGAAAGATACCTTCTTCTATAGATTTGTTGATCAAGGTTGTGATGGTTAACAACGATTGAGGCAAGGTCAACTGCAACATTTCTAGAGATATGCCATCGTCTCCCTGAGCGTTCGACTTAAAACTGTTTATGATTTTCAAAACGGCATCCTGACTAACTTTTTGCAAAGAGAAATTTGCAGCACTGAAACGGTGATGTTCAAAGAAAGTCAATTGCGATATTGACACTCCGTTGTCACCTGGAACATTTAGAAAATGAGTATTTATGCTGTTTGGGTCATCTAAAAAGGGGGGTAATTCTAAACTGCATTTTTTATTAGGAATTACAGTGTCTTTTAATTTTTTCCATAATATTTTTGAGTTGTTAATATTTTTGTTTATTTCATTATTAAAAAAGCATTTTTTTCTCATTTTCGATGGCTGTGATGACTATATGTTTCATTTGCTTATAACTCTCTTTCCAAGGTGATGCCTTGTTGACTTTAGCATCTTTGTAATAATCATCCCTAATGCGCATCATATCCTTAACTGTGTCCGTTATCCACGGATGAGGGGGATGTTTGAAAATTTTCTTTTTAATAGGTGCATGGAGATCGAACAGCATTTTCAAAACATTAGTGAATGTCTCGACTAGGATGTTAACATCCAACTCACAAAGTTCAGTCCATTTAACACAGCTAAGGTCCCTTTCAAATTGCTCTACAATAATATTTTTCATTGGCCTATAAGTAACATACCGTGGGCTTGGTTTGTTTTTTTTAAATTTGAACTCTGCAACAACCATTGCATGACCTCCCAATTCTGGAGAGTATTTAACATTGACGTGAATGGCTTGTGCATCTGTGCAGATTACATCTATGCAGCTTTGGCTATGGTCTGTGAAATGTGTTGGTTCTTCAACCAGCTGTGTCAAGTGTACAGTTTGTAAAAATTGTGTGAACTGCTTATATTTACCACAGCTGGGGATAAGAAGGTCAATATTGAAATCTCCAAGTAAGATTATCTTGTCATGCTTAGCCATCGAGATGACAGAACAGGTGATAGCCTCCAAAAAGGTATTTGCGTCCTGAGAGGGTGGTCTGTAGGCGGTTCCAACGGCTATGTCCTTACCGTTCACACGCAGACTCAGCCACATCTGTTCGACCGCTGCAGCTATGGGGTGATGACAGGTGCGAACGTTTATGCCCCTACGAATGTAAAAACCAACCCCACCGCCACGGCGGCCGTCAGATCTCGGCACGTGCGCCAAACGGTAACCCGACAGCCTAGGCGCAATGTCATCCCGCCCTGACCCTAACCAAGTCTCATTAATTGCCATAATATCAGGGGTTAGTTCTTGCATAGCTACTGTAAATTCCTCATGTTTTGTGCCTAAAGACCCAGCATTGAAGATACCTATCCTTAGATTCCTAGACCCCATCACTATTTAGTAGATTAAATATATTTGTCAGATAACAAACTGTACATAAGCTTAAATTACTATGAATAATGACATTGTAAATAGTTTGACCGTGCATATGATATCGGAATACAATTTTCACCAATTTAGCTTCTGAATGTGATAAAAATGCAAATCTATGATAATTCACAAATATTTTTCTAAAAGAGAAAGTAATCTCAATTGAAATTCTTATAACATACGAATATTGCAGACCTGTATAAAAGTGAAATGTATGTGGTAACAAAAAAATAATGTATATTGACCTTATATTGATTACAGTTATCAAAATATAAATATTTAGTGTCGGATAAATACTGTTATTTTCTGGTCCCACACCCGTAGATCTGTGACACATGGAGTTTACATAAAAGGGAAATATTAGTGATTTGGCAGATATAAGGAAGAGAACATTGGTGCGCTTAGGTAAACATACAGAAATAAATAAAAACGAGTATGACAAGTATACAATAAGAAACGGAGTAAGTTTTTAAAGTAAGTGTTTACATTTCAGATCATTTTGCATCTGATACCGGGTGGCCAAAGGCGCGGGCAAAGTCCTCCTCCGTACGAAATTGAAAAATAGGCCGCCCCTCACCCTGGCGGGCGAAGATTCGGCCACGCTTCGTCCAGGAGTAGCGCCACTGGAGTCGCCGGCACTCTTCGCGGACTCGATGAAACAGCTGGCGATTCTGGCGAGTCAGCCGCTCATTGACGAAGACGCGGCCCCCCGCGGTGCCAGTGGCGGTGCGGCGCACGCGCGCGGCCTGCAGCAGCTCGTCGCGCAGGTGGCGGCGCTGTAGGCGCACAACGACGCGGCGCGGGCGGCCCCCCGTCTCAGCCGGCGGCGCGCCTACGCGCTCCGCGAATACCACATCGCGCTCCTCCAACTGAACTCCCAGCCGCGCGGCAAGCATCGTTACCGACTGGATGACGCTCACGCCCTTCTCCTCCGGCAGCTGCCCTATGTCCAGGTCGGCCAGGAGGGCCTCCTGGTCGCGGTCGTTGAGCTCTTGCTTGAGGTTCTCGATGGTGCGCTCGAGCTCGGCGGTATCCCCGGATACGGCTTCGGGACCTCGCTTTTCCAGTGCATCCAGCCTCTTCTCGAAGTCATCCATGCGGGTCATCAGCGACTCGCGAAACTGTGACATCTCCTTACGGAATTCACGGAATTCGGCAATGAAAATAGCGAATTCACGAGGAACCTCCCTACTGTCCTCACGCTGCGGTGAATTTGGGCTACTATTACCCTGAGGTGGCGTGCCATATACCGCTGGTGCAGGCGCTGCTGCCGAGCTGTTGTCGCCCTTCCTAACACCCTTTTTGCAGTTGGGGCAGACCCAATCCTTGGTTATCTGGGCCTTGTCCGATATAGCCAGACACCCTTTGTGGTACTTAACCGGACATATGGAGCAGGCAGTACCCCCCGTCGCCGGCAAGAATTTACCGCATGCGCCGCAGTTGACCATTGCTAGCAGGTACAAGGATTCGCAACAGGTGTCAAATCAACACTTCTCAGCCGCCACCACAGCAGATCAACTTTCTGAACAAATCCGTAATTCGGGTGAAAAATTATAATGCGGCAACACTTCTGTGTATTTCAACTTGCTTGATGCTGTCAAAATCGCAATTATATCTGTCAATTGATATTGACATTCACTTTATTGACAAAGTTGCGGGTATCCGTGTCACCTTTTCGATTTTCAAATATGAGGGTTGATAATTTGAACTTATCTTTTTGCTGTATTATAATTCACAGCTGACGAAAATCACCGATAACGATATTGCAGGTTCCTTTTTGAACAAACTACACTGTTATAAACTTTCCAACGGGATTTAAACTGGATTTATAAAATCTTGACGAAACTTTGTACGGAGTAAAATTTACGATGTTTACAGTACCAGTGTTGCCACTGACTCCCACTGAAGTGGCAGTGGGCCGCCATATTAGCCGTAGAACCGATGGCCGCTGGGGCAGACGAGTTCTTGAGTGGAGACTGCGTATGGGCAAACGTAGTGTAGGACGCCCTCAGACAAGGTGGAGCGACGATCTTCGCAAGGTGGCTGACATAAACTGGATGAGTATAGCCGCGGATCGTGCTCTGTGGCGTGCACTCGGAGAGGCCTATGTTCAGTAGTGGAAGATGATAGGATAGGATAGAATATATGAACTTATTTTTATTAACGGAAACGAAATACGTATAATAGACCTCAATTATTAAGAATGAATAAAATAATGACCGAAAACGCCAAGACAGTAGAAACATCAAACTCATTTCAAAGACTTAAAGTACCGGGACTTCAGTGCCTGTGTCAAAAGTTTACACAGTTACGTTTACTATATACTATTATTATTCATCATCATCATCATATCAGCCGCACGACACCCACTGCTAGGTATAGGCCTCCCCTAAGGATCTCCATGACGATCGGTCCTGCGCTGCCCGCATCCAGTGGCTTCCCGCGACCTTCACCAGATCGTCGGTCCATCTTGTCGGGGGCCTACCCACGGAGCGTCGTCCGGTGCGCGGTCGCCATTCCAGAACCTTTCCGCCCCAACGGCCATCAGTTCTTCTCGCTATGTGTCCTGCCCATTGCCACTTCAGCTGAGCAATCCTTCGAGCGATGTCGGTTACTTTAGTTCTCCTGCGGATCTCCTCGTTTCTGATTCGATCACGCAGGGAAACGCCGAGCATGGCTCTCTCCATTGCACGCTGGCTGACTCTGAGCCTCCTTATGAGACCCATAGTTAGCGACCACGTTTCACTGCCGTAAGTCATCACTGGCAACACACACAGTTCATAGACTTTCGTCTTGAGACACTGAGGTAAATCGGACGCGAAGATTTTTCGAAGCTTCCCGAATGCTGCCCACCCGAGTTGGATTCGACGAGAGATTTCTTTCTCAAAGTTGGACTTACCTAACTGGACTGCCTGTCCTAGGTATACGTAGTGGTCAACAACTTCAAGAGTAGTGTTCCCAACATGAACTGGAGAGGGTACAACATGGCCATTTGACATAATTTTCGTCTTATCCATGTTCATCTTGAGACCCACTCTTTGGGAAGCACTACGGAGATCTTCGAGCATTATGTTCAGGTCTTCCATGGTCTCAGCCATAAGGACTACATCATCGGCAAAACGAAGGTGTGTTAGGTACTGGCCATTAATGTTGATGCCAAGTCCTTTCCAGTCCAAGAGCTTAAAGATTTCCTCCAAAGCAGCTGTGAACCTTTTCGGAGAAATAACGTCTCCCTGTCTCACACCACGCTGCAGTTGGATAGGACGTGTGCTCTGATTCTGTACTCGGATCGACATGGTGGCATTTTTGTGTAAGTACCTCAACACCTCGATATACCTATAGTCCACTATTATTATTACTTTATTACTATTAGCTACTGCAGTAAGCAATTTTGTATGCAATTTAGCACGGCGCCTCTGACGGTAACTACACAAAGTTGTCATACAAGTGTCAACTACAGATTATAGCTAGTATAGTAAGTGTAAACTTATAATACGCCAAATCTCATTTACCGACACTTTGTAACAATACATCCCTAGTACGCAACTTGTCGTATTTTACGGTTACTAAGACAAGATATACGAGCTAGATTTATTGACTACTATTGATACAGTATCGCGGGCATTGGATGAATAACATAAATAACTGTACGCGATCTCCATGATCGATTTATTATTTAGGTCTAATAAATATCTCCTTCACGGAACCATGTCACGTTCGGTTTAATTACTGCCTGCTTGTTTTATGTCGTCCTATTTTGACATGGTTATAATTAAGCTGATGATCGTGACTATACCTATAGCTTTTTACCCGACTGCAAGAGGGTTATGTTTTTCGCGCGTATCTTGTTTGTATGTAATATTCTTTATTACCTCATATCTTTCAAACGGCTGTACAGATTTCCATGATTAACATATCGTTAGATTTGTCTCGTCAGCCCAAGTGTTCTTAAGAAGGTGGCGTTATAAAAAAACCAACATGGCGGCTGTACGGTGCTATTATACGTAGCAGAAAAAAAAATTTTTTTTAGAATACTGCAATATGGGTGTCAAATTAAAGGGCTTATTATAAGGATTTCAAAAAGGTATATCATATAAATAATAACTAAAAATAAATAAATAAAAAAATAAATTTAAAAAAATTAAAAACCCGCCTGCCTAAAAAGACAAGTCAACTGAGAAGATGGAAACAAGATTAAATATTAAAGGCAACATTATAACATGCAGTCGGAGGCATATAACTCAAATCATTCATAATGTCACTTTCTTTATGCATGCCTCCGACTGCATGTTATACTTAATGTTGCCTTTAATATTTAATCTTGTTTCCATCTTTTCAGTTGACTTGTCTTTTTAGGCAAGCGGGTTTTTAATTTTTTGAATTTTGATTTTGTGAAATAACACAATGTTGTTGCTCGCACCATCACCTACTAATAATTGGATGATTAAAATCATAGAACAGAACTACGTTAGTTTTGTAAATAAAATGAAATTTATTCTCAAAATTACCTACATAACGACAGTTAAGAAAAAAAATGCTTACAAAGAACAATTTGTATTGCTTAATTGTTTAATCAAACACTAATTTCGGCTTTGTTAAGTATTCGTATTACATTATTTATTTTGAGAACAAACATTTTCGAGCGGTAAATAATTCTTTTTCTCGGTAACTACTGTTTACATTAGGAAATCGGTTTTCTGAGGCAGCTTCATGTTTATTTAAAAGATTTTTCTCTTTGAAAACATCTTGATAGCGACGAACTAATTTTTATTTTGGAATGTCGTCATGTTTTCCAAATGATGTCTTTTCATTTTTGTCGTTTTATTGGACAACTATTTCATCACATTTTACTCTATATTTGAAAGGTGTGGGCAATATTCATGAACCGATGGCCGTTGGGATGGAATTTACTGGAATAAGTAGTAACTGAGCATACGGTCTGTCGGTAAGTCCCGACAATTTGATCCGAAAACATTTATATTTTTTAGTTTTACCCACAACGGGATATTAGGTACTTGACCTTCACCTCACCTGATGTTAAGAGACGGTAATCCTGAAAGTGTAAGCACATGAGTAAAGAAAAGGACCAGAGACAAAGCTTCATACAACCGCGCGAATCGGTTGCACTACTACAAGCACGCGGGGTATGTGTGCGTGTCCACTGGCCGCTTGTCGCGTACGCGGAAAAACTTATTTTGACAACTGCAGCCAGTGGACAATCTCAGGGCATCATTTGTTTTGTTAGTTGCAAGTTTGAATTTCACGTTCTTAAGATGCTTTGTCTCTGGTCCTTTTCTTTACTCATGTGGTGTAAGCGTACTGGCTATCTCACCTTTAACTGCCGGAACATAACAATTTTTAAATTGTTGTTATGGCGTCAAACTTAGGTGTGATGGTGGTAGCTAGCCAGGCGGACTTGAAATAAGCTCTACTCGACAAATTGTACCACTCTTTTGAGAATCGAACCCGGGAGTCCTGTGTCTTAAACGTGTAGGCAAACCACTACACCACAGAGGCAGTAAAATTACTTAGCAGTTATATGGTGAAGGTCACGGAAAGATGCTAGATGCAGGTAGCGCAGGACTGGTCGTTATCATTGTGGGAAGCCCAGCAGTGGCTGTTGTTCGGCTGACAAAGGTACTGAAAAAAAAAACTTCTTCGTGTTGTCCACTCCACGTCATATTATGAAAAGACAAAGCCTCAAAAGTAAATTTCATAGTGTGGACACAAGACGAATCACCTCATGAAAGGTTAACTATAAAATATTTGGCAGGTATATGCGAAAAGACATGCGAGGACATACCTTTAATAAAACCGGTCAAGAGCGAGTCGGACTCGCGCACCGAGGGTTCCATACAATCATAAATATATTTGGATATGTTACTTTAGTACAGTCTTTAAAAAAGTAGGATAAACGGCAGACAGGTGGAAGGGCGAACAGCTGCTTATGGTGACTGAAAAACACATTGCAAACTGTTTATATTACTAAGTAGGAACTTATTCTTCGTTTATTCGTACGGCAAATAGTAGGTAATTATATTAGAACCAGCCATCAATTATTATTGTAGTATTAGGTTGCGCCATCTCTTGACCGATAGCGGAACTATTTTTTTCTTAGGTCAGCATTCTTATGACAGCGCCATCTGTTGACTGGTAGTGAAACTAAAGAATTTTTGTTTTTTTTTTTAATTTCTAAAAAAGTGTGTTATATTGAGACATCGTTTTATTTTTCCTGTAATCTTTACATAAACTACTATCACATAGAATTATTTCAGATTGTTCTCTTTGCAAACTTCGGAGATAAGGGGGGAGGGGAACGGTATTTTTTTTTACATTTTTTATCATAAGTCGAAAACTATGCGGCCTAAGAAAAAAAAAAATGTTTTAAAATGTGCAAACAGCGTTCTTTCATATGATACCCCACATGCCCTAGTCACCTCACTTCAAATTTTTAAGACCCCTTTTCAGTCACTGCTGTAAAAAATAATTTTTTTTTATTTCTTTCTTATTTGCAATATAGTTGGACAAATGTCATCTTAAACTATTCCAAATTTCAAGTTGATACCATTAGTAGTTCTCGAGATATCCAGCTGTGACAGACAGACAGACAGACTGAGTCACACCATAAGGGTTCCTTTTTTACCATTTTGGTACGGAACCCTAATAACCGATAAATTAGTGTCTAGCTAAAATGAGCGGTTTCCACAAATACTTGCACATCTTAGAAATACTAAAGCTCCCGGTCCTATAAATAGGTAAAGTGGTATAAAAGCCAAGGTTAGATTCTGCACAACATCGATGTGCCATGACAAGGTACACTTCGCATCTTGTTGATTTATTCTTCAACGTCAGAATCTATTAGGGCGGTGCGCTGCCTGTCAGTCAGAGTGATATCTGCCACGAGTTTTTTTTTATATTTATCCGTTTATCTGAGTTTGACACGACATAGCAACACTGACGCGTAACGCGCAATAAATCATGCGACAAGGTTGCGTGCGAAAATTTGCTTGTCAACGATAAGAATAGGATATGACTGTCATCAATCGAAGTCATGAGAATTTTGAGGTAAAACGATTTGTCAGTAAAGAATTTTGTTTGTATTAGTACAGATACAGCTATAGGAAAAGTTCTTGTTGAATTAGTAAAATAATAAGTAAATAAAAATTTGTTTAAAAAAACAAAAAACCGACTTCAAAAAACCTATCTCTAAAAAGCAAGAAATAATATTCGTAATAATGAAACACGTCTATTGAAGTCGGGTGGGGCTGGAGTACAAATTCCTTTTTAGGGTTCCGTAGCCTAAATGGCAAAAAACGGAACCCTTATAGATTCGTCATGTCTGTCTGTCTGTCTGTCTGTCTGTCTGTCTGTCTGTCTGTCCGTATGTCACAGCCACTTTATTCCGAAAGTATTAAGACTACACAATTGAAACTTGGTAGGTAGATGTATTCTGTTAACCGCTTAACGAATTTAATACAAAAATAAGAAAAATAAAAGATTAAGGGGGGGTTCCCCATACATGGAACTGAAACTGAAAAAAAATTTTTCTTCAAACCAACACGTGTTGGATGTTTATAGATAGGTCTTTAAAAATGACATTGAGGTTCTTAAAACAACTTTTTCTCAAAGTCAACCGTTTGAAAGATATTCACCGCCAAAGTGGTAAAATGTGTGTCCCCCCCCTTTAACTTTTGAAATAAGAGAGTGAAAAATCTAAAAAAAATATATGCTGTAGATCTTAATAAACACTATCAACCAAAATTAGTTTGAACGAGATATAGTAATTAGTTTTTGAGATATAGCACATTTTCCAAAACCGCAAATATAACTTTGTCATTCATACCAACACTGTGAAAAACAAAGTTAATTTTGCAGACGAAAAATGATAGGTGGTATTAAATATGGTATGGTACAAGGTAACTACGGAACCCTATAGCGCGTGGCCCGACACGCACTTGGCCGGTTTTTTTAGGGTTCCGTAGCCTAAATGGCAAAAAACGGAACCCTTATAGATTCGTCATGTCTGTCTGTCTGTCTGTCTGTCTGTCTGTCTGTCCGTATGTCACAGCCACTTTATTCCGAAAGTATTATGACTACACAGTTGAAACTTGGTAGGTAGATGTATTCTGTTAACCGCTTAACGAATTTAATACAAAAATAAGAAAAATAAAAGATTAAGGGGGGGCTCCCCATACATGGAACTGAAACTGAAAAAAAATTTTTTCTTCAAACCAACACGTGTTGGGTGTCTATAGATAGGCCTTTAAAAATGACATTGAGGTTTCTAAGACAACTTTTTCTCAAAGTCAACCGTTTGAAAGATATTCACCGCCAAAGTGGTAAAATGTGTGTCCCCCCCCCCCTTTAACTTTTGAAATAAGAGAGTGAAAAATCTAACAAAAATATATGCTGTAGATCTTAATAAACACTATCAACCAAAATTAGTTTGAACGAGATATAGTAATTAGTTTTTGAGATATAGCACATTTTCCAAAACCGCAAATATAACTTTGTCATTCATACCAACACTGTGAAAAACAAAGTTATTTTTGCAAACGAAAAATGATAGGTGGTATTAAATATGGTATGGTATAAGGTAACTACGGAACCCTATGGCGCGTGGCCCGACACGCACTTGGCCGGTTTTTTTATTCTAAAAGCCACACCCGACTTCAATAGACGTGTTTTATTATTACGAATATTATTTCTTGCTTTTTAGAGATAGGTTTTTTGAAGTCGGTTTTTGTTTTTTTAAACAATTTTTTATTTTTTTGTGAGGTACCTTCTGTATTCGGTAGTGTAGGTATATTATTTAGGTAGAAAAATGGGCTCAGCCAAACGCGAGTTAATCGCGGAGAAACATACATACATGCGGGTCAAACTGAGAACCTCCTTTTTTAAGTCGGTTAAAGAACTACTCTTAAGATATCCTTTTTTCAACAAAAAAATAATTATCTGATTCAGTTCATAAACAAAGAAGTTATACGACTGATCATCGAGGTAGATCACACAAAATCATACTATTTTCGTGCTTTTTTCAAGATTACTTGAAAATTATTGAACCGATTTCAAAATTTTAAAAAATGGGACCAATTTGGGAGTTTACCTAATGTCGCCGTCGTATGCCGTCTTCGAGTAATCGGTGTACATACAAAAAACAAAAAAAAACGGGTCGAATTGAGTACCTCCCTCCTTTTGAAGTCGGTAATTAAATTAAATTTGGCAACTTCACACGATGTCAATAGCTGCTCATATTAGCAAAACTATAATTGTTGACACCAGAAAGACATAAGTAACAAATACAGCGCTAAACTCATATTAGAGATACAAATACAAAATTCATGTATCGTGTTGACCACCACTAAAAATTTTCAATTCTGAAAATTCGAGAGTACGTAGAGCAGTCAGCAGAATTTTGGATTTAAAACTTCTCTCGTTTCATGTTCTATGTTGTAAGTTTTGGATAATCTGTTGTGCTGTTGACCGTAACTTTGTAAAAATTTCAACAAACTTACGGCTTTTCTCACTTTTCTGTATCTACGAACTTGCAGGAAAATTTGACATTCAAAACTTTTCAATTCGTATTAGTTAGTTACTGCGTTGATATAAGTATATCCAATATTATTATTTAAATATTAATAATTTCTGGGAAACAAATATTTATTTGTAGAATTTACTATGATTTGTTGGTAGCCTATTTACTTTACGGCTATAATTTGTGGTCAATATGTGTATATTGTCACAATATTGTTAGTAGCAATTATGTAGTTTTTTTTTGCATCCACTGTATATTAGTTTAAAGTTTCCAATATGTATACTTTGAGCATTTGTAACAGTAGGTACTTAAATCTATTAAATGTTAATGTTAAAAACTAAACAAAACAATATTGTTTTTATTTATAGTACCTACCCAATATAGATTGAACATTACAATTAATTATAGATTATTTTATATGAGCAAAATATTTCTGCGTACGTTCTTCTTACTTCTCAAATATTTATTTATCTGATTTACTAATAACGTATTGAATGGAATCTTAATTGTACAATTTTATCATATTTTGACGTGAAGTGGCTTACCTTGAAGATATAAAACCACATACTAGTGTCACAGCATAAAATCTAGAAACATTCTAGCACCTGTTTGTTGCAATGTTGTACCTAATTGAAATTGTTTCCTTCGGAAATTCCTCAAATTCTAGAATTGTTGGTGTTAGTAAACTCCGGTAAAGCCAAAGTTTTTATGGAGCGCTTGACAAAGCGCGTTCGTTCCACAAATACTTGAAATTGTTAAGTATTTTTACTAAAATACAAGGTTTTTTTTTGTTTATTGAAAACTTCTCGTGGGGTTGATCAGACCATCAAACTGAAGAACTTTAATTATGAGACCAACCTTCAAATCGCGAAAAAAGAATCTGCTGTTTCATACATTTCGATGGAGTAGGCATTGTACTGTGTACATAGTATGTAAGGAAAAGCTGATTTTTTTTCGTGATTTGGAGGTTGATCCCATAATGAAAGTTGTTCAGTTTGATGGTCATAGATCAACCCCACGAGAGGTTTTCAATGAACTAAAAAAAGCCTTGTATACAATGGATTAGCAACTTGATGTCGACTCCACTTCAATTCGACTCATAGTAAAGCAAGCTATTCAACGTTTTACAAAATAACAATTAATGCCGAATATGGTAGTAGGGACTACCAAACTGTACAACTTTTTCTATGGGACCAACTCTGAAATCCCGAAAAAAGATCAGCTGTTCCATACATTTTGATATTTTCTTTATTAATTGTTTTTTAAACAGCAGATTTTTTTACTGCGACTTCAGAGTTAGTCGTTGGTTGGCATAGCAAAAGTTGTTCAGTTTGATGCTCCTTATCTACCATATTCGGCATTAGGGGTTATTTTGTAACAAGTTGTCGCGTCTAAGGTATATTATTTTACCAACTTTGCCATCATCATCATCATATCAGCCGCACGACACCCCACTGCTGGGTATAGGCCTCCCCCAAGGATTTCCACGACGATCGGTCCTGCGCTTCCCACATCCAGTGGCTTCCGGCAACCTTCACCCTCACGTCGGTCCACCTTGTCGGGGGCCTACCCACGGAACGTCGTCTGGCGCGCGGTCGCCATTCAACAACCTTTCCGGCCCAACGGCCATCGGTTCTTCTCGCTATGTGTCCAGCCCACTGCCACTTCAGCTGAGCAATCCTTCGAGCGATGTCGGTTACTTTAGTTCGCCTGCGGATCTCCTCATTTCTTATTCGATCACGCAGGGAAACGCCGAGCATGGCCAGCTTTGCCAAAATGCTAGGAATTGCAAAATCAAGTTCAATTAATGAAATTGGTTGAAACATATATATTTTTTTATGGACATCGGGATAATGCTTGGCCTTCATCTCACTAAGGCCGAAAGTGGAAGCGCACTACACCCGGAACCACAGAATAGCTAATAGTACAAGTACAGAAGCAGCATTCCGCAAAGTCATTTAAATAAATAGCAACTTTTGCACCAACACAATAAAGTACAATTCAGGTCGCGCAGCGCTAAAGTTGCCTCTCTTTCTATCGCGTGCTCTTACCTTTTCTGACGACGCAACGTTAGGGTCGTCTTCCTTTAAATGAACTGTGTAGCATATATTATAATGTGAAAAACGATTATTGTTTATTGGTTTTTTGATTTTGACATCCGTACACGACATAGTAATGGCGATTCGACATTGTTACTATTATAAAGAGACAATAACTTTGCAGGCATTAAGATGCCGCGCGACTACACAGGCGGGCGTGTGGCGGCCCGCTGCTCACTTGTGCCCTCGTAGGCACGGCTAGCGGTAGGTGCTTATCGCGCGGCCTTGAGCGAGTGAAGGAGGCCTGCCGGAACCCTCATCACTGACGAAATGGCTATCTTAACCACTAACTGCCGGAGCCGGAACACGTTTTTTTTTAAATTGTTGGTAATGACGTCTGATCACGGTAAAGAAATGTATTCTGACTTAGGTAAGATGGTGGTAGCTAGCCAGGCGGACTTGAAATAAGCCCTACCACCAACCAAACCGAGTACAAATTGTACTCCCTCTGGGAATCGAACCCGACACCCCTGCGTCTTACACGGGTGGGCGAACCACTAAACAACAGAGGCGGTTAAAAAATACTAAAAAACAAAATGTAAGTGGACATGAAATTCTTCAGCTAATCATGATTATACAGGGTGAAATAGAAGTCATGGGCAATATTTTATAGTAAGAACCTCAAATGAAGGCTATGGCTGCATAGCCGAAGCTTCAGGAAATTCAAATATCGAATTAAAAACCTAAATTAAACAATAATCGTGGACAATCAAAAAATCCCTAGGGAACCTTTGACCGGAATATAAAGTATTATCTTATGTTTGTCGTTCCAAATCCTTTCAGTCGTTTTTACGTGATTGAGTAGGTAACAAACATAAAATTACGTCAGTAGGTATCTGTATATACATACTTATGTATTTTACTAAAATGATTTAACCTAAAATGAAATTATGTGTACGATAAACAACACTCTTGTATGAAATAAAACACTTTTTAACGGATACTAGCGCGGTTTTTGACGGCGTAGCAATGGGCTCTCCTGTATCCCCCATCGTTGCTGACATTTTCATGGAGGATTTTGAGAAGAAAGCACTAGCCACAGCACCAGTGACTCCCCGGTTCTACAAACGGTACGTAGATGACACTTTCACAATACTACCTAGAGACAGTGTCCCTGCATTTCTTAACCATCTTAACTCCATAAACCCCAACATACAATTTACTATGGAGTTAGAGGCAGACAATAAACTAGCTTTCCTAGACATTCTCATTATCAGGAATCCGAACCAAACCTTGAGCCACACAGTGTATCGTAAAGCAACCCATACAGACAGATACCTTAATGGTGACTCTCACCATCATCCTATACAGTTAGCTACCGTAGGGAAATCTTTGTTTCAGAGAGCCCGCGGAATCTGTGACAAACAACACCTGACTGCTGAGCTTCAGCACGTCCAACAAGTACTGCGTAACAACAAGTTGCAAGTACCACACCTCAATCACAGAAAACGCGCCAAACCAGCCACAGTAGAGCGTCAACCTGCCATCCTACCATACTTGAAGGGTGTCACTGACAAGATTGGAAACATTCTGAAGCGAGCGTCAATCAAAACTTACTTCAAGCCGCCGAAGAAGATCAACCAATTCTTACGACAAGTGTAATATCCCCCTTCAAGCTGCAGGCGTCTACAAACTAGATTGTGACTGTGGACTCTCCTACATCGGGCAAACAAAGAGAAGCATAGGGACCCGCGTCAAAGAGCATGTAGCTGACATGAAACATAGGCGCGATAACAAGTCTGCAGTGAGTGAACACGCCTTTGAGGGGCCTAACCATTATATTAGATTTGACAAACCCCAAATCCTTGCTAGGGAACGTAGATTTATCCCTAGAATGCTCCGCGAGGCTATCGAAATAAATAAATATCCTAATTTCAATAGAGATGATGGTTGGAAAATTCCACCAGCTTGGGACCCCATCATTCACAAGCTAAAGCCCCTCACACACACTGTAAGATCTAATGATACGGTTAGTTCCTTTTGCAAATAAATAAATTAATACAAAAGACGGAGGTCGGCTCCCTCTCCAAGTTTTCTTTCGCCATTTCTTTCTTGGAGGGTCCTCCCAATTTTATGAAATGGTGGTAGTTTCAGTAGATTTCTCTCTCTTTTTAGCATTAAATAATTCATAAAATTAAATTATAAATCAACATAAAATAATTAAAAATTTTGTTAAATTTTAATTTCTGAACGTCTAAAAATAAAAAAAAAATCATCGCTTGAGGGTAGGCTCACGGGTAGCTTCAGTCCCCCGTGACCACGGCAGCTGCAAAGGTGCCGAAACGTCGGGAAAAAACCAAAAATCAAACCAAATACCAACTAAATACCAAAGTACATTCAATAAAACCGCGCTAGTATCCGTTAAAAAGTGTTTTATTTCATGTCTAGTAAGCGCGTAAGCTTGAGAAGTGAACACTCTTGTATCTCTAAGTGGTTTATATAGACCTGATATCTTTTTAAAAGCTAAAATACAAACCTATATTCTTTCAGTGCGTAGTTACAGTCGAGTCACGTTCTATGTAAACGTTTGTGTATACAAAAACACCTTATTTGCGCCAGTGACGTGTTCAAAAACACTCGACGTTTCATGCGATGTACGACCCTATGCCGCAGTTATTACAGGCTACTAGGGTGTGCCGGAAGTTACTTATTGTAGGGTGCGCCCAGTCTTGAGGGCGAATATCTGTTCTATTATTAGGTGATACAGCAAACAATTTTATTACGGTAATGGCTGCAGACTAATTATCTAGTTATTTTTTATTTATTCATATAAAAACAATACAGGGACAACTTTATACATAGTCCCGCAAAACTTACTACTAAGTTTGTCTGCAAAGGAGCCACGCTAAGATAATAAGTATAAATTAATTGAACATCATTTAACTAAGTGTACTCGTAGGTACGTAATTAAAATATCTACATAATAATTTTAAATTATTAAACATTCTACTTCAACATTGTTTTTAAATAAATATTATGTTAAGTATTTTTTAATGAGATCATAATTACAAAACTACATAGTCTCGCAAAACTTATCACTAAGTTTGTCTGCGAAGACAAAGTCACGCTCAGATAATAAGTATAAATTAATTGCACATCATTTAGCTAAGTGTACTCGTAGGTACGTAATTGAAATATCTACATATTAATTTCAAATTATTAAACACTTTAACATTGTTTTTAAATGTATATTATGTTTAAGTATTTCTTAAATGAGATCATAATTACAAAATGAAAAAACTGTAACTTAAATAGGTATATACCGGTGATGGAAACTGTGAAATGTAGAAATTTTTAAGCTATGGTCAAATTATTTTTCACTGTTTGCATTTATAATGTCCGAAGGCAATGAATTAAGCAAGTAAGGTATGCGTTTGGATAAAGTTCTATCTCCATACATAACAGTGATTCTAGGTACTACATACTTTTTAGGGTTCCGTACCCAAAGGGTAAAAACGGGACCCTATCACTAAGACTCCGCTGTCCGTCTGTCTGTCTGTCTGCCTGTCACCAGGCTGTATCTCATGAACCGTGATAGCTAGCTAGACAGTTGAAATTATCACAAATGATGTATTTCTGTTGCCGCTATAACAACAAATACTAAAAACAGAATAAAATAAATATTTAAGGGAGGCTCCCATACAACAAACGTGACTTTTTTGTCATTTTTTGGTACGGAACCCTTCGTGCGCGAGTCCGACATGCACTTGGCCGGTTTTTTTGTGTGATACAGCCCTTGTTACTTGGCCGTGACATGTCAAACGCTCCGAAATTCATAATTATTTAATAACACCTTCGATCAATAATATCCTTGATAACGCTTCACAAACTCATACAGCACGCAAAGATGGCACCTCGAAATAGCGTCCCATTTACAAACTGGGTGCTTATTTTGTACATAATCACATCTTATTTTGTACAAACTCACATCTTATTATCACTTATTTTGTACGAAATAAGCACCAAGTTTGTAAGTGGGGCGCTATTTTGAGGTGCCATTTTTGAGACTCTGACCAGACATCTAGGGTATTCTTGATCGAAAGATAAAACAAGGTAATTTATGTTTTAGTGGCTCTGTGAGCTGAACATCTTGCGAGTCTCTTCAAAAATATCCGCCATTTTGAAAAATTTCGCAAAACCGAATCGACAAAAAGTCCGTAAGTACTCATAAAATTTCACGAGAATTGGTTGAGAAATGCGACCTGTAGTGGAGAATAGCCGGAAATCCGCCGGATATACGTAAGCATTATTGCTCAAGCTGTAACGAAACCGCTACGCTCGCGCTTCGTTCGCTCGGTTAAAAACTAACGCTAAAAGTAAATTGATGACAATCTTCACTAATAAAAATGTGAGTTTGTTGGCGTCTTGGAGATAAGTAGGTACTTTAATTTAAAATAAGCTTTCATTTTCACTTTCAATAACTATTTCAAAGAAAAAAATTACCTGGAAACCTTAACTTATAAAATCTTACCTACGTAGCACGATAAAAATAGGTTGAGCTTTTTTAATCTGTTTTATTATGAAAAAGTCATTTTTAATTACCCTACTGCTGAGGTATAGGCGTTCCTTATGGGTGGATAAGGAGGATGGGCCATAACCCACCGCGCGGGCCCAATGCGGATTGGTAGGGGTTAAGGCCGTTGTACTAGCACAACGTGGTTTTTAGTAGGTTTTCATTCTCTATCTCCTCTTTATTTAATGAATATTAAAACAAAGTAAATATACCATAAGAATCTTCAACATTTTGCCTATCGATTCCACGATTAACATTTGTTATAAATATTTTACATAATGCCAAAAATATCATAAATAAAATCGACTAACACTTTTGTTTCTGTGCATCTCCTCCGTAACTACGAGTCCTATGGAAATCTCGTTACCACCAATCGATAGAGGAGAAAAAATGCTACAAATTCCACGAAAGACATTTTCGAAAAGACCATATATGGGATTTTCGCGACAATTTTTAAAAAATTCAGATACATTTTTGATAGAGGGTGCCCTCGAGGGGAGCGGGCGGCAGACCGCCACCGGCGCTCGGACGGGGAACACGTATCGCTCATGCTCCCACTGACAGCTACACAGTTCTCTATGTCTCGCTCGTTTGTTTTAGCCTTGCTTTAGCACTGTCAGAATGTTACAATTATGTTTTGAAAATTCATTTCGAACTGAAGGACTATTACAAAAAAGCATCGCGATACGCGTATTCGTCCAACACCGTGGCACTATTTCCTCACCAATAAGGTTCAATATCATGTAAATTGAACGACGAATTGCGTCCGACTATCGGTTTCTTTTTTGTTTTGTAATAGGCCCTCTGATGCATTATTTTGCCATAGATATAAAAATTACGCGTAAGGACGGTTAGTATAAAATACCTACCTATTGAATACTATAATATATGAGTCTTCAAATCAAACATTTGTAGGTAATAAATCACACGACTGTGAGTTAATTTATTTCACTATATGTAACTTTTTAAATGCCTGAACTGAACAGATTTGGATGCATGCAGGTAGGGTATAGGTAAGAATATTTTTTTTTTATTTTTTTTATTTAACCATTTATTTCAGGCTACTTATACCATCCTGCCCCCCCTAGCATGACCGTTGACCAGTGACCACTGAAACGCCATAATAATATCGATTTATTACTTTTAAGGACAAGGGTTTTGACAGTCAAGTGTCGATAAAACGCATCACGCGATCTATAGGCTGTCCCAATGCTTTGCCTCATCCAGGAATCGAACCCACCAAATATATTTTTACGATACCAATCGATAGGGTTTCTCATCAGACCCCCTAGTCAAAGTAATATTTGCAAATCGGTATCGCTTCGCTTTTGAAACTGTATGGAAATGACATAGGGTACGTTCAGATGACAAGCGCTCAACGCGCGGTAATTTTTTTCAGATTCAATAATTTGGTATAATTCGATGGATTCGAATTTGGATTCGATAATATAAGCGCGCATTGACGCGCGCTGACAACAGTCGAGCGCTAGCGCAGCGTTCAACGTGCACTTTATCAAAACTCGCGTTAAGCGCTTGTCATGTGAACCTGCTCTTAAGGTTTCGTTAACAATCTAATTTTAAAATCATATGTTAATGTAAGTAAGTAATCGAATTTAAGAATCAAACGAAAAATGTAAGGATTATAGTCTTAATTCATACATTTTTCGGAGTGAAGTGATAGCGAAAATTTTAATGTGACATTTGGCTACAGGCTCTGGATTATTAGCACGTTTTTAGGGTTCCGTAGCCTAAAAGCAAAAAACGGAACCCTTATAGATTCGTCATGTCTGTCTGTCTGTCTGTCCGTTCGTATGTCACAGCCATTTTATTCCAAAACTATTAGAATTACACAGTTAAAACTTGGTAGGTACATGTATTCTGTGAACCGCATTACGATGTTTACACAAAAATAAAAGATAAGGGATTTATATTTTTAAGATTATCATCTTAAATATATAAATCCATTTATTTTATTAAGATTATTATCCCCATACATGGAACTGAAACTGAAAAAATTTTTTTTCGTCTATGCGTGCGGGGTGTCTATTGTCTATTGATAGGTCTTTAAAAATGACATTGAGGTTTCTAAGACTATTTTTCTCAAAGTCAACCGTTTGAAAGATATACACTGCCAAAGTGGTAAAATGTGTGTTTACCCCTCTAACTTTTAAAATAAGAGAGTGAAAAATCTAAAAAAATGTATGCTGTAGATCTTAATAAACACTTTCAACTAAAATTGGTTTGAATGAGATATATTAATTATTTTTAGAGATATAACATATTTTCCAAAACCGCAAATATAACTTTGTCATTTATGCAAACTCTATGAAAAACAAAGTTATTTTTGCAGATGAAAAATGACGTGGTATTAAATGAGGCATGGAATATGGTAACTACGAAACCCTACTGCGTGTGGCCCGACACGCACTTGGCCGGTTTTGTATGAGGGCTAATCAATCTGAAATGATGGCAAATTGTAAATTGGCAGACACAAAAGCCGGGGCGGGGGGGGGGAGGGCACTCTCTAATTTTTATTACTATTTAGACGCAGTGAACGCACACCAACTTAAAAAAGTTAGCCTGTTTTGTTTAGTACCTACTTACGTCAAAAGCTTTTTCATATTACTGTTGTTTATCCAACTTCATAATTTATAAAAAAATATTTTATATTATTGAAATCTTTTAAACGGTCGTGATTTCAGGCCTCAAACTTCGTCAATCGATATGGGTTTTAGATTCTATGATATTTTTTTCGTAGTGGTTAGATTATAAAGTACCTACTATACTTACCAGAAATATTAATCTCCTCTGGTGATAATGTTTATTATTGCGTATACCTATTTTACCAACAAATACCAATATATTACACCATCAATAAACAAAATGTAGTTGTCAACAAAATTAGTAAATGCATTTGAATTGAATTGAAAAAACAAATGTAGTAAGTAGATAATCAAAATACTTCCTTTCCGAAAAAAACGATCTTTTAAAATTATTTGGAAAAGGAACTAATACCATCATTTCAATGATGCCATACAATAGTCTGCGCGCGACGTGATCACTATAAAAAAACCTTTGAAATAAATTCAAAAAATTCAAAATTCAAAAAATCATTTATTCAGTCTAGGCTGTTACAAGCACTTGTGAATGTCATAGAAGCTACGCCATCGGTTCGCAAACCCTAAGCGGGAGACCTTGTAACGAGAAGAACCGGCAAGAAACTCGTCAAGGGCTGCTTTTTTCTCCCTGTATATTTCATACAGTCGTCAACATTTAAAAATGACCTCAACATTTAAAGTGAGGTCATTTACACAATAATTAACAAAAGTTTACACGCAATAGGTAGGTTGAAGTTAATTACCTACTATATAATGGATAGGTAATTGTGAGAGTAAATAACTTTCAACTAGTTGGGAAATCACTTTGTCTGCTACTCCTAAGTAGGCAATATTTACCAAAAAACACTTGATACAAGATATAAAAAATAATAATGAAAAAAACGCAATTCTTACAATTCAATATGCGTTAAGATCGGTACTCAGAAGCAGACCCATTCCCACTGGCAGCATCCGTTCACGAGCATGACGCATGAACCAGCCATCGTTTCGCTCAACCATATTTGAGGGAACGTAACGACCCGCCTCACACGACACCACCACAGAAATGTTTAAAGTGAGCATGACCATAAGACGTACCTAGTTACGAGTATAAGTACTATGAAATGTGAAAAAATCGGTTGGCACTCCGGGAGTGCCGGCAGAAGTGGAAACTTGAATATTAACGTTGTGCATTTTTGATACTTTGAAATTAGCGGCAAAGGATTAAAATTATTTCTTTCCTGTTACTATACAGTCACACAATTCAATCAGTTTGTAATTAGAGAAAAATTCTAAAGATTTTGCGCCAGTGGCCTTTTTAATTTCTACATGCACGCATTCTACGATTTAAACTTATAGTCACAGAGTATAAATAAGTATAGACTTTTCATCATCGAATAGATCGCTGCTATTAGTTCCATTTTCAAAATTAGTGCGTTGCTGGTGACACAAGTGTTTACGTCTTAAAATGATGCGCCGCCATTTTCAACGCGCCCCGTAGAAAGAGATTACACTTGAAAGTAGGGGATACTTCCGCCGCCAGCTGTCTACTCTCCGTCCGTCACATCCGTCTTACGCATTTTCTATCAGCCACGTGATTCTTACTGACGCGAGTTTAGCATTTTTTCCCCATTACAAAAAGCGTACAACACCGCTAAAGAAGTTTTCACTTCAAAAAAAACAGTAAAATAACTAAAACATGAAACAGACTTGACTTCATACATAATTTAATTTTAATATAAATTGCGGCTGATTGATTGAACATTGCTGATTTCTTGTTTTTTTATAAAACAATTTACCTTCAATTTACCTACATAAAATTAAAATTTAATATTTTAACAATGCCATACTGCCGTGTCTCCAACTTTCTATGGTCCGTGAATTTTGGCCAAGCGTAATGTAGGTTACACATTGGTTTTCAAAAATTTTAATAGATGTCGGTACTAAATTACATCTTAGTTTTTCAAATTTTTTAATAGATGTCGCTAATAAATGACTCGCGAAGTAATGTAGAAGGTGGCAGGGTGAGGGGAGTCAAATCCTTAGCTGTCACTTCACCAAGAGCCGCCTTAACGACTATAAAACTAACGGCTTAACGTGCCTTCCGAAGCACGGAGGAACTATTACGGAGGCAGGATAAATTAATTTTTGGTCCCCCATTCTCTGACCGACCCTTGTGTAAGTAGCTTACTCTCCACAATCGGCCAGGCGCTAAACCATCACTGCGCCTTTTAGCTCCTCGAAAATAAGAGGAGAGAGATTGGAGATAATATTATTATACAATCATTCAACTTCACCATTGACAGCACAGACAGAGCCCTGTGACAAGCTGGCTACCTGACTGACATCTTACTTTAACCCCCCACCCCCGACATGAAAGTGTCAACATCTAATAGACGCTCTAAAGGCGTATACACACGTTCTTTTTTTAAATGAGCAGATAACGCGCGTTTATAACGACATAACATAAACGCAAATGAGCGCTTGTGATTGCGAGCCTGTGTAAACTTGCCTGGTACTTCATATACGAGATAACACGCATTTGGAAAACGCGCCTCTTCTGCAGGCCATCTACAAGAAAATATACTAGTAAGTAATTTTCGAACTAGTTCCGTAACAAACAAATTTATTTGGTTTGGTTTTTGAATTCTACGTCTATAGTTAAGCTGTATTAGGTTATATTGACACTAGCGACCTCCCGTGACTTCGTCTACGTGAACAGTTATTTTTGTATCCTTCGAGAAAGGTATTTTTTCTGGTTTAAAGGGTCCTTAAATGTCCTTTTCTGTATCCCTAATAGTACGTATTAAAATTTCATGAAGAGCGGTTGAATAATGTTACTTTCGCATAATTTATAATCCTTACTAATATTGTAAAAGTCTTCACATCTTAACTTCTGAACCAATCATCATGAAATTTTACAGAAAAGTTTTCAGGGGTACAGAGAAGGACATAGGGGACCATTTCATCCCGAAAAAAGTATTGATCCCGAGGGATACCTAGTTTAAAAAATCCACGCAGTCAAATCCAACAGTCATTATACAGGGTGGAATTTTTTAATGCCACTTGGAGGGAAAGTACTCTAAATAATAGAGATAGCAAATTTCTTTCAAAGGAAACATGTCTTTATTTTTGAAAACAAAACAAACTGCATTCAAAGATTTTTAAACATATGCTTCCCACACCCAGGAATTGAACCAGCTAAAATTCGAAAAAACAACATCCTGTGCTTTTATGTTATCAATCGTTAGGGTCAAACATAAGGTTCAAATCTCTCTAACAAACATGGTAAATTAAATGAAAGAAAATCATTAAATCTAAACTTATTTTAATTGAACGAGAAAAAAGCTTAACTAATTAGTTGTTCGAAATTGGCCCCATGTTGCTGGATACATAAATTTATTATTTTAAGGAACTCATTTGCATGCAATGGAATGCGTAATAGTCTGCATTATGAACATCTTATCGAAATAGTTCTACACAGATAATTTATTGTGAACTAACTAACATAATGGAGCCTTAAGTAAAAGTGCTTTATCTTGTCTTTCATGGTTTTCCTTTCATTTAATATACCATGTTTGTTAGAGAGATTTGATCCTTATGTTTGACCCTAACGATTGATATCATAAAAGTACAGGGTATTGTTTTTTTAAATTTTAGCCGGTTCGATTCTTGGGTGTGGGAAGCGTACTTTTAAAAAACTTTGAATGCAGTTTTGTTTCTCTTTAAAAATAAAGGAATGTTTCCTTTGAGTGAAATTAGCTATCTCCATTGGTTAGAGTACTTTCCCTCCAGGTGGCATTAAGAAATTCCACCCTGTATATTACACAGTAAAATGTGAAAGCTCTGTGAAGCGTACAGTGCAATTTTTTTGTGAAATTGAAAAATACTCTTCAAATTAACTGTCAAAATAAGTCCTAACATCATCACAGTCTTGTGGTGTGGTTAGCCCCCAATAAACAGCAGCGTTTCATTAAAATTTCCTACAGTAAAATTGGATTGGAGTCCCATACAAACACTTCTAAACGCAATCAAACGGTGTGCCGCCGGAATAGCAATGTCTATACCGGCGACAAGGTGTGCCAGGATCAAAATAAACAAGTCCAACTACAATTTAGAGGATGAACTGGTGAGTGTGAACCTTAAATAAATGAGACTAGGTTGATATTCGCTTGATAAAATAATTCCGAACGTAATTGTCAGTTGAAATATTTGAGTGGGTGAAGTATTTTCTGAGTGTTTTGGTACGGAAAGTTAATTGGAAGATTCGAAGCACTTTAATTGAATTTTCACTAGGTTCTACTATTTAAGTTCGGTAATTACCGTCACGAATGACTAAATACGACCCATGTAAATAGCCCAATAAAAAAAACATGACCATCAAGCATTTTTAATGTCCCCACTGCTAGGGCACAGGCTTATGGGTGGATAAGGAGGATGAGCCATAACCCACCACGTGGGCTAAATGCGGATGGGTGGGTGTTAACGATTGCAAATTCACCCGGGACCAACGGTTTAACGTGCCCTCCGAAACACAGAGGAGCTCGAGATAATATTTTTTGGTCACCCATCCCATGAGCGACCCTTGTGAAAGTTGCTTAACCTCCGTAATCGCTTGGTCAGGAGCTAACCCACTGCGCCTCCGAGCTCCTCGAAAAAAACCAACTTAAGCAACAAAAATCAACTTGAAGCAACTTAATTACCTTTTTAAAAAACTTTGACATATAAAATTTAATTTTTAGTATGTAATATTAATGTCAAAAATTATATACCTTACTTAACAGTAATAACTTAATAAATGATAATATTTCTCACAAACTTTAAATTAATATCTGAATTTTTTTGGTTGGTTAACTACCTAAATGTACCTTTGACATTTCGGAAACAAAATATTTTACTATACTGACGGAAAATTCTACCAATTCTTTCCACCACTTCCTAACAGAACTACCGATATTTCCCCCCGAAAACAAGGGTGTGTAATCTAAATTCGTTTTCCGTGTACACATATTTGGCCGCAAATGGGCTTCCATTTTCTTACTTTCGCGAACTTATAATAAAGCTCTGTTTCATAACAAAAAATATATCTTTTTCTCCTCGTTTGAGTGCGTGGAAGATGTTTAATGTTTAGTGGATAAACGGACTTTTAGTTAACGGCGTGTTTTGACATCCCTTCTTTTTTAAGTCGTATCAATTTTACACTGAAAGACAGAAGTTTTTTTGTACATTTTTCTCACATTTTCACTGAAGGACACAAGTTTTCTAAGTGTATTTTTAATATGGATATAGTATTGTGGGTCAGTTACTAGGTATTATTTTAATTTTTGGTCTGGATATCTAGGTAACTGACTGGCAGATTATAATTTAATTGATACTTCATGAATAGAGGTTTAACTTGTTAAATGCAAAGAATAAAAAAAAACTATTTTTTTTCTGTGTGTGAAAAGGAAAAACATTTTCTGTCATGTATGACTAAAATATTTACTTTAGTAGATGTTTGTATGGACGATAAAATTTCATTAATATTTTGTAGTTTTACTTTACTGAAAAACACTTAGCATATTTGACTAACATAACTTTTACTACATAAGGCCACAATATGGATGTAAGTAAAAATTACCTATTCCATCGAGTAAAACAGTAAGAAAAGACAACGAATAATAGGGTAAAACAGTGTTATTCGTGTTACATTTAGTACTAAAAAAACTACTTACAGTCTTTTTCAGTTACTTAAATTTTATAACCCTTTATTTGCGTGTGATGAAAGTCTTAATGGCAGCAATAAACCTTGTTTCAGATTGCTAAGTACTTATAAAAAAAAATCGGATATATAAATCAATAATTTCGCGATAAAGATTTTCATCACGTACATTTTTTTGTGTACAAATATTGTATTTGCATGTTGCATCCAATAGTCCTTTTAATTAATCAAATTTTACTTACCGTTTATTCATTTATAATTGAATTTTACAGAAGGATTATAAAAAGAGTTTCTGAATTGATATTTTTATTGATAAGGATTTTCATCACGTATTTTATGCCTGCAGTATTATATTTTTTACAGAACACAATTTAAAGCAGCAACTAATTTTTAAAGCAGCTGCTTAATTATAAGCATTTGCTTTTATCATAATTGTAACAATAATTGAACTCTACAAATCCGATCGTAGCCGAGTGTTATAAAAAATAAGTTTATTTATTTATTTATTTTATTTAATCTTTATATATATATATATATTTGCTGTATTATATATATAATACTGTATTATATATATAATACAGCAAATGGCGGACTTAATGCTAAAAAGGCACTCTCTCCCAGTCAACCAGAGGATGTGACAATGAAAAATATGCAGGCAATAAAGCGAAGATGAAAAATAATAATATTAAATTTATACATAAGTTATATAACATAACATAGATTAAATATGATATTATTTTAGTTTCTTAATTAATAATTTTGTTCAAGGTGTATTTTAATTTGCTTGTACAATTTAAAAGTAAAATAAACATTAGACAACGATACAAAAATTAATCTGATTCTAAAGTATTGAAATCAGAGACAACGGTGGAACTACAAACACCCAGACCTGAGGCAATATAGAAAAGTTCATTTTCTAAATTAACCCAGCCGGGGATCGAACCCAGGAACTCAGAGGTGGCAATACTTTAAAACCGGTGTCCAAACCACTCGAATACGGAGGTCATCAAACTTAATAGCCCTTTAAATATTTTTTTGAAGCACTCATGGCGGAACTTGACAGACTGATCGTACTCGATCACGTTTGTTAAGCAACGCTCAGTCCGCTCAGGTGTCGGATGGGTGGGGTGCGTGGTCGGATAACCTCCTCGTGTGCCCGACTACTGTTTGTCCCAGTGCATCCGTGGACTGGGAAAGACAGTGGGAGGGCCGGTGCACCCTGGGCGTCTCTGTAAAAGACTCTTTTGAGCTTCTTTCACAGATGGCGGCTAATAATTCGACACCGAGGGACCAGGGATGAGCGCAGGTGGCGCTTACCCTGAACCTCGTTCGAACGACTGCGGAGGTCTAAGAGAGACTACGTGTCTATGTTTAACATGGAGACGGAAATCTTTCAGATAGTACGCGCGAGACGAGCGCGAACGTCTCTTCGGAGATGATTGCTCGCAGACCGTGGGCCTTACAGGCTAGCGTGTCGAAGACGGAAAGCCTTATCTGGTTGCACGTCTTGGGGACTAGGAGAAAGCGCGAGTGGCGCATCCCCTAGAACCCTTTCGAACGATTGCGGAGGTCTAAGAGGGAGTATGCTTCTATGTTTAACATGGAGGCGGAAACCATTTAGACAGTACGCGCGAGGGGAGCGAAAGTCTCTTCGGAGGTGGCCGCTCGAAGTCAGGGCCAAGCGGGCAGTGGAAAGTGAACCACTGCCCACCTTGCACGGTCCTCATGAGATGGGGGAAATGGCCAAACTTGCCCGGCCATTTCCCAGCGGAGGAGGCCCGGATGCGGTCAGGCCGTCTGTCGTTGAGGAGATTGTCCCCACGGACCCTCATACAGCCCTAAGGCTGTCGACATTTGGCAGCGAGTGGGCAGGTGCCGGGGTTTTTTAGTGGGTATTCCCTCCTCCTGGGATTCCACCGAGCTTTGACTTGGTGGAATTACGGGAGGCAGTCGTGGAGGGAGCTGCAACGCCGAAGTTGCGGTTCCCTCCTGGCGAGTCCCACATACCCCCCTCTCGCTCACCTGCGGGAGGGGAAGCGCGTAAATGCGTTTTTCCTCGGCATATAAAAAAAAAGTGTCGGATGGGTGACCGTTAAAATGGCATTACAACAGAGCGCTTCCATGCTTCGGAGGGCACGGTCCCGGCTGTTGTCACCTGATAACAGTCGTTAAGCCAAGTTAGAGGTCTTACAGGCGGCTTGATAAACTCTAACACCAGAGGTGGCCACTAATCCTCATTCGATAAGAAGAAGAATATTTTTAAAACACGAATTAGTGTTGGAAGCATCTGCTTAAAATAACAAGCACTTGCGTCTATCTCGTCGTGTCATAATAATTGAACCTGACGAAACCGATCGCAGCCGAGGGTTATAAAAAAGTATGGCCGACATTTTCGAGATTTATCTTTCAGTTAACTTTTCGGTGACGATAAAAAGGTGAGTCCCCATTCGATTTGTCTTAAAGAGGGGATAAAAATGTGTAAAAAAGGTTCGATGATGGGACGATTTCGTAAATTACGCCTTTTTGTCTTTGACCGTTCGTTTGTGAACAGTCATCGTAATTATTGAAGAAGTATTCAAATTGAGTTTGAATTATTAATAATCGAGTCTTATTGATTTTTATTTGCATTTATTAAGATTTTTGCCTTATGGAAGAAGTTTTAACAACGCTTCATGCATAGTAGGTTTATTGTAACATATTTTCCTTTTGACTTGTTCTTCATAATAACATCCACTGTTGCTCATTATTCCATAGGTGGTAGTAAAGATACACTAATATTATAAATGCGAAAGTCCGTTTGTTTGTTTATTTGTTACGCCTTCACGTCTCAACTACTGAACTGATCATCATGAAATTTCGCATACACGTTGTCAGGGGTACAGAGAAGGACATAGGGTACTTTTCATCTCGAAAAAAAGTTATGTCCCCGAGGGATAGCAAAAAAAACTTTCCACGCAGACGAAGTCGCGGGCGGAAGTTAGTTTAAATTAAATTGGATTTTTTTTTTATTAAATGGGTGATCAATGCAAAAAAGACGCATCAGTGTTTAAAGGGCGTCTTATATTAAAAAAATAATCTTAATAGCTAATTAAGTACCTAGTTGTTGCCAATGTTTATCCTTATCCTTACTTACCTATTATAAATGCTAAAGTCCGTTTGTTTGTTACGCCTTCACGTATTAACTACTGAACCGATTATCATGAAATTTTGCATACACGTTGTCAGGGGTACAGAGAAGAACATAGGGTACCTTTCACCTCGAACAAAAATATTATTCCTGAGGGATAGCAAAAAAACTTTTAACACAGACGAAGTCGCGAGCGGCCGCTAGTCATTTATCCTTACTAATATTATAAATGCGAAAGTCCGTTTGTTTGTTTGTTTGTTACGCCTTCACGTCCTAACTACGGAACCGATCATCATGAAATTTTGCATACACATTGTCAGGGGTACAGAGAAGGACATAGGGTACCTTTCATCCCGAAAAAAAGTATAGTTCCCGAGGGATAGCAAAAACCTTTCCACGTAGACGAAGTCGCGGGCGGCCGCTAGTACATTATACTTAGGTAAGTAGGTAGGTAGATACTTAAAAAAAAATAAGTCAAAAAGATTTCATCTTGTTTTAAAAGATCACATAGCAAAAAAGGGTTTAAACTTTGACTAACCGATTTTCTTTAGATGAGTTTACTAAGAAATTTAAAATAGTTCAACCGCTTAGCTCGTCTTAAGACAGAATTAAAACTGTTTCATTATGCAAACTGCGGGTTTCGTTTAAGACTTTCTAGCTTAGTCGCTTGAATTTAGTTACAGTTTTCAATGTACTAGTGAGAACCTGATAAAATTGAAATTTAAGTATTATTTTTGCTGAGGCACAAAATGTTGATACTTTTATGCCTACTGATTTAAGATTGAACAATTTCATTAGTATAAAGCTTTAAACCAAGGGCCGCATGCAGCCCGCCGTCTGTTACCTTGGTGGCCCGCGGAGCCGAGCAAATTTTTTTAAGTAAAGAATAATAATACTAAAATTACCTTATCATACCTACTATAAAAAAAACAAACACTTCTCTCACATAATAGTAGTGCGGCCCGGGGTAAAAGGATTATGCCGATTTTACTATACAAGCTAGGCCATGATGCGCTTTGATGAAATTACCAAAATACTATAGTAATTTTATAGTGATTGCGTGGGAAGAATATCATTAAAATATAATGCGGGAAAAAAGAGAAATCTCAATCTCAAGGAGCCGTTTGGGGTTACATTTTCCTATTATATGACATTTTGTTATCTACCCCTTTTTGACATGACATGAGTCTGTCACAGATATGTATGGTTAATGCGCATCATGGCCCAAAATGCGGAATGATCCTTTACTTCCGAATTTTGGCCCAAGTGTCGAAAAGGTTGGCCACCCTTGCTTTAAACAAAACAATTAGTAATCTATTATTCATTCGGTTACCTACTACTTTAACTTGTTATTGAACCAGTTTAACTTGTTGTTAAATCTCATTGTATATATATACCAAAAAACACAACCGGTCGCCATGATTTTCAGGTGACATTCAAAGCGACTCACCCATTTTACAACTCAAAGGGATGATATAAGATCGCATAAACCCGTATCACAAAATGTAGGCACAAGAGACGTTCGGAACACCTAACTATACAGTATACACACATGAGGACCTCGGTGGCACAGTGGTTTAGCGCCTGGATTTGCATTTGCGAAGTTTAAGCAACTTTCGTAAGGCTTGTGACCAAGCCTCATCCACCCCCCATCCCATGGTATGGGTGACCAAAAATTTATTATGTCGAGTTCCTCCGTGCTTCGAAAAGCACTTTAAGCCGTTGCTTGGTCCCGGCTGCATTTGCAGCCGTTAACACCCACCAATCCGCATTGGGCCTGCGTGGTGGGTTATGGCCCATTCTCCTTATCCACCCATATGTACAAAATAGGACCCCAGGGGTCCTATTTTTCATTTTCCTTAGACATGACTATCGAATGAGAATGAGTGTAAAGAAAGAGCGCTTGACGCCTTTCAAAAATTAAGTTACGTCACCATCATCATATCAGTCGCACGACAGCCACTGCTGGGTATGGGCCTCCCCCAAGGATCTCTACGACGATTGGTCATCACTGCCCACATCCGGTGGCTTCCCGCGACCTCCACCAGATCGTCGGTCCACCTTGTCGGGGGCCTACCCATGGAGCATCGTCCGATGGGCGGTCGCCATTCTAGAACCTTTCCGCCCCAACGGCCATCGGTTCTTCTCGCTATGTGTCCAGCCCACTGCCACTTTAGCTGAGCGATCCTTCGAGCGATGTCGGTTACTTTAGTTCGCCTGCGGATCTCCTCATTTCTGATTCGATCACGCAGGGAAACGCCGAGCATGGCTCTCTCTATCGCACGCTGGGTGACCTTGATCCTCTTTATGAGACCCATAGTTAGCGACCACGTTTCACTGCCGTAAGTCATCATTAAGTTACGTGCGACGTAATAATTGTATACTACACCGACACCTACTTGCCAACGAGCGATAAAAAAATACAGATTTTGTCTATGTCGAATAAAAATGTAAAATTTCAGAAATATGGCTCTAGAGCGTTGCCTCTGTCATAAACACACCGGCTTTATCTTTAGTGGCGGCAAACGTACCCACTGTGTTCGCAACTGCAGAAATTGTGGTTTATTTTATGGCCACTCAACACAGCGAGAATCGCGATATTTCGAGTTTAACGTCTAGCGAATTCTATTCCAAAGTTATGTCTTATTTATCGAGATATCGCGACGAATGATTGACAATTTATTAGCCTACAAACACTGGTGCAAATTGGTTTTTTTGTGATATGTATATACATTTTTAGACAATCAATTTCGTTGAAGTCTTACTTCAGACTTGATCATCTACATTATTTATAAAGTGAATAGAGCTGTGTTTTTCAATTGATTTTTGCTGTGTGATGTGAGCGTAGATCTTGCGTTTGTGTTATTTTTAAACAGTTTTAAAATTACCGAACCTGCTCACAAAATTTCACGAGAATCGAATCAAAAATGCTACCTGTAGTGGATTAGACAGACGGACAAACATACGAAACCATTTTTTCCCAATTCCATTTAAAAAATGTCTACTTGCATCTTTAGATGATGTGCAAATTATACAGCAACAGTCAGAGATAGGAAAAATGCTTAATTTCAAACGAAAATACTCTATTTAATAAAAATATGTATTTTCTATTACTATAATCTTTGCGTGTGGGAGTGAAGGAGACAGTTAACACGCTGTCAATTGGCGGCCAATGCGCATGCAGCGGTCAATGTGTGTATTTATAGTACCTTTACGCTGTTTTAAAAAGCAATGATGTTGGCGTACGTACATGTGCAAAATTATTTGATTCAAGTTCTGTTCTACGATTAACGACGAAGAGAAAACAAAAAATGTTTCCGGATTGCGCTTTTGATTACTATCAATTAATAACCATCTGAAATTAGCCGAGAAAGAAAATCAGAAATGTATTAACAGAAAGAAACTTCAGCTCCCCTTTTCCTTCTGGTCGAGTCATTGATTAATGGAAGGTCCTTCAAATATTTGACTACTTTGCCGTTTTATTAATAGGCGGTTTTCGTAAACAAACAACGAAACAAAAGAACGATCGAACCGAAAATGACTGTTTATCTCGTTCGGAAATGATTGCTGTCTCATCCAGCACGCTGCGAAGCAACGGATCATGACAAAAGCTCTTCAAAACACCAGATTGTTATCGTCTTCACCGTTAAATATTGCTGAGGTATTCGGAACAAAAGCTCCGCTTTATGGAATATAATTTTGTTTTAAAGCCTGGGATTACAAAATCACGTTTACCGACCTTGTTTCGGTGGCGTAAAACTCATTTCGTTTCAGCCTATCCAAGGAAACGTTGATGGTCGAAATGATAATAGTGTTTGAGCGTTTTCCGTTGATGTGTTTTAGATAGAAAATATATTTTGTAAAATAAAAGTGGTGAAAACAGTAATCCAATCAAATTAGACATTGAACGTTGCATCAAATCAGGTATTTTTGGTTTTTGGATATATTGTTTGGAATATGAAGTTTTAAACATTCATCACAATATTTGATGTTATGTGGTAGGCAAAACAATAGCTTGAGCTCCCATCATTTAATTTGTCATTCTTTTAAAATAAATACGTACCTATTATAACAAAAGTGTAAAAAAAATCGTTGTATTTTTAAGGATCATGAAATGGGTTATGAAATATTGTCCTTATCAAGCAAGTAAGCAATAAATCAAACAGCGCGTGGATTGAACGTTAGGCTGTGAGCATTTTAGATGTGTTTTCGTACGAATTTGACTCGCACGAACATCCCAACCTTCCAAGTACTATGAGAGTGCCCACATTGGATGCGAGCGCGCTCCCACAGTAAAAGAGTCGTACGAAAGAAATTCGTACGAAAAAGCATCCAAAGTGCGCACGGCCTTACAATTATTATAACAAAGTAAGAGTGTGCGAAGGAATTACACGAATTAATTCCTCCAGCCCTATTCCACCATCGAAGCATTAGACGCAGATTAGCGTACCACCCTTATGTTGTTGATATTCCAACCATCCGCACAAGGCATTTTGCTAACACTTTTATAATGCGAACAGCTAAGAAGTGGAACAGCCTGCCTACCGATGTGCCTACACCTCCTGTCCTAATAGTTATAACTTGGACCTTTCAAGGCTAGAGTAAATAGGCTTTATCTAAGTGAGCATGCTCCATCGTAGTCCGCATCATCACTTAACACTAGTTGTGATTGTGGACAATTAATGCTCACTTATTTTCAATAAAAAAAGGAGTTATTAAGGGAATAACCCTTAATTTGTAATAATTATTGCACCTTTTTTATCTTATACAAATGTATTACCTTGACGTAACGTTGTTTTGTAAGTACCTAGTTATTATTTCACTGAAAAACTAAATAAACCATAGTAAAATTTGCACCTAAAACGAATTCCTTAAACGATTTTTAATTACATAAGTTTATTCACATAATTACTTTGACCACAACTTAAACATGGTCCTTCGAGCCGAATATGAAGTACAAGTGTCGTTACACGAAAACTCGGTTTACTTTTGGAATCCCAAAAGCTACAAGGAAACTTGGTCGGCCATATTTTTTAATTAACAACGACAGTACGGCTCGCGACAGCTCCCGAGTCGCATCTGTGTCAGCCAATTACCCAACTCCTGAATATTTGATGAGAAGCCTTTTGCAACAAAGGCTGCAGAGGATGGTGCGAAGAGACAATGATGGAACACCTCAATTAATAAACTTTTTAAAGGAGTTGAGCAGTTCCTGGACCCAGATTAGGGACCGAAGTTTGAGGACTTTTCAGTAGTTAGCCGACCGTTGTCATAGCAACGACACGTCCACGTGAAAGAGTTCAAACGATTGAGTAAGGCTGTAAAAGTTTCATTTACATCGTTTTGAAGTAAAACATTTTTGTCTAACCGAGCGATCAGCTACAAAAGGGTTTCTATCAACCACGTGTCACCTACACATCGCCGGTATTTCAATTTGTTTGTGACCAACCAATGACCTTTCAAAATAGAAAAGAAATGTCGTAGGTTTTCCTTAAAAGGGAAACTCGAAAAGTTTCGATTAGGTTATATTTAGAAAAAAAAAAAGATTTTGATAAAATGACTAAATACAAGGTTTATAATCGTTTCACAATAGTAAGGTAGTAAATTTTTTTATGACAATAATAAAACGTGGAGTGATATAATGATAACGTGATAATTAAGGTACTATTAATCAATTTTTCAGCTTCATAAGTTAAGCATTGTCTTAAAATTATATTATACGAGCATCACTAGTCGCTGTCACATCACTACATAAAACAAAGTCGCTTCCCGCTGTCTGTCCCTATGTATGCTTGGATCATTAAAACTACGCACCGGATTTTAATGCGGTTTTTTTAAATAGATAAAGTGATTCAAGAGGAAGGTATAAATGTATAATACCATATAACACTCATTGACCTCTATATTATTACACTGGACTGGCTGCAGTCAAACTGTTCTTGTGCCTATTTGATTTCCGCCATTTTGGCGCTGTAGGACGTAGCGTGAGCATAGCGTGAGGGACATTAGTACTAAAATCTGAAGTCTGGAGAGACCATCACGGCAACCATTTTCATTGTATACGTCAAAATTAGTTCTTTAGACCTCACGCTAGAGGCGTTTCAAATAGGCACATGAACTTTGCTGTCAAATCATAAAGACAGCCAGTCCAGTTAAATAGAAAAAAAAAATCAGGTCTGTGTCTACACTACACCGAAGCAAAGCGAGGGCGGGTCGCTATATAGTACCGCTATAGTCGCACGCACCAGAACGTAAAGCAACCTACTCATGTCCGAAAGATGTGCTCATCGAAAGAACAAATTATATTTAGGCCCTATTCAAAAACTCTACATTTGTTTTGTTGTGCTAGGAATGAGGAGTGATTGGGTGAGATACTGAGGAACTAATGGCGCCACAAGCAACTGTCCTAAAACCATTTGTTTGGCTGTCCCAAATGTTATTCCTGACGTATTAACCAATCAAAGTGGTTTGGTATACCGCAGAGCACAATGGCGCCACCTGCGAAAACTTTTGCGTATGACCTCTCATTGCTTGGGGACTGGGGACTGCTTCAGTATCTTACTGAGGTGTTTGCAAATAGTGTGCAGCCATAGATGCCTCGGGTAGTCTGTGTCGTGCGTTGTCTATACTTATGGCCATAGACAACGCACAGGTTATAAAGGAGGGCGGCCATGCCGAGCCAGTTAGTTTTGTGTTTTAGCCAAGAACCTTATATTCATATTATGAATATAAGGTTCTTGGTTTTAGCTATCGTACGGAGTTTGAATTATATAGTGTATTATCTATGGTACGGAGCGGACGCCTCCAAGGAGGCAACTATGGCTCAATACATGCTAACAATACTTACATGTTTTATTCCCGAAACCCTTCATTAGAACCCCACAGGTAGTGTTCTTCCGGTAAGTATTTAGAGAGTGAAAATGGAGATCATCACTCTGAGTATCTTACTGAAGCATAGTCCCCAAACAATGAGAGGTCATACGCAAAAATTTTCGCAGGTGACGCCGTTGTACTTTGTCTGTTTTATCTGCTATAGTCTTCTACATCAAGATTTCAAATAAGATTGCCTACACGTACCTAATATATCTATCATAAGAATACTTGCACCAAGAAAGTGTCAAATGCAGGTCCGAGATTATCTCAGCAAGGCCCTATTTCATAAATGTAGTAAATTACAACGATCGTTTGTTATTCATAACGTCGCCAATTTGAAACTAGAAAATAAACTACTAACAGACATCTCAATATATGCAAATTACTGTAGTAGATTACAATTTGGAATGTTTATAGGTTCCAGTTATAAGACAACTATTTTTTAATAGTCGTTTTTCACTGAGGTCTTGTGCCAACTTAGTAAATCTCCTATTTTTGCGATATAGTGGGTGATTTAAGATATTTGTGCACTCGAGCGATCAGCGTTCAATAACGTTTTATTGAACAAACACCCATGAAATAGATCGTATATAGTGACATTGAATTACGGGCGAGTGCAGTGTGAACTATAAAATATTTTACAAAGTTGGGAGAATTTATTTTTGCATTGTTAGGTTTTCGGGGTTGTCACTTGTCAGGGTTGTCAATAAAGTAGTTTTGAAAAGTAATGGCGATCATAATGCTACTTGCTTTTAAAATATTTCAATGAAAACCAAGCTCATTATAAAACATTTGTATCTATCAAACAAAAATACACAATTTTAATGAAACTTCTCGTAGATTTTTTTAGGGCCCAAGTCCAAGTCTAATATTTTTAGACGGTATCATTACATTCCCTCGTAGTCACTGCTACAAGTAGATAGCAAAATTGCTAAAAGTGACCGTTTTTGACACATTTCCTATCTACTTCTACGAATGACTGCGAGGGAATGTAGTGATACCTTCTAAAAATACTAGACAATGAGCCCTAAAAATTCCAAAAATAGTTTTATTAAAATCCTTTTCCATTAACAACTTATTAAATAAAAACCTCTGAGGGTACCACTTTCGGTCAGGGAATCGCCTTAAAAGAAAGAAACGTCTCCAAAATCAGTAACAGCGGCAAGATACTAACGCGTATACATCGGATGATGGTAAACGAGCTCATCTTCCGATGTACGCTTTCTTCGTTCGAAAACTCATTTGGCCGGGGGCTATCAACTCTCAACAGATGCGTTCGAAATTGATTCGCTTTGACGAGTTTTGAACCGTACTTATCTGCTTTGGAGTCTTTTGAGTGCCAATATTCGTTGCAACCGATCGTATTTCGTGGACATCATATTACTATTTATCACGATTCTGACATTGCCTTTTTAAAGTAATTTGTGGAATCCGATTTTTATATCTATGCTTTATTTTAGTGTGAAAATGTGTATTATTAAACTTAAGTTTGGTTTGTGATTGTTAAGGCGGTTGTATGACCGAAAGTGGCGCCCTCAGAGGTTTTTATTTAATAAGTCCCATACAGCCATTCTGGTAGCGGTTACGACTTAGAGTGCACACATTTGTGTCGAAACGTATTTTTTCAGTAACTTTGTTCCGTCACAATGAGTAGCCGTGTCGACCGTTGTTCCGTCGCCGTTTCGAAAAGTGGGGACGATTTTCAACATTTGGTAACAGTAACTTTTAGTCGCACTGCGCTGTCGCCGCGTTGTCACATCGCGACGTATTTGTGCTCACTTCTATCAGGAATTCATTCGTTCATTCGTTCAGCAGTTCCTTTGACTCGTGAAGTGACAAATATGGTGACATTAACTATTAATTAAAATAAAAGGTAGCGCCATCTTTTTCCAGACAAGTAATACTTATACACAGATTTTGTTTAATAATATTTTTAATGCTCAAATCGTAATGGGAAAAAAATTTGATTGTGTAATTTCATCAAACAGAATGAAATTTACTAACGCGCCACTTATTATCACAATTTTAGTATTTTGGTGGTAATTATACTTCAGATTCGTCCTCGATATTAGTATATTAACACATGTAGTACAGCTTGCATGTATCACCACTTAGCACGTTATTTTAAAGCAATAACCTAAAAAACCTAAAAAGAGAAGGTTTTTGACTTAAAATTGACAGATATTTTGACATTTCCGGTCCAAGTTCGCCCTGTCACTGCTACACGCCAACCACTTCATTCGCTTTTCGTGCTTCGCCACGGACGCACGTATACAGTCTCAAAGTGAGACTTCTTTAGAATTATATTTTTACAGTGAAAATTAAATTATAGTTAAGCATTTACTTCGTGAAGAAAGAAAAAAGTTTTCAAGACGGAAGAGGACAAGAAGAAGAAGTCAAGACGGAGGAACACTTTTAAATGCCGTTTACTTGGTTAAACAGCATAATTGTCTGCTATTTATCTGATGCGAACTTACCATACTGGGTACTTTCTGTCAGTTTTTTATTTATCTGATGCGAACTTACCATACTGGGTACTTTCTGTCAGTTTATTTATTTGTCTGATGCGAATTTACCATACTGGGTACTTTCTGTCAAAGCATTGTGTTTAAGACACAATTAAATATCTATTGCACTCGAGATAGTCATACTGGACTATTCACCGCATAGATACGTCAAAAAACGCTACTGCAGCAACTCAAAATGCCGTTGACGACGCGACATTGTAAAAAAGCAGACTACCCTCAAAGGTTGCCACGTTGTTGGAACCGCTGCCGAGCACCAATCGGGTGACTCCGTCGTCCGCTGAATCGCCACCATCCACCTTCCAGGCAGGCGGCCGCTGTGCTGGAGCTGCAAGAGCAGCCCTGACAACAGCGTTGCTCATCAGGTATGAATTTTGACATCATGATATCCTTGGTGTTGAGTTAATCTCAACGGTATTATAGTGTACCATCGGTACTTAGATAAATTTATAGTTTACAAAACTGACAGAGTTAGCTATAAATGCTAAAACTTAATAACTTAATGGAACCAGATATTGAGTTATACAGCAAATAGCTCAAACCTGATACTTCACACACCTATTATGTGAAATAGCTTAGCTGCTGAAATAGCTAGCTGCTGGCATGCTGATAGAAATTTCAACTAAAAATGGAATAACAGAATCCTTACATTTTATTATCTATAAATGAATCATAATTGCAATGCAATTATCCTACTAATATTATAAATGTGAAAGGTTGTGGGTTTGAATGTTTTTTCCGCAATCAAGCCAAAAACTTGGTAGAAATTTGGCACACATATGGTAAGTAGCCTAGATTAAAACATAGAATGCTTTTAATCCTGATATTCCCACGGGAACGGGAACCACACGGGTGAAAACCCGGGTGGCCGCTAGTAAATCATAAATGCAATTTATGTTTGTTGGAATATAGTAAAAATTTTATCATTTGCCTTAACTAGGAAACCTTGTATTACAGGCGGGTAGACCTAACATGTTGAACTTGTTCATTACTAACTATTTAGTATGTTTCTTTCTAAGCTATGACCTTGTACAAATTATCTCTATTACTTTTCAAATTCAATTTGTGTGAGTGTGTACAAAATAATGTTTCTGATGTGGGAAAATTATTAGCTACAAGTGTCAGTGAAGTTTTAGGCAGCTTTCCAATACAAAACTATATACACCTTTTTTGTGACAGTATTTCGAATTTTTTACATAATGTGGGGCATTACGACGTTCAATTATACCGTACACGATCAACTCTAGTGTAGCTGAGGCTGCTCACTTAAAAGGCCACCGACAGTTCAGTCGAATATGAATGATGCATTGGCCACAGGCCTGATGTGAAACATATCCATCAAAAAAAAAAAAAAAAAAAAAAAACTGTAAGTAAATCAGGCGCAGTACTCAATAAAACAATTTTAAAACTGAGTTATATATTTATTTGCCTTAAAAACGACAACAAAAGACGTAGGCAGGTATGTCACATGCTTCATCTCCGACGGCAAGCGAACAGAGAGACGCGGCGAGGAAGCCCCATCAGCTGTTTGTTTCGTCAGTCACAGCAGACTCGCAGACGGGCATTACGGCCCATCTAAATAGTTGCCGATGATGTATCATCAATTTTTGCCTTCAATCATCATACGTGAGGTAAGGACACCCGTTAAGATAATGTATTCGTGAGGGTGCGTGCTGGTGTGACATCTGTCTGTATACAGCGAATACAGGCAGTGGTCACCGACTACAGGCGCAAAGGTCCACTTAATCGTTTGCGCCGGTAATCGTCTGTGTGAATATACCATTTAGACGCGCTACACAGGTCATCCAGATTATTATAATATTTTTCTATTTTATATATATATACTATAGTTTTACAAACCAGAAGTGAAGATGATTTTTTAAAAAAGAACGGTCTACAACAACCTAATGCTTTTATTTAATTCAAAATAACTTTAATCAACACAACAAAATCTTTAACTCAAAATGAAATATGGAGAAGCACTATAACGCCACAAAGAAACGTCCGTCGCATCCAAACGCCGCGCGCAGAGTGAGGGCGCGTGCCTAGTGACACCGCCTTTTATACAGCGCCGCTCGGCCCGGGCTCGTGAGTAGGGGAACTTGCTAAGACGGCCGTTCCTGACAGCGAGGCGTCCTCGACCGCACTTGCTGTTCCACTCGACGTGTCGGCCATGTCCTGGTCATCATCGGTTTCGTCACTTTCTGCAATGTGGAAAGGCACAACACGTTAAAACTGGTTCGTAACCAACAAGGTTTGATTTGACCTTCAGTTATAAATTTATATGAAAAGCAAAATTAAAAACAAATAAGTTGTTGAAGGTCACAGCTATGGAAAATTCTAAAATTTTTTACTTTAACTGATCCCTTGTTTATAGACGCAAGCGTGCACTCAAGCGTCCACAAGCAAAGAACCGTAAGCAAATTGAGAAAGCTAAGGAAACTCTTTACTCAAAAATATGTACAAGTAACAAGCTAGAAGTTAGCACATAAATTAAAACAAAATAAGAAATGTAAGCGAGTAGATTCGAATGATGGAATTCCGGACTTCCATCAGTCGAACACCCGTAAAATTAAAGAAAAAAAAATCGTATGAAGTGTATAATTAACTTATACACTTCATAGTCTGGTATGACAGAGGCCCCACGTTTGCATGTCACCCTCATGAACGCATACATAGGCCCCACGTTTGCGTATATGGGTTCATGAAGTACAAAAGCATGTACGATGTCAGAGGCCCCACGTTTGCATGACAAAGACATGTACAGATGTCAGAGGCCCCACGTTTGCATGACATAGATGTAACCACGACAGAGGCCCCGCGTTTGCTTGTCGTCACTCACCACACTCAAAGAAAGCGGAGCAAGTTTCCGGCGTCCACTCGCCGCGCCACATAACCATGTGTTCGGCAGCAGCTTGAGTTTTCTTGCCGTACGAGCCGGCCAGCAGCTCGAGCTCGTAGCGCTGATGAGGCAGCGCACGCAGAACCTTGTAGGGCCCGCGCATACCGGAGTCCAGCTTGCCGGTACTTTGTGTGGCCTTGCTCACGAACACTTGATCACCCACGGCGAAACTGCGTGGCTGTTGGCGATCTTCGTTGACGTAGGCGTCCTGACGCTGTTGATTGGCAGTCAAGAGTTCAGTCGCCCGCTGTCTTCTGAGGGTCATAAGAGCTTCCCGATTAGGTTGGCAGTCACTTAGCGCTACATCTCGCACCAGTGTCCTGATGGCAGGCGTCGCAGCATCAATACCCACCAACAACTGCAGGGGTGAGGCTTGTGTCGTAGCTTGCCTCGTGATGTTTAACGTGAGCTGCATCTTCCACAGAACTTCTGACCAGTCGGAGCCCTTGTTACCCACCTCGACGCGCAACATATTAAGGACGGTTCTACAGTACCGTTCTGCTTGGCCGTTTTCACGGTGCATACCCGGAGTAATAAAGTGTACTTGGCAACCCTGGTCACCACACCAACTTTGAAATGCAGTGCTCTCATACATTCTGCCCCGATCACAAACTATCATGCTTGGGGTACCAAATAAAGATACTGCGTTTGTAAACACGCGTTTAAGTTCATCGGCGTCTTGTCGGTATAACGAATAAAGTAAACAAAATTTGGAAAAAGCATCGACAATAATCAAAATGTATTTAAAACCGTGTGACTCCGGAAGTGGCCCAAGAACGTCAGTATGAAGTGTCGAGAAAGGGACATCTGGTTTGGTCCAAGATTGAATGGGTTGAGAAGGGGCTCTAGGTACCATTTTATGAGATAAACATATAAGGCAGTGATTAACATATTTCCTAACAAAAGACCTTAAATTTGGAAACCAAAAATGTCGCAAAATAAGTTCAGTGGTTTTATCGACGCCAATATGGTCGTGGTCATCATGAAAGACCCGAAGCAAGCTCAACCTGTGACCCTTAGGGATGAAGCACAAGAGACGCGGCTCTTCACCAGTAGGTGTATGTTTATAAAATAAAAGTTCATTTTTAATAAAATACCTGTTTTGACCTAATTGCCCTTCCCTTAGTTTAGTCATCAACTCCTGCATCTCCACGTCAGCAGTCTGAGCAATCTTTGCCCAATTGACCGGACTGCGTATGTGGGAGACTTGTGCTGGAGGATTCCTACTTAAATAATCAGCATGCTGCATCATACAACCTTTCCTATACTCGAGGGTGAACGTGAAATCTTGAAGGTAAACCCACCAGCGTGCAACCCTTGGCAACAGATCTTTTTTATGCTCAGTCATTTTTAATGAGTTGCAGTCCGTCACTATCTTAAAGTTAATACCAATAAGGTAGTGGCGGAAGTGCTGAAGTGCTCGAACTATGGCCAAGGTTTCCAGTTCGTAACTGTGGTATTTAGCTTCAGCACCCTGGGTGGACTTGCTAAAGTAGCCTACGACCCTCTTTCTTTTATTAGGATGTTCCTGTAGCAACACAGCACCAAGGCCGATAGCACTGGCATCAGTGTGAAGCTCGGTGGGTAGTTGGGGGTCAAAAATAGCCAAAACAGGCTCGTTAGTAAGGCAATGGATAATGTATTCACGAGCACGGTCTTGCTCGGCGCCCCAAAGGAATGGCTCCCCTTTACGGAGTAATCTAGCTATGGAAGCAGTCTTAGAGGAGTAGCTGGCAATGTAATGCCTGAAGTATCCTGCAAGTCCTAGAAATTGGCGGAACTCTCGAACGTTAGTAGGTTTTGTCGATTTTACTAGGGCTTCTATTTTCACAGGGCTCGGCCGTACCTGACCGTTACCTATGAGACGGCCTAAATATTCAATTTCGGTATCTAAAAAGGTGCACTTTTTCAAATTTATAGAAAAACCAGAAGCAGTTAAAATTTTAAGGACATCTACTAAATTTTGCAACCCTTCTTCAATCGTATTTGCCAGAATAAGTACATCGTCTATGTAAGTTAGGACCTTACCAGCGTCTATTAGTGGCTTAAGAGTTCTAGAGATGATTCTTTGGTACACAGTCGGCGCATTCGCTAACCCGTAGGGCATTTTGAGGTACTCATAGTGCCCCTCGGGTGTCACGAAGGCCGTTTTGCTGATAGAATCATCATCCTTCATTGGGACTTGGTGAAAACCAGTAGCCATGTCTAGGCTGGTAAAGTACCTAAACTTGCCAAGCTTATCGATGTGGTCATCAATAAGCGGCAAAGGAAATCTTTCTTTGACGGTAATAGCATTAAGTGCTCGGTAGTCGACGCACATCCTATCACTCCCGTCCTTTTTCTTGACGAGAATGATAGGACTTGCGTAGTCTGACTGGGATTCTCTGACAATGCCCTTAGTAAGCAAGTCATTAACTATACCACGAACTCTGTTTTTCTCATCAACGGAGAGCTTGTAGGGACGATGACAGATTGGAGAATTGGAGGACAATTTTATTTCCATGCTGCCCGTGTTCATCGTGGAGGTGGCTGTGCCAGTAATAAATGAACTAGAAAAAGTTTTAATTATTTCTAAAAGGCGATTTTTATCATGCCCGATTAGAGGAGTCTTAACAGATTCAACTTCCACGGTGTTCACGTGCTGCACTATGGCAGGATCATCCGTTCTTACTAACCGTTGCTCATTATTAGTCCGTATGTACGTCAGTCCCTTTCGGTTTAAAACATCAGTGCCTATTAAAATTGGCGCACTAATACATTCATCAGGTACAACATATAAATCAACTTCTAACGAAACTTCGGAGAACTCTAAAATAGCAGTGACATAAGAGGTTGCCTCAATCTCCTGGCTTCCTATGCCACGCATCAAACGATAGGTTGGAATTATATTAAAATTAAAATGTTTCAAAACTGATTGTTTAATAAGAGAAATAACTGAGCCGCTGTCAATCAAAACATCAACGGGTACCTTTTTAATAAGAGCTGACATCACGTTGCTTTGTCTGGATTCGGGTTGGAGCAAAAATTTACTTCACTTGAATTTTTGTTTTCACCGTCAGAACGTTGCTTAAGAAAACACGAATCAATCAAATGACCGTTACGTTTACAAAAAGTACAAAATTTGGTTGACCTATTATTGTCATTGGATGGTAAAGGAATTGTTTTAGATGAAGAGGAGGTAGCTTGAGTACTAGTCGTATCAGTTTTAGACTTCTTAGGGCACTGCCACTTTTTGTGACCAAACTTGCCACAAATGAGACACTTAGAGTTGTCTCCAATCCTAGGCGCATCTCGCTTACGCGAATGCATTGGCCCTATGTGGCTTGACGGACGGACAGCATTGTTGGAGGCTCGAAAATCATGTTTCGGTTTAACATATACCGATAAAAACTCTACTAGGTCCTTTGACAGTAGCTTAGCATTGGTAGCTGCGGCCTTGACCTGCGGATCGGCAATACCTCTTATCACAATAGAGACTTTAAGCTCGTCAGATAAACCTTTAACAATATTGAGGCGTAGCAGTGACCTGCGGGCGTATTCCGCATAGGTTGGAAACTTATTAGAACTAGTACACATCACTTCAAAAAGTACAGTTGCAAAATCAATGTTTCGAGGACACAGTGATCGAAATTCAGCTTTAAAATTGGTCCACGTACGGTCATTCGTGGTCCAATCGTTCAACCAAGATTTTGCGTCACCCCGCAGGCACCCACCAATACGCCCGAGGCATTCTCGATCGTCCCAATTGTTTAGTTGCCGACCGCGGTCTACCTCCGCGCACCACATATCAAAATCATGTATACTCGGATCAAATGAGGAAATATAATACTTATGAGACCTTACTTGTATCAAAGAAGAAAAAGCTCCAACAATCCTGTCCGCCACGCCCTTGTCTGCACTGGTACTAGCGTCAGCATCACGCACCGTACCCATAGTCGCCCCATCGGTAACGCCGGAGCCCTGCTCGCTGGCGAGGGTTGGTGCCGCGATGAGCGATGGCGGCGGCGTATGATTAGCAAGAAGATGCGACGGACTATCAACCGTAGGCGTTGTTGTAGGTTGTTGTAGCCTGTTTTCAATGGCATCTAATCTAGTAAGTATTCGATCAAACACCACATCTTGCAAGCTCTCGCGGCGGTCACTTGAGCTGTTACGGCGATCGCGAGTTCTACTTTGCGAGCTATGCGAAGCATTATGACGTCTATTCGACCTGCTCCTATAGTCTGCAGAACGATCATCACGCCTACAAAACGGCGGCGTATTGGAAGAACGGTGACTACGACGTTCACGAGAGAAATCCCTAGAACGTCGGTCTTCATTACGATGATCACGCTCTACAGGTCTAGAGGAACGTCCCGACATGTTTACCGAAAACAAGTCACGACACGAACAATCAGGAAACTACTTTTAAAAGACACGTGGCACACCGTTTTTAACGAATATTAACGAAAACTTTTACAAAACACGTGGCACTTTAATCGAATACTCACGAAAACAACTTTCACAAAACACGTGGCACTTTTAAAACACACAGAACTTTACTTTAAACACAAAAATTTACTTTTGGATGGCAAATCAAGCTAGTAGAACGCGTAGTGAATCCCACTTCTGATTTTACAAACCAGAAGTGAAGATGATTTTTTAAAAAAGAACGGTCTACAACAACCTAATGCTTTTATTTAATTCAAAATAACTTTAATCAACACAACAAAATCTTTAACTCAAAATGAAATATGGAGAAGCACTATAACGCCACAAAGAAACGTCCGTTGCATCCAAACGCCGCGCGCAGAGTGAGGGCGCGTGCCTAGTGACACCGCCTTTTATACAGCGCCGCTCGGCCCGGGCTCGTGAGTAGGGGAACTTGCTAAGAATAGTATATCATCTCCAGTCGAGCAGAATGCATAACAGTTATAATACATACAAATAATAGTTTTGTTACAATTTGTTGAAGGTTCAACGGAAGGTCAAATTAGTAAAAAAAAAAAAAATATATATATAAAAAAAAAAAATTAAAAAAAAAAAAAACTGGTAGTCATATCAGATTTAGTTAAGAACTGTTTAAAATTTAATTAAATTTTATAAAAAATTACGTACTCTAAGTACTTAAAAATAATTTTATCACAATTAAAAATGTAACTTATTGTTTTTAAAAACACAGTCTAGACATCCCATCACCTTTAAAGTTTTAATATTGATAAGGAAAGTGATAGTAATATACGAATTTAAAATCATAAATTTTGGGCATTTTAGTGCCCATATTTTTATTACAAAACTACCGCCGCCGGTTATAAAGTTTTTTAAATAGCATGATTTCCCTGTTATTGGACAATTTTTACTATTTATAAGGTTCTCAGAACATTTTTTAAAGAAATGAAGTTCATCTTTTTATATACAATGTTTTTTTTTTATATACAGCTACCGTTGCAACTTTCCATTATATTACAGATGTATTAGCAATTATGATCTTTACAAGACAAACGTTCACAAAACTGCAGAAATCACTTAGTTGAATGTCATCGATACTTACACAGAATTCCGCGTAAGTCTAATTAGAGACGACATATTTTCTTTTGGGCCTTTCAACAACGGGGTGGACTAGGAGACACTAGTGGTCACATCAGGAATCACAAATTGCAAAATATTTGCATATCAATTATCTAGAACATGCAGTTCAATATGCTTTCATTGCAATTTTTCTTATTTTATTCAGTGCTGGGTGTCAAGTATTCTAGATATTATTATTCTGATACTAAATAGAAATTATTCAATTCATAAATTCAAAAACTAATCACCAGTTTTGGTTTTTATTTTCCAGATTGAGATTGAGTAAATTCAAATGCAATGCAAGTCGAATTAAGCAGTGGAGATAAAATGCAGTAGATTTTCTTTTTATCTATTTCTAGCATTTGATTTCAAAAATATTTATTTATTAATTTGAGATTTTAGCATTCACAATGCTATTTTGGTTTAGTATTGTACAAAGACTATTCTGACACTAAGATACCTATTATTTTAATTCTTTTCCACCAGTTTTTTAAACGAAGGTGTAACGATTGTGCCATCATAATCGTCACAATCTTGAGCCTCGGTTTGGCACCTCTTATTCACATGTAAGGTACTTCTTCGTATATCTTATTCTAATATAAAGTATTAACATTCTATAACTTTTAATTTCAGGGAAGGAAATTAATCGCACAAATAAATTGGTTTTCATAACATTATCAAGGTGGTATTATTTTACAGGTATATTATTTATGTTATTATTGAAGCTGCTGTCTGTTAATACCATCAGGAAGTACAGAGTTTGGTAACAGAAACGGTTCGATTATTTAACAAATAGTAATATAGACATAATAAACAATTTTTTTTTTACAGATGTGTATAACACAATTATCCGTATTACATAATACTGCGTTCATTATTGAATGGACAAAATTGAGCTAATCTCAAGGTTTGGTAAAGAATTTAACTAAGTACGCCTTTGGGTTGACTTCATTGTACAAATACAATGGATATCTTAGATAACTTAAGACATTTTATTACATATTTTCCAATTTTATTCTTTTTTCATCATTTTTATCTTAAAAATTTAACTTTGATTACCTTGCCTATTGCACAAATAATGCAAACAATACAAAAAAAATAAGAATGGATCATACATATTTATATTAAATAAACAGTTCATAATCACTTCCTATTTAGAAAGAAATTAAATTCTATATGTAATGTAAGTAATAGATTGCTGAAATGAAACATTTAATGAAAATGAAGTAGACTTGTGTTGTGTCCAACCAGTTTTAGTTCTCGACGTATGCCGATACCTTTATAGCCCTAACAAAAAATGTTACTATAGATGTTCCAGGTAACACGGCGAAATGGTCAATGACTCCGCTATATTTGCAAAATAATAAAACATATTATCACCGATAATCAATACCAACCTTGTATATCTATATGTATATATGTGTATATATATATATATATTGTACCAGCCATCTATAGGTACCGTTTTTAGTATATGTAATCATGTAAAACGTTCAGAATGATGTTAAATGGTATTCTTTTCTGTTTTAAAAAGACTAATACGCAAGAAATTATATTTCCATTTTCTTATTATAATGCTTTTAACATCTACATGTGTTAATATACTAATATCGAGGACGAATCTGAAGTATAATTAATGATTAAACGAACTTACCTGTAAGTGAAGTTCTATCATAATTATACGAAGGATTCGTCCGAAGATATTAGTATAGAATCCCACCCTCCCTACTCATTATTGTAAATTACAATAACTGTTTACCCACTGAAGAAAATGAGGAAATATCATAGGATTTGGACTTTAAACTAAATGAAGTGGTTGGCGTGTAGCAGTGACAGGGCGAACTTGGACCGGAAATGTCAAAATATCTGTCAATTTTAAGTCAAAAACCTTCTCTTTTTAGGTTTTTTAGGTTATTGCTTTAAAATAACGTGCTAAGTGGTGATACATGCAATGCAAGCTGTACTACATGTGTTAATATACTAATATCTTCGGACGAATCCTTCGTATAATTATGATAGAACTTCACTTACAGGTAAGTTCGTTTAATCATTAAGTAAACATTATTTATTTGTACACACCGAGTGCTCAAATGCTTTTGATTATTCATAATAGTTAATATCAAAACGAAAAATAATATATTTTAGCAATATTAAACAGTAAAATTGATAAATATTAAAGAAAAGCATTTTTGTTACGTAAAAATATTCTCGTCACAACTAACTAGTCACAAAGTAACCATAATGCGTCGACATGGTTACGTAAAGTCGTCACAAAGTAAGAGGAATCCAAAAATGGTTTCTCAATTTTTTTTCTTCCAGTGTTTCTCAAAGTTTCGATATTTGTTGCAGTGTCAAAAAAAAATCCAACATTTCTGGAACAGGCGCTCGCAGTTAGAACATAGAAAAATAAATTATGCTACTTATAAAAGTGGAATAATTGACTATTTCAACTCGTGAGATGTACTCGTACCTTTGCAGATTGCAAAACCTATTTAATTAGTAAAGGGGCTGTTTATTTAAACTGAAATAAAAATTATACCTTTTTCTTATAGCTTCTCATTTTACATTTAACCCTAATGTTGTCATGCTAATAAGTCAATACCTAGTTGGTTGGATCGGCATAATCAAACTTTAGGCTCACCCCCGTAGCATGACCATCGAAACATGATAAATATCGCGTGATATAGCGTTTTATCGACATTCAGTTGTCGAAATCCATTGTCTTTTGACAGTTACACGTGATAAATCGCTATATTATATCGTGTTTCGGTAGGCATGCTAGGGGGCAGAAAACAAAGGCAATATTTGAGAGTGATTGGATTTGGTGACGCTCATTTGTATAAGTTAGGTTATCTGATATTCCGGAATATTGTCGTAACGTTACAACAAAATGTTTTGTAACGTTACCATCCCGTTACCACACATTGTTACAACTTTGTACTCTAGTTGCAAACTGAGCACAAAGTGTATACAATGTATGGACACAGATCATTGTGTATTAAGTCGACACAGCGACAACACAAAGTTACTGAAACTCGTTTCCGTAACATTGTTACTGTGCTCTCACTTCACTTTGCGAATAGTTAACTATCGTTTCCTCTCTTTCAGTCGTTCACTCACTCGCATTATTGCCTCTCTTTCACTCGATACTATTCGCAAAGTGAGGTGAGAAACACAACTCGTACTAGGCACTCTGAACTGTTACAACACCTTTAAACAAAACCCTACACAGTCGCAAATAGTCGCAATGTGTCGTGTCAGTTACGAAACTGTAGCGACTTGTTACATCTGTTGAAAATCCAAATATGACCAAAAATGGCTGTATGGGGTTATTAATAGAAAAAGATTTGAATAATGTTTATCGTGGAGATTTTAGGGCCCATGGTCTAGTATTTTTAGAAGGTATCACTACATGCCCTCGTAGTCATTCGTAGAAGTAGATGGCAAATATGTCAAAAACGGCCACTTTTAGCAGTTTTTCTATCCACTTCTAGCAGTGACTACTAGGCAATGTAACGACACCATCTAAAAATACTAGACTGTAGGCCCTAAAATCTCTACGATAAACATTATTAAAATTGTTTATTAGAATTATAAGATTAAATAAAATTCACCGCGGCGCCAGTTTCGATCACCACCTTAATTAAATTGCCATCAATTTATAACGTCTTTATCTCTGATTATAATTTAAAATACAGCCACCGAATAAATAAATAAAAAACATAATTATATTCAAAGTCTGCTAGTTGTTTTATTCTTAGATAATTTTATTCCAACAAAAAACATGCAATGAACATGAATATCAACAAATATAAGAAATAAAATACATTTTTCGGATTTCAGCGCGTATATTATTAATAACTCAGGTCTTACTTTATAATTATTTGGTTTAGATTTAATGGTTTTTTGATTTCCCGACGTTTCGACGGAATGACCATCATCCCGTGACCACGGCCCCTGGAAATAAAAAAACCCATAAATCGAAACTAAATAATTCTAAAATAAGACCTGTATTAATATTATATACTATGTGATCCGTTAAAAGTGTTCTATTTCTAATCAACTCTACGCGCGGAAGTGTATCAAAAATATAATGGCATCCTGTCAATCATTTTGTTTACCCGACAACAATGGCATCCGTCGTTCCGAATATGATACTTACATTTGTTCCTATTCGACCTACCAATGTTTATCTTTAAAATGGAAACATTTCAGGATGTCGGGCTTATTTTGTTCCTGTAAATAGCACCAGAGAAAACAAAATAAATATTCCAAGAGTACGTCGAATTTACATGGCAGAAATCAGAATATGTTGTTACCGTCTGAATATTTCATTGGATTACCTATGTATCTAAGAGCAATGCTTTTAGAGCAGGGAATGTTAACGTTATTTTTGAATATAACGCTATTTCTTACTTTTTTAACGTTAATTTTAACATTAACGTTATGTCAATAAATAACGTTAATTCTAACGTTAATTTGAGAAATAACGTTAAATTTAACATTATTTACTGAAATAACGTTAATTTTAACGTTATTTCTTCCATTTTTTACCGTTACTTTAAAATTAACGTTATTCCAATTTATAACGTTAATTTTTTACCGATAATTTTACCGGTACTAAATTTAACGCTATATTTAACGTTAATTTTACCGGTAAAATATATTTAACGTTATTTTTACCGGTAAATTTACCGATAAAATGTTTTAACGGTATTTTTAACGTTATTTTTTTATAACGTTATTTTTTTAACGGTATTTCAATCCCTGTTTTAGAGTCTTATTTGACGATCTCCATGGTCGAGTGGTTTGTACACCGCTTTTCAATGTGTCACTGTCTCTCAGGTCCCGGGTTCGATCCCCGGCTGGATTAATTTAGAAAACTAACATTTCTATATAATACTTTTAAACTTTCGCTTTGCATTTTATTAGTTTAAAAACACAGGTTTTAAACGCATTTCAACTAAAACCTAGGTTTTATTTCATGTCTAGTGAGCGCGTAAGCTTGAGAAGTGAATAAAACCTAGGTGTTTAAACACCTATCTGATTGAGTCAGCCCGTGACCATGGCGGATGCAACTCGGTCGGTAACATAGGTTAGAGCCATTGTGTGTGTGTTTATGTTTAAACCTATACACCTATGTTTTAGTTTAAACTCGTTTAATACCTGTGTTTTTATTTTAATAGAACTTTTCTATATTTGCTCAGGTCTAAGTATTTGTAGTTCCACCGTTGTCTCTGATTTCCATAACACAATATATATTTAAATATTTTTTTTTATATATATATATATATATATATATAAAAGAGTAAATCACTCACTGACTCATCACGAAATCTCAGAAACTACAAGTGCTAGGAGTCTCAAATTTTGCATGGGGGTTCCTTTTAGGGTGAAGGTGCTCACTAAGACGGGATTTTGCGAAATTCAACCCCTAAGGGGGTAAAACAGGGTGGCAAAGTTTGTATGGGAGAAAGCGATTCCTTGGCCCGATTGACTTGAAATTTGGCATAGACATTCTTTACCAAAATTAATTGAATACGTGTTTCGTATTTTCTTGAAATGTTTCCCCTAACAGGGTTGAAAGGGGTAGAAAGCTATTTTTAGGGTGGTTGACTTCGACATCAGAATCAAAACTTCTTAGTGCATTTGTACGATTAAGAAAAATAAATGTCAGTTGTCAGGTTGTGAAATTGTAATTATGCATTGACCTGCATATATTTACACTGCACAGGCTTATGTCAAACTGTTTTTGTGCCTATTTGATTACCGCCATGTTGGCGCTGTAGGACGTAGCGTGAGCATAGCGTGCGTACATGGTACTAAAGTTTGAAGTCTGGAGAGACCATCACGTCAACCATTTTCATATTGTACGTCAAAATTAGTTCTTTAGACGCACGCTAGTGGCGTTTCAAATAGGCACAAGAACTTTGCTGTCAAATCATACAGACAGCCTGTCCAGTTAAATAAAAAAAAATTTTTTCATGTCAGTGTAATTATGTCACCGCACGAGCTGACATTTCATGTTGTATAAGATTTTATCCTGATTTTCACTACCTATTTTACGAAATATTAGTCTACTTATAAAACGTGGCAAAATCTAGCAAATATCAGATATCTAACGTGACAAGGAATGTGGTGTAAAGTGTTGAATTGAGAGCCGGATAATAATGCACAACATAAGTTGCACCCGACATAATTTGCAATGTCACGTTATTTTAGCCAGGAACCAGGAACAAATAAACATACAGAGATTTTTATTTAAAAAGAAGATACCAAACTATTAAGTATGAGTATTAAATGTTACATAATGTTATTATCTCTCCGACCACACACTCCTACTCATGGGATCAGAGACGTGAAATGAGGCTCCAGAGTTCAGTAGATGCTAATCGTTATCGGCAGCTTAATAGACAGATATCTAAGTCTTTGACGAGCGACCTTCGCCAATTTAATACGAATCGTATTAAAGAGGCTATCGAGCGGAAAAAAGGCTCCAAAGTGTTCGCGAGAGATCTGTCTATTGGGCAAAGCCAGATGACGAAGCTGAAAACTGACGACGGACGCATCATCTCAGCGAAGCCTGAAATCCTTAGGGAGATCGAGAGTTTCTATGGGCAGTTATATTCCACGCAGACACCCGTTGAAAGCAAGGCTAAAGACCCCAGAGCCAAGCTTACCCGACACTATACCCAAGATATATGTACGAGATTAGTATGGCTCTCAAACAGCTGAAAAACAACAAGGCGGCGGGCGACGACGGAATCACTACAGAACTTCTGAGAGCGGGCGGTAAGCCGATACTTAAAGTCCTCCAGAAGCTTTTCAATTCCGTCATCGTCGAGGGCAGAACGCCGAAGACATGGAACATAAGTGAGGTGATTTTGTTCTTTAAAAAGGGTGACAAGTCCCTCTTAAGGAACTATAGACCCATCTCGCTTCTGAGTCATGTCTATAAGCTGTTTTCGAGAGTCCTTACGAACCGTCTCGCTCGCAAGTTCGACGACTTCCAACCTCCCGAACAAGCCGGGTTCCGAAAAGGCTTTAGCACCATAGACCACATCCATACGCTGCGGCAGGTCATACAGAAGACCGAGGAGTATAATCTGCCACTTTGCTTGGCGTTCGTGGATTATGAGAAAGCCTTTGATTCGATTGAAACCTGGGCGGTGCTGCAGTCTCTTCAAAGGTGTCAAGTGGACTACAGGTATATCGAGGTGTTGAGGTATTTATACAAAAATGCCACCATGTCGGTCCGAGTACAGAACCAGAGAACAAATCCTATCCAACTGCAGCGAGGTGTGAGACAGGGAGATGTTATTTCTCCGAAACTGTTCACAGCTGCGTTGGAGGATATCTTTAAACTCTTAGACTGGAAAGGACTCGGCATCAACATTAATGGCCAATACCTAACACACCTTCGTTTTGCCGATGATATAGTTCTAATGGCTGAGACCTTGGAAGACCTGAACACAATGCTTGAAGATCTCCGTAGTGCTTCCCAAAGAGTGGGTCTTAAAATGAACATGGATAAGACGAAAATCATGTCGAATGCCCATGTTGTGCCCGCTCCAGTTCATGTTGGGAACACTACACTTGAAGCTGTTGACCATTATGTATACCTAGGACAGGCAATCCAGTAGGTAGGTCCAACTTTGAGAAGGAGATCTCTCGTCGAATCCAACTCGGATGGGCAGCATTCGGGAAGCTCCGAAAAATCTTCGTGTCCGATTTACCTCAGTCTATGACCAGTGTGTGTTGCCAGTGATGACTTACGGCAGTGAAACGTGGTCGCTAACTATGGGTCTCATAAGGAGGCTCAAGGTCACCCAGCGTGCAATGGAGAGAGCCATGCTCGGCGTTTCCCTGCGTGATCGAATCAGAAATGAGGAGATCCGCAGGCGAACTAAAGTAACCGACATCGCTCGAAGGATTGCTCAGCTAAAGTGGCAGTGGGCTGGACACATAGCGAGAAGAACCGATGGCCGTTGGGGCGGAAAGGTTCTGGAATGGTGACCGCGCACCGGACGACGCTCCGTGGGTAGACCCCCGACAAGGTGGACCGACGATCTGGTGAAGATTGCCGAAAGCCACTGGATGTGGGAAGCGCAGGACCGATCGTCGTGGAAATCCTTGGGGGAGGCCTATACCCAGCAGTGGGTGTCGTGCGGCTGATATGATGATCATGAATATTATTATACTTATTTTGTTATATTACTGCTAAGAAATTTTATTAAGTACCTATCTACCTACCTAATACAAAATCGTGAACAGTAGGGCGTCGGTTCTGTAACCAAACTCGAACCCCACTTCGAATCTCACTTCACTGCACGGGACGGGAACTTTAAATCATAAATAAGATAATGATAAGATTTTTTTTCATCACAAAATATTTTAGATAGCTACCTAAATTTATTGTAATCGGTAAAATTGCTCATTTAGTTAGCTAATTTCTAATAACAATTCACGCGAAGTGAAGTGAGGTTCGAAGTGAGATGCGAGTTTGGTTACAGAATCAACAGATTGCGCAGGTAAAACCGCGGGGTGCAGCTATTACCTACATATCACAAAATTGTAAAAATGTGAAATTTTTGATGTTTGGATGTTATTCATTTTGTTACTCAATCACGTCTGAACGGGTAAACGGATTTAGACGAAATTTGGCACAGGGATAGATTATAGTCTGGAATACTTAACACAGGCTTCTTTTCATGCCGATCATTGGTTTCCAAGGGAAGACTTACAACGATTACCGACTCCCACGCGGGCGGAGCCACGGGCAAAAGCTAAACATAGTATAAAACAAAGTCGCTTCCCTCCGTCTGTACGCTTCTCTTAAACTATACATAAAAATTGCAAATAAATCGATCTTTAAGTTTGGGAGCTAGGTGGCCTCAGACAGACACACACACACTTCAATTATATTTTAACACCCCTTCCGTACATTGTATATATGTAGATATCCTGTAGTATAATCAAATAACTTCACACTGACACCACATTAGCACAGTTTTACATTAGTAATTACATTGCACTGCACCCGTGCGAAGCCGGGACGGGCCGCTAGTATATATATATATATATATATATATATATATATATATATATATATATATATATATATATATATATATATATATATATATATATCAGTGGCGAAGGGTCCATAGAAGCCGATTCCTATCGGCTTACCGTTTAGAAATCCCACCCCACCAACCTACTATGCAGATCTAAATTTTTGTGGAACGGCTTACCTTTGCCATAATTTCACCCCTCGCCACTGATATATATACTTACTTTAGAATCAGAGGAATGTTTGTGATATTGTCTCATATTTATTTATTTATTTATCTAGCTAGGCGATATTAAAAAGACATTTTAGTTTTGCAAATATAGTAAATATAAAAAGCTGAGATAATATTACCGGATTTTCTTCAGACGGCGCTGACTTATAGTTGTCTCTTGTCTTACCTGAAAAAAAAAAGGTAAAATATCTTATTAACGGAATACTTGTAACATTTTGACTGAAAAAAATCTATAACACGCATTTTTATATAAATAAAGGTAATAATGATGACGAAGAAGATTGCAATGATAGCAACGCACGCAGAAAATGGTTCCGCATTTTTTATATGATTACAACAAAAATTTATAATTATTTACTTTACTTGTATGTAATTGCTTCTTGACAGATGTTATGATTCTAGGTTTACGGGACCGGTTTTTTTTATTTATACATAATGATAAAATATGCGACATAAAATGGTTGAATTTTTGATAACGGTTAGGTACTTATTATTCAAAGGACGACTGCAAAACTCCTCCACGTGTTTCTTATTTAAATCAATTCTAAGAAAAATAAAAGATATGGTGCAAAATACATTTTCTAGTTAAAAAGACGACAGACGACCCAGTATTGCCTTTCCGGGAAATAAGGTTTTTATACTTAAATAAATTAATAAACGTATTATTTTCCTTCCTGAAGTAAAGTAAGTATAATAATATTCTATCTCCATAAAGCTAAAAGCGGGTCAAAATGAATCGGTAAGAAATGCCGATATACTTCGGTAAAGTCCGTTCGCTTAGATACTTAGTGTCGGGACACCCGCTTGCACTTGTGTTTAGTTAGAGACAGGAATGCCGGTAAGTTTTTGGTAACGTTATACAAATTTTAATGACGGTCGTGTTTTTAGCTTTGTATTCGTATTTTATTGTAATAAAATACGAATACAAATAATACACACATGTGTGGTGCAAAGAGTATTTTAATGAAATATGAGTAGGTAGATATACGTAGAGTAAATTAGACCACCAATCATTTTAAGGCAATACCGATGGACGTTGATTATAATTTATTTACATGTTTTACAAAACACCCGTCTTTTTTTGTTGGTTCAGTGCAAGTAGATACTGCATAACCCTTTAAATATAACAATTTATGGATATGGATCGTAAAACAAATCGGAGCCAGTGTAAAGATCTTTGCGATACGAACCAAACGATCAGTTCTCAAGATGCTTTCTAGGATCGTATCGGTGGCACGGATCGGGCGCTGTGGATAAGCCTTAAGTGTGAAGCCTCCCGCATTATTTTTTCAAATGTAATGATAATATTTCAGAGTATATAAGTGAGAAAAAATTGCTGTTTTAATTTTAAAACGGGTTCATTCTTTACTCACGGCACGATTGGCTGTGCGATTTAATCTCAGCAACATTACCAATTACATGAGCTGACTCAGCAAACACTGATGATGAATGAACTTTGCACAGCGCAGATTAATTTACTCGTTTCCGGTTTCCATTTTTTTCCATGAAACGCGTACGTGATAATCGAATTTAAAATCACGGCAAAGAATTAAAGTGTAAATTTTTAAAGGCATTGTGACGACGTAACTTTGATAATCCGTATTCAGGTGTGTATGTAATCATTGGTCTATCCATTAGCACAGTATATTATAATAATATATATATTTTATTTATATATATTGCGCTCATGGCGGAACTTGACAGACTGGGCCCTATTTCACCAAGTCGACATTTGTCAGTGACATATGTCGGTTAATTTTACAATTGTCATTACTATAATTAGGGACAAGTATGTTGTGAAACAGCGATATTTTTTACAAGTCGACATATTTGTAGATTTGTCAGTAATTCTTGATATGAGATTGGAGCTGAGTCAAGTTTGCGTGACAATTGTGGACTTGTAAAAAATATCCCCTGTTTCACAACACCAATTGTCCCCTATTAAAATAAGGAAAGTACTGTAAAAATTAACCGACATATGTCACTGACAAATGTCGACTTGGTGAAATAGGGCCCAGGATCGTACTCGATCACGATGTTAAGCAACGCTCGCTCCGGTCAGGTATCGGATGGCTGACCGTTAAGTGGTATTACAACTGAGCACTTCCGTCACAGAATACATAATAGTACAAGTACAGAAGCCGCAATCCGCAACATCATTTAATTAAATAGCTACTCTTGCACCGACGCAATAAGGCGCAATTCAGATCGCACTCCGCTACAGCTGCTACAGTTATATTCACCTAGAAGTTTTCTCTCTTTCTATCGCGTAGCTCTCATCTCTTCTGACGCCGTTAGGGTTGTTGGCTTTTAAATAAACTGCGTAGCATTATATCATAAAAGGAAAGCGATTTTACGTAGGTGCTATGGTTAAAGAAAATCTTACAATAATATTTGAACATTACTATAATACTTAAGTAATAATCTAACTAGGTACTTACTTACCTACCTAGGTAGACGTAAATATGGGGGACATAAAAATAATAAAAGTCAACTATTGGTACCTAGTTAGATAGGTAGTTACTTATTATCCCCGTCAATTGGTAATGCGCTGGAACCTTGTCACATTAACAACCACGTTGACGTGATCCGCAACTAAAAATGTCATAAAATAAGAAAATTCGAATACCTAGGTAGGTAATCTAATATAGTAATTATTGAATTATTATTTTCAATAAGATAGGGTTTCGTTTTTGAGCTTAAAATCATGGCCACCAGGCGCATTACCAACTGACGGGGATTGTAGTTGTTTATCGTTACTTGTCCTATTTAGTTATTTATTAAACAGTTCTTGTTTCTTGTGTCATACCTACAACACCTTTTACAAATTATGCTTTCTAACGAAATCAAATTGTCATTATTAATTTATTTCGTAAGTAGGTAAGTAAGTAGGTACACACGACGGCACCTCAGACTATACATGTTGACCTTGAGACCGCCTTTACCCTACGTAATAAAAGCTGTTTTTGCAGTTTAACACTATAACTTGACGTGCATAAATATATATAAAAAAGTATAAAATTTATAGATTAGGTAGGTACACACAACTTATAATTTATAGATTAGGTAGATTTACACCTACCTACCTAGTCTATAAAATATAATTTTAATAACAACACAATTTTTCATTTGTTTCTTTTACTTTGACACCTATCCACTGGTTTAGGCATTTCGAGGAGTAAGCGCGGAAAACGTGCGGTGCAAGCGCTCAGGCGGGCGTGTGCGGCCCTTTGCCAGTTGTATCGTGGACGATACGCTGAGCGGTAGGTATATAGCGCGTGGCCTTGAGCGAGTGACGGACGCCTGCTTCCGTGCACGTTAAACCGTCGGTCCCGGCTGTTGTCATCTGATAACAGTCGTTAAGCCAAGTTATAGCACAGAATACATAGGTTATAGGCCTTACAGGCGGCTTGATAAACTCTAACACCAGAGGTGGCTACTATTCCTCATTCGATAAGAAGAAGAAGCGCTACTAGTGTAAGATCCAATTTCGTAATAGATAGAGCAAGCTCCGATTTCGTTAAGTCCTTAAGTGAAGATTTGGTGATATTCTTATTCTACTACAGCGAAGTTGCGGGTCAGACTATAAATAGTGGAACAGGGTTTCAGGGCTTTGTTTATAATAACAGGTAAAGTAATATTATTGTAAGAATCACAATAACATTATAAACAAAGCATGACAAATCGAATACCTACACAAGGAGATATTTTAATAAAATATAAGGATCTTACTATAATATAATAAGTAAACAGTATCTAAATATTATGACAAACAAAACAAGCAAAGACATCCACGATAGACAAATGATTGAAAACGAAAACATTGTGACATATTCCTCCGGGGTATAAAGTAATATTTCTTCAGCTAATAAAGTCGCTAGTACCACATAAAACCCTTTTCCCAGCCAAATCTTTTTATGACGAACAAGAAACTCACACGATATATCGCATAGAAACTTTGATCTTCCATTCCAAATCATAACGCGCATCAGACCTTTCGCATTTATTCGGGATCGCGTCCGCCATTTTGATATAAATGAAATAAGTTAACAAAATGTCGGTCGGACCCTATTATTGTAACAAACACAATTTATTGTGTAAAAGGATGTTTTAGGAAACATGAAAGTGTTTACCGGAGATTGTGAAAGGTTATTTTTGCGGTTTGTTTATTTTGAGGTGATTGTTTTTAACAATTTTGATGACGATCTACTCGATTTTAAAGTATCAAGACAGTATTTAAAGAAAAATCGGCCAAGTGCATGTCGGGCCACGCGCCGTAGGATTCCGTAGTTACCTTATACCATATTTAATACCACCTATCATTTCTCGTCTGCAAAAATAACTTTGTTTTTCACAGTGTTGGTATGAATGACAAAGTTATATTTGCGGTTTTGGAAAATGTGCTATATCTCAAAAACTAATTACTATATTTCGTTCAAACTAATTTTCGTTGCAAGTGTTTATTAAGACCTACAGAATATATATTTTTTCGATTTTTCACTTTCTTATTTCAAAAGTTTTACCACTTTGGCGGTGTATATCTTTCAAACAGTTGACTTTGAGAAAAAATTGACTAAGGAACCTCAATGTCATTTTTAAAGACCCTACAGATAGCCCACACGTATTGGTTTGAAGAAAAAAAAAATTCAGTTTCAGTTCCATGTATGGGAAGCCCCTCCCTAAATTTTTATTTTTATTTTTGTGTTAAATTCGTTAAGCGGTTAACAGAATACATCTACCTACCAAGTTTCAACTGTGTAATCTTAATACTTTCGGAATAAAGTGGCTGTGTGTGACATACAGACAGACAGACAGACATGACGAATCTATAAGGGTTCCGTTCGTTTCCGCCATTTAGGCTACGGAACCCTAAAAAGCCCGGCAGTAAAATTGACGCGTCTAAATTTCCGAAGTTGTAAATTTTGTGTTTGATTTTAAGAGCCTCTTCAAATCTATTCTTCTTCCATTGCTTTTAAAAATCCCATATTACTAACAACTAACGTGTACAAATATTTTAAATGTGTTCTACGATACCACACCCCCCGGACACACCACACTTGTATGGGGTATGGAGCTGCCATTACCTGCCCCCAAATGAACTAATATTTTGCTTTAGAGAGATGGCAGCCCCCAACGGATTTTTTTTGCGTTTGTAATTTATGAATAGGTAGATAAATAAATATAGTGCGTAACCTTCATCCTTGCCTTGCCAAAAACGAAATAAAATGTTAAATAACAAGTGTCAGGTCTTGCAGTCGTGGGACCGTTTTGTGGAACAATTTTAATCAAAGAGGTCCCCCGACTGCAATGACCTGACACTTGTTATTTAACATTTTAGTTCGTTTTGGCAAGGCAGTTGTGTTTTTAATATTTTTTTAATTTATTAATTTTTATTTCACTCATTTAGGCAGTCGTGTAAAAAAGTCTGGAACGGGTGGTAGGAAAATATAGACGATTCCAAAGTGCTTATTATTAAGTTTATTTGAATAAAGTCACTTTGTCTTTGACTTTTGACTTTCATCACAGAGTGTATTTGTAAACAACATGCTGATGGAATTTGTAAATTGAAACTATGTTTTTTTTCTATATTTTCTGTAATGACTGAAAAAATAATAGTTTCCAATGTCAAAATAGTAGCTAATGAATTTTTATATTGGCAACTATTATTGACATAAAATTGCATTGATTTTTTTCTTTATGACATTTATCTTAATATTTTTTTTTATTGCATTGCATGATTATTATTTGACATTAATTGTATTTTTGACATAACACCTTATTAGCTCTATTTGCTGGCGTTTTGGAGTATTCTGTAAGCCTGTAAAGTTAGTATAAATAAACAAAATGTGTTGTTGTCCATCATTTATTTATTTTAGTACCACCAATCCAAACTCATCTAAAATTCACAATCCATAAATATTATCCACTAATTTCAAGTAGGCACATTCTCGAGGAAACTTCGCGTGGTACGTAAAACTTTAAGAAGCCAAGTTCGACGTGAAACGGTTTCAAAGCTATGGACGTTTTATAAGCATACATGAAAGAATTTCTAAGTAACTATTTTCAGAAAGTTGAAAGAGTCTTGCGTATGATTTATTCGTGATAGATTGGGACCAATTCTTACTTTGAAGGTTTCCCATATTTATAAAGGTTGGAGGAAAAGTATCATTTGTTTTTCGTCGAGTTATAGAATTCTATTTTCTTCATAGGTGAGCGAAACATTTAAAACTTAATCTGGAACGGGTGGTAGGAAAATATAGACGATTCAAAAGTACTTAAAAGTATTAAGTTTATTTGAATAAAGCTTATTTGACTTTGACTTTGACTTTGACTTTGAATCAATTCTTTACCGTAACTAAGTTAATTTTTTGCTATACTCGTAAATTCTGATCAATCAGTTCTTCTAAATTAAGCTCACCAACTAACCGATGATAATTTTATTCTAATATCAATAAATATAATAATGACACTTGTCCGATCACCCGTAAATAAATTGAATAATCGACAACTATCTAAGTTATTATCGGTTAATTATAATGTGAATTTAACATCGAGCTTGCGGTTCGTTACCAACCACTGCTTGTTAATTCAGGGATTCAATTTCACATCTATTACAATATCATGACATTAATTAATTTAGGAGGTTGATAGGTATTGATAAATAGTTAGGCAGTATGCTTTTTAATATTTTTATCACAAAAACTCAAGGGGTTCGTATCGTAACAAAACAAAATGACGGAAGACTTAGAGACACGGAACCGCGTTGCTCTAAGATGGAAGTGTTTTTGAAAAAACAAAACGAAGTGTTTTCGTTGTTTATAGTGTAAGAAAGGAAGGTAGTCGACTAGATCCTCAATCGACAAAATTTAACAGTAAGATAAAGTATCATAAATAAAACGTATTTCGTAAATTATCAAAAAACAACAATAGAAGTCAGTACAATATTTTGGGCTGACATCGTGTCGGAAATACGGTACGCCAAAAATCTTCACATTTTTGTGAGTTTTCATTCAAATCTAAGCATTATAATTAGTTACATTCACTACAATCTTTTTAATAAAGTTGTCAGTGTTGTAGGTTGGGCAAAAACATAAATTGTTTTGAACTTAAGACCTTTAAGATTTCTTTTCAAAGGCACCAAAATGAAATCAAGGTACTATATTTATCTGTCTTCCAATTTTTTACCATACTTTTTCGTACATTTTGCAGAATTATTTTTATAGTTTTATTATAGAATAGTTAAGGTATTTTTTATTTTATATTTAAAAGTTGAGCAATTCAAAAGAAAGTCTTTAATATTTGACTAGCTCCCGCCCGCGACTTCATCCGCGTGGACTGTGGGGAAATAGGTAGTTTGTATCTACGACGAGATAGTGCTTTGCCTTCACTTCATAAGGACAAAAATGCAAGCGCACAACACCCTAAATCCTCACCACTAAGGAACTGGCATTCTTGCCTCTAACTGCCGGAACACAACAATTTTGGAATTGTTGTCATGGTGTCAGACTTAGGTAAGATGATGGTAGCTAGCCAGACGAACTTATAATAAGCCCTACCACCAACCAAAAAGCTACGAAAAGTTTAAGCTATTTCCATCATTGAAACTGACTTATATTTTAAGTTGGACCCCAAGCTACCAAATTATGAAAAGTCCATTAGAATCCGTTCATCGGTTTTTGCGTGATGCGTGCACAAACAGTTAAGGTTGTTATAACAAAAGATCTTTAAACACCTGTTTAATTTAGACACTGTTTACATGTAATATTTTCACTTTTTCACAATATGTTTTTGAAAAAGACAGCAACAGTGTTCAAGTTAAACAGGTGTTTTAAAATCTTTTATAATAACACCGTTAGAATTTACAGTTTTACTAAATGTATAGATAATGAAACTGATTTTTCTCCTAAACCCATTCCAATAAAAAAAGACTGAGAATAAACGGTTTGTTTAAAGTTGTTTTTTTCCCTTTCAGAAACTTTTTTAGTGTTCTTCATTATTTCATTTAAATAAGTTTATACTTAAATAGTTAAAACTCTGCTTATTTTTAATAATTGAAAAATTACTTCTTTTTAAGAATTACAGAGTATCTAACACGAAAAAGTAAAAAGTTTACAGCCATGGATTTCATCCTTACTTCCAAACTTCTTCCAAAGTTTGAAATCCCTATATATTTGCCGTCTCAAACTAAGTTTAGGGTTGATTTTGCTTTTGCTCACTTTTTTGATGTCGAACTGAAACCGATGGGTTATATTTTTAAGTTATAAATAGCAATGCTATTTTCAAGTTAATGAGTTAAAGTCGTTAGAAATTAAGAGTGCAAAAAAAAGTAAATTTTGTATTGACCTTTTGTCACTCTAAAAGTAATTTATAAAATATCAAATATAAAGTTCAAAAAATGTATATTTCTTTAAAATGATACGTAACAAGTGAATTTGTAACAACTTCTACCTACAAAGTCGTCATGAGCTACGTCGTAGCTGCTACGGTTAGAGACTACGGCGTAGTGAAATCTGCGTCGGTCGTAGCTTGTACGTATTTATTCGTTTTTTGAAAATAACTTCCTTGTGTTAAAATACTGTTCATTTTTACATAGTCGCCCTTACTAATAATAACTTAAGGCGATTCCCTGACTGAAAGTGGCGCCCTCACGGGTTTTTATTTAATAAGTTGTTTATAGAAATTGATTGTAATAAATCTTTTCTTGAAATTTTTAGGGCCCATGGTCTAGTATTTTTAGAAGGTATCACTGTATTCTCTCGTAGTCATTCGTAGAAGTAGATAGCAAATGTGACAAAAAAGGCCAGTTTTAGCAGTGTTTTCATCTACTTCTAGCAGTGACTACGAGGGAATGCAATATACCGTCTAAAAATACTAATAGACTTTGAGGTCTAAAAATTCCACGAGAAGTTTTATTAAAATTATGTATTAGAATTACAATCTTAATATATAAAATCGTAAACTGAATGACTGACTGAATGACTGACTGACTGACTGACTGATCTATCAACGCACAGCCCAAACCGCTGGACCTAGAGACTTGAAATTTTGCACACAGATACCTCATACAGTGTAGGCATCCACTAAGGAAGGATTTTTGAAAATTCCATCCCTAAGGGGGTGAAATAAGGGATGAAAGTTTGTATGAAAGTCCCTCAGTTTTGAAGCTAGGATTTTCATATTTTGTGTTTAGGCTGAAGATTGAAAATTAATAAATACGGGTCTCAGCGTTTTTCAAAATTCTACCCCCGAAGGGGTGAAAAGGGGTATGAAGTTGTGTATGGAAAAAAATCTTTCATTTTCGAAGTAAAAATCACTTAATTTATAGTAAAGGCTTATGAAAGAAAATCTAACGCAACGTATATTGATATTGTCAGTACTTCAACCCCTATGGCGATGAAATAGGGGTGAAATGTGTAAATAAACCTAAAAATAGAGATGGATATCGTTATTGGGGTTTTCTGGTATAACGATTGCGAAAATGACATTTATTTTGAAGTCCAACACGATGGACATGATTTAACCCCCTAAAGGGGTGATAATGGGTTTCAAATTTTGTATGGAAAAAGAATACAAAATAGGCATTACAACTTTAAACTTCGTAGGAGCACGTCTAAAAATAAATTGGCAAACATATATTTGGTAATTTTGAAAATCAACCCCTTAGAGGGTAAATGGGGTATGTAAACATAAAAATTGATATGGGTATCGTTCTTGAGGTTTTATGGGATGGTGATTGCGAAAATTACATTTATTTTAAAGTCCAACACTATGTACATGATTTAACCCCTAAAAGGGTGAAAATGGGGTTCAAATTTTGTATGGAAAAGAATATAAAATAGACATTACAATTTTAAACTTCGTAGGAGTACGTCTAAAAATAAATAGTCAAACATATATTTTGTGGTTTTGAAAATCAACCCCTTAAGGGGTAAATGGGGTAAGTAAACATAAAAATCGATATGGATGTCGTTCTTGAGGTTTTATGGGATGGTGATTGCGAAAAGTACATTTATTTTAAAGTCCATCACGATGTACATGATTTAACCTCTAAAAGGGTGAAAATGGGGTTCAAATTTTGTATGGAAAACTTATGGAAAAATAATATAAAATAGACATTATAACTTTAAACTTCATAGGAGCACGTCTTAAAATAAATAGGCAAACATATATTTTGTGATTTTGAAAATCAACCCCTTATGTGGTAAATGGGGTAAGTAATCTAATCTATGGTAGACGTTCTTGAGGTTTTATGGGATGGTGATTGCGAAAATGACATTCATTTTGAAGTCCAACTCGGTGGACATGCATGATTCAGCCCCAGGGGACAGGGAGAAAGGGAACGGGAACGGGAACTGGACGGAGCGGAAGAGAAGGGGAACGGGAATGGGACGGGGCGGGAATGGGAACGGGAGCGGGACGGGAACGGGACGGGGATGGGAACGGGAACTGGGACGGGACGGGACGGGACGGGACGGCAACGGGAGCGAGAACGAGAGCGGGAACGGGAACGGAACGGGATGGGATGTGACGGGAACGGAATGAGAGTGGGGACGAGAACGGAACGGGACGGGACGGGGATGGGAACGGGGATGGGAATGGGAACGGGACGGGTCGGGACGGGAACGGGACGGGAACGGGACGGGACGGCAACGGGACGGGACGGCAACGGGACGCGACGGCAACGGGATGGGACGACAACGGAACGGGACGGTAACGGGAACGAGAACGGGAGCGGGACGAAACGGGAACGGGAATGGGAACGACCAGTCATTTTTACGCGATTAGGCTGGATAAAAACGGCTGGTCGGATCCTGGTTGAAGGTTCCCTAAAGATTTTCTCTAATATCCACGCGGACGAAGTCGCGGGCGGAAGCTAGTATTAAATAAACTTCACCGAGGTGCCACTTTCGGTCATACAACCGCCTTAAAAGCGAGTGATTAGTTACAGTCATTTTTAGGGTTTCGTAGCCTAAATGGCAAAAAACGGAACCCTTATAGATTCTTCATGTTTATTGATTGTCAAACAACTGAAAATATTTTAAATCGAATATAAAGGGTTACGCTGGCTTTCAGTGAAAAAAGTGAAATGTACTAGAACCTATATAATATTTTTTCGATGAATCTACTAGCGACTTGATAGCTAAAAATCTAAAATTAAATAAAAGGTAACAGTGCTTTGTTTATTTCTTTTTAAATGTCAAACGTCAGTTGTTTAACAAAGAATCACAGGGTGGGTAGGGGCTTCGTCCAAAAATAATTTCTCTCTAATCATTTCTGCGGTGCTGTCGTATGAGGCGGGACGTTACGTTCCCTCGAATATGGTTGAGCGAAACGATGGCTGCTTCATGCGTAATGCTCGTGAACGGTTTCTGCCAGTAGGAGTGGGTCTTTTTCTGACTACCTATCTTATCGCATATTGAATTATGTGAATTGCATTTTTTGTAACAGCCTAGACTGAATAATGACTTTAAATTTTGAATTTAGCTTGAACCCTGTATTTGAACTGATTCATTAAGAACTAAGCTAATTAAAGAATATTATCTACTTATTAATCTATGTTAATTGTAAATATCGTACCAGCTGATAAAAGCTGCTAAGTTTTTTGCGCCCATTTTTCTTGTCAGCTAAAAGAAGTCATAATGGGTGGTAGGGTAAAAGAAAAGACGATTTAAAAATGCTTATTACGTGAGCTACGAAAATAGAATATTTTCGTTTATTTAATTTAATAACAAAGACAATTTAGATAAGAATAATTCCTAATAATAGAAAATGTAAATTAACGGGAACCTGAATGAGAGATATTAAATCTGATATCATTTAAACAGAAAATTGAAATGTTCAAAGGCACAAATTAATTTCTGAAGGAAATACATTAATTTCGTGTGTTATTCCGTCATCCAAATGAGTTGGTATTTACTAGATACCAACCGTGTTGTTTTATAATGGTGCAAGAATTTTAATTAGATGAGTAGTACCACTTACTTACTGCTCAGAGACTTGAAATGGGTCTTGGCCCCCGATAATAGACCATGCCATTCTTTCCTACTAAGTGCCAGCTCTGACCAATCTGTGGCTTCCGACTCGGCGTGATCTTAAGGGACCTATCTGTCCAGCGGTATCTGAGTCTGCCAATCAGGCTGCGTTCAAACGATAACGCACGACTCGCCCTCAACCCGAACTCAACTCAAACTCAACTCGAACTCAACCCGAACTCAACCCCAACTCAACCCGAACTCACCTCAAACTCACCTGACCATTACACAAGAGCTTATTAATGTGTCATAAGACTCAAAATTGTAAGCGATGTATTTCAAGGTGGGCTGCGGTTGAAGTGAGTTCGGGTTGAGTTCGGGTTGAGGGCGAGTCGTGCGTTATCGTTTGAACGCAGCATAAGGCGGCGCCACGTGGGGACTCCCATGTACGACTCTTTTCACTGCTTGATCCATCCCCACTCGAATGACGTGCCCAGCAAACGTACTCACGCTGATTTTATTTCTCCCAAGATGTTAGTAGCGCAAACTTAGTCTTCTATTTCCTTGTTTTTTCTCACGCACCAGTTCCCATCGCTCCTTTAGCAGGTCCTAGAATCTCCCGGAAGATCTTTCTCTTTTCCACTAACAGCATGTTTTTTGTCTTTTCGGGTTAGCATCCAAGCCTCACATTCGTACATTAAGATTGGACTGATCATTGACCTATACAGGGTTATTTGTAAAACACCAACAACCTCGCAGGAGTATATTACCAACATCATAAACAACAACATTTGTTCTACGACTTATGATAATTCGTTAGATTTTACTTTCATACAAAAAAAAAAACATTTTAATTTACTGTTCGTACGTTCATAACTCTACGTGCGGCGCGCGGAGCGCCTTGTGCGCGTGACCATCCTGCCTGCCTTCCCCACCGCTATCCATAGACGTAAAAAGTGTCAAACAGTACAATAAAAACATGAAAATTCATTTTTGGTGAATGTATTGAGTTATGATAAAAGTCGTAGAACAAATGTTGTTGTTTATGATGTCGGTAATCTACTCCTGCCAGGTTGTTGGTGTTTTACAAATAAAATAACCCTGTAGACACGAATCTTAGTTTGCCTGCTTATCAGTTTGGACGCTAGGACCGTATGCAGAGATTGTAGAGGATGTTAGCGCGTTTTGTATTCGGATTCGTAAATAAGAGTCAGAAAACTTTATTGATTAATTAACCAGATATATTAACCTTAGTCCCTAAAAAAGCTGCCAAAAAATTCTTAAATGAATAAAATAAAACTTACTGTTAATTATTAAAAATCTCAAACGGTATTTTAATACAAAGTTCAAAGTGAGATCGGTCTAGCTTTGCTCTGGATTTGTTAATTAAACAACGTTAAAATAAGCTTAAACTAATTTGGACTAATTAACAACTGGTCTGAAGTATCTTAAAAGTTTGTTTTGGGTACGCAGCGAGTGAATTTTAGTTCTAACTCTTTAGAGTATTTACTCAGATATCAACAGCTGTTATAAAAGTTTTATGAAAATTAAGAAAATGGTGATCCAGTAACCATAATCCGAACTCCTCCGTGCTTCGGAAGGCACGTTAAGCCGTTGGTCCCGGCTGAATTTGGAGTCGTTAACAGTAACACCCACCAATGCGCATTGGGCCCACGTGATAGGCCCATCCTCCTTTTCTACCTGTTGGCGATCAAGCCAACCTTTTTTCTAAACCTTTGTACCTTTTTATATTTCATTGTAAAGTACCATAAATAAACAGTTGCCGACAAATACGTCTATCATTCACACCACCCTTAAAGAAGGTCTGTGCCCCAGCAGTGGGGACGTTGGCTGTGGTTAGTAAATATTAATAGCGATATTATTTATTATTCCACATACACGCCAGATCCCAATATTTCCCAAATTAAGGAATAGTTCTTAACTTAATTGTTGTCGTTATTGGAATTCCGATGAACGAACGATGCCCCAACATTATTTGGTGGATCTTAATCGTTAGCAGAATAGACTTTTCTTGGTTATTAAGTGAAATATATTGTATAACTGTGTGGCCACCCGTGACTTTGTCTGCGTGGGCAGGTATTTTTCTATCCCTTGGTAACAGTACTTTTTTCTGGATGAATGGCAACGTAATACGTTGCAGAAGGTATGATACGTTGCAGAGACTATGTCCTTCTCTGTACCCCTGACAATTTTTATGAAAAAAATTAATATTAGTAAAGATAATAAAGTATAACTTTAGTATTCTTAGTTATATTTTGGCTGTTACTTATCTGTTATCTGTATAATTATAACATTATACTGTGTCTTGCCTTGGTCTTGCCACGTAAAAATGGCTGATCGAATTTTGACGAAATACCTATTATCCTGGTTAAAGGTTTCTTAATTTTCTCGAATGTCCGGTAATAGTAGTAATTATTTTGCGTGCGCTGCGTTTACTACTGTCTAATACATACAAATAATTAATTTACTGTATGTTTATAATTCTCATCATTACTCACAAAAAAGTCCACGAGGATATAATAATATGTCTAGCTATTATAGTTTAGTGACAAATAACCGCTTTTTTAGGGTTCCGTACCCAAATGGTAAAAACGGGACACTATTACTAAGACTCCGCTGTCCGTTTGTCTGTCGGTCTGTCTGTCTGTCTGTCACCACGCTGTATCTCATGAACCGTGATAGCTAGACAGTTGAAATTTTTACAGATGATGTATTTCTGTTGCCGCTATAATAACAAATACTAAAAATAGAATAATATAAATATTTAAGGGGGGCTCCCATACAACAAAAGTGATTTTTTTGCCATTTTTTGCTTTATATTAATAACGACAACAGGTATACAGTTGAAATTTTCACATAATTATGATGTATTTCTGTTGCCGCTATAACAACAATATTAAAAACAGAATAAAATAATTTTTTAAGTGGGGCTCCTATATACTATATAGGAGCCCCACTTAATATATAGGTACAATAAACGTGTTTTTTTTTTTGTTGTTTTTAGGTACGGAACCTTTCGTGCGCGAGTCCGACTCGCACTTGGCCGGTTTTTTTGAGTTACTCAATCAAAACTGGGGTAGAAAATGGATGATGATAGTCGTATCATGATTTGATACATATCTAACTTAATAATTTCATAATCAAGGTTGATTAATTGTATGTAAATTCCTCTTTAAATTATTCTAATCGGACATTTCGTTTAGAAGTTACGACGGGTATAAAAATGGTAAAATTATGAAAAATGGTTACAACCATAGGGCTGTTCGTTCGTACCCGAACGAACAGCCCTACTAATAAATAAATAAAATATTTTTTTACTTTTATTTAAAATACTGTCCATATAAAAATAATAATTACACATGTCATCACTTCATATTATAAAATTTCTACCAATAATAATAATAATAATTTAAGTCTAGGTCCTAGACTCTAGGATAGGATGCTGAAATTTGGAATATAGGTTTATTACATTATACAGGATAAGCATTAATATAAGGTTTTTTAAGGTAGGAAGAAGAAAAATTTTAAAGATTCGAAACGAGGGCGGCGGCGGTTCACTAGGTTGTATTTCATGAGCCAGCTAAAATACTCCTCAAGGGACAGCCAAAATATTACATGGGTACAGACGCTAGGGATATCACTCGAAATATTTCTATTTCTATCAAATTTCCTACACGCAGAAAATACTTCGTTTGCGAGAAATTTGTTGGACTGGCTGGCGAGCTAGCAACTGGCAAACAAGTGTCGTCAGTGACATACAAATATAGTAATCTGCCACATTGTTAATGAGGGTTTTTCAAAGTGACATTAAAAAATATAAATAGTAACTATTTGCCTCTCTAGATGGCATTGTGAAAAAAGAAGTGTCAAAATTGGTTTTTAAAAATAAACGGCCTGTACCAAAGAGGCAAGTAAGCGCTCGCTGGCTGACATCTGCCCATATAGAAACATTTTAGGGTTACATCTGCCTGCCTACCTGATTACTCTTCAAAGCTAAGTAAAAAAAAAACACATTTACACATACATTTTTATCAACGCCATCTATCGAGCCTACAGTTTTTTGTCATTCTGAAAAGCCCTCATTAAATAAAGGAATGTAATAAAATACGAGTGACCAAACCGTTTGTTGTGTTATTTATACAGTATTTGGGTAAAGCTACTCTACTAGCAATTGAATTTACAACAAAATGTATGTAAACGAGATTTTTTTTAATCACTCACTGAAGATGGGTCATTTTGACATTGCGATAGTAACATCCTTTCTTACAAAGGAACTCAGCACAAAGGAAAGTTCAAAGCAAGGCGCTTTCAGCGTTTTCCTTGTGATAAGTAACTTTAGCGGCAAGATGGTGGCGCCATCTACTGGGGTAATAACTTGTGATGAGTTTTGCACCGAAATAATGAGAGTTGGTTTATCCTTCTCTGGTCTTATCACTATTATGTAAATTAATTTACATAAGTAACTTAATAACACCAAAAACACTTTTTATTAAAACCGTTTTAGTTGAAATCCACTTGGTATTTATAAAACAATTGTTATTTTGTTTGTTTTCTTAAGACGTTCAAAGTTTTGTTGAATGGTAATTTTCCGGGTCTCCAGAAGACATTTTACAAATATTTATTATAGACAAATCCACAAAGCAAAATAACCATAAATCACAAATGCGCAGTTATGATTATTGGGGTTGTTAAAATAAGAAGTGATATAACGTTATGAACTCTAGTAACTATCAGTTTTTAGTTTCCAGAAGACAAGCTCTGCCTATTTGGGACTATTGGAATATTTTTCAACATGATTTGTTATTTGTGAAACTATTCAATAGGGTATTCTACCAATCCTTACTAATATTATAAATGCAAAACTGTGTTTGATTGTATGTATGTTACGCCTTCGCGTCCAAACTACGCTACGGATTATAATGAAATTTTGCATACACTTTGTCAGGTATACAGAAAATTACATAGGGTACGCCCGGGAGTTTCACTATCAATGTGAAATATGATTCAACCATAGACTCATTATATTACTTTGGATTCAACAGAAAAAAACTGCAGATGTTTCATAAATCAATGCCACTATTAGGGTTTCAATACACTAAAGTCTTTTTAAACCCCTGGTGGCTGAAATTAATCGGTTTAAGGGAGCAATAACTTTAAACAGTTAAAACGAAAACAACTCTTATTACTTACGAAATATAGATGGTCTCAAGGTTAACATAATATAGCACTGTGTGTTGACTGTACTATGGGCAACCAGTTTGCAACAAAATTCGTGTGCGCGCGTATCGCCCCTGCACGAACTAAACGTATGTGACAGCGGGCGCGGCGTGCAAGCGATTTTAACCTTAGCAGTTATGCGACGCTGTTGCCCATGGTACCTGTACTGTTCCGGGGTGATAGAAAAATAATTGCCCACGCACGAATTGTAGTCGTAGTATGAATAAAAGTGATAAATGAAATTCTGAAAGATAAAGTTAGTTTAAAAACTTTCAGCTACATAGATATTTCAAACAATACCCATCTTTGCCAATCCATAATCCCCACCAACGGAACCTTCACAAAAGTCGATTATGAAATTCCACTCTGTTATTTATTTATTAATTCTCGTACCATTCAAAATGGGTACGGAACTCCTTCGGGCGGAATCGGGTAATGGTAAAAGTTTCTCGTTGATAATCCTAAAGTAAGGCCCCCCTATTTTATTTCAGGGCAAGTTTAAATTCACTTAGTCAATGGTTAAGTGGTTCATATCTTTTTGAGGAGGTATGAGGTCTAAAAAGGCAAGATTGTGTGTCTTTTAGTTTCATTTTTCTACAAAATGTTCATAAAATTAACATAAAACATTTTCAACATAGTTTTTTTTGCTTGTGGGTGTTTAAGTACTGGGGCTAATGGAAGATTGCTTTTTTTCTTTCACTATCAATCTGAAATATGATTCAACAGAAAAAAACTGCAAATGTTTCATAAATCAATGCCACTATTAGGGTTTTCAAAAGATTATTGCTACAAATCAATAATAATTCATACACTAAAGTCTTTTTAAACCCCTAGTGGGTTAAATTAATCGGTTTAAGGGAGGAATAACTTTGTTGGGATTATAAACCCGTGCGTAACCGATGTTTTGCGAGGGTCCAAACTAGAAAACAATAGAGAACTCGTGGGTAATCTGTTTAATATTTCGAACATGCGGTCAACCGCATTGTTATGTAAAGTTATAGTTAATTTCGAGTTGTTGATAGCTGAGTGCCTTGGCTTATAATATTTAGGGTTCCGTACCTCAAAAAAAATACGGAACCCTTATAGGATCACTTAGTCCCTTTATCTCGGGAACGCGTGGAGGTATCGAGTTGAAATTAAAACCATAGGACTACGGTCCCTTGAAGCTGTAAAAATTTGTTCCGGATTCGTCATGTTCCTGATTCGTCGTATTCCAGATTCGCCGAGTTCCAGATTCGACGTATTCCAGATTCGTCGGAACACAGTCAATGACATATTTTTTTATTCATTTATTCAATTATTTATTTAATTATAAGATACAAAAACAGCATAACATAAATTGCATTTTAGTTTATAAATGAGTTAATCTGAAGCATGTTCGAAATAAAAAAAAAACAAATACAAAATTCCCACTTATTTTACTGATAATTTGTCCATTTCAATAGTTTATTTTATTGTGAGACCTTTTTTGACATGCGCAACGTGATGGCGAGGCTTGCAAGCAATTTTAAACTTAAAATGGTAAAGCGCCAGTGTTATCGATTGTACGTATTACGACGAATCAGGAAATCGGCGAATCTGGAATTCGGCGAATCTGGAATATGGCGAGTCAGGAACATGACGAATCTGGAACAAATCAATTAAACTTCAAAGTTACATAAAAAAAATGCGGCCGTTTATGCCGCAAAAAACATATTTCAACACTCTCAAGGGAATCAAAATTTATTTGGTAGTTCCCGTTGACCAAGAACTATTTTTTTTGAAAAGTAATATCGTGAAAGTAAAGGGAAAAGTCTAAAAACTGTACATAGTCTTTGTTTAAGTACCTACTGTACGGAACCCTGGTGGGCAAGTCCGACTCGCACTTGTCTGGTTTTTTTTATATAATGTAAGTAATCAATTGCATTTTTTGGCCTCTTTCTGTTTCCTTTTATTTTTGTCCACCACTAGAGAATATCGGGATAAAAAGTGTGGAAAAAACTTTTTCCCGATTTTCCCCAGTGGTGGACAAAAGTAGAGGATTTTTGTTCAATAAATACTAATTTAAACCAAATCCGTTTCCCATCTTTATTATTTTAAATCAACTTTTTCAAAGTCTATAAAACTTTTTTGTTCAAAAGGAATCTAAAACAATTTTAACATTTTTCCTTTTTTGCAATAAAATATTTGAAATGTATTTATTTAGTACATGGGTTAAACTTTGAGACCTAACGTAATAAAATTGTTTAATTTGAATATTTATCACACACTTTCAGTAGGTAAATTATTTATAAGGCTTTTAAAAAAAAGTTCATTTGCCTTATCTTCGTAATATGTACCATCACAGTCAACTTTCATCAAAGTATCAAGCAAACAACTTCCCCTAGAAAGCTGCAAATAAACCTAAAATCCATTCAAAAGGTCGCAGCCAAGAGAATCGGTGCTTATCCGAGGCTTCATCTTCGAGGCTTAACAAAGGCTCCTCATAATCTGCGCCTATCGTCGAATAAAAGACTAATTAAGTCAACACCACTCGCGGAGGGTTAACCTTGGAGGAGATTGGCTTCGATCTGCTGTGTTTTAGCCCTAGAGTTATTGTACACTATAGGTCCCGTATAAAAAAAGATTGATCGTCTGTAAAGTCGGTTTACGGACGATTATTATTTTACGTGATAACGTCATAAGAAAACATGGTATTCACATTAAAATATTCACTTCACTTTATATACAAACAGGTTGACAATGCGTCACAGGCCACGCTTGCGGAACGTGACAGCGGAACGTGACAATTATTTTTCGTGCATGCAGCCGGCGTTCATCGGTTTATAAGACGTTATCACGTCAAAAGCCTCCATTATTGCACCTTTGACACGCACCAACATAGAAATAGAATGTCAAAGAACAACAATGTCAATAAACAGGTGATCCGAAATTTTCCGTATACATTTTATATGAGATACGTAAAATATGACTTAGATTCATAAAATATGACTGTATATGGCAAAGGAAATTAATAAACTATGTTCCATACTGTTTTCTTTGACGATAAACGAATAAATGTAGCGAAATTTGGTTTTAGAGAAATGTATGGCAATATCTTATTTACCTGTGAAAAGTGTGATTACTTGGATTGTTTCTTTTTGTCACGCCACAATTACTTAGAGCACAAGACACCATGGCTCCACGATACCTTTATTTTAAATTATAATTAAGATTAACAAATATTTTAAACAAACTGTGATTGCTCATTTGCTAGGCGGGACGCTAGGGGCTCTTACTGTAAAAAATGTTGGCACATGTCACTTGATCCGTTGTCTCTTTTTTACATAGACCGTGTCCGTATGATGTTAACTTCTCTTTTCCACGCTTTGTTGGTCTTCTTGAGCGCAGCGAAAATTTTTCTATGTCTATGCGCACCAAGAACCTTATTCATAATTGACACGCACAAATATCACAAGCGGTCGCACACTGCCGCGGTGTTCAAGACATTTCGAATGCAATACAAGATTACCTGCGGTTTATATTTTAATCAAAATCTTACAAACTAAATAGGGATGGAGCGCGTCGCGTTAACAGTTATGTTTTTCTTTTGTAATAGTTAAAGAGCCTGTGACAAATACTGCAAGAGGTATCTCAAGGCCCATCATTCAATATGATTTACCGCCTCTGTGGTCTAGTGGTTCGCCCACCCGTGTAAGACACAGAGGTCCCGGGTTCGATTTCCAGGGGGGGTACAATTTGTATTCGGTTTGGTTGGTGGTAGGGCTTATTTCAAGTCCGCCTGGCTAGCTACTACCATCTTACCTAAGTCTGACGCCATAACAACAACTTAAAAATTGTTGTTCCGGCAGTTAGAGGTAAGATAGCCAGTATTCCGGGTGTAGTGCGCTTCCACCTTCGGCCTTATCGTCATTTAACATCAGGTGAGATGAAGGCCAAGCACTATTCCGTTGTGTATATAAAAAAAGTGTTTATAGGGTGAACATGGCTCAGTAGCTACTCTGCAAGGCTAGGAAGTGGAACACCTGGCGTCAGCACGCTTTCAAGTATATAAAATTTACAAGGTTCAAATTTGGCAGTATACTAGAGAATAGAACAAAAAATCGGGTTGCACTCCGGGAGTGCCAGCAGAAGTGTAAATTTGAATATTAACGTTGTGCATTTTGATATTTTGGAATGGTTAGGGAATAATTTTGCATGAATTGCCGTCTTACGAATTTACTCTGCATTTGAATTTACGAATACAGAACAGTGTTGCACGAAAGTCTTATCCATAGCTTGACAGAAAATCTAGAGTTTTGACATTGAATTAAAAAATTAGCGTGTTGCTATAGTGACACAAGAGTTTACGTCTTGAAATGACGCGCCGCCATTTTCACCGCACCCCGTAGAAAGAGAGGGGATACTTCCGCCGCCGGCTGTCTACTCTCCATCCGTCACATCCGTCTTACGAATTTTCGATCAGGGTCACGTGTTTCTTACTGACGCGAGTTTAGCATTTTTTCCCCATTACAAAAAAGCGTACAACGCCACTAAAGAAGTTTTCACTTCAAAAAAATGAGAAGGTAGTCAGACTGCAGCGTCATGGAACATGCCGAGCCACGCCACGTAAGTTGTTATAATTTCGAGGTCGAGGTTACTAAATACAATAAATTTAACAACTTCCCCTGCGTTGCGTACGCAATGCGTCAGGTTAAAGTTGGTGCGCTGCAAGAAAAGGCGTAAAAAGTGTCAAATGTAAAGTCAGTTTCTAGTAACATTATTAATTTACCATTAGGACGTTGTTATTGCGTTGTGAACCAAAATTTTGAGACGAATGGAAGTGATGGAGATACTAAAATAGTATACAAGGTGTTACAAAAATACGAGTACCTAATGCCGAAAATGGTTGATAGGGACCATTAAACTAAATCACTTTTACTATGGGATCAACTCTGAAATCGCGAAAAAAAGAGCTGTTTCATACATTTTGATATTTTCTTTATTAATTTTTTTATAAACCTGCTGATATTTTTTTTTGCTATTTCAGTTGGTCCCATAGTAATCTACCCTATCTACCATATTCGCCATTACTCGTATTTTTGTAACACGTTGTAATTACAGAATACCATAAAACACCATGGTTTGCTCTGTATCAAATTTCTTTTGTTTGATCTTCAACAGTAAACAAAATATTTTAGTAAAAATTTAATGCCAAAAATTTCGTCATCAGTAAATCTAAGCGAAAAAACTGTACGAGAAAGGTCGTTCATCATATTTTTGAACAACTCTTATTAATGAATAGAGCTTCCTACTGGGTACTGCAAACTAAACGAATGTCAGACAAGTGTTGAGATTGCAATCCCGCGGGAAATCTGCGGGATCGTTGCCGACCGGCGGGATCCGGTTTGAAGCGGAAAAATCTTCTATACGATGGCGATTTAAAAAAAGTTTATAATTCAATTTATGAAAAGCTTAAGATAGTCACAAGTAACATAGATAAGCTTAAGATTCTTGTAAAATAAAGAATCAAAGATACCATAGATATATAGACAACTTTGGTTGATCGATTCAATATTGCTAAAGTTCCGGTAAGTAAAAATAATGTCACCTTCTACTTTCACATAATTGAGTACGCTGATATTTATAAAACAATATGTGCCCCATTTTCTCTCCAATGTTAATAGTAAAAAAATGGCTACATAGTTCAGACCCATAAAAATATTAAAAGTTTTCTCATTACTGAATTGTTAAAAATTTTGGTTATTCCAACAATCACTTAAAATCAAGTGATATAAAAGTCTTAAAAGAAAGTAATAATAATAATAATAATAATAATAAAATACACTTTATTGCACACATAAAAAGAATTACAGAAAGAAGGACAGTTACAAAGAAAAAGCATACAAGAGGCGGCCTTATTGCTAAGCAGCAATTTCTTCCAGGCAACCCTTGGGTGAAAAATAAATAAATAAAGATAGGACTAAAAGGGGAGTGGGGTGCAATTATTAAGAAAGGAATAGTGCGTTTGAAAGTAAATATATCTAAAGGTAAATACAAATAAACTAAAGGAGAATTAAATAAATAGTCAGACAGAATAAGAGGAAAGGAAATAACTTCTAACTCTATCTCGGAAGGAACTAAGAGTCTGAGCTTTCCTGATATCCTCTGGAAGAGAGTTCCATAAGCGGACAGCATGGACAGTAAAGGAATAAGAAAAGAAACCGGTGGAGTGTAGAGGAATACTAAGGGTAAGATTTGAAGAAGATCGTAGTCTACCCTGCGAAGAAGAAGAGAGATAGGAGAAACAGGCTTTAAGATAAGGTGGTGAGGTTGGAAGGAAAAGTATTTTTATTCCAATGTAGAGTAGGCGGTAAAATGTAGAGAATTCATTTTCTAAACTATTGTTCTTTTACCGAAAATCGCCTTGAAATACCACACCAAAACCCTTTATCAAAGTCATTCTTAATGGATTTAGCAATTAATGCGGCGTGGGCTTACTTGATGTTGTAGACAATTGAACATAAATATTACATTAGTACATTACGAAAGTCAACACGTAATCAACTAGTCACTAGGTACATTAATACACTAGTGGATGTATATGCGTAGCTTTATACAGAGTGGACAAAAAGACCCTAAATATTGATGATGGCAAATTTTTACTGAGAGAAAACATTCCTTTATTTTTTTAAAGAACTAAAATTGCGTTCGAAGATTTTTGATAAATCTTTTGTCTCAGCTGGGAATTGAAAGGGCAAAAGTATTTTTTTATCTTTCTTGGGTCTGCCCTTAATTTAAGATACTATGTTATACACGTATACAGAAGATATTTAGAAAATGATGGAACACAAGTAAAAAAGGAATATTTACGAACACTCAACTGTTCGAAAATATTCATTTTGTCAGTCATTTGTATTATAAATTGTATATAGTATTTGTGAATGTAAATTACAACGACGAGCTTGTTAATAAACGTTTCCGAAACAGGATTATAACTAATTAATCTGAATAAAAATTCGATCGCTAGTAGAGTGCTCAAAGTGATAAGCTTATTTTTTTTATTATTTTTCCTATAATTTGATTACGCATCTTTTAAAGGGTCTTGTGATGCCAAATCCCAAAAATTATTTAAATTGGAATACCTACTTTATTCGATTATTAAAAAAAACTCAAAAACAACTCAAACTGTTCCTTCATTCCGTTAAAAAAAAGGCACAAACCGTTTCAAGTACTCTTTTGTACCATCATCCGGAGTAGATTTAGGAGAGCTGTACAACATTTTTATGACGTCATAACCGCGAATGTCCGACAAGCTTACAGCATTAAAAATTTGCCACTTTTATTCGTACAACGCATTTGTTTTATTTTTATTACACCGCACACGCGTTTGCAGCCTGTTAATTTTTATTTAGATGGTATAATAGATACTTTAACTTTCATATCCAATATTATAAAACTGAACGAGTTTTTATAAATATAGAACGTGTGTCGGTGATTGTAACAAAAACCCAGAACTGAACGAACTTTGCACGTAATAGGTTCTTTGTTGCTCAATCATGTCATGAGCAAAATTGAATACAAGTTACGCTCAAAAAACAAACAAGAATCATGGAATCGAAAGAAACACTTCGCAAATTTTCTTATATCGTACATTTAATTTGTTTTATTAAGGAGATATAAATTTAAAAGTTCATAAAAGCAGCTGTATTTATATATCAAATAGCCTGACCCAGAGACGTCAATTAATTTAATGTTTCTGTTATTATTAAAATAAATAGATTGCTAGCACTATCCCTAAATTCAATTTACTTCTCTGAGAGCGGTAGAAAAATAATTTTCACAAAAAATTCAATTGAGTAGGGTTCAAATACAATGCTTAAAAGTAAAACTAACCTACGAGTTACATTCTAGCTCTTTATCGTTTTTTCCTTACTTAATATAATAAATGCGAAAGTCCGTTTGTTTGTTTGTGTGTTTGTTACGCCTTCACGTCTTAACTATTGAACTGATTATCATAAATTTTTGAAAATAAGAAACACCGATTAACATATTTGACATGCAAATCCGTGAACCTTGCATATATCTAGCCTCTCCAATAACATCGGGCATAAAGCTTCAAATATTTATAACAAAGCCTTCAAATGTTTTTAACAAAGCTGGAATTAAAAGTGAAGGAGAAGCATTATACTTGTTGTCTTGTTGGCATAAACCAACAATAACTAAACTCAAACCTCAGCACGTTTTGTACTTGCTGACTTAAGTCTTTCAACCCTTCGGAGCTGACTTGTCAGTCAGATATACAATGTTTACTTTGCCTACCAGACGTTGAGTAAACGGACTTTACCCTCCACTAGAAGGGTCATTTTTTAGCTATGTCCCTTTTTAGTTGAAGGGATCCTTGCAGACATGTCTACGAATTAATATCACATCACAGTATGCCATATTTGATGCTGTGATTTTGATGTGTTATGTGGACAAGACACATTTATAAAACAAAACGGATGAAATACCTACTGCGTTGGATTCCATAATAATTATGACATCATGATCGTCATTACAGTCTATAGGTAGTATCTATATATAAATATAATGCTCAAAAAAAATATAAGTTGACCATTACAGCTTTTGAACAATATCAAATTCAAATAATCAGATTGAATCTAAATATTTCAAAAATTTTGAAAAAAGAAATATATCTTCCGCAAACAATACACGCAAGATTCACCACCCGCCCACCCGCAAAAAAATGCACATGCACACAACAAAATATCAGTGCACAATACTTGCATTTAGCCAGACAGCAACACACCTTGCACCTTCACCAATTAGACTTCTCTACACGTGTTTCGCCCCAACCCGGAGCATCCTCAGGAGTTAGATCGTGCGTAAACCGGCGCCGAATTGCAGAAGTAAGCTACATAATATTTATTTTTTCAAAATGGTTTGGGACTTCCGCCAAGTGACGCCTGATTCAATTAAATACCTAAATAAAAAACTTTCAGAAATTAGCTTGTTTGTATGGCCACTAAGTATATCCTTTTGAGCAGTATACATTCATAAATATTATGTTCATAGTATGCTAATAAAAACAAAAACAGTTTTCTGCATACCGCTTTTAAAGAAGGGATCGGAGTGAGTGAATCATTATTATCTAATGATAAACGACACGTGTCTGTCATCATTTGTAAGAAAAGTACTTACTTCTTCTCCTTCAGCCTTAAGTCACCCACTGATGTCGTCTGACCATCTCGATTTTTGGCGGCCAACGCTTCTGGTACCGGTCCTTGGTCTCCACTCCAGCACCTTTCTGCTTCACGAGTCATCGGTTTTGTGACATATGCGACCGGCCCATCGCCACTTCCTTTATGCAATGATGCGCCCCACGTCAGTTAGTTTAGTGCGACTCCGGATTACCGTGTTTTTAACTTTGTCGCGTAGAGTGATACCCAACATGGCGCGCTCCATCTTCCTTTGGGCTACCTCCAGCTTGTGGATATGTTGTTGTGTAAGGGTCCAAGTTTCTGCCCCGTAGACCATAACCGGCAGAACGCATTGCTCGTATGCCCTTTGTTTCAGAGAAAGTGGGACTTTCTTACACTTGAAAATTTCAGGCAGCTTACCAAACGCGCCCCAACTGAGTCCGATACGGCGTTGTACTTCTTTAGCCTGCTCGTCATTCCCAAGCGTTACCAGTTGCCCCAAGTAGACGTATTCGTCAACCCGCTCTATCTTTTCGTCGTTCACCATAATTCCGTCAGCGATGGGGTCTTTGGTTTTTGTTTTTGCGGTGTTCATACGCAAACCAACATTTATCGAGGCCAAGTAAAGTTCTTCCATCATACTCTGGAGTTGGTCAACAGTTTCGGCGAAAACGATAATGTCGTCGGCGAAGCGGAGGTGGGTGAGACGTTCGCCATACTACTACTTACTTAGATATTACTTATTTACTTATTAGAAGTACTTACTTAGATATTACTTATTTGTGTCGACCAGAATTTTATTTGAAAATTTAAGATTTTTTTTATTTTGGAACATTAAGCTAAAATGGCGACCATTTTCAATGTATAGGAGGATCGACCCATCATTATAAATTAGTTGACAATCGCTAGCGGCGAAACGCGTAGATTTTCACATAGGAAATAGAACACATTTGTAGTAAGAGCTTAGTTTTAGAGTTCATTACTGTAATTACCTGTAAAATTAGCATTTGACGGAATGGTTCAAATGCAAATTGTCTACTTTTGACTTGAATTGCACTTTTTTCATTTCAATATGAAAACATTTAATGTGTGTAATTGCTAAAACGAGAGCTAGTTAAAAATACGATAAGTAGGTACCAAGGTAATCAAGATTTAGTTTTTCCTTTATTTTCTTAAATTGTCTCGACGGTTGTAACTCTTTTTATTTTATTGAAGCACCTGACCAGCCTCCTTATTGTCCAATTTTCAAAATATATCGCAATCGCTTTCATTTGACCGATGGATGTGACACATTGCTGCATTTCTTAAGTTTTTATATGTGCCAAAAAGAAGCTTCAATGTATGACATCCTGCAAGCAATTGCGATAGATTTTGAAATTAGACAATTGGCCCCCTGAGCACATTGACAGCTTAATAAATGAAATCATTTATTAAGCTGTCAATGTCTTATTTCATCTTATTTATCATCTGAAGACAACCACTCTTAATCTCGAGGGAAAGTGTTAGACAACGCAGCAAAATCGAAGGACCAAAAACTTTTTTCATTTAAAAATAGCATAAGCGTCGTCATGTTAACGGGTGGCATTCCATCAATCAAAGGAGTAGACATGACTGATAAGCCCCGGCCGCTCATTCGTTCGTTCGCTCGCTCGCCTGAAAAGATAATTTGCGCTGTATCGACGCATAAAACTCTCGCCACAAACGTGACGCTGGAAGGATAGATAATAGAAATTGGTTTTGTCATTGAAATATACAACAAATAATTTTGGGTAACAGAATGATTTTGACATTTTTAGGTTAAGGAAAAGAAGAGATAGAGGGTCAATTCTAACGATAAACTGCCGTACAAATAAACGAAGAATAAGTTTGCTCCTAATTTAACTAAATATATTGCTTAGCAATATTACTCCTTTAACGTCTCAAAACATACTATTCCCAGGCAAACTTTTTGGTTATTCAAAGTATAAACTTATTCTTCGTTTATTTGCACGTTAGAAAGATACTAAACTATAGTAAGTTGTATGAGATTGAACTAAATATCACATTTTGCATTATACTTTTTAGGGTTCCGTACCCAAATGGTAAAAACGGGACCCTATTACTAAGACTCCACTCTCCGTCTGTCTGTCTGTCGGTTTGTCTGTCTGTCGGTCACCAGGCTGTATCTCATGAACCGTGGTAGCTAGACAGTTGAAATTTTCACAGATGATGTATTTCTGTTGCCGCTATAACAACAAATACTAAAAACAGAATAAAATAAATATTTAAGGGGGGCTCCCATACAACAAACGTGAATTTTTGCCGTTTTTTGCTCGATTTTAATAACGACAACGTGTAGACAGTTGAAATTTTCACAGATGGTGTATTTCTGTAACTATTATAAAAATAAATACTAAAAAATAAATATTTAAGTGGGGCTCCCATACAACAAACGTTATTTTTTTTGCCGTTTTTGGTACGGAACCCTGCGTGCGCGAGTCCGTCTCGCACTTGGCCGTCGGTTAGACCGGTTTTTTCATAAATGTCACGATTAAGCTCAAGTAGATTGATCATATTAAGTTAAAATTTTGAAATAAATTGTTTGAAATATTTGTGGAATACCATTTTGTATAATTTTTGTTTGGCAAGGTAAAAGTATATCTAAATAATTATTAACCTTTCTTGAAACTTGTTATTTTTAACCCGCGACGCAGCGCAAAGAGAGGTGTTATAAGTTTGTCTGTCTGTCTGTCTGTACTATTCACAGTTAAGAAAGTACATACAATGTGGCGTCGAGGGAAATTTCTGACGGTTTTGTCAAGTTCCTCAGGTCAAAGTATGAAAAATGAAAAAATATTTATTGCAACAATCACAATTTACAGATAAATATAGCCCTGACTTCCAAAATAAGTAAACTTGTGTATCAAAAGCCAGTTCTTTCCTAGTTGACAAAGTTTAATTGGAATTGTTGTACATAAATAATATTTTAGATATTTTTATGAAAAAAGGCAAACTTAAACAGTCAAATGTAAAGAGAAAAAACCGGCCAAGTGCATGTCGGGCCACGCGCCATAGGGTTCCGTAGTTACTTTATACCATATGTGCTGGTCCCCTCGGCTGCGTGTCGCTTGTCTGCTGCTAATGACCAATCTGTATCTGATACTTACTGTATCTGTTTTGATCGTCTAGTGATTTATATGAATACATTATCCCAAAATATAACTCAGCTTAAACCAAGTGTACCTTTTAACAATCTCGTCTGAGATTGTTAATGTTGTATGCCTTTAGATAATAAAGCTTGAGGTGTGATAATAATTTTTCGATTAATAAAAGATTACAATGATTTTAATACACGTTTGGATTCAATCTTGATATGAGCATCTATTCAGGTGCAATCCTGCCATCCCTACTTTGAGTTTTGACATCATCGTTAGACGTGTGTCAATTAATCGCTGTCTTATTTACCCTTTTTTATTATTAATTTTATGGGAGAGAAAATTTTTCTCTCCTTCTTTATAATCGATGGCCATCTTAGGGTCAGATCAGCTTTTAGCGCTTTCAATATATATCCTATGCTATTTCTACGTTGACCACAATGAAAAACACGCTCTGTACCATTTGAATCCAAACATCGTGTCCACTTTAATTTAAAATAAACTAAATGAATACTAATTATTACTTTATGAATCACAACCTCTAGCCTAAATTCTTTTACAAGGACAAAGATTTATGACAACGTCATAATTATTCGTATTGAATGAATGGCATTTCATCTAGATTGTGCTCTAAATGAGAGTCTTATCAAAGCTGAATTTGGTATCAATTAACAGGGCTATCAATTTAAAACCAATAAAATTCTAAGTTCTGTTCGAAAGAACTGTGATAGCTTTTACTCTATCTATAAACATGTACCAAGTATTTTTCAAGTGTCATGACACTGTAAATCAAATTCAAAGTAAGGAATCTAATTTTGTCCATTACCCAACAGACAAAATAAAGCATCATCATCGAAGATGACACTAGTATATTAATTTAATGATATCTACAAAAGGTATTAAACTCTATCTCTGGAAAATAGTTATTGCAAATAATTCTTCAGTGAAAAAGGGGTGCCTATAAATGGGAAAATAAATATGAATACAGAATAATTGTTTAGAGTCATTTATTATTGGCAATGTTTGGTTTTGGTATTTGTTTGATTATTTGTTTTGTTCAAGAAAATTACTTTAATTGGTTTTGATTTAGTTGATTTGACTGTTAAGTTATTATAATTATTTAATAAAAGGGTTTAATTTAGAGGTTTTGATTATTTTTGAAATTATCTGATTATTATGAATCATTAATAGTATATATTATATAAATAAGTCTTTAATTTTAAATTGTTTGATTATTTGATCAATTTAAAAATAATGCTTTGATTATTTGAATAACTTATAAAATGACTCTTAAGAAAAACTGTTGGTTGATTTGATCAATTTCTCGCGCTAGAAAGAAATTGACCCCTCGCTTCAATTCTAAAGCAAATGAATATGGAAAAATGAAGCGAGATAATAAAAAAACCATATTAGCTATTTAATTCCTTATTATAAACAACACACATGAAAAACAAAGAGTGAAATATAACATAGCGTATCTATTTTAGACTTTTAGTTATGTGAGATCGATGCACATCAATTAAATAATTTATTTACTTAACACAAGTTATAAATGAGAAGTCTAAAATAGTGTTTTATACATAATTCTTATTTCTATTTACTTAACTTATCTTTCTGCAGTAAAGAGCTCCTTGTGAATTCAACAATGAGACTTTAGTTAATTTATTATAATATGGATCCAAACTATTTGTAATTTATAATTCGAAGGGACGCTTTATTTCTCACAACAATTTATATAATCGATCCAAAAGACGTCTGCACTCCACACTCGCCCTTCGTTAATCCCCGATTTTTACAAATTATCTATACAATGTTTGACAACGAAACTAAATCTAGCTTATTCTAATGCACTCTTAATGTATACGAAATTGAGTCTAATTTCCTTTATCACCACTCTTGCGCACTTTTCACAAAACCACGCCCTCAATGCTGTGACGAGCTGTTTGATTGGCTTGTCCTTGATTTGGTGTCATCTCTTTCTGTTACATGGCATTATAAATGTCGAGTTTCCACATTTGACTTGAAGTCAAATCATTGTACGCAACAATGATCCGGGTACTATTGAATTGTTTTCAGTCACTGTCTCATGAAACCTGAAAAATAAAAGGTATTTGCGCAGAAACTGCATTTTTAGATTTCGAAAATACCTAAGGAGATGTGGGATTAGCTCCCTAGTCTTTATCCATCAGAACTTAAGGTCAAGATTTGTTCAGCAAACGAAGTTCAGTTATCACATTGCATTTCCGCGTAAATATTCTTTTTTTATATACGTTTTGGGTCGACGACGTCCCAAACGTGGCACTTATCTTCCATTTTAAAGATGTGGAATATTTTTTTAACGATATTTACGAACTAAAATGTCAAACTTGTAGCAAATTTATAGTCCTTTGAGTGTCAAAAGGAAAGATTTGGTTTACATTACATTTGCAACGAATTTCTAAGACGTTTTTAATGGTAGCCACATGTTGAAATGTTTGGCGATGTTTCCAGAACTATAGATTTTTTTCTTGTCGTGTATGGCCTATGGTCCATTACACATACCATATTTAATACCACCTATCATTTTTCGTCTGCAAAAATAACTTTGTTTTTCACAGTGTTGGTATGAATGACAAAGTTATATTTGCGGTTTTGGAAAATGTGCTATATTTCAAAAACTAATTACTAAATCTCGTTCAAATCAATTTTGGTTGAAAGAATTTATTAAGGTCTACAGCATATATTTTTTTTAGATTTTTCACTCTCTTATTTCAAAAGTTAAAGGGGGGGGGACACACATTTTACCACTTTGGCGGTGAATATCTTTCAAACGGTTGACTTTGAGAAAAAGTTCTCTTAGGAACCTTAATGTCATTTTTAAAGACCTATCTATAGACAATCAACACGTGTTGGTTTGAAGAAAAAAATTTTTTCAGTTTCAGTTCCATGTATGGAGAGCCCCCCCTTAATCTTTTATTTTTCTTATTTTTGTATTAAATTCGTTAAGCGGTTAACAGAATACATCAGGTAGATGTATTCTGTTGGTAGGTACCAAGTTTCAACTGTGTAGTCTTAATACTTTCGGAATAAAGTGGCTGTGACATACGGACAGACAGACAGACAGACAGACAGACATGACGAATCTATAAGGGTTCCGTTTTTTGCCATTTAGGCTACGGAACCCTAAAAAAAGACCTGTGTTTTACATTTCATCACATTTAGGGCCTCTTCTGTTTTCTTTTTACGTAAATGATATTGATAAAGTTTTTAAAAATAGTCATCACCTGCTTTATGCAGACGATACTAAATTCTATCGAATTGTAAAATCAGAAGAAGACTGCCACAAATTGCAATTGGATTTAATTGAACTTCATAATTATTGCCATAGGAACCAATTGTTTCTTAATATTAATAAATGTCATGTTATCTCTTATACACGCAAAAAGAACCAAATAAGCTTCGACTACTCTATAAATACCAACACTCTCAACAGAGTGACGCATATAAGGGATCTAGGAATTATTATGGATTCTGAGCTTTCATTTAATCATCACATAGATCATATCATTAAAGCCGCTTTTCGTAGACTAGGATTTATTCTTAGAATTAGCAAACCTTTTAAAGACATAAACACTATTAAAATTCTTTATTTCTCATTTGTTCGCTCAATTCTTGACTTTGGCAGTGCTGTGTGGAGCCCGTGCTACGATGTACACATTGACAGACTAGAAAGGATCCAGAAAAATTTTTTGAAGTCGCTTAACTTTCGAAGTAATTCCCTCGACACATATTTTGAATCGCTGAAGAAATTTAATTTACTAAGTCTATTTAACCGTCGTAAAATGTTTGACATCACTTTCCTTTATAAAATTATTAATTCTTTAATTGACTCGACTGAGCTTCTGGGTTATGTCCAGTTCTCAGGCCGAATTCGACTCCCTGTGCGCTCCTCACGTTCATTACCACTATTTGTTGTTCCGCGTCGCCAAAAAAATTATACTCGAAATTCATTCTTTTCTCGTTCCACCAACACTTATAACAAGGAGCTCCAAGATATTGATCTTTTTAACATGTCTCTTAATAAAGTAAAAGAAAAACTTAAAGTAAAATTAACTTAAAATCAGAGACATAAAGAGAACTACTTTTTTATTCCTTTTTTTTTTTTGTTATGTAGGTATCCTTAGTTTCTTATTTGTTTATTGGTATGTACTTTTATTGTACTGTAAGAAGAAAAAAAAAATGTTTTATTCTTTACGCTTTTAGTATTTATTATATGGGCAATTTTCAGCTTAAGTAACTTAGTGTTAGTGTCACTAAAAAAAAAAATAAAAAAAAAAGTTTGTCCACGTTTTGACACAATGCATGTTTGGTACAAAATAGATATTGGGCACTGTAGGTCTATTCGATATAATTGTTTTTTTTTCTAAAATTATTGTTATACATGACTGTTTGATGCCAAAAAAAATTAAAAAAAAAAAAAAAAAAAAAAAAAAAAAAAACATTTATCAGGTGTCACGCTCACGTATGTGTGTGTGTGTGTGTGTGTGTGTGTGTGTGTGTGTGTGACACATAAAGTGTTTGCCACAATGAAAATTTAAACCGATTAGAAGCTACGTACACACCCCGGACACTCCATATAACCGCCCCGTTATAAGCAGATGACGTCAGATGACGTTTTTGTACACGTGCAACTGTGTGTGTAAGTCTAGGGCTACTGTGCAGTTTGTACCGTATGAGCGGCGTTCGATCTATTAAAAGTATAGATATGTTACGCGCACTCCAAAATGGCAAGACGAAAGTCAGGTAATTGCCCGACTTTCAATTAGTCAAGTTCAATTAGGCGACACGGAAACACACGCGGCTCTCATCAGTCAGACGCGACAAAATTGTGAAATTCCATTAAAAAAAATGTTTCCTTGCGTCTTTAGACGATGTACAAATTATACAGTAACAGTCAGAGATCGGAAAAAAGCTTAATTTCACACGTAAGTACTGTATTTAATGAAAATATGTATTTTCTATTACTTTATCCGGCCATATTGTACAAAGAGCGCGCTGTCTGCTTTGCGTGTGTGAGTGAAGGAGACAGCTGACGCGCTTTCAATTCACGACCAATGCGCATGCAGCGGTCAATGTGTGTATCTATAGTACCTTTGCGCTGTTTTAAATAGCAATGATGTTGGCGTATAACTCATCTTTACTTTTAATATCATTGCGTTCAATTGATAATTTGAACGTTTAGGACTTAAATAAAGTAACGACGCATTGCTTTGAATATCAAAATAAGTTGACAGTTGACAAACACGACTAAAAAGTTACGATGTATTGGTTTGAATATCAAAATTAGTTGACTTTAACAAACACGACTAAACGAGCACACGATTTGGCACACGAATTCGCGGGGTGGGGTGAGGTAATTGATTCTGTGGCGGGATGGAGAGTGTCCTTTCTGTACGGTAGTACTTATATCTATTCTGTGGTTAAAGTAAGAACAATTAATTGCTTTAATAAGGTAGAAGAAGGCTTTTGATCTTAAGTCATTAATCCACCTGCCTGCTATCGAGTTTATCAATCAATTTAATGCGAGTTTCGACCAATTTCCAGTGAAATATCGAATTTCAGTTACCTACCTAAAGCTGTAAATTGTAAGGCTTCAGTTAGTTTCGGTATCATCTTGGGTTACGTTAAATTTCAAATTGCTTCAAATTGATAGGTATTATTTAGGATTAGTAACTGGAAAATTATTTAAATTGCTTCTTTGCAGTAGATTGATGAATTTTGAAGCTCTTAACGAGCTTAGAGATTGATCGCTAAATTGATTTATTGATTAAATTATTTATGTAGGTTAAAATAATAAATGTACCTAACGGTGTAATAAACATGTATTTAAAATATTTTACTTACTTTACCAACTAAAAAGCTTAGCTAAAAACATGACGCTTGAAGGATTTGCTATTTTTATATTAAGATAATTAATTTCATAGAAAAAATACTAGAAAAAAAATCGACTCACCCGTAGCAGCTCAGACGGGTTTCAAACCCGCACTCTTGTTATTCCGGCCCAATACTGACGAAACACACACAGACGATTGTCTGGCATCTGTAAATGTGTCGCATTCGCATTCGAATGTTAAAGGCAATTTTTCACATTGATGAGATAACGCTGGCTTACAGCGAAAACGTAAAAGTACTAGAAAATTTCGCCACTCCCACTAGCGACTCGGTAGCATAATTGGTTAGTGCATTAGGCTGGAATCCCAAGGGTGCGGGATCGAATCCCGTCTGAGCTGCTACGGGTGAGTCGGTCTTTTCTAGTATTTTTTCTATTAAATTAATTATCTTGATAAGATTGTATTGTTTCTTTTAAAATAGTTTTGAAGCAATACTAATCTAGCTTACACGCTCGATAAATCAATGAAGAATCTTATTTTCCCAGCCAAATACTCAGGGTTTTATTATCTGAAATATTTAGTTAAGGTTCCCCTAACTATATGGAAGCTGTCAGTTTCATAAAGTTTCCCTCATATCGTACAACTTCTTTGAATTTAGAGGCCTTAACTTTAAAATTCGTTTGAGTGTTTGGCAGTAGTAAGTTAACTTCTTTGATTTGGCGATGAATACAGACAAATGACGACTGTACCACACTTTCAGTAGTCAAAAGTTTGGTGGTTCATTTGGTAGGCCGCGGTGGGGGGACGCCCCCTGCTCCGCACCCACCTCATTGTTGCCCTGTCAACACAGTCGGGTTTCCCCACTATTGAAATCATTACGCTATAGCGGCTGGCTATGCTACGCTTCCTTGTATCTTGAGTGTGCGAGCGTAATGACAATAATATATTTGCGCGCATGCAAGAAGCTTATACCCCCAATGGAGATTGCACGGCCAGTGTCATAGTGAAGATTGAAAAAAGGTCCTTAAGTGACGTGACGGCTTATTGCTACCTCTTTCTTTAGTGTTACAATACGTGTTCGTTGTACGTCGTTCGTTCGTTCGTGAGAAACGAAAACGTATTGTGACACTAAAGAAGGAGGTAGCAATAAGTCGTCACGTCACTTAAGGACCTTTTTTCAATCTTCACTATGACACTGGCCGTGCAATCTCCATTGGAGGTATAAGCTTCTTGCGCGCATGCAAGCGAGACAAGTATTGCCAGGTCATTATACGAAATTCCCTATTCGGCGACCGCACTAGAAATTGGGATAAGAAGGTATGTACTAGAAAGTTCGAAACTCATACTGTTCATAGAACATGAAACTTAAGAAGCCACATTTTACCGCTCTCTCGCTCGTTCATTTCATGTTTAACTAGATTTCTTAAATCTGAGTGCGAATTAAAAAATGTTTGCCGGCCACTTTTCGCCATATAAGATAACATACATTTTAAAATATATATTTATTTAAGTTTTGTGTTGCTGAAGTGCAAAAAGTTTTCTTTTTTACACGACTGCCCAAAGCAAAAAGAGTGTATATGTGTTCAGGGTTCATGTATGTTTGTGGGTATGTGAGTTTCTTTATTCCACCATAACTTCGAAATGGCTCAACGGATTTGGATGTATGGGGTATTGTTAGAATCCTTACATCATTCCGAGTGACACTGGTTATATTATTTTTGAAAAAGTTAATATGTTGACTGATTGATGCCATTTCCAAATGTGAAAAAAAAAAATTTCTTCAATTATTACAATATGGGCATCAAATGAAAGGCCTTAATGAGCACATTTCAAAAATATATAATTTGTCACTCAAATGTGTGCAATAAAAATAAATAAATAAAAAAAATAAAAACACGACTGCCCTAAAAACAAACTAAAAAGTTAAATAACAAGTGCAATTGCAGTCGGGGGACCTCTTCGTTTAAATTTTTTCCACAAAACGGTCCCCCGATTGCAATTGCACTTGTTATTTAACTTTTTAGTTTGTTTTTAGCAGGGCAGTCGTGTTTTTAATATTTTTTAAATTTGTTTTTTAGATATGTGTTTTATTAGAATAAACTATAAAAAAATTAAAAACACGACGTTTTTTTTTTGTTAGTTCAAATCACTTTTAGTGTGCGAGAGAGAGAGCGGCAAAACGTAGACGGCCTCTTAAACTTTTTTAACACTTTCTGAACCTTTAAGGTAACTTTAAGCTTAACAAAGATAAATGGTGTTTTTAAGTTGGCGATCTTATTTCAAGGAGATAAAGTTAAATTTTGATTATTATCGAGACTTCTTTCGACTAACAAAGTTTATAGAATCTTCGAAACTAAAACAATAGCAAGAAGTTTTAAAATCTAAAATTAATATTTTGTCTTTTGTGATTTAGCCAACTTTATCATTTGATACCTTAGAGCGACGCGGCTTCCGTCCGGAACGGAAGCCGCGTTGCTCTAAGTTTAATACATTTAAGCTATAAATGAGCTTAATGGGTTTCTTCTTAAATTCATTATTAAATTTTGTTGGTTATTTTTTTATTAGAATATAGGATTTAAAATAACGAATTATTTAAAGTATGAGGCAGAATACTATACTTTTATTATTAAAGGTAAAAAAATTTAGAATTTAAAAATGAGCAAGTTATTGAATCGTCGCTTGTATTTTTTGTCTATGTTATTTATCAACTTTAACTCGATATTCTTATAATAAAAAAAACTAATTAATTACGACTACTTTCAGAAAATGGTCTAGAGCGATCACACTAAGGCGCTTTTATTGACTTAGCCTTTAATTAAATAAATAAACCTATCTTTGTGTTCGAGATAAGCGGATTACCTAAATCCCGAGATGAAGCTGTCTTCCTCATTCAAACCTCCCTTACAGTCAACGCACTTCTATCCTGAGACCCTATTTCGTAAACTAAACTACGATAATCGGAAGATGTTTGTGACTTTATTAGCTCAGGTTATGTACGATTTACATAGACCGCGCGTCGTAATGCATTTTACCTTTGCCGTATGACTGGGTTAAATTTTCAAGGAAATTTGAAAATAAACTACCTGTATATAGACTCCTTCAATTTTCTTTGGTAGAGGTAAAACGGGTATGTATTACAATGCCGAAGTTGAAAAGAGATAATTATACAAGACCTATGGATGAAAGACCGAAAATTAAAAGATTGAATGGTTGTTTCGATTGAATCGAATGGCCGAACGTTTAAAATCACGAAAGGACATTTTACCCAAAAGACTAAATCCCGAAGCTTAAAAACCCGAAGCATAATTGAGGGTTACATGCCAGCAAGTCGGTTCTGGCACTTCGCCGGCCGCTACCGCAGTACGCTCGCTTCGCTCGCTCAACTAACCACAATAATTTTATCACTTTAAACTTACTCAACAAATAATTTCAAAAAGATGCTGTGCGATTTTTAAACAAAACCAGAATATACGTTTCCAAAGTACTTATTGTATGGTCTGTGTTTCTAACTAAAAGTTTTTGAAAAGCCCTAGTATGAAATTAAAGTACCTGAGTAGACACCAAATCATTATAATCGACCGTCACCGTCACCGTAGGTAGTTTTTTTTCGTAGTTGCACCTCTGAATAGTAGAAAATAATAGCAGAGTAATCTTTAAGGATTTATTTACGTCACATTACGTCCAATCACAAAGCGGCGGCAAAATCAGAGGTGGCATTAGCCGAGCTATTAGCAACCTTATTCCCTTACATGATGCGGCGAAAACCTAATGAACATCATTAATCATTGCAGAATAGACGGAACGGTATAAATAGGGTGTCCTAAAACTCTGGAGGAAAATCACCTTAAATAGTGAAGTAGAACATTTTTATTGAAAGAAGACTTCATTTTATGTTTAAAAATAATTGGAACTGCAATTACTTTTTTTTTGTAAATCCTGTACAATACTAAATGTAAAAATTTAAATTTGAATGTTAAACATGGTCCTTCTTTTAAAGATGCTGTGTTATTCAAGAAAAAATAATCGTAATGAGTAACCCATTCGACCGGTATCGTAAAAATGAGAGATAGATTTTTTTCATATTTAATGAGTACGATACCTGGTTAAGGCAGCCGATTTTTTAAATCTTTGAATGCAGTTCCAATTATTTTTAAAATAAACAAAGTAATTTTTTAGTAATATTTTTACCTTCAATATTAGGTACTTTCCCTTTGTGTGGCAAAATTTTGGGACATTCTGTATAGTCATGGTGCCTTCAGTAAATTATGAGTACAAGTATATGTAACATTTTGTTTATTTATTTACAAAAGATATACATTACATTATGCGACGAAGGGGTTGTAACTACACAATTTTACACACAATATTAGTACATAATATGCTCGAAATGAACAAGTGTGTCGAGAACACATTTTTATGCCATAAAAATACCAAGATTTTCATAATTTTTTGATATAATCAGCTTATTTTCTTCTCCGTGTTTCAGGAAACCTATGAGTTTCTTTGCAATTTAGTTATGTTTTCGTTAAAACTAGAATTCAATTTCCCCTTATTTTCAGTACATTCATTTTGCGATATTCAAATTCACCCTTTTTTATCACCATTATGCCTTATCCCTTACTATAAATCTCAATTCTGTACATTTACTGGCAACATTCAACTGACTGGGCCAAATATCGTTGATGTGCCGACTGGCATTTTTCGTAGGATATTAAGTTGATGGCTCGTCAACGTACAATAATAGATGTTTGTACATAAATTTGCCCGTCACTAACAATTTTTGTCCTGATTAAGTGGGGATCGTTTGTTTGGGATGTTGAGTGTTGTTGGGTGTTTGCTTTTATGGTTGAATTTTACCAGGTTAAATTATACCCATTTAAGTTAGGTGTAGTACTTATATCTATTCTGTGGTTAGGTACTATGGCAACAGCGTCGCTTAACCAGTTTGCAACAAAATTCGTGTGCGCGCGTATCGCACCTGCACGAACTAAACGTATGTGACAGCGGGCGTGGCGTGCAAGGGATTTTAACATTAGCAGTGGTTAAGCGACGCTGTTGCCCATGGTACTTACTTGATTGTGTAACAGTTCTTGATGATCGTGTAGAGCAGTGGTTCCTAACCTTTTCAATATTGTAACCCGTATCACCTAATAGGGAAGCAGACTTTACCCCCAGTGATTAGGGTTGCCGTTGTATCACAGTGCATAGCAAATAGTGTCATTGAAGATTGAGGAAATGTTATTTGAAATGAACCATAGTGTCATCTCTCTATATTCTTACTGGTATACTGCCCGGCATTTATATTGGCAAGAAAAAGATGAGACAAAAGATGCGCAGTAGCCATAAACTTTGTGTTTACGGCTACTGCGCATCTTTTGTCTCATCTTTCTTTTGCCAATTTATATGCCGGCATCTGTACCACCTCTGTTACCCCCATAGAACAGCTGTTTTACCCCTGCGCGGGTAATTACCCCCAAATTAAGAACCAATGGTGTAGAGTGAAGATCTAATAGAAAATGTGAGAGTACATATGAATGTTTTAAAAGGATCAGCCCCCTTATTCAAATGGCCATCATTATAGAACGTGTAACAAAAATACCCCTAATGCCGAATATGGTAGAAAGGGACCATCAAACTGAAAAACTTTTACTATGGGACCAACTCTAAAATTTTGAAAAAATATCAGCTTTTTAGGGTTCCGTAGCTTAAATGGCAAAAAACGGAACCCTTATAGATTCGTCATGTCTGTCTGTCTGTCTGTCCGTATGTCACAGCCACTTTATTCCGAAAGTATTAAAACAACACAGTTGAAACTTGGTAGGTAGATGTATTCTGATAACCGCTTAACGATTTTAATACAAAAATAAAAAAAATAAAAGATTAAGGGGGGCTTTCCATACATGGAACTGATACTGAAAAAAATTTTTTCCTCAAACCAATACATGCAGGGTGTTTATTGATAGGTCTTTAAAAATGATATTGACGTTTCTAAGACATTTTTTTCTCAAAGTCAACCGTTTGAAAGATATTCATCGCCAAACTGGTAAAATGTGTGTCCCCCCCCCTTTAACTTTTGAAATAAGAGAGCAAAAAATCTAAATAAAATATATGCTGTAGATCTTAATAAACACTTTCAAAGAAAATTGGTTTGAATGACATATATTTTGTAGTTTTTGAGATAAAGCCCATTTTTCAAAACCGCAAATATAACTTTGTTATTCATACCGACACTGTGAAAAAGTTATTTTTGCAGACGAGAAATGATAGTAGTATTAAGTATATTATAGTATAAGGTAACTACGGAACCCTACGGCGCGTGGCCCGACACGCACTTGGCCGGGTTTTTTTATGTACAATAATTAATAACGAAAATATATATGAAACAGCAGATTTTTTTTCACGATTTCAGAGTTGGTCCCATAGTAAAAGTTGTTCAGTTTGATGGTCCCTTTCTACCACATTCGGCATTAGGGGTATTTTTGTTATACGTCGTATAATGTTGGCCATTTGAGTAAGGGGCTGATCCTATTAAACCATTCATCTGTACTCTCAGATTTTATTAGTCTCTAGTTCCTCAAATCCTCAATACACTTGATTGTGCCCAAACTACACGAGGTTAAATCCCAAAGGATACCTCCTCGGAAGCTCAGGTGTTTCGTCTTATCCTAATCGGATCTTTTATACTCAATATTTTGTGAGACGACCCTTCATTTTTGTAGATTCCACTTACGGGAATTGAAGGAAACGTATGATAGATTAACGGGTTAATAAATAATGTGGAAAGAATGTAACAAGTAAGGATAGGCATAAATATCAAACATACATTTTATATCGTTGACCTTTGGACATTTTTGTCTTCTAAAATCTGGAGGTAAATAAAATTAAAGATATTTCTTGTCTTGCGTCTTCACTTACTAGAACTTTGTAACAGACTAGAAATAGAACTGTTTTAAAAATAAAGACCACACTTCCAAATTGGCAAGTTATTTAGATTGTCGAAATATTTAAAGTACTAGCTTTTGCCAGCTTAAACATTTGAAAAATCCCTAGGGAAACTTAGTCCAGGATAAAAAGTATCCTACGTTTGCATTCTAATTCAGTTTGAAAACCATCTGTGTGCCAAATTGCATCCAAATCCGTTCAGTCGTTCTTGCGTGATTAAAGCTTAGAGTAAGACAAAACGAAGCCTTTGTTGCTCGAAGGATTAAAGTAACACACATCAAAACATCCAAACATGGAAAAATATAAACTTTCACATTTATAATTTTGAAATTCCAATGAACTATGACACTAGGAAGAAACGACTTGACTCAGTTGCTCTAGGGGAAATTGACCCGGGATCTTTGTTTGCCAGGCAAATAAAGTGACAGCTGAGCTACAGTTACAGAATTTGTATATAATCAAATCGTTGTGGATATCCTAAGGGGAGACTTAAATGTCTGGACGGGATTGCGGGAAGCAGTCACGAAGGGTTGCCGAGCCGCTGGTGCCGACCGTAACAGCTGGATGGTGCTCCGACAAAGAAAATATACACTACGCGAAAAGAACCGACACTTACGCATGTGTACTGTAAAAGTGCTTGCGGCTATGTGTGATAGACGCGGACAAGCGCGGGGGTGCAGCGATGCCGTCGGAGCGAGGAATTGACTCCGCGGAGTCGCCTGATGAGAACGACATACACGAAACCACAAAATAAAGAGAGACAAAACTAGTCCCCGACGCAGCTAAAGGTCACCGGTGCCAGAGCTGACACGTACAGGGGAGGGTCGCCGCTGTGGCTCTGGTGCTCTCCTGGCCAGTCCACCTGCTGCATCCACCTCCTCACCTGCAGGCGACGGATACGTCAAAAGCATTTTTTCTCTATATAAAAAAAGGGAGAGACCAATATCAAGCAGTGGGTGTGGTGCAGCTGATATGATAATACTAACTCGATTTGAAATTTATGCATACTCCTGCCGATTACTGACAAGAAAAAAACGAAAAAGCTAAAACATCTGATAAGGGAAATAAAATTGAAATCTCCACACATATCGTAAATGGATGACAGGATGTGACGTAACGTGTAATAAGGAACGAGCGCAATTCAATGTACAAGATTTTCATTATTTCTGAGAGCATCACGTTCGAAGGATGATAGCTTCGATAGATATTAAAATTGACAGATAATACCGCATCTCAGAAAATAATAGGAAAACGACTTCCTGGTTTTATCTTATAAATAAAACTAATCATATTATTTTTGTCTTTCTAAAGAAATAGTACATTATTGCAAAGGCAGCGAAATAGGCAATTGCCATTTCGGCCGAGGCATATATAGTGCTTTTCTTAAAAAAATGCAAGGAAATAAAAAAGGGCCTTTTACATAATAAATTTAATTAATATTAAATAATTATATGAACATACATTTCAGCATAGAATAAATCGCCCATAATGTAGACGGCTTTTTCGTCTGTAGCAATTTCATTGCAATAAGCCACAAACACTGTTTCGGAGAAAAATTTTGTATTTTTCTCGATTTTCCAGAACATGAAATTTTCATATCGTTTCATATATTTTTCTTTTGATTTCGCTGAAAGTAGGTTTTCCATTGCTAATTTAGCTTCCGATCTTAAATCTGGTGGAGTGCAATCAATGTTCATTTCATTTTCACTTTCAGAATCACCGGAACTCATTTTAATTATTTTTTATTAACAAAATAACAAACTCCGCTTTACCGCCAATTTTTTATTTTATTTCACAGTTTGTGCCGAAAGGTAAACGCATCTGTGGCTATACAGCCACGAGAACGCAATGTGTACAATAAATGAAAGAGTTCTAAATTCAAACAGCACACCGTTTCATACAACATTGCCGGCGCGCTCTTCGTTCCAAATTCAAAGAACGCGCCGGGAAGTGATTTAGGTTTTTCAATCTACGTAAATATGATACTTCGCGTGTTGTTTATTCAAAAGTAATGACAATATTTCCGCGCATGTTTAAGAAAAGTATTTTATTGTAATACTAGTGGGTGCCATTTCGGTCGCATAATCTTTTTAGTTATAATGTCGTTTGGCATAACAGTTTTGGCATAAAGTCTTTTCGCATAATTTATGATAAGCAGAGTTTTATGAACGCAGAAAGGTTTCATCGGCATAATTCTTACTTACTCTAATCTCTTTTAACATAATTTAAATTACCATAAAAGGAAAGGGCATAATTGTTATACGTCTAAAGGTAATTTACCATAAAATACGAAGTGCATAATGGATTTAACCATAAATATTCAAGTCAGAAACGATTTTTGGAAGAATCATTTTAATTCAGTTTACCTAAAAAATATAAGATAAATACGTAACGTAACATTGTAAATAATTATCTTTTTTATGGTTAGTATACTTTTGCTTAACTATGTAAATAAAAATATAAATAAGTAGGTAGGTACTAATGTTTTTAAGCATAATATAAACAAGCATAACCAATTTAAGTAATTATTATTAATGAAGAAAAACTTTTAATGCTACCTTCTTGTCAGTTAAAAAAGTCTGAAACGAAGGAAAACGTAAAAGCGCTTAGTTACTAAGTTTATTTGAATAAAGGTATTTTTATTTTGACTTTAACTTTGACTTTGACATTAGTGGGTTAGGTTGGGTTAGTGTTTTGACCACTCGTAGCGGAGCCCGTGAAGCGGGTGGAGCTTAATAATGCTTGCATGCATGTTGCGTGCTTGCTTGCTTGTTTGCTTGCATGCATGCATGCTCGCTTGCATGCACGCTTGCATGTCAAAGTCATAGTCAAAGTCAAAGTCAAAATTAGCTTTATTCAAATAAACTTAATTATTAAGTACTTTTGAATCGTCTATATTTTCCTACCACCCGTTCAAGACTTTTTTAACTGACAAGAAGAACGGGCGCAAGAAACTTATCAGCTTTAATAGCAATAAGTAACGATATTTACAAACTTAAATATATCGTTACCAGATAATTACAACAGGGTGACAGGATTATTGGCAACAAACATAGACTTATTATATTACTATCATTGGCAACAAAGTACTTACAGTAGTTATGTGTTACATCATTTCCACGCATTTTGATCTTTAAGATAATCGTCTACTTTATAATAACCTTTACCCATGAGCGTTTTTTTAACATGGTTTTTAAATTCATGCAAAGGAAGATCAATTACTTGTTGTGGAACTTTATTAATAAAGGCTATGCCATGTTGGGTGCTTGCTTGCAAAATGCTTACCGGGGGGTGCAGGGCGGCTGGCCCCCCTGCTAGGGGGGTCGGGGGGCCTGAGGCCCCCCGCTATAAAGAAAAAAATTTAATGCACTATAGGTAGGTTAGGTTAGGTAAGTGTTTTGACCACTCGCAGCGGAGCGAGCGAAGCGAGCGGAGCTCTACAATGCTTGCATGCATGTTGCATGTTTGTATGCATGCTGCATGCTAGCTTGCATGCTTGCTTGCATGCTGCATGCTTGCTTGCTTGCTGCATGCTTGCTTGCATGCTTCTTGCTTGCTTGCATGTTGCATGCCTGATGGTCATGGTCAACTCTATACGCCTATGCTTCAATTGTAGCAAAGTTTCTAAACTATAAAACATAACTAAATTTTATTTACGGTGTTACTAATTTGTTAGTATAATTTCTACCCGTTAATATTATGATATTTGATAAATATGACTTGGAATATTTATGATAAAGATTGATATGTCAATAAATGGTATGATTAGTAATCGGTATAGCAAAAATATTTATGCAAAAAAGAAATGTGCCGATATATTATTATTACAATAGAGGTTATGCGGAAAAAAAGTATACGTTTTTATTTATTCTGTATGAACGTTATGCGAAATGATGAGTATGCCAAAAAACGTTATGCAGTGCAAAAATATGCCTTTCTGTTTTATGCAACCGAATATGGACCCATACTAGTTGCTTTTATCTTAGTAAGCTAAAATCCAAAGTCTGATAAAACCCCATTTTTTTTAAATAATAAAAAAAAAATTAAAAACACGACTGCCCTGCCAAAAACAAACTAAAAAGATAAACAAGAAGTGTCATTGCAGTCGAGGGACCTTATTGTAGAACAATTTTTGATGAAAGAGGTCCCCCGACTGCAATGACACTTGTTGTTTAACTTTTTAGTTCGTTTTTGGCAGGGCAGTCGTGTTTTTAATATTTTTTAAATTTATTTAATTTAAAAATGGCGTCGTACAGTCGCCACATTATTTTTTTCTAAAAAAAATATAGCCAGTATCGGTCTTGATGCTGTAAAGATTCTAACGATACCCTATTTATCCAAATCAGTACAGGAATTTAGAAGTTATGGTGGAATAAAGAAAGTCACATACCCACATACATGAAGCTTGAACACAATCATATAAACTCTTTTTGCTTTGGGCAGTCGTGTAAAAATAGATATGCCATCCAGCTTCGAAGAATACCTTCCAAAGTACAGAGTGGCAACATCTATTAGATTAATTTTTAAACCACTGGCCACTATTTATATTTAGGATAAGGTCAGGTTATATTTCGGGGGCGGCGAGAGACAGACCGGAGTGGCTTCCTGCGAGCCCAGCATGCCAGTTATGGTATACGTAACGTCTATTTGCCCTCACTCAAAAAAAGACCAGGTTATATTTAGGCTAAGTTCTGAGTAGCTTACTTGACAGATGATTTGACAGTTGCTATATGAAAAAATACTTTTTGGTTTGTGAGTGAAAAAAATAAATAAATTAAAAAAAATATTAAATCACAACTGCCCTGCCATAAACGAACTAAAAAGTTAAACTACAAGTGTCATTGCAGTCGGGGATCTCATTATGGAACAATTATTGATCAAAGAGGTCCCCCGATTGCAATGACACTTGTTGTTTAAATTTTTAGTTCGTTTTTGGCAGGGCAATCGCAGTTTTCTTTAATTTATTTATTTTTATTTCACACATTTTAGTAACATATTATATAGTTTTGGAATGTGCTCATCAAGGCCTTCCATTTGATGTCCATATTGTAATAATAGAAGAAGAAATTTTTTTTTTCACATTTGAAAATGGCGTCGTACAGTCGCCATATTGTTTTTTTCTAAAAAAAATATAGCCAGTGTCACTCGGAATGCTGTAAAGATTCTAACGATACCCTATTTATCCAAATCAGTTCAGGCATTTAGAAGTTATGGTGGAATGAAGAAACTCACATACCCGCAAACATACATGAACCCTGAACACATATACACTCTTTTTGCTTTGGGCAGTGGTGTAAAAAGGCCCTTACTATCAAAATTTGCAAACTTTAAACCTCCTTAAATTTCATCTAATTTTAAACTCCCTATTTATTGCCTCGAAAAGATTGCTACAAATTACTATAACTGATACTAGGTATATCACAATTTCAGCACCAGGTTGAAAATTATACAACTCACAAGCGTATCACGGATCAATTTGTTGTGAATAATAAGATTTTCTGCTTAGCAAAATAAGAGTGTGTTCTCACGTCGCAGGTAACCGAGGGTGAAGCGGCATCCAATCACCCGATACGACCTGTGTCGTGTGTTGACACCACTACTGAATTCGCAATGAGATTTACCCATTATTCCCTCGATTTCTGACAGTTTGTTTGTTCTTATCACGGCTTATTGGAATCCCAAATAAGATTATTTCCGACCTATTTTAATATTCATATGAAATCCGAGAACGTGTCTAATTTACTGTCTACGCTTGAGACATGTTTATTCATGAATGGGCTTTTCGATGTTAAGTACCTATGTTATATAAAACCTCATTATTTTTGAAGGTTCAAAGCCTTGGAAAAGTAATTATTGGGGATATGAAAAGAGAACGTTAATTAATTTCAGGTCTTAGCTCAAAAGCTGGCAATAAAACCACTAATTTATTACATTTTATTATAAGTCTTTCACCGGGATCATAGATCAAAGGCGACAATTTTAGTTTCGCAGGCGTATGATATAAGCTAGGATAAGCTGCTTATACCCAGATGAATATTAATTATATCAAAATGTTTTATTTTATTAACAAATCTTTTGATGATAAAGCTTACTTTTTAACTTATCAAGACTATGAAAAACATTTCTTTAAATATTATAGAATCAAGTCTTAGCGGAAGTCCATTAAAATGCATGCGCATATTTAGCAATAACGTCCACACAATAGACGGTAAAACATACAATATTAACAAATCTTTTGATGATAAAGCTTACTTTTTAACTTATCAAGACTATGAAAAACATTTCTTTAAATATTATAGAATCAAGTCTTAGCGGAAGTCCATTAAAATGCATGCGCATATTTAGCAATAACGTCCACACAATAGACGGTAAAACATACAATATAATATCTGTTAACACCCCGCCCGCCCACAAATATGCACATGCAAATATCTGCAGGCAGACACTGACAGCAATACACCTTATCAACTACTCTCTCAACACGTGTTTCGCTCTTACACGAAACAATTTTTCTTAAAATTGATCGTCTCATAATATAGAATACACTTTGGAGAGTGTGCGAGGGAAATGCATGACCTTGTTCCTATCGCCCCTTTCCACCATCGGGGTACCAGACGCAAGTTTGTAGATACTCCAAGGGTCCGTATCAAGCGCTTTGCCAATACATTTCTTAGAATTAGAAAGAATAGAATGCGCTGCCTGCTTATGTGTTCCCTGATAGTTACAACCTTGGTCTCTTCAAGGCAAGAGTAAATTGGAATTTTCTGGGCAAGCATACTACACCTTAGACCACATCTTGTTTATGAAAAAAGATGCCAAATGCCTGCCCTACTAATAAAAAAATACGAATCAATTTTCTTAACCCAGCAACTGCCGAAAATGTTTTTCGCAAAATATTAAAAAAGGTTCTGTAAGTTACGGACAACAAGAGTTTCCGGACGCTGACTTTTTACTCTAAAGGATCACGTCTAGCCTTTTAGTAACTGATACGTTTGAAGATGAAGCACGTTTGGAAAAAAATAGATTCTAGACGGGGACTTTCATTCCATTTGCCTGACATTGAAGGTACGAGAAAATAATCAATTGAATGGAAAATGTAGAGGGACCAAGAATGTGAAGAAGCAATGCTTTGAGTTAATTTTATTCTATTTGTGTGGATGGTTCTTATTTCTTTGATAATCTTGGGAATGTAAAAGATTAGATTTTGTTTCGGGGAATTATTTTGTGTCAAATAGTTTTATGTTTGTTGGTTTTGAACAGAGGGCCATCAGGGATCATATTTTAATAAAGCATCAAGATAAGCGTACGATGTTTGCCCTACTCCGTGGCACTATTGACGCATGAATAAGGTTCAATACCAAGTAAATTGAACGACGAATTGCGTCCAACTATCGTGATTCTTTTTTGTAATAGACCCTCAGACTGCAAAAAAAAATTTAGCTCCATTTTGATAAATGATAAATGATAAATGATAATTTATTCGCTAAAAACATGGTAAAATAGGTGGTCACAACATTTGAGCGTACAAACATGTTTTACCAGACTGGCATGCAAATATTATATTAATTTAGTTAAGTTAAATATTACAGTATTCATTAGTAATCGATTTCATTTTATTACTAGAAAATTTATGTCAAATTATTAAATTATTAAAATTAATTTCAACAATTGCTTATGCTAAATAATTAGATTACAAATATTTATTCCCATTTGTCACCAAAAATTCTGCTACACTATAAAAACTGTGGTCTATTAGAAAATTTCTTAGTCTTGTCCTAAATATAGTTAAAGATGGTGACTGTTTAATATCAACAGGTAATTTATTAAACAGCTTCATTGTCATTACTAGGCAGCTTTTAGAGTACATTGCTGTTCTAGGAGTATGAGCCAAAACCAATCTATTTATATTCCTACTTGCGCGTGGATACACTTCTTTAGCAGTTTTATAAAGATACATATGCTGTCTAACAAAAGTACATGATTCAAAAATGTATAAACATGGAAGGGTAAATATTTTCAATTCTTTAAAGTGCGGTTTACATGATTCAAACGGTTTAATTCCTACTATTGCGCGTATACACTTTTTTTGGGCTATGAATGCCCTATTAATGTCGGTAGAGTTTCCCCATAGAATCAACCCATACCTCAACACAGATGCTACATAAGCATGGTAAGCTGTAAGAGCCGCCTCCAAAGAGACTGTTTGCCGCAATCGTCTGAGAACAAACACAAAACTGTTGATCCTATTATTCACCTTATTAACCTGCTCTTTCCAATTTAGGTGTTCATCAATTGTTATACCGAGGAAAGAGGCTTTTTCATTTTTTTTTATTAGTTCATTCTGATATCTGATTGATAACTTCCGTTCATCATTTCTGTAATGTTTTCGAAATAGTATATAATTCGTCTTAGAAGCATTAAGCATCAGATTGTTTTGGCGAAGCCAGGTAGCAACACGTGATATTGAGTCATTTATTTCATATTCTAGGTTTGTGGAGTACCTAGCTAGTTTGTCAACGAGGATACAGAGTTACTTATCACAAAAGTAGCTAATAAATAATATAGGAGATATTATAAAATAAAACCAAACCAACCAATAGCACAAGTGTTGGGAACTGGCTGAGATGCCACCTATTTGATACATTTGGTTTATATTTTTATAATGACGTTTACCTTTAAATTAGCTTTTATGGTCTTTTTGTGCTCCAGTTGTCATACTCTGGTGTGTGTGTCAAATCTTTGCCTGATTGATATTGTGTTAATTAAATTGTTAAACTCTAAAACTGTTTCCATCATCCTCCCATCAAAATACAGTCCATTTAGCTCACCAACAACAAGTCTGGAACCACAACACAAACACACCACAAAGACGACACGTGAGGAAATGAATTCTCACATTTTAAAATAAACGGTGCCATATAATAATAATCATGATATATTTATCATAATTTTGTTTTTATAAAGGTAATTTTTTTTAAATATGAACAGCTTTTTTGCTTTAGTCGTCCCGTGACCACGGCCCCTGGAAAGGTAAAAACCAACAAATCAAAACTAAATAATTCTAAAATAACATCTGAATTAACCAATATACGCGCTGTAATCCGTAAAAAGTGTTTTATTTCTAATGAACTGTACGCGCGGAAGCCTTAAGAAGTGTTCATACTAATCCTCGATCGACATATTGAAATGATTAATAGAGGAATCAGTCAATATACAGAAAATTGCAGATATTGGGAAGCATAAGAAGGTTTTTATCTGGCACTTTATAGCTTGGATCTTGTTATTATCTTAATATAATATATATTATGTAAACGGCGATACATTTTTTGCTGAGCATCCATTTTTAATGGCTCCAATTTTATTTTGTTATTAATGTATATAAATAACGAAATCCACGTCATCCACTTAGGAACAAATTGAATTTAAAGGTTAGTAAAGTGCTATCAACAAATTTTATTTTGTCATTCAAAGTCAAAGTCAAAATCTTTATTCAAATAAACTTAAATCTACAAGAGCTTTCGAATCGTTTATATTTTTCTACCACCTATTCCAAATTTTTTTATCTGATAAGAAGAAATTACCCAAACATCGTTTTATTCGACAATCTATTTTAATAGCAATACATTAAGTCTGTCACCCAATCAGCGTTTTATTCGACCATCTATCTTAATAGCTCTATTATGCACCAGTTTAGTTATCTGATCGTCATCAAATACTCGTTGAGTTGTATGACTTTCTTACATACGGGAAAAACGGTGCCTATTTTTGAATTCAAGGGAAGCTTGAATCTTGTCTTTCTGTTCATAAATATTTATGATGGAGGCACCATTAACATAATAGGCGAATCAAAGGATATGGTAAAAGAGTAGACGATATAATTAAAGACTTGGTAACAAAATTGTGCACAGTGTTGCAAGTAATTTGTTATAATCTAGTACCTTAGAGTATAAATAAAATATCAGATCAACTAGTTTGAATTCATAAAACCGCATAAACGCCTGGCAGGCAACACAAACTGTGCCATAATTTACATAATATGTTCGTTATAATTAAATACCAAGATTGCGCACAGTATTGCAACAAAAGGAATTTAAGATAATCTAGTGCCGCGTATCAGATCTATCAGTTTGAATTTATAAACCCGCGTAAACGCCTGGCAGGCAATACAAACGGTCTGCCATACCCAACTTCGGGCAGCCACTTCGAGTTACACTACACCGAAGCTCCATAACACAAATCGCGTCACATCGATAGCTTGGTAGAAAGTTCATGAGATTGAAATTTTCGTAATAAGCTTTCGATAATCATACTGCAAGCAATCCACGCTCTCTTGATGAACAAGACTAAGATGAGAGAAGCACTAAGATAAACAAATAAGTACACAATCAAAAACAAACGCTCAACGCTATGTCTCATTCCTATTCCAGAGCAAAAACGAAGCAAATAATAGTGTCACCAACAATGGTATAGTAAAAGCCACTCGAATGGTTCGGTATTCCGCGGAAACAGCGCATTCGTGGCCGGGCACTCGGTTTCCGCTGAGAATTCTCGAGAAATACGGGTACTTGATTCTTTAAGTAAATACAAATTCTTCACAAATAAGGTTTGAACTAGATTTTTTATTCAGTGGGCTAATTTAAATACGTCTTCTACTATGAGTTTCAACTTGTGTTTTATAATTTTACTTATTCATCTCTCAAGCGTACGCGCTCACTAGACAATAAAACACTTTTTGAACGGATACTAGTTGTTATTTGATTTGATTTTTAGGGTTCCGTACCAAAATGTTAAAAAAGGAACCCTTATGGTGTGACTCAGTCTGTCTGTCTGTCTGTCTGTCACAGCTGGATATCTCGAGAACTACTAATGGTATCAACTTGAAATTTGGAATAGTTTAAGATGACATTTGCCCAACTATTTTGCAAATAAGAAATAAACAAAGAAATAAATATCTTTTTTACAACAGGGACTGAAAAGGGGTCTTAAAAATTTGAAGTGGGGCTACTAAGGCATGTGGGGTATCATATGAAAGAACGCCGTTTGCACGTTTTCAATCATCTTTTCGTTTTGTTTTAGGCCCCATAGTTTTTGACTTATGATGAAAAACGTAAAAAAATACCGTTCCCCCCTTATCTCCGAAGTTTCCAAAGAAAAAAATGTGAAATAATTCTTTGTGATACCAGTTTATATAAAAATTACAGGAAAAATAAACGATATCTCAATATAGCACACTTTTTTTAGAAATTATCAAATTTTTAAAAAACTTAACATTAGTTCCACTATCGGTCAAGAGATGGCGCTGACCTAAAACTGCAATACTAATTTTATTATTCTACTATGCAGTGTGATTTGATGGTGCAATTATGATGGTACGGAACTCTCGGTGCGCGAGTCCAACTCGCTCTTGACCAGTTTTATCTATTTTCCCGACGTTTCTGCACCTTTGCAGCAGGGCTGCCGTAGTTGCGGTAAAATAAAAAAAAACCGGCCAAGTGCGAGTCGGACTCGCGCATGAAGGGTTCCGTACCAAAAAACGGCAAAAAAACACGTTTGTTGTATGGGAGCCCCCCTTAAATATGTATTTTATTATGTTTTTAGTATTTGTTGTTATAGCGGTAACAGAAATACATCATCTGTGAAAATTTTAACTGTCTACCTGTTGTCGTTATTAATATCGAGCAAAAAACGCCAAAAAAATCACGTTTGTTGTATGGGAGCCCCCCTTAAGTAATTATTTTATTCTTTTTTTAGTGTTTGTTGTTATAGCGGCAACAGAAATACATCATCTGTGAAAATTTCAACTGTCTAGCTTACACGGTTCATGAGATACAGCCTGGTGACAGACAGACAGACAGACAGACAGACAGACGGACAGACAGACAGACAGACAGACGGACAGCGGAGTCTCAGTAATAGGGTCCCGTTTTTATCCTATGGGTACGGAACCCTAAAAATCAAACCAAATACCAACTAATTACCAAAGTACTTTCAATAAAACCGCGCTAGTATCCGTTAAAAAGTGATTTATTTCCTTAAATTACTTTCTTTCATACCAAGACTATGCTTTTAAAATAATAATAATAAAAAACTGCTCAGTCAGGAAAAACTTTAACAAAACTAAACGTTAGAAATAAAATAAACTTAAAATTCACCTCAAACTTAGTTTAAAAAAAACTCGTTTAGCAACTCTATATTTCTTTATTTTTTTGTTTCAGATAATTCAAAAATATCACTCGTTCTACACTCCGAGTCAGAAAAATCGCACCTGTTAAAAAAACCTTCAAAGTTAATTTATTCCTACCTAATTTAATGGTAAGTGTTGTTATATACTTCTTCCCCTTTGGACATAGCCAACAGTCTCTAGAAACCGTTGGAATACTCGTCGAACGGAATCAATTACTGAGATTCAGTTTCCGAGCAACATTACATTGCTTCATTGTTTGCAATATTTGAGCAATGAAGTTGCCATCTTAATATCCATCTTGAGTATTATTTTTTTAACTGAACTGTTGAAGAGTGTTTTTTCCATCATCTCGATAGCGAATTTACCCGCATTTCCTTAATTGCCCCCTTTTATTTCCCTTTTGTGGCCCTTTTGGGGCGTTTAATCATGGTAACTGAAATCCAACAATTATTAATGAAAAGCTCATTAAATAAACTTTCAATAGATATCAACATTTACACAATAAAAAGTTTGCTAGCAAGAGCAGGTGGCCAAGTCTAAACGTGTTTTCGAGAAGGTGCAATTTATCTGACGCCGAGTGTATTTGTCCAAACGAAACGCAATAACAACAATTAACTCCACAAAAACATTACAGTACTGACCCGCGCTGGGCCAGCTGTTACGACTGTTGGCAACAACTGGCACCAACTGTGACCTACATTGGACGCAAGAAGACCGTTTGCAGCTAATGCCACTTTTTACAACTTTCTTCTAAACAGCATGGCGAGTAACTTACTTGGAACAAAGTGTATAACATTATTTATTGTTTAAGGTTACACTTGAGACAAAATTACAGCGTTAACTGTTTAGCGATAGATAGATATAATTATAAAACTAATTTTAACCTACGCTACGACTCCTTCCACTTGGAATTTCGTTTCCCATAATATGTTTTTTTTAATTGGATTCCTTTTCAGGACATTTCTCAAAAGCTTAATAGTTATTAAACTTTCATTTTCCAAAGAAAATAATTAGATATAGATGTATGTATATGTAATAACAGTACTGTGATGTAGTGACATCATATTCGGCCTTTTCAGTAGCTTTATGGTCAAAATTCATAAAGAAAATAGTTTATGTTTCGAATGAAAAGCAGCCGTTCCCGTCCGCGTGTCTTTTGTCGAGGCTTCTTGCTACGGCTCCGGACCCTTCTGGTCGTGTGTCAAAATTGTATTGGTTTTATGAAAAAATACAAGTAATTACGAAATATTTACATAATTTCATTGAAGAGAAAAAGGTGTCGTCCTCAAAGTGGAGGCGCCGCCGCGTTCGTTCAGTGTCGCGCGTTTTTTCCATTTCAGATGTTGAAGAAGATGTTATAAAGATGATGAGAAAATTGAGGGATTTCGAAAAGTTCAGAGGAAAGTCGAACCCCGAGGAATGGTTCGAGAGGTTTAACGAGTTCATAGCGGAAAATGGCTATGGAGAAGAGGCGAAGAAAGTCATTTTAAGTGCTTTCTTAGAGGGCGCACCGTATTGGTTTTATAAGAAAATTTGCGCAGCATGCAAATCATTTAAGGAGTTGCAGGAGCAGATCACCGAAGAGTTTTCGCCCATTTCAGCTCCACCCACAGCCACTGTTGGAAGCTGTCAATTTATATTTCAGGGGCCTGGGGAAGGCCATGTAGAAGCCGAGAGTGTACCAGTAGTCAGCGCGTGCAACGAGGCGGCAAGATCCAAATCCTCTCGCATCGCCCAAGAACCCTTATGTCAAGTAGACAGTGTCTCACAGTTTTTAGTTTTCAGATTGGATGAAGATCCACAACCCAACGACAAGGGAGTGTCATGTGAAATAACCACGGCAAGAAAAGAAGAGGAAAATGATGAAAATGTCAGTGAGCTGTCAATTGATGACGATGGAACGTACGTGAAGGACGGTGACAGCGACATAACAGCGAAAGATAAGTCTGAAGATTGTCCAGTTGCGATGTCCAATGGTGGCTTCCAGTCAGAGGAGGCATTGGAAGAACAGATAGAAAGTAAGTTGACTCCGTGTCGCACTAGTTCAGGCGATCAGGTTAGGGAGGTAGGAAGTGACGGTCAGAGTGTAGAAAAGGTGGGGGAAGTGCAACCCGGGTGTGTCGTTTCGTGTGAGGTAGATAGGGAAAGTGATCAGCTTACAATAGAGAAAAACGAGGACAGTACGTCTCAACTCTCATGGAGGAAGAACGATTTCAAGACAAACGAAAATCGGACATTGATTGGTGAGAAAGTGATAGTATCGGTTAAGGTTAGGAATCAGGTTCGGAAGCAATATGTAGGGTGTGATACTAATACGATTTTCTTCCAGTATTGTGATGATAATTATCATGTTTATCATGTGAATGCAGCAGTGAAAGGTGATGATAATTTCATTAAATATTCATTAGAAAAATCATTGTGTCAGTCTAGGAAAAGGTGTCATCCTCAAAGTGGAGGCGCCGTCGCGATCGTTAGTTCCGCGCGTTTTGAAGTCTGTTTTAGGTACGAGATGGAAGTCAAGAAGTTTGATGGGGTAAGAGGCGACGTGGAAGAATTCCTCAGCGAGTTCGAGCTGGCGGCAGCGATTCAGAATTACGACGAAAAAACCAAAAAACTCGCCGTCGGAGCCTTTTGCACGGGCCCCGCATTGATGTTTTATAAAAAGATCGTCGCCATCGCAAAGGATTATACAGAGCTAAGACTATTGTTCATTAAAGAATTTAGCACCTTATCAAATCCTATTGCAGATTTCTTCAATAGGAAGCAGAACCCAGACGAAGACACGCTAACATATTTTTATACTCAACTTCAACCGCCTCTGTGGTCTAGTGGTTCGCCCACCCGTGTAAGACGCAGAGGTCCCGGGTTCGATTCCCAGGGGGGGTACAATTTGTACTCGGTTTGGTTGGTGGTAGGGCTTATTTCAAGTCCGCCTGGCTAGCTACCACCATCTTACCTAAGTCTGACGCCATAATAACAATTTAAAAATTGTTGTGTTCCGGCAGTTAGAGGTAAGATAGCCAGTATTCCGGGTGTAGTGCGCTTCCACCTTCGGCCTTATCGTCATTTAACATCAGGTGAGATGAAGGCCAAGCACTATCCCGTTGTGTATATAAAAAAAAAAAAAAAATACTTTAGATATGATGGCAACCCGAGCGGGACCGGTCGTCACGGACGAAATCTTCATACAGCAATTTTTGAAGACGATAGACGTGGGTTCGAGATCTAAACTTTCTTCCCAGATATACGCGGATAAGGCGCATCTGCGAGCCGTGATTCGACAGATGAGCGACCTCGAAGCAGGGACTTCAACTGGGCAGTTGGACAGTACGCAGCACAATTTTCCTGTGAAAATAACGTTTAATCCCACAGGAAGCCGCAACCAGGCAGCATCCGAGAATACGTCGAGGAACCCGGACCGATATGCCTCTCGCACGCCACAGGAAAATTCCCCCCCGCGACCAATTTACTCGCGTCCGCTTTATAATTTTAGACCACGACGACAAGAGGCACCAGCTCACCCAGTTGCCAGGATGCCTCCTGCAAACCAAGGGAACCAGCCAACCCAATTAAATGGGACGAGGGGGACCATCGAGGACAACCCAAACGAGAGGAGGCGGCTGACGTAATTGGTGGAAATCGGTCGCCACGAATCCAGGACATCCACCAGACAAGTAAGCAAAACCCGCATATTAAAGTGTTGTGTAAGGGAGTGGAAATAGCCGCGTTGGTTGATACAGGCGCGTCCGTGTCCGTGTTGTCGAGTGAATTTATAGAGACTTTAGAGATAGACTATGATAGGAACGACGAGTTTTGTGTAAAGAATATCAGTGGAAAAACTTTATCCGTAGTGGGGAAAGCTAGGTTAAATCTTATAATTCAGGACGTTTTATTTAGGCAAGAATTTCTGATAGTGAAAGACATATGTCAGAAATTAATTCTGGGGTGCGATTTTTTGTGTAATAACGGTGTAATTATCGATTTTAGAAGTGCACAATTCATATTTAATAGATTTAGTTGTAAATTTTATTTAGAAAATGAAATTTCTACTGGGAACGTAGATTGGGTACAATCGCGGACAAAAGTCTTATCGAAAAATGACTATGTGTATTTTTGTAGGGAAGTTGAAAATAAGGATAGGTATACGTACGAGGGATGTATGGCCGTTGAGAATACTCCTGCATTTAATATCGCGAGTTCGTTATCCGAGGAACGACGTGATCGTTTGATCGGCTTACTTACCAGATATCGGTCGCGTTTCGCGTTTGACAAAGGTGAATTGGGGAAGTGTGACTTTATGAAGGTGAAGATTGATACGACGGATGAAGTTCCCGTGCATAGTCCTCCGTACAGGGTCTCTAGGGAACAACATAGGGTTATTAGGGAACAGATAGAAGAAATGTTAGAAGATGGAATAATTCGGGAGTCGAGAAGTCCCTATGCATCGCCAGTGGTGTTAGTGAAAAAACCGGACAATTCTTGGCGGTTTTGTGTAGATTTTAGAGTGTTGAATAAAAAAGTGATAACGGATTCGTATCCATTGCCGATAATTGAAGATTTGATTGCGCAATTGAACGGGGCCAACTATTTTGCGGATCTGGACTGTAATTCGGGATATTGGCAGTTAGAGATAGAGGAGTCGGATAAACATAAGACTGCTTTCATCACACCGTCGGGGCTGTACGAATTCAACGTTCTACCCTTTGGATTGAAGACTAGTGGGGCCATTTTTCAGAGGACAATGGATAAGGCGCTGGCCGGGTTGAAGTACAAGAATGCTGTCATATATGTGGACAATATCATAGTGTACGGAAAAACGTTTGACGAATTCTATGGGGCACTGGATCAAGTTTTGAAGCGGTTAGAAGAAGCGAACTTGACGTTAAAGCCGTCGAAGTGCAGTTTTGCGTATGAAGAGATAACGGTGCTGGGCCACAAAATATCCGGGTGTGGGATATTACCGGATGCCGAAAAAATCAAGAAAATGAAGACCGTCAAGATACCTAAGAACACCCGTGAACTAAAATCTGTGCTTGGTTTATTTTCATATTATGGAAAATTTATTGATAACTTTGCGCACGTGACTGTACCTTTAAATAAATTGTTACGAAAAAATGTGAAGTTTGAATGGACCGATTTACAACAGAGGGCGTTTGACAAGATTTTGTCTATGATCCAAAACCCTCCGTTGTTGAAGCATTTTGACAATTCTGAAAATGTCATAACGAGACTTTATATCGACGCGAGTGATTTTGCTTTGGGTGCCTGTTTAATGCAACAAGATGGGAATAAAATGTTACCGGTGGCGTTCGCGTCACGGAAGTTGTCGGACGCTGAAAGGAAGTATGCGGTAACGGAGAAGGAGTGCCTATCCCTAGTATGGTCCATCAATTATTTCAGACCATACCTATATGGGATAAAGTTCCAGGTGGTGACAGATCATAAAGCACTCTGCTGGCTCAAGGGACGAAAGGATATGAATGACAGACTGGCGAGATGGGCGTTGGCACTTCAGGAGCATGATTTTGAAGTTGTCCATTGCTCGGGCAAGCAGAACGTCGTGGCGGATTTCCTGAGCAGGAACCCATTGAAGGAGGAGGAGACGACAGGAGATCAGGAGAGGGCTGAGCAAGTGGATGATGGGCTGCACTTGTACAGCATCGATGCGTCCCAGATGACGGAAGCACAGCGCCAGGATGAGTTCTGTCACCGGCAGGAAGAAGAGATCCGGGCCAGGCGAAGGGGACAGTACAAGGGATTTGTTATGATGGACAGTATGCTATGTAAAAAGACAAAAGTGAATGGTGTAAATAAAGACTTAATTGTAGTGCCTAGTGTATTATTTAATGAAGTAATGTCGGAGTTGCATGATGACAGTTTTGCAGGTGGACACTTAGGGTTAATGAAGACGCTAGCGAAATTTAGGGCAAGGTATTTTATTCCGAATGCAGAAGAAAGAATCGAACGGTATGTAAAGAGTTGTGGGCCATGTCAGGAGAGAAAGAAAGTGACGACGGTAGTACCTTTGCAGCCCATAGTGATGGACAGGATGTTCCAGGTGGTAGAGCTGGACATGATTGGGCCCTTAAATAGGTCCAGGTTTGGGAATAGGTATATTATTTCGAGTATAGAAGGTCTGTCAAAGTATGCTATTTGTAAACGCATTTTTTGTTCGGAGAGCTACTGCACGAGCCATCAGTGACTTTTTGACACAAGAGATATTTTGTAGGTTTGGTGCTGTTCGAACGATCATGTCGGATAGGGGTTCTATTTTTACTTCGGATAGAGTTAGAGAGACGATACGGAGGTTTGGGGCGCAGCAGGTGTTCGCTACGACTATGCATCCTCAGACGGTAGGGTTGATAGAAAGGTTTAATCAAACTTTATTACAGATGTTAGCGAAATACAGTGATCCTCATCAGAGGAACTGGTGTGTGCATGTCCCGATGGTCACCCATGCGTATAATTGTTCCAAACAGGCTTCCACGAGGTTTTCTCCATATTTCATTATGTTTGCAAGGGAGCCAGCGTTGATTTCTGATGGGAATTTTAACATGTTGCCTGAAGTCAGTGTCAGACGAAGAATCCGCATAAGAGAGCATTGTATGAATAGAGTGAGAGAAAATCTGAGGAAAGCACGTTTGGTACAAAAGTTTTATTTTGATAGGAAAAGAAGAGTGGTTGATTGGGGTATAGGTTTATCATTTTGTTTCCATCACCCTAAAAAGAAAAGACTATTTCTATTTGATGTAGGTAACTTCGGTGTTATTTTATCTCTATTTAGTGTGATTAATGGATTAGGTTAGTTCGTGACGGGGTTTGGTTAAGTTTAGGTTTGTTTTACTTTAAGTTTGGGTCATATATTTTCATTTCAGTAAAAATAATAAAGTATAGGAAAATAGATATAATGGAAGTATGCGGTACGAATGGGTGCTAGGAATAAGTTAGTTAGGTATTAACTTTACTGTAGGTAGTGGCACTAGGATAGTGAATAGGTGTGCTAATGCTTGTGTTTTTTTCATGTACTGTACTACGTGACATGGCTGCCATCTGGATCAGCAAATTGGAGACCAACTTGCCAGGATGATCAGTCAAATCCAGGATAAGAAGTGTTCCGCCATGTGAAGAGTTAGGGGAAAATAAAGAATTTGTTAGGGTCTACTTATTACCCTGGGGTATAGAATGGGGGGGACGTGACGTACGAAGCTGGGACCGGATGGGGGAGCCCTGAAAATTCCATAGGAATGGGTTCTGTCTTGCTTGCTGCAAGACACCTCCAATTCCTGGTCCCAAGTCCGTAAGTCCCGTAGGGAATGTATGCCGGACGAAACGATTGTTTATTTTCCTCCTGGAGACTGAACATTCGTGGTTTTCTGATGTGTACATTCGTAGACTGTCAGGTTGACGCTTTTGTCAAGTGTCAACATGAATCATAAACCAGAGCATAGACAGATTCATTTTGACATTAGGCAAGAGTTACATTGTTGTTTTGTGGTTTGGCCGACTTTATGGTTTGTCAAGTTACAGAATAGATAATGAGTAGCATTCTGTTCATAAATTGCTCTATGATCAATTTATGGTCGGCTGTTTATGGTTAAAGGTAAGAGAGTAGCATCCATCAGTCCTGACACTCTACTTGGCTATGGTCTCTACTTGACTATGGTCGTCTAGGAAGATAGGTAGGTAGGTGAGTTGTTTGTTTTTTTTTTTTTGTCTGTGTATTAAGGCTAGGGATGTGCTGTGTGTTTGGTTTTTTTGGTGGGTTTTTGCCAACATAAAACCAACACACGGGTATGATGAAGGCTAGTGCCGACTAAGGGAATAGACAATGATCCGTGTGCAGGTTCGCCTGTAGTAAAGGCCGGCATGACTGTGTGAAAACTCCCACTTTAGGTAGGGTTGTGCTGGATTAGGAAAATTTTGTGACGGTAGGGAACTGTTGCAAAATTTATTTCTTTTCTCGCGAAGAAATAAATTTTAACGGTACCGGGGGAATGTGATGTAGTGACATCATATTCGGCCTTTTCGGTAGCTTTATGGTCAAAATTCATAAAGAAAATAGTTTATGTTTCGAATGAAAAGCAGCCGTTCCCGTCCGCGTGTCTTTTGTCGAGGCTTCTTGCTACGGCTCCGGACCCTTCTGGTCGTGTGTCAAAATTGTATTGGTTTTATGAAAAAATACAAGTAATTACGAAATATTTACATAATTTCATTGAAGAGAAAAAGGTGTCGTCCTCAAAGTACCTATTGAGAAAAAAACATTGCAGGAAATCTCTTACAACAAAAATGTGAAAGCCTATTGTTATAGAGTAGCGGAACAAACGATTTTGTACTCCCAAAAAATCTGTGATATTTCCCTGTTGGGCAGAACAGAGAATGTTCTCGCTCCATGAAAATGGAAAATGTTAGGTAAGTTTTATGTGCTTAAATAAGAATTTGCCAATTAAATGAAGAACTCTAAATTATTCTTTAGTATCAATCCGTTCCAAGTACTTACGTACTTAGGTACCTATTCATACTATTTTATTTAAATCCTGTGTTAATGTTTACTCGTAGATGCGCAATATTTTGATATTTTTATACAATAATAATATCCATTTTAACCAGAAATTAGGTTTTACATTAGTTTTTTGATTCAAATAAAAAATGAGATAATTGACAAAACTATAAAAGTCAAAAATAGTTAAGTAAGTGTACATATCTTTGTAGGTAGTGGTTTGTTCCTGTCACAATCAGTCAAGTGCTCAGACTAAAAACGAACCACAGACAATCAAACTAAGATGCATTCACTTCACTTGTATTACTTCAAACGTCACTGACCCATAATGACCCTGACAGAATAACAGCGCCTCTGTGTTCATTCTGCCCAGCTGAGACTGACACAGAGGCATAAAGCTGAGGCAGGGTTTTTATTGGCCGCACATTTTTTAGGGTTCCGTAGCCTAAATGGCAAAAAACGGAACCCTTATAGATTCGTCATGTCTGTCTGTCTGTCTGTCTGTCTGTCTGTCTGTCCGTATGTCACAGCCACTTTATTCCGAAAGTATTAAGACTACACAGTTGAAACTTGATAGGTAGATGTATTCTGTTAACCGCTTAACGAATTGAATACAAAAATAAGAAAAATAAAAGATTAAGGGGGGGCTCCCCATACATGGAACTGAAACTGAAAAAACTTTTCTTCAAACCATCACGTGTTGGGTGTCTATAGATAGGTATTTAAAAATGACATTGAGGTTTCTAAGACAACTTTTTCTCAAAGTCAACCGTTTGAAAGATATACACCGCCAAAGTGGTAAAATGTGTGTCCCCCCCCTTTAACTTTTGAAATAAGAGAGCGAAAAATCTAAAAAAAAAATTATGCTATAAATCTTAATAAACACTTTCAACCAAAATTGGTTTGAACGAGATATAGTAACTAGTTTTTGAGATATAGCACATTTTCCAAAACCGCAAATATAACTTTGTCATTCATACCAACACTGTGAAAAACAAAGTTATTTTTGCAAACGAAAAATGATAGGTGGTATTAAATATGGTATGGTATAAGGTAACTACGGAACTCTATGGCGCGTGGCCCGACACGCACTTGGCCGGTTTTTATATGTACAGTGCTTCTATTTTATTTTTTATCTTTTTCCTTGTTAATTATTTTTTAAGTGTTCCTGTATCCTGTAATTTATCCAATTCTTTTGCCGTTGTTTTTTTTTTCTTTTTTCTTATTGTTTTCTGTAAATGTGTGTGTCAATAAATTCTATTCTATATCCTTCACTACATAATCATATAACTCTATACTCGAGTGGCGTATCGAGATGCGCCCCGTGGCAAATAGGGTATTTGACAACATTAAAAAATATAGCAAATTGTGGTCATCCTCACAGATAATGGCGTAAAAAACACATTCAACTATTATATAAACTAAATTAAGTCTATTGATTGATTAATTTCACCTAGAAAAATGCAATATCTTTTTTTATTTTTTTTCTGTGGCGAAAACGCTCTAAGGTTACTGATGACGTTGGTGGCTTCAGGCGTTTGACACGACCATAGACTTAGGATCCGCGATTGATGGCTGTCAAATGGCTAAGGATATTACAATGTTTACAGACTTGTGTCGTCAACAAGTGACGTTTCCAGCGCAATAGCGTATTTGGCGCGGTTTTAAAATTTTAAACTTTAACATTGATTTTTAATAAAATACATTGATTTTTCCTGCAATACCAATGTGGTGCACTTATTAAGTAATAAGGAATAATTTAAAATGGTTTTCTAAAATTAGTCAAATAGCCTATTGCATACTTACCAATCGCTGTCAAGTATAGTAAAAATAAAAATAACTGTGCAAACTCTTAATTTCATTTACTATTAAAATGCAATGGCATTTTAATCGATAGATTTGACTGAATTATTAAAAAGTACGTAATCAAAGTCGCTTCGCATCTAAGTAACAACCACTTCCATTTCAATATGTACATGTTCTTTATTAATTTTCCATTACCGTGGCTGCGTTAAGGCTTTTGTGTAAAAGTTACTTGGTCATTTCGATAACCATCTAAAATTAGCTTTTGTTACCAACACAATGACACGATACTTAATCTGTTTAAATTATGCTTTTCAGAGGCAAAGCTTTTCGCTTCATCCTGATTCCTGGAATAAAGGTGCGGATTACAGGATATAAATTTGATTTAGTATATCTTTGAAGTACTTATAATTCGATTTGAATTATGATTAGTTTTGACGCAGCTTTGACTATTTTCTGTTTAAGCGTATCTAAATAAATCTTATGTCGCCTTCTCAGGGGGCGATTTTAGTTGATAAAATATAAAAAAACCAGCCAAGTGCGAGTCGGACTCGCGCACGAAGGGTTCCGTACCAAAAAACAACAAAAAATCAAGTTTGTTGTATGGGAGTAGGCTTGTTGAAAAAAATATCGATACATCGATATTTTTTGCCGATATATCGATATTTCGATACAAAATAACCAATATCGAAATTCGTATCAAAAACGATATATTTTTATTTATTAGCATCACAACACTAACTTTGCTAGAATACAAAGCCGTAAAAGATTGGAATGGAAAAAAACTAATTTATAATTTATTTTAAAATTAAAACATACGGTCTTTGTCTTGTATGTTTTTTGCGCTGCGTTGAATATCATCTAATAAATATGCGCCTGATTTTATAAATTATCTTTGTTTTTATTGAGATTTTCATACATTAAAGTAATGTGTGTTGTCTGATAAAATCTATTGATATTACTGAGCTAGACTGAAATAAATACATTGTTATTTAAAAACCGCAAACGGTCTCTGAAAATTGGACTGATATATCGATATTTTTTTGCAATATATCGAGGCCGATATTGATATTTTTATAAATATCGATGTATCGATATATCAATATTTTTTTTCACTTTCGACATCCCTATATGGGAGCCCCCTTAAATATTTATTTTATTCTGTTTTTAATGTTTGTTGTTATAGTGGCAACAGAAATACATCATTTGTGAAAATTTTAACTGTCTACCTATTGTCGTTATTAATATCGAGCAAAAAAACGGCAAAAAATCACGTTTGTTGTATGGGATCCCCCCTTAAATATTGATTTTATTCTGTTTTTAGTATTTGTTGTTATAGCGACAAGAGATATACATCATCTTTGAAAATTTCATCTGTCTAGCTATCACGGAGATTAAAACGAAAATTTGTAAATGTCGTTACCTACTTGTTATTAAACTTGAAAGGTCTGCGCGCCCATTTTTCTTCTCAGCCAACAGGCGACAACATAAGGCGGTTGCATGACCGAAAGTGGCGCCCTCAGAGGTTTTTATTTAATAAGTTAATAATAGAAAAAGATTTTAATAATGTTTATCGTGGAGATTTTAGGGCCCATGGTCTAGTATTTTTAGAAGGTATCTTTACATGCCCTCGTAGTTATTCGTAGAAGTAGATAGCTAATGTGTCAAAAACGGTCACTTTTAGCAGTTTTTCTATCTACTTCTAGCAGTGACTACTAGGGAATGTAACGATACCGTCTAAAAATACTAGACTGTGGGCCCTAAAATCTCCACGATAAACATTATTAAAATTGTGTATTAGAATTATAATATTAAATAAAATTCACCGCGGCGCCACTTTTGCTCAGGGTACCTTAAATCTAGAGCTTTTCCTAGAAATAACTTCTACGGATACAATAAATTCTGGAAACTTGAAGCTTCTTACATAAATATTATTATTAGATACTAATTAAATCAGGTGTCGTTTATCACTGTCGATGGTCAATAAATCGAACCCTCATCATTGTTCGATAATGCGCCGATAAATTATTCGATAACATCGAAAGCCTATCGTGATGAATATCATTAGATTTCTGAGCACTCAGAATTCAGATGTCGAATTCAATGGACTAATTCATTAATAATGAAAGTACATTATATTATTTATTTATACATTTTGTGCACACAATGTTGAAAGAAAAAGTAGTAGACAGAAAAAGTATAAGAGCACAGCTTATTTCATATTGAAATCTCTTCTAGCAAGCCCGAAACAGGAAAGAAAGAAAGAAATTAATTGCTTTTTTTATGAATGATAGGTTATTTTAAGGATAGTATGAGCGAGCCTTCAATACATATTATAAAACAACGTCCTCCGTCACGTCTGTCTGTCTGTGCCGCGATAAACTCAAAAACTACTGCACGGATTTTCATGCGGTTTTCACCAAAAGATAGAGTGATTAATTTATTTTATTTCATTTGATTCATGAGGAAGGTTTAGGCTGCGTTCACACGATAACGCACGACCCACAATATAGAGAGAGTACAGTAGTTTAGCTTAGTACTTCGTGCGCTCGAGCAACGCAGACACCTCTCACCGACACGGAATCATTGCCACGCTCAAAACACTTCATGCGCGAGTGCCACGTGACTCAGTTGTATTGTAGCACGTCCGACCCCCGCGTTGGTTATTTATACGCTTTGCGGGACTCAGTAAAAATGGACGGCAAAAATAAAACACGTACTATAATTGCTCAACTCGACTTTAAATATAGAATAAACATTTTTTACGATAACAGTGGACCCAGAAAGGTAAGCAAACAGTGAATTTAGTAATAGCTCTTATGACTGTATAATACGCAGTTAAATAAAAAGGCAGTTTTTATTAATTGTTGTTTCTAAATCAACAGCTCAATACATTCACTACATTTGGTCTTTCAATACATTTTGAAGTGCAGTCGTGACTAAAACAACTGCTATTGTAATTTTAGACTATATTTTTTGGTGTTTAGTATATTTTTTTGTTAAGAGAGCTTTGGGTATCAAAGTATTTTTAATGTTTAATAGTAAAGTAAGTATTTATTAATCCCATAAATAAATGTCATTATTATTTTTATTATTCATTGTATCTTTTGTCCTTTCGATTCAACCCATTAATCAACATAATAAACTTGTGTAAAGTCTGTCCATCCTTACTTGTCTTATATGGTAAACAATCTTCACCCAACTCTTTATTGAAATAATCATTTATAAAATAAAACAAATGGTTTTCCACACATAGATTACGAAATAAATTGTTAATAAATTAACAATAATTTCATAAACTTACTAACATATTTTAAAATAACGATTTAAGTTTAAAAGTAGTATGACAACTGTCAAAAACTGTTTACTTAATAAGACAAGTAAGGATGAACAGACTTTAGGTACTTAGGTATATGCAGATAAGTTAGATAATATTACAAGGTAATATGACAAGGTAACCTACCTAATAAAATAAGTATACAGGTAGATAGGTACTTACCTATACCTATTTTTTAATACTTTGATCAGAAATAGAAATATTCAGCTAGGTAGGTGTAAAATAGTAGCAATTACTAGGTATTTTAATATTTTTTCAACTCCGTGACAACTTTTTACAACCCAAAAAATAGCAACTGTTTAAATACCTACCAAAAATATTATTCAATATTATTCCTTACGCTATATGACTTAATCTTATGATAATTAATTTTAAAATAAAATTTTCAAAGATAAATTACACTTTTAAAAACACCTAAACAAAGAAATAATCAAACCTGTGCATCACAAGTTTTTACCACATTCTGTAATATATAGGTATTTTCTTTGGTTTTACGTAAATCGAAGTTGATAACCCTAGCGCGACGCCCGCGTTTAGGTATGGATTTCAAGGTCACGCGGGAGCTAAACTTCTGTACTCTCTCTATTTTGTGCACGACCCAACCTCAACCCGAACTCAACTCAAACTCACCTCAACTGCAGCCCACCTTGAAATACATAGCTTACAATTTTGAGTCTTATGACACATTAATAAGCTCATGTGTAATGTTCAGGTGAGTGTGAGGTGAGTTCGGGTTGAGCTCGAGTTGAGTTTGAGTTGAGTTCGGGTTGTGCGCGAGGCGAGTGCAGTTGCATCGACATAATAAAATGAAGCTTCTTAATGAGTATAAAACTCGAAATTGTAAGCGATGTATTTCTAGGAGTGGGCTGCGGTTGAGGTGATTATGAGTTGAGGTCGGGCTGAGCTCGGGTCATATGTTATCGTCTGAACACAGCCTAAGGGAATAAAATTTGTCAAAGTTTTTTATAAATTGGTCGAAAATTCTACTTATAACGATAATTGTTGGAATCCCTTTGAGATATAATAAAACTAATGAGATATTTCTCTTTTGTAGATCTACAAAAAAGTCCGAGATGGCATAAATATCTGTCTTTTAAGAATAGGTAGTATAGTAAACTAATATCCATTATATCTTCTAAAAAATTGGTCACGTACCGTACAATGTGGTTACTGGAAAGCTATTTAAATGGATACACTATGAACACGTATCAACTTAAATACTTTAATTACCTTAAGCATTTTATGCACATTATTTTAATCTTTTCCACCATATAATTTAAATGAAAAGAGCTTAAGAGCTGTCGTAAAAATATGAAGTGCGCGGAACAAATCTTGTCAAATTCCACACTACATAGAAGCGAAGCCAGGGCGAGTAGCTAGTATCAGAATAAATAGGTCAGAGATTAGATTATAGCTAATGTAATTACTATGTAACAACTTTTTAAAACATGAGTGTTTCATAGAATAGAATTGCAGAATGAGCTTAAAGTTTCCTTTAGACACACAATACCACCTACGCAAAAGTTTAGCTTGGGATTTGACGACCTGAGTGATGCAGTGGTCAACATGCCGGTCTACCACGCAGAGGTCCCGGGTTCGATTCCCGGCCGGGCAGATATTGAAATGATGAATTTTAATTTCAGTGCCGGGTCTGGGTATTACTATGTATAATAACTATATATTTAAAAAGTATATAAGTAAGTAGTATATCAGTTGTCTTGCACCCATATTACAAGCTATGCTTAGTTTGGGGCTAGATGGCGCTGTGTGAAATTGTCCAAGCATTATTATTTATTTATTTTAAAAGTATGTAAAAGTTCTAAATTTTAAGTAACGTTTCATTCCTGTGGTTATTAGCGGTTGTAATTGTTGCCTAAGATTATATTTTAAATCGAAAGGGGAAATAAGAAGAAATAAAGAAAGAAAAAAGAATTAAATTATTTTTTCATCATATTCTCATTATACAACATAAGAGGGAATTTCACGTAATATTACTGAACATCCGATAACACATTATTAAATTATAATGTGAATAAGTTATACCTGTACGATATACTTCCAAGGAAAATAAATTTTAATTCCGAGTAATAACGGACCCCAGTAACACGTTTATTACATTTTTGGCTTGTACCCACTTCCTTATAAGAATCAGGAAGTTGATCTGTAAAATAAAATTTTTCAAAGACAAATAGGATAAAAAAATTACGAGCTACGTCTGTCATTACTCCTTATCAATTTAATATTTCAGGCGGGAGAACTAGAACCAAAGAAAGGTCGGAAAGAGCTGACTTTTCTGTCTTATTTCGTACAATTTTTTGAAATATACACATCAACTTTGTCTAGGGATATAGGTGTTATTTTCATACAAACGAGGTAAATTTGAAGCCTTGGTTTTCTGCCAGGGATGTACCGTCATGTGATCTGATGATGGCCATCCAGGAAGTGAATGGAGGAGATTCAGATCGTAATACATACCCAACTGATCTGATCAGCGTTCTAAAATATTAATGGGTCAGAGTTCTCAGTTTGAGGATTTTCTTACATTTTCATGTTATTTTCGCGGTTTTTGTAAACATGTCCTTTACGTTTTAAGAATGCTGGTCAGATCAGTTGGGTGTGTATAGCGATCTGAATCTCCTCCATTCACTCCCAAGATACCCGTTATCAGATCACAGCATAGTATATCCCTGGCAGGAAACCAAGGCTTCAAAGTCACCTCGTTTGTATGAAAATAACACCATAGACAAAGTTGATGTGTGTATTTTAATATCGAACAGTATATTATCTTTTAAATTTAAGATTTTTGGATTAAAAATCCTGTTTTTATATAATAATAAATAATGTACTACAAAAATACGACTCGCGCCAGATAAATTCAAAATCAAAATTCAAAATACATATGTTGAAAGATATTTCAAAATTGAATGTCGAGGTAATTCCTCACATTGTGAAATAACACTGGTTTACAGCGTAAGAGTGGGATATGTCAATCAGCCATTTTTGATGTCCCTACTGCTGGAGCACAGGCCTTCCTTATGGGTGGATAAGTAGGAAGAGCCATAACCCACCACGCGGGCACAATGCGGATTGGTGGGTATTAACGACTGCAAATGCAGCCGAGACCAACGGCTTAACGTGCCTTCCGAAGCACGGAGGAGTTCGCGATAGTAAATTTTTGGTCACCCATCCCATGACCGACCCTTGCGAACGTTGCTTAACTTACGCAATCGCTGGGCCAGGCGCTATACTCTAGAACAAATTTGACAATGCCACTGCCAATGCCAGTGGTCAGAGCATTGGACGGACATGCAAAGGTCGCAGGTTCGATTCCCGTCCGAGAATTGATCGTATCGAATTGAGTGCGAGTCGTTTTTTTCTAGTATATTATTTAGTAGAATATTACTTATCTATCACAGGCAAGGTCAAAGACAAAAATAACTTTATTCAATTAAACTTAATTATTAAGTATTTTTGAATCGTCTATATTTTCCTACCACCCGTTCAAGACTTTTTTAACTGACAAGAAGAACGGGCGCGAGAAACTTATCAGCTTGAATAGCAATAAGTAACGATATTTACAAACTTAAATATATCGTTACCAGATAATTACAACAGGGTGACAGGATTATTGGCAACAAACAGAGACTTATTATAATTACTATCATTGGCAACAAAGTACTTGTAGTAGTTATGTATTACATCATTTCCACGCATTTTAATCTTTAAGATAATCGTCTACTTTATAATAACCTTTACCCATGAGCGTTTTTTGACATGGTTTTTAAATTCATGCAAAGGAAGATCAATTACTTGTTGTGGAACTTTATTAATAAAGGCTATGCCTTTCCCCATAAATGAACCTCTAGTTTTTGCAAGCCTAAATCTTGGATTTTATCAATACTGATATCCAACCCAGTAAATTGAAATCTTTGTGCCAAAGGCAACGTAATAGTTAATCACTGGGAGTTGATAATGATGTCATTATATCAGAATCAAAGACAGACAATACCAACTAATAGATCATAGATTGCACTTTGACCGAGAATTGAATAGAAAGTCTGGAACTAATGACGTCAAATTTTATGTCCTAACCATTAAGCGAGTGTTAATAAATTGTTAGCATTGAAGCTGCTATAATAAGAGTATAGCCACCTGGCCATCTGGACCTTGAAAGAAGATGTTACCTACCTAGGTAACATCTTCTTTCAAGGTCCAGATCGTCTTTTGTATGGGTTTCCTGAATGTTAACTATATCAATTTTGTCAATATTTAAAAGTTTATGCAGATAATCTGACTTGGCTTTACTTATGCCTTCTATATTAATTTGCATGATGCGGACTGAAGGTCCAACGTCTCTAGTCTTTTGGCTCTGAGAAGAGCCTTTTGTAGAGAGATTTGTATTTGTATCCATGATTTTAAAGCAGTTTAGCGCCTATTTCGCCTTAATTGTTGTCGCTCATTTAGCACCACCCAGGGGTCACGTGCAGGGTTGCGGTGGGTAACTCCTGCGGACGCGAGCAACAGCTTGTCCCCCCATTTCACCATCTCTCCCCGCCCATGATGATTTCTGCCATCCACCTGCAATCAGGCTCAAGTCTCGTCACCCTCCTTGCATCTCAGCCCAGAGTCTGTTCCACTTTGATGTAGATACTCACTGGGAGAATGAATGGAGCATGGTAGCAGATGGACCTTTTGCCCAGATCGTGCATCCACCAGCCAAGCCGATCGATCTGCCCCGAAAGCTTTATTGCAAACTAAACAGGCTCAAAACAGGTCATGGACGCTGTAACTTCTTACGGCATAAGTGGGGGTGGCAAGATTCTGACCTATGCGAATGTGGCGGAGAGGCTCAAACAATGGAACATATAATACAGCGATGCCAAATACATTCTTACCCGGAACCCATTGAAGACATCTACAACCTCACCCAAGACGCAGCCAAATGGCTAAGAAATCTGAATGTTGACATATAATAATTCATGTATCCGCCTATTCATATAACCGCCATACGATTAAATAAATACACACATCAACTTTGTCTAGGGATACCAGGTGTTATTTTCACACAAACGAGGTAACTTTGAAGCCTTGGTCCAAGCCAAGGTGGCCTGCCAAGGATGTACTGTGCTGTGATCTAATGATGGCTATCCAGGGAGTGAATGGAGGAGATTCAGATCGCTATACACACCCAACTGATCTGACCAGCATTCTAAAAACGTAATGGAAATGTTTAAAAAAACCGCGAAAATAGCATGAAAATGTATGGAAATCCTCAAACTGAGAACTCTAACCCATTAATCTTTTAGAATCCTGATCAGATCAGTTGGGTGTGTATAGCGATCTGAATCTACTCCATTCAGTCCCTGGATGGTCATCATCAGATTACAGCGCGGTACATCCCGGGCAGAAAACTAAGGCTTCAAAGTTACCTCGTTTGTATGAAAATAACACCTGTATCCCTAGACAAAGTTGATGTGTATAGTTAGCATTAACCTTTTGAATAGAAAGATGAATTTTTTAACCTTTGATCATTATGTAATAATAATCTATGTTTCTACTGGCTGTTTAGTAATAGCCTTATAAGGCTGAATATGGTAGATAGGGTATCATGCACACAACCCCGGAAAGTTATTATAAGCCTTGAAAAACGCCACATGCCTTAGAAATTTTAATGTGGTGGTTTTCAAGGTTTATAATAACATTCCGGGGTTGTATACAATTGTATGGAAAAATGCAAATGACCACCTCGTTGTTGCTCTGTCAAGACAGCTAAGCTTCCTCACTTTTGTAACGATTAACTATGGTTTTAGTCATCAAGTTTATCTGCCACATTTATTTCTTAACTCTTATATGCCAGAGTCAAATTATTTCATAAAAAATTTCTTTTTTTTAATAAAATCAGATGAATGGCCAAATACTCAAAGGCTTCTTAGTTGAAATCGTAAGTTAAGGTCTCCTTAACTTTAAGGAAGCTGTCAGTTTCATAGAATTTCTGTCAAATTTGATAACTCTTTTGAATTTAAGGTGGCCTTAATTTTAAGATTGTTTTGAGTATTTGGCCGTTAGTTCTATCCAGAACCTTGAAAAATAGGCCATAAAGATAAAATAGGAAAAAAAATCTTGGGAATAAAATATGTTCTATGTCTATTATAATGGTACGAAATGTTCAATGTATTTCTTCTAAATAATTCCCTATGCCCCTTATTGGCAAGGTCATTTGAATGTGCTTGAGCGAACTACAAGCGAACTACAAGTGAACTACAAGCGAACTACAAGCGAACTACAAGCGAACTACAAGCGAACTACTTTTACAATTTAATACTGTATTACGAAATCCAAAAAACTTACACACGTTCGGAATACGCAGGAAAATATTGCAGGAAAAGAATTGCTTGAAAATGGTCATAGCCGTCGACCCGAGTTCGAAATAACGAGTGTACACCTTGAGACAAATGCCTTTTTATCTGAGACTCCGATATCCAGGGACAAGGAAAGTAAACTGACAAGAAAAATATAACTAAACAAACATCCCCTGTAACATGAAAAGTTCAATAAAAATTTCGTTTACGGCAAAACGCATTTGCTTTTGAAAAAAAAAATTTTAAGTCAGTAAGTACCTACACTTAACTAGCATAGCTAAGGTGAGTTTTGACATAAGTTCCGTTTGAGCTCATTACGCTACTTTTACACCAAATTATGATTGCTTTATTTTCGAAATGCCCCGACGCATTTTCAAAATAAAGCAATCCTATTGGATCAGGCACATCCTTAGCAACGTTACGTAGCTTAAGCCTTCGATCATCTTCCTGAGCTTAAGTACTATTATAATAATTCTCTAGCTTAGCTAAATAGAACCGCACCCTAATTGTTGTACTGTCGAAATCAGAAACATTTCTCATTCACTGTGATGTGAACAACTCGGTCTCGATCGCATGACCATCAGCCATTTTTATTGTCCCCACTGCTGGGGCACAGGCCTTCCTTATAGGTGGATAAGGAGGACGGGCCATAACCCACCACGCGGGCCCAATGAGGATTGAGTGTTAGTGACTGCAAATGCAGCCGGTACCAATGGCTTAACATGCCTTCCGAAGTACAGAGGAGCTCGAGATAATACATTTTTTGTCACCCATCCCCTGACTGACCAGGATCGCTGGGCTAGGCGCTCAACCACTGCGTCATCGAGATCCTCTCGTTCGCATAGAAAACGTCTTTACGCTAGCAATCCTTGGCATACCATTCCATATTCACTTCTCAAGCTTACGCGCTCACTAGTCATGAAATAAAACAATTTTTATCGGATACTAGCGCGTATAGTATCCGTTAAAAATTGTTTTATTTCATTCCATTCGATTCCATCGTTAGGACCTGTTAATAACGTACCACGTCTTACAATCGCTTTGAGTGTTTTAAGGATTAGGTTTCAAGCCAATCCTGATATCTTCCTCTAACAGTTCTGCTTAAGCATTTGCTTAAGTATTACAAGATGCCGTAGAATTTAATTTTACGCTGCCATGGTAACTAATATTGTAGTATTTATAAAATGCGTAATCGTAATACGTAATATTTAATGGAAATTATTTTTCCTGAAAAAAATGTTTCAAAAAATATTATGATCAAGCCAAGGTGGGGTTAGCTGAACCCATCAGTATGAACGATTTTACTGTAATAAAAAAAATTGTTTTAAAAAACAAAAAACCGACTTCAAAACCCCACTCTACCTCTAAAAAGCAATAAATAGTATTGAAATCACTAAATACGCATTATCATTGTTATAAAACACGTCTATTGAAGTCGGGTGGGACTGTTAGAATAAAAAAAGTTGTCATCCAGCCTGTTAGAATAAAAAAAGTTGTCCTCCAGCCCCACCCGACTTCAATAGACGTGTTTTATTACAATGATAATGCGTATCTAGTGATTTCAATACTATTTATTGCTTTTTAGAGGTAGAGTGGGGTTTTGAAGTCGGTTTTTTGTTTTTTAAAACAATTTTTTTATTTTTTCCTTTTTAGTGTAAGTACATACTTTCTGTATTAGATATATTATCTAGGTAGGTAGATGGAAAAATCGGTTTGGCCAAATGTGAGATAATCGTGGAAACCATGCACACGGGTCAAACTGAGAAGAGAACCTCCTTTTTGAATTCGGTTAAAATACCAAAACCTTGTCCTAAGTGTAACAAATACTTTTCTGAAAACTGCATCAAAATTGGTTCAGCTAAACGCGAGATAATCGCGGACAAACATACATACATAAGAGTCAAACTCAGAACCTTCTTTTTTGAAGTCGATTAAAACACTTAAATCTTTTACTAAGTATAACAAATACTTTTCTGAAAACTGTATCAAAATCGTTCAGCCAAACGCGAGATAATCGTGGACAAACATACCTACAGAATACGAGACAAACTGAGAGCCTTCTTTTTTTTCGAAGTTGGTTAAAATATTAAAACCTTCTCCTAAGTGTAAGAAAGAAGAAAGAAAGAAAATATTTTTATTCAGCACAGAGGTACAGAATATTAAAACTAACTTAGATTAAAATACATGTGCCAAAATGGCTCCCACTCAGCATTATGCCACAGCACCCTAGAGGAGCACCATGACGCTGATTTTCAGTGTTCACCAGTTCCGGAGGAGAAGGAGGCGCCAAGACTTACATTAAATAAGTATTACTAAAAATATAAGTGTAATAAAACCGCATCAAAATCGGTTCAGCTAAACGCGAGATAATCGCGGACAAACATACATACATACAGGTCAAACTGAGAACCTCCTTTTTTGGTTTTTAAAGTCGGTTAAAAATATGATAGATCTACAAAAAATACTGCTGTTTCATCCAAAGTGGTCATACCTGCTCAAGTAAAATCTATAGAACAGCTAATAAGCGGTCTTTTGCGCAATACCTTTGTTATCCACTTTGGCTTGACCATATCTTCTGGACACCCTGTACATTCAAGCTTTTGCCTATATTTGCGAAAACATTCATACATGAAATAGCAGCACTTTATGTTAAAAGCTGTTATGTATTGTCATCTCTAAGCGTCTCTAACGTATAGGATATTATAGTGTTTTAATTGGCATGATGACAATTTTTTTTATTTTATGTTACATAAATTACCCCTCAAAAAAAAAAAAAAAACATCTGTAAAAGAATTATTTCGCTAGCATCAAAACTGCCCGAGATATCACAGTTTGAAATGCACACAAATGGACTCACCCAAAAACGCTCCATACTAACGGCTACTCAATTATGACGTCACGCTTGAGTAGTTTATATGCAACGCTTAGGAGTAGTAGCGTTCGGCAGCTATATTAAAATATTGTGTTTATCAAAATGGTTTCTTAGACTATAAATTTTACGGACTAATTAAAAGTATTATTTTTTTAATAAATATTATAAGTACTTTTTAAATGGACTTGTCCACCCAACTTTGAAGGGTCATAAAACAAATAATACGGAATATATATAAAACCAAGAGGTATAGCAGCTACTCTAAAAGTTTAATATGTTTACGATTTTTATTAGTATTTTGTTATTTTATTCATTAGTCATCATCCCAATTGTTTCAGATACATATCCGCTACAGAGGCGTGTTAACATAATATTGACATGTTTCTGCCAGATCGTAAGAAAGTGTGTCATGTATTATGTAACAAGGAAAAAGAGATATATTTTCACTCATAGCAACCGAGAAATCTTTGGTCTTAGCGTTGAAACGTAATAGTAAAATTAGGTTTTTGTTTTATGTATAAAAAAACATAGGTGCACTTAATGTTATTAAGCACATTGTATACCAGTCTACTGCTAACTAGGCCAAAACATCCTAAGAGTACGACTATGTCGAAAATAATGCTATAGAAAATTAATAAATAGGGTCAATAGGTAGGTACCTATCTAATAAACGAGGAACACCTACTATTACTACTTTAAATAATCGATCTTTTTTGAAAAATTTACCGATAATAGGCGTTTGTTTTGTTACACGACTGCCTAAAAACGGAGTGTATTGTTTCTAATAAAACTACAATGCAGACATGTTAAACGGAACAGATAACCTTACCAGAATATTTCCATAACGACACCTCTAACATTGCCAAATTTGAATTTAGCTCGCGTGCCATTATGCAGGACAACAATGGCAGATATGCAATACCGCAGTCATAGATCAAAGTGGCCAGTATTGACCCCAGAACCGGTTTGACTTATGGCCCATTACGGGAACGTGAATTTTTGGCCAGACGTGGGCAGTTTTGGACCCTCGTTAAAAGTCTTTTGTTGAACTGTCTAACGATATATTACGCCTACCTACTTCTATACTCATGACCCCACCTTATTCGTTTTTTACTTAAAATTTTAACTAAAACTATTTTAACTTACCTTTCTGCGGTGGTGCAACTATTTGGTGGTCCTGTACCTGAAATAAAATGATGCTTTTTAAAATTTTTCTGTAATACGTAACACATAATACCTCACAAAAACATACAGAGAAGCCAATAATTAATCTTAATCCTATATTATCTTTTTTTAAGCATATTTTTTTCGTAATTATCGTATTTCCTATGTTTTTAGAAGAATTGTTTAGTTTCATAGACTGAATACATACCTACTGAAAGTTTATCACATGACTTTTAAATCACTCTGTAAATGCTAAATTATAAATATGTCCTAAGACCATAATATTATATTTTTGAGTTACAACCACATGATAATGCACTCATTATCATGTGGTTGTAAATCAAAACTCTAATCTATATTTTTTTTTATTAAACTGGACTGGCTGTCTGTATGATTTGACAGCTAAGTTTTTGTGCCTATTTGAAACGCCACTAGCGTGCGTCTAAAGAACTAATTTTGACGTACAATATGAAAATTGTTGCCGTGATGGTCTCTCCAGACTTCAAACTTTAGTACCACGTACGCACGCTATGCTCACGCTACGTCCTACAGCGCCAAAATGGCGGAAATCAAATAGGCACAAAAACAGTTTGACATAAGCCTGTCCAGTGTAAATATATGCAGGTCAGTGATTCTGTCACTCCGCTCGAGAGTATGATGCGCTCAGCGTCCTCTAAGAGGACAAATGTCATACATCAGAAAAGATAAGACCTACGCGATAGAAAGAGAGGCAACTACTAAGTGCATGTTTTGGAGCAAAGGGAGCACTGTGCGACCTGAATTGCACGTTATTGTGTCGGAGCAAGAGTCGCAATTTATTTAGACAATTTTGCGGAGTGTACCTTCTGTACGCTAATACTATTATCTATTCTGTGACAATACTCAAACAACCCTTGCCTATGCGAAAGCACTGCGTTGAAGTAGAGATCGGTGATTGGTTCGTTTGTTTTCCGTGTTATGTGTGATTGGTAGTTGGGCTACTCAAGCGTCCGGCACGAAAACAAAAACAGGCTTGAAACGTCCGAGTGCCTATCGTCCTTTTTCCGACGGCTTGCGATTTAAAGTATCTACACGAGCTATATTGTTTTTTTTTACATTACATTCCCAAATAAACGCCAAACATCAAAATAATTAGAATTATCAAAGTAATAAAAAAATGACAGTGACAGTGCGACGCCACTTTGGACGTTTCGCGCCTATTTTTTACCCGACTGCCCAAAAAAAAAAGAGTGTTAAAGAAGAGCGGGGCCATAGCCAGCCCGCTCTTCTTTAACAGACGGAATACCGTCAGCAGGGCTATTCCGTCAAATGGCCTTTAATTGAACTCGTAATTACTAGTAAAATCTATGTACAGATATTTTTTATATATATAACGTATGCTAGGTAGCGCTCTTAGCGTGTAGTCTGTTCGATTGATATGCATAATTCCAAAGCCACCATTTTTGAATGTGGAAGATGCGAAAACGCTCTATAAGATTATCTTTATTTTAGGTAGTTTTTGGCTTTTTCGAAGGCTGAGCAAGGTAAGTGACGATATTAATTAATAACTAGTCCAGCCCGCCTAGCATGACCACCGAATTGCGATATGATACAGCAATTTATCTCGTTTAACTGTCATAACGCAATGGATTTTGACAGTTGAGTGTCGATAAAACGCTATATCACGTGATATACATCGTGTTTCTTCGGTCATGCTAAGGGGCCTGATGTCCATAAGGTTCGCTTAAACGTCGATATCGTAAGAATAAACGTCACACATACACACACGCAACAAGCTCAATTTTGTTTTTAGTAAATTTATTGTTTATTTGATTATAACTGTACTGGTTTATGGTTGGCTACTGGTTTAGGTACATGTATGCTTTGCTAAGGAAGAGTGACTCCTTCTGGCACAGGTATCTTGGCACTTAAAAGAGGGAGCCCACCTTTAAATCTCAGTTAAACTATTTTTGTTACAGAAATAAACATTTTTTCATATTCATTTTCATTTTTTCATATAATAAACTTCACAAAATAATTAATTGTCTTTAATTTGTTTCTCGATTATTATGACCCAATCCCCGAAATATATTAAAAATTTACGAAATTGACGGAATAGCCCTACAAAAATTTTAAGTATTTTTTACTCGAAACTGAACCATAATAACGCTCAATAAAGTGCAGATTCTAATTATGACTACTACCTGTCGTCAGTATTATCTATTTCTGAGATTTACCAAAATCACTTCATAGTTGGCTTGTACCTTCGAGCAGCGACGGCTTCGTCTGGTACAGAAGCCCGTCTTACTCTTAGGCTTGTACAATGTACTTTGACGTTATTACGCCATACGGGGTTATTACATCAGAATTCAGTTGTCACAAGAAATTTGCTGTTTCTCAATTTTGCCATGCGTTTTCTGAACTGAAAATATGATAGATCGATTAACAGATAACGACTTTCTTAGATACAGTTATAAAATTTACAGTAGCTTTATACTAGACGAGATTACAGAGGTTTAAACTTTCGACTTCTTTTTTTGTGACGGAATAGCCCCACTCTTTCTTATGTGTTTTTGTTGACGAGCTTCCCCATGGACGTTTGAGTGATGGGACGCTATCTCGGACGAATTAAAGGACGCTGTGTATCCGCAGGAACTGTGAGACCACATAGTAACGTTTGTGAATAGGGTTGTGCCATTTAGACGCAGAATATATTGTCCCAATACTTGCAAATGACTTTGGCATCATGCCAACAAGCATTCAGCTCCAGTTTCAGGAGCCAAAATCACCTGCATATTACTGCACTTTATGCGTTTGCATCAAGGATCATTTTCGAATGACAGAATATGCCATCTGCAAACAATCGTGTGGCATTTTCATGGTCTTTTACGTTGTTAAGATTTTTAATAGTGATTACTTCTCGTTGGTGCATTATTTTGGTTCAAAATATTGCAGGTTTATTATTATTAATAGTAATTTAGCTTCAGGGCCTCATAAGCTATCGTTTAACTTATTACCTAAGTTCAGGGTTGTTGACATTAATCTTTTAGCATTAGTATTATAGTACTATCCCCGTAAATTGATAAAGAACCTGGCGGCCATTTTTTAATCTCTGAAATGAAAACCAATTGTAAAGTTTTTATATACCTAGACCCTATCACATTGAAATACTAATTCATATAATCAATTACCTATTAGAATTTTATTGTTACTGACATTTTTACTTGTGGATGACTTCGACGTGGATGTTAATGTGACAAGGTTCCATCGTATTAGCAATTTGCGGAGATAGTAAGTAGTTAAAGGCAATGCTTATGCCAAGGCCTGAATCTAAATCTTTTATGAGTAATAACTGTAGTTGTTTTTTTGCTGTCATATTAACGTATCAGAGCGAATAAAACAATTTGTTAAATATTAATAGCTGCACGGTTTTGAGAGTCTTATGGATAAATTACTCTCATACATTCTAGCTACGATACCATTGTGTAGAGATTTCTAAATACCTAGGAATCTGGGAACTATACCTACTTCCTGGCGACGCCATAATCAAATGCTTTTTTCACTGAAACTATCAGAGGTACAATTTTTTGAGTTTAGGTACAATTAAGTACATTATATGGTCTTTCATTCGAGGATATTTAGAAATCTCTGCACCATGGTGGCGTAGCTGGGAAGTATAACACATAAATTATCGTGTATCGGCGCTAATCAAAGTTTTTTTTATTTTTTTTTTTATTTATAAATCTTTATTGCACAAATACATAAAGTAAGGTACAAATGGCGGACTTAATGCTAAGAGCATTCTCTACCAGTCAACCAACAGTAAACAGATAAACACGAATGCGGCACAATCAAAGAAGAATGATATTTACATGCATACAAAACTAATAAATACATGTCTACATAATCATATAATATTAATATACCTACATATAAATAAATAAAAATATACATATATATACTTATATAAATATATATACACCAAATACCGAGTTTAGATAAGTGGTGACGTTGACCCTTCCATATCACGGGCATAAGCCCTCCAACAGATGTGCATGAACTTGTTTCTTAAAAGAAAACTTACTGGGAGCTCTTCTAATAGAATCGGGGAGACCGTTCCAAAGACGCGTCGCTTGCAGTGTGAAGGAGTCGGACATATATCCAGAGCGAAAGAGAGGAGTAAATAGAGAAAGAGAATTGGCAGAGCGAAGGTGACGGTCGTGAGAATCACAGAGATGCTGAAACTTGCATTTTAAGTAATCGGGAGAATGAGGGTTGTAAAGAATGGAATAGAGAGTGCAGAGCAGCCGCAACTGTCTGCGTTGACGGATAGGAAGCCATTTAAGCTGAGATCTGTACGATGAAATATGATCATATTTGCGAAGGCAAAAGACAAAACGGATAGCATTATTAATGAGGCGGTCTAGCTTACTAAGGAGATCCTCATTTAAGTCCGGGTAGCAGACATCGGCATAATCAATGAGTGGAAGAATGAGAGAAGTGACAAGAGTGACCTTAGTGCGGATAGGAAGAAAATTTCTGAAACGATTTAGAAAGCATAATGAAGATATAACAGCTCGACAGACCTCGGCAACTTGTGTTGTCCAGCTAAGTGATGAGTCGATATGCAGGCCAAGGTTTTTTACGCTAGCGCAGAGAGGGATGGTGGTGTTCTCGTACATTATAGGCTGAACCGAACTAATATTAATCTTAGTGATCTGTTTCGAACCTCCGACAATGATCGCCTGACATTTGGACGGGTTTACAGCTATGCCGAAATCAGCAGACCAAGTACTGATTTTACGGAGTACACTGTTCAGCAGCAATGAAGCTGAATTGATTTCGTCAGCAGGCGTCATAAATTTGTAGATCATCGGCATAAAAATGATAAGAGCAGTTGAGCGATAGGGAGAGGAAGTTAATGAAAATGGAAAATAGGAGGGGAGATAGAATACCGCCTTGAGGCACACCAGCAGAGAGATCGGTCCATTGAGATAAATCTGTACCCATACGCACCGCCTGCTGGCGACCGCGCAGATAGTTGGAAAACCAATCCAGTGACAGAGACGAAAAATTCAGAGACTTCAGGATGGCTAGGAGGATGTCGTGATCAACCATATTGAAGGCGTTTGAAAAGTCAATGAGAACTATGAGGGTGACCAACTGGCTCTCCATGCCCAGTCTTATGTCTTCGGTGACTTTGAGAAGTGCAGTGGTTGTGCTGTGTCCAGGACGGAAACCGGATTGAAGAGGTGTAACAAGGGAGTTGGAATAAATGAAGGAGGAAACTTGTTTATGCGCAACGGCTTCAAGAATTTTGGAAAGGAAAGGAAGAATAGAGATGGGTCTGAAGTTATTTAGTGTTTTAGGAGATGAAGTTTTTGGTAAAGGAATGACAAAAGCCTTACGCCAAAGAACAGGAAATTCGCCAGTTTGAAAAGAGTAATTGATGATATGAACAATGATGGGGAGAATTTGTTCCAGGACACAGACAATCATTTCTCTACTAATGTCATCACAGCCTACTGCCTTAGATTTAATGGAAGCAACAATCTTACTTATCTCGTCTTCGGTTACTGGAGAAAAGGAAAAGGTTTCAGAGCAGAGTGGGCCATTGGAAGCAATTTCAGAAATGGTGTTGGACTTGGTGCCGGGGTCTAAGGTGGGAGACGACGAAAAGTGTCTGTTGAAATCATTTAGAGAAAAGGAGTAGGAGTTGGATTGGGGAGATGTTTTCCCTAGACCAAGGGAGCGAAGAAACTTCCATTGGTTGGCCGAAGAAGAGTTGGATATATTGTCATGGAAGTATTGACGCTTAGCTGCCCTTACCATTCGGTTGCACAGGTTACGCGCCGTCTTATAGAGATCCCAGTTCGCCTCAGTTCGATCTTTTTTATAAGTACGGAAGGCACGGTCCCGACGAGACATTGCCATACGTACACCGCGGTTAATCCATGGGGCAGATGGTCGCTTAACTCGAACAGACTTTAGTGGTGCGTGGACATCGAACAGTTGAAGTAAACATTCATTAAGTTTGGAGACTTTAGCATCAACTGTCGATGAGTCAAGAATCGCACTGAAATCAAGCATGTTAGCATCTTCCCTTAACTTGTCGAGGTCAAGTCGAGCGAAATTACGCATCCAAACAATAGAAGGTTTGGGCTTAGGAGGTCTCAGACGATATTGAAGAAATATTATGTCATGTTTAGAGAAGCCTGGCGCAGGCAACTGGCCGTGGTTTAAGACGTTATCGGGAGAGGTGATGATTAAGTCAAGCAGTGTGTCACTAGAAGAGGTATGATGCGTAGGCTCAGAAGGCAGAATAGAGAGATTGACTGACTTGACAATGTTAGTAAGCTTGAGAGATTGAGGTGATTTACAACAGAGATCAGTGTTGAAGTCACCCATGATTATGTGATGCCTGTAGTCTGTACAGAGTGGTTCAAGGATAGATTCGAGGTGTGTAAAGTAGTCTACAGTGGGGGGGCAATAAACAGCTGCAAGGACGGCTTTTACGCTCTTGACGCAAATTTCCAAGAAAATGTATTCAGCTGAACCGGAGTATAGTGACGGAGATGAGTCCAAGATCTTGTAAGGAACATCACTACGCAAGTAGATGGCAACACCGCCACCGCCCTTACCAGTACGATCGTTGCGTATCAAGATATAGCCAGGAAGAGAGAATGATAATGAGGGAAGGGGCGGTTTGAGCCAGCTTTCAGAAATTAGAATGGCGTGAAAAGTGGGCGAAGTTCACACCCTTTCAAGTTGCCTGCTGACATTAAAATTAAACTTGCGCCGTCTGCCGACCGCTTAATCATGTAACATTAGGGCGTATAGTAACTGCACTTTAACCAGGACTATCTATCTTACACTAATGGAAGTTCATAGTTACGCCCGCTGATTGATGATATATTATTATCATCATTAGGCTAGCACACGTGTTACTTAAGGGTTCGTCGTGCTTAAGGGTTCTAAGAGATAATATATGTATGTGTTACGGCTAATACCCGAAGTGCGGCTAAACCTAGTTTTAGCCGGCTAAAACTAGGTGTAGCCGATAGCTGTTGGCTAAAACTAGGTGAAGCGATCTGCTCCTGTAGGTCCCGAATATAGGTTAGAAAGGAGATCGCCCATTTTCTAAGAGCACAACATCTCACTCTCAATATTTTTGTGCCCTAATAACTTTAATTGATTTCAGTAGCTAATAGATTCCTTAATTAATATCAGTAATTAGTTTTTGATATCTTACCCTAGTATAATTTATATTACAAGTTTTCTATAACTTTTTTAGGTTATGTTTTTTTGTAAACGTCTTGTTTTGAGAATAAAATGTAAGTAACAAGTTAAGGGGAGGAGTTCGATGACACAGCTGGTTAGCGCCGCGGGGCAGACTTGTTTGCAAGGGTTGGTTACAGGATGGGTGACCCAAAAATACTATTTTCTCCTCCGTGCTTCAGAATCAGAAGGCACGTTCAACCGTTGGTCCTAGCCTAACTTAACTTAGCTTAACTTGGTAAATAGTCACAACAGAATACTACGTGTCCAGTTCACTCTCACAAAACACAAATGACCAAAGAACTAAGCTCAACTCGGAAATTGCACAGAAAACAAACGATCATATGAAATAATCACGTACGATGACAATAACATACACCGCCGTCTCTTGACAAGATCGACAGTAGTGTTTTTTTTTTAATCTTCTTTTAAAAAAAAATCAAAACCTTCTTTTTCTTAATGAATGGCTTGCTCTGTGGTCTAAGCACAATTCCGCCAACCTTAAAACGTTTCCTTCCGTCACCGTCAAAGTGACTGTAATGATGGTATTATATTAAAATCGATTATTTGGCTTTGTTTTATTTTTATTTTTCTTAAAAAGTTTCCGCGAGGAAAGCATCCAAATACAATCATATATATCAAATATGTAATTCAACATGTCTATGAAACTATTTTCATTTCATATAGTCGACCATCAACAAAAGAAATCTATTTTTATTTTAGATCTGTACTTTTACTGAGTGGCAACATTTTCAATACAGACAAGATGGTGGATCGTTGAATGGTTGAAAGTTTTAAATGCTTTAACTACAAATAAAAAATGTCTTCAGTCCCAGGCTTAGACTAATAGTTTTGTAAACATTTTTGGGAATAAAAAAAAGCAACTATTTTTATGGTTTTTGTTTTGTTAAGGCACAAAAGCCCAAAAGGCGAGATGTTTTATGGGCGTTTTCCTTTAAGGCAAGCGCGAAGCGCAGCGTAGCGTGAGCCTTAAATTTCGAGGTTATTTTTTTAACAGACAACAAATAACTTTCTTAATACCCCATGCTCAGTACCGGCGTTAGGGAGGGGCGAGCACGGGCGACCGCCCGGGGCGCCGGATATAAAGGGGCGCCGCAGGCGTCCCTTTATACACACTCGCTCATTGAACGACTCCTACAATTACTATCGTAAATTCCCTTTTAGCGACAAAATCGTTATGGTGGCAACACATAATCAGAACAACTTGGCAATATCTCGCCGAAATTTTATCGCTGGCTACAATGTGCCGTTTAAGTAAGATTTGGCCATTGTAAAATCCAGGAGCGGCCTTAGGGCGGTGCAAGCGGTGCGACTGCACTGGGCGCCCCCGTGTGTGGGGCGTTGAAAACGCCCGATCACCGGTCGACTATAGATCGTATTATTGCCTGCGGACGGAGCGACGACGCGACGAATGAAACTGACCAAAAGTCGCACTGCGCGGCCATTTTTTAGTAAAAACAAGCAAGATTAGTGGATTAACTGACTAAAAATCGCACTGCTCGGCTGTTTTTTTACTATAAACAAGCAAGATCGCGGCGACTGTCTTTTTATTATAAACAAGCAAGATTACAGGATAAGTAGGTAAAACTGACTAAAAATCGCGCTGCGCAGCTGTTTTTTTTTTACTATAAGCAAGCAAGATTACAAAATTAGTAGTTGAAACTGACTAAAACTCGAGCTGAGCAGCCGTTTAATTACTGTAAACAAGCAAGATTACAGGATTAGTAGGTGAAACTGACTAAAAATCGCGCTGCGCGTTCGTTGTTTTTACTGTAATACGCAAAATTAGAAGATTAGTAGATGAAACTGACTAAAAATTGCGCTGCGCGGCTGATTTTTTAACTATAAACAAGCAAGTTTACAAGATTAGTAGATGAAACTGACTAAAAATCGCGCTGCGCGGCAGTTTTTTTTTATTTACTTTAAACAAGCAAGATTATAAGGTTAGTAAGTGAATCTGACTAAAAATCGCGCTGCGCGGCCGTTTTTTTTTTACTAACAGGCAAAGCTGAAAATCATGGAATCGCAGATAGGGGGCGCCCCGTAGAAATGTCGCCCAGGGGCGCTGGTAGTGCTAAAACCGGCACTGCCCATGCTACACCTAGTTTTAGCCGGCTACACCTAGAATTAGCCGCGAGCAAATCGGCTACACCTAGTTTTAGCCAACAGCTATCGGCTACACCTAGTTTTAGCCGCACTTCGGGTATTAGCCGTAACATATGTATAAATATTCATAATATATATATTATAGGAATTAGAATTATTTATGTGTTTGTATCGCTATGTATATATAAATTATTATTAGGTATAGTTAGATCCTTAAGATTAACAGATCTTTTATTTAACTTGTATCTATATTGCAGCCACGATTTCTTTCTTTAACACCCTTTCTGGTCGACTGTTATAGAATACCTTATGGCATAAAGTCCGCCAATTGTATTTTCATAATTATGCAATGTAGTTTAAATAAATGAATAGGTATATGATACTAAACTACGAATGAATATGGATTTCATCGCGTTTTGTACGTATATAAAAACCGTATTGAATTATGTAATTATTAGTACGCCCTTTAGTACGATCGATAGTTACAAAATAAACTTTGAATATTTGGTTTTCTTTATCTTGTTCATACTAAATACTGCACGGTAATTTCTCGTCTCGTAGCCACAACCTTAAGTAAACATTAATTATTTTACTAGTCGTGTAACCTATTTCAAGAACTAATGAAGGAGATTGTTTGAATTGAAATTCTATTATAGTGAGTAATATTTTATTCAGGATCTAGATATTATACCAAACTTAAAATATTATAAACAAAGTTGTGGGCAACAGCTGTAAGAAATAAAACTTAAAAAGCAAGTATTATGGATCGAGAAACAAAACATAATCTTTATTCATACTATTTTACCCTCGTATTTGGACATAGGTCTGTTATTAATAGCAGTTTTAGTGAAAATGAAACCCTGTCTAACCCCAGGATCAGACTGACAAATTACTCATAATCCTCACACAAACGGCACACTAACTCGGTAACTATGTTTACAAATAGATTTCGGTTTGTTTTAAGCTGATACTTGACGTTTCAAAATTGCGAGAAAAATTGCGAGCTCGTTTACTTGCTTTTATTTTACATGTCGGTGGGGGAACTGATATAATTGTTAACTATGTTGTGTAGGTATGTATGTTTAGTAGTGATTAGGTTTGCTATTTTTCTTTTTCGCCCTAAGCTCTACCGATTGGCATTACCAGCTGAGTATACTACTTATTGTCAAAAATTTGGAGCGTCCAGTTTGTCGCTGAAGCTGCGTTGTCTGGCAGGTGTCATATTCCTCTGGTTAAACTCTTTGGAATCTATGGCATTTTGCCTAGTGACTCAGTAATGGGTTTAAAACAGTGATATTAAAAGTAAAGATGAGTTATACGCCAACATCATTGCTATTTAAAACAGCGCAAAGGTACTATAGATACACACATTGACCGCTGCATGCGCATTGGCCGTGAATTGAAAGCGCGTCAGCTGTCTCCTTCACTCACACACGCAAAGCAGACATGGGCGAATAAAGTAATAGAAAATACATATGTTTATTAAATACAGTACTTACGTGTGAAATTAAGCATGTTTCCGATCTCTGACGGTTGCTGTATAATTTGTACATCGTCTAAAGAGGCAAGGAGACATTTTTTTAATGGAATTTCACAATTTTATCGCGTCTGACTGACGAGAGCCGCGTGTGTTTCCGTGTCGCGAGCCTGTGCCTGACTAATTGAAAGTCGGGCAATTACCTGACTTTCGTCTTGCCATTTTGGAGAGCGCGTAACGTATCTATACTTTTAATATCATTGGTTTAAGACATCAGAAACTTGACGAAACGAATCGATCACTGACAGTGAAGTTGCATCTTAAAGAATAGCACTCCTGTAGTGCCTCGGGTGAATTTTTCTCCCGTGACACTACGAGTATTGAACAATAGTTTAATGAGTAAAATAACGACTCCCGTGGCACTACTAAATGTTAGTAGTGTTACTGGAAACGATCTTCCATGGCACTATCGTAAAATCTAGTCATGTGACTGAGGCCAATCGCGCTAATTTTCTACAATAAATACAAAACTAAATTTTCATTTAAATTGACCAAGATTGGCATCCTAGGCTCCCTTCCTTACGCAAAGCTTTCAACAATAACATAATTATGTTTTTTTACTACATTCTAATCGGTTAAGTACTGTATCTTGATTATCATCAAGTAATATGTGGACATTGATGCTGGTCTTACAATTAGTCAAAATTATTATATTTAATTTTAAGTAATAGTAATAAATATTGTATGACTGTTTTTTGTCCCTGGTGAAATAAAAAAAAACAATTTTAACAAAGTTAAAGCAAGCATTTTCCTGTAAACAAAACTGAAAGAGTAACGATTTGGTTTTGGCTTTATCGTTAAAAAAAATAAGCGCGATTAGGTCCCAGCCATCACGTAATTCTGTTGCAAACAATTCTCGATTCAAATCGATTGAAACCGCAATTACATTGCTACTTTAAGTAAAATAGTTGTCACATTGGTTCTTGCTAAACAGCAATGTAGCTGCGATTCTGTCTGAGTTGATTGCAACAAAATTACAAAATCGGCCCGCCGGTCTTGCTACAAATTGGACCTGTAGGATACGTTGACTACTTTATAATTTTTATTATTACTTTTTAATCAATAAGAGACGTTTTGGTTACTGTGACCTATATGTCCTTCATTATAAAAGATAAAAGTTTTACTATAATATTTATTCATACAGCTGCCGCACATAATTTAAACAGAACTTATAAATGCAAAATCGCATCGCATTTTCATGTTCAACGAATAATAATACCGTAATTCAGAAAGTACAACAAACCATTTAATACCAACCGATGCGATAACCAGATACTCAATCAAAGGCTTACACGCTCAAACGTCCCCCACTGCGTGATCCACAAAAAGTGGGGACCATACATTAGCTGTCAGCAACCAAAGCCGTACAAACTGGCCCGTAAAATGTAGTGGAAACGTACGCATCAGTTAATCATGGCGATGCACAAGTATTGCGCAATACGACTCTTTAGGGAATCGTATGGGATAAAATATTAATTTGAAATGAGTTAGTAGTACTTATTGCAGTAGTTTTCAAGCTAATTTTAAATTTCCAAATCATTTATAAATCAGTCGTCTCAGCAATTTTGAGCGTCAAACACCCCATTCTGTTTATAATTTGAGGGTGGGATAATTTGTAAATATAAAGAGAAACGGCAAGAATAGGTATAATTAATGTTGTGTTTTTTCATGTAAACTCCTAAACTCCTAAAAATTTGCTTTTCCACTGATAGATTTTTTCTGCAAAATCTACTCTGAATGCCACGGTAAATCTTAGTCAAAAATTGCTCTATATCAATAAAAATAAGAACCGTAAGTATAGTTTTGGTCAATAAAAACATTTATATTATATCGACATAGAGGTAAACTGTATTATTCTTAAAAATCGTCGTCTTCTACCAGCTGTTTGCAATTTAATTTTGAAACAACATGAACAATATAAATGGAACATTAAAATAGAAACTCAGAAAGTATTTGATTTGAATTCAGTATTATGCATTCTGCTTGCAGCAGGAATGCTTATTGTAATTTTAATTACCTTAGTTGTATTTTAAAACCAGTTAATTATTCTGGCCTTTTTGGAAATTTAGATACATTATGTTAACTTTTAACTTTACCATATATATTGAATTTCTTGCATAATCACATACGTAATTTGATTTATCGTTTTATTGTTGTACATAAATAGTTTGTTTTGAATCGTGTACGCCAAACAATATCCCCCCAACCAACCACCAATGGTTTTCTACTAAATTCTGCCAAATCCGTTTATTTAGTACCAACACTGTCAATTTAGCCCGGGGCCGTCCCAGGACCGGATTTGCGGTCAGGTCAGCCTGATTGGTATTCTATATGAGTACTGTTTATACCGTGAGGGACCCTAACTATAACTTATGCTTTATTTGTAAAAAGTATCAATATGTTTTTTATGCTGTGTCTAATAAAAATAAACACAAAAAACTGTGTTTTGCATCAAATGATGTATGAAACATAAAAAAGCAAGGATACGGAATTTTCTAACTTCATCCCTTATCTACAATAGCTTTAGAATTAAATAAAAATAACACGCACTTTTCAGAAAACGTTTTATAAAACTTGTTATAGAAATAAAACGGGCGAGCAAGCAGTGCGCTAAAAGATCTCATATTGTTGATGCATGCGAAGCGTGGAAAAATGGAGACTGGAATAAAATGCAATATTTCCAAGTGAATGAAAAAGAAGTAACAATATTGTAACCTGGGAAATAAAAATACGAAGGGACGTCATTGTTGATAGCATGTTCAAGATCTAATGATAATAATATAAATTACTTTGTAGGCTTAGATGTGCTATGAGGCGATATGATGGTAAATTATAATAATGAAAAGAAATTACTCGTCGACATAATCTTAGAACGGCTCTATGTGTCATGATGAACAGGAATTATAATGAGCATTAATGAAAGATTTGTAATATTGGACCGACATAATTGCTAATATTAATAACAAGTGCTTCTCAGGCTAATTTTAGACTACATATTAAAGCTAATTTTATCCTGGCCTTATAATATACCTTTATTATATAGATCCATGTCATTTTTTAGCACATTAACTGAACAAAATTTTTAGTAGTTAGTTTCTTTAGACTGTATTAGTTTTGAATAAAATAATATCAGATATCATAGTTTTCTCAATAAATTAATTTAGTTTCTGAGAGAAAACTGATTTATAATATTTCTTATTGACTATATTATTATAAATTTTGCAGAACTCTGATTTTGTATTCTGATTCAACCCGTATTATTACAAAAGATTTGTAAACACTGTTTATCTTAGACACCTGATTAAAAGTGATGCACCCTTCAAATAATATTGTCAAAAAGTTACAACATCACATTTAAACAGTTGTCTAAGTTAAACAGTGTTTAAAATCTATTGTAATAACACGGCGTAAGTTAACGAAAGACTTCAATCACAGTCAAAAATAGACAACAGTATAACACATTATTTTTGCCTAACATATTTGTTACTTAAAATCCAAAAGTGTATATAAACACGCATCTCTACCAATAATGGCATTTTGTGAGAGCAAATACTTGGTATTAATCAAAAGGCTTCATGTGGTTTATGTAACTGAATAATTAGGCTGTTATTTCAGATTTAGATTGACTTTAATCAATTTAAAGTCTAGCAGTTATCATTATTACATATGACAATAGAAATCATAGTGCACAAGATGCGATGCAACTTGTAAATGGGAGTTACGAAATTACGTCACTGCATCTGTTGTTTGTTGTGCAGTTTGAGATAGATGGCTTTTGTAACTTCCAGAATCCCTAATTAGTTGGTGCATGCTCCATAGTTGTGTTAAATGTTATAAAGCAACGGTTGCCAAAGTTTGATATTCAAATACATTAAAGCTATAATTCAGCTCCATTGAAGTTTAATGGTGGAAGCGCTTACAGTCCCCGCTGTGCAGGGTGCAATGGAAGGATGCATCTTCAAAGATTGAAATAACTTTGGTAAGATAACAAATCACCTATTGTTGTACAAATACAAATATTTTATTTGCACAAAACACAGTTGTTACAGATCTTAAATATAAATATTTGCTTGTGTTCAGCCTGCTAGCAGACATGCAAGCGTTTATAATATAGTTTGAAAATTTTAAACTTTGCGAAGTTAATAATAAAATTAAAACTAATTGTTTCATCCTTACTAATATTATAAATGCGAAAGTCCGTTTGTTTGTTTGTTTGTTTGTTTGTTACGCCTTCACGTCTTAACTACTGAACCGATCATCATGAAATTTTGCATACACGTTCTTAGGGGTACAGAGAAGGACATAGGGTACCTTTCATTCCGAAAAAATGAATTGTTCCCGAGGGATAACAAAAAATCTTTCCACGCAGACGAAGTCGCGGGCGGCCGCTAGTTTTAAATATTACTAAACTTATATATTTATTGTGCCATACTACAATTTCCTCTTTTGATTTTATCAAGCTTACTACGCCAGAAAATGAAAACAATTGATTTTAACACTGTACTATTTGTAAGATAAATAATTTATATCGCATATTGATAGAGTTAGCCTTAATAAGAATTTATTGATAAGACTCATGGTCCAAGAAAACAAGGTCTGGTATTCTGGGTCTTTCGTCGATTCATACCATGAGTGGTCCATACCACGATATGAATCGCACAAGGACGTTTTTTGAATTCGGTGTTTCATACCATGGTATCTAGCGTGGTATGAAACACGGAAGCATTTTCGGAACTTCGTCGATTCGAACCACTATCAAAAAATATTTGGAAAAATCTAAATTTGGAAGTTCTAATCGACAAAGTAAAAAAAAGCTTCCGTGTTTCATATCATGGTATGAATCGCAGAAGTATATAAAAAGATATTGGCCGTTTCATACCCTGGTATGAAACAGCGAATTCAAAAAGCGTCCTTGTGCGATTCATAGCGTGGTATGAACCATTCATGGTATGTATCGACGAAAGACCTATTGGTGTTCCGAGAGTAAAACTAGCTTAAGTTACTATCCAGTTGCGCGACTTTATAGAAACAAGCACATAATGGAGGTTTTTTGAAGTGAAAACGTCTTTAGCGGCGTTGTAAACTTTTTTGTAATGGGGAAAAAATGTTAAACTCGCGTCAGTCAGGGTCACGTAACCCTGATCGAAAATTCGTATGACGGATGTAGTGTAGACAGCCGACGGCGGAAGTATCCCCTTCTCTTTCTACGGGGTGCGGCGAAAATGGCGGCGCGTCATTTCAAGACGTAAGCACTTGTGTCCCCATAGCAACGCGCAAATTTTTTAATTCAATGTCATAACTCTAGATTTTCTGTCAAGCTATCGATAAGACTTTCGTACAATACTGTTCTGTATTCGTAAATTCAAATGTAGAGTAAATTCGTAAGACAGCAATTCGTGCAAAATTATTCCCTAACCATTCTAAAATATCAAAAATGCACAACGTTAATATTCAAATTTTCACTTCTGCCGGCACTCCCGGAATGCAACCCGATTTTTTTTTACACTTAACGTAAACCTAACTTTAACGTTTTACCGCCTCTGTTGTTTAGTGGTTCACCCACACGTGTTGACGCAGGGATCCCGAGTTCGATTCCCAGGAGGAAGGTACAATTAGTACTAGGTTTGGTTGGTAGTAGGGCTTATTCAAAGTCCGCCTGGCTAGTTACCACCATCTTACCTAAGCGTAACCGCTCACGGGCGACTTTTTGTATCTGCGATAATCGCGATCGCGGCGCCAATCGCCCGCGAAATGACACGACAAAGGTTTTACTTAGCAAAGCGCCGCGATTAACGCCGCGATTATCGCAGCGACAAAAAGTAGCTCATGCTCATTTACGTATAGAACTCCGTATGTTTTATTCTCAGCGACAAAAATCTCTCGACAAAAAAAGCGCTCAACGATTAATCGCCCGTCAGCGGGGACGCTTAGTCTGATGCCATGACAACAATTTAAAAATTTCTCTGTTCCGGCAGTTAGAGGTAACTTAGACAGTTCCTCATTGGTGAGGATTCCGGGTGTAGTGCACTTACACTTTCAGTCTTATCGTCACTTAATATCGGGTGAGATGAAGGCCAAGCACTATCCCGTTGTGGATAAAAAAAACCGGACAAGTGCGAGTCGGACTCGCGCACGAAGGGTTCCGTACCAAAAAACGGCAAAAAAATTACGTTTGTTGTATGGGATGGGAGCCCCCCTAAAATATTATTTTATTCTGTTTTTAATATTTGTTGTTATAGCGGCAGCAAAAATACATCATCTGTGAAAATTTCAACGGTCTACCTGTTGTCGTTATTAATATCGAGCAAAAAACGGCAAAAAAATCACGTTTGTTGTATGGAAGCCCCCCTTAAATATTAATTTCATTCTGTTTTTAGTATTTGTTGTTATAGCGGCAATAGAAATACATCATCTGTGAAAATTTCAACTTTCTAGCTATCACGGTTCATGAGATACAGCCTGGTGACTGACAGACAGACAGCGGAGTCTTAGTAATAGGGTCCCGTTTTTACCCTTTGGGTACTGAACCCTAAAAAACGTTAAATACAAGTAGGTATTAAATAGGTAACGAAAGTTGTAAATAAACAGATTCAACTTCGTCCCTTATATCATTATTATAGTTTACTTTCTTATTATAGTATGCATTATTGAGATAACATCAAGTCACTTGTTCATAATACATGCAAGGCATTCTCTGACATTCGAGGGGTAGTGACATATAACTGAGAAATCGAACAGAGATAAAGGAAAAACAACGAAATGTAAACTTCTACAAAACTGGGTACCATTGTATGCTGACGCTAAAGAAAAACTTAAAGATATTGTGTTAGGTACTATTCATAATTGATTTATTTTAAATTATTTAATAAGGTCATTAAGATAATCATAAAGTGAAACAGAAAGAAGCTACCCTTATTGTTTTAGCAATGGGGTTGGCAACGCAAAGCTAATTGTAGATGTCGCTGCGAACGCTTGTTCCTAAGACAGTAGACGTTTAGAACAAATGTATGGGAAAATAGGTATTTATTTTGTGGTATTTTTTTACCGAAAAAGGCCCATTGACTCAAAATGGATATAAAAGACTATTCTACAGTGCAAATGCCGGAATTGAAAGCCAAATTAAGACGTTTTTATTCTGACAGAATGTATATTTTTTTTTCTATATCCTGATGTTTTTACACAGAATTCAATCATTTGAAAGATAAAAAAAAACGTTTTTTTTAAGTAAAAGTCCTTTGTTTTCATAGGTCTCGTGGAACAAGCGCACGCAGCGCCATTTTGACAGTTGCCTTCCAGTAGTAGTCTTCTGACTGCAGTAAACGTAAAACACTTTTACGGATTGCAACGCGTATTTTATTCGGTTAGGTGTTGTTTTGTTCAGTTTTTAGGGTTCCGTACCCAAAGGATAAAAACGGGACCCTATTACTAAGACTCCGCTGTCCGTCTGTCTGTCCGTCTGTCTGTCTGTATGTCTGTCTGTCTGACTGTCTGTCTGTCTGTCTGTCTGTCACCAGGCTGTATCTCATGAACCGTGATAGCTAGAAAGTTGAAATTTTCACAGATGATGTATTTCTGTTGCCGCTATAACAACAAATACTAAAAACAGAATAAAATAAATATTTAAGGGAGGCTCCCATACAACAAACGTGATTTTTTAGCCGTTTTTTGCTCAATATTAATAACGACAACAGGTAGACAGTTGAAATTTTCACAGATGATGTATTTTTGTTGCCGCTATTACAACAAATACTAAAAACAGAATAAAATTACCATTTAAGGGGGGCTCCCATACAACAAACGTAATTTTGTTGCCGTTTTCTGGTACGGAACGCTTCGTGCGCGAGTCCGACTCGCACTTGGCCGGTTTTTTTTTATTTCTCGACGTTTCAGCAGCTGTCGTGGCCACAGGAAGTGTATGTTTATGTGTAAGTACTTACTCAACATTTTTTGAAAAGATAGTTTTTTTAGTCTCTGTTCTCTGTCCGCTAACAAGCTCCTATATCAAAGGCAAGTTATTAAATTCCATCGGGATGTATCTTTATTTGGGACACGTATCAACACAGAATAAGGCCTTGTGGTATTCCAGACACGTCCCGCAAAGAACAACGCCGTGGTTTATCGTATTTGAAAGATACATTAGCGGTTTGTTTGGCAAAGAATCAGAAAGGCATAAACACGTAGATTGGGCAAAAAAGGAATGCTATAGAACGGTCCATTATTATGTATTTACTGCATGAAGTGATTGGTGAAGTGGCTATGATGATTATCATACTCTTTTTAATGCACAACGATGTAGTGCTTGGTCTTCACCTCGCTTGATGTTAAGTGACGATAAGGCCGAAGGTGGAAGCACACTACACCCGGAATCCGCACCACTGAGGAACTGGCTATCTTACCTCTAACTGCCGGAACACAACAATTTTATCCCTTAGCAGGGGCATTAGGGCTCCTAGAAGGGACTACCACTTCTTCTGGTCTCGTGCGCCCATCTCAAGATCTAGTTCTACCAGGAGTTGATGCAAACTGTTTTCGTTACCGTAAACTATCGTTTTTAAGGGTTCCGTAGCCAAAATGGCAAAAAACGGAACCCTTATAGATTCGTCATGTCTGTCTGTCTGTCTGTCTGTCCGTCCGTATGTCACAGCCACTTTATTCCAAAAGTATTAGGACTACATAGTTGAAACTTGGTAGGTAGGTGTATTCTGTGAACCGCTTTACGATTTTTATACAAAAATAAAAAAAATAAAAGATTAAGGGAGGGCTCCCCATACATGGACCTGAAACTGAAAATATTTTTTTTCATCAAACCAATACTTGTGGGGTGTCTATAGATAGGTCTTTAAAAATGACATTGAGGTTCCTAAAACATTTTTTTTTTAAAGTCAACCATTTGAAAGATATTTGCCGCCAAAGTGGTAAAATGTGTGCCCCCCCCCCCCCCCTTTAACTTTTAAAGTAAGAGGGTGAAAAATCAAAAAAAAATATAAGCTATAGATCTTGATAAACACTTTCAACGAAAATTGGTTTGAACGAGATATAGTAATTAGTTTTCAAGATATAGTACATTTTCCAAAACCGCAAATATAACTTTGTCATTCATACAAACACTGTGAAAAACAAAGTTATTTTTTCAGACGAAAAATGATAGCGGTATTAAAATATGGTATGGTATAATGAACCTACGGAACCCTACTGCGCGTGGTCCGACACGCACTTGGCCGGTTTTTCTCTTTCACTCATTGACTGTGAGCAGTTTATCCGATAGTTAACAGTAGCGAAAATAGTTTGCATCAACTCATGGTAGAGCTAATCCAGCTATGGCCAAAGAAGTGACTTTGTTCACTGATTAAATGCTCTAAGTGCCAAGAACAACCACAAGAATTTAATTTTCGATTTTTAATAAAACAAATCATAGGGTTTTCATAAGCTAATTTCTATACTATAACAAATCAGATGCAAATAATTTTAAATCGAAAAATAAACGATTTTGGTAGTAAAAGAAAATTTATATATTCTACACGCAACAGGTAACAAGATGTAACAAGAAACGCCGTAATTTTGTAGCAAGCAATTTCTTTCTTAGGAAGTACTAAAACTTTGCATGCCTATACTCATGTACGTGCCATGAATATGAAATGGATATTATAAAGCTGATACGTGGTGCTTTTTTATATTTCTGTATTTTCATAAAGCCGCGTTTCGTACGTCTTAAATTTTTAAGGTTTCTTACCTAAAAAATGTCCCTAAGGATTCTCTTCGTTATACGACGTTCGTCCGACCTGTCCATTATAGTCCGTGAGCCTGCGACAGTATTGCCTACGTCATATGACATCACGATGAAATGCATGGCACACGGTCAGAAAAGTTGTGCTAAGCGAGGATCAGAAGATTATCGCAAATAAAATTGGCCGGAAGCTTATGAAAATCTTCCACTTCCGGTCCAAATTTAAAGATTATATTTACGTCATGTAACATCAGTAAGAGATCCGTGTCATCATTTAGTTTTCAATCGTAGAGAGAGTAAACATAAGTCTGTCAGTTCTGAAATGGCCGGAATACCTTAAACTTATTTTTTTTTTGTTTTTTAGTCATTTCAGAACTGACAAACTTAAGTTTACTCTCTCAACGATTGAAAACTAAATGATGACACGGGTCTCTTACTGATGTCACATGACGTAAATACATATAATCTTAAAATTTTGACCGGAAGTGGAAGATTTTCTCAAGCTTCCGGCCAATTTTATTTGCGATAATCTTCTGATCCTCGCTCAGCATAACTTTTCCGACCGTGTGCCATGCATTTCATCGTGATGTCATATGACGTAGGCAATACTGTCGCGGGCTCACGGACTATTAGTTTTGTCAAACTTTCAAAACTTTTTTCTCAGAAACACATAAGAAATTGAGGCTGAAAATCTGTGTCTGGTTTCTCAACGGAACTCTAGATTGTTTCTTTTCAGAGTGCTGCTCAGGCACAGTATCATTTTATAGTACTGTGCCTGAGCAGCAAGTAGCAACAGAAAGTGACGCCCTCAGATTTCAGTTTTCATTTAATAAGTTGTTAATAGAAAAAGATTTTAATAAAACTTTTCGTGGAAGTTTTAGGGCTCATAATCTAATATTTTTTAGAAGGCATCACTACCATTCCTTCGTCGTCATTCGTAGAAGTAGATATCAAATGTGTCAAAAATGCCACTTTTAGAAGTTTTGCTATCTACTTCTAGCAGTGACTACGAGGGAATCTAATGATTACCGTCTAAAAATAATAGACTTATGGGCCTTAAAAATTCCACAAGAAGTTTTACTTAAATTGTGTTTTAGAATTACAATATTAAATAAAATTCACTACGGTGCCACTTTCGGTCGGGTATGCGCCTTAAGTAAAAGTAACCAAACAAAAGAAAATTGTGAAGAGGAAAGAAGAAAAGAAAGGTAAATTATTTTTGTTTCAATAGCACAAATCCTCATGTACTCGAGTCACTCGTAAATTCGTAATAGAACTTTCAGATACATTTAAAGCTCGTAAAACTATTTAAATACAGATGCATGGCTGAGAAAACACATCCTAAATAAACATATATAATTTTATATTTTTATTGAACTCAGTCCTTTTCTGTAACATACAAAATAAAACGTAAGTTATACTTATGACATTGAAATTGGTAAAATATAATTAATTACCTATTAGAGCATTTTGTTTCTTCAGCTAATATTTTAATAGCATATCGTTAGAGAATGCGTTGAGAAATAATTATATTTTTTTAAATTAATACGGCTGAATCTTCGAATTGTGAAAAAAAGTAATTGTAGGTTTTACATTAATGAATAATTCCCAGAGGTCGGACCAATAACTATAAACCCTATTACGGCTGAGAATCAGGGGGCCTATTACGAAAATAACGTACGCAATTGCGTAACGCAGTCACTTTGCCACGATAATCGTCCGCAGTTCGTTGGTTGTAGTTATAACAAACATTTTGATTTTGGCTATCGTAGTTTATAGACTACTAAACGAACGATGTCGGATACGCTAGAAAGAAACTGTCAAACTCACGCAATCTCTTCGCAATATCGCATACGAAAGTGATTTGTAATAGGAAACAATCAAAACGAAGCACGGACGCAGCTGCGTGTATCGCATTAAACTTTTCGTAATAGACCCCCTGAACAGTCTTCGTAGTTCTTCGAGTCTTCGTCTTCGATGCTGACGACGACAGTAAATTAACATGGTACCGTAACATCCAGCTTTTGGAGAACAACAATGATAGCATAATTCATAAAAAACGGATATATCCGTAATAATAGTGCAAAACACTGATAAAAAGAAAACGGGAAAGTATGAAGTTGTTATTGAATCCAACAATATACTCGTAAAAACTAAGTCTGCAAGTTTTGTAAAATTACACAAACCGTCCGACGAAGACCAAATCAAACCACTAACATATTTAAGTGGCCACTCAAACCCAAAGAAATTTATTTAGGTGACATTGTGCTTCTAGAAGTAGAAGTAGAATCTAATATCACAACTGTCAAATTATTTGTCAAGAACTTACTTTCTGATTGAGAAACAAGCCTATGTTTCTGTACCTATGTATTTTTTCTGTACCTATGTACTTGGAAATCCAAGACTAGACTAGAGAGGACTGAAGTCAAGCTTCGTAACTACGCGCGCAGTGCACACACACACATAGACAGCTCTCACGGACCGACAACATTGCGTCACGCACTCTAAGGCCGACTACGGACCGTCAGGTGCCTAGATTAGAGCCTTAAGGCCTAGATATGTAACAAAGTAAAACGAATGTTCACGAATGTTCGCAACCTGCCGCATTGCGCGCTAGGTGCTTTGATCAGTAGACTTAAAATATATACCGTAGGCGCGAGGCTTACAACCAAAGACTATGAGACCAAGGCGACTATCCTAGCGACTCACCTACCAGTGTGGTCACCAAGTAACCTGTCGGTGCGTTTGCAGCCAAACTGTTCTATCCGTAGCGTAGCAGAGATTTCGTGTCGGTGTGGTGTCGCTTAAAGGTGTCTATGTGTGCGTTATTCGAGTGCACGTTGTAGGTATTAAGCTTTCTGTCATCTCTCATGTCCTGTGCTAGAATCATGAAAGGCAATATGGCAAAGTCTCACAGCACAACGACAGTCCAAAAATCGCTTCACTAAGTTTGTACGGAACCCTTATTTTTTTGTCTAGAATCAGGAGTTATATGAACCGACTATGATGAATTAACATGCGACGTCAATTTACCGGAGATATTTATCATTTCTACGACAATACATCAAGAGCCGTCACGGCAACACGTGAGGGACAAATTAAAATTAATGAAAATTACTTGCGACGTGCTTATAATGTACGTTGTATTTAATTAGCAGTAGAGTAGCTTTCTCGGTTTCTTTGTTTATTAGAGTTGTAAGGAAATTTCGTTTTCCAAGGAAGTCTTTATGAATTTATTTCTTTGACTGTAACATGAAATTTTGTTTTACTTTTATTACTAAGTGAATATTATTAGAAGTGCTTTAATTTATTGTGACACACGCACAAATTACTTATTTTATTTACCTACGGCCCTTACTGTATTCATTTTTTTTTCTGACCATTATTTCTATTCAAACTTAAAAGGCACTGTACTATTTCAATTCAGGACTTATTAAATCCATTATTCCTGGTTTATACTGGGTCAGTGCAGTATAGTAATCCATTCTAGCGCTGATTTGCTACTGGGCTCGTGTAAACACTAGTTTCAACCCAGTCCAGGGGCTGTATTATGACCTCTTATTTCCAGTCAGTTTTCTGACTGGCTATCAATGTATCTCTTTTATTTGCTATACAGCGAGAAAGAGATGTCACTACAGCAATTTATAAACCTGGCAGCTTTTAAGAGCTCGTAATACGGCCTCGTGCTGACTTCTCGCTTGCAAGTCAGTCCAGCTTATTAGCCACCCGTTCTATTTTCGGACACAGTCCATCAGCCATTTTTGATGTCCCCACTGCTGGGGCACAGGCCTTCCTTATGGGTGGATAAAGAGGACGGGCCATAACCCACCACGCGGGCCCAATGCGGATTGGTGGGTATTAACGACTGCAAATGCAGCCGGGACCAACGGCTTAACGTGCCTTCCGAAGCACGGAGGAGTTCGCGATAGTAAATTTTTGGTCACCCATCCCATGACCGACCCTTGCGAACGTTGCTTAACTTACGCAATCGCTGGGCCAGGCGCTAAACCACTGCGCCACCGAGCTCCTCGGACACAGTACTAGGTTTAAAATTCCGAGTCACTGGCAGTCACTGACCCCGTATAAACCGGGCATTTTCAAAATGATATGTGATAGGGTAAAAGCTGAACAATATCAAAATATCGTTATTTCCTACAACGATTGCCAAATCCAAAAGATGGTTTAACGCCATCTGTTGACAGAAATGGGAAAGCCTATTTACCTAAAGTATGGCCCAGTTCCTTCGCCCGTTACTGCTGACCCTACGGAAAAAGGGTCAATAGCACATAAAGAACCTTTTTTAAGCCCCCCATAAACTATACGATTACAATTCGATAAGCATGCGAATTTGCACCAATGACATACGTGATCTTGTTATAGATTTAGAAGGGTTTCTGATAAACATGAGACAAATATTTATGTCTTAAAACATAACAAACTACCAAATATTTAAAACATAACAAGTTGGAATTTAATCATCAAACGTAGGAAAATACTAAAAACATATTTTCTGCCAGGGCCTCGGATCAAAACTCAAAAAATGGCGACTCGAGACAAGAATAGAATAGAATAGAAAACGTTTATTAACAACACAGATGAAAATAGTATACATTGGAATGAGTTACTGACAAGGAAAAAAGAAAGAAATACTTATTAAATCGTAGAATATAAAACAAAAGTGTGCTGCTTGGGCCCTGTCTCAGCAAAATGCACTTAAAGCATGGTATATACATATATTTACCAACTAGCTTTCCGCCCGCAGTTTTGCCCGCGTTTCCTACGAAGACCCGTGGCCAGCAGTGGGATAAAAAGTTACCTATGTAAGTACCTTGGGGAAGGCCCCAAGGTACCATCTATATCCGTACCAAATTTCGTCAAAATCGGTCCAGCGGTCTAGGAAACAGACGCATTCGCATTAATAATGTATGGATATACTATACTATGCTAAGGGCCAGGTTTAGCAGGTTCCGAACGTTCCGAATAAAGAATACTGCCAAAAAGTGGTCAATTAACGATCGTAAAAAATCTTATTTAGATTTTTTTACTTCCGGGCTAAGTTGATTTGAGAATTTATCGCATATAAATTTAATGCCATTTACAGTCGATCATCATTGGTATAAAACGGGGGGAAGCTAAGAGCAAAATCTTGTTTATGAACAGCCAATCATGTTGTGTCCCTTTACGACGCATAAAAAGGGATTGACCGACCCTTCGACCAATCAAGAAACTGATACGTCATCATCTTTCGATTTTATGTCATCTGAAGAAGTAAGGTTGCGCTGTGAACAAATTCTGATATACCATTCCATCCATTTTATTTAAAGTTTCATAAATGAGGGATTTTCAAAGTAAAATTTAAAAATTAAAATAGTAACTATTTGCCACACTAGATGACGTTGATGGAAAGAGAAGTGTAAAAATTGGCTTTTAAAAAAATAAATGCCTAAATAAAAAAAATATATATTAAAAACACGACTGCCCTGCCAAAAACGAACTAAAAAGTTAAACAACAAGTGTCATTGCAGTCGGGGGACCTTATTATGGAACAATTTTTGATCAAAGAGGGCCCCCGACTGCAATGACACTTGTTGTTTAACTTTTTAGTTCGTTTTTGGCAGGGCAGTCGTGTTTTTAATATTTTTTTAATTTATTTATTTTTATTTCACACATTTTAGTGACATATTATATAGTTTTGGAATGTGCCCATCAAGGCCTTTCATTTGATGCCCATTTTGTAATAAAAGAAGAAAAAAATTTTTTTTTACCTTTGAAAAATGGCGTCGTACAGTCGTCGTATTTATTTTTTCTAAAAAAATATAGCCAGTGTCACTCAAGATGCTGTAAGGATTCTAATGATACCCCACTTATCCAAATCAGTTCCGGCATTTAGAAGTTATGGTGGAATAAAGAAACTCACATACCCACAAACATACATGAACCCTGAACACATTACACTCTTTTTGCTTTGGGCAGTCGTGTAAAAATAAACGGCCTGAATCAAAGAAGAAGTAAGCGCTCGCTGGCTGACATCTACCCCAAGTGAGTTTTTAGTGTTACATTTGCCTACCTACCTGAGTACTCTATGAAGTTTATTAAAAAAAACCGGCCAAGTGCGAGTCGGACTCACGCACGAAGGGTTCCGTACCAAAAAACGGCAAAGAAAATTACGTTTGTTCTGTTTTTAGTATTTGTTGTTGTAGCGACAACAAAAATTCATCATCTGTGAAAATTTCAACTGTCTACCTGTTGTCGTTATTAATATCGAGCAAAAAACGGCAAAAAGATCACGCTTGTTGTATGGAAGCCCCCCTTAAATATCAATTTTATTCTGTTTTTAGTATTTGTCGTTATAGCGGCAACAGAAATACATCATCTGTGAAAATTTCAACTTTCTAGCTATCACGGTTCATGAGATACAGCCTGGTGACAGACAGACAGACAGACAGACAGACGGACAGCGGAGTCTTAGTAATAGGGTCCCGTTTTTACCCTTTGGGTACGGAACCCTAAAAAAACGTTGAGACATACATTTTATCAACGCCATCTAACGAGCCTACAGTTTTTTGTCATTTTAAAAAGCCTTCATGTAACTATATAAAAATGTTTCTCTTCGGGCAGATGTCAGCCGGCAAGCGGTGTCAGTCAACTTGTTTTTTATTTTAATAAAACTATTATACTTAATTATTTTTTTAGTACGGTACATGATTATTTTCCTTTTTGGTACAAGTCGTTTATTTTTAAAATACAATTTTGACACTTCTCTTTCTAGTGAGGCAAATAGTAACTATTTTTATTTTTTTAATGTCACTTTAAAAATCCCTCATTAATGAGACAAAAATGACAGAATAAGATAATCAAGGAGTATTACCTACTTATTTGTATTACGCAATCATGCAAAAACGACTGGACTGATTTGGTTGGAAGGCATACAGTTTTTAAACTGGATATAATTTTTATCCTGGTCAAAGGTTCCCTATGGATTTTTCGAATGTCCACGCAGATGAAATCGCGGACAGAAGCTAGTTTCTAATTAGCCAAAAACATTATTTCTACAAAAATAACTTGTTTTTATTTATTCGTTACACGTGCCGCGTATTATATAGTAATTGGAACTTTCCTTACAGTAGCTGATTGTTTTGCTATATAGATTGACTTGGGTCTGCACAGAACCTTCAATACAAATAAATAGATTTCAATAGAAAGTAGTAAATACAGGGTTATTTGTAAAACAACAACAACCTCGTAGGAGTAGATTACTAACATCATAAACAACCACATTTGTTTTACAACTTTTCCAAAAACAGACAAACAAAATCCGACTTTTCATACGAAACTCGATCAGCTGTTCGGACATTTGTGTGGAAAATCGATGTTTTATTGTGATAGATAATTTATTAAGTATTTATAATTAATTATATGCAATAATGTAATTGGAATAGCATTGTATTGCCTCAACAAAGCGATCGATTGGTGGATCTCGTTGGATTGGTTTGGTGCCTATCAATGTCGGGCACAGAACTGCCGCTATTATATTTGCTAATTAATATTGGAATACAAAGAATTCAATTAAATTAGTTATCGGTATTCTGACGAGATAAACAATAAATGCTATAAATAAACTATGAACTAAAAAAATACAGGAAGAAATCTCTCGATCTCTCGCACAGCCCCTATTCAAATGGCTACTTTTCTATTCGTTCGCTAACTTAAAAATTCACAGATCTCGTGCTCTACACGACTTGAAAGGGCATTGAAAATGAATCTACCTATTATAGATTATTGGATTTATTTATTAAATTTGTTTGAATTAGTACTTACAATACTTTGAAATCAAAGCACAGCCATGAACAATTTTGGATCTACTTTTCTGCGATTCGTGTGTATGAAATTCATACAATAATATTTCATTGTTATAAACATTACCTACTATTATATTGAAAGGTAGTATTACTACCTAAAAATATAAAAAATTCTAAGATTTATTTTGAAGCCCTCGGCTTCGCCTCGGGCTTCAACTACGTCAAACCAAACCTGAGAGTTCAAACTGAGACGCAATTACTAAGTCCTAATAAATCTTCGTATAAAACATGGTATTGTTTATTTTTATTTTTATTTTTATTTTTACAAGATATAATCGACTTTTCCAAAATTTGTTTATACTATCCTAAAGCCCTTAATTTTTCGCGTCTATTAAATCCGAATAGATCTTCGTATCTCAAAGCTGCGAAGTTTCACAGGGCTATGACGCCCGAGTAATACCGCATGGTGACGCTCCACGCGCCGCTAAGGGACTCCATACCGCCCCCCTTATCACTCCCACAAAAAAAGTATAAAACATGAAATGTTTCCCGTCTCAATATCTCTAGGCTACATTCTCAGTTTTTCGATTTTCGACCTCGTTCACGAAATATCGAAGATATTTCGAGGGAAGGTGTTAAAAAATCAAGGTTTTTTTTTTAGGTTTTCTTCAATTTTCGAAAAAAGTTATGTCTTTTACAAAAAAATTTTTCACCATCTGAAAGCCATTTAAATTCTGCGTCTTTTGAGTCTTCATATGTCCTCATGGGCCCTAAACCACTATATACCACGGGGCAAACACACTTTCAGCGAAAATGAGGCCCTACCGAAACGATCAAAAAAACATTTTCAATGTTAAAATTAAAAATAAGCCATAAACTCTAAAATTACGGGTCATAAGCTTGTCAATTCCATACAAAACAACAATGTCTGTGGTTTAAATAAACTTGCGACACGTAACTTGATCGTCTTATTGCTTTTTTATAAGCTTTAAGTTAGCGAACGAATAGAAAATTGGCCATTTGAGTAGGGGGGCAGTTGTTATAATTTCACGAATGCGGTTCTGCTATGAATGTTGTTATTTATTATAGGCATGCACACATATATTGTTTTAGTGTGCGTGTGCACGCTCTCGTATTATGCACACTTGTGCATGTGCACGCTCTCGTATTACGCACACTTGTGCATGTGCACGCTCTCGTATTACGCACACTTGTGCATGTCCACGCTCTCGTATTACGCACACTGGTGCATATGCACGCTCTCGTATTACGCACACTTGTGCATGTGCACGCCTAACACCACTCATAGCCGAAGTTTAAAAAAATCTCTGCACTCTTTCATGAAACTCGTAAATTGACTTTGTATTGATGTTAGATTAGTTTTATAAAACTACGCAACAATAATTATGGAAAAATCGTCCGAGAAATCATCCCGTGTAAATCCTATAAAAACGCTGACTACCGTAAAACCCTATAACTTCGCCTACTTTTGAGAGTTTTTTTTTTTATTTTTGCCAATTCATTGTTTATATTTGAATTGAAACGGTTGCATGTTATCTAATCAATGACGATCTTCTTGTCTATGGTTGCAATAACTATGTATAGTGAGAAAATTGAAAGAAATTGACGGTTGAGAATCCAGGCGAAGTTGAGTAGCGTTTCCTAACTTCGCCTACCATCGGAATTAAGGGTACTAATTGGGATTGGTAGCATTAAAAAAAGGGCTTAGTTACTATATGCAGTCGTATAGGAATATGAACCATATTTCAATATCGCTAAAGTATTTTTTATTTATTGTTAAGTAGGCGAAGTTTGGTTGCGTTTCACCAATAAAAATACAAATCTCAGTTTCGTTGACACTAAACACTAATTTAATAAAAATGAACATATTTTCATAACTCTATGATAATCAAAAAGTAGCTAAATGCTCTATTGCAGTAATAAAACAACGAATCTAGCAAAATATAGTCAGGCGAAGTATGGAACTCTTGTGTTTTTAAACTGTTACATAACATTGCCTGGCCAATTTAGTCCAAGATATGTGATAGTTAATAAAATAATATCTTGTATTTAGTTTGCTGACAATATGTTACAATGCATAATATAAATATTAAAATATCAACTTTTCAAATATAAACACAACAGACGACTTTTTGGGGACACTGTCGATAATCACGCGCGAAAATTCCGACTTTTTTTGCAACTGCTTCAAATTGACAGCTAGTTTCCATATACAGTAGAATGCAGTTTTGCCACAACAAACGCGAGATTATTACCCAATTCAAAAAAGTGACTTTACCATTATTTCCCGAGATATGGAAGTTTCTTTTTTTGGCAAAGTTTAGTTTAGTAGGCGAAGTTATAGGGTTGTACGGTACCATGTATTTTTTTTAATAGTTAATGGGTTTGCTCTTAACCCCAGTCTAGCCCAAAAGCAAAGACAGGGTCTACGATGGAGCGAGCTTGCCCAGATGGTGCTTTTTCACTCTGGCATTGAATAGTGTCAGGTTGTCTGCGCTCGGAAACACAGACGCTGGCAGGGAATTCCATTCCATAGCTGTGCGCATTATGAAGGATGATGAGTAGCGTTTGGTACGCAGACAAGGTATATCAACCAAGAACGGGTGGTAACACGCAGTGCGTCTGGCTGGATGTCCGATGGTTGAAAGGAAAAAATGAAGGGTACAGGGGCAAAACAAGGAATGTCACAAAAACAGAGTTTTGAGTAATCACCATTTTAATGTTTGTTGTATACAAGTTTTTCTAAGAAAATAGTAGTTTATGAAACTGATACATAAAGAACTCGAGTGTGTGTTCAAAAACCGAGCCGTGGCTGTAGGTGAGGTTTTTAATAGTATCACACGAGTGTTTTAATACCTAGTTATGTGCAGTTTCATACACTACTTTATCTACACTCATACAATTTGGGATTGAACCTACTACTTAAATAAAAGATCCAAGTTAAAAGAGAGAGAGCGACTTTGCTGATATTACCGTACTAGAGTAATTTCCGTGCTGCATCTAAAATGTCGGGCGGAGTCAATTTTTTGTCAAATTTACTGCTATCAGATATTTTAAAGCAAGAATTAAAAAAAAACCTATGAAATTCAGAACCTACAACAAAAAGTGAAAATTGAAACCATAACTTTTTTGCTTTGCGTTAAAAATGGCGCGCCACGCACCACAGACCATAGATATTACAATAATCCCATACGCGCCAATAAATTAAAAAGTAAAAGTGTGCTGTAATAGTAGTTTGTTACACAAGGGATGTAAGTAAGCTATTACAGAACAAGATCCAATTTGGCGCCCGTGCGAGCGCAGCTCGCAAAGGGCGCTAATGGATCGAGTGCACCCGAGATATTTAGACGCCCGAGCGAGCGTAGCGAGCGAGGGCGAATATAGTTCGAGGGTGTAATTCATTTTTCATTCATTCATTCATTTATTTATATTCAGGCAACAATGGCCCATAGATATATACCTTACAAACTAAACATATATAAAAATATAAAAACAATGGTGTTAGTTAATAACTTATAGTACCTAATGTTAGTAAATAATTAATTTGACACTATTTTCTGTGTCGAATCGGGGGCACAGGGCAATGTTCCTCGGAAGCGCCTGTACACCACGCCCACGTAATAGCTACTTACAACCGAGGTAAGCATACTATTTTACATCATTCATGCGAGGTAAATTTAATAAAAATAAAACGTTAAAGGGTTATTTCATTGAAAACTCGTGGGGTTGATCAGACCATTAAACTGAACAACTTTCATTATGGGACCAACCTCAAATCACGAAAAAAAGTCAGCTGTTTTTGCATTGCAGAATTTTGCATACCTAGCTTGAACTGAAATTAAATGCCGCCATTTTCATTGTTTTTTTTTTCAGGCAAAAGTTTCGTCAGTTTATAATAAAAGAAAAGAGATTGGTTTACTAAGGAGTTTTAAATGCTTGAATTGTAAAGTAACTTTACGGTTAAAGCATTCACCATCCTTGAATTGTAAAGTGATTTGAAAATGGAACGTTCTATCTAAACAATGCACTGTGTTGCACATGCCAACTTACACAGCCTTATACTATATAAGTAAATCCTAGTTACCGAGCAAGTATGATGTAAAAATTTAAAAAGTTATTTTATGATGTTGTTGACTGCACTGTAATGAGTTTTTTTTTTTATTTCGAAAATAAAGTACGTGTTTATATAATCTTTTTTGAAATCATATTTGGAACATTACGTTGTGAGTGTAGATAAATATTTTTAAGATATTGCTAATTTCTTAGAAATATTTAACTTAGTTAACTTAATTTTGACTTGGTAAAAATCAGCTTTCAATACATAAACTTTTGGAAATATAGGTACTTATAAAAAAAATTGTACTAGCTTCCGCAGGGAAACAGCAACATAACAAGGAATGTCCATGGATATCTATGGACATTCCTTGTTATGTTCCGTTACACTAGAGATATTTCCACTTTTGCACCTGTACAGGTTTTTGAAATAATGAAGATTTAGTGGACAGTGTTTGTTTTTAAGCTTTTTAAATAATGCCACATAAAATACGCGCGAAAACCTAATAGTGTTGCCATACTTAATTTATATTTTAATTTCTTGTGACATTCCTTGTTTTGCCCTGTACCCTTCGAATGAGCTCATGCAGCTCTTGAGTACACTCATCGAAGTACAATCAATAAAAGACCAATAGACAAGCTACTTTTCGGCAGGTGAGCCAAACTGTGAAGCTTAGCTACCAGTTCTCCATCGCCTGTTTTAATTGTAAAATGGGACGATTTGATAGAAAATTAGTGAAACGAGTTCTCCTATTGAATAATGATATATCGAAGTGGCTCAGCCCCCACAATTTAATAATGATTTGGATTCAAATTTCCATATTTTAAATCGACTTTCCAATTTGTTTGTGATTGGAAAACTTAGGCTTATTTATTATGCAGCTTTTCTTATTGTTTGAGAGTTTTGAATACAATTCCAAGTAATACAAGGAGGGTTCCGACAATTTTGAGAAATAAATAATATAACGGAAAATACCTATTTATATTAAAATTTATTGATCAACTTTGCTATAACTGATCTGATTCCAAAGGAGTCAAAATCGGGTAACAATAAATTCTCATTTTGGGTATCAAAAATATTGAATATAGCGTACTGAAATACTAAGTGGGCGACAGTCTAAGAACGACTAAAAATAATGAAAATGGGTGACTTAAAAATACAATTTGAGTAACTATTTATTCAGAACGGGCGACCAAATTACTATTTGGGTGACACATGTAGTTGTTCTTTTTACGTATTTTTTGTAATCCACAGTTTGTCGCCCGTTTAGTTATTTTGACGTCCAAAAAATAAACCGCTGCCAGGTTTAGTATTTAAGTATCCCATTAACAGTCGCCTTTAATTATTTCCAGTCACCCAACTAATTAATTCCCATTTCAAAGTAAGTCGATTAAAACACGTGTGTAATAAAATTAACAACGATGGTATAATGGTGTAAAAACTCTGATTGGCACGAACTTCGATACGAGGCAAAAATAATAGAAATGGTTAGTTTTCTATAGTTCGACAACTGATAATTTAATTTCAAAACTTGATTATTACGTGCACATAAGTAGGTATTGATGAAGTACTTATTTTTGTAAGTTTCAACGATATTAATTGTCAAAGTTAAAAAAAAACTTTCCAGGTAACCAAACGTCCAGTATTTGTATTTCCAAACTAAACACATTATTTTACCAGTGTTTACCTCTTTGTTCGGAAAGTTGGCCAAAATAATTTTAAGTGGAGCGTGAAAAAGTCACGCACAGTTAGATCACACAGCAATAAATTACCGACAAAATATGATAACTCAAATACCTAACCGTGCGTTCACACAAGGTCCATTTATATGACCGTTTTTAACGGATCCGTCGTTACCCGACGTAATGTTCACACCGCATTTACAGGACCATGTTAACGGATCCGTTGCTACTGAATACAGCATCACATTGTGTGTTTACTGGAATCCGGGATACGTGTTGTGTGTGAACACGCTCATAAATGTATATACGTCATTGCCGAACGTATACGTATCCGATAAAACGGACTTGTAAAACGGATACGTTACTATTCGGCTATTCGGCGATGGCGTATGTAGTTGTACGAGTATGTTTACACACAACGTATCGGATTATTACCTACCTATGTTTATTGTATCCATAGCAACGGATTTGATACTCGTAATAACGGTCCTGTGCGGTGTAAACATCACATTTGGTAGCGATGGATCTGTCAAAAACGGTTCTGTAAATACGGATCTGCTCTGTAAATGGCATGGTAACTCAGTCCCCAGTGCGTAGCTACGGGCATGCCAGGAAAGCCAAAAATCAAATAAAAACTAAACTAAACATCAAAAACCTTTAATAAAACCACGCTACTATCCGTAAAAAGTGTTTTATTTCAATTCAAGTATCAATAAAAGTCATCCAACTCACGAATAAGAATCTATAAGAAATAATAAGAATCTTGACAGACAGACGGACGGACAACAAAGTGATCTTATTAAGGAACCAAACGAAAGAAGCTTTACAAGTTGAAGATCGAAACAAAATAATGAATTCTTAGCTTCTTTAATATTAAATTCAATAGGAAGAGAAATAATTTGGGTCACTTGATAAATGAATTTAAATGTTTAAGAGGAAATTATTTTCCATTTGTCCTTTCCTCGAAAAAGTCTGTTTTTTACAAATTCAAAAGTTGACAGTGAAAAGTTTTATTTTTAAACTGAACCCAAAATTGTGTTCGTTGGTATACTTGAAAACAATTCTATCTATATATATAAAAGCGTAAATCACTCACTGACTCATCACGAAATCTCAGAAACTACAAGTGCTAGGAGTCTCAAATTTTGCATGGGGGTTCCTTTTAGGGTGAAGGTGCTCACTAAGACGGGATTTAGCGAAATTCAACCCCTAAGGGGGTAAAACAGGGTGGCAAAGTTTGTATGGGAAAAAGCGATTCCTTGGCCCGATTGACTTGAAATTTGGCATAGACATTCTTTCACAAAATTAATTGAATAGGTGTTTCGTATTTTCTTGAAATGTATCCCCTAACAGGGTTGAAAAGGGGTAGAAAGCTATTTTTAGGGTGGTTGACTTCGATATCGGAATCAAAACTTCTTAGTGCATTTGTAAGATTAAGAAAAATAAATGTCAGTTGTCAGCACTGACGTCCACTGAATTTTCCAAAAGACTAACATCATAAGATAATACACTACATAATTTTTTAACATAATTGCACCCGGCATGCGTTGCAATATTACGATTTTTCAGCCAGGAGCCTTTTCAGTCGTAAGTAGAAAAATTCACCAAACATATACTTATTACATTACTAATCAGATGTGGAATGTGGATGAATAGTTTAGGAGTGCATACTGCATAGGAAACAAATAATACACAAAGATTTCTATGTTGTTGAACATTACATTAGATTTTTATTTATAAAGAAGATACCTTTAAGTATTTAATATTACATAATATAATTATAATTATTTTGTTAAATTATCGCTAATTTTTTTATGGACCAGGATGTCGAGGACAGCAAAGGAAACGGCGGTTGAAAGGGGAAAAGGAAGATTTAATAGCAGAATAATGGAAACACCATAGAAATAGAATGTCAAAGAACAACAAAGTCAATAAACAGGTGATCCGAAAACGAATACATACATTTTATATGGGATACATAAAATATGATTATATATGGCAAAGGAAATTTAATAAACTATGTTCCATACTGTTTTCTTCGTCGATAAACGAATAAATGTAGCGAAATTTGGTTTTAAAGAAATGTGTGGGAATATCTTATTTACCTGTGAAAAGTGTGATTACTTGGATTGTTTCTTTTTGTCACATCACAATTACTTAGAGCACAAGACACCATGGCTCCACGATACCTTTATTTTAAATTCTAATTAAGATTAACAAATATTTTAAACAAACTGTGTTTGCTCATTTGCTAGGCGGGACGCTAGGGGCTCTTACTATAAAAAATGTTGGCACATGTCACTTGCTCCTTTGTCTCTTTTTTACATAGACCGTGTCCGTATGATGTTAACTTCTCTTTTCCACGCTTTGTTGGTCTTCTTGAGCGCAGCGAAAATTTTTCTATGTCTATGGGAAACACGTTTACAATAGGCAATAGGCAAAGGAAAGCAATATGACAAGAAGACAGTAAAGAGACAAAACCATAGTATAGGTATTTACATGTAACTAATTACAGAGTAGAATATATAAGTCTATACATGGGCGGGCCTGTCCTTGACATAAGTACCTACCTACCTAATACAGAATCGTGAACAGGGCGTTGGTTCTGTAACCAAACTCGAACCCCACTTCGAATCTCACTTCACTGCACGGGAATTTTAAATCACAAATAAGGTAATGATAAGAATTTTATTTTATCACAAAAATAAATGAATAAATTTTAGTTAGCTAATTTCGAATAAAAAATTCACGCAAAGTGAAGTGGGTTCGAAGTGAGATGCGATTTTGGTTACAGAATCGACAGACTGCGCGGCTAAAACCGCGGGGTGCAGTTATTACCTATATAATCACAAAATTGTAAAAATGATAAAGTTTTGATGTTTGGATGTTGTACATATTGTTACTCAATCAAGTCTGAACGGGTGAACGGATTTAGACGAAATTTGGCACAGAGATAGATTATAGTCTGGAATACTTAACACAGGCTTCTTTTCATCCCGATTATTGATTTCCAGGGAAAGACTAACAACAATTACAGACTCCCACTCCGGGGCGGAGCCACGGGCAAAAGCTATAGTATATAGTACAAAACAAAGTCGCTTCCCGCCGTCTGTACGCTTCACTTAAACTACCTTTGCATAAAAACCGCATTAAAATCGATCCATAAGTTTAGGAGCTAGGTTGCCGGAGACAGACAGACACACACACACGTCAATTATATTATAACACTCCTTGCGTACGTCGTATGTAGATAACCTGTAGTATAATCTAATAACTTCACACTGACACCACATTATAGCACAGTTTTACATTAGTAGGTAACTACATTGCACCCGTGCGAAGCCGGGGCGGGCCGCTAGTTTATTTATAAAAAGGTTTCCTTGTGTTTTAATGAAGGTAATTTTAAGTTATTGACCCACTAGTCAAAATTATCAATTTAAGTCCAAACACGGACTTATAAAACTTTAAATTATTGTTACTATTATTTATTAAAATTCAAGCAAAAGACTCGTTTTTGTTAGTAACAAAACTTTTACTTACCTAACCTACGTTAGTATAATAATTTAACTATTTAACTTATTAAATATTGGAGCTACCAGTCTGTTTGTACGTGAAATTGACAATATTGAATAACGTGTAGTGAATTTATATTGCTCGATTACATAAATAAAATACTCTTTATTTCATTGGTTTATATTGTAATTTCATAAGTACTTACTTGTGCAAAAATAGCACTTCAACTCTCTAAAAGGTTTTCGAAGTTATAACTTTCCTTACCGTTCTACTATTAGAACACGAATTCTGTCTAATTTTCAGACCGTAATCTCAACTTCTGACTGAACAAACGTAAATTGAAATAAACAAGATTTGACAAAATAAATCTGGAATATTCTTTATTTCTTTTTATAATATTAATGAGCAAGTAAAACTTTCATTCAAATTCTTTGAATGATCAAAAGTGCTTACTACGAGGAATACAAAAAAATAAGAAATTAAGAAAATAAACATATTAATCTTTTTGTCTGATGCACCATAATTATAATAGGCACACCCTAAAAGATAACTTTGCCTAAAGATTGAAGTATATATGTTACAGCTAATACCCGAAGTGCGGCTAAAACTAGGTGTAGCCGATAGCTGTTAGTTAAAACTAGGTGTAGCCGATAGCTGTTAGTTAAAACTAGGTGTAGCCGATTTGTTCGCGGCTTTTACTAGGTGTAGCCGGCTAAAACTAGGTGTAGCATGGGTTATTAAGAAAGTTATTTCTGTTGTCTGTTAAAAAAAATAACCTCAAAATTTAAAGCTCACGCTACGCTGCGCTTCGCGCTCGCCTTAAATTTCTAACCTATATTCGGGACCTACATGAGTAAAGCAGATTGGTTCACCTAGTTTTAGCCAACAGCTATCGGCTCCACCTAGTTTTAGCCGGCTAAATCTAGGTTTAGCCGCACTTCGGGTATTAGCCGATATTACTTAAAATAAAACAATATTATCAATAACATTAACTTACCTACTTGCTAAAATAGAACCTTGCCTAAAGATTCGGGCCTAAATATTTCATGGCATTTATAATAATTAAGGATATACAATACATAATGTACTATATTTCATTGCTTGTGACTATACATGCGTATTATACCTTCACAATATGTAGGCTTTTAACAGCAGTTTCCGATAAACTTCGCTATTATCTACACGAGGTGAAACTTTTGCAATTATCAAAGTTAAAGGCAACAGTTCGGTGGAGATAAAAACATGATTAACTGGCCCACGTGAAGTGGATACAATGTTGTAAACAAGATAACTATTAGTTAAGATTTGTTTAGTAGCTAAAAGAAAGAAAATATTGTTACTATACCGGGAAGTTCAAAGAAAAATTAACTATAATAAATACTTATAGTTATTCACTTCTCAAGCTTACGCGCTCACTAGACATGAAATAAAACACTTTTTAACGGATACTAGCGCGGTTTTATTGACCGCCATCACCAAAAATCAAACCAAATACCAACTAAATACCAAAGTATATTCAATAAAACCGCGCTAGTATCCGTTAAAAAGTGTTTTATTTCATACTTTTAGTTACTTTTTCTTAAGTAGGTGATATTTTCACGGGTCGATTTGGCAGGCGATTTGCTTGTCGATTTTAGGCAACAACCGGTTCTTTTTATCGACGATCGCTTGTTAAATTATCGCAAACCTAAAGAAAACAGACTTAGACAAACTACATACCTACTACAAACTACTTTAAAGCTTACATAAACTATAATTTACCTAAAGCATGTAAGTAGCACTGTAAAATTTGGCTGCAGATTAAAGTTAGACCGATACAGATATTGTTGTGACCAAGTTATTACCAAAACGTCGGGAAAAGGTAGGTGTTCATGACATATTTTTAGTTAAAAACGCGTGTAAAACCTGTTAGTACTGTAGCCCGCGGACATCTAAATCACTAAAAAGGTCCGGGGGCTACAGTACTATGTGTTCCTAACTTAATCTATTAAAATGCAACGCGAAAGTTTAAAAGTGTATAATTTATAACCAGTTTTATAAAATAAAGTTGCCATTTAAAAGCACTTCTCAAATTGACAATAATTTATTCACGGGTCCAGTAAATTAAATATCGGTTAAAATAATAAAATATGTTACAAAAGCGCATCAAATTAAGTTCATGCAGGTAGCGGAAAATCGTATCCTATTAAAATCAGTTGCAGCGTGCAAGCTTAAAGTTTGAGCATGTTAATACTTATAATTAATGCACTACATGCAAGGTATTTTGTATGGTTGCATGTAAAGCACTAATGAGCGCTAAATAATGCTTCCAGCATCAGGCAGGACGGCTTTAATTTAAATCGACAGTAATGACGTTTCATTATTTCGTGTACGCTACAATACTCGTTTGTTAGTTTCAAGGACTGAAAAAGAATTGTGTTATCAATCATTGCTTTTACAAATTATTTTAACCAATATTGAGAGAATTGAACCCGGTCATTTTATTGTCAAATTAAGAAGAGCTCGTATTATATTAATATAGCAACTGGGTTTTTTATAATACGGGTTAACACTGGTCATAATATCTGTATTTTTGATTTTATCTTATAAATAAGAGTAACTTGCTTCCGCCCGCGACTTCCTTGCGAGGCAACGCCCTTGGTGTGGGCAAACGTCCACGCGGACGAAGCTGCTGGTGGAAGCTACTTTTATATTATTAGAGTAATGTGCTGATTATACTTATATTAATTAAAACTTCAAGTAAACGCACCAAATGGGTAACTAAAGACCTTTTCATGATCTGAAAACTGGTATTTTTTTTGCACAAAACAGGGTTGTGCTTAGCTTTTTACCTCACCTGATGTTAAGTGACGATAAGGCCGAAGGTGGAAGTGCACTACACCCGTAATCCACATTACTGAGGAATGGCTATCTTACCTCTAACTGCTGGAACACAACAATTTTTAAATTGTTGTTATGGCGTCAGATTTAGGTAAGATGGTGGTCGACAGGCGGTTAAATATTATGAGTATGAATCTTATGAGAGGTAAACAACTTTGTGGTTTGAAAAATTATGGTATTTTAGCAAATATTAATAAATAAAATTTGAATTGAACTTCGCGACTTCGTTCACATAATCTTTCCCGTAAATTTTTCGGGAACAATTTAAGTCTATTATCTTTTTATATAACAAAATCAATTTCTATTCCAAAAATCATTATAATTGATTCAGTAGTGGAAACTTACCTTACAATCAGAGTGAGAGAAGGATGTTTTTTATGGACTTTACATTTACATCATCAATCATATAAATCAGTCAGTGACTGTTTAGAATTTCAAATTCTTAAAGTCCCATATACTTATTTATTTAGACATCATAATTATCATCATGATCGATCCTAGCTATCTTCAACTATTTTCAACTTTTTAATGTAAACCTGACTTATTTTTATCTTGACCAAAGTACCTACGTCTTGTAGCCGTATTTTAACCTCCATGAGGTTGCATGCATACAAATCTCGATGCATTAAAACCTCTTTTTTATTTCACGTTCCAAAGTATGCAAAAAGTAAATATAAACAATTGACTATCGCAATTGTTCTCACTAAAAGCTGTTGTCAATTTTGTATTCGATTGAATTTACAAGGAATAAATAATTATTTCCTAACCAGCTATCAAAGTGTTTTATTTTATATAGAATTTTAAAGTACTAAAAAGCTTTTCGATGAAAACAATATTCCGATAATGCTAGGAGACGAAATAAAACATGAAATGTGTCAGCCTTGTCATCTCGCCAGTCGTAAATTTCGGCAAAGGGATTGAGTTTTATACAGTCTCTTGTTGACATAAATTGTCACTCCTCAGAACACTAATTGATACGACAAAACACAAAATGTTGCTATTTTTACCCGAATTTCAACCCAGACTTAATCTAATCTTAAAATAATTTATTATGTTTTTATAAGTAATCTTAAAATTGTGTAAGCAATCTTAAAGACGTGTGACAACTATTTATTTGAATAATAGGTACCTAATTAAATAATAAATCATTCAGTTTCATCAAACATTTAAGTAAGGTGTCTGTAATTTTAATTATGGTTCATAAATTATTATTTCATAAGTTACAACTACCCGCAATTTGTTAACAAAACATGTGTACTTCTAACGTAACACGAGTTATGTATTTAAGCATAAAAAGATTTTGAAACAAAATATTTTCATATGTAACCAAAACAATTTAAATAGTTTCAATTTTAAAATTGCGAGTAATATAATTTTAAACTTAATCATTGTTCATTTTAATAGCAATGAATATCAAATATTTAAACCTTACAAAACTATTTCAAATAAACTTCCAACACCCAACCACAACACCTGCAAAAAAAAACAAAAAAAGAACAAAACTCACCTTCGAACAACCAGCATCGCAAAATAAAACACTACACAAAAAATTCTTACACCAAATTCGGCACTATCGACTTAAAGTTTTCGCGGCTGAATTTCAGGAGCGATGGTCACGACCACCCTTCAAAGTGTACAGCGCGCTACTGAACAAGCCTGTATAGCCAAGACAAGTCCTGAAGGGCGGGAATCCATTACAAGTATAATAGTTACAATACTGCCTCCAGACAAAGTCACATTAGGTATTTTATAAAAAAAAAAACGAAACTCGCATACGAAGTCATGGAATTGAAATACGTTTTTGCTATCGACAAAGCTTTTGAAAACTAAGCGATGGCAAAAAGTTATTATGTGACATTGTGGGTCTGTTATTCAACATTTTTGACGTAGGTACCTAGTTAAAAGGGTACAATGTAAGTTTGGTTAAATTAATTATATTGGATAGCTTGCAAATAATATTTTATTGATAATTACTTGCGTTTACAGGAGAAAAATCCCGAAGGTTAGGAATCCGTTGTAGGAGTAGTATGTACATTCTTGATATTAGATAAAAGCGTTCTTTTTAGTATTGTTGAAATATTTAATTTTTTTTAATCTCAATACAATTGATATCTTTACAATTAGTAAAATTATCTAGCACTGGACATTTGAGCTAGTGAGCGCGAAGTGCGATCAAAGTGTATCCGTTTTAGCTTGGGAATTTTTTTTACGTAGGTAATTTCTGTTCTCCTCTACAGGTCGCATTTTTCAACCGATACTTGTGAAATTTTGTGAGCAGGTTCGAAAATTATACACCATTATTTTTTAAGTACCTACATCTAAAAATTAAATGGGGATATCAAACCACGTTTCTGAATATGAACGTGCAGTTGTAAGTTAAAAATAATACTAAATAATATACTAGAATGCAAAAATCTCAAATTGAAAAATTATATAGCCATTTCATCTTTATCAATTGTCAAAATATCTGGAAAGATATTTCAATTGAATGTCGAGGTTGATTCCTCACATTTTGGTGAAATCCCAGAATTGATCTGGTACGAGTCGTATTTTTTCTAGTAAGTTTCTAGTATATTATTTAGTATTGTCCAAAAAAGCATTGTGAATGCAAAAATCTCAAATTTAAAAATTAATAGTTTGAAAATATCGGAGAAAAATCTTGATTAAACGGCAAACTCACAAAAATAGCGAGCGTAGATTCATTTTTTTCATTATTTACGTAAGGTAAACAAGGTAGTCTCTTTTGATTACACGCGTGTAATTCTGTGAATGAGCTCTAAATACAGAAATCAGTAAAATTTCAGAACGTAAATAAACCTCAATATCTTGAACAATTATTAAATATTGAAACTTTTAACTGTACATACTCGATTAGAATACGGAAGAGATACACTCATTACATTTTTAGATATACTTAAAAATTAACCGTGTATAGGTACTTAGTTTTTATTTGTCGATTCAGGCTTTCGAAATTTTTCGAAAAAAAAAAATGCATAGGTATTTCAGCCATTTCGACAAATATTCAAAAATGTCACTAACGCGAGCCAGTAATAATTGTCTACGCAATCAAATGTTACAGAAGGTTAATCAATATGAATCATGGACTGAAACTGACAGCTTTGGAAATAGCTGCGTTTTCAATTCAGTCGGTTGCACAATGCACAGTTTAGAAGAGAAAAATTAAATTATCTATACAAATAATTGTAAATAAATCAGCGTTGTTTTTAACCGACTCCAAAAATTTAAAAGGAGGAGGATCTCAATTCGATTGTATATTTTTGTTATCTTTGTTCGCGCGTAACTTCTACATTTAAGGACTGATTTTGATGATAATTATTTACCTTACATGAAAGGTGTCACTGACAAAATTTGAGGTATTCTAAAGGGTGCACCTATCAAGACCGCCGAAGAAGATAAACCAATTTTTACGACCTGTCAAGTGCACCATCCCCTTTCAAGATGCAGGCGTCTACAAACTATAGACTGTGACTGTGGGCTCTCTTACATCGGGCAAACAACGAGAAGTATAGGCACGCGCGTCAAAGAACATATAGCTGACATGAAGAATAGGCGCGACGTCAAGTCTGCGTTGTGTGAAAATGCCTCAAAGGAACCCAACCATTACATTAGATTTGATAAACCACAAATCCTTGCCAAAGAACAAATATATATTCCCAGAATGCTCCGCGAGGCTATTGAAATTAACAAATATCCAAATTTCAATAGAGAAGATGGTTGGAGAATACCACCAGCTTGAGACCCCATAATTCATCAACTAAAATCCCATCCCAAATCTCACACTACACTACAGGATCTAAAGGTATAGTTAGTTCGTTTTGTAGGTAGGGATCAAAAGGGAGTCCGCACAACCTCTCTGAGTTTTCTTCCGCTAGTTCTTTCTCGGAGAGGCCTCCCAATTTGTGAACTGGTGGTAGATTCAGTATAGCTAGATCGTGTTTTCTAATTAATTTTGATCAATTTAATTCAATAATTATTATTAAAATCAGAACGCAGCTATAAAATAATTTTATAACATATTTGCTCGTAAAGGGTCTCTTATTACACCAATTTCAATATCGTATTGTATCTCATTACGAACTTGTGCGGTAATGTAAAGTAAAACGCACGGTTTCCTTGATAAGCCGTGCGTTTTACTTTACATTACCGCACGGTTTATCAAGATACTTCGTCTAAAACGAACGGTACTTTTTTAAATCTTAGCAAAGAGTTTTTATGTCAGAAAAGATTTTATTTCATTTTATGGATAAAATTGACTTTGGGAGATAAAATGTAATAAATAAACATTTAATTATTCAATTTAATCAATGTTGACAATAAATTACAACCATTTATCTGTAACAAAAACACAAAAATATTAATTTACTTTATTAGTAACACTGGCTGTTTTTATGCCTTTGCCTTAAAAAAAACGCCGATGCGCGCGCATTGCTAATTTTTTTTTTTGCTGTATTGTTTTTATTTGAAAATGTCGTCAAGTACTGATGAATTTATTAATTCAACACCGCCAGAAGTCTCAGAGGCAGCGAAAAAGGCTACTCTAAGCCTCTTGCCCGAAAAATTGACCGATAAGATACTTACAAGCGTATCAAAATTTAATCATATGGAAAACAAGCAAAGGTGCAAAGTCCGAGTTTTATTTATTTCCTCGCAAATATGTTATAAAACGTCGTATGACATACGTGCGCTTTGATAATTACAGCCTCTGCTTTCTTGTAGCCCTCGCCTACGGCTCGGGCTAGCAATATCGCCTCGGCTGTAATTTTCAACGTACCGCACTTATATCATAATGTACTATAATAAACTTGAATGCATTTTTATAATTAGATATATTTAGATACTGAAAATCTCCTTATAATAGATCTATAAAACAATCAATACTCTACCCATTCAATGAAACACACACACACACACACACACACACACACACACACACACACACACACACACACACACACACACACACACACACACACACACACACACACACACACACATACACAGATACACACACACACACACGCACACACATACACACATAATATAAAAATTTGTATTTTTTTTTTCTTTTGTCATTCCAGTTTCTTTGTATGGACGGGGGCCGAAACTGTTGTGCGCGAGAGATATATTATTTAGTCAAAGTATACATTACATAAATAAATGTTTCAATCGATTCTATTACTGATTCTGAACTAACAGTTTTCGGGTTTCGTCTATGCTGGAAATGACCATGTATATTTTTCTCTTTTAAAAAATTGTTTAAATTTGCTTAAATTTGCATTCATAATCCTGTTGTTCCACTTACATAACTATGTAAGTGGAACAACAGGAGTATGTAAGTTACAAAAAATATAATTAAGTCAAAAATGTCGAGGATTCACTGACATTGGAAATACAGTTTTTACTAGTTTCGATGTCAGGGACTCATCTCCTTAGATTCAAAAATAAACCCAAAACTATATTTAAGCCTACCATGTAAGCATATTGTAACATCATTATTGGGTTATGAATAAATGAATTATCATTATTTTTATTATTATTATAAAGTTCTAAGCGGGTAATTTCATAAAAATATGAGCAGCTTTTTACTTCAGTCGTCCCGTGATCACGGCCCCTGGAAAGGAGTCGAAACCTCGGGAAACCCATAAAACCAACAAATCAAAATTAATAATTCTAAAATAACTTTTGAATTAACCAATAGACGCGCTGTAATCCGTAATAAAGTGTTTTATTTCAAATTATATTTTTTTAATTGGTTCAGTAATTTTCAAGAAATCCTGAAAATATTATCATTTTGGTAGTAACTACCTCGATGATATGGACGGATTACTTTTTTTATGAACCGATTTAAATGATTATTTTTTTGATGGAACAGAGATACCTCATTAGTCCTTTTAATTTTATTGACATTAAACCTTGGAACTCCTCAAAGTCAAATAGGATATGTACGTATAGTGATTGAGATATGGTTGTATGACAACCTAAAACAAACCGAGCTATGGTCTGCGACGTTCTAGGACTAGACTTGGACTATGAAGGCACAACGGAACTTGTTAAAATCAAACACCGTGAATTTGGAATCTGAGTTATCGGTATTGCATCATTAAAAATATTTAAAGTTAAAAAATATTTACACGCTTCGAACCACAAAAAATCTTTAAAAAAAACAGCTTCAAAATGAAATAGCTCAAAAAGCAAGAAATTATATTAAAACCATTAGATAAGCATATCAATTCTAATATAAAAAAAACGTCTAATGAAGTCGGGTGGGGCTTTTAGAATTAAAAAAATAACACTTTTAATGTTATGTCTCTGAAATCCTAGAGCGTTGGTTACCCAGCATTATGGGCCGCGCGATAAGGCAGAAAAGTAATTCCTAATTTTCATTTAATTATTTTCAAGAGCAATTAATAATTCAAGGTAACCGTGGAATGAGCGCTTTTTAACACGCCACAGTTTTAAAAATTAATTACTGAATATAAAAAGGTTTAGTAAAATGTCACCACTATATTTTTTAGGGTTTTTAGTAGCTCAAAAAAAAGGGAAGAATCATTTCGTTTTAATTGCCCCCGCCAAGACAAGGAAGCGAAGCGCAAGGGCACTACCTAACTTTTCTCGAAGCGTTTCGTCGTTTTTTTGAACCCTCATATCTTGGGTTTGGAGTAAACAAAATTCATGGAATGTGATGTCAGTAGTAGACTTATTAAATATATAAAGTTTGAATTGTATAGCTATTATAATATAGATTTTATTGATTATCTATATTATAATAGCTATACAATTCAAACTTTATATATTGTATATTCTATCATAACTTTTATATATATTAAAGTTTCAATTGCATAGCTCTTAAACTTTGGATTTTATTGATATCTAAAAAACCTCGATTTCGTCAAAACTGGCTTGGCCATTTCGTTACTACAAGAACTATTGTTTATTAGAAAGGTTTCCATGTAGCAAAAGCGCGATTCATTTCATTTTTCATTTTCATTTTTATTTTCATTCATGAAAATGATTTTGGTGGGATCTGTATTTCTGTCAAGACCTTTTTTCAGGAACGAGTGGTAAAGTTAGGGCCTTGAAAAATTATGAACATAATATGCAAGAAATGGGATCTGAAAAAAAACTACTGTTGATTCTCAAAATACATTTAAAGAACAATAGTAGTAAGATTATAAAGTTACCATTCCTAGTGATTTCCATTAAATAAGTAGGTATGTGTTAAACCTCTCATTTGTTATTCTATTTCAAGCAAACTGGTCTTAAAATATCATGTAGTATGTCTTAGTAACGTTTAGTACGCTCAAGTTCCAGAATGCGTGATCATGTACATAATTTATGAACATTTTGTTACCAAAATGTGGTGTATTTACATTCTGATGATCAAATAGAAATTGTTTCTGATACGAAATCTCCTGAATTTAGACATCAAAATGAAAATGATGTTTGTAAAGATGGCTGGATTTTGTGGTTTTATTTCAAAGGGAAGAATTAATTAAAAGGATTTATGATTTACTTATCTTGAAAATATAACTCTGAAGTAGGATGTAAATTGCTGAATCGTAAATGAGTAATTTGAAAATATTCAAACTCGCCCTTGATCTTGTATCATATTCTTAATTATTAAATATTGCAGTCACATGTTTTGATTTAAAAATAAGAGTGTAGTTGGTAATATTAATGTCACTTTAGTGTTATGATCGAGAGAAGGAAAAATAAAAAATATATAAAATACAAATGGCTAGTACAATAAAGCCCCTACTAATCATTCAATTTCATTTTCAACTTGTTGATCCAATTTGTTGAGAGTTGACAAATCTCTTGGTGAACATGGACAATCTCAAACTCAACAAATTGAATAACAGATTGAATTTCGCATTCAATTAGTTATTCAATTTTTTAGCTGTTATTTAATGGTGAGAGGGGCTTTTATTCAGCCTTTACACTACATGGTAAAGTTCGTCGAAGTTATCGTAGAAGTTACTGACAAATAAAGAAATACACGCAAAGTAACATAACAAATGTAAACAATAATTTGTTCACAATCACATTTTCTACCATCTAGCCCAGCTGTTCGAAATCTACAGTTCAACAACAATACAAAGAGTGATTTGTTGAATGTAAGTAATTACGTCACAGCACAAAAGTGACAAAGGCGACACGGCGACAAAAGACGAGGCGCACTTTCCTTTACCAAAAAATGGCTTTTATTGCGCGGGAATTATCTACCCGATTATGAGTTCTATGTCATTGTGTCGAGATATTTAATATATTTTAAGTTTATCTTTTCAATGAATAAGTCAAAAGGTGGTAATTTGTGTAGCGATGCGATCATACCGGTAGATAAAAAGTCAGAAAAGAAATGCACGATCAGTGAAAAGTACAATCATAAATATAACATTGAAGGCCGCGCCTTTAAATCCGTGCCTATGCTACACACGAGAGATTTGACCGGAAGAATTTGGCCTTCAGTCCCAGCCTGCAGGCCGGGACCGTGCGTGTGTAGCGCCCATAAGAACTCACTCATCGTACCCCCCATTCACAACTTCGCGTGACGACCTAAGTGCAGCGCTAAGTGTGATTACTTGCACCTTACTCAGAGATAGATCATTATTTTTCGCTAAGCTTTGTAAACGCGACCAATCCAATGCATAAATTACTACAAAGAATTCAACTTAGCACAAACGTGGAACAATAAATTTGTTTAAACAGCATTAACAATTTCAACAGCATAGTTCAACTTCAAGCTATAAATTGTAGTTGTTCTCATTTTATTGCTGCAATGTTTCGTGCATTAAGGTTACTTTTCCACCAGAGATGTGCTGCGTAACCATAGACATAGAAAAATTTTCACTGCGCTCATCTATTTCTATGTGCGTAACCATAGACATAGAAAAATTTTCGCTGCGCTCATCTATTTCTATGTGCGTAACTAAGCTGTGAGCGAGGTCAAAACTAAACTACGTGACCACGTAGCCGTTTCCACAAATGCTGTTTTTTTAATCCACAATGGGTGGATTGGCCTTCATCTCACCTTATGTCAGGCTAGGCGCACTCCGCGCTTTAGGTACGAAGCTACAAGTAGCCGGCGGGTCCGTCCGGACGGACTAATTTCAGAGGGCCGCCGCGTGCCGGCTGGGACGCACGTTAGCAATTCGATTTTGATACTCACTCACGCACCGCATTAGCGTATTGCCGCGTCGTTCGTTCGTACATTTATGATATTTAACCCAAATGAAGGCATATTGCATTGCACTTTCGAAATAAACTTAATTATTAATGACAATTAGATTTCGTAAGAAAGCAAATTGCCTCAAATCAGTACGTATTGTGTGATGTGGCGTTGACTGTATTTAAGTAAACATTTTATTTCACAAACACATAACTTGTAATAAAGTATTGTAAGCTATTATTTCATTATTATTTAAAAGAAGAAACCCTAATGTCGTTAGAAGAGATAAGAGCTACGCGATAGAAAGAAAGGTAACTTCTAGGTGAATATAACTGTAGCGAAGGGAGCGGTGTGCGACCTGAATTGCACTTTATTGTGTCTAGAATAGAGTCGCTATTTATTTAAATGACTTTGAGGAGTGGATCTTCTGTACTTGTACTATTATGTATTCTGTGCTTATGTTAAGTGTCGATAAGGAAGATGGAAGCGCACTACACCCGGAATCCTCGACTACTAAGTAACTGGCTATCTTACCTCTAACTGTAGGAATTTAACCAACCAACCATATTATGGTGAGTGGTTTAGCGGAACGGGTAAAATGTTAGCGGGTAAGAATTAATATCGGTAATTCTAATCCTTAGCACACTCTATATACCCTTTAAATTTTTATATCGCATAACTCTAAAGTTATAATTCTAGAGGTCAAGATAATAAAAAAATCTCCTAGAATATGTGGTCCAAAAATGCAGTTTTGGAGATTTTTATCAAACTTTTTAAATTGCTTCATAAATTAATACCCGACGATAATTTATTTTAAAACACCTATTTTTTACTATCAATGTTATCACTGAACATAAAAATGGCATTCAATGTTCACTGACAAATTACTAAATTTGTACGGAAATGCAACATTGTTATATTTCACACAAAGGTGTTTTGCTAATTATTTTGCAAAAAAAATGTTGAAAAAATATTTCCTATGCCATTCGATTCTATTTCATAGTCTCTATTAATACCCTAGTACGTTTTTTTACTCATGTGCTAGAGATATGGGATATAAAAAAAACCGGACAAGTGCGAGTCGGGCTCGCCCACCGAGGGTTCCGTACAGACCTACATCTATACATAAAATAAAGCTATAGAAAAGTTGTGTCGGTACAAAGGAAATATTTTGAAAAAAAGTGGTTGGTAGTTATTAGTTTTTTATATGAAAACTGTACTACGGAGAGTTCAAGCTTTATCCCAGGTTCTACCTACCGGAATTATGTGAAAAATTGCTTAGTTTATAAGTTGGACTCCAAGCTACCAAACTGTAAAAAAATACCATCAAAATCCGTTCAGCAGACTGCTATATATAGATAACCATTTGAAATCCTTTGTCGCCACGTAGAAAATAACCCTTCCAGGGATTACGACAAAGAATTGACCACGGGCGAAGTTTGAAATGGAATAGTACATTACTGCAGCGGCACTCAAGACAGGCATTGAAGAACATACGTGAGTCCATCAATGCCTAGTTGCGGCCAAGGCTTGTGTAGTACTTTTAAACTTTTAACTTTTTAGTTTTAAAAGTTTTAAGCTTTTTATTTTAAATTACTTACAGTAATTGAAAAAAGAAAATGGAAAGTGGAATGTGCACATAAAGGCCTTACATTTGATACACATATTGAAAAAAAAAATCCGGTTTTTTTTCATTTATTATCCTCTATATAGATATTATCCAGTTTTTCATTTTTTTTCCAGTTTTTTGGAAAGTGCTCATCAAGGCCTTTCATTTGATACCCATATTGCAAAAAAAACTTTTTTTTTTCAGTTTTTTTGGAATGTGCTCATCAAGGCCTTTCATTTGATACCCATATTGCAAAAAAAAATTACCTTTCTTTTTTTTTTTTTAGTTTTTTGTAATATGCTCCTTGATGAGCATATTTCAAAAAACTTTTCAAAAAACTTTCATTTGATACCCATAGAGGTATTGAAAAAAAAATTTTTTTCGTTTTTAATTTTTTTTTATCTTTTTGGAATGCGCTCATCAAGGCCTTTCATTTGATACCCATATTGCACCAAAACAGTTTTTTTTTCGTTTTTGTTTTTTCAATTTTTTGGAATGTGCTCATCAAGGCCTTTCACGTGATACCAGTATACCGAATATTAAAAAAAAATATTTTGGAATGTGCTCGCTCATCAAGGCGACATTTGATACCATAGACTTATTATATTTACTAGCGTAAGGACACGGTCAACGTCGCTACGAAATGACGCCAGTTGGTTGGCCCTAAAATTACAGTTTTAGGGCCAACGCGATTCAGTCATCCGCGGGAGACTATGGTAACCAGACGGTGATTGACGTGACATAAAAATGCCGAATTGTGCATTTGTAGATTGCAAAAATTATGCTGCAAAAGTTAAAAAGTTACATGGAATATCGAATCATCGGTAAGTAGCTTTACATTATTTTTAATGCATGTCTAACAATTTTAATTAAGATCAAAATATTACTAATACAAGTTATTGTTCGAGGCACTAGAGATGGGATGGCATGATTCAAATGTACTAGATGTACATATTTCAAGAGCTGGACTACGAAGGCTGAAAGCAATGGCAATACCGCGAATTGAGATTGAAGTATTTACCGCATCTACGCATAACAAACTATTGATTTTGTACATAAAAATTAATTGATAAAAAGTTTTTATACCTACCTTTAAAAAACCATAGGTAAATTAATACTCATATTTTAGGGGTGATTTGCATGTAAATAATCATCCTTGACAATGTATATTTAGTTGGACAAGGATTAATATCATGATACGAAATGTCTTTCGATCAATAATTACTTTTATAGATAAAAATATAATACAGTGGGTTTCATTATTCCAATTTTCATAGGGATCTCTATTTTTTTTAATAAAATACATCTAATGCTTGAATTATCTAAGAGCTAATGTTAGCTGCTGATAAAGGTAAAAGAATTTGAAAATCGGATCAGTTAGTTTTAGAGTTTATTCATTACAAACAATCAAACCAACAATCAAATCTTTCTTCTTCATATTTAATAATATACTAGTTAATAGATTAAAATATTAGTAAGCTAGATATACCTACTTGGAAAAATACAATATCTTCTAATTTGAAATAAACCTGATTAAGTTTTTTTTTTATGATTGACGTTTTATTTATTACCATCAAAAACTGTTATAACCATAATAAAATTTAAATAAATGTACTACCGTCCCAATTGAACTAGATGAGAGAACTAGTTTTTAACTACAATTGAACTAAATCGTACACTTCAGTAATCTTTTTTGCCCACCTCTAACACCGTAGTAGTTCGAGTGGGTTCTAACAGATGTCGCTGATTTTGATGGTATGAAGGAATTGTAAGGCAAAATACTCAGACGGGCGCATCCTTCCTTTTGAAATCATTGTTTGATACCTATATTTGTGTTTAATTGAAAAGTTCGCTCCATTTCTGAATTACACGTGTGTAATGAGTTTTAATAGAAACATTGCTGGACAGACGCCGGGAATTTTGTATGAAAATCCATTATAACACGTTAGTAATGGATTCTTATACAAATATTGACGGCGCGGTTTAGGTCTGTCCGTAAACTCTGATTTAGCACGAAGAAGGTTGTCAAAATAATGTTCGAATTTCCAAGCATTTTTGAGAAAAAATAAAATAATTACAAACCCACCGCACCTGTATAAAATACAAGTACTGTTGATTGTCAACAGATGGCGCTGTATATCAATAGTACACTGTATAATGTTCTGTGAAATGGTTTTATCTATCGCAATGTTATTAGAGAAAATGGGTGTATTCCAACAGGACCCTTTGGTTGTGTGAAGCCGAGACTTTTATTGTAGTGGTGGCTACCTCGGCTGACCTTACCGAGTAAACTGTCTTGATTATACTTGGTGCCAAATGCTTCAAGCAACATTGGAATGCGATGCACCCGCATTTTAATGTAAACTGAAACAATCTACCACTGAACTATTCAACACTTGACACTGGCAAAAATTACTTCCAAGAAGAAAGTAGATTGCCAAAACAAAAATAAGAAGAAGAAGACCCCCTGTCATACAGCGTGACACACCGCCATGTTGCGAAAATATTTAGAGCCAAATTTATTACTTTTTAATTTTATTTTTAAAAGTAATTAACTATAACAATATTTGAAAGGATTTGAATAATTAATAATAATAAATATTGATATTTTTAAAAGAATTAGTGGCGCGATTAATCCAAAAGTAATTAGAAGTTAAACTATGACCGCGCAATGCCGCGCATACCGTTGTTTCACCAAGATGATTAATAATTACGTATTTTAATGACCATATTTTATTATGATTTAATTACAAATATACAGTTTTCAGATTTATTCCTGTAAGTGTAGTATAAGACGCTATTACCTGCCAAATTTCATAGTTCTAGGTCAACGGGAAGTACCCTATGAATTTTGATTCCTTTGAGAGTATCGAAAATGCGTTTATTGCGCCCTAAACGGCAGTATCTTTTTTTTACGTTAATTTAGAAGTTTGATTTTTTTACAGCTTCAAGGGCCCGTAGACCTTAGTATATGGTTTAAATTTCAATTCGATACCTCCACGCGTTTCCGAGATAAAGGGTCTTGACAGACAGACGGACGGACAGACAGACAGACGGACAACAAAGTGATCCTATAAGGGTTCCGTTTTTTCCTTTTGAGGTACGGAACCCTAAAAACCGGCCAAGTGCGAGTCGGACTCGCGCACGAAGGGTTCCGTACCAAAAACGGCAAAAAAAAAAAACTACGTTTGTTGTATGGGAGCCCCCCTTAAATATTAATTTTATTCTGTTTTTAGTATTTGTTGTTATAGCGGCAAGAGAAATACATCATCTGTGAAAATTTCAATTTTCTAGCTATCACGGTTCATGAGATACAGCCTGGTGACAGACAGACAGACGAACAGCGGAGTCTTAGTAATAGGGTCTCGTTTTTATCCTTTGGGTACGGAACCCTAACCTATAGAAAACATAGCTTCGTTGAACCACCAGTGTTAAGCTAAGCTAAACAATGAAAATAATGGTGGATTTCATACAAATCCTTAGCTTACAGTATAATACATCTCTAATGGAAAAGTATCTAATACTATTTTAGGGATCCGCAGTGAGATATCTGAACCGTGACCCTCCTCGGACCCACAGATTGTACAATTGCTACAATTTACATAATGCAAATTTATTTGTTCCAGTTTAAATTTACAAATACATGCCTAATTAATAGGGTATTTAAATGCAAATAAAATGTTAAATTTGTTTCGTCCTTTTACATCGAGATTATGGAATTGGCATGTTTTTTGTTTTTATATCTATTGTGGCTTGCAAAATGTTCAAACATACTTTTTGAAAGTGAAATATTAAATACATTTTTTTTTATTGAAAATTGTGTTTTATGAGTCTTCCACTACTATTTTGAACACTAAAAGTTGTTTTATACACAACCAAAATGCTAACTTTATAAGATAGTCTAGTTTTCTACTGAAGTTTGTATCATCCGATATTCTCAAAAAACATTCGACATCGAAAATGGCCGATAGCGACCGTGAAAAATAACTTACTTAAAACTTCTATAGAGACTTGATGGTTTTAACTGTTTCATAAGTACAGACGTCGTATTTCTTTTTAAATTTGAAAAAAAAGATGTATATTCTTAAATAAAATACTTTTTTAAGACATCATTTTTAAACCAACCAAATACTTTACTCAACCAATTAACTGTCTGACTATAACTAGTCATTTAATTTACTAGTTGGCATTTTTAACATGACAAAAATATTAGTGTATTGGTCATATTCCAGCATAAATTTAAAAAAATGACAGTTACTTAGAGCGTTTCAATTTATGGTGCATGTCGCCCTAATTATTTTGATTTGAAAACAATATCGGGTACCTATCCATTTATGCCACGAAAAACAAAGTTTATATTCAAAGTACAATATAAAACAAATCAACATAGTTGACACGACAAAATCCCTGTCCTTTTTGAATCCCAAAATAGGGTCCGGAAAAACATTTCAATGAAAAAAATCTTACGGATTTTAGTGATTCCGTGAGCGACCGATAAGGCAGGCCTTTGACATATTTTTTAACACCACATTAGTAAAATTACAGCCTTTGTAGAGCGGAGATCGGTATCGAGTGACAAATGATACTCGCAAAAATCACTGTGATTTCGTACGTGATTGTTAAGTCATCGATCAGCTGTTACGTGTTGGCGTCATGATAATGGTAGTTTTATTAAGTCGATTAGTGCTATATTCGTTTTATTTTTTATGCGCAGATATTGTGGTACTCAACTTTTTACACGACTGCCCAAAAAAGGAGTGTATATGTGTTTAGGGTTCATGTATGTTTGTGGGTATGTGAGTTTCTTTATTCCACCGTAACTTCTAAATGGCTCAACAGATTTGGATGTATGGGGTATCGTTAGAATCCTTACATAATTTTGAGTGACACTGGCTATACTTTTTTTGAAAAAAATACTATAGCAATTGTATGACCCCATTTTCAATGTGAAAAAAATTTTTTTTTCTTCAATTATTACAATAAGGGCATCAAATGAAAGGCCTTAATGAGCACATTTCAAAACTATATAATTTGTCACTGAAATGCGTGAAATAAAAGTAAATAAATTTAAAAACTATTAAAAACACGACTGCCCTGCCAAAAACGAAATAAAAAGTTAAATAACAAATGTCTTTGCAGTCGGGGGACCTCTTTGATTAAAATTGTTCCACAAAACGGTCCCCCGACTGCAAAGACACTTGTTATTTAACTGTTTAGTTTGTTTTTGGCAGAGCAGGCGTGTTTTTATTATTTTTTAAATTTATTTATTTTTATTTATTGTTTTATTCTAAATTATATGAAGCAAATAAGTACCTTGTCACATAGTGAAAATAAAAACACTTTACACAAAGAACAGGCAATCCTACGAAAGTTTAACAAAAACAAAAAGAAAATTAGAATTTATAAAAAAAGTAGCTGCCCTGTTTTGGATTCGCACGGAAACTTTTAGTTATTTTGCGATTTAAAATGACAAAAAGGGAAACATTTTTTTTACGTCATTCTGTACAAAATTTTGAATATTGTTTTTATACAAACCTTGTCCTTATAATAACAAACACAAAATGAGAATTATGCGCTTACATACATTTCGGCGATATATTTTTGTTTGTACAATCTATTTATATTGTATAAACACCTTTCAAAAGAATTTAGCTTTGCATCAATAACGCAATTCGTGATCTTATAAAAACATTTTATAAAACTCAAGCCAACTAAAAACGTATTTCATTCCCTCTATATCGAGTTTCATATTGAAAGATGAAAGTTAATTTAGTAAAAAAGTAAAGTAACGTAAGTAGTTAAATAACAATTCTGTGATTAAAATTGACGTGACAAAATAGTTTTATTATTCGTAAAGCCGGCTCCACACTCACGCGCGAATCGCGGCCGCGAATCACGGGCGCGGTTCGCGCATGAAAACGGTGCGAAAAATATAGCCCTTCAGACTCGCGCGTGAACCGCGGCCGCGAATCACGGCACCCTTACTTCGGCACACAAGTCCTTTAACGCGGACCAAAAAACAGCCACCGGGCGGGGAACGCCGCGAAGCGCGAACGCGAAGCCGCGAAGCCCATACGCGAAACCGCGAAGCCCATACGCGAAGCCGCGATACCCTCCACACTCGCGGTTCGCGGCCTTCGCGGGCTTTCGCGGCGCGAGTGTGGAGCCCTCTTTAAAAAACTATATAAACATTTAGGCAATACCTAACGGTGATATTAAAGTGCTAGGTGTGTATAAAGTAGTAAGTATTTCAACTTGAAGTCTTTTTTAGGGTTCCGTACCCAAAGGGTAAAAACGGGAACCTATTACTAAGACTCCGCTGTCTGTCTGTCACCAGGCTGTATCTCATGAACCGTAATAGCTAGACAGTTGAAATTTTCACAAATGATGTATTTCTGTTGCCGCTATAACAACAAATACTAAAAAAAACAGAATAAAATAAGTATTTAAGGGGGGCAACCATACAAAAAACGTGATTTATTTTGCTGTTTTTTGGTACGGAACCCTTCGTGCGCAAGTCCGACTCGCACTTGGCCGGTTTTTCTAATATCGCGTGAGAGCGCAATGGTCACGTCACTATAAACTCATTCGCTTTTTACAGCCCTAACAAAAGTTGATCCTCGCAGTAGCTCCCTTGGAGGCTTTAATGAGTATAATAGGATTTTTATTACAAAAAAGTTACATGGCTTTAGGGTTGCTAAACTTAACAACACAAAATGGAATACATCTTATTAGGGATACTCCAAGTTTTATTTGCAAAAAATATCACAATGAATAGAAATTCATTTTTGTTGTTCCTTAATTTTTAGTAGAAATTCTTTTTAATATGTTCCTTAACTGTGCTTCTCAGCATAAGGGAAAAAAGTGTGGTTATAGTTCTTGAAACTCACGAATGCGCGTCGGCTATGAATGTTGTTAGGCGTGCACGTGCACATTGTTTTAGTGTGCGTCTGCACGTTTTCCTATTACGCACACTAAAACAATGTGTATGTGCACGCCTAACAACATTCATAGCCTACGCGCATTCGTGAGTTGCAAGAACTATAATAATTTGTTTTAAAAGTATTATAGTCTTGTCCTTAGTTCTTATTGCCGTAACATTAAACTGATAAAGTATACTTAAATATTAAAAAAATCTACCTAATAAGGTTTTTAAAAGATACTACACCTACATATGAGTACAATTATCTATTCTGCGGTATAAGTTTAGTAATAAATAAATAAATGCACTTATTAAAATATTTTTTTATCGTATTCACTACGACTACATTTAAGAAGATCGGTTCCTTTTTAAATGACTATCCCCCTTACTAATAAAGATTGTATAGCAGCTGCATAGTCACACAGTGTTTTGTCACTTTCTTTTTAATGTCAAATTCAAATAGTTTGACAGAGAGTAACCATTGTGTAACTAAACATCTGCTATTCAATCTTTATTAGTAAGGGGGTAAGTAAATAGTATAAAGACTTTTAAAATATTTCAGTTTAGTGGCAACCCTAAGAGATACACCTTTGATGGCAGTCGCTTATGTAAATCAGTCTGAAACTTTAAAGGGCCTTTGCCCACGATATGAACCGTCCCGTCACCTTCCGAATGTTTACTCTGTATTTTTGTTAAGGCGCTATACATGAGGTAAATTGACAGGTAATTTGGCAGGCGACTTTAGTCAATTAGCGTTTTTTATCGACAATCCTTACTATAATATTATAAATGCGAAAGTCCGTTTGTTTGTTTGTTACGCCTTCACGTCTTAACTACTGGATCGATCATCATGAAATTTTGCATACACTTTTTCAGGGGTACAGAGAAAGACATAGGGTACTTTTCATCCCGAAAAAAGGTATTGTTCCCGAGGGATAGCGAAAAAACTTTCTGCGCAGATGAAGTCGCGGGCGGCCGCTAGTCGCTTATAAATCTATAATCGCAAACCTAATTTCAATATCGAGGCGATACGATTTTACAAGCGATTGTCGATCCAAAGCGCTTTACTAAAGTCGCCTGCTCAATTGCCTGCCAAGTCGCCTCGCGTAAATACGGTAAGGGGCCCTTAAACGTTCCCGTCGTAGACTTAAGGCCTACTCAAATCCTGTACCGGTGGCGGTAACGATATCCCGATGGGTATGCGGTAGCGCGCTGTTCAAAGGTGTTCCGCAACAGCTGCGGTAACGCCATACAAAATGCCGTCGGGATATCGGTCGGGTATACGGTCTGTTCGCTTAGATAGTGTCGGTACACCCGCAAGCACTTGTGTTCAGAGACAGGAATACCGGTAACAAACACAACCTTTCACTAAGGCACTTCTTTGTAAACTGCCAAAATCCAAATTGACTTGCGGGTGTACGCCGCACGCGGTATCCTTTGTTTATGCGGCGGCATCTTTTCACAAGAAGCGGCACGTGCAAAGGCGGCGAGATAAAAGGGCAACACTATCTGAGTGAACGGACTTTACCGTTACCGTCACCGGTACAGGATACCGGTGAGATTTGAGTAGGCCTTTAATTCACCTGGGCCAAATCACCTGGGTGAATTAAGTATACTAATTGGTACTCTTAATTCAACCAGGGGAATAAGTGAATTAAGTAACTGATAAGTAGGTATCTGTTTTATCTGTCTTAAAAAAATTCTAGATAGTAGATTATAACAGATACATGATAGCTAAAACTTTTCTCGATATAAAAATAAATCGAAGTGACCTCCAATTTTGCAGTTTTTCAATACTGTGCCAGCCATTAAAAACCTATTATCTTGAAACTATAATAAAAAAACCTGAGCTAGCTATCTAGTTTTGGGATTTTATTTTATTTTATTTATTTATTTACATGTATGCTTACAGAGTTAAATAAATGCATCAGCAAGTTAAACAAAATATCAGAAAAAAATTATACAGGGTCATTTTAAATATACCATCCAAATTTCAAGGATGTGTTCAGTCCATCAAACTGAACAACTTTCTCTAACGAACACATGGCAAATTATGTAAAAAAATCTAGGTACTATCAATACAAATCAAAGAGCGTGATCAATTTAGTATGAGATGACCAAAATTTTTTGGTGAAATTCGACGCATGTTTCTTCGAGAAACTTGTTTAGATTCACGGACTGGACTCGTCCTTGAAATTTGGATGGTAAGTTTAGAATTACCCAGTATAAATAAAATAAAACAACTAAACAATGAAAATAAAACAATGTTTTTTTCAATTAAAAATGATTGACAGTTTTCCAAAATAAGAAATAGTTGAGTCCCGTCTGAGCTGCTATGGGTGAGTCGATTTTTTCTAATATTTTTCAATTGTATTAATAATCTTAATATAAAAATAGCATTGTGAATGCATAAAAAATCTAAAAGTTTAAAAAATAGTTTTTTAGTTTAAAAACGATAATGTTTTAAGATTATTAATATTTTTCAATTATATTAATAATCTTAATATAAAAATAGCACTGTGAATGCATAAAATCTAAAAGTTTAAAAAAATATAATGTTTTAATTAATAATTTCAATATTTTTTTCTATGAAAATTTATTTTAATGTTGTACTTACGCCCCCTTAAGAGGCTTACCGACTGCTTAGACAAGATTTATGCTGAATATTATTTTAACTTGGACCCGTATTTCAATATTATTTATTATTTTAGGATTGAGTAGACATGTGAATACAGAATGTATTACTTACAAGGATTTCACAAGCGGATTTACTGACAAGATATGATTTTTTAGCAATTCTGCCTCTTGAGTCAAAGTTTTTAAAGTTTAATTTTGATCGGACGTTCGTTTTTCATCTGAGCTTGCAAGTAGGTATTATTATTTATTCTGTTTTAGATATAAGATATTATGTTATAGAGATAAGTGGCTTCTTACACGTTTATTTTACTTAATATTATAAATGCAAAAGTAAGTTTGTTTATTTGTTTTTTACGCTTTTACGTTTTAACTAGATACTCAACCGGTGGTCAAAACATTTTGTAGACATGTTATCAGGATTTCAAAGTACTTGTCATCATCCCCCTACCCTTATCCCAATTTATTTGGGGTCGGTGCATTGCGTCTTTTTCTTCCATTCCTTCCTGTCACTCGTCATCTCCTCATCCACTCCCTTCACATTCATATCATTCCGCACACAATCCATCCATCTTTTCTGCGGTCTTCCTCTTACTTTCAAGCCCTCAACATCCATATCCATTACTCTTCTAGTAACATGCCTTTTATCCCTTCTCATAACATGCCCAAACCAAGCCAGACGATTCCCTTTCAGCTTTTCTGTTACTGGTGCTACTTTCAGACTTCCTCTGACATACTCATTCCTTATTTTATCCATTCGCGTCACACCACACATCCACTTCAACATTTTCATCTCTGCTACATGTAATTTGCTTTCATCCATCTTCTTCATAGCCAAACATTCAAACATTTTTCAAAGTACTGTTAGGACAAAAAAGTACTGTTAGGGGGCTATATATAACGCTGGAAGAAATTTTTACCGCAAAAATTATCAAAATTATTGATAACATTATCGTTTTTAGTTCATAACTGATAAAGTATTTTTTATTTTGGAAAGTTATCAATCACAACTCTCAAGAGCTAACTAGGGTTTTCTTTTATTATAGTTTCAAGCAGGGATTGAAATACCGTTAAAAAAATAACGTTAAAAATACCGTTAAAACATTTTATCGGTAAATTTACCGGTAAAAATCTTGTATCTGTAAAATTACCATTCAATATAGCGTTAAACTTTAGTACCGGTAAAATTATCGGTAAAAAATTAACGTTAATAATTGGAATAACGTTATTTTAAAGAAATGGTAACAAAAAGTAAGAAATAACGTTAATTTTAACGTTATTTACTGAAATAACGTTAATTTCATTAAAATAACGTTATTTATTGACACAATGTTAAAATTAACGGTAAAAAAAGTAAGAAATAACGTTACATTTAAAAATAAAGTTATCATTCCCTGGTTTCAAGATTTCAGGTGTATTATTGATTGGCACTGCATTGAAAAACTACAAAATTGGAGGTCACTTTATGATTTTTTTCTCTCGAGAAAGCTTTTAGCTCTTATTTTTCTGCCAATTATCTACTTTATTCATTATTTTTTGTTAATTAAGTAATACTGTCTGAAATTGTTGTTAAAAATGTGTATTTGACGCCGCAGCCATATCAAGCTCAAAATCATTGTTGGGCCGATTGAATATTGAATGTAGAATTGAGGGCCGCAAAACCTAACTTTAAAGAAAAATATAACTCATTTCATAGCTGTTAAAGGTTAAAGTGTTACTTTTTTAATTGAAATTTACCTACTTTTGAGACACGCATTGTAATTCATTGAGGGCCGCATCAGGAGGATATTTTTAAAATCGGATCGGGCCACAGTCAAACGTGTTCAGGGGCTGCATGTTTGATATTCCTGTGATAGCGAAAATAACTAGTTGAACCCGAAGTTGCGGGTAAAAGCTAGTAATTTTATAAAGCAAGAGAGACATAATATTCTAGGAAGTTCTAGGTATTAACAGTAGCTTGTTGAATCTGTCAGACTGGTTTCAACTTTTAATATTGCCAAGTGGAGTTTCAACTAAATGACTTCTCAGAGAAGTTTCAGCAGGAGGCGGCCATTTTGTTTCTCTTTAATCGACTTTTATTGGTTTTGAAAACAAAAGATACTGTTGGACTGATGAAGAGATTTACTTTAAAACATGGACTGATTCGATTTACTTTAAAACAAATCCTTACTTTTCTAAATGCATCAGAATTTCTATTCAATTCTATTCTCTTCTAGATCTATATGATTATTAATAAAAAACAAACATAGGCAACGTTACAATTGTGCAGAGAAGATTTTTACGGTAAAAACATAATATATAATTTATACTGTTGATACATCCTTAACCATAGTCGATTCGTTTCGTATTTTTAAACTCCGAAGTTTGATACCATAAAAACAGTTTCTTAGTTTAATAGCAAAGTCATTCTTTGAATCAGAACAATTGTTAGATCGTTAACATTTTGAAATACAACTGTAGAAAAAGTTCTAAACCCATTTCTTCATGTAAAGCTGTGGAAACCGTCTATGCCGTCAATTTGCAATTTTACTGAGAGACCTTGTTCTAAAAGGAATCGACAGCGAAGTACGGGTTTATGAGAGCTTTGAATTTGAGAGGAAAATTTCTATATATTGGTTCATATTGGTAGTTATTGAATTTTGTATGGAATATTCATTTTGAACTGGTACGTGATAGAAGAAGGCCATGAATTTAGAACAATTGGTTATTCACCCTTATTTTTGAAGTGAAAACTTCTTTAGCGGCGTTGTACGCTTTTTTGTTATGGGGAAAAAATTCTAAACTCGCGTCAGTAAGAATCACGTGACCCTGATCGAAAATTCGTAAGACGGATATGACGGATGGAGAGTAGACAGCCGGTGGCTGAAATATCCCCCTCTCTTTCTACGAGGCGCGGTGAAAATGGCGGCGCGTCATTTCAAGACGTAAACACTTGTGTCACCATAGCAACGCGCTAATTTTTTAATTCAATGTCAAAACTCTAGATTTTCTATCAAGCTATGGATAAGACTTTCGTACAATACTGTTCTGTATTCGTAAATTCAAATGCAGAGTAAATTCATAAGACGGTAATTCGTGCAAAATCATTCCCAAACCATTCCAAAAATTCAAAAATGCACAACGTTAATATTCAAGTTGTCACTTCTGCCAGCACTCCGGGAGTGCAACCCGATTTTTTTTTTATTCACAACAAGTCAGTCCCTCATTTCGCTTGCCATGAAGTAATGATAGGACCGAAGGTGGAAGCGCAGTACACCCGGAATTCTCAAAGGAACATGACTTTATCTCTAACTGCCGAAACACAATCATTAGATATAGGTGTTTTCAAACCTGGGACACCTAGGGTTTACTTACACAGATGGACAAAACCAAGGACGATAACTAATTTAAGCATCTCGCTATTTTGACAAACAATAATTTTAAATGGTAGTTTTAAACTCTACTAATAAATGTGAAAGTTTCGACGTTTGTATGTTTAGATGAACGGATTTGGATGTTTGGCACACAGATAGTTTATAATCTGGAAAACATAGGACACTTTTTATCCTGGTCAAAAGTTTTTTAAGGGTTTTCCGAATGTCCACGCGGAAGAAGTTGCAGGTGGAAGTTAGTTAAAAATAAATAACCAATCCTTCACAACCATCCTCAATCATCACCAACTTCCTAAAGCTAGCTTTTTCTTACATATTGCGGGAATTGAACCCCACGCCTTAAGGCTTTGTGTTCCCAATTTAGGGGTTTTCGGCAGCCCAATTACCCACGTATTCTCGTCCCATTGTATGGCTAATAAAGACAAAAGCTATTTATATACCTCGATTGGTAAAAGTCACATCACAAAAAAAATTGTTCAAAGAATCCATTTATCTTATTTATTTATTTTTATTTTTAATCATAAAAAATATCTTATAAGAAGTTAAAAACTTACCCAAGTAATTTTATTAAAAAATAATTTTATGGGCTTATGAACATTATTTAAGAAAGTAAATACGTAATTTTCCAAAACTGATTTAAGGCCTGAGCACACCGACTGCGTAAACACGCGCGTGCTCACGCGCGCGTAGACACGCGCGTAGTTACGCACGTAACCCCCTGACACACCGGGTTACGCATACGTCTACGCGGCACGCAACGCAACCTGTCCCTTGCGTACCTAGCCGCTGCGGCAGCCATCTTTGCGACTCTAGTGCGGGATGTCAGACGAAGTCACGAAGATTGGACAAATGGACTAATTTTTTCGCACTAATTCAATTAGTTTTTCTTTGATATCGTTAATAAAACATCACTTACTACCGGTAGTACCGGTACTATTTGTAAACAAATACAATTGAATGCGTAGTCACGCGCGTGGTTACGCGCGTAGTGACGCGCAGCAAAGATACGTGCGTGTTCGAATTTGTTCGGTGTGACGTCCAATAGGGAATGCCATTGACTACAACGTCATCAATGCGTTCCGCTCTGTTTGTCTCACGGGAGCTGCAATGCGTAGGGTTACGCATCGGTCTACGTGCACGCGTACGTTACACAAGCGGTGTGCCATATCTCATAAAGTTTCAGGCATTACAACGTCATGGTGCGTCTACGTGCACGCTTACGCATACGCTTACGCATCCGGTGTGTATAGCTCTTTAATATAATCGTGAAATAAAAAACGGGTAATAAAAAATAATAAAAAAATAAAATACGGGTTTGGTTTGGTTGGCATTTGTCTATGGCCTCTGTCTGTTTTTGAGGCAAAGTGCTAAGTATTAGCAGACAACCCATGGTTTAGTGTCTAATGACGTTTCGGTGGCAGCACAGATTGAATCGAGGGTGAAAAAAATCAAACAGATAATGCGATTTCATCTGCCATTTTACAGTACGTTTCAGTGATATTTGGCGGATCGGAACATCGTGCAAGAGGCTGTTCAGAACACAATTTCGATGTAAATGTGTGAGAGAGGGATTATACAATCATGCAGACTGAGATCAAACTGACACAGGGCTGCCATTTGTATGATTTATTCTTAGAATTATTTGGAAAAAATCTACAAATGACAGCCCCGTTTCAGTCTGGCGTCAGTCTAACTAAATGATTGTGTAATTAATCCCTCTCTAAGAGAAGCGAGTGATGGGGCAAGGCTACACGTAAAGTGACTAACTCCATAGCCGCCAATAGGGATGAAATGCAAATAAACCTAGACAGTGGTTCGCAACCAAAGGAAAATAACACAATTAGGAACAAAGGCTTTCAGTCGGATCGTGTAAAAGTCCTCTTGTCATTTACTTGCTGACCAAACTGGGTTAGTTATCCCTTCTTTTATTAAGAACTCCTAAAGATATTGCCTTTGAGTATTACTTTTGTTCTATACTCCTGACTTTTATTATTCTTCAGATCTTGTTTGTGATTCATCAAATCAACAATGATTTTACGCGAAGTACCAAACTTTTCTCATACGTTGTATTCTGAAAAACTGAGCTTCTAAAACTATTATTTGTTTCATAAGTTGGCATGAATATAAAATAAATTTTATGTTGTTCAAAGTACTGAAGTTGCCTTTAAGTTTCTCCTTCTAAAGTTTGGCTTAAACTTTACAACACAGGTCGGCTTTTACCATCCTCGAGTTAAAAAAAAAACTATATTTTAACATTCATGATACTTAGCGATGTTTGACATTAAATTTTCAAACCAAGCCACACACAATAACTAGTACATTTAGCCTGTAGGTACGTTGCATTTCTGCGACAAAATGATAACACTATAAAAATTGCGGTGAACGCTAGACCAAAATTAACGCGCTACAAAACATTGTTTTCAGTGCTAGAACATAGTCTGCAGTTGTATGAAATCTAAGTATGAAATAAAACAAGCTGTCTATAATGGAATAAGTATAAAACATCGCTCTTGCAAGATATCTGAGAAACTAGATCATTATTTTTCTCGTAACCGTTACGGAGCACGTTCTCCTGTCAGACTCAGCCTGTTTATTTGATCCTACTCAGTTCTTAATGTTTCATCTTTTACTATTTTTTCCGTTTTTGGAGTACTCATCAAAATTATATTTTTGTACGCTATTTCTATTGACATGATAAAAATAGAATTGTTTTTCAAGACCGTTATAAAATTAGTTAAAGAGAAGACCTAGGCCCAAGGCCTTATAAAGTACTGTTATTTTTCAGTCTCTCGGGAACTTTTCAATTTTTTTGTATGAAAGGTATCCTATATCTTTTTCTGTACCCCTGACAACGTGTATGCAAAATTTAATGAGATCGGTTAAGAGTCGTGATAGCGTCGACGCAATTTTGGCTGGTTTGTACGTATGAAGACAGAATGCGAACGGGTAAAAATGAATTCCTGTTCGTTAGTAAATGGCTTAACTGATTATAATATTTATTTTTTTTGTTTTGTTTGCTAAACCTTGAGTGGCTTAGAAATAAGAACGTCATTTAGTAGGTACATACTTAAAGAGAATGTGTATAAATAAAACGATATTTATTTTGATGCTTTTCTTAAAATATAATATTTTTTGTAAGGTCAGCGTCAGATATTTTAATACACACACATACGTAGTAAGTAATTAGTTACTCACTTATGGCTATTATTTTAGTACATTTATAAGAAAAAACCTAGTTTTTCAACATAGTAGGTATCTATAGGTAGTAGTTGGATGTATAAAACCTATGTTGTCGACCATATTTATTAAATAGAAGACAAAAAAAATAAGTATTTAAGTAAAAGTAGCTATAATTTCATAATTTCTTTAATACCGCTCTTACAAAACTTTAATAGGATATTGTAATCATTCTCCTAATATATCAAATATACAGGGTGGAATTTCTTAATGCCACCTGGAGGGAAAGTACTCTAAACAATGGAGATAGCTAATTTCACTCAAAGGAAACATTCCTTTATTTTTAAAAAGAAACAAAACTGCATTCAAAGTTTTTTAAAAATACGCTTCCCACACCCAGGAATCGAACCGGCTAAAATTTGAAAAAACAATACCCTGTACTTTTATGATATCAATCGTTAGGGTCAAACATAAGGATCAAATCTCTGTAACAAACATGGTATATTAAATGAAAGGAAAACCATGAAAGACAAGATAAAACACTTTTACTTAAGGCTCCATTATGTTAGTTAGTTCACAATAAATTATCTATGTAGAACTATTTCGATAAGATGTTCATAATGCAGACTATTACGCATCCATTGCATGCAAATGAGTTACTTAAAATAATAAATTTATGTATCCAGCAACATGGGGCCAATTTCGAACAACTAATTAGTTAAGCTTTTTTCTCGTTCAATTAAAATAAGTTTAGATTTAATGATTTTCCTTTCATTTAATTTACCATGTTTGTTAGAGAGATTTGAACCTTATGTTTGACCCTAACGATTGATAACATAAAAGCACAGGATGTTGTTTTTTCGAATTTTAGCTGGTTCGATTCCTGGGTGTGGGAAGCATATGTTTAAAAATCTATAAATGCAGTTTGTTTTGTTTTCAAAAATAATGTTTCCTTTGAAAGAAATTTGTTATCTCTATTATTTAGAGTACTTTCCCTCCAGGTGGCATTAAAAAATTCCATCCTGTATATATGAAAAATTTTATGAAAATCTGCGATGTGAAACTACATTAACACAGTAAAATATCATTATAGTTAACAAACTAACTTCTGCAGTAAATGTCAAGTAGAGAAAATATGTGTACCGTATGTGAAACAAGTTGAAAAATTTAAAATGATTCGTGTTTTTATGAAGTCAATTAGTTTCGAGTGACAAGAAAAATGGGCGCAGCAGAAGTTAAAATAACAGAAACAAAAAACATATTGTCAATATAAAGTAAGACACAAAAACACCAAAATACAAAATAGTGTCAAACGACATTGACATTTTTTTCTATGGACAAATGTCAGAGCGTTTTTCAACCACCGATTTTATTGATCTAATGTTTGGAACGCCAGCCGTTAGAGCGTTTGGTTGCACTCGGAGCGTAGGTTCTGAACGCAACCCAGCTGACAGAGCGCAAACAGCGTTACAGCGCCACAAGCGTCGCGAAATGGAAGTATATTACGATGCGCCCAGCCATAGCTCGATGTGGCCAAGTACTAATAGGGAAAAAGGGAAAATATGTTTTTTTTTAAGCCATTTTTTATTAACTTTGTTTGACATCTAAGTTAATCTTGGATTGACATATATAATTTGCTATTCTAATTATAAAAAAAAATCTGTACTGATAATAATTGTATATCTTAATAATAACCTTAACATGCTGGCGTTTTGGGAAAACTGTAAGTCAGCATGTTCACCAATTGTTAAATAAATAAATAATAATAAATAAAAATCGACAAATAGGATGCTTTTATCGATCTGCCTAATTTTTGATTGGGCACATCATGAAATTATTGGCCATATCATGAAATGCCGGCACATCGTGATCTGCCCAGGAAAATCTCGATCGGCCCAGTTTAACGATTAGCCCACGACATATCAATGAGTCTCAAAATAATCATATATGGTACTTTTTACTCTCTGGAATCTGCGCAAAGTATTAACCCTAAAATACTCGTTTATAATTTTAAGCCGACCTTTGTTCTTAAGCATAGTGTGTTTTGTTTTAGTTTACCACAGGCTTAAGCGGAGGTCACACGACCTTGTTTGTGGTCAGACTTTGACCGTGGTCACTAAACGTATTATCTCCGTCTAATGTTAGCTAAGAAATTAAAGCTTGTTGTTCGAAATATCATCATGTTTCTCAAACATACTAAAGTGTGTAGCACAAAATCGTGGAACAATATTTACCGACACTTTGTGACAGATGAAAAATGGCCGCAAATAAAGAGAAGCATCCCAAAAGTCTAATGAGATGTTGGTCGAAACAAAACAAAAAATCATTATAAATTAACCTCAGTTAACTGGCAAGGGGGAAGTTCACTTAAACCGGGGCTACTCAAACTTTTTGCTTCACGAACCCTTTTTTTATTTTTTATTTATCAGCATACTGCAAACCACTTTCTCAACAATGTATACTAAGTTTACTAAGGGCTGCTTCACCACTTGTTTTCTATTGAAACTTTATGTCAAGAAATATTTTTTTAGTTTTTAACTTTTTTAACTCACTGGTTAATGTGGTATTTATGTGGGTGACTAAAGTCGTACAACTTTCGCCGCACGGCGAAAATCGACCGTGCCAATGGCAATTCGGCCTAGGCCGCAGGTGACTGAACAAAATTATCTGATTCGGTGGCCAAAACTGGAACTACGTTAATACATATTGTTACCTACAGTCAGCGACGCCATCACCTGTGATTCAATTTTCGAAGCGACTTGCTAGGTGACTAAACTTGACCGTCACAGGTGACTAAAAGCGACCCATGTAAACAGCCCCTAACAAATTTTGCAAGTAGTTTCTTATGTATTAAGAAAACTCAAAATGCATTTAGTATAAGTACTCTTAAAATAAAACCGGTCAAGAGCGAGTCGGACTCGCGCACCGAGGGTTCCGTACCATCATAATAAATGCTGTAATGTATGAAGGTCCTTCGCCACCTAACTCAGCAGGGAGAATATCTAGTGGTATAGCATCGTGGAGTGTCGACAAATTGTTTCCATGAAGCACGATCCGTTTCCACGTCTTAGTCTTGAGGTAAGGTTTAATTACGTACCATCATAAAAACTGCAGAGTAAAATAATAAAATAATTATTATTGCAGTATTAGGTCAGCGCCATCTCTTGACCGATAGTGGAACTAATTTTTTCTTAAGTCAGCGCCATCTGATGACTGGTAGTGGAACTAATGAATTTTTGTTTGTTTTTTGAATTTCTAAAAAAGTGCGTGTCATATTGAGACATCGTTTAGAATTATTTCAGATTTTTCTCTTTGCAAACTTCGGAGATAAGGGGGGGGGGGACGGTATTTTTTTTTAACCTTTTTCATCATAAGTCGTAAACTATGTGGCCTAAGAAAAAAGAAAAAAATGTTTTAAAATGTGCAAATAGCGCTCTTTCATATCATACCCTACATATCATACCATACAAATTTTTAAGACCCCTTTTCAGTCCCTGTTGTAAAAAATATTTTTATTTGTATTTCTTTCTTATTTCGAAAATAGTTGGGCAAATGTCGTCTTAAACTATTCCAAATTTCAAGTTGATACCATTAGTAGTTCTCGAGATATCCAGCTGTGATAGACAGACAGACTGAGTCACACCATAAGGGTTCCTTTTTACCATTTTGGTACGGAACCCTAAAAACCGTCAAAGTAAATATTCCGCCACGATAAAAAAAATATAGACATTTCATAGACGAACCACACTTTTAGTAGCTCAGGCTTAAAAATAATGATCCGCCAACAGCAGCGAACGAATTTGGTGGTAAGAAAGAAGAAATTCAACAAAAAACAGCTTCAAAACTAAATAGCTCTAAAAAGATACCTATTACCTACTAATGATTTGAATATTATTTCTTGCTTTTTAAAGCTATTTAATTTTAAAGCTCTTTCGTTTTCATTTTCGGGTTTTTGTTGTTGAAAAATCGTCTGCATTAACCCAGGTTCGTCCATCAGCCATTTTAATATCCCCACTGCTGGGGCACAGGCCTTCCTTATGGGTGGATAAGGAGGACGGGCCATAACCCACCACGCGGGCCCAGTGCGGATTGGTGGGTATTAACAACTGCAAATAGCCGGGACCAACGGCTTAACGTGCCTTCCGAAGCACGGAGGAGCTCGAGATAATAATTTTTTGGTCACCCATCCCATGACCAACCCTTGTGAAAATTGCTTAACCTCCGCAATCGCTGGGTCAGGCACTAAACCACTGCGCCACCGAGCTTTTCACTGTCTGCCTTAACCCAGATTAAGGCAGACAATTTTTCAAAAATCTTTGATTGCAGTTCCAACTATTCCTTTTTTATAAAAACAAAATGAAGTCTTCTATCAGTTAAATTTCCTATCTTTAATATTTAAGCTACTTTCACTCAATGTAACATGGTTTTGGGACACTCTGTAAACGATAACTAAAATTACATTTTTCATTCTTTTTCCAATTTTATTTTCAGGTTTAAATTGTAAACTGTTTCCAGCAAGACGTGATTACGCTATTGAGGCTGTAAACTGGTTGTTAAGTACCTCTTTAGTAATGAGTTGATTACAGCTTTAACACTTTTATAGCAAGAGGTAAATGGTGAGAGACCAATCTAATAAAATTGCACAAAAAATATCTTGGTGTTTTCAGTGTAGTGTATTTACATGTGCATTTTATTGCTTGGGCGGCATATTTTGCCATCCATTAGATAGAAGTTATTGCTATTTTATTTGCTTTCAAAATACCTATATTGGATTATGACCAAAATGGGGTTATTTAGTACAAAAATGATGTTACTATAAAAAATATTATTAAAATAACTTTAATTTTAAAGAAGTACTTCCAGGATTGCATTTAAAGGATATTATAAGCGGTCTTAATCGGAAAAGCTATGAATCACAATAAACATACACAAATCGAATTTTACGATTTAGTACCAAATTTACATAAGTTACCCCGCCGTTATCTGATTTCCTAATTTTAATTTTCTTTATTAGACACATAACAGAATACAGTCATGAAAGCAAATGATTACAAATTGTAATTTACAATGTCCAATTACTAGACTGAACTCCAACAACATGCATCCTTTAATAAACAATATTATTCTGTGATTGAGAAAGAAACATAGGTACATAAAATACTTAGGTACAAAATTAACTAAACTCTAATAAAGCACTTAAGCATAAATCGTTATTGAATCGTATCAGTTTAACTAAAACATGTTGTAGGATCAAATAACAATTAAATAACAACTATATTTCCCGTAAACTTTTTAAATTAGGTTAGTTTCGTCATTAACAGTACAGGAACTTTAATATTTACTGTACGTCTACAGATTTTTTACCTTTACAGCCACTACATTGCACATACCTATGCAAACCATTCACCACTACCCGTAATATTAGCAAAGGTTTAACAAATTAAAATAACTTGCAAACAATTACATTTCGAAATGAACGAATATTGCTGCAGACTATTTTAAAAGTACGAATTGCAAGTTCAATTTCTTTCATTTCCAAACATTATTACATTCCGTTAAACTACTCTTTTGGTGGAAAATTTTAATATTCAGCTGGCGTAATGTTAAGATAGAATTACTTCCATCTCGGCTACTTTTGTGGAAATGCTTTCATGGTAAAGTATTCTCCGGTACAGCCAATAACTTAACGTGAAGTAATTTTTCTGCAAGTTTTTGTGGTTCAGGATTACCCGGACTGCAGACGGTTGGATAAATTAACTTGAACATTAACTTAAAAGACGTCGCAAAACTGCACATTGTATTTTTAACTTTAATATTCTTAGGTAATAATCAATATCTTACAGCGCAAAAAATCTAATATGACGTAAAAGTAATAAAAACAAACAAACACATAATACTACATAGTATACTACAGAAAATATATAAAAAGAATTAAATTGATATTTGGGTACCTATTACTTGGCTGTGAAAAGGGGGGTATATTGCTATTAAATCGTTTTGTGTGCCAATTTGTAACATTGAACATTATAATTTATTTTGGAACATATTATTTTGTTTTAGACATCGATGTTTCATTTTAAAATCAAATAGGATTATTTTGCTATGTTGTGTTCACAAGTGAATATTATTATGTTTTAGTGATGAAGAATTTTCTATAAACTATTAAAAAAATAGAAAATAATGATCTTATTTGTTAATTTACATTTTTTTCGATCACTTATAAGAATTGGACGCTTGTTTAATACATATTTATAATAATTACACTGCAGAAAAAAAACAATCCTAGGAAGATTATAAAAAAATCGCTAGACGAAGATGCTGCAAGAAATGACAGGTTTCTTTATTGGACGTTCTCAAATTGATGAGTTGTTTGTAGACCAATGAAAAACAATTATTTACAATCTTACTAAAAGCCTTTCAAGGCCCATTACTACGAGTAAAGGCCCTTAGTTTTAATGACAAAAAACATTTACTACACAACTTTCCTGAAAACTTCCAGTGAAGTTTTATATTAAGTATATTTTTGAAAAACCGTGTCTTCGTAACATATGGTAGTAAGTAGGAATTCAAACTCAAAAAGCTTGCAATTTTACTAGTAAGATTGTAAATATCCCGGTTAATCCGGTATGCTCAATAATCCTGCAACACAAAACTCAAACAGAAACAGCCAGAAATGAAATAGACCAGCCCAAATTACTTCATAAGACAAGGTAAAAGCTCCTATTATGACAACCTTTTACGAAGAATTAAATACGATGTTTTACGTGAGGCCATTAATTGTAGAGCCCAGCAACTGTCAGAACAATGGCCATTGTTGCTGGGAGGGAAGTAATCTACTACCCATTCAGTTTTCTGTTAAAGCTGACTGATGGTCGCTAAGTATCTATGCGGAATGGGGTATTCAGTTGCTTTTTTTTCTCTTTTGGTCTGTGGGTTTTTATTTTCAGCGCTTTTTCTTAGAGCAACACCGGCTTCCGTCCGGTGTAGCCTTAGCGATTACCTAAATAGACACAGTATGCCGAAGTTACGCGACCGAAGTTCGGAAAACGCAACGTAATTTCGGCATAATGTGTCGTCATAATTCAATTAGCATTGCAGGCGTAATCATGCCGAACTTCAGTCGCGTAATTTCGGAATAGTGTGTCTAGTCACATACGCGACCGAAGTTTGGTTCGATTGTCGACGAAAATCCAGCGGCGAGCAGCGCGCGGCAGGCTCATATTATGTAAAAAAAATCGGCCAAGTGCTTGTTGGGCCACGCGCCGTAGGGTTCCGTAGTTACCTTATACCATACCATATTTAAACCACCTATCAATTTTCGTCTGCAAAAATAACTTTGTTTTACACAGTGTTGGTATAAATGACAAAATTATATTTGCGGTTTTGGAAAATGTGCTATATCTCAAAAATATATTTATCATTTTGGCGGTGTATATCTTTCAAACTATTTACTTTGAGAAAAAATTTACTTAAAATCCTCAATGTCATTTTTAAAGACCTATTTACAGACACCCTACACGTATTGGTTTGAAGAATTTTTTTTTTTCAGTTTTAGTTCCATATATGGGGAGCCCCTCTAAATCTTTTTTTTATTTTTGTATTAAATTCGTTAAGCGGTTAACAGAATACAGCTACCTACCAAGTTTCAACTATGTAATCTTAATACTTTCGAAATAAAGTGGCTGTGACATACGGATAGACAGACAGACATGACGATTTTATAAGGGTTCCGTTTTTTGCCATTTAGGCTACGGAACCCTAAAAAACGCAACGTTATTTCGGGATAATGTGTCGTCAGTCATTCAAATAGCATTGCAGGCGTAATCATGCCGAACTTCGGTCATGTATGGAAGCCATCATTGCTCTAAGGAATTTTTAGATCACTTATTACGTCTTCTTAATTTTTTTATAAACTGATCCATTTCTTTTAGGGTCCGTCCAGATCTGACGAATGCGTTTGCGAATTGCACGTGCAAATTCAATATTGATTTTTTTTATCATTTCACACTTTTGTGATTAACTTCTAAGTTTATGCTCTAAGTACTGTTTTACACAATATTCAAAGTCAAAAATAGTCTCAAAACAAATGTTTCAAGTCAAACGTTGTGAAATATTTTTATTCCATATAACATTTCCTTATGAACTTCGGTCTTTGCTGAGAAAAGTGACTTCGTATTTCCCCAGTTCAAAGAAAGTGCATGGAAATTGCTGTGTCAATGGTTCTTTTAAAGTGCTCACGACCTTCCAAGTTTATTTTGGCTGGATATGAAAATATTTCAAGCATAAAAACGGAGCATCTACATTTTCTGTTAAGGTACGTTTCCACTGGCTAAGCGCACAGACGCTACCAAGCATTGCTCTCTATGGTCTGTTTTCACTGAATCGTTTCAACTTCCAATTCAACTGGCGTCCAAACGCTTTTCCTTTCAACTTTCTGTCATACAAACTTGACATTTTCAATATTGACTTCTCAAGCTTACGCGCTCACTAGACATGAAATAAAACATTTTTTTTAACGGATACTGTGACCAGGATAGGTGACTACGGCAACTTTGCAGCTGCCGTGACCACGGCAGCTGCAAAGTTGCCGAAACGTCGGGAAAGCCAAAAATCAAACCAAATACCAACTAATTACCAAAGTGCTTTCAATAAAACCGGGCTAGTATCCGTTAAAAAAAATTGTTTTATTTCATTTTCAATATTGCCTTAAAACCGTGTGCTTTTCTTATCAACTTTTTGAGGGCGTGTAGATACTGATAAATGCAAAGTGACATGCCTATGTTGATAGCGAAAATGGAACGGGAAAGCGACTGTGTCACGATACACCAATAAAGCTTCATTTAAGTGAAACGACAGCCTAAAGAGGGCCACAGACATGCAAGTAGTTTGCTCCAACTCCGTCACGAGCTGACTACAAAAACACCATTTAGTTAACTTTTGATTCTAAAGTTTAGAGAAATTTTTGTTAGTCACTTTTGGCTGAAGTAGGTTTCTTTGTTTTGATTAAAATTTAGTAAAGTAATTAATCATGCTCTAAATAAGTTAGATAAGTATCAAACTCTTCATTCTTTTGAGTTAATTATACAGGAAAACTAAACGGTTTTGGCAATACAAATACCTAATAATCAGAAATAACTAAAATGAATAAAGCTCAATCATTTTGCACAGAACAAATCGTAATAAAGTTATAACATTGGATATTATAAATAACAAAAATAATACAATAGACATATATAATACAAATACATTGATAATATATGATAAGTACTCATCAACATATTTAATAACAATCGGACACGGTGCGAAGAATAACAATATTCAAATCCAATTCATCAATAACATTCGCTTCAATTTTCCTCGCACTTTATATAAATCCCGCTGTGAACGGTGACAATATTAAAAAAAACATAAGTTTTAAAAGACCTTGATATCTCTCTTAACATTCTTAACTCGCCCATAAAATCTTAAGAGTCTCTTAAAAATATAACCTATCTGTAAGACGTGGGGGTTCTCCGTCGCAAGATAGTGGCTTTAAAGTTAATATAGAGCCACGTTCAAACTGAGGCTATACTTGACTATGATTAAACCGCTTCGACTCCCCTTTAGCATGCCCAATGGTAGATTACCTGGCAAAGATCAAGCAAGTGCAGATCAGACATTTATTAAAAAAAAAAAACAGAAATACATTGGTTTAAGTTTGATTAGTGTTTATAGGTCTGAATTAATAATAGCTCATCCCACTCAGCCAACAATAGTAGCATGAAAATAATAATAATGATTATATATTATATTACAAACTATTTTAACTCGTCAACGCCCGGAAAACGAGACACAATAGATTTTTTATTATTGTCCGGACTCCGGACGCCGGCAACTGCTCGGGCGTTGGTGAATTAAATTACAAGCTGTCTTAAAAAAAACAAAAAAGGTATTGTATTAATTAAATAATATAGATGTCAGATAATGAAGATAGTTACTTTGAAATTAGTAAGTGACCGGATGAGTGAGCAACCCTCGCTCTTCCATGCTTCAGAGGGGATGGATGTTAAACCATTGGTCCTGGCTTCATTTGTAGTGCCAATACATACCAATCCACATTGAGCCCTCCTTGTGGGTTTAACCTCCATGCCGTGTATCCACATTGCAAGGCTTTTGCTTCGCGAGCTTACACCTGACGATTCCGTGTTTACCGCTAAAGGCGAGCTTTTGACGAGCAGCCGCGAGATGATGAAAGGTAAAAAATTAAAGGATAAAGCATTATTTAATTTTAGTCTTTTATAAAACGAAAATAATTATCAATTGACAATCAGCTCGAATTCAAGAATAATTATTTTAATTACTAAATCAATTTATTTAATTTTAATACGTTTACAATTTTAGTACGCATAACTTATCCAATTTTAACAACCTACGTACGTATTAATACACAACCATAGTCTAGCATCGTTGTATTAAAAAAAACCAGCCAAGTGCGAGTCGAACTCGCGCACGAAGGATTCCGTACCAAAAACGGCAAAAAAATCTCGTTTGTTTTACGGGACCCTCTTAAATATTTATTTTATTCTGTTTTTAGTTTTTGTTGTTATAGTGGCAACAGAAATACATCATAATATAATGTGAAAACTTTAACTGTCTACCTCTTGTCGTTATTAATAACGAGCAAAAATCGGCAAAAAAATAACGTTTGTTGTATGGGAGCCCCCCTTAAATATTAATTTTATTCTGTTTTTAGTATTTTTTGTCATAGCGGCAACATAAATACATCATCTGTGAAAATTGCAAGTGTCTAACTAAGCCATCACGGTTCATGAGATACAGCCTGGTGACAGACAGACAGACAGGCGGACAGCGGAGTCTTAGTAATAGGGTCCCGTTTTTACCCTTTGGGTACGGAACTCTAAAAACAGAATTTGTTTTCCTTTCTGTATTTTATTTAATCTAGGATAAAGGAGATTTTAAACGGTTTTCAGGGTAAAATCAACGTCAGATTTCTTTAGTCGGGACTAAAGTTCGTGTGATTGGCGTTTTTCTAATCTAATCTTATTCTGGACTTGCAGAGAATGTTAAAGTGTCAAAAACGCCTTTCATTTGTGAAATAAGTTCTTTTTTGCTCGGCTAAGAGATAAAAAAGGACACAGAGCTTTGGAACTTTTAACGAGCGAGGTTTTAAGGCACAATGACAGCTGCTAATGATATTTTGTTAGGTCAGATGTGAATCAAAAAGGTTTTGAAGTTACATTAACGTGCGCATTTATTATTATTAAAGTTAAACCATGGTGAGCTACAAAAAAAATGATATTAAATTAACTTTGTTAGGCACTTATTCAGTAGTTAAATTTAAACTCTGTGAAATAATAAAAAGAGTTATCTTAAATTGAGTACCTAATTGAAACTTTTTCTGAATTTCACATTGAAACCTAACCACCTCATGTGGCCTAACTGCCAATATGCATCACAAAATAATACCAATGTCTCTGTGCGCCGTAGACCTCGCGTTTGTAACATTTTGTAGCATTTTTCAAAATGGATGAAATATGTTTTGTTATCTTAAATTTTCAAAAAACTGAATCGACAAAAAATTATAATAACTATCAGAACTGCTCACAAAATTTCACGAGAATCGGTTAAGAAATGCGAACTTTAAAGGTACCTAGTATAGAAAATGAAGCGATCTTTTGTATGGAGACCCCAACATTAAATCCTCAGTCGACGAAACTTTGCAGGGATTTAATATAGGTAGTATGAATTAAAACCTATGTACAAATATACGAAAAAAAAAACGATTTGGATTGAAATATGTTTAATTTATGATACTTTATCAAACTGTAAAGTTTCGTCTACTGAGGATTTACTGTGGGGGTCCACTACCTTCCTTTCCTACACTTAGGTGAGCAGATGGACGAAAGCATTTTTGCCTAAGCAAAAACTGAGACGCTTCGCCTGCGCTTCGCGATCACTCGGTGAAAAATGCAAGTTTCAATCTTGTGGGATTTGTGTTTTTTCTTACTCAGAGGTATTTCTGGTTAAAAAATAAATAGCTTTAAAGCTAAAACTTATTGATGCTTTAGAAACATCATTTTTGTAAAGAATTTCATTAACCCTTTTATAAAGCAAAGGTGCCACCAAAAACCGGTGTTTATTACCCAAAATGTTACCTACAAAGTGTTGCAAACTCTTTGATAATCCCATTGCTGAAAATTATGAAGTAAAAACATGTTCTGACAAATTGCTACCCGCCACATCAAAAACCGCCGAAACCTGCGCCACAAATGCGTGTCTGCCCTTCAAATTTAATCATAAGCCAAGGGTCTAATTAACAAAGGCATGTTAAAGTTTAAAATTTGGACGTAAGTGTAAGGGTGCCTTAAATAATTTTAGACTAAAAGAACCTTCGTAATTTTAGTTGAAGAAATATTTTGGAATGGGGCATGGAAAATAACAACACCGACCTTTTAGATAGAAAAAAAAAACATATTGGCCTTTTTTATTTCTAGAAAAAAATGTTCGATGAACAGGCCCAAACGAATTTTTTGAATTTTTGTTATTTTAAAAATTTTCACTGTTGTTATACACTCCCCTCAGTTTACCGGTAATGTGAAAGTTTGGCAGATTTTATCTTGTGTTAGTTGGTAGTGAAATGCATCAGCAGGTAGGTCTTTTCTTTGCTGGTTAATTAGTTATTTCTCGATAACATAGATGAGATAACGGTAACATATATATTTTTTAAATAGAAATAAAAGTCCCGGCACCTAGAACTTAACAAAGTTAATTAGATGATTAAATGTCTGTTGCTGTAGACCAAGAGCAACTTGTTTATTCGTTTTAACACTTTATCCTACTAATATTATAAATGTGAAAGTTTGTGGGTTTGGATGTTTGGATGTTTGTTCATCAATCACGCAAAAACTACTGAACGGATTTCGTTGAAATTTGGCACACAGATAGAAGATAGCCTAGATTAAAACATAGAATACTTTTTATCCCGATTTTCTCACGGGAACGGGAACCACGCGGGTGAAACCACGGGCGGCCGCTAGTCCTCTTATAATATTATAAATGCAATAGTTTGTGTGTGTTTGTTACCTCTTCACGACTAAACGGCTAGACGGATTTGGTCGGTAGACAGATTAGGAACTGAATTAATATATAGGCTACTTTTTATCCTGGTCAAAGGTACACTAGAGTCCTCGCGGATGAAGTTGTGGGAGGCTGCTAGTGCTAAATTAAAAGTTTAAAAATAACCAAATCCTGTAGGAACAAAATAACATTTGTGATGAGAACTGTTTTTTCACTGTACAGCAGCCTAAATGCCTGGCAATGTTATATTGGATTTAGATTGGCTTGCTATAGACCACACCAAATCCAGAGCTCTGTAAATTGTATAATTTCAATCGCTTTTTCAACCGCTTCTGTGGTCTAGTGGTTCGCCCACCCGTGTAAGACGCAGAGGTCCCAGGTTTGATTCCCAAGGGGGGTACAATTTGTACTCAGTTTTGTTGGTTGTAGGGCTTATTTCAAGTCCGCCTGGCTAGCTACCACCATCTTACCTAAGTCTGACGCCATAACAACAATTTAAAAATTGTTGTGTTCCGGCAGTTAGAGGTAAGATAGCCAGTATTCCAGGTGTAGTGCGCTTCCACCTTCGGCCTTATCGTCATTTAACATCAGGTGCGATGAAGGCCAAGCACTATCCCGTTGTGTATAAAAAACAAAAAAGGCCCTTTGTTGCTCAACCACTTCCATCCCCACCACTGAAAATCTGCTAGGTGCCCGGATCGCGATATTAGAAATGCCTGTGGGGTATAGACACTACCTGTTCTGTACCGCTCTGGATTTTTCTGATTAAATAACTCGAAAAAGCCTGTGTGTTTCAGAGCATCGCTTGTACTGTAGCGCGCGGGGTTTTTCGACTAAAAATTTAATAATATCACCCTAAAAAGCCTGTGGAATACAGACAATCCAGAAAATTACAGTTCATAGTGATTAAAGTATTCCTTCTTTGTGTTTCGATAAATTACGTAGATTATTGATTATACCTCATTATACTAGTGATATTTTTTGACTAAAGTGGTGTAATTTTTTGAGTTTATCCTATTATTATCTACTAGCTTCCGCCCGCGACTTCGTCTGCGTGGAAAGTTTTTTTGATATCCCTCGGGAACATAACTTTTTTCGGTATGAAATGTACCCTATGTCCTTCTCTGTACCCGTGACAACGTGTATGCAAAATTTCATGATGATCGGTTCAGTAGTTAAGTCGTGAAGGCGTAACAAACAAACAAACAAATAAACAAACAAACGGACTTTCGCATTTATAATATTAGTAAGGATTGTTTTCTACTAATAAACTAACAATTTTTGATATAGTAAAATTAGCGTCATTCTATCTGAACTGTTTGCATGCCAGTATCTGGTGCATCACATGAGCACAAGCCATTTTATTTTTACAACTTTTTGTACTGTGAATGCTTGCAAAATAAAAAAAATATTCTTCTTCTTCATAATATTAATATTAATTTATTGTAAATGGGAAAGTTTTTTTCTCTCAATCACATAAAAATAGCGGGCTATGCTAGATGTGATAGATTGGGATGAAAGTTGGCACACAGATAGTTTTTTTTAACTTGGACTATAAGATAGCAGACTTTGGTTCCTAAGATCGTTGCGGGCGGAAGCTAGTGGCTATAATATTGATAAAGCGCATTTTCAATTTTCATGGATAATTAATAAACAATACCTACTTATATTTCATTGTATCACTAATCTGACATAATAATAATATAAATGTGATAAGTACTAACATTTAAAAAAAAAATTTTGAGTTTTATTAATTTCGAATTATTCTTTTTTCATCAACCTCTTTGTGTTATAAATAAAAATATTGCGAAAAAAGACAAAACACATACAGAGTTAATTATAAAATACTAACGACCTCGCAGGAGTGGATTACTAACATTATGAACAACAACATTTTGTTCTACGACTTTTCCAAAAACAGTCAAAAAACAATCAACTTTTCATATAAAAACTCGATCAGCTGTTAGAACATTTGTATGGAAAGTCGAATATTTTTTTCTTTTTTCGTAAAAGTCGTAGAATAAAATATGTTGTTGTTTATGATGTTAGTAATCCACTACTGCGAAGTTGTTGGTGTTTTACAAATAACCCTGTATATTTAAGAAACAAAAATTAAAACACATTATTAGTGTTTATAATTCTGGTTTAATGGACCTAGTAACTTGTTAACAGAAAAAGCCAGCAAGATACTTTATTTTTTATATTAAAAAAGTACTCTTTGATGTAGGTATATAAGACAGCAAGTTAAGTTAAACATTTGAATTTCGAAAACAGTTTTTAGTACGTATGGCTTAGAAACGGTCACAAGGTCAAGTATAGTCTAAATCTGATGAACCTTTAATTAACTGAAGGTAAAATTATTACAAAAAAATAAAATAACGAAATAACGTTTGTCTGTTTGTTACAATCAGTCGTTGCGCTCGAAAATTGGGAAAACTCTAAAAAAAAACTTTTTTTAGAAAAATTACTAATTTTATAAAACTATCAATTAAAATTATTAAAAGGTACTTTCAAGACCATTCTTTTACACAAAATGTAAAAAAAGTTAAAAACTTAATGAAAACCTTGTGCTGTTTCCGAGAAATTTTACAATTATGATATCATTCATTCATCATCAGTTGTTATCAACAGCTGTCCTTTGGGGATTTTTTCTAAAAATACCTAATAAAGTGTTACCAAAAATAAAATTTCTTCCCATATACATTTTTAATAAGTTAAAGGTACTTTTGATAAGTAATTTAGTTTGAATACCCAAGTTTCACAATACTTAGTACCATACGTGTCTGTATCGCTCGGGGTATTTATATTAAGAAAATCACAGCGCAAGGTGTCTGTGTTCCACAGGCTTTTTAGGGTGATATTATTAAATTTTTAGTCGGAAAACCTCGCGCGCTACAGAATAAGCGATGTTCTGAAACACACAGGCTTTTTCGAATTATTTAATCAGAAAAACCCAGAGCGGTACAGAGCAGGTAGTGTCTGTACCCCACAGGCATTTCTAATGTCGCGCCCGGATCTGTTAATAATGATAGTATGGCACACTAACAAGAGGGGTTTCGTCGCTCTGTAAATTGTACACCTATTTCCGGGGCTATCTCTTAGTCTATAAGCAAGATGCTAGCCTCTGCCAAGTACAGAATTAAAATAATAAAATTGTTATGAACTTTCTGACTTTTATTATTTTTCATATTTGAATTTGAAACTGTTTTAGAGTTTGTACAAAATAAATTTTCATTTCAAAGAACTCTGTTATTTCAATTACTGTAAAAACATTACCTTGAAGCATTAATATGAGCATTCATTTCGTACAGAAACTTTGAAAGCTCCAACCGAATTAAAACCGAACTAAAGTGCTAATAATTCAAACGAGACTGTAACTTAGTTACATGGAAACTAACTAACGATAAACTTTCACATTTCGAGTTAATATATTACATGTGTTTAGTCAAATAGATAGTAAGCTAGACTTGAAACTTTAGTCGCACAGAATCAGTAGTTGTTTTAGGCAGAAATGTTCAACAATTCAAAACAATGGCAGCATAATTTTGCTGATTCGCAATTCGACTACCAGTCGGCGCACTACCACTAACTTGGTGCTAGAGTAGACCTGTCATTTTGTTGTTTTCTATGTGTATATGTTACGGCTAATACCCGAAGTGCGGCTAAACCTAGTTTTAGCCGGCTAAAACTAGGTGTAGCCAATTTGCTCGCGGATAATACAAGGTGTAGCTTTTAAAGTAGTTTATTTAGTATTGTTTAAAGGTGTAGCTAGCTAAAACTAGGTACACCTAGTGCACAAGCATGGGGTATTAAGAAAAATATTTCTGTTGTCTGTTAAAAAAAATAACCTCGAAATTTAAGGCTCACGCTACTCTGCGCTTCGCGCTCGCCTTAAATTTCTACCCTATATTCGGGACCTACAGGAGTAAAGCAGATCGGTTCACTTAGTTTTAGCCAACAGCTATCGGCTACACCTAGTTTTAGCCGGCTAAAACTAGGTTTAGCTGTACTTTGGGTATTAGCCGTAACATATATACAATGGGAAAATTGGGATAAATGCACGTACAAAGGTCTCCAGCAGCAGTAGCGACACCAAGCGGGATACATTTAATGACATCCCGCCATTCAATTTATGTTATCGTCTGTAATTACTTTAACTAAAATAATTATTTTTAGAGGTTTAGCTTTGCTAGATGCGTCACCTCCTCTGAAAAAGGAAACCTATGGAAGTGGCATAAACTTCAATAAATAAGCATTCGTGACGTCAGGTGCGTGCCGTGTCCGCCATATTGTGTTGCGTTTACATGTTACAATTTCGACTTTATGCTGTTTACATAAGGTGTATGTACACTAAGCTAAGCCGCCATGTATAGTTGCGTTTGAATGGAGAACAATGAAATAGGTATGCAGGCTTTTATGGCAGGTCCATCTTATTCCTTCGTCATTGGTCACCTCTTTCTATAACAGTGAGAAGAAGAAAGAAATTATTATAAAGCGATTGCGAGTCATTTTATCTTAAAGCGACTAAAATCGTGTAATTTCGGCACTAAATGTGTCTAGTGTGCGCTAAAGCTAATTACTACAACAACAAAATGGTTTAACATTTTCATTGCTGCTTTTCTACATTTTAGTAGAATTCGTTTGCAAATGTTTCAAACTCGGAAACAATATTTTCTAAGTTACCTAATTGACAATGTAAGCACAAATAGAAAACAATATTATCTAACTAATTTAAAAGTACAAAATGGTTTCCGATTAATTTGAAAGACCATTTGTAACTTTTTTTGCATTCCCGCCATTTTGAAAAAAATTGGAAATTCTTCGCAACCAAGGTAATTGTAAGTAATTGTTGTACGAAGTACTTACAATTTCCTTGTTCGCAACTGATAAAACTAGTTTTAATCGATAGAAAACGTCAAAATAAACATGAACTATTGACTGTCAAATTGTCCTTAAATGTATACTTTCGGAGATATTGGGATTTAAAAAATCATTGTGATACAAAGAAACACTTCAATTTGTGTGTATAATACGATAAAATGCTCTAAATTGAATGACAAATTATTTGCTAGGCTAAATCAGTTTTGTTGCGATAGCCAAAGATGTATTTAATACATCTTTGGCGATAGCATACTCGTATAAGCCATGCACATCCTTAAAACCCTAAACAAAATAGTATTTTAGAGCAACAGCTTAAGAATATTCATGTACTAACGCCGTTAGTACACCGACGCATTCGCATGCGGCGACGAATCTCTGCGAAACTAATGCGGTAGCGAAACCTTTGCGAAACGCTAGTACACTGCAGTTTTTTCGCAAAGAGGTGTCATTGTAGATTTCGTCCATCCGAATAGACATAGGGCAGACATAGCGGCGTTTAATGTTAGAACACAAATTGTAAACTATTTTATGGAAAATTAAAACAAAAATAAGTAATAATCAGTAAGCAATAAAATCTACCCCCGTGTTTTCTTGAATTTTTTTCCATGCCACTTCTTTTTTGAAGACATTTTTGTAATCCTGATGTCCAACTGCATATATTTCGGGATAATTTCGAATAAAATTTAACATTAAATCTATATTTTCGGCATCCATGGTGCGAAAATCTGTCCTCCCGGACAGTACGCTTGCATTCGCATTGCAAAACGAAACACCACTTGCGAAAGGTCTGCGTCTGTGTAACGAGCATTTCGCAGTTATCTGCGGAACAGGAACGACAAGGACGCGACTATCTCATTTCGCTAATAGTAGAGTGAGACATAAGCATATGCGAAACGCTGCCTACAACTTACAATTTTGTCGTTGTTTCGTCTCCGCATGCGAATGCGTCGGTGTACTAACCGCGTTATATATGAAAACATTTGAAATAAACCCCAGAAGACTGGTTGGAATTCAGCAGCGGCGTCGGTTGGCTGGCTGCAGCTTGCGGTCGCACTGTTTCATTTGAAATATTTATGGTGCGACTGCAGCGCTGCCTTTACTATACAGGGTAAATGCAGATAAATGAGAAACACGGTCTCTTTATTAAATAGGAGGGAACTTTATGTTTTAGTAAAGAACAATGGCGACCCGCCCTACATGAATTTATTTGATTCAAAATTTTAGCGTTTAGTCATATAATCACACAAAACAACTGAGATCAACAATGAACATGACAGACATAAGTGACATGACATAACTATTGATATCACAAACCAAGCAGAAGTGTGTTTTAGCGTCCCCGCTGATGGGCGATTAATCGCTGAGCAATTTTTGTCGCTGAAAATAGAACATACGGAGTTCGCTCACAAGCTACTTTTTGTAGCTGCGATAAACGCGGCGTTAATCGCAACGATAATCGCAGCGCTTTTTTGTCGCTGGCTAAGTAAAACCTTTGTCGTGTCATTTCGTGGGCAATTATCGCCGCAATTAACGCCGCGATTATCGCGGCTACAAAAAGACGCCCGTGAGCGGTTACGCTTATCTTCAGCGAGGAAAGCTGTGAATTCAGCCCTAACATTTTTAGAGAGTGCGATGGAAACAAAACAATAAGTTAAATGCGGTAGTATTATTTAGTGATAAAACTATTATTTTTATTCAGACTTTCTTAAATTCGGTTAAAGTTCTGCAAAATTTGTAAACTATTATTTTACTCAGATTTTTAAAAATCATTTTTCTAAACGCTAAATATTTTAATAGGTATGCCTGTATGTATGTATATTGTATGGTATATATAATAGGTCTTTACCTATGAAATTGCCGATTTGTATGGAGATTTTTCAAGAAGTTGCATTTTTCATAATAGCATTTTCTTTGTTCATTTAACAACCATGAACACTCATGTAACAAAACTTTTATGTACTAATGTTTGAACACTATGCTAACTTATTTCCATTTAAGATAAGCGAAAAAATTAGTTTTGGTTAAGTTACAACCCCTTCGGTCACCCTTTTTTTTGCTCACAAAAAAAGAGTCACTTTCAAGATCTTTTTTTTAATGTCACGAAAGCTAAAATATGGACTTTTTTTTTACTGATAGTTAACTATCATGATCATAATTCGATGTAATATTCACGATTTTGTTAAAATTTTAAATTATAGAAGTTATTATTTTCTCTGTATGTGACAAAATATCGGCAATTTCATAGGTAAAGACCTAATATTTAAGTTTAGGATCTTTTTCGTTAATCTAGCAAAAAGTGTTCAAGACAAGACTTGCAATAAAATGATACATTTTCGGAAGATCTTATTTTTTTAGTGAGTGTTATTGAACTTGATGTTTACTAAATAATAAATCACGTGTTTATGATTGAAATAATCCTATATAAAGAAAGAGTGTCACTTGAACGACTAAAATATTATCAGTGTGATAAAATCGATATTAAAATCTATTTGAAAAGTAAATTGCAATAGGTACCTACTTATAATTAATATACTATTGCAAATAATTGTTCGATTATTGTAAACCATTATTTTATTTAAAGAACCTTTGTACTTTTTCAAATAGCTGAAAAAATCTTTGCTCTGGCTTGTGATAATAATAAATTAGGTATTTTATATTTGTTTTTGATTTATTATTTTTGTTTACTTTCCCATGTAGGTAACATAAAAAATAAAAGAGAATACTCTTACATAGATCAATCTACAAAATTTTGATGATTTGATTTCAAATACCCCATGTGACCGACGATGTGACAAAAGTTAGCGCGACTGACGACGGGTTAATAAATAAATAATGCTCTGCCCTCCTAGCATGACCACCGAAACACATGATATAGCGATTTATTGTGAAAAAAGAAATACAATTGTAGCTTATTTCCGCAAACAATATAATATGCAAGATGCACCGCCTGCCCGCCCGCAAAAATATGCACATGCACACCACAAAATATCAGTGCACAATACCTGCATTTAGCAAGACAGCAACACACCTTGCACCTTCACCAATTAGGCTACTCTACACGTGTTTCGCCCAAACCCGGGCATCCTCAGGAGTTAGATCGTGCGTAAACCAACACCGAATTAAAAAGCTAGATACATATATTTATATTTTCATAATGGTTTGGAACTACCGCCAAGTGACACCTGGGGCCGTACCGGCTAACGAATCGATTATCGAAAAGTCTGCTGGGTTTCAACTTAAAACAGAAAAATCTAAGTAAGGAATTTCGTCTTGTACTTTCTGTTGACGTAATTTGGGAGATAACGATGTTCGTGTGACATCATGAATTGGGGTTCGCCATTTTCGCCCAATTGGGGCTCGATTTATCTGTTTTAATTTGAAACCCAGCAGACTTTTTGATAATCGATTCGTTAGCCGGTACGGCCCCAGATTCAATCAAATACATATAATAGCGATTTATCACGTTTAACTGTCAAAAGACAATGGATTTTGACAGTTGGGTGTCGATAAAACGCTATATCACGCGATATAATATCATGTTTCGTCAGTCATGGGGGGCTGGAATGCAATAAAGTTATAGCGGACTCCATGAATAATGAACACAAGGATATACATTGTTCATTTAACCCTTAACTGACATCGTGGGGTAGATTTAGACCCCAGTCGCAAAAAAACTCAAATATTTTCTTTTCCAGGAAAGCTAGGCGCTTCTCCTTCGAAGTATTCTCAGTGCAGTGTATGTGCTTGAACCTCAAGAAATCTTGGTGCATAAAAGTTCTCCGTTTGGGCTGTACAGGTACGTGGGGTAAGTTTATACCCCACGGTGTTAATTACGTATGTAGTTTTATATATGTACATTATGTATATATACATGTATTTATGTATGTATATTATATGACGGTATATGTCATGTCAACATGTCTGTGTTCAATTAGTATAAGTTTTTTCATTTCTAATATTTTTTCAAAGATTTTTATATAAGACTGTTTGTGAGATTAAGTTTTCAGAATAGAAAAAGTAGTATTTTTTGTTTTCTTAAATTAAATACTTTTTACTTATGAAAATGTCTTTTATTTTTATTTTAAATGCAACTAGATAGACCCTTATTGCATAATAATAATTTATTTTAGGCAGTAGCATATTTTGTGTATTTTTATTTTTTTACTCAGTTTGGGGTACATTTTTACCCCGCGATGTTAGATGTGTAACAAAAAATAACGATGTTAGTTCAGGGTTAATATACAAAATATTCGAGTAAATCAAGCAAACCATCTGATCAAATACCAAGTTAGAGTCTGAAGTTATCTCCCAAGTAAACAAAGTGGAGCTAGTTGGAAACTACTGCAGTTGACGAAGTAAATTCAAGACGATGGAATTGGAATTGAGGAATTGAATATTGCTTACAAACGGTTGGTAAATACCTAGTTGGTATTTGTATAGAATTACGACATCTTGGAATTCGCCTGAGGGAATATCGAAAAAAATATATGCCCATATTACATAGCAAAATTTCACTAGCACAAATTACAAAAGGATAAAAAAACCGGCCAAGTGTCAGTCGGACTCGCGCACGAAGGGTTCCGTACCAAAAAACGGCAAAAAAAAACACGTTTGCTGTATGGGAGCACCCCTTAAATATTTATTTTATTCTGATTTTAGTATTTATTGTTATAGCGGCATCAAAAATACATCATCTGTGAAAATTTCAACTGTCTACCTGTTGTCGTTATTAATATCGAGCAAAAAACGGCAAAAAAACACGTTTGTTGTATGGGAGCCCCCCTTAAATATTTATTTTATTCTGTTTTTAGTATTTGTTATTGTAGCGGCAACAGAAATACATCATCTGTGAAAATTTCAGCTGTCTGGCTATCACGGTTCATGAGATACAGCCTGGTGACAGACAGACAGACAGACAGACAGACAGACGGACAGCGGAGTCTTAGTAATAGGGTCCCGTTTTTACCCTTTGGGTACGGAACCCTATAAACCGGCCAAGTGTCAGTCGGACTCGCACACGAAGGGTTTCGTACCAAAAAAGGGCAAAATAGTCAAGTTTTTTGTATGAGATGGGAGCCCCACTCTACTCTAATTTTATTATTTGTTATTATAGCGGCAACAGAAATACATCATCTGTGAAAATTTCAACTGTCTAATTATCACGGTTTATGAGATATCCTAAATATGGTTTATGAGAATCCTAAAATGACAAATATTAAAAATCCAAACAAAACGTGCCATGAGCCAATTAAAATCATAAATAATGCAAACAATGCAAAGTACTAAATGCCTATTTAAAATTTGCTGTTATGCTATCAGATACACAAAACTGTTTTGTTTTGTATGAGTCAGATTTACGAGCAAAAGTTTACAAAGCAAAATTCAAATTAAAAACATAGGTATTCAAGTCATTTGCCGATGTCCGATAAGTATAATGGAATAATTTGTTACATGTTTTATGCTCGTTCATTAAATTGTTTTAGGGTTCCGTACCAAAATGGTAAAAAGGAACCCTTATGATGTGACTCAGTGTGTGTATCTATCTGTCACAGCTGGATATCTCAAGAACTACTTATGCTATCAACTTGAAATTTACAATAGTATTAGATGACGTTTGCCTAACTGCAAATAAGAAAGAAATATATTTTTTTTTAACATTGAAAATGTTTAAGTTTTCGTGATTGAGTATAGTGTCACGATATATGAAATTGTGTCATTTGCCTGTAGTTTCGCAGATATGAGAGGTACGCGGATGGGCCAAAAGTCAAAATATGCGTCTGCCAGAGCTTCAAAGTGCAATTTGAATTCCCAAAATCGGTCGGTAACTTTTATAGAGTATCCTAAATTAAAAAAAAAAATTTCGCTGACTTGGATCGAGAATTTCCCAATAAATTTTTGAGTTCGCTATTCAAAAAAAACCGGTCAAGAGCGAGTCGGACTCGCGCACGTTACTTTAGTACAGTCTTTAAAAAAGTAGGATAAACGGCAGACAGGTGGAAGGGCGAACAGGTGGACAGTTAAATTACAAATCTTAACCACAGCTGCTTATGATGACTGAAAAACGTTTCAGCCACTCCACATTGCAAACTGTTTATATTACTAATTAGGAACTTATTCTTCGTTTCTTCGTACGGCAAATAGTAGGTAATTATGCGTGTTCCTCAGTGGCCGGACCACATTTTAGTACTCAGATGGTTTAGTTCCACATAGTTGCTACCTGAAGTCTACCTTCACAGGAATATATCATAATTAATAGTACCTCAACAGATAAGGAAATATTTAACAAATAAAGTGGTCCGGCCGCAGAGCAATGCTCTCTGGCCGCACCAACTCCATATTTAGAAAGTGTTATACATTTTCAAGAAATTTATATCGCAGTAAAACCTACCTAAATAGTACCTTCCACACGACAAGTTTCGTAAAATAAAACTCATTGGCTTAGAAGTTACAAGCCGTAGTTTGTGGTCCGGCTGGGAAGCATTCTCTGCAGCAGGTCAATATCGTAACTGTGATACATTTTCAAGAAAGTGATATCCCAATAAAAGCTACCTAAATAGTACCTTCCACACGACAAGTTTCGTAAAATAAAACTCATTGGCTTAGAAGTTACTAGCCATAATTTGTGGTCCGGCTGGAGAGCATTCTCTGCAGCAGGTCAATAACTAAGTGTGATACATTTTCAAGAAAGTGATATCCCAATAAAAGTTACCTAAATAGTACCTTCCACACGACAAGTTTCGTAAAATAAAACTCATTGGCTTAAAAGATACAAGCCCTAGTTTGTGCTCAGGCTAGAGAATATTGCTCTTTTATTTCATCAAACTATTAATTTGTATAATTAAGCTCAAAGTATTTAATCCGGCTAGGAAGGACTACTTTTCAGCGAATAGAAGCAAATTCGCAAGGGTCGGTCATGGGATGGGTGACCAAAAAGCTGTAAAATAGTATAGACGCGTTCACAGGTTATGGGCGCGTTACATATTGATATAATCAAACTTACAAAAAATACAAAACAATGAAATAATTTTTTATTCGTATAAGTAGCAATACAAAGAGGAAAAAATCATCAACAAAAATGAATAATTATGTAGGTACTCTTATTTCGTATAACCTTACTTAAAATTATTCCTTACTTATTATTTATTATTCCTTACTTTAATCCTTACATATAATATATAAGAGGTTGTACTTAAAACTTGGCAGTGTTCTGAATGGCTATCAATGCGCCTCTTTTATTTGCTATGCAGCGAGAAAGAGATGTAACTATAGCAATTCATAAACCTGACAAGTTTTAAGAGGTTGTAATAACCCCCTGATCAAAGAGTACTATTACAATACTAGCTTCCGCCCACATCTTCGTTCGCGTGGACATTCAAGAAAATCCTTAGGGAACCATTAACCAGGAAAAGAAGTATTCAACGTTCACACTGTGCGCGCTGCCTTGCGAGGCAGGACATTAAAACATATAATACTTTTTATCCTGATTAAATGTTTCCTAAGGATTTTCTAGAATGTCCACGCGAAAGTCCCCACTGCTGTAAAGAACTGTAAAGAAGATGGGCCATCACCCACCATGCGGGCCCTTTGCGGATTGGTGTGTGTTAACGACTGCAAATGTAGCCAGGACCAACGGCTTAACGTTCCTTCCGAAGCACAGTTTTTTGGTCACCCATCCCATGACCGACCCTTGCGAATTTGCTTCTATTCGCTGAAAAGTAGTCCTTCCTAGCCGGATTAAATACTTTGAGCTTAATTATACAAATTAATAGTTTGATGAAATAAAAGAGCAATATTCTCTAGCCTGAGCACAAACTAGGGCTTGTATCTTCTAAGCCAATGAGTTTTATTTTACGAAACTTGTCGTGTGGAAGGTACTATTTAGGTAGCTTTTATTGGGATATCACTTTCTTGAAAATGTATCACACTTAGTTATTGACCTGCTGCAGAGAATGCTCTCCAGCCGGACCACAAATTATGGCTAGTAACTTCTAAGCCAATGAGTTTTATTTTACGAAACTTGTCGTGTGGAAGGTACTATTTAGGTAGCTTTTATTGGGATATCACTTTCTTGAAAATGTATCACACTTAGATATTGACCTGCTGCAGAGAATGCTTCCCAGCCGGACCACGAACTACGGCTTGTATCTTCTAAGCCAATGAGTTTTATTTTACGAAACTTGTCGTGTGGAAGGTACTATTTAGGTAGCTTTTATTGGGATATCACTTTCTTGAAAATGTATCACAGTTACGATATTGACCTGCTGCAGAGAATGCTTCCCAGCCGGACCACAAACTACGGCTTGTAACTTCTAAGCCAATGAGTTTTATTTTACGAAACTTGTCGTGTGGAAGGTACTATTTAGGTAGGTTTTACTGCGATATAAATTTCTTGAAAATGTATCACACTTTCTAAATATGGAGTTGGTGCGGCCAGAGAGCATTGCTCTGCGGCCGGACCACTTTATTTGTTAAATATTTCCTTATCTATTGAGGTACTATTAATTATGATATATTCCTGTGAAGGTAGACTTCAGGTAGCAACTATGTGGAACTAAACCATCTGAGTACTAAAATGTGGTCCGGCCACTGAGGAACACGCGGTAATTATATTAAAACCAGCCATCAATTATTATTGTAGTATTAGGTTGCGCCATCTCTTGATTGATAGTGGAACTATTTTTTTTCTTAGGTTAGCATTCTAAGGACAGCGCCATCTGTTAACTGGTAGTGAAACTAAAGAATCTTTGTTTATTTTTTGAATTTCTAAAAAAGTGTGTTATATTGAGACATCGTTTTATTTTTCCTGTAATCTTTACATTAACTACTATCACATAGAATTATTTCAGATTTTTTTCTTTGCAAACTTCGGAGATAAGGGGAGGGGGGAACGGTATTTTTTTACATTTTTCATCATAAGTCGATAACTATGCGGCCTAAGAAAAAGGAAAAAATGTTTTAAAACGTGCAAACAGCGTTCTTTCATATGATACCCCACATGCCCTAGTCACCTCACTTCAAATTTTTAAGACCCCGTTTCAGTCCCTGTTGTAATAAAAGTATTATGTCTTTTTATTTTTTTCTTATTTGCAAAATAGTTGGGCAAATGTTATCTTAAATTTATTCCAAATTTCAAGTTGCTACCATTAGTAGTTCTCGAGATATCCAGCTGTGACAGACAGACAGACAGACTGAGTCACACCATAAGGGTTCATTTTTTACCATTTTGGTACGGAACCCTAAAAACGGAAAATGTATCTCGGGATTGAATCAAGCTACAGTTTGAGCCATCTTAGGAGGCGGGCGGACAAAAACTGTAGGCTGTAGCGGGTCCCTTACGCGCGAGGTCAGCCTGCGCTCCGTTCACTTTATGGTCAGTACTATAAAGAATGAATTGCTATTAACTATGTATGGAGCCTGCCTATCCTATGCGGGTGCTTTATTTCTAAATTACATTTTCAATGCCTTTGATAGTTGCGCGTAGGGTGGGATCTGTAGATTTTTTTGTCTCTCTTCATCTGCGCCTGGGCAGCTTTTAACTCTTTATAAAGCTCAAGTCCGATCTTGCATGGAGTACTGCTGCCACCTTTGGGACGGCTCGGTGAAACATCAACTTGCTTTACTGGACTCCACTGAGTCCAATCGTTTATTAATAAACGATCTAAAACTGACAGTACCTAAGCTTCACAGTTTGGCTCACCGCCGAAAAGTTGCTTGCCTAACGGTCTATAGATTGTACTTCGGTGAGTGTGCTCATGAGCTCATTTCTTCTACCATCGTCTTCCTCATTTCTTCTTCCTTTCTGCCATCGGACATACAGACGTACTGCGGGTTACCACCCGTTCTTGTTGATATACACCTTTTCTGCGTACCAAACACTACTCAACATCGTTCATAATGCGCACAGCCCTGGAATGGAATTCCCTGTGTTTCCGAGCGTATACAACCTGACTCTTTTCAAGGCCAGAGTGAATAAGCACCTTCTGGGCAAGCTCGCTCCATCGTAGGCCCTGTCTTTGCATTTGAACTAGACTGGGGTCAAGAGCAAACCCATTGAATATATATAAAAATAATAAACATGTCTTCCTTGAACTTAATCATTTTCCCACTTAATTTCTTCTCGTTACTGAGTTTTCAATCTTAATTACTTTTCCACCACAATTAATCACAAATAACACTAATTCAAGAAGTAAAAGCATTTGATTTATGTTCCACGTCATAATTTAACTTGGTAAAGTACGACTTTAGTTTTTGCGGTGGCAATGATTCATTTAGGTTTCCTCGTTAGACCTACCATCTTATGCATTTAATTAATGGCCCAAACAGCATGAATTAATTGCACACAAAGAAAGGGAATTTACGGCGCAAACGCCAACGTTAATGGCGAATGCCGAAAATACGTATTGTTTGCGGAGAATAATTTGGAGTTTATTTAAGGAAAATGGAGCTTAGTTTTTCGCGCTGTTTATTCAGAATGAAGGCAGGTAGATGATAGTACTTCCATTTTAAAGAAAATGGCAAATTTCAATGGTACAATGAGGTAATGCAATGGAGATACAGATTTAAAGTCAAAAGTATGTATAGGTGCCCTTAAAACATGAAGAAAAACTTCCAAACATCTCAGGTTATTTCTCAACTTTGTGGAAAGGTGTGTTTGTGGTAGGAAAATATAGACGATTCAAAAGTACTTAATAATTAAGTTTATTTGAATAAAGCTATTTTTGACTTTGACTTTGACTTTGCTTCGTCTTTCAAATTGGTCGTGATTGTATTGCTGTTATTAATTTTTTTGACAAATGATTTTTGTTGAGGGTGCCTAGTACGAGTTGTGTTTCTCACCTCACTTTGTGAATAGTATCGAGTGAAAGAGAGGCAATCATGCGAGTGAGTGAACGAGTGAAAGAGAGAAAACGATAGTTAACTATTCGCAAAGTGAAGTGAGAGCAAAAAACCAACTCGTACTAGGCCCTCTGTATTACCTATCTCAAAATCTCAACCCGTTGGTCCAACAAACCTTACAGTGCCCGCGCCGACGCTCAGCGTCCCAACTATCAATAACGTTATACATAAAACAAATGAACCAATCACATCACAGAGCATTATTTCAACGCAGTGCGTTCGCATAGACAATAAGGTAGTTTGAGTACCTATTATACTTCAGGAGGCTTACTCAACAGCACCATCGCGATCGTTTCGTGATCGTCAATTTGACATTACAACGTTAACGACGACCACGGCTTTACAATACATGAGTTTCGTTATTTCTTTATTTCTTTCGTTATTTCAGGTTATTTCACACGCTAGTGCCCGTGTGCGTGGTTCTAAAAAAATTCATAATTTCGTTTATGGTTCATGTAGGGTAACCACGTAAGTGGCACTCAGAGTACCTATATTATCAGTCTTTGAAAATAGGTCCTTGGCTATTTTTCTGTTCGAATAATTTGCATAAAAATCAAAAAATATCTCCTCTTTGCATTCAAATGTTTATTTTTCACTATATTACGCTACCTATAAAGTTTAAAATGTGTAAAACGACTTATATACCTACAACACTTATTTTTTAAGATTATATAGAGTATTTCGTAATTTGTTAGCTCAAAATCGTGTAGGAAAACTTTCGATTCGATACTTCTTATAAAAAAGTAATACTGGCTTAAAATTTAAAGTATCGTATTTTAGATAGTCACCCTATATTTTTGACTTATAAGATTACTTTAACTCTATGGTAGTGACATAGCCAAGACAAAACACACCATTCACGCAACGACCTAAAGAGCTACAACGATATGGATTGTCGTAAACTCTAATTTTTAAACCGTAACAATGCAAAAATTGTTTTAAATCAAAGGAACCATATTACATTAAATATAGAGACATTCATAAGATTCTGAAAAATGTCGTAGCGTGAATGTCTACTTAAATCTTCGTGGTCTCCTCCGTCATAGACAACATGTGGGAGTGGTCATTCGCAAGTGCTTACGCAAATGCACAATTTTGACAACGATTTCGTTAAAGATCACGCTTTCCACAGATAATAAATACCACTATCCAAAACCTTGTCGTTATCGTTAAAATGTTACCTATATATATATTGGTGTATTTTTCCCTCAATGTATGGTATTCATTTATGACTTGGGGGTTTTTATTGATTAATTTGGGAATTTTGCAGTTCATTTCGTACTTTTCTCTTAAGGTTACCCCACTAAAAGTGGCGCCTCAGAAGTTTTTATTTAATAAGTTATTAGTAGAAAAAGATTTTAAATATGTTTTACGTGGAATTTTTAGGGCCCATGGTCCTAGAACGTAGATTTTTAGGGCCCATGGTCTCGTAGAAGTAGATAGCAAATGTGTAAAAAACGGCCACTTTTAGCAGTTTTGCTATCTACTTCTAGCAGTGACTATACGAGGGTATGTAATTATACCCTCTAAAATTACTAGACTGTAGGTCCTAAAAATTCCAAGTAAAACATTATTAAAATCGTGTATTAGAATTAGGTATAATATTAAACAAAATTCACCGCGGTGCCACTTTCACTCAGGGTGCCACCTTAATGTATGGTATTTAATAACTTGGAGGTTTTTATACTATAGGGAATATTGAATTTTGAAAAACAGGAATATTAACATTATGTACCCAATAGATATCCAGGGACCGGAAAACCCCTTTTTTGGTTAAGCCAATTGTTAGGAAAACCCTATAAAAAAGCTTACCAAATGATAGGGTTTCCCTTTCGATAGGGTTAGACGACGATATGCTTACCGTATTGATAGGGTTTTTGAAAACAAGTCTATGAAATACCCAATCAAAGCGGTTCCGGTCCTTGTAGATAGAGAACTGTATTATGCGTCTAAAGGACTTTATGACCTCTATAATAGGCATTTGTCACCGTTCGCTCTAGCTAGACCAGATATATTTTTGTCAGAATTGAAATGATTTGACCTTCGGAACACCAATTAGGTATTAGGTGTATAGCAAATTCTGATAACATATCTCTCAGTATAGCACAATATGAGTAAGATCTTTTATTGGATCAGTTACCTATTATGAAACTATTGTGCATTATAATTACTTGTTAAAGAGAAAAGGTATCTAGACTATAGCAACAAATATGTTTCGGACAGGCTTATAATATCGACTTACTGGGGACAGATAACTATTTTTTAGCCAACAACGTCACGTCCCAGTGTATCTTTAGCGCTTAATTACACACAGATTTGTAATGAAACGTTTTATTCATGTAATACAAAATTTAATTGAAATAAACTCCACCTTCTTTCACAAAATATCACCTCTTCTTTACCTTGTATACAGGATTTTTAGTATACATTTTTCAAGAATTTCTTCTTCGGCGCTATTAAACTCACTTTTTCGTTGTATTTTGCGATATTAATTGATAATTATTCGTAGGTACGTAAGGAGCAGTACTTTGGAGCATTTAAATCTTTGTATTTTGATTGATACCTTTTTTAAATAAATTGTTATTTCCTGTCTCTGCATTTGTAAGCGCTTTAATCACAAATCATTCTCATAAATTTACGAGCTGAAACAACAAACATAAATAATTAAAACTGTAAATAAATAATTTTTCAAATTTGTTTGAAGCTGACATTGGCACTTGATTGGCACCAAATTGTCACTAAAGCGATGCAGAGACAAAAAGTCTATGTGGTCGTTCGTCGTTATCTTTACGAAGCGAATGTGCCTTTGCGTACCAATTTGACAGGCGATGTCAGTTATTCATAGTGAAATAAAAATTCACAGTGTATGATCTTAGTTGCTCGTCAGAGCAACGGAAAAAGCCGATAGAGGAGTCGACTCACTGACTGTATCTTACACTGTTTTACGATCACGATCACGACGATCGTCAAATTGTGCTGTTGCGTAAGCCTACAGATTCGTCCTCGATATTAGTATATTAACACATGTAGTACCGCTTGCATGTATCACCACTTAGCACGTTATTTTAAAGCAATAACCTAAAAAAAACCTAGAAAGAGATGGTTTTTGACTTAAAATTGACAGATATTTTGACATTTCCGGTCCAAGTTCACCCTGTCACTGCTACACGCCAACCACTTCATTCGCTTTTCGTGCTTCGCCACGGACGCACGTATACTGTCTCAAAGTGAGACTTCTTTAGAATTATATTTTTACAGTGAAAATTAAATTATAGTTAAGCATTTACTTCGTGAAGAAAGGAAAAAGTTTTCAAGACGCAAGAGGACAAGAAGAAGAAGTCAAGACGGAGGAACACTTTTAAATGCCGTTTACTTGGTTAAACAGCATAATTGTCTGCTATTTATCTGATGCGAACTTACCATACTGGGTACTTTCTGTCAGTTTTTTATTTATCTGATGCGAACTTACTATACTGGGTACTTTCTGTCAGTTTGTTTATTTGTCTGATGCGAATTTACCATGCTGGGTACTTTCTGTCAAAGCATTGTGTTTAAGACACAATTAAATATCTATTGCATTCGAGATAGTCATACTGGACTATTTCACCGCATAGATACGTCAAACAACGCTACTGCAGCAACTCAAAGTGCCGTTGACGACGCGACATTGTAAAAAAGCAGACTACCCTCAAAGGTTGCCACGTTGTTGGAACCGCTGCCGAGCATCAATCGGGTGACTCCGTCGTCCGCTGAATCGCCGCCATCCACCTTCCAGGCAGGCGGCCGCTGTGTTGGAGCTGCAAGAGCAGCCCTGACAACAGCGTTGCTCATCAGGTATGAATTTTGACATCATGATATCCTTGGTGTTGAGTTAATCTCAACGGTATTATAGTGTACCATCGGTACTAAGATAAATTTATAGTTTACAAAACTGACAGAGTTAGCTATATATGCTAAAACTTAATATCTTAATGGAACAAGATATTGAGTTATACAGCAAATAGCTCATACTTGATAATTCACACACCTATTATGTGAAATAGCTTAGCTGCTGAAATAGCTAGCTGCTGGCATGCTGATAGAAATTTCAACTAAAAATGGAATAACAGAATCCTTACATTCTATTATCTATAAATGAATCATAATTGCAATGCAATTATCCTACTAATATTATAAATGTGAAAGTTTGTGGGTTTGGATGTATTTTCCTCAATCACGCCAAAACTACTGAATGGATTTGGTTGAAATTTGGCACACATATGGTAAGTAGCCTAGATTAAAACATAAAATGCTTTTAATGCTTATATTCCCACGGGAACGGGAACCACATGGGTGAAAACCCGGGTGGCCGCTAGTAAATCATAATTGCAATTTATGTTTGTTGGAATACAGTAAAAATTATCTCTATTACTTTTCAAATTTAATTTGTGTGAGTGTGTACAAAATAATGTTCAAAATAATGTTTCTGATGTGGGAAAATTATTAGCTGCAAGTGTCAGAGAAGTTTTTCTTTCCAATACAAAACTATATACACCTTTTTTGTGACAGTATTTCGAATTTTTTACATAATGTGGGGCATTACGACGTTCAATTATACCGTACACGATCAACTCTAGTGGAGCTGAGGCTGCTCACTTAAAAGGCCACCGACAGTTCAGGTGAATATGAATGATGCATTGGCCACAGGCCTGATGTGAACGATATCCATCAAAAAAAAAAAAAAAAAAAAAAAAAAAAAAAAAAAAAAAAAAAAAACTGTAAGTAAATCGGGAGCAGTACTTAATAAAACAATTTTAAAACTGATTTATATATTTATTTGCCTTAAAAACGACAACAAAAGACGTAGGCAGGTATGTCACATGCTTCATCTCCGACGGCAAGCCAACAGCGAGACGCGGCGAGGAAGCCCCATCAGCTATTTGTTTCGTCAGTCACAGCAGACTCGCAGACGGGCATTACGGCCCATCCAAATAGTTGCCGATGACGTATCATCAATTTTTGCCTTCAATCATCATACGTGAGGTAAGGACACCCGTTAAGATAATGTATTCGTGAGGGTGCGTCCTGGTGTGACATCTGTCTGTGTTCAGCGAATACAGGCAGTGGTCACCGACTACAGGCGCAAAGGTCCACTTAATCGTTTGCGCCGGTAATCGTCTGTGTGAATATACCATTTAGCCGCGCTACACAGGTCACCCAGATTATTATTATATTTTTCTATTATATACATATTATATACTATAGTATATCATCTCCAGTCGAGCAGAATGCATAACAGTTATAATACCAAATAATAGTTTTGTTACAATTTGTTGAAGGTTCAACAAAAGGTGACATGAGTAAAAAAAAAAACAAAAAAAAAAAAAAACAGGTCATATCAGATTTAGTTAAGAACTGTTTAAAATTTAATTTAGCTTTTATAAAAAATTACGTACTCTAATTACTTAAAAATAATTTTATCACGATTAAAAATGTAACTTATTGTTTTTAAAAACACAGTCTAGACATCCCATCACCTTTTAGGTTTTAATATTGATAAGGAAAGTGATAGAAATAAACGAATTTAAAATCATAAATTTTGGGCATTTTAGTGCCCATATTTTTATTACAAAACTACCGCCGCCGGCTATAAAGTATTTTTTTAAAATAGCATGATTTCCCTGTTATTGGACAATATTTACTCTTTATAAGGGTCTCAGAACATTTTTTAAACAAATGAAGTTCATATTTTTATATACAATTTTTTTTTATATACGGGTACCGTCGCAACTTTCCATTATATTACAGATGTATTAGCAATTATGATCTTTACAAGACAAACGTTCACAAAACGGCAGAAATCACTTAGTCGAATGTCATCGATACTTACACAGAATTCCGCGTAAGTCTAATTAGAGACGACATATTTTCTTTTGGGCCTTTCAACAACGGGGTGGACTAAGAGACACTAGTGGTCACATCAGGAATCACAAATTGCAAAATATTTGCTTATCAATTATCTAGAACATGCAGTTCAATATGCTTTCATTGCAATTTTTCTTATTGTATTCAGTGCGGGGTGTTAAGTATTCTAGATATTATTATTCTGATGCTAAATAGAAATTATTCAATTCATAAATCCAAAAACTAATCACCAGTTTTGGTTTTTTTTTTCCAGATTGAGATTGAGTAAATTCAAATGCAATGCAAGTCGAATTAAGCAGTGGAGATAAAATGCAGTAGATTTATTTTTTCTCTATTTCTAGCATTTGATTTCAAAAATATTTATTTTCTAATTTGAGATTATGGCATTCACAATGCTATTTTGGTTTAGTATTGTACAAAGACTATTCGGACACTAAGATAACTTTTACTTTAATTCTTTTCCACCAGTTTTTTAAACGAAGGTGTAACGATTGTGCCATCATAATCGTCACAATCTTGAGCCTCGGTTTGGCACCTCTTATTCACATGTAAGGTACTTCTTCGTATATCTTATTCTAATATAAAGTATTAACATTCTATAACTTTTAATTTCAGGGACGGAAATTAATCGCACAAATACATTGGTTTTCATAACATTATCAAGGTGGTATTATTTTACAGGTATATTATTTATGTTATTATTGAAGCTGCTGTCTGTTAATACTATCAGGAAGTACAGAGTTTGGTAACAGAAACAGTTCGATTATTTAACAAATACTAATATAGACATAATAAACAAATTTTTTTTACAGATGTGTATAACACAATTATCAGTATAACATAATATTGCGTTCATTATTGAATGGACAAAATTGAGCTAATCTCAAGGTTTGGTAAAGAATTTAACTAAGTACGCCTTTACGTAGACTTCATTGTACAAATACAATGGATATCTTAGATTACTTAAGACATTTTATTACATATTTTCCAATTTTATTCTTTTTTCATCATTTTTATCTTAAAAGTTTAACTTTGATTACCTTGCCTATTTGCACAAATAATGCAAACAATACAAAAAAAAAAAACAAGAATGGATCATACATATTTAAATTAAATAAACAGTTCATAATCACTTCTTATTTAGAAAGAAATTAAATTCTATATGTAATGTAAGTAATAGATTGCTGAAATAAAACATTTAATGAAATGAAGTAGACTTGTGTTGTGTCCAACCAATTTTAGTACTTGACGTATGCCAATACCTTTATAGCCCTAACAAAAAATGTTACTATAGATGTTCCAGGTAACACGGCGAAATGGTCAATGACTCCGCTATATTTGCAAAATATTAAAACATATTATCACTGATAATCAAACTGAGTTTTCCAAACCAACCTTGTATATTTTATATGTATATATGTGTGTGTATATATATACACTATATATATACCTATAGATGTACCAGCCATCTATAGGTACTGTTTTTAGTATATGTAATCATATAAAACGTTCAGAATGATGTTAAATGGTATTCTTTTCTTTTTTAAAAAGACTAATACGCAAGAAATGATATTTCCATTTTCTTATTATAATGCTTTTAACATCTACATGTGTTAATATACTAATATCGAGGACGAATCTGAAGTATAATTAATGATTAAACGAACTTACCTGTAAGTGAAGTTCTATCATAATTATACGAAGGATTCGTTCGAAGATATTAGTATAGAATCCCACCCTCCCTACTCATTATTGTAAATTACAATAACTGTTTACCCACTGAAGAAAATGAGGAAATATCATAGGATTTGGACTTTAAACTAAATGAAGTGGTTGGCGTGTAGCAGTGACAGGGTGAACTTGGACCGGAAATGTCAAAATATCTGTCAATTTTAAGTCAAAAACCTTCTCTTTTTAGGTTTTTTTTAGGTTATTGCTTTAAAATAACGTGCTAAGTGGTGATACATGCAAGCGGTACTACATGTGTTAATATACTAATATCTTCGGACGAATCCTTCGTATAATTATGATAGAACTTCACTTACAGGTAAGTTCGTTTAATCATTAAACCTACCTATTGTTCTTGAATACGTATTCTCGCTCTGACACGCCCTAAGTCTAGATGTTATTAGAACGCTTTTTTATATTTTGTGCTCTGTCCGCTTACGTATTTTATTACAACAACATTTTGTTATTTTTCCCCTATCTGCAAGTTATTCAAGTTCCCGCCAACTCATATTGGACAACTAAATCGAAAATGGCTGCCGAGTTCCGGCGTATCGGCGACGATGATATGAATCGTCGCGTTTAGGCTGAATCGTCAATATCCGGCGGTGACGTAACATTGCTAGGGTAGGTTTGACCAATTTGTGATTTTGGTATATTTATTTAAGGGGGAGATGCATCTAGCTGTATCATAGGATGACTAGTGAATCCTATTAATAATCAAATACCTTCTTTCTTTTTATCGAACGAGGATAAGTGGCCACCTCTGGTGTTAGAGTTTATCAAGCCGCCTGTAAGGCCTCTAACTTGGCTTCACGACTGTTATCAGATGATAGCCGGGACCGACGGTTTAACGTGCCCTCCTCCGAAGCACGGAAGCGCTCAGTTGTAATGCCACTTTAACGGTCACCCATCCGACACCTGGCTGGACCGAGCGTTGCTTAACAAACGTGATCGAGTACGATCAGTCTGTCAAGTTCCGCCATGAGCGCTTCTATTTCAAATACCTTTACGTACAGGTACTAGCGCATTTTATTCAAAATTTTTGATGTTTAGATTGTTTTCACTGTATTTTTGGATTTTTTATGTTTTAGCACCTTTACAGTTGCGGCATACAGTGGTCACCGATTACTGATGTTCCTTGTGAGTCCACCTTACATTACGAAATTATACTAGAGTAAGTTTGAGTTTATTTTAATTACTTAAACTTATTTATTGCTTAAATGACGAATCTATTGAATCTACCACCATCTTACAAATTGGGAGGCACTTCTGAGAAGTAATATTTTCTTAAATCCAACAAGATTAAACTTTCCATAAAACTTTTCCTAGTAAAGTGAAATAGCATGAAATAATAGTGTTGTGATTTTAGTTTACTTCCATTTTCCACGTAAACTTGATCGATGTTCCGGAGTGAATCGAATAAAAACATCGATCAAACGAACTGTCTACTCAAAGGAGCGGTTCAAACAAGTGAGGAAAAGCGCTTTATTTTCTTACTTAAACTTTTTAAGTAGATTATATTTTGCTATAAATATGTAATGTCACTCTAATCATTTAGTCCGTGCTTCGGAGGGCACGTTAAACCGTCGGTCCCGGCTGTTGTCATCTGATAACAGTCGTTAAGCTAAGTTAGAGGCTTTACAGGCGGCTTGAGAAACTCTTACACCAGAGGTGGCCACTAATCCTCATTCGATAAGATAAGAAAAGAAGAGTCCAAACTATTACACATATATGTACGAATATTTGTATCAATCAATTTCTTCAATAGTGACGAAATGCTGCTTGCTATTTTCTTTCTCAGTACAAAATCAGGGTAATGAAGTTTTAGTCGTCTGTCGTATGAAATTTCAAATTGATAATGTAGCGGTGCTTGTTCAAACCTTCTACACAATAAAAACTATTTATTTTGATTTTTCATTGAGAAAAAAAAAGTTTCTCCTCTCTGATAACTTCTCCATATTTCGCTTATAATAGATACTATACTTACTGCTAAAAGTTCCATATCTTAAAAAAATAAAGTGTTCACTTTTAAATAGACAAAATGAACCCATACGGCATTCATTGCGGATGAGCCCTCACATAACTCACATAAACGCCTAAACAAACTCATTTTTTAAGCCCCGCAGTGAATAAAGAACGTCGTACGCCTTTTGCGGCCTTCAAAATGGAGAGCAATTTTTTAGATGACTTTAATCTAAAGATATCAGACCTCTTTGTAGTTTAAGATGCCCAAACTTTCTATGAATATTTACTTTATAAGTTTACAAAAAATAGAAAAAAGAAAGCTTTAAAGTTGCAAAGTAGACTTTTAAAAACATCTAACTTGCTAAATATTGGTACAGTCACGTCAAGAAATACGACATAACCGTTTAGAACATTTTCTCTCTAAAGCAAAAGCTTTTACTTTTTTTAACAAAAATCAATGACAAAAGACAACTACAACGAAGTAACAAGTTCTAAACTGTATACATATTTTTAGACGTGACTGAACCTACCTAGTTTATTCTAGGTCGAGTTCAAGTTCGAATCGAATTAACGTCAAAACAGTACAATCGAATCAAATTAACGTCAAAACGGAGACGGTTGGGGTTGCCATCCGTTTCCAAAGTACCAGAATAACAGATTTTTGACGTAAATTCGATCCTGATGTGAACTCGATCCCTTCGAGAATGGGATAGAATCCCTTATTCATAATATGTTTCATAATAAGCCGTTTGTTTTTTTATTTGAATGAAAAACTGCAAAGTGCACACCCTAGACGTAAATAGACTATTGTTTTCGATAATCAATCCCATCAATGGACAAAAGCAAAATTCGATCTAGTCTAGGGTTGCCACTAATGAATGAAATGATGTTTTTTTTTTAAACAAGTTCGTGGTTTTCAGCGTTTATAATAATTTTCGAATGCCCATGTTGTGCCCGCTCCAGTTCATGTTGGAAAAACTACACTTGAAGTTGTTGACCATTATGAATACCTAGGACAGGCAGTCTCTCTGGCAAAGATCTCTCGTCGAATCCAACTCGGATGGGCAGCATTCGAGAAGCTTCGAAATATCTTCGTGTCCGAATTACCTCAGTGTCTCAAGACGAAAGTCTATGACCACCCAGCGACCCAATGAGCCATGCTCGGCGTTTCCCTGCGTGATCAAATCAGAAATGTGGAGATCCGCAGGAGAACTAAAGTAACCGACATCCCTTGAAAGATTGCTCAGCTGAAGTAGCAGTGGGCTGGGCACATAGCGAGAAGAACCAATGGCCGTTGGGGCGGAAAGGTTTTTGAATGGCGATCGCGCACCGTGGGAAGATCCCCCGCAAGGTAGACCGAAGATCTGGTGCGCGGTCGCGGTACGCCGCTGGATGCGGGCCAAGCAGGACCGAGCGTCGTGGCGATCCTTGGGGGAGGCCTATACTCAGCAGTGGGTGTCGTGCGGCTGATATGATGATGATAATGATGAATAATTTTCTGGGGTTGTATGCATTGTGCCCTATCTACGGCTTAACCGTTTTTTTGTAATACGTTGTCCAAAGTAAATCGTCCATTTGAACTTCAAAATAAAAAATAAGATTTAAAACGGAGGAGATAGTGTGAATGTAACTCTGTCTGTCTGTTTGTTTGTCACCTTTTCACGTCTATATCACTGAACCAATTTTATTATAATTAATATGATATTGAACTAGATTGGACCGAAGTGAATAAGGTCATAACTTATAAACTACTTGTTCCCACACGCTTTACTGTAGAACTAATGAGACTTTTTCCCATTATCCTACAAATCAAAGTACTATTATAATATTTACTTATAGCTAGATTATAATCACTAATGAGAAAAAACTTTTTTTGCTGTGGAACACCTTATTGCGAAATATGGAAAGGGGTGTCAAAGGGGTGAAAGAAAGTATGGGGACTTGAAACAAAACTGGTATGACATAATAATATAACAACACCAACTATGATTTGTTTTAATGAAATTTTAAAAATCAAAGAATCCACTTCATCTATTCGAAAATCACTAGCGGAAATGCCCACAAAGAAATTCGTCAACAACTATTTTGTAAAGTACAGCTCTGTGAAATAAGAATTAGGAGAAAAAAAGCTCTGTCAGAGGTTTCCTTATTTGCTATTTGTTTCGATTGTTTTTTATCTATGTGTATGATTTGCCTTTGTCATTTTTGTTGTATTTTAAAGAATCATTAGCACTGTTTCTATTTTCAATCATGCTGTGTACACTATTTAAGGATTATATAGATTAATATTTAATCAATTTTCTTAAATTATATATTGACTCTAATCTGTTTGTGTACCAAAACCAAATAAATAAATAAATATTGCTACGGACAAAATGCACCGAAGATCTGAACCAGTGAAGTGCAGGAAGCTGCTAGTTGAGAGCAGTGCAAGACAGATCGTCGATGTACAGATCCTTAAGGCATAGTAGAACCAAATAAGTAGGCCAACTCAAGCCATCGCGAGCGATAATAGCCTAAACACGTAGGGCTGTCACTAGTTTATTCAATCGTCAAAAATGCATAGTCAATCTCTACTCTATACAAAACATTTTTAGGGTAAGCATCAAGGATCTATAATATAAAGTATTTTGTAAGTAAGTAAATCGTTTTTTGTAAGTCTATGTAGTTTCAAAAAACCAGCGGGTCTGTCGGCTAAAATAATAAAGTTAATATTAACTGTAATTTGACAGATGTATGTGATACATTGCCACTTTCGTGTTGACACCAATAAAAACAAAACTTACTAAAGAAACGTAGCAATCACATCCATCTGTCAAATTACAGTTTACATTCACTTCATTGATTTTAGCCGTGCAGGGACTAACTACAATGTTTTCATTACCTACGTATGTTAAGTGATTTGAAAACCTACGATCGAAATCGTTCCGGACCCACCACAACTACTATGCTCAACTGGTGCGGTGGTGCAACGCAGCTGCCGTAGTCCCCCGTGACCACGTAGTCCCCCGAGACCACGGCAGCTGCAAAGGTGCCGAAACGTCGGGAAAACCAAAAATCAAACCAAATACCAACTAAACACCAAAGTACATTCAATAAAACCGCGCTAGTATCCGTTAAAAAGTGTTTTATTTCATGTCTAGTGAGCGCGTAAGCTTGAGAAGTGAATATTATTTTTAATTTCTCGCGAGTACGGAAAATACATTCTGAGTCAGAACGAGATAGCATCTGGTGAATGCAACAACAATAATGTTAGCGCCAGAGCATGGGCGTGTGGTGTGAGTGTTCCTTTCTTAGAAATTGATTTAACCATACGAAGAATTTGGGAAATAATTGTGCAAACTTGATGGTAAAATCGAAAAATTTGTGAAACCTATGTAGACTAAGTTATGGTCGATTATATAGAACACTCATTCCGCCCACCTCGCGAAAACGCCGTACTTGAATATACTAGACGTATGTTAAAAAAAAATCTATGGAAAATATGGTGTGAGTGTTCCTAAAAAACACTGTGTGGTGTGAGTGTTCCTAAAAAACCCTTATAAAATCCAAATTAACCATGATAATGAATTGATTATTTTGTGAATAGTTTTCACAAATTAGGCACAAATTTTCCATAGATATTTTTTTAACATACGTCTAGTATATTGTATGATATCAAGTACGGCGTTTTCGCGAGGCAGGCGGTATGAGTGTTCTATATAATCGACCATAACTTAGTCTACATAGGTTTCACAAATTTTTCTATTTTACCATCAAGTTTGCACAATTATTTCCTAAATTCTTCGTATGGTTAAATCAATTTCTAAGAGAGGAACACTCCACACGCACATGCCAGAGCGACAGAGGTAAAGTATAGACGGGTCAAAGAAAATTCCTTCTGCAAACAAAATAAAATAAATGTTTATTAAAGTTAATTCTTTTTCAGTTAATTCCTTTAATCTATGCTACCCTGGTACTTTAGTTGAATAACAAGGGTTTTTGATACTAACGATTTCTTGGATCGATTGGTAGTAGGTATGACGGGATTTTTTTACCCGTGGTACTACTGGTAGTAATACTGGTAGTACGCGTGGTTACGCGCAATAAAGGTTTCATCAATCAGACGTCAGGAACTATCGACCAATATCCATTCTTAGCTGTTTTGCCAAATTATTTGAGAGTCTTATCTATCCCGTTATTTATCGGCATGTCGATAAATTATTATGTGATGTCCAACACGGATTTAGAAGCGGTCGATCGGTTGATAGTAATCTTGTTCCCTTTGTATCCGAAATAGCTACAGAAGTTGATAAAGGGTTGCAAATAGATACTATTTATACAGACATGTCTAACGCGTTCGACAAAGTCAGTCACAAAATCCTTTTAACCAAGTTAGAATTATGTGGCATAGACGGCATCCTGTTAAAATGGTTCGAATCCTATCTTTATAATCGCCCGCAAACAGTTGTCATCAACGGGACCCAATCTCATGTGTACTATGCAAAAAGCGGCGTTCCACAGGGTTCCCATTTGGGACCCATTTTATTTTTAATTTTCATAAACGACATAGTTTCACATATAAAATACAGTAAAATATCACTTTTTGCAGATGACTTCAAAATTTATAAAACAATTACATGCCCTAACGATGCTAAATTACTCCAAATCGACCTAAATAATGTTGTCAAATGGTGCTCGTATAATGGAATGGTTCTTAACCCCAGTAAATGTTTTCATATTTGCTTCACTAAAAAAAACAAACCCATCTCTTCTTCCTTTTTAATTGGCAATGTGTTATTGACCAGTGTGGAAGAAATACGTGATCTCGGAGTCACTATTGACAGCAAACTTTCTTTCAATAAACATATTGATAAGATTGTGAGTAAGGCTGCCCAAATGTTAGGATTCATTAAACGTAACACACGGAATTTCAAACAAATTAACACAAAAATGGCTCTTTACAATTGTCTTGTTCGTTCCCATTTAGAATTTGCTTCTACTGTCTGGAATCCAGTATACAATGTTAATTCACAACGCGTAGAAAGCATTCAACGAGCTTTTACCAGACATCTAGCTTTCATCTCACCGAAAATCACTCACAGACGTCCATACGACCAAAGGTTGAAACACTTTAAAATGCTTACATTACGTAATCGGAGAACCCTAGCTGATCTGACATTTCTACATAAGGTTCTCAATGGTTCTATTACAAGTTCTTCAATACTTGGACTTTTTAGATTTACAGTTCCCTTTAAATACCCCAGATCTCGCATCACCAAACCTCTAAGCATCCGACCGTGTCGAACAAATCTGGGTTTTCATCAACCAATCTCCAGAATATCATCCACTTACAATCGTATGACTGTAAACATACCTGAGCTGGATATTTTTGGCGATACTTTAAATTCGTTCAAAAGAAAGTTAGTAAATTGTCTATGATTGTGTTATTTTTTATTTCTTTTAATACAAAACACAAGTAGTAATTCAACTTTATAATATGTAATTTAGAATTATCTTTTAAAAAAATGATTTATCATAATTATAATTTCGGCCAATGTTGTGTATACCTATAATTGGCTTATATACTAGAACAATACCTCTGTTTCTTTGAACTAAAATGTTTGTATATTATGCTGTTGGTGTACCTTATAAATAAATAAAAAAAAAAAAAATATCTGCGTTTAAATGTTAAAGTGGTAATCACTGTGGGGGTTCAAAAAGATGACGATAGTAAAATGCAACATTTGAACAAAGAGATTTACTATTAGTGCTTGAAAGAAGAGAGGTAGTTGTGCTATGAGGAATCAGAGTGGTTTCTGAGTTCCCTACGACTCAACCAGTTGAGCATGGTAGTTGTGCCGTGGGGCCGGGTTGAGTCGTTGGTACCTCAGTTGTGTAGAAGGGAATCAAAAGTGCCCACGGCGCAACCAGTTGAGCATAGTAGTTGTGCCGTGGGTCCGGAACGGATCGAAATAGGATTAATTAAAACATTGCTTTACTAAATCATGTATGTAAAATAAAATGATTATGAAATTTAATTTTTTACACTGTTAACAATTTTTTACTTTTTCATTTAACTACACTTATCAACAATAATCTTTAAATTCTGAAATCGAATATTGACTTATGGTATGTACAATTGTACATGTACCTGCTGTAAGTACTCGTACAAAGTACAAATTATTACGAGCGGCACCGCAGCGACGCGGAGCGTGCGTGTGAGCGCGGGCGGCAGCCACGACTGGCGCACCTTTATCACCTTTAAATTTTGTCAGTGTGTGCGTGCGACGACGCATACGTACGGGCGCGCTCACATATAAACCGCGCTCGGTGCTATAATGAGTAAGATGACTTACTTATTTGATTCTACTATGCTTAAGGGAGGCTTTATCCTAGTGTGGTTGACACAATGAATAGATTTACGTGCATTCTGATAAGCACAAATTCTAATATAACTCATTTTCCAAAAATGTGAAAATCTGGACAAACAAAAAAATTATATATAATTTTCGAACCTGTTCACAAAATTTCACGGGAATCGTTTGAGAAATGCGATCTGTAGAAGAGAACAAACGGACAGCCGCCGGACAGACAATACGAACATATTTTTGCCCAAGCTGAAGCGAGACGCTTCGCTCGCGCTTCGCGCTCGCTCGGTCAATAATGGCCTTTTGTCGGCCTATTTTCAGTTCCCACTGGGTGATATCGGGAAAAGATTTTTAATACTTCTTTCTACTTTTTTCCCAATATCCCCCAAGTGGGGGGCAACGAGGATAGGCCATTCTGTCCATTCGCTTAAATTCCACGCTTATAATTTTCCCTTAAGTTATCGCAATATTTGCGCTATAAAACTCCTACAAAATATTCACTACACACCTAAGACAGCATTTATAACCATTATCTTTAGAGCGGGATTATTCTTACACAATCGCGGGATATTTACGAGGTCGTAGCTCGTGAATGGGGGCCTTACAACAATGCGTTTATGGGCCTATTAAAGTAATGTTGAACCACTGTGCTTGTCTTTGTGATACGAATAGGTAGATGTTTTACTTATAGTAGCTATATGTAGTTGCTATGAACAAATTGTGCGGATTTTTTTCGGTGGCCGTCATGCTTTTGATTGTGCAAAGCAAAGTATGTTAGTAGTCATTTCTAGTCCAATAACAAGTGCTTGTGGTGTAAATAGGTTTGCCAAAACTACTAAGTATATAAAATAGTAGCCTACTATACAGGGTGGAATTTTTTAATGCCACCTGGAGGAAAAGTACTCTAAACAATGGAGATAGCAAATTGCACTCAAAGAAAACATTCCTTTATTTTTGAAAAGAAACATAACTGCATTCAAAGATTTTTAAAAATACGCTTCCCATACCCAGGAGTCGAACCGGCTAAAATTCGAAAAAACAACACCCTATACTTTTATGATATAAATCGATGGGGTCAAATATAAGGATCAAATCTCTCTAATAAACATGGTAAATTAAATGAAAGGAAAACCATAAAAGACAAAATAAAACACTTTTACTGAATGATCCATTAGTAGTTCACAATAAATTATTTGACAAAGAACTACATATTTCTTTAGGATGTTCGTAATGCAGACTTTTTATTAGATGAGACATAGCTGCGTGTGGCTAAATTATGGAATTTTACATTTGGAAATGGAACAGGGAAATACCAGCAACATAGGGCCCATTTCGAACAACTAATAAAATAAGTCAGATAGTAGGTACATCTTTTTTCTCGTTCAATTAAAATAAGTTAAGATTTAATGGTTTTCCTTTCATTTAATTTACCATGTTTGAAAAAGAGATTTGATCCTTATGTTTGACCCTAACTATTGATAGCATAAAGTTGTTTTTTCGAATTTTAGCCAGTTCGATACCTGGGTGTGGGAAGCTAATTTCAAAAATCTTTGAATGCAGTTATGTTTCTTTTCAAAAATAAAGGAATGTTTCCTTTGAGTGAAATTTGCTATCTCCATTGTTTGGAGTACTTTCCCTCCAGGTGGCATTAAAAAATTCCACCCTGTATTTTGACAATGACATTCAACTCACACTCGTCGGCTGCACGTGTATCTGGCACACTACACACTCACGACCATATTTTTGGGTAAATATTGAAAATTAAAAACGTAAACCTATTGTGAAACTCAGTTACACGGAGAATATTAATTTTGGATGATTTTGTGATAATATGCAACAAACTTACTGCTCTTCGTAAGAAGAAGGCGTTGAATCACTCTCAAATGCGCTATGATTCGCTTCAGAGCAAAACATATCGCCCGTCAGCGGGGACGCTAAAATTAATTGATGTTTGACGACGTATATCAACCTACATTTGTGAAAAATCTCAACAATATTGTGAATCTCAGCAATCAAAATTTGACAGTTTCGTTTACAGTACAGTAATAGTACAGTAGCCCGTAGAACATTTAAATCACCAAAAAGGTTACCGTTGGCCGTTGTGATATAGTTATTTATTACGAAATTATAGATACTTTAATCCAAGTTTTACAGATCGCAACCCGTCGTAACCTATATTTGTATATCTCCAAAAATGTATTTTTTTTATTTTTCAAGGTTTTCCACATGATTTAGCTATTGTCGTGTGTTCAACAGCTTTGTTTGATTGCCACTGATAATAGTAAGACTATGGAAAGTGATCATACATAGATTTAAGACCAGATAAAGTCCAACCATTTTCATCAGGTCTTTAATCTATGTATGGCTACTTTTAATAGTCTTACTTTTTTCTGTGGCAATCAAACCAAGCTGTAACCAAGCTGTTGTCTTTCATCATTTATGTAAAGTTTTAATTTGTGTTACTTGTTTGTATTTTTGTATTGTTTTTTTTTTTTTGTATTTGTGTCATGTTCGTCGTTTCTGATGTCATTGCTGTGCTCAACAGAATACCAGTGCAGCAGGCCTAGCTTGCTGCTTATACTGAGTTGAGCACAGTTTTGGCATCACAGCATTGCACAATGTGTTATTTTACTGTTTTTGTGATATGTCTCTTTTATGTACTTTCATGTTGTGTATTCGTTGTGTATGTCAAAATAAAGATATTCTATATTCTATATTCTGTAGAACACGACAATAGTTAAACTACGTGGTAAACCTCGAAGAATAAAAAAAAAACATTTTTGGAGATATACAAATATAGGTTACGGCGGGTTGCGATCTGTAAAACTTGGGTTAAAGTATCTATAATTTCGTAATAAATAACTATATCACAACGGCAAACGGTAACCTTTTTGGTGATTTAGATGTTCTACGGGCTACTGTGCTATAAGTAGTTTCATTCTAGATTAGTTTTATTTTTGCATGACACTAATTTCATAAAGTAAATTCAGCTCTTCACTCCCGCTGTCATTAGCACCACACACTCCCTTATTAGAATCCGTTGAATGATTATATCAATCCTGCATCTCGTGTCTCGGATTCCAATGTTTGCTCGCGTCATTTCCTCGGAAACATGACCCGATGGTCATTAATGTAATGACAACAATCTATGGTTCTACACCGCCATGAATTTGTTAAATAATTCTAATCCCACCAAAAACATTTTCATGTATAATGTTGCCAAAACTTCCGTATGGCTTGCACTGTCAAAAAGTTATCAGATCTCATGTATAGGCAAGCTTCTAACTCTACGTGTCCTAACTCTTCAAGCCCTTATTTCAAAAACTCTACACCTTAGTCAAAATGTGGCTTGGCCATTTCACTGCATGGAAAAAATTATTCACTGTTCATTACTTTTCTGATAAACAGGTTTCAAGTTTCGTTACTACATAGTTTTTGTAGTAACGAAACCTGAATGAGGAAATTTTACACATCAAAATATGACGTTTTGTACCGCAAGCACTTTGAAAACATTTAATTAATCGCCATGGGCGTACTCAGGGGGGGGGGGGGGGGGGCAGGGAGGGGCAGCTGCCCTCCCTGGATTTTGTTCACCTCCAACTAACTATTAATTGTTATCAATTAATATTCTTAAATATTTGCCATTTGCAATACAATTATATATAACTTTCAAAAATCATGCGGTGCGCCCATCCTAAACTGACAAAATATCGCGCAGCGCGGCCTTTTTATTGTAGCCAGTCAACAAAGATTAGCGGATAAAACTGACTATAAATCGCGTTGTGCGACCGTTTTCTTTCTATATACAAGCATTATAGTTCTATTTTATTTTATATACTTATACTTATTTATTTCTTCTGACAATATCCCTAAAATCCCGACATTTTTAAATTTTCTCCAGATTTAACCGCCTCTAGTGCGGTCTAATGGTTCGCCCACTCGTATAAGATGCAAGGGTCCCGGGTTCGATTCCCAGGGGGGGTACAATTTGTAGTCGGTTTGGTTGGTGATAGGGCTTATTTGAAGTCCGCCTGGCTAGCTACCACCACCTTACCTAAGTCTAACGCCATAACAACAATTTAAAAATTGTTGTGTTCCGGTAGTTAGAGTTAAGATAGCCAGTTCCTCCTCAGTGATGAGGATTCCGGGTGTAGTGCGTTTCCACCTTTGGCCTTACCGTCACTTAACATCAGGTGATGTGAAGGCCAAGCACTATCCCTTTGTGCATATAAAAAGAAAGATATTTTGAATCTGGCAACCCTACTCGAGATTGCATGGGAAATAAATCTCATTCAAAAAAGTACCTATTTTAATTTGAGTATATTTATTTGACTAGGTGCTTATGAAAAATCTGATTTGCCCCCCTTGGCACAGAACCTAGGTACGCCCATGTTAATCGCATTGTATGGCAATGTTGATCATAGACATAGAAAATAGGTTGTAATGTTGGAACAGCTGGCATAATTATGTTTTATACCTCCCATCTCTGACTGGTTTCATATAATACTAGATAGAGGCTCTTTCGGTACCATTCTTTTAAAAGTGTACTTTTATTAATAGACATATTTCTGTATTTATATTGTGTGCATCAAATGAATATATTTTCCTTATTTTAGTTATGGTAGAGGTTTCTTCATCAGCAGATTTTAAAGGTTAGTCAAGTTATTATTTTATGCTAAAGGAATCTAAAGAAAAGTGCCCGCTGTTAGAAGCCAGGGGTTTACTTTTGAAAACCTTTGATAGAAGCCTAATGTTAGTCACAGTTGTATCGTAGTATTTGGTACCAACGAATTCAATTATGGTATTCTTCTTCTTTGCGTGTCGAACTCGGTATATATATTTTGAGGACCAGAAATTGGCCACTGATATAGCATTATCAGTGGCCTTATGAAGATCCTCGCGTGTGCAGGTGTTGGGACACACAGGGCATGACAGAAGATGTGCCATTGTCTGGGGGGAAATACCACACAGACATGCGCTCTCCGAGCTTTAGCCCCTGTGCATGTTCTCCCTGCTTCAGCTTACTTGATTCCTCAGTCTATTTAAGGACTTCCATGTGTATTTAAGATGGTAGATGGAGGAAAAGTGACCGAAATATTCATGATAGCAGAATTTACTGAAAGGAAACATAACTTTATTTTTAAAAATAAGTAAAACTGCATTTATTTTTTGAAAAATCTCTTGTCTCAGCCGTGAATCGAAAGGGCTAAACTATTTTTTTATCTTTCTTGGGTCTGCCTTGAATTTATGATACGCGTACTATCTTATTTAGAAGAAAATGATCCTTATTATCGACTCTATCAACTGGCATCATAAAACTTCAGAATCTAATAAAAAAATTCGGAAATTAGCATGTTCGATTCCCGGCTGAGACAAGCGATTTAGCAAAAGATATTTGAATGCAGTTTTACTTTTGGAATGTTTCTGTTTAGTAAAATTTGTCATCATCAATATTTAGGGTACTTTTCCTTTAACTACAGTCTTTTTCATTCAACCCTGTATACAACTATAACTTAATATAAAATATATATACAACTATAGCTTTTTATAAAGTTTCAGGTTGGGGTAAAAGGCATACACAATGTGTGACACTATTCTTCACAGTGACTGTCGCGTACAGTATGAGATCTTGCATGGGAGTAGCTCTAGTCGCGATGGTTCAAGACATAGAGGAAATGCATCAAAGTAACGATACTTTGGATTTGTTAAATGTAACTGAGTCAGCTAATGCTACGGAATTCGGAATGCAACACGAAGAAGAATTTGAAGCACATGGGTTCTTCAATACATTGATGCTGAAGCCACCTGTAAGTCCAATAAAATAATGATTAACTTTAACTATTGTTAAATCCTGGAAATGCTTAATGATTCGACGAAGTTTGTGAGACAGATGTGTGTGAATTTTATGATTCACTCAACCCATTCAAATTTTTATAGTACTTCGAATTATAGCTTTAAACCCGATATAATTTCTGTGAAGTTTCACAAAAATCATATCGGGTCACATCGGATCACATTTTTGCCCACTTTTTGATTTCCCAATTTGACTCGTATTCAACCTGCAAAATATTTTTTTACTTTATATTTCTTAATGGATAACATTTCTTTTTGAGAAAGTACTAAAATAAGAAAACCATTTCCATATTTTAGTGTTCTAAGCTCATTTTTTTTTTCAGAATTTTTAGTTCAGTATTTTTTACGTTAATAAAAAAAAACTAAAAAACTAAAATCTAGTTCAAATTGGGAATGTCAGGAAGTTTGAGTTGAGTCTATTTGTCTTGTTTATATTACCTGTGCTTATATTAAATAAATTCCATTCATTTTAATGTTTTACCAAATTTTATGATTTACTCAACCCATTCAAATTTTTAAAGCACTTCAAATTTCTAATTTCTGGGAAGTTTCACAAACTATTTTTTGGTATGTCGCTTGTCTCAGCCGGGAATAGATCGGGCTAATATCCGATTTTTTTATTAGATTCTGTATTGAATGCAGTGTGGTTTGATGTCTGGTTCAAATACTGATTAGGCATAATATGTTATATAACATCCGCGTTAAAATCCACACTATCAATCGAAGCCTTGCAGCACTTGCACGTTCATAATGCTTTCATCAGGTTCTGAGAGTAATTTAGAAGAAGACCTTAAATTTTTATATTTAGGATGACACTTCTTCAGAAAAATAAAATGAAAAAACTGAATTGCACCTAACATTAAGAAATAAAAAATACTTACGTAAACTATAAGTATTTATTATTACTTATTTAAGTAGTTAACGTATTATATTATTACGTATCCCCGCAAATTGGTAATAAACCTGGCGGCCTTGTTTTTAAACTGAAAAACGAAAAACAATTGTAATATTTTTATATGCCTAGACCCTATCTTATTTAAAAAAATAATAATTTAACAATTAATACATTAAATTACATATTAAGAACTTTATTGCTCATGTTATTTTTAGCTGCGGATGATGTCAACGTGTATGTTATGTGACAAGGTTCTATCGTATTACCAATTTGCGGGGATAGTATTTATTTAGGTACTTACCATCTAATATTCCGGCAATCTTGTTTAATTTTTGCATTTGGTATCATGATACTTAGTAGTTTATGAAACTGATGCATAATGAGTGTTTCAATAACTAGTTATGTGCAGTTTCATACATTACTTTATCTACTCGCGTCTTTGAAACATAGTGTTTTAGGATATTGATTTTTTGAACATTGTTGAACCTCATTTTGTTTCAGTATCCCAAGTTCAAATGGCCAAAGAAGACGCAAGATTTGATTTTATCATCTTTTTTCTGGGGCTATATGGCTCTGCAGATACCAGCTGGTCAGTTGGCTCACAGGTTTGGCACCCGTCGTCTGCTAGTGGGAGCCATGGCATTTAATTGCTTTATACCAATCTTAATGCCCATTCTCGCTTATTATGTGAGTATTGACATCAAAACTATCAATTCTGATCAAAGTAGCTACAGGTATTTCTAATTATTTTAAGTAATCTCTCTGAGAATCGACTGAGATACCTCAATTTTGAGACTATAGCGATAAGTGACAAAGATAACTACTTTAATTTATACGTAATGCCTCCACAAGATCCCACAATGATACTTATATCAACATAAAGGTAAAATCACAGTAATCTAAAGCTGAAATAATATGTAACGTCTCACTTTACACATGCAATTTTATTGCAAACAATTTTACTCTTTCTACATAAAACAAAGTTACGAGAATTATTCAAAAAGTCTCACGTTTAGAGTCCATTTTCAGGGCGGTTGGATATGTGCAGTGATTTGCAGAATTATCCAAGGAATGGGTCAAGCTTGCATCAATCCTGGATTGCACACATTTTTTGGAAACTGGACACCTCTCGAGGAGCGTAGTCGTTTAACATCTTTGGTTTTTGGAGGTAACGCTAATATTCACATATAAAAGTAATTGTTTATACAAGCATGAATTATGCATGTACACTCGCACTTATTTTAAACAGGCAGTCTATCTTTTCTTATATATTCATTATTTATTTAAATGTGTATTAGCTCATTTTAAATTAATCTAGAATGTATACTAATTTGTTGGAATAGCTTGATCTAATAAACTAATTAAAAGCTGTAATGTTTTTCTTGATATTTTTTCCATGCGATGCGAAGGATTGCATAAGTACAGTCATAACTGTTATGCTTTATATTATTTTAAAGGTAACGCTATTGGAACAGTATTAGGTCTACCCATCACTGGATTCATAGCATCCACTTATTTGGGATGGCCAGGAATCTTCCGTTTTTACGGGTTACTCTCTGGAATAATTGCCGTCATTCTGTGGTTTCTACTAGCCGACTCACCCGCGCAACACAAGACAATTTCTTTTGAGGAGAGAAGATATATCGAAAAGTCTTTAGGACAGACTCATGGCCAGGTAAATTATACAAATCTTTTTTTTATTAGTCATTAGTCTTATCTTCAACTAAAGTAACCGACATCGCTCGAAAGATTGCTCTGCTGAAGTGGCAAGCGAGACACATAGCGAGAAGAACTGATGGCCGTTGGGGCGGAAAGGTTCTGGAATAGCGACCGCGTATCGGACGACGCTCCGTGGGTAGGCCCCCGAAACCGACAAAGTGGACCGACGATCTAGTGAAGTTCGCGGTGCGCTGTAGGATGCGGGCAGCGCAGGACCGATTGTCGTGGAGATCCTTGGGGGAGGCCCTACCCCAGCAGTGGGTGTCGTGTGGCTGATATGATGATGATAATGATGATGACTATTTTCTCAGAAAATTGCAGAAAATGTTAAAATTATATGACTTTTAAAACATTTGTCATATATTTTTCAGAAGTCATTGCAAGTTCCATGGAAGAAGATAATAGGAAGTTATGGCATGATGGCTATTACTGTTGCTCATATTGGCTATGCTTGGGCGCAGCTGACTCTCTTTTCCGAGCTACCGTCATACATGGACAACGTTATGGGTGTCAATATAAAAGCGGTTGGTAATCTATAAATATAAAATTCAAAGTCCTTAATGATAACGACGGGATGAATCGTTGTCTGGAAGTCCGTAGGTGGACGAAGTCGTGGGCGGAAGCTAGAATAATTTACATGACTGCCCAAAAGGGAGTTTAAATGTGTTCAGGGTTCATGTATGTTTGTGGGTATGTGAGTTTCTTTATTCCACCATAACTTCTAACTAGCTCAACGGATTTGAATATATGGGGTACCGTTAGAATTCTTACACCATTCCGAGTGACACAGGTTATATTTTTTTAAAGTCAATATGGCGACGGTACGACGCCATTTCCAATAGTGCAAAAATTTTTTTTCTTCTCTTATTACAATATGGTCATCAAATGATTTCAAAACTATATAATTTGTCACTAAAATGTATAAAATTAAAATAAATATTTTTTATGAAACATATTAAAAACTCGACTGCCCTGCCAAAAACTAACTAAAAAATTAAATAACAAGTGTCATCTGCAGTCGATCATTTGCACCTCTTTGATTAAAAATTGTTCCTCAAAACGGTCGCCCGACTGCAATGACACTATAGTTATTTAATTTTTTAGTTAGTTTTTGGCAGGCAGTCGTGTTTATAATATTTTTTATTATTATTTTTTTCTACACATTTTTTTTTTAATTTTTAGGTAACAAAAATATAATTCACATCCATCGTCCTATAGCTTGAATCTACCTGTTCTAAGGATTAAAAATATACCTTTATCTTTCCATCAGAATGGCTTGCTGACGGCACTTCCATTTATGGTGATGTGGTTCACCAATTTCTTCTTCAGCTGGCTTACAGATATGATGATTGTCAAAAAATACCTGACTGTTACTCAAGCTCGGAAAACGGCAAATTCCGTAGGTATAAAAAAATTAAATAGCTAATGCTTTAATCAATACCATTACCATAACTTTTTTATTTTTAGACAACTCTTAAGGTGCAAACAAACTGGGCTTACGCCACCCCATGTACGGTCACGAGATACACACTTTAGAACTATGTGACATTCAATCAAAATATATCTCAGTGTGATAATGTTATACCTAGGTTATTCAAAACGTAATGTGACAAAGTTCTATGGTGTGTACATCTTATTGCTCGTGACGTACGTGTCGACACGCCCGTCATGGGATGGGACATTGGTTTTCATAGTAATTGTATGAACTAAAACTTATATTACGTCGCGACCAAATCCCTTAACGATGCATCAGCTTGCGTGTTAGCACGTGTGTGTTAACACAATTTTAACTCGATACATAGGTATTATACACATACAAGACATGGTTTTAATTTTAACTCAAAACCTCCATGCGTTTCCAAGATAAAGGGTCTTGACAGAAAGATAGACAGACAGACAGACGGAAAACAAAGTGATAATTAAGGGTCCCTTTTTTGATCCACTGAAAAATTGTGATCCGATTACTGACATTTGGTTTAAAGTTGGACCTCTGCTACTACTTCAATAGTTTATACACGTAATGTACTGGAAAAGTGTTCTGTGCTTTAATTTCTATACTGAATCTTTTTTTAGAATACATAAAGCATTCTTCTTTATGTTTTCCAGGAACCATATCTTCATGTATCGGCCTGATTGTTCTCGCATATGCACCGATAAATATTTATGTTGTTGAGACCATATTAGTTCTGACCTGTGGCTTTATGGTCGCAGATCAGGTCGGATTTCTCGTAAGTCTTGCTCCTATTATTCATGTTATCAGCTTAAACAAACAGCAAAGTCCCTCTACTGGACTTTGTTGATAAAATATAATAGATTAGGAAAAGAGAACGATATCCACTTTGCCGATGCTGAGTTAGTAATTAGTAGAGGGTGTCGAAGACTGCCATTTAGTATTTAAATGTGACTAATGGCTTTACGAGCTTTAAGCACCAAGAAATTTAACTTAGATAGCTTGACTATTGAATAATTATGCTTTTAATAAGTTTGCTCTGCCGTACTAACCAATATTACACGAAGCTCCTAAACTGACATGCTTCAAACTATTTCTCTTAAAAGTGATTAATTGGAGTCGGGTCACCAAGCAGTATTAACAAGCTGTTAATCTTCTCTTCTTTATACACACATCAACTTTGTCTAGGGATACCGGGTGCTATTTTTATACAAACGAGGTAACTTTGAAGCCTTGGTTTCCTGCCAGGGATGTACTGTGCTGTGATCTGATGACGGCTATCCAGGGAAAGAATGGAGGATATTCAGATTGCTATACACACCCAACTGATCTGACCAGCATTCTAAAAACGTATGGACATGTTTAAAAAAATCCGCGAAAATAGCATGAAAATGTATGGAAATCCTCAAACCGAGAACTCTGACCCATTAATCTTTTAGAATGCTGATCAGATCAGTTGGGTGTGTACAGCAATCTGAATCTACTCCATTCAGTCCCCGGATGGCCATCATCAGATTACAGCACGGTACATCCCTGGCAGAAAACCAAGGCTTCAAAGTTACCTCGTTTGTATGTAAATGACATCTGTATCACTAGACAAAGTTGATGTGTATATATTTCTTTATTCATCAGGTTAATCACGTAGACATATCTCCCAATTACGCTGGAACGATGATGAGTATAAGCAACACTGCAGCCAACCTACTTGGTTCACTGGCACCTTTAGTAGCTGGGTATATATTGTATGATCCCGTAAGTGTTTCAATACTTTTTAGGGTTCCGTACCCAAAGGGTAAAAACGGTACCCTATTACTAAGACTTCGCTGTCCGTCTGTCTGTCTGTCTGCCTGTCACCAGGCGGTATCTCTTGAACCGTGATAGCTAGACAGCTGAAATTTTCACAGATGATGTATTTCTGTTGTCACTATAACAACAAATGCTAAAAATAGAATTAAATAAATATTTAAGGGGGCTCCCATACAACAAACGTGTTTTTGACGTTTTTTGGTACGGAACCCTTCGTGCGCGAGTCCGACTCGCACTTGGCCGGTTTTTTAACTTTATTTCCGATAATTTTAGTATCGCATTTAATAAATTTTTCGACAAAGAAAAGTCACATCATAGCGCAAATCCATTAGGCCATGAGCACTTTGGACGCGTTTTCGTACGAATGGCAAAGGTAGGTATTTAAGGTAAGCCATTCTACAAAAATGTTATAATCTGCAATAGTGGATCGATAGAAATGCAGAAATCCCACCCTACGGATTTCTGAAAGGTATGCCCATGGGAATAGGCTTATGGACTCTGCACCACTGGTACCTACAAATACAATCCAAACTTGTTTGGATTTTAAAACAATATTTTCCTGCGTTAGTTAAAAAAACCGGTCAAGTGTGAGTCGGACTCGCGCACGAAAAGGGTTCCGTACCAAAAAATGGCAAAAAAAAACGTTTGTTGTATGGGAGGCCCACTCAAATATTTATTTTATTGTTTTTAGTATTTGTTGTTATAGCGGCAACAGAAATATATTATCTGTGAAAATTTCAACTGCCAAGCTATCACGGTTCATGAGATACAGCCTGGTGACAGACAGACAGTCAAACAGACAGACAGACGGACGAAGTCTTAGTAAAAGGCTCCCGTTCTTAACCTTTGGGTATGGAACCCTAAAAAGAAGTAGAAAAGTGTATTAACTTATCAATTTACAAACATAAATATTTGTGGGATCAGAGTGATTCAAGCTACATTTGTCTTCCTTATTATGATGAAATTCACACCGAAATCATGCCAGTCGGTTTTATGGCGACAGCAGCAACGCACGCCACCGCAGTCTCCGAGTTGTCTTGAAGATAATAGATTTATTCATCGTACTCTAATCAAAGATGACTTCACAAATGCGATATCTGTACCTATTTTTGACGGAGAAAAACGTAGGTATTCATTCAGTCAGTGTGCACTCAATTCGTAGGACCAGGGGCCGTACCGGCTAACGAATCGAGCTTCGGAAAATTTGCCGAGTTTCAAATTAAAAAAGATAAATTGAAGTAAGGAATTTCGTATTGTACTATTTGTTGAAGTTATTTGGAAGATATGGATGTTTGTGTGACCTCATGAATTAGGGTTCGCCATTTTGGCCCAATTGGAGCTCGATTTATCTGTTTTAATTTGAAACCCGGCAGACTTTTCGAAGCGCGATTCGTTAGCCGGTACGGCCCCAGAATCATTAAAGTCTGTCCATCCTTACTTGTCATATATGGTAATTAATCTTCACCCAACTCTTTATTGAAATAATCATTTATAAAATACAACAAATGGTTTTCCACACATAGATTACGAAATAAATTGTTAATAAATTAACAACAATTTCATAAAGTTACTAACATATTTTTAAATACCTAACGATTTACTTATAAAAGACGTATGACAACTGTCAAAAACTGTTTACTAAATAAGACAAGTAAGGATGGACAGATTTTACGTTTACGTAAGATGCAAATTTGTGTCCAAAGTACTCACGGTCTTAGGTTGGTTATTTGTAAATCTAAATCGGGTTGGTAACTGTTGGGTTGGCATCGTTAGGCTGCGTTCAAACAATAACACACGACCCGACCTCAACCCGAACTCAACTCAAACTCACCTCAACCGCAGCCCACCTTGAAATACATCGCTTACAATTTTGAGTCTTATGACACATTAATAAGCTCCTGTGTAATGTTCAGGTGAGTTTGAGCTGAGTTCGGATTGAGTTCGGGTTGAGTTTGAGTTGAGTTCGGGTTGTGTACGGGTTGAGTTTGAGTTGAGTTCGGGTTGAGCGCAGGGCGTGTGCAGTTGCACAGACAATATATAATAGAGCTTATAAATATGTCATAAAACACAAAATTGTAAGCGCTGTATTTTTAAAACTGGTCTCCGGTTGAGTTGAGTTCGAGTTGAGTTTGAGTTGAGTTCGAGTTGAGGTCGAATTACGCAGTCTTAATGAGTAAAGTTGAGTTGAGTTTGCCTAAGATCACGCCTTCGTACAGTTTCAACTGGTTACGTACTCGGTTGTGTTTGTGCACTGACTTACACTGTAAAAATATAAAATAACAATTTATCGTTCAGGTTTTAAAGCAAATATATAAAAATATAAATGACCATCAACAAAATGGACCTAGAGATGGCAAGGCCAAAATATTGAATTTTAAAAGTACCTAATGATAATTTAAGATGATATTTAATATACAAACTAGGCCTCCTTGCATGACCACTGAAATGCGATATGATTGCTATTTATCTCTTTTCACTGTCAAAAGTTATTAGATTTTGACAGTTGAGTGTCGATAAATCGCTATATCACGCGACGCACGCACATAGGGTTGCCAACTTTTTTTGGATCAAACATAGGAGTTTTAAGATTTTTAGTGTAAAAATATAGTAGATGGCGAAAAAGTCCAAAAAAATATAGTAGGTTGAAGTTTTGTATGGAGGATTTTAAAGAGTTGCATTTTTCATACTTAAGAAAGTACTATAACATTTTCATAATTTATTCAACAACCATAAAGACATGTCTTTAATCACAAAATATATTATGCAATTACTTATGCATATACGTATTTTTTGTTTAATGTTTTCATTTGAAATAATATAGTAGTTTTGCCTACTATATATTTTTTCAAAAAATATAGTAGGCGAGCCCTCAATATAGTAGGATACTATATTATATAGTAGGGTTGGCAACCCTACACGCACATCATGTTAGGGCGACCATGCATGCGATAGGGGCAGATTAATACAAAATACCTATTATTTTATTTCTAGACTGACCCTATTCTCTGGAGGAAAGTGTTCCTGGTAGCTGCAGGACTATACTTCTTCACGAACTTATTTTACGTGATCTTTGGAACAGCAGAGTTGGCAGAGTGGAATGACCCCCCACAATATGAGAAAGTGGCTTTGGAAGAGAAGAACAGAAGGAAAGATGAGACAAAAAACCCTCTGGTGTAGTAGATTTAGTTATTAAATTCAGGGCTAATTTTTCACTTCGTCGTTAAAAATATGTCAGACATTAGAAATAATTATGTCAAGTTAATAACTTAAATAAATAATAAAACAAAATAATTCTTTATATTTTTTCCTCTCACATATACATTATACTGACATTGAACTAGCTAAACTTAGTTTAACCAAATAAATAAAAGTCATTCAAAAATATCACAAACAAAATTATGTAGGTATGAAATTTTCGAGTTAGTGGTCAAACAAATAAAGTTTTATCAAAGCATTTTATTCCAGACATTGAGTGCTTTAAGATTTTGAGTTTTAGAAGTCGCACTCATAAAGGAATGTTTGGCATTAATTTGTGGCTTAAAAAAATGGAGCAGTTTTTTTAATATCCGGTCCGGTCCGGTACTCAGGAAATTATCTGTCAAGTAAGTTTATTGGAAATGAACTAGAACCTGAGAAACTTGTGATAGTACAATGAGCTTCAAGTAGGGTCTGTCCAATAAAACGTATGGAAATAAAATGTATGTCCGATACTAGACTCGTAAAATGTGGTGTCCCGCAAGGTGCTTGGACCCTTATTATTTTTAATTTATATAAATGACATGCCAACAAATGTTCGTAATGATACTCTTGGCTGACGATAGCACCGCTATAGTAAAATCTGATGACTGTAATAATTATGAAAATGACATTAATAGAACTTTAGAAGACATAATTGATTGTATTAATAAAAATAACTTAAAAATTAATCTATCTAAAACTAAAATCATGCATTTTACGCAAAATCCTAATAAAATTGACAACTTGAATACTAATTATCAAAACCAGAGCATAGAACGGACGGTCGTAACAAAATTTTTAGGACTACTTATAGATGAAAAATTTACATGGAAACATCAATCAGACGAAATATGTAAAAAAATATACAAATCAGTCTATGCTTTGTTTAACCTAAGCAAAATAGTCAACAGAGATGCAGTTCTATCCGCTTATCATGGATTAGCAGGATCGGTATTTGAGGTTCGGTGTAATTTTCTGGGGAAACTGTAGTGAGCGCGAACACATATTTGAGCACAGAAACGATGCATTAGGGCAATTTGCGGGCTTGGTACGAGGGATAGTTGTGAACCGTTTTTCAAATCACTGAAAATATTAACACTGCCTTGCTTGTATATTTTGGAAATAGCCTTATTTGTTAAAAATAATAAACATTTATATACAAGTTTTCGTACACCACACGCGCACAATATGCTAATAAATTTAGAATACCACCCTGTAAAACATCACTTTTCAAAAAGGGCGTACCGCACTTAGCACCTCGTATTTAAAGTCTATTCGTTTAGATAGTGTTGGTACACCCGCAAGCACTTGTGTTCAGAGACAGGAATACCGGTAAATTTTTGGTAGCGTTATACAAATAACGTTACTGATAACGGTAAAAAATAGCAATGATTCACGCAATAGTTTTAGCTTATTAAGTGTTTTATACTTAAATCCAAGTTTTAGAAATGTATTGACATTTCTCAGAGTCGTGCGTTTATACGGAAAGTCCGTATTATTAGCATAAGAATAAATAAAACTTTTTTATTCTTTTGTTATTAGCTTGTAAATTTTCCAGAATCGTGTCTAGTGTCGGAAGTTTTTTATTAGCATAAAACCTGTATACTGTTCGGACGTACTACATCCCATTCAAAGTCGTCCGTTTTCGATAGTGGGATTATTCCGTTTTTACGTTTTTTTGATGTTAATGGGCCTATTTTTAATATTATTCCGACGCTAGTTCTTGGTATCCCCACTATTTTTGAAGTATCTGTGATAGGTGCAAACATACTGATTTCAACGCAATGCCGATGGACATCCTTACTAAAGGCGAAAGTCCGTTTGTTTGTTTATTTGTTTGTTTGTTTGTTTGTTACGCCTTCACGTCTCAACTACTGAACCGATCATCATGAAATTTTGCATACACGTTGTCAGGGGTACAGAGAAGGACATAGGGTACCTTTCATCCCGAAAAAAAGTATTGTTCCCGAGGGATAGCAAAAAAACTTTTCACGCAGACGAAGTCGCGGGCGGCCGCTAGTTGATTTTAAGTTGTTTACATGTTTAACAAAACACCCGTATTTTTTTGTTGATTCGCTTAAAGTTTCATCTTGAGGCACTTAACTGTCCTTCCAAGGATGAAAAAATATTTTCAGTATACCTACGTAGCAGAGTCAACAATCACAAGCTTTCACTACGGCGGTGCTTCGATGTATACTGCCAAAATCCAAATTGACTTGCGGGTGTACGCCGCACGCGGTATCCTTTGTTTATGCGGCGGCATCCTTTGACATGAAGCGGCACGTGCAAAGGCGGCGCGATAAAAGGGCGACACTATCTAAACTTTTATCGCGCCCTGGAATCTTATTGTAAAGCGCATTCGTTTAGATTCTAAACGAATGCGCTTTACAATAAGATTCCAGAACCACTAAAACAATTACCAGTGCCAATTTTCAGAAAAAATTGAAACAAATACTTATTGAGAAATGTTATTATTCTATACAGGATTTTCTTTGTGACAATTTACTCATATGAGCACAATTCTATATTTTAATTTTGTAATTTACATATTTGATTAACATTTTTTTGACATTAGATAATATTAGTTTTAACTTTTGACAGTACATAGCATAACATTTTAATTTCTGTCATTATATAATTTACATTTGAATTTCTGACATTAAATAATATTTAAAAAATAATAATAACTTTTCTGACATTATATTACTTAAATTAATTAATTAATTAATTTGCTGTCATTCTATTTGACAATGTTTAAATCTTTATATTATTGTTTTGCACACCCATTATGGGTAAAATATGACGAACTCAATATTGTATCTCTTGTGACCTTTTATGTACTCATATTTATGCAAAAATAAATGAATTGAATTGAATCACTTGAACTTATTTCTTTATTTAAATCCTAAAAATCTTTAACACATCCTCATAAATTATAATGTCAGCAATCTAAAGGCAAATCTGTGGGACCCCTTGTTTATTGGCAGAACAATCAGGTTCAGGAAACTCAAATTCTGCGTACGGCAACGATCTCGTGTGTATACATACATAGAGCCTTTGATCAAATCCACCTATTTCTTGATAAAGCTTTCGGATGGAGCCCGTGTGATAGCGAGCCGCGAAATAAGTAGTAACTGCAAGTACCTACACTACACGATAAGAAAATTACTCTTTAGGTCACGTACGCACTGACGGGTGCCTTGCTTAGCGCCTAGTGCCTACATAATCAACTAGCATGTAGCGAAGTAAAACAAACGTTCGCGAATGTTCGCAACCAGCTAGGCGACTAGCGAGGACGACCGCTTTGCGCGCTTGGCGTTATAAGCAAACCATCTGTCGGTGAAACTACTTTTATCTATGATTTTGATTTCTACTTTTGCTAAAAGCCCTCCGTGACTTCGTCTGCGTTAACAGTTACTTTTTTACCGACTTCAAAAGGAGGGAGGTACTCAATTCGACCCGTTTTTAGGGTTCCGTAGCCTAAATGGCAAAAAACGGAACCCTTATAGATTCGTCATGTCTGTCTGTCTGTCTGTCTGTCTGTCTGTCTGTCTGTCTGTCCGTATGTCACAGTCACTTTATTCCGAAAGTATTAAGACTACACAATTGAAACTTGGTAAGTAGATGTATTCTGTTAACCGCTTACCGAATTTAATACAAAAATAAGAAAAATAAAAGATTAAGGGGGGCTCCCCATACATGGAACTGAAACTGAAATTTTTTTTTTCTTCAAACCAACACGTGTTGGGTGTTTATAGATAGGTCTTTAAAAATGACATTGAGGTTCTTTAGACAACTTTTTCTCAAAGTCAACCGTTTGAAAGATATACACCGCCAAAGTGGTAAAATGTGTGTCCCCCCCCCCCTTTATCTTTTGAAATAAGAGAGTGAAAAATCTAAAAAAAATATATGCTGGAGATCTTAATAAACAATTTCAACCAAAATCAGTTTGAACGAGATATAGTAATTAGTTTTTGAGATATAGCACATTTTCCAAAACCGCAAATATAACTTTGTCATTCATACCAACACTGTGAAAAACAAAGTTATTTTTGCATACGAAAAATGATAGGTGGTATTAAATATGGTATGGTATAAGGTAACTACGGAACCCTATGGCGCGTGGCCCGACACGCACTTGGCCGGTTTTTTTTTGTATGTACACCGATTACTAGAATACGGTTGAACCGATTGAAATGATTCAAACGTTATTACATTAGGTAAAAATTCTAGTTGGACCCATTTTTTAAAATTTTGAAATCGGTTCGTACTTTTCAAGAAATCTTGAAAAAAGCACGAAAATAGTATGATTTTGTGTGAACTACCTCGATGAGTCGTATAACTTCTTTGTTTATGAACTGAATAAGATAATTATTTTTTTGTTGGAAAAGGGATATCTTATGTGTAGTTTTTTAACCGACTTAAAAAAAGGAGGTTCTCAGTTTGATCCGCATGTATGAATGTTTCTCCGCGTTTAACTCACGTTTGACTGACCCGAGTTTTCTACCTAATTAATATACCTACACTACCTAATACAAAAGGTACCTACACTAAAAATTAAAAAAATAAAAAATCGTTTAAAAAAACAAAAAACCGACTTCAAAAAACCTACCTCTAAAAAGCAAGAAATAATATTCGTAATAATAAAAATACGTCTATTGAAGTCGGGTGTGGCTTTTAGAATAAAAAAAAAAAGGAATTTGTACTCCAGCCCCACCCGACTTCAATAGACATGTTTTTTATTATTACGAATATTATTTCTTGCTTTTTAGAGGTAGGTTTTTTGAAGTCGGTTTTCTATGTCATAGGAACAGTTCTTATTTCTAGACCGAAACTGCCCTGTGCCCTTTTCCGTATATGATAATGTGTATGCAAAATTTTATGATGATCGGTTTCGTAGTTCAGACATACTCGTGGAAACGTAAGAAACTTACCAACAAACTCACTTTCCCATTTACATTATGTGGAATATTTAGTGATAGTAGCAGAACTAATATTATACTGTAGTTTAGCAGCATGCGATTAATTTTATTAGTTTTGTATTTTTTATCGGTCTAACTTTAAATTATTTTAAAAACAAAAACAATATCGTTGATTGTTCCTTAATTACATTCAGCGCATTCAGCTCACACTCGTCGGCTGAGCGCGCAACGGACACACGCTCATGACTATATTGTTGGGAGTATAAGATTTTTTAAGTCTGTCAAATTTTTAAATATTCGAAAGAGAAGATTTTTGTTGATTTTGTGGTAACACGCAACAATGTTTACTGCTCTTCGTTAGAAGATGGCGTTGTATCACTCTAAAACGCGCTATGATTTGCTCCACAGCAAAATATTAGGCAATTTGATGTTTGAAAAATCTTAACAATAATTACTTAAATGCACTCAATAGTATATTTTTTGTAAACATTTGATTGTGAATCTCATCTCAGCAATCAAATGTTGATATTGTTGATATTAATTCCTCTAACGAACTATTACACAAGTACAACAACAAGTTATATTAGATTGAATTGAAGTAGGTTAGGTAGGGTAGGGCCATTTTAATAGATCACATTTAACATCTGTCAGTGCATTTGTCAAAGTAAATCGTAATTTGCTTTCTTTCGAGATTTTATTACAATAATGTGTAAAAAACAAAAATATTGTGTGCTTGCCTTTAGAAGGTTGCGTTGTTGAATTTTGATAAAGTGTCAAATGTGAACTTTAATACATAATTAAGGGCCAATTTAATTTACCGAAACCGAATTTACATTCGGCTTTACAATTTCCTGCAACAAAAACAAGTTCTCTGCGGCGTCTGTGTTTCCGAGCGCATACAACCTGACTCCTTTCAAGGCCAGAGTGAATAGGTACCTTCTGGGTAAGCTCGCAGACCCTGTCTTTGCTTTCGGGCTAAACTAAGGTCAAGAGCAAACCAATTAACTATAAAAAAAAAACACTCCCGCTGTCATTAGCACCACACACTCCCGTAATTAGAATCCGTCGAATGATTACAGCAATCCTGCGTCTCGGATTCCAATGTTTGCTCGCGTCATTTCCTCTGATACATGACCCGATGGTCATTAATTTAATGACAACAATCAAGGGTTCCACGCCGCCATGAATTGGTTAATTCTAATACGTAGACAAATAACCAATTAAGATATTTAATAAATAATTCACTGCGTTGAGTTGAATAGCTTCTTGGAGATTTTATTAATGTGAAATGCCTAACTTTATACTATTGAAATTGGTCTTCAAAAATTAGATAGTCGGAAAAGTTCGCGGCCTTTTTTACCGACTTCAAAAGGAGGGAGGTACTCAATTCGACCCGTTTTTTTTTTTTTTTTTTTTTTTTTTTTTTGTTTTTTGTATGTACACTGATTACTCAAAGACGGCTGGACCGATTGAAATGATTCAAACGTTATTACATTAGGTAAACTTTCAAGTTGGTCCCATTTTTTTAAATTTTGAAATCGGTTCAGTACTTTTCAAGTAATCTTGAAAAAAGCAAGAAAATAGTATGATTTTGTGTAAACTAGCTCGATGATCAGTCGTATAACTTCTTTGTTTATGAACTGAATAAGATAATTATTTTTTTGTTGGAAAAGGGATATCTAAGTGTAGTTCTTTAACCGACTTAAAAAATATTTTGTGAGCTTTAACTGTTGTTCAGTTAAGAGTTCCGTTGAGTACGTCAGGACATTGTGTCGGACGGCAGACTTCGTGGCTCTTCAGGAAACATGGTTGCTACCGGACGATATCCCGTATTTAGGAGAAATAGATCAAGATTTCGCGTACACCGGTAAATCTTCGGTAGACACTTCGCAAGGAATGCTGAAGGGCAGGCCGTATGGTGGAGTGGCTCCTCTCTGGCGTAAAAGTGTTTTTCACGCGGTGTCGGTTGTCGATTGTGATAGTGAACGTATTGTGGCTATTAAAATGGTGCTCGATGACCGCGAATTATTGGTGATGTCGGTATACATGCCTACGGACAAGACTGAAAATTTTGAAAATTTTATAAACTGTCTTGGCCAGATTAATGCTATTATAGAGACATGTAGTATAGATACAGTGTACATACTAGGCGACTTTAACGCAGATCCACTTGGTACCCTCTTTGGTGATGAACTTCTGAAGTTTTGTGCTGAGCAAAGATGGACTTGCGCGGATATAGAAGGTTTGGGTATAGATTCAGGTACGTATACATTTTTGAGTAAAGCTCATGGGACTACGTCATGGTTGGACCATGTGATAGTAACTGAGGTCGTAAAAGATAGTATACTTGGCGTAAATATAAGATATGATGTGTCTTGTTCCGACCATTTTGCTGTAGAATTAAAGTGTGACCTAAATATCTTGGTACCTAAACTTCGAAAAGGAAGCTCATTACCAGATAGGGTTACCTGGGGTGAAAGAGATAAGGAGCAGATAGATAGGTATTTGCACATATGTTCAACTATGTTGCGTGATATTGATTTTCCTGACGAGTTTCGGGACTGTGCCGATGCAATGTGTTGTAATCTAGGACATAGAAAAATAATTGACAATTTGTATTATAATATAGTAAATGTACTTCGAGAGGCAGCTGCGGAGGGCTCTAAAAAGTTTATTTTTTTTAAAAATAGACCTAAAAAGAAATTGCATGTGACAGGCTGGAATAAACATTGTAAAGATGCGCACGGAGAGGCTCGGCTTCGGTTTCTTGAGTGGATAGACCAAGGTAAACCAGTATCTGGAAGGGTATATGAACGGATGAGGGATTCGCGAAATTTCTTTCAGCATCGGCTGAAATGGTGGAGGGATAATGAAACACAGATAAAGATGGATATTCTAGCGTCACAACATTCATCAAAAAATTTCCATAAATTTTGGAAGGAAACCAATAAGTTGAGTCCGAAGCCGAGTGTCCCTGTGAGCATAGAGGGTGTTAGTGACGCCGACCACATTGCTAACCAATTCAAAGAGCATTTTAGGGTACATACTTCATTAGAACCAGTGAATACAGAGATGGGGGTGAGAGATACTTGTGGGGCGAAACCGGTTGTTTTAATTAAGGCGAAGGAGGTTGCTCAGGTAGTGAGGGACATGAAGCGAGGAAAATCCCCAGGCCATGACTCGCTCAGCATTGAGCACCTGCAGTATGCGGGTGTTCACTTGCCAAGGGTGCTTGCTATGTTTTTTACTTTTTGTTTGAGCCACTCTTACCTTCCTGAAGCTATGATGAGAACGGTTATTGTTCCTATTATTAAGAATAAAACGGGGGATGCATCCAAATTGAGTAATTACAGGCCCATATCACTCGCCACAATTATTGCAAAAGTGCTGGATGGTATCATTGATATTCAATTAAAAGTACAAGTAAAGCTTCACGACGCGCAGTTTGGTTTTCGTCCTGGCTTGTCAACGGAAATGGCTATTTTGAATCTCAAACATACCATCCAGTATTACACTGACAGAAGCACACCTGTCTATGCATGCTTCCTAGATTTATCTAAAGCGTTCGACTTGGTGTCATATGACAAGTTGTGGCAGAAGCTAGCGAGTGATACGAACCTTTCTTCAGAATACATAGACCTCCTGAAGTATTGGTATGGCAATCAGACCAATTTTGTTCGTTGGTTGGGGTCACTATCGGACGGGTACAGGTTGGAGTGTGGTGTGAGGCAAGGCGGGCTTACATCGCCGACCCTCTTCAACCTCTACATGGACGGACTGATTCATGGGCTTAGCGAGGCCGGTGTCGGCTGCTCGATTGACGGTGTATTTATGAACAACATCAGCTATGCGGACGACATGGTTCTGCTGAGCCCATCGATCAGTGCCCTCAGGAAGCTTGTCTCGATCTGCGAGCGCTATGCGGAGACTCATGGGCTCAGATACAACGCCATCAAAAGCGAACTTATGGTGTTCAAGGCGGGATCCAAAACTTATGACAATGTTCCACCTGTCATACTGAATGGCAGCGTTCTTAACAAAGTTACACAGTTCAAGTATCTGAGCCACTGGGTCACCGAGACGCTTGCGGACGATGTTGATATGGATAGGGAGCGTAGGGCGTTGTCTATTCGGGCCAATATGCTGGCTCGTAGGTTTGCAAGGTGTACTGCAGAAGTCAAAATTACATTATTCAGAGCATTCTGCCAAGCATTCTATACCTGCAGCCTATGGGTCAAGCACACAAAAAAGTCATACGATGCCCTACGAATTCAATATAATAATGCTTTTAGAGCACTGTTGAGGCTGCCACCGTATTGTAGTGCATCGGGGATGTTTGCGGACGCGCATATTGATGGTTTTGCAGCGATTTTATGCAAAAGAGTAGCATCCCTGATGCTCCGAGTCCGGGGCAGCTCCAACAGTTACCTGCAGCTGTTTGCCTCAAGGATGGATCAGAACTGCTCAATAATGCAGCATTGGAACAAGCTGCATATTGAGCACTCTGGATCCAAACCTAAATTTAGATTAAGATAAACTTTAGTTCAATAGTATTTTATATTATTTATAAGTTATTAGCATGACATTGTTTCTATTTGAATTTTTAAATTGTAATAAATTAATGTAACCTATGATTATTTTGTTATTATGTATTTTTATTTTAATAATTTGGAATTTTAATTTGAATTTATTTAATATTTAAATTTTAATGTAACTGTTTTTGATTTTATTTGATTTAATTTAGTATTATTCTATGGTTGTATGATATGGATTGATTACGAAATAAAATGAAATTATTATATTATTATTATTATTAAAAAAGGAGGTTCTCAGTTTGACCCGCATATATGTATCTTTCTCCGCGATTAACTCACGTTTGGCTGAGCCGATTTTAATTTCTACCTAAATAATATACCTACACTACCTTATACAAAAGGTACCTACACTAAAAATAAAAAAAATTAAAAATTGTTTAAAAAAACAAAAAACCGACTTCAAAAAACCTACCTCTAAAAAGCAAGAAATAATATTCGTAATAATAAAACACGTCTATTGAAGTTGGGTGGGGCTTTTAGAATAAAAAAAAAAGGGATTTGTACTCCAGCCCCACCCGACTTCAATAGACGTGTTTTATTATTACGAATATTATTTCTTGCTTTTTAGAGGTAGGTTTTTTGAAGTCGGTTTTTTGTTTTTTTAAACAATTTTGTACTAAAAATAACAAAGATACCACAGCAAGAAACATTTTTATCATCAAAATGACAAGACATGGAGCTGCGGAACCATTTTGTTTGCAGTTTTATTCGACAAAGCATCTTCTCCATTAGTATTACGAATCTTTCTTTGAGCACTAGCAGCAAGATTTTTTTTAATTAAGGGTCTGGCTGAACCTTTATCGAAAAAAAAAACCAAAACGTGTGTAATAAAAAAATATTAATAATTTGAAAAAGCAAGAGAATTATCAATATTTTTCAAATTTACCGCTATTACCAGAGAGCTGTCAAATAATGAATTACATTCCCGCCTAAGTTTAGTATTGCCAGAAATATATCACGCAAAATTTATGCATCAAAACAAGCTTTTTAAAAAAAGCAAACCTTCAAAAACCTTAAAAAAGCAAGAAATAGTGTTCAAATCGATTAATTAAAACACTTCTATTGAAGTCGGGTGGGGCCTTTAGAATATAAACGATACAATAAGGAAAAAAATACTTCCAGCTTCATCCGACTTCAATAAACGTGTTTTAATTAATCGATTTAAACATTATTTCTTGCTTTTTTTAAGGTTTTTGAAGGAGGTTTTGCTTTTTTAAAAAGCTTTTTTAATTTATACTTTTTTATGGTAGGTAGATTTTATAAAATAAAACGTTTTAATATTTCACCCTAGGTGTTGCCGCCGCGATCATATCGTCATAGTTTTACTTCCTTCCTATTCCTACCCGCCAATATCCTAACAAAAGGCACATCGCTTCGCTCGCCGGCCGAACGCGGGCCGATGCATTTCAAGTGCAAGGACAGTCTATTGCGAACTACTGTGACGTCAACACGCTATAATTTGTCACCCCGCGCAACTCATCTAACCGCATCCGCGTAGCCCATAAGTTTCAGTGTTACGTGTATTAGTAAAAACGTGACGAAAGGACGGTGTAAATCGACGTGTTTGTGGACTTTGTGGCCGTTCACATCCCATCACGCAGGTCGTGCGTGCTGCGCAGGCGACGACGCAAGCTTGCCATTTCAAGTGTTACGAGCTGCTGCTAAACCAAGTAAGTGCCTTTTCCTTGACCCGCCACCGTCCACGTCTGTAACCTACCGCAATCCCGCTTCCCGCCAATTCTTTACACCCGCATTCCATTTGCATTCCATACCGCATTTTTGACGATTGATGTCTTTACCGCGATTATTTCTAAATTTGATTTTCGACATTAATATGTACGAAACATCTGGTCCTATTCGAGTCGTATGTTTAGTTTGAACCATTAAATACCTACCGCATTTAGTCTAGTTTTGTAACCACACACGTGGTTTCCGCACGCCCTCTAAAAGGTCACCTTGGTACTTTGGGGTCTTTTCATATATTTTAATATTTTCATTTAATATATTTTACCATTCTGGGTTATTCCGCAACCGTAATTAAGTAGGCACTAATTTCACTACTTATTTTCAGAACCTTTGTTCATAATTAATTCGATCGTTCACAAATTGATACAAGGGTCATCGCACACTAGCGACTTAAAATAATTATTTTTATTTTCGATTAAGTTTTATACTTAATTAAATTTGTTTAAATTTACGCAGCCTTTTATATACTTTTGTGTGAACAATTAATAGTGTTTATATACTTCAATAACTAACCTATATATTTTCTATATACTTTATTTTATATATTATATTTTGTGATTATCAATCATGCCACAGGACGAAAAGTCTGCCGGACCTACCGGTAAAGATGCCAGTGATGTTGAAGACACAAAAATAATTTTAATAAGAGCGAAGCGTGATGCACTTTATCAACGTATGCAATCAATACAATCGCAGACAAACTTAGTAATAAGTTTTGCGAGACTAAGTATAAAGTTGTGTCTGTATTGTTTTTATATGAATAAATGAATAATAATAAATATACGACCAAGCGAAGATAGCTCACCTTTCAGATGAGAGACGCCAATCTTTTATTACGTCATGTGTTACTATCGATAGTATACGATCAACATTTCATGATATTATTGATGAATATAATGAGCAGTTACTTAAGCGTAATCCAACCGCTAGGCCTAACTTTCAAGCTTATAATGCTTTTGAAGACATTTATTGTAACGTGAAACAAGTTTTATCGCAAGTGTCACCTACTTGTCCATCTTCTAAATTAAATAAGGCTTCCGTCAAACTACCGCCTATTGAATTATTAACTTTTGACGGTGATATTCAAAACTGGCCATTATTTTATGCCAGCTTTGAGACTGTTCACGACAATCCATCGCTATCGAATTCCGATAAATTGTATTACCTAATGGGTAAACTTTCGCCTAAGGTACAATCACTTTTTTCTGGTACTTTACCTAGTGCTCAAAACTATGAAATAATTTTCAAAGCATTACTAGACAGATACCAAAATAACGACGTTTTAGGTTCGAATTATTTAGAACAAATATTAAATTTGAAACTTTCTAATTCACCTGCCGCTTATCAGTTATTTATGGATAAATTTGTAACCGCAGTCAATTCTTTAAAAAACTTAGGCATTGATAATTTGACAGATTTTATTTTGATGCACATCGCCGTACGTAAGTTCGATACGAATACGATTCGAGCTTATGAAACGTACGCTCATGATTCGAAACTGCCTAAATTCGAAAGTTTTATAGAATTTATTAAAATGCAGTGCCGCATCTGTCAAACTACCAATGCTGTGTCACCCGCAAATAGTAATACTAATTCTTACTCTAAAATAAATAGAACCCGCGTTGCTCCTAATCCGCAAACTTACGTATCGTCTGAAAATAAAAAATGCCCGTTGTGTAATAATAACACACATGATCATATGTTTAAATGTCACGCTTTCGCATAAATAACACCGCAGGATAGATTTAAGTTCATAAAAGAAAACGGTGCGTGTGTCAACTGCCTTAGCACGAAACATAGATCGAAGGCTTGTACTTCTAAGGTTTCGTGTCGTGCTTGCCAGCAGCGCCATCACACTCTTTTACATTTCGAAACGCATACACCCGTGAATGATGCGCCTAGTGGTAACGTCAGCGCTCCTTCTTCATCGCCACCGCAGCAGCCGCAGCTGAATAATTCGCAACCAGCTCCTTCCGTTTCGGTGCCACTTCCGAGTGGAAATTTAGCTTTATGCTCTTTGAGTGACAGGACGGTTTTATTGGCGACTGCTCAGGTTGTTGTCTATGACACCAATGGCACACCGCATCTTGTACGTTGCTTACTAGATAGTGCTTCTCAAAGCAACTTCATTACATATGAATGTTGCATGCGTCTCGGCTTACTAAATAAACTACAACGTACCTCAACTGTTATTAGGGGTATAGGTGGTTCTCTTAAAACCTCTCAGGGTTCCGTAGACTTAGTTTTTCACTCACGTTTTAATTTAAATATTAATTATAATTATTTCATCGCTCATTGTCGATCATATCACAGATACGCTTCCTTCCGCTCCCGTCGACGTATCCGCTTTCTCTCACCTTCGTTCATTACCTCTCGCTGATGGTAATTTTGCCTCTCCAGGTCCTGTCGACCTTTTGATAGGTAGTTCATTGTTCCCGCACCTGCTGATGCCAGGCATCGTTCATAGCCGCTTCAGCAATATACCGCCCGCTATTCAAACCGTTCTAGGTTATGTGATTATGGGTTCCGTACCTACGTCACAAGTAGTTTGTAATTATTCAACCACGTGTTGTACCGTAGTTGATGAGTCGGTAGACTCGATTCTCAAGAAATTTTGGGAACTTGAGGAGATTTCCGCGCCGCCCGCTCAAAGTCTTGATGACCTTGAGTGCGAAGAATATTTTACTGCCACCACGTCTCGAGACGAGAGTGGAAGGTACATAGTCGCTTTACCTTTTCGTGAGGACGTGTTCACCTTGGGTGACTCATACGCCGCCGCACGCAGGCGATTTTTATGCCTAGAAAAGAAGTTAGAGGCATGCCTCAAGACTCGCACCGCTTACAATAATGTTGTACGCGAGTTTTTAGATAAGGGATATCTCAGCCCAGTTGAGGCTCGCGATGATGAATCTCGTCGCCCCGCATACTACATCCCGCATCATGGTGTGGTTCGCGAAGACAAAAGTAGTACCCGACTTCGAGTAGTCTTAGACGCGAGTTGCAATACTACTTCCGGTTACTCTCTAAATGATATTCTACATTCTGGCAAGAATCTTCAAGGCGATTTATTCTCAATATTAATTAATTTCCGCTTATTTGAAATTTGCTTTTCCGCTGATTGTCGCCAAATGTTTCTTCAAATTGGGATTAGGGAACCTGATCGCAGATTCCAGAGAATTTTATTTAGATTTAATCCTTCTGATCCGCTTACTATATATCAGTTTAACCGTGTTTGCTTTGGGCTCAAGTCCAGCCCTTTTCACGCTCTTCGCGTTGTCCGCCAGTTAGTTATCGATGAAGGAAACAAATATCCCGCCGCTTCCGCTGCTGTTTCAGCAGGCTTGTACATGGATGACATAGTCCTGTCATCAATGTCTACCCTCCAGGCTATAGATCTCAGTTGCGAGCTTATTGCGCTCTTCAAACGAGCACAGCCAACGAGATCCAAATCTCGTAAAATGGACGAGTAACTCAGATGAAGTCCTCTCGCACATACCTGAGTCTCACCGAGATTCCAATGACAAGCTCTTTGACGATGCCACACCTCACAAGATCCTAGGCCTATTTTGGGATAGGTCTAGAGATTCTTTTAGGTTCAAGGCAGTCGCTCCTGATGATACGTGTACAAAGCGTACTATTCTTTCCGCTGTAGCCCGACTGTGGGACTTGCTAGGGTTCGTGGCGCCTGTCCTCTTACACGCCAAGCTCCTAATCAAGGAGTTATGGTTGTTGAAGTGCGATTGGGATGCCCAACCACCACCTCATATTGTCACCGCTTGGAAGCAGTTCTGCTTAGAGCTGCCTTCTCTTAATGATTTGTGCATTCCACGACATCTTGGTCTTTTTAAGGACTGTCAATTGAATATTTTAGGCTTCGCTGACGCCAGCGAGCGCGCGTATGGAGCTGTCGTCTACTTTCAAATCTGCGTCGATGGTCGTTATTCTATACAGCTGGTTTGTGCTAAATCGAAGGTCTCGCCGGTGAAGGTTCTATCCGTCGCGAGGCTGGAGTTGTGTGCGGCCGTTTTGCTGTCTAAACTCATCCGCAAGGTTGTAGACACCGTTTTCCAGCGCTATCCTGTAAATAAAGTATACGCGTTCAGCGATTCGAAAGTCGTTTTATGTTGGGTGCACTCATCCCCTCACCGCTGGCAGACGTTTGTCGCCAACCGCGTCGTTAAAATTGTAGAAAACGTTCCTGCAAGTTGTTTTCATCATGTAGCAGGCTCTGAAAATCCCGCAGACTGTTTATCTCGGGGCTTAACCCCAAGTAAAATAATAAATCACCCGCTTTGGTTTAATGGACCCCCATGGGCTACAAGTGACCCATCCGGATGGCAACTAAATGATGACTGCGAGCAGTCAAACGACGATGCACCAGAACGACGCACTAACGTTCACGTGGTCGTCTCTAAGGACAATGATTCTCCGCTTTACTCGCTTATGCACCGCTTTTCATCATTGTCTAAGCTATTACGTTCGGTTGTTTATGTGTTTAAATTCATCAAGAAATTACCGCAAGGCAGCTCCATATCAAGTTCGGATTTAGAGTTTGCTGAAGTTAATATCATCCGTGCTGTACAACAAGCACATTTCTCAAGCGAGCTTGCTAGTTTGCAGACTGACAAGCCTTGCTCGCCTGCTTTCAATAAGCTAAGACCATTCTTAGATAAAGACGGCCTTATCCGCGTTGGTGGACGTCTTTCTAACTCTGCCGAAGATTACACGTGCAAACATCCAGTGATCTTGCCGCGTCGTGATCATTTTGTTGACATTTTGGTCGATTTTTATCATAAAAGTCATTTACATGCAGGCCCAGAACTTCTCATGGCTTTGCTCCGCCAAAAGTTTTGGATCCTTTCTGCTCGTGGCTTGATTCGATACCGCATAAATAAATGTAACACTTGCTTTAGAGCAAAACCACGTCCTCAGTTTCCTCTCATGGCTGATTTGCCCAGCCACCGCGTCAACCAAGCTGATAAGCCCTTCCAAATGACGGGATGCGATTATGCTGGCCCTCTGCAGTATACTCCTGTGCGTGGTCGTGGAGTTAAAAGCCGCAAGGCTTGGCTTTGCATCTTCACATGCATGACAACTCGCGCCACTCATATCGAGGTCGCAACTGACTTAAGTACAGTCAGTTTTCTGGCTGCGCTAAAGCGTTTCTTGTCGCGTCGCGGTCCCGTGAAGTGCATGTACACGGACAATGGCACTTGCTTCGTGGGAGCCAGTTCATACCTTCGTGACCTCTATAAATTCTTAAATGAATTGCGCCCACATTTGGAAGTCGAACTTTCTGAAAACCGCATAGACTGGAAATTTATTCCACCCGCGTCCCCACACTTCGGTGGTTGTTGGGAAAGCATCGTAAAAATTGTAAAAACGCATTTATTTAAAGTCATAGGTGAGCAGATACGTTCCTATGAAGAGCTTATAACAGTGCTCGCGCAAATCGAAGCACCAGTAAACTCGCGCCCGCTTACTGCAATGAGCAGTGACCCCGCAGAGCCGTCCGCTTTAACGCCGGCTCATTTTCTGAACACAGTTCCTTTGTCCTCCATACCGGCAGCCGAGGCGCAGCCCCGCGACCTTCATCAGCGTCACTCGCTGCTAGATAGTATCGTCCAGTCGTTCTGGCGTCGATGGCGCTCTGAATATTTACACAAGCTGCAATCGCGCGCCAAATGGAACACGCCGACCGCTTCCATAGCTGTAGGCACGGTAGTAGTGATCGTTACAGAAAACGCACCGCCTTTTTCGTGGCCTTTAGCTATAGTAGAGAAGGTTCATCCTTCCAAGGATGGAACAACTAGGGTTGTGACTGTTAAAACTTCCAAGGGGAGTTACCTTCGCCCAGTTGTTCGTTTATGTCCGATACCAAATCAATAATAATTGTCAGCCGCATACGCTTTAGTTTAGTTAGTTACATAAGTGCATTACTCTCCGCTTAGTTTAATGTAGTATTTACCTTCAAGTAGGTTTTGTCCCGCATTTTTTCGCATACCATTATATATTTATGTATGCAGTATTTTGTTTCCCTTGTGCTTATTACTACTTTTCTTAAAGGTGACCCTTTAAGGGCGGGGGGAATGTTGCCGCCGCGATCATATCGTCATAGTTTTACTTCCTTCCTATTCCTACCCGCCAATATCCTAACAAAAGGCACATCGCTTCGCTCGCCAGCCGAACGCGGGCCGATGCATTTCAAGTGCAAGGACAGTCTATTGCGAACTACTGTGACGTCAACACGCTATAATTTGTCACCCCGCGCAACTCATCTAACCGCATCCGCGTAGCCCATAAGTTTCAGTGTTACGTGTATTAGTAAATACGTGACGAAAGGACGGTGTAAATCGACGTGTTTGTGGACTTTGTGGCCGTTCACATCCCATCACGCAGGTCGTGCGTGCTGCGCAGGCGACGACGCAAGCTTGCCATTTCAAGTGTTACGAGCTGCTGCTAAACCAAGTAAGTGCCTTTTCCTTGACCCGCCACCGTCCACGTCTGTAACCTACCGCAATCCCGCTTCCCGCCAATTCTTTACACCCGCATTCCATTTGCATTCCATACCGCATTTTTGACGATTGAATGTCTTTACCGCGATTATTTCTAAATTTGATTTTCGACATTAATATGTACGAAACACTAGGTCTTAATTTAATATTGCACTCAATTTCCTCAGGAGTTCCATTGGCCCTTCGCAGTTCAACTCTAGTCCAGAACGTCCTTGACAATAGATAGTACCTATCTCAATATAATAACTTGTTTTTGATTGGCATAAACTTACCAATATTTCAACCACTATTCAGTTCCTATTTGATTTTCAGGAGTTCCTTCAAAATCCAAAGTAAATAAATACCAATAAAATTGATATGGTATCATGTCCATCCGGCGAATGTCCGTCTGTCCATTTGTTCTCCACTACAGGTCGCATTTCTAACCAATTACGCAACCGATTCTCGTGAAATTTTGTGAGCAGTCTCAATAATTATAATATATTTTTTTAGTTGAGCCAGACTTTTGAATTTTTTTCAAAATGGCGAAGATATGACATGTAAAAAATAAGTATCTCACCTGTTTCTAAAAATGTTAAAAAATAACACAAAGCGTTGTTATAGCATGCAAAACAAATTTTGTTTTTTATTCTATTTTTATGAATGACAAACACTTACCTTAAGCTGATTTTTCAATGCCTAGATAAAACTTTATCTGTCAGATAGCGTATTATACCGCCAAATTGAAAGTGTTTGTCATTCATTTGACTGTCACATTTTAAGAATGACATTTATTATAATTGGTTAATATTTAAACTGTCTGATATCTGTTAACTGAGGATTGAAAAATCAGCCCTTTAGTAGGTATGAACCTCTATACTAAAAAAAGTTGGGAGTTACAAGTCGTGATAAAGTTTGGCCACATGATAGAAACTGATCTGTAGGCTGTTTCTAACTAATATTGAGCTGGGCCAAACTATCCTTACATACAGTTCCATACGGCGGCGGGTTGAATAGCGCACTTTTCCCGGCTTCATTCTAAAAACTATAACAATTCAGGTTTAGCTAATAGGTCAAATGTGGTATCATTTTCGGATAAATTAATAACGTAGAACTTATTTCTGATATAAAAAAATCAATTTATTATGCATTTTCTGAAAAATTACACAATAGCCAACATTTTTAAACTTCATTTTTTTAGTTTAGGTATTGGCACTTGTTTCAGTATTTTCAAAAATACTACTTTAAAGAAGCGTTTTTCAGGTTAATTTGTAATATGCTTTTATTATGCTAACTATATTTTATACAATTTGAGCCTAACCCAAGTAGTTTAAGTCTATTATTTGCGGACATACAGCTAGTCAAAAATATGCATTTTTTCACGAAATTAAAAAGGTTTCCGTTTCGTTCAGAAACATTTTTCATGTTTTTTGTTTATATTTCTGTAAATTTCATTAAATTTTCTACAATTTGAGTTTAATTTGTGTAGTCTAGGTCTATTGGTTGCAGAGACATAGCTGGTTAAAAATGGGCTTTTTATTGAAATTAATTGAAAAAATCTTATGTTTGACTAGCTGTGTCTTTGCAACTAGTAAACCTAGACTACTCAAGTTAGGTTCAAATTGTAGAAAATTTAATTAACTTTACAGAAATATAAACAAAAAAAGTGAGAAATGCTTCCGAACGAAACGGGAACCCCTTTTATTTCGTGAAAAAATGCATATTTTTGACTAGCTGTGTCTCCGTAAACAATGGACCTCAACTACTTGGGTTAGGCGCAAATTGTATAAAATATAGTTAACATAACAAAAGCATATGACAAATTAACCTAAAAAACGCTTCTTTAAAGTAGTTTTTTTAAAAATACTGAAACAAGTGCCAATACCTAAACTAAAAAAATGAAGTTTAAAAATGTTGGTTATTGTGGAAATTTTCAGAAACTGCGTAATAAATTGCATTTTTTTATACCAGAAATAAATTCTACGTTATTGATTTATCCGAAAATGATACCACATTTGACATATTAGTTAAACCTGAATTGTTATAGTTTTTAGAATGGAGCCGGGAAAAGTGCGCTATTCAACCCGCCGCCGTATGGAACTGTATGTAAGGATAGTTTGGCCTAGCTCAATATTAGTTAGAAACAGCCTACAGATCAGTTTCTATCATGTGGCCAAACTTTATCACGACTTGTAACTCCCAACTTTTTTTTGTATAGAGGTTCATACCTACTACTTAGCGAAAGGCAACTTAGTCTCCCAGCAACTGTTTTGTCTCTCACATCAAGTCCACGGGTTTATAACGTATGGAAGCGCGCACGGTCGTCGGCAACTTTTCATACAAACTATGTGAGAGACAAAACAGTTGCTGGGCGACAAGTTGCCCGTGTGCGATAGCGCTTAAAAGTTCATAGTTCAAAATCAATCAGATATTTCCGGCCAATATTCGAAATTTGAAAATAATAAGGTTGTGACAGAACTTATGACTGCGTATAAATTATTTGGATTTGAATGACTTTGGAGAAATTTGAGCAAATTTTCAACGCGAGGTCTTACTTCTAGGTCTAACTTTTAGCTCACGGAGCCAATAGTAATAATTATTGTTACTTATAAAACATTTCTGCTTTAAATATATAGATGTACTAGTGGCCCGCCCCGGCTTCGCACGGGTGTAATTTTATTTTTATTTTATTTTATTTTTATTTTATTTACATGGCACAATAACAGACACCAGACACAAAATCATAAAAAATACACAAACTTACATACAACAAGTGCATGTCTGCGCCCTTTTACAATTGCGCACAACATTTCTAAATATTTTATTATTTAACTGACACACATAATACAAAAGAACAAAAAACAAAACCACAAATTATTTAAAGACAAAATAGCAATCGAAAAATTTATACAAATTTAATTAAAGAGCTAGATTATAATGTAAATAGTGTTCTTTTAAAAGACTGGACGTTACATTTAAACATATCAATATTTGCACAGATTTTATTATAAGACATACACATTCTGTATATTGGATTGTTTCTAGAAACATTATTACTGGTTACAGGAATGGTAAACAATTGTGGTTTACGCACTGACCGACCAGGGACTCTAAACTTTAGTAATTCTAATAGTCTACCGTCAGATAGTCCATTGGCAATCGGATGAAGTGTGGACATGTCATTTATCCACCTACGTTTTTCGAGGCTAATCATATTGAAGTGACTCAGGCGATCTGGGTAATTGGGTATCTTTTTACGTATACCACACTTGGCACATAATGTTCTGACGAATCTTCTTTGAATGGCTTCCACTCTATCAGTATGAACATTATAGATAGGGGACCATATTGGAGAACAGTACTCCAGGACACTTCTAACCAAAGCTCCATATAGAATCAGCCATGATTTAATATTTCTAAATGGTCTAGCGACACGCAGAATAAAATTTAGCATTTGATTAGCCTTATTACAAATGTAATCGTAGTGGTAGTGAAAAGAAAGAGACGAATCGAAGTATACGCCTAAGTCACGAACTGTTTTAACACGGGCGAGAGTAGATCCACAGATTGTATAATCGTACTGAAAAGGATTTTTATTTTTTGTGAAAGAAATTATCTGACATTTGCCAATATTGAGTGACATTTCATTACGATCACACCATTTCAAAATAGAGTTGAGGCTATCCTGTAACGCTTTGCAATCCTCGATATTAACGATACGTTTAAAAATTTTGATATCATCGGCAAAAGCAAGACTATCGCAATTTATGGTATCAAGAAGATCATTAATAAAGATCAAAAATAGAAGTGGCCCCAGATTTGAGCCCTGTGGGACCCCTGAGCTTGGAACAAACGGTATGGAATCATAGCCGTAAAGCGCCACAAACTGCGATCGATTCCTTAGATACGAAGATAGCCAGCCCAGTAAACTTCCGTGGATGCCCATGTAGAATGCCTTGGCCAAGAGTAAGTCATGATTAACACGGTCGAATGCCTTTGAAAAGTCTAAGTAAATAGTGTCAACCTGTTTCTTATCGTTAAAGGAGTCACACAAAAAAGCAGTATAAATTAATAAATTAGATTTGGTTGACCTACCTTCAATAAAACCATGCTGTTTGTCGTTTAGTAAAGGTTTTATGTGATTATACAGATATAAATAAATAATTGCCTCAAATATTTTTGCAAACCAGTTCAATATGGTTATGGGACGATAGTTCCTAATGTCTTTTTTGTCGCCTGATTTGTGTATCGGAGTAACTTTGCCTATCTTCCATAAGGACGGAAATGTACTCTCCCTAAGCGATTTGTTGTATATAAGTGTTAACGGCTCAGCTAATGCTGAAGCACACATGCGGATAACAATGGGAGGAATACCATCAGGTCCTGAGCCTTTAGACATATCGACGCTTTTAAGTTTTGTCAATACACACTCTTTTTGTATTTCTAATTGCCCAAGCGATAAATGATGAGGAGGAAACCCTTCAGTGCAGTTACTTGTTTTATTTTTATCATAAACGGATGAAAAGTATTCTGCAAAAAGATTTACAATTCCCTCTCCCGTTGCAGCCACACTGTCATTTAAATACATACTGTTAGGTATAGCGTTAGTAACCCTTTTGCTTTTTGTGTATTTCCAGAATGATTTTATATTAACAGACAAATCCTTCTCTATGCTAGAGATATACTGTTTAAAACAATTATCCAACAACACTTTAGCCCGTGATCGTAACATCGAAAAGGCGTCGAAATCCCTGGGATTTTTATATCGTTTGTATCGACTATGGTATTTGAATTTCCCTGTAAGTACTCTTTTTAGGCCAGTAGAAAACCATACGGGATAAATTGAATTGTGAGCCTTTGTTTTAGGTGTATGTTCACTAATTATTGAGTGTAACTGATTATAAAAGAATTGTACGAAGTCGTCACAATCAAGATTATTTGCGTGATAGGCCCAATCTATGTCATTAAGTTTCGCAATGCAACCCTCAAAATCAGTCCTATAAAAACAGAGTTTCTCAAGAAGACAGTTAGGACGCAGTGGCGGAGGCAGGCCGTGAAAATCAATTTCAAATGGGGGGTGGTGTGCATCAAGACGACTAATAGGTACCGTTTGATGTAATGAAAATGCATCAGGAGCATTAACATTAATGTAGTTACTAAATGTAAAACTGTGCTAATGTGGTGTCAGTGTAAAGTTATTAGATTATACTACAGGATACATATACCTAGGAGGACGACATATACCTATACGACGTACGCAAGGGGTGTTATAATATAATTGACGTGTGTGTGTGTCTGTCTGTCTAAGACAACCAACCTAGCTCCCAAACTTATGGATCGATTTTAATGAGGTTTTTATGCATAGTTTAAGAGAAGCGTATAGACGGCGGGAAGCGACTTTGTTTTATACTATGTATAGCTTTTGCCCGTGGCTCCGCCCGCGTGGCAGTCGGTAATCGTTGTAAGTCTTCCCTTGGAAACCAATGATCGGGATGAAAAGAAGCCTGTGTTAAGCCCACCGGTAACGATCAATTGCGATTGTCAATTTTTCCGCAATTGACGCCCATTAACGGAAAAATTTATCGTTTGTGCGTGCAATTGAAGCGATTGTCAATTGCTCCAACAATGGCATTGACGGAAAAATTGACAATCGCAATTGATCGTTACCGGCGGGCTTTAAGTATTCCAGACTTAATCTATATCTGTGCCAAATTTCTCCTAAATCCGTTCACCCGTTCAGACGTGATTGAGTATGATATGATTGAGTAGGTACCTAACAGAACAACATCCAAACATCAAAACTTTCACATTTACACAATTTTGTGATTATATAGGTAATAGCTGCACCCCGCGGTTTTACCCGCGCAGTCTGTCGATTCTGTAGCACTACCATGAGTTTACAAAAACCATTCTCGATATCGACCGCGTTAGCAATTTGTATGGGAAATTGAAGCAGAGCCTCAAGCGGATACGCGAAGAACTAAAATCTATAGTAATTGTGCTCACCATCCACGAGTTTACCATCCTCGCTAATGTAAACTCGATACGGGGTAAATGTCCCATATTTCGGCATGTTAAGACTTGGGCTATTCATTGTAAATGTATGGGGAAGATGGCAAAATTAATAGTTAAGTTTTAATGCGGCTATGTTATACCTTTAGGTGAGTACATTATAAAAATAACTCTCCCCCTCCCCCTCTACCACGTCACCCCTCCCCCCTTGAAATGTGACCCGTTTTACAGATTTTCTAAATTTTCAGGAAAACCATACAAGCTAGGACAAAATGGTCAATAATTAAATTATTTATTAATAAACTACCTACAAATAAGTATTACTATTCATTTTGATACAAGTTATAATTTCCAAGCTATGGTGTGTCAAATTTTATGATAGTGACTGTACTTACACGACAAAAATAATAAAACTCCGGCTATTGCTTAACCAAAGGTTTCCTTCACCAGGATTGATCTTTGTGTTCCTAAGATGGGTTTACGAAGTGGAGCAACCTGGATTTTGGTGGGAGGGGAGAGTTCAGCCTTAATGAAGTCTGATGTTAATAACTGCCTAAGTATAGTACTAAGCCAAGTTTGGTATCATTTTCGGAAAAATCAATGACCTAGAATTAATTTTTGATTTAAAAAATGCCATCTTAGGTTAGGTTTACGTTTACGTGATCGAGTATTGTGCCCCGATTTATGAAATTGTGACATTTGCCTGTAGTTTCGCTTATATAAAAGGTACGCGGATGGGCTATATGTCAAATTGTACGTCTGCCAGAGGGCTTCAAAGTGAAATTTGAATTCCTAAAAAAGGTCAGTAACTTTTTGAGATTTTCCAAAATTTTCCAAAATTGCAAATTCTTTTCGCCGACTTGGATGAGTGTGATACCGATCGAGAATTTCCCAATATAGTTTTATTATTACCAACAAAAAAATCCGCGCGGCTATACAGGGTATCCCAAAACTTTGCCACACGGAGGGAAAGTACGTTAAATATTGAAGATGGGAAATTTTACTGAAAGAAGACTTCATTTTATTTTGAAAAATAATTGGAACTGCGTTCAAAGATTTTTGGAAAATCACCTGCCTTAACTAGGAATCGAACCCAACAAAAACGATTTTTTTTTTAATTTATTTTAACGATACCAATCAAAAGGGTTACTCATAAGGATTATTTTTTCTTAAGTGAAACAGTATCTTAAACAAAAGGAAGACCATGAAATTTAACATTTAAATTATCATTATTACAAATTTGTATCAATTTGTATCGAAACTTAAGCGATTTAAAAAAATCTTTGAATGCAGTTCGGTTTTTTTTTAAAACAAAATGGTAAGATAGCACTGTTAGATTAATCGTTCTATTGAGTTGTATTGTTAGAAGTATAAGGCATGAGACTATTTTGTTAAAATTAATTATTCCAATATTCCTGTCGTGTACTAAGTGGATTTTTATTGAATAGTACACCCTCGAAATCAGGCCTTGGCTGCAACCCTTACTCGAGGGTTGTTCAAAGTCTTCTTTTTGTAAATTTTCCTATCTTAAATATTTAAGGTAAGCCCTCTATGTGGCAAAGTTTTGGGACACCCTGTATATGTAATTTTTATAGTGTAGTCGCAATGACCACTTTTTGATCAAATTAGTCAATCAAAACTGGAGTAGAATCGAAAAATGATTACATATTTTGTTTCATGATATTAATCCTTATCCAACTATATAATTTAATGATCAAGATTGATTATTTACATGTCAATTCTTATTTAAATTATTCTAATCGGACCTTTCGTTTGGAAGTTACTACGGGCATACGGGATCAGTTGTACTATTTAACTATTTAAAGTTTTATTCAAATTGACTTTCTGTGAGCTTAAGAAGTAGGTACATACGAGCGCTAATCTTATGGTGGTGACAAGGAATACACGCCATAAAGCTGTCTGTGCCGACGACTGAGAGTTATGAACGTCGCATTGCCCTCAGTCACGGTAATGGATAGATACCGTAACCGTGTCTCAGTTCAGTTACCAAAATGTTGGTACTTGATTTTTAGACAGTTTATGTGGTATAGATTTTGTACTAATGTAGGTGTAATAATTAATAATTTGCGACAGAAAAAAAACTAAACGAAATAACGTACTAACACGAAATATTGGTCGTTTACCTTAGTTTGCAATTATAATCCGACTAAGTAAAAAAACACTAGTTAGTGCGTGTATACCGAATGTAAGTGAATTTTGAATTTATGTTGGTTACTATCTTTTTACTTTCCTCTATGGTTACTATTTATGTCAAATCGAAGATGTCAAATGTAATTTTCACGTTTTAATAATTATTTATATTGTGTTTTCTTTGCGTATTTTGTTGTGCAATAGCTAGCTTGTTAAGATTGATAAGAATAAAATTAGAAGCAGTCGATTAGAGGAGTTTATGGAAAGGTGAAATAAAAGGTTGGTACTTGATACAAATCCTTGGACGATTCGTCCAAGTACAAATCATTAGAAAACTCAGATAAACTTAAACCAACCAGGAAAATACATTTATGAAAGTTTTTATAAAACTTACGCTGTTTTAGTTTAAGGTTCTCTTAATAATTGTTTCTTAATATTTATGATTAGCTATTCATGACCTTGATTTGTTTTTACTATTGGCTATAGATGCATTTATTGCATTTTTTTAAAGACGACCTGCCCCCATGCTCCAATGGCCAACCTTACTTTTAAAGCTTAAAATATGAGCAATAGACGATTAAATAACGTGTCGCAAGCTTATGTAAATATCAGACTTTGATATTGTGTGACAAGCTTACGGCACGTAATAACGTAGCGTTCAAACGCATAGAATGTTGGCCATTTGAGTAGGGGGGACAGAGCGTGATTACGATAATAGCCTAGGTCTTATTTCAACACGGTAGAGCTTAATGAGAATCCCGCAACTTATACAACTTATTGTTTACTTATTTCATTACAGATAATGTGTGTATCATCCAACAATCGACAAAATATCAAATTTTCCTTCCAAATTAATAAAAACGTACAAATTGGACGAAATTCAACCTGGCAGAGCGACATGCGGCAGATACCTACGTTTTTTTTGTGCCTTATTCTAATATGATATTAAATAAACAAATAAGGCCCAAAATGATACAAATCTATGAGTTAAAGTGAGATCTTTTTTTAGAATATATTATTACATGAATCTTTACTTTGTTTTAATAAATATTCAATTTTATTGATAAGATGTTTTTATTTATTATGGTTTCTTAACCTCAATTTAACATAAAAAGTTATAGGCCTTAATTTAATAAGTGTAATCGATTTATTACGGCCAAAGTCAAGTTTTCGGAAAATTACATTTAGTTAGAACTGTTTTCTTATATTCTTACTGTTAAATAATAAATTAAATAATATTTAAAGACTTATAATTAAATAGGCCTTATTTGTATCAAGTACTTATTACCTTGATACGGACGGAATTAACATATTTGCAACTAAGTAGATTATTATTTAGATTTAACACAATATTTTCTAATTTTGTAATATGCTTGATAGGAAAGTACTTAATTAAACTTTTTTATATTAGTTTCAAAGTGGAGGAATGCATTACGTTACGGAGTATTTGAATGGTGACCTTAGTAAGCCCACTGAATGGAGGGCCCACCTAGAAGGGCCACTATTCAGCGTTGGGCACAACCTGACCCACCCCCTGACTAGAGGATTTCTAACACGGGTTTTCATATTTATCGGTTTATAATTTGCCCTTGATTTCGTCGCATTATGCAGCTGTGGCGCACATATTTTATGCTAAATAAGCTCTGAAAGACATTATTTAGACTATTTTAGACACAAAAAATACTAAATTAAATTAAAATAGAAGTATTCACGCCAATGACTATGTTGTACCGCGGTTTGATTACATTCTCTTTTGTTGTACCTATTTTTTACATTCCTCTATGCCATAGAGGATAGTAAAAGGTATACTCATTGATTTCACGCCTCAAAACGCAAGTGAGTAACTTTACTACTATCGTTATGGTATTTCTCGATACCATCTGTCAATTAGTAACTCATGGTACCGAATTGCTATGAAAAAGGCCAAAACGTTACTCGATGCTCGCTAGCGAGTATAGTAAACTATTGTAGTTTACTATACCAACTCATGGTAGAGCTACTGTAATCAAAATCGCATCTCACTTCACTTCGCGTGAATTTGTTATTAGACATTTGTTTACTAAATGAGCTATTTTACTGATTGCAAAAAAATTAGGTAGCCTGCGTAGCTATCTAAAATCTTTTGTGATAAAAAAATTTTCTTATCATTATCTTATTTATGATTTAAAATTCCCGTACCGTGAAGTGAGATTCGAAGTGGGGTTCAAGTTTGGTTACAGAATCGACGCCCTGTTAACGATTCTGTATTAGTTAGGTAGGTACCTACTTAATAAAATTTATTAGCGGTAATTTAACAAAATAAGTATAATAATATTATGTTACATTTAATGCTTACCTTTTAGTTAAAAATTCTAATATCTTTGCTTAATAGTTATCTTATTTATAAATAAAAATCGATGTATGTGTATTTGTTTCCTTTGCACTCCTAAACCATTCATCCACATCTGATTATGATGAAACTTTGGTGAATATTTGGTGAATTGTTCTGCTTACTACTGAAAAGGTTTCTGGCTAAAAAAAACCTGACATTGCAACGCATGCCGGGCAAAGATTTATGTCGGGTGCAACTAATGTTGTGCATTATTATCAGGCTCTCTATTGAAACACTTCTCTAAATACCACATTCCTTGTCACGTTATCTGATATTTGCCAGGCCCCTATTTCACCAAATTGACATTTGTCAGTGACATATGTCGGCAATTTTTACAGTACTTTTCTTATTTTAATAGGGGACAATTTGTGTTGTGAAACAGGGAATATTTTTACAAGTCGACAATTGTCACGCAAACTTGATTCGACTCCAATCTCATATCAAGAATTACTGACAAATCTACAAATATGTCGACTTGTAAAAAATATCGCTGTTTCACAATATACTTGTCCCTAATTAAAGCAATGACAATTGTAAAATTAACCGACATATGTCACTGACAAATGTCGAATTGGTGAAATAGGGCCCAGATGTTGCCGTTTTATTTGACTAATATTTCGTGAAGTAGTGAAAATAGTCAAAGTTTGTCTTGAAAATCGGGAAAATTAGAGATTAAACGTCAGCCCGTGCAGTGACAACTGACATATATTTTTCTTAATCATTCAAATGCACTAAGAAGTTTTGATTCCGATATCGAAGTCAACCACCCTAAAAATAGCTTTCTACCCCTTTTCAACCCTGTTAAGGGATACATTTCAAAAAAATACGAAACACATGTTCAATTAATTTTGTAAAAGAATGTCTATGCCAAATTTCAAGTCAATCGGGCCAAGGAATCGCGTTCTCCCATACAAACTTTGCCACCCTGTTTCACCCTCTTAGGGATTGAATTTTGCAAAATCCCGTCTTAGTGAGCACCTACATCCTAAAAGGGACCCCCATGCAAAATTTGAGACTCCTAGCACTTGTAGTTTCTGAGATTTCGTGATGAGTCAGTGAGTGATTTACGCTTTTATATATATAGATATTTACTTAATATAGAATTAAAATAAAAAAAACATGGAAGGAAAATCATCACACAAAGAACGGCGTTTTTTTATTAATAAAATAGAGTCTTAGAAATGGGTCATAAAATAGTAGATTGTAATACAAGGGTCAAAAGGAAGCTATTCCCATACGAGATATTTAGACACCCGAGCATAGAGGCTATAGTTAGAGTATGGAAATGATGACTTTTAGCCGTGTTAAACACTCTACTTTTCATTCTCGGAATGAGGAAAGCAAAAAGTCTTAGTTTTTTTCAAAATGTTTATTAATAAAAACATAGTAACTACATACTATAGGTAGACCCTTTTTATTATACCTACCTATTTAAAATTAATTTAAAAAATACAAAAAATTGTGAAATTTAAGTTAAATTCTTGTTTCGAACCTTTAGACGCATAATACCACAAACGAAAAATACCAACTTATAGTTTTTCTTATTTTAAATTTGGAAGACGCCGCGTCGTCAGCCGCTCCGCCCAATGTTTTAAATTTTGCTGGTTGTTTATACAATGTTTTGTTGTTGTTCGTGTGAATGCGCCCTAATACAAGGCTGCAACTTTTTTTTAAACCGTTTGTTTTTAATTCTCTTTTCGTAGGAGTTATGAAAAAAAGTTACGTAGACGGAATAAGGGTAAACTTTTTTATTGCCGATGAGGTAACTTTATGGTTGACTACTTAACCAAATTGAGGTCTATTTTTTAAATTATTTTCCTTTCCACCCTAGGGTAGAACGCAGAGTGTTTAACCCGCTGCTTAGTTTAAATATACATCACTTTCCGAATAAGAGAAATGAAAAAACACTTTGTACGCTCAAACGCAAGATAGTTGCATTGTTTATGATATGACACTGATGACGCACCACCATCGACTCAGGCGCAACTCAAATACTGTGGTTTTAGTCATGAGCCGTTAGATGGCGTTCTTCACCTCCTAAAACGCGGTATAGTTTTGCTCTGGTAGCAATGCATAAACGATAAGATATATTTAGGTTTAGTCGATCCTACCGACTGCGCCATATAGCTATAATATTAGCTAAATTTTTGTAAACGTTTAATTACGAATTTCAGTAACTAAACGTTATTTAATCAAAACGAATGATTACCTACATACATACAAAGCACACACGACGAAAGTTGCCATAAATTGCCAGTATAAAATGGATTCCAAATTTTGAATGTTCCCCTTTCATTAATCCTGCTCGAAAATCCTTCAGAATTTTTCGAAACTTTATGATTTTATTGAACTATTTTTTTAACCCAATAAATTTAATTTTCTTTAATTTTTTTGTTGTTGTAAGTTTTTAATGTTCTTCAACTTTGCATTTTAAGATATTTAATTTAATATAGTAATACTAATTTGTACACTTTATTGGATGATGCCAGTTCAGACACAAAATAATACTATATAACTAATAGTAGTACTAAATACTAAACTTAGTATCTAGACGAGTAAGTCTTATCTTGCAATTTTTAAGGCAAGCCAGTTCATGATCTGATGAAAAGATTGATTTTTAAGCTTCCAATGTGAAGAACTGATGTAGAATTCAATTTTTACAAAAAATATTGTAGACTGAAAAAGAAGCACAATAAACAAAAAATATTCTAGACTCAAAAGAAGCACAATAAACTTGGTAACTCTGTAAAAAAAGCCTGAATAACACTATAAAAAATTATAAAAATAAAATTACAATCGTCAGATTTCGGAATTTTCAACGACAGTAATATTATGATTTTTATGCAAAAAGGATAGCTTTTTTATTGATCAACTAACACATTAACCAAGTACATTTTTAATAAATGATCCAGTATTCCAGAAATAAATAAAAATGTACCGTCAAATTTCTGGCGAACTGACAATTAAAGCTAGGCAATAATCAACCATTATTATATTCTAAAGAGATAGTGAATGAGTAGATTTCGTGAACTGCCTTGCCTTAAAAGGTTTATCTTAAATTACGATAGTACTTATACTTATACCTATTATTATGCAGTTTTAGTGCAGTTTTGGTATTAGTTTCTTCAAATATACAACGTGTTATAAAAAATCCGTATTGCTGAATGGTAGGGGCCATAATTAAACATCTTCTACTGTTGGGATCTGACTGACCTGACTGACTCTGAAATCGCGTGAAAAATCACCTGTTTTATACAAAAATTAAAATGTCAAAATGTATGAACAGCAAATTTTTTTTTTTTGCGATTTAAAGATATATAGTAAAAGTTTGATGGTCCCTATCTACCATATTCGGCATTACAGGTTTTTTTGTAAGACGTTTGTATACATTATGCCAGAAGGCCCGCTTGGCGGTATTCAAAAATCATTACGTCTTTTGTTTTGGGTTCGACATATTTTGTAATTTTTTGTCGTCTACTTCATAATAGGTCTTTACCTATGAAATTGCCGATTTGTATGGAGATTTTTCAAGAAGTTGCATTTTTCATAATAGCATTTTCTTTGTTAATTTAACAGCCATGAACACTCATGTAACAAAACTTTTATGTACTAATGTTTGAACACTATGCTAACTTATTTCCATTTAAGATAAGCGAAAAAATAAGTTTTGGTTAAGTTACAACCCCTTCGGTCACCCTTTTTTTTTGCTCACAATAAAAGAGTCACTTTCAAGATCTTTTTTTTAATGTCACGAAAGCTAAAATATGGACTTTATTTTTACTGATAGTTAACTATCATGATCATAATTCGATGTAATATTCACGATTTTGTTAAAATTTTAAATTATAGAAGTTATTATTTTCTCTGTATGTGACAAAATATCGGCAATTTCATAGGTAAAGACCTAATATTTGACTTCTTGGGCGCGCGTGCTCTCGCTGCCGTGTTATCCCAAGATTAACCGACTTGAAAGTTTGTTTGACCCATGACCATGAGCCATTTTTAATGTCCCCACTGCTGGGGCACAGGCCTTCCTTATGGAAGAATAAGGAGGATGGGCCATAACCCACTACGCGGGCCTATTCGGATAGGTTGTTAGGTGTTAACGACTGCAAATGCACCCGGGAGCAACGGCCTAACGTGCCTCACGAAGCACGGAGGAGCTCGAGATAATAAATTTGTGGTCACCCATCCCATGACCGACCCTTGCGAAAGTTCCTTAACCTCCGCAATCGTTGGGCCAGGCGCTTTATCACTGCACCACCGAGCTCCTCGGAAAGTTTGTTTAGCATTGACAGAAAATAACGATTTGTTTCCAGGGGTCCTTCTGTCCAAAACACAGTCTGACTACACAGTATATACTGACTATTTTTTGGTTCATATTTTCAGATTTGTTATTTAGATATATATGATAACTGGGGGTTTATTACGAAAAGTTTAATGCGATACACGCAGCTGCGTCCGTGCTTCGTTTTGATTGTTTCCTATTACAAATCACTTTCGTATGCGATATTGCGAAGTGATTGCGTGAGTTTGACAGTTTCTCTCTTACGTATCCGACATCGTTCGTTTAGTATTCTATGGACTACGATAGAAAAATTCAAAATGTTTGATAAAACTACAACCAACGAACTGCGGACGACTATCGTGGCCAAGTGACTGCGTTACGCAATTGCGTACGTTATATTCGTAATAGGCCCCCTGCACCCTATCTGTGTATCACAATAAACATTAGTAAATAAAACTATCTAATAATTAGAGTTGCATTTACATTACGCTTAATAATAACGGACTTCCATTCAATGACATTTTTAATATAAATATTTCGACGTCTTTCATTGCACAATTTTTGAGAGCGTCGTATGTTTCAATTAATCTAGTGATAGTTTTGTGTTTCACTATATTTTGTGCAATATACTTTGACAAGATGCTTACGGAGACGTCACCTTTGATCCAGTCATATCGAGGTATTTTTTGACACTTCTGTTGTAAACAGTGGCTCTGTGGGCTACAAACTCATTTTTAAGGGGCCATAATAGGAAAACATGGTTTGCGCGGGCCATATTTTTATATAGAAAACGTAAAGTTGTAGCCACAAGAAAAAACATACGACAAGTTAAAGAGATTATCTAGTAGCTACAAGTATTAAATTGTGTTTAAACCTCACAGATGATTGTAAAAAAAAAACAGAATATTGTTGCGGGCCACATTTTTGGCGTAAATAATAGCGGAAACTCTACATCAAAATACACTTTAACGTACTTTGCAGTTGCTCCAACAACTTTTTTCAAGAAAAATATTTGTGCTAAAGATAATGATGAAAAAACAACGAAAAACATCAAAAAAGTGCAGAAGTGAGGTTATTTTCCATACTCTTTACACGTAAATAAAAAGACAGAGACAAATGATTTCGCATAACGGAGCCTTAAGTACAACATTTTTTATGTGATAGGTAGCTTTTGATGATATTCATAACAGTGCTAGTGATATAAGTATTGGAAAAGTGATTTAGGTTTTTTTAATGTCAAAAGCTCTCATAATACCAAGACGTCATTATTTTCCAGTGACCTTAACAATGTTTTAAAAGCATAACTATTTAAAACTTATCTTTGTAAGAGCCGCTTAATCGCAAAGGACCGAAAATAAAACATTATTATCTTAAATAATTTGAGTAGCGTTTACTAAAACTGTGAAACTCGATGGAGTTCAAGGCATAATTAAATCTGCAACTTTATATTTACCGTTTAGTTGACTCTTATCTTTATGTGTATAAGGATTAAATTGACTTAATTCGTGTTAATTTGCCTATGTAGAATTCACTTGTTTCGAGATATATTGGCGACCCGTACTGTCGAGATAGCCTATTTGTTTACAATAAATTTTATCTCTAATTTGTATTAAGTTGCGTTGGAACAGTGACTCCTAAAGAGCTAATTAATTTAACATTTAGGTATCAATGGAATAAAGTCTTCTTGTTTCATGAAAACTGAAGAATTTTTTTAAGAATTGAATTGGTGACATGGTATGAAAATATTGATGATTCAAACGCACTTAATTTCTAAGATTATTTGATTTTAGGTTTTTTATGGGAGTACATGAAGAATCCAGCGGCAACAAAGTTTCCTAACTTTTGAATGCTGATGAATATTTTTTATTTTATGTCATACTAATCCCCAAGTATCCTCAAATTGTCCAGTAGGTAATATGCCGGTTACCTTTAAATAATCATGTGACAATCTTCTTTTGCACAGTGATCGCATTTGAATGCCGATCTTCACCTATTTCATCATAGGAGAGCACTAATTTGTATAATGGACGTCATTGTAGGAGAGACAAGATAACTATTTACATTCTGCATACCAATGTTTTATGATACTTGAATAAGGGGCTTTTTATTCTTAAACCATTTAGAAGTGAACCAGTGAAAACTTGGGGAGAAAGCGAAGTTTCAAAATCATAAAAAAATTCCCTAAAATCTTTTCGCGTAAATTTCATTTTTGCTTCGGGTAACGAACATCGCATTGTGATAAAAAACAAATGACTCGCAACTTCCGGTCAATTTTTATTTATTTCATTAATGAGTTTTTAGGTTTAAAAAACATGACATTCTATATTCAAATATTTGTGTGATGCCAGAAGTGCAAAACTTTCAGTGTGTCCTAGGTATACAAACGTAGTGATTATTTCCTCTGTGTATACACCTACGATCAAGACAAGTAGTTATGGAGGAAGTAAACTAAAAAGGAGTTACTAACGAGGATAGAGGACTAAATGTCCAGATAAGTTCCTTTTAGAGACCCATTATGTACCTTCCGCTACAGGCATAAAGAGTATTTTTACCGTACTAGGGAAAAAAATATAGGGTGTATTTTTTCAAGCGTAGCTTTAACGTATATTGTGTAGATAATTTTAATCTTTCCCGTAGAAGGCAACAAACAAAATCTTTCAAACACCTTATACAGTATTTTAAAATGATTTGACAACCTTAATCCTAAGTTAATAAAAAATAACTAGCAAATAAAAAAAAAACAAGAAACTAGTATGGATTAAAATAAAAACTAAACAAATAAGATTTAAATGACACGCTAATATGTTTTATCAAAACTGGATATCTTTGAAAAAAACATATCATAAAAAAGAAACACAGGCGACTCCATGTATTCGCTGTTCCTGGGAATTTTCTACGATATGCAAAGTTGTTTGACAATCGTAATCGATTCGTCAGTAAGTGTAGGTCACTGCGTGTGACATGCTCTTGTAGAAGAACGAAAAAATGAGTGCCACGGATGAAACGGAAAATATCAGACCAAGTACGTATTTTGGGAATGAAAAAAATCCAAATCTCGTGATTTACAAATTAATGCATTTAAGCGGAGTAATAGTGTGATAAAAATACATTAAAGTAACTAAAAATCACAGATTAATAGTGCGCAGCGTCTTTCCATTCAAATTCATCTTTCCGGAAAAAGACAGCTCTTTTGGAAGACATAAAAAAATCGTATAAGACTTTTGTGTTTTTGATACTGATGTGATTTTACATGGAGCGACTTGGCAGGCGAGTTGGAAGTATTTAAAAATTAAAAAAAAAACTATATATTGTTGTGTACCAAAGAGTTGTGATATTAAAGTATATTTTTAATAATAAATAAATAATGTTTATTTTCCAACTTTTTACAAAATTTGTAGTACAATCTAATTTATCCTACTTATTCTAGTTACAGTAAATATAACAGCTGGTACAATATACTGGGAAAACCCGTGTCATAAGTACCAGCAACCTTCCATTTGCACTATTAGATCAGAATTTTTAAGATAAATTACACTGAATACGTTAATAAGAAAATAATTTAAGGTAAGGTAATGCTAAAAATGTTATTATATTATTCGAACCACCTCGCACCAGATGGTTTAAAAACATGAGGGAATAGTACCTAGCTCTATATGGCATAAATTTCAATCGCGGGAAAAACCACAGAACAAAGAAAAATTTTTTCCCCCTAGTAGAAGTCGCAAGTAGGCGGGACCCGTGTAACCTCAAGTGAGCGTAGCTCCGCATACTTCTGAATTTTGCTACGTCAGTCGTGTGAGCGAACGCCAAGCAAAAACATCTTCAAAAATCATATAAAAATGCCGAGTTGCATTATATAAAAGATCAAAAACAATATCCACATATATCATTTAGCAAACGGGTGCATAAAATATCAGAGGGAAGCTTTATTTAATTTATTTTGATTTTATGTAAAAATTCAATTGAGTTTTTCATTTTAAATTTCAAGACAATAAATATCCACCTTTATGCGGTATACACTTATGATCCATATTCCAATGCGCTATTTGACATATTTTTGAAGTTTCATAAACATTAAAATATAGACTAGCGGAGATGTTACTCAATAGGGGAGACCGAGAAAAGTTGTGACTAAGAAAAGTTGAAAAGTATTAGAGTCTGGCCAACGAGTCATGTCATCTCAAACCCGTGGCAAAAACTGACAATACTCGCCGCCGGAAGCGCAAAAAGAACAACAGCGAAAATATACCTATTAAAACGTTTAGCGTGTAGAAAAATGATTTTCAAAAGTCTGAGTAAAATCATATTTTAAGAATTTATCAGGACTTTAACTGAATTCAAAGAAATCTGTATAAAAATAATAAATTTTTAAAAACTTAAATGACCAATTCAGTTATTATAAGCTTACCTTTTATGCCAAATAAGTATGTATCAATCAACCACAGAGAAATCAACTGTCATATCAAAGAGAATATAAATATAATAATCACTATATTTTTGGTCTATGACAGACATAGCCAAAATGACTTCCAAGTATAACCCAGTAAGGTGTAAGAGTCTATTTTTAGTAGGTATTGAATGGGCATCACCATTCAGTTTAACTCGAACGGATTATATCCGAGCTCAGAAGAAGTTATTTAATTCAACTTTCATGCTACGACCTATTCAAAATACAAAATTAAATTTCCTACTAAGAATGTTGATGCTAAGTTCCTTAAAAATGAATTCTGGATCGTTTAGGCAGTTTTTCATTTATAAACGCTAAAATTTTAAATCAAATAAATTCATGTCATGTATGGCGGGTCGCCATTGTTCTTTGAAACTTTATTCACTCAAAATACTGCGAAATAGCTATTTTAGACTTTAATTATATTGTTTTAGATATACACCTAAGATACATATAAGATTTAGAATTCCAAACTCGTTGTAGGCTTTCTCAAACCAATAACCGATAAGTTATACGCGGCGTCCGCCACCCATGTGATGTCGGCGAACTGTCCAAGATCTAGCGTTTCTGCACAGACTTCTCAATGGATCTTTGCAATCTAATGAGCTCGTGAACAACATCGTAATCACTGTTCCATATCGTCTTCCTCGACAGCCAATAAAGAAAACTTTTGCGCTACCTACTTTTAAGACCAATCTTGGACGAAACGCCCCTTTGCTTCGCTGTTGCGCTCAGTATAATAATCTCAAAAGAGAGATCTCTGATGATATCGATGTTTTTAGCGACTCATTGCCTAAATTTAAGTCCAATATCTTTAAATTATTAGAATCTAATAATCAATAATAATAGTGTAAATTAATAGCTTTCAATTTTTTTTTTCATTTTAATTATTTATTTTTTTTAATTTATTTTAGCATGTACTTGACACAATTAATGTTTTAAGTGTTGTAAACGCCTATAATAGGTATATAAATAAGTATTGTGCTCTATTGTATAACTGATATCAACAATGTTAAATATATATACTGTTGGTGTACCTTTTCCATAAATAAATATGCGACATTAGAATTTTCATTTTGAACTTATTAATCGATATCCGAGACATTTATTTTATTTGGAATTCTAAATTTTGAATTTCATATATTTGTTGCCTAGTAACACTAAGAAATGTCAGGGTTTCACCGAATTATGAAAAAGAGTTTAACGAATATTTTATCTGAAACTATTAGGAAAAGTTAAGTGAAAAATGTCAACCAACCTCCTCCTAGGCCTCCCTTATCTCGTTAAATTTTCTTAAAGTACTTTATGTCATAACAAATAAGGTGGTAAATCGCATTATTAAAATTTGCTTGCGCCATCTAGCAGCTGAGTAGCAGCGTTATAAATATACATATTATTTAATTTGGTACCAAGTGCTATGGTAATACGATTGAATCTAAATAAATAAGCTTTGTGATTTATGACTTTTTGGATATTATACATTTTTAATTTTTATCCAATTACGTGTTCACAAAGTATGTGTGCGTAGCATGTAACTATTAAATGGGGGGCTTGGCTTCGATTTTTAATGTGTTAGTTTGGTTACACTGGTTTTCATACTAAATTGAGCTCATACTACTTCTAACTACTTCTATGTTCTGTGGGAAAAACTCATAATCTGGCAGCTCTGCTACACTAACAAACAAAAGCGGGCTGGGCCCTGCCGGGGAAGTTCACGGTTTTTCAGTAAAATCAGTACCTACGCATAACGTCACACCATTAATTTTATACCGAATAGGAAAAGTCCAATAGCTTGGTCATTTTCAGAAATATTTGAAAAAAATATTGACTGAGTTTTATTGCAAGCTTAGTGTGATGTTTTGCAAAGAAAATAAAAATGGAAACTTCCCTATTAGCGCTTTTTATCGATAATCGCTTGTAAAATTTAATCGTAAACCTGATTTCAATGAGGTGGCGATTCGATTTTAAGCGACTGTCTATAAAAAGCGCAAATTTATTAAATTCGCCTGCGAAGTCGATTCGTGTACCTAAAACCAAATAAAAAGTCAAAACTTAAATTATCTCGCGTAGCGATTACTTGTTTGATTGCCACTGCAAAGACGAAATTATTTCTACTTATCCGCATAAGACCACAAAACCTTCAGTTGGTATTTCGCGTAGGTAAACATGGGCTGTGGATGCGGGCAGCACAGAACCGATCGTCGTGGAGACCCTTAGGGGACGCCTATACCCAGCAGTGGGTGTCGTGCGTCTGATATGATGATGATGATGATATGGTTATCCAGTGTAAAAAATCACACATTTTAATATTTTACATATCCATTCAGATATTGTGATGCGTTGAACTAAGTACATACAATAAGCACATGAGTGTCGGATAATTTCATTACAAAAGTACTTACCATGGTATTAATATATTCATGTTTATGATGTACCTAGTCCAATATATATTATTGATCTTTAAGCATACATTACATTACTTACCTACAACATCATCGAGCTATTTATATTGTAGTAGCCTCCTGTAAAGTTTGCTATAAGTATTGTGTGCCAGCTTTTAGAAGGTTACGTTGTTGAGTTTTGATGAAGGTGTCAAATGTGATCTATTAAAGTGGCCCTACTTTAGAAAAAGTTTAGAAGATAAATAAATAAATGCTTGGACAATTTCACACAGCGCCATCTATCTTAAACTAAGCAAAGCTTGTATAATATGGGTGCTAGACAACTGATATACTACTTATATACTTATTATACATAGTTACACCCAGACCCGTGACAGAAATTAAAATTCATCATTTCAATTTCTGCTCGGCCGGGAATCGAACCCGGGACCTCTTCCGAGGTAGGCGGTATGTTTATCACTGCACCACTCAGGTCATCGTGTTAAATGATGTAATTTTTTTTTTCAGAGGGTCTTGGCATTCGTCACCTGCAGACATTTTTTCTGTTTCTTGGTATGCTCCTTGCATTTTCAATGAGGGTGAACATGAGCATAGCCATCGTTGCGATGACCGCTATCGATAACAGAAACATGACCGAAGCGAAATCGGTATGTCTATTATATGTATATGTTACGGCTAATACCCGAAGTGCGGCTAAACCTAGTTTTAGCCGGCTAAAACTAGGTGTAGCCGATAGCTGTTGGCTAAAACTAGGTGAACCGATCTGCTTTACTCCTGTAGGTCCCGAATATAGGTTAGAAATTTAAGACGAGCGCAAAGCGCAGCGTAGCGTGAGCCTTAAATTTCGAGGTTATTTTTTTTTTAACAGACAACAGAAATAACTTTCTTAATACCTTATGCTACACCTAGTTTTAGCCGGCTACACCTACTATTAGCCGCGAGCAAATCGGCTACACCTAGTTTTAGCCGGCTAAAACTAAGTTTAGCCGCACTCCGGGTATTAGCCGTAACATATATTTATAAAACTAAAACTAGAAAGTCTTCATCATCAGCAATTTTTAGTGGCCTCATTAATCGGGGCCAGCTCTTTCTTATAAATAAATAAGGAAGAAGGACCACTTATGCGGTATGGTGGATGTTAATGACTACAAATGCAGCTGGTATAAAGGGCTTAACGTGCTCTTGAACGCCAAGGAACTGAAGATATATATTTTTGGTCACCCATTCGTGACTAACCGTAGCTATAGTTGCTTAACCGCTGTGATCGATAACTGAATGCGCTAAGCTACCTGAAATAAAACCCACATAATTTGGTTTCACTGATTTATGGAACTCAGGCTCATTTAATTTATACTCGATTTTTAAATATTAAACTATGCAAAAGATGAAAATATTTGAAATGAATTAAATTACCGTTTTCTGTTTAATCATTGTTTTTGTCTTTTTGTTAACAATCGTTTATGCGTTTAATTCTTATTATTCCAACTGATAAGTTATATTTACAAACATTACAAAAAATGTGTTAAAACTTTTACCTAAGTTTATCACGCTTCAAAAAATATCAACGGTAGGTAGTTTTACAACAAAAAAAAATGTTATTTCAACAGATTGTGTAAAACTTTCTCGGTTTATCATTTGGAAATAATACTGAAAAAGCTATTACTTACAACTTTAATAATTCTGTTGTTTTTAACATATTGGTTTTACTGCATGTAAAAAAAATGTATACTTCATCCAGAAAAAAATGCTGTTCCAGAGGGATAGAAAAATAAATACTGGGCAGACAGAGTCACGGGCAGCTAACTAATGGATAAAATTTCCATTCTGATTTAAAGTTCAATAGTTTTGTTATCTACTTAGATTATATTATATTAGGGTTGTGACCTGAAACCCGGTAATAAAACGACATTTAATCACGACACTTATATCAACCGAGTTAATCGTTAACTTGAAAGAAAACAAAAAACCGACTTCAAAAAACCTACCTCTAAAAAGCAAGAAATAACATTCGTAATAATAAAAACACGTCTATTGAAGTCGGGTGGGGCTGGAGTACAAATTCCTTTTTTTTATTCTAAAAGCCACACCCGACTTCAATAGACGTGTTTTTATTATTACGAATGTTATTTCTTGCTTTTTAGAGGTAGGTTTTTTGAAGTCGGTTTTTTGTTTTTTATAACAATTTTTATTTTTTGAATTTTTAGTGTAGGTAGGTACCTTTTGTATTAGGTAGTGTAGGTATACTATTTAGGTAGAAAACTCGGGTCAGCCAAACGTGAGTTAATCGCGGAGAAACATACATACATGCGGGCCAACTGAGAACCTCCTTTTTTTAAGTCGGTTAAAGAACTACACATAAGATATCCCTTTTCCAACAAAAAATAATTATCTTATTCAGTTCATAATTAAAGAAGTCAACAAACACAAAATCATACTATTTTCGTGCTTTTTTCAAGATTACTTGAAAAGTACTGAACCGATTTCTAAATTTAAAAAAATGGGACCAACTTGAATTTTTACCTGTAATAACGTTTGAATCATTTCAATCGGTTCAGCCGTCTTCGAGTAATCGGTGTACATACAAAAAAAAAAAAACGGGTCGAATTGAGTACCTCCCTCCTTTTGAAGTCGGTAAAAATGGTCGCAGGGGGTGTGTAATGTATGACCTAAATTTACATGCACTAACGATCAGAGGATATAATAACATTTCATATAATTTCATTTGACATACCGATCAAATAATATAACATACGGTTAATATAATTTCACTTGACCTAAATACATGTGATATAAAAACTATTTGACACAATAATCATTTGATCTAATTAACAGATGATATAAAGCACATTTCATATAACATTCATTTACTCTATTCAACATTAACCCGGCGTCATTGATGCAGGGTCAACATGACCCTGCATGTTTTGCATATGAAAAAATGCTTAGAAATATTTGCCACACACAACTGTCTGTCTCAGTAGCTGCAGCTAAGGATCACCCCTCCCCGCCACGTACTTCACTTCATTCGTCCATCACCCGCGCAAGGAGCAAAACGTGTGTAAACCTGCGACAGGGTAATTATGACCCAGCTCAACGGTGACGTTGCTGTTTTGGTGCCATATACTTTTTTATATATTTTATATAAAGATTATGTTAGTGTTCGTAATCTTCTAATGATAGAGAGGTTAGGTAGTATAAATTTGATTTAAGTATCATTTTTGTTAGAAACGATATTGTTTTTTGTTGATAAAAGAAAATTAAGAAAAGAGTTACAGTTTTGTTGTATAATTAACAGTCTATAGGAAAAATTAAAAATAAAAATTATTTCACTCATTACCAATGTGTTTTATTGCTGCTACTGATTATAAATACAGTATTTATAATAAATATAAAATGTTTAAAATAAAAAATTATTTTATACTATGCCAAATTTTAACAATTGTAACCAGGGTCATAATGACCCCCCTCAACGTTAGTGTAACTTTTTTCCGCCACAATGACGCCGGGTTAAAAATAATTTTATTTGACCTATGATTTAAATGCTATAAAAACAAGCATAGCCCAAAAATATGATTTCATTACTTATATATTTTTATCCACACCCATGCTTTAAATCCTCCATAAAGGGTTCTAAAACAGTTAGCTTACTGCCAAAATTACAGTATCGCTCCGCTGCGAGTGGTCAAAACACTAACCCAACCTACCTGGTGTATTAAGTTTTTATTTACAGCGGGGGGCCTGGGGCCAGCCGCCCTGCACCCCCCAGCAAGTATTTTGCAAGCAAGCACCGAACATGCAAGCATGCAAGCAAGCATGCAGCAAGCAAGCATGCAGCAAGCAAGCATGCAGCAAGCAAGCAAGCATGCAGCATGCAAACAGCCATGCAGTAAGCAAGCATGCAAGCAAGCATGCAAGCAAGCATGCAGCGTGCAAGCAAGCATGCAGCGTGCAAGCAAGCATGCAGCATGCAAGCAAGCATGCAACATGCATGCATGCATTGTGGAGCTCCGCTCGCTTCGCTCGCTCCGCTGCGAGTGGTCAAAACACTAACCTAACCTAACCTACTGGTAGGTGCACTAAAAGTGTTTCTTTATAGCGGGGGGCCTCAGGCCCCCCGACCCCCCCGAGCAGGGGAGCCAGCCCCCCTGCACCCCCCGGCAAGCATTTTGCAAGCAAGCAAGCCTGCAAGCAAGCAAGCATGCAGCATGCAAGCAAGCATGCAGCATGCATGCAAGCGTTGTGGAACTCCGCTGCGAGTGGTCAAAACACTTACTTAACCTAACCTACTGGTAAGCTACATGCATGCTTGTATGCTTGCTTGCATGTCTAGTCATTGTTATTTTATAACATATGTATGCTAATAGATGTAAGTACATTAAACATTAGTGGATTTGATAATTAAGCAAGCATCATAATAACAAAAGCTAGTTATTTCTATTTTATAGTAAAAGTTGAATATAAAATGTAAAATTAGATCAAATTATATGTATATCGAATGATACTTATGGGATATAAACGTTAGAGCAAATGTAAATATGGCAAATAATAATGATGACAAATGAATAATAGGTTAAATAAAAATTATGTCATTTATTTTTAGGTCAAATAAAAATTAGATGAAGTCAACGTTAGTGACATTGAAATTAGATTAACTGTTTTTATGGCAACCGAATCGCACCCGTTATTATGACGTAGGCATCCGCAAAAAAAAAAGTACTTACGGGAAAGAATTCCATGTGGATGAAGTCACTGTAGTAACACGGAACCCACGGAAAATGAGATAACAAAGAATGAAAGTCCAATTAAGATTGAAATATAAATTAATAAAAATGTTAATTACTACCTAAGTAAGGAGCGCGGCGATATCGGTCTTCGGGAGAATTTTTATAAGAAGATTAATTAATTAATTAAAATGAAAAATAATCCGACGGATTGGCATCTTTATTAATTGCTTTGAATTTAAATTCAAAAAATTATAATAATAAAACTGGAATGAAATGATACAGAATTTGATATTATCTTCTGAGATAAATTACGCTCTCCTATGGTACGCTCTCCTCTGCGACCCAACCCGACATAATGTGATGTGCGCGAACCAAGGCGCGAACCTTTATAAAATAAAAGAAGAACAAGAAGACGGATTTCAACTGGTCAAAAACAGAAAACTGTGTTTTGACATAACGGCCTTCGATACTTCCTAAAAATTTTCGAGCGACCTGTTATGCTACCAATTGAAACCCCTTCTTTTCCGTAGCTCCATTGAACGTCCCATTGATCTTTAGCTCTCTTTTTTTTAGGGTTCCGTACCAAAATGGTAAAAAAGGAACCCTTATGGTGTGACTCAGTCTGTCTGTCTGTCTGTCACAGCTGGATATCTCGAGAACTACTAATGGTATCAACTTGAAATTTGGAATAGTTTAAGATGATATTTGCCCAACTATTTTGCAAATAAGAAAGAAATAATAAAATTAATATTTTTTTTACAACAGGGACTGAAAAGGGGTCTTAAAAATTTTAAGTGAGGTGACTAGGGCATGTGGGGTATCATATGAAAGAGCGCTGTTTGCACATTTTAAAACAATTTTTTTTTTCTTAGGCCGCATAGTATTCGACTTATGATGAAAAATATAAAAAAAAAATACCGTTCCCCCCCCTTATCTCCGAAGTTTGCAAAGAGAAAAATCTGAAATAATTCTATGTGATAGTAGTTTATGTAAAGATTACAGGAAAAATAAAACGATGTCTCAATATAACACACTTTTTTAGTAATTCAAAAAACAAACAATTTTTTTTAGTTTCACTACCAGTCAACAGATGGCGCTGTCCTAAGCATGCTAACCTAAGGGCAAAAAATAGTTCCACTATCGGTCAAGAGATGGCGCAACCTAACACTACAATAATAAATTGGTGGCTGGTTCTAATATAATTACCTACTATTTGCCGTACGAATAAACGAAGAATAAGTTTATACTTTACTAAGTAATTATATATATTACTATATAGTAATATAATAATAACGAGGAGCTTGGTGGCGCAGTGGTTTAGCGCCTGGACCAGCAATTGCGGAGGTTAAGCAACGTTCGCAAGGTTCGGTCATGGGATGGGTGACCAAAAATTTATTATCTCGAGCTCCTCCGTGCTTCGGAAGGCACGTTAAGCCGTTGGTCCCGGCTGCATTTGCAGTCATTAACACCCACCAATTCGCATTGGGCCCGCGTGGTGGGTTATGGCCCGTCCTCCTGAAACGTTTTTCAGTCACCATAAGCAGCATTTGTAAATTAACTGTCCGCCTGTTCGCCATTCCACCTGTCTGCCGTTTATCCTACTTTTTTAAAGACTGTGCTAAAATAACATATCCAAATATATTTATGATTGTACGTAACCCTCGGCACAGAATACATAATAGTCCCTCGGTGCGCGAGTCCGACTCGCTATTGATTGGTTTTTTTTTATATACTTTTACGGATTACAACGCATCAGGGACCATGGTCACGGGATGAATAATCACAAAACACTACCTATATAATTTTGAAATTGCCCGCTCGGAACTTTCTCAAATGTACATGTATTTTATGGCCGCATTCTAATTTTTTTTTCACAGGGTTACACCAGTTTTGAGTGGTCACACAGCGTTCAGGCAGTGATTCTCTCTTCCTTCTTCTGGGGGTATGTGATCCTGCAAATACCAGCTGGAGCCCTGGCCAGGCAGTTCGGAGGGAAGGTTCTGATCACAATCTCGGTGTTTGTCAACTCTGTTATATCGTTCTTCTTACCAGTCGCTGCTTACTATGTAAGTATGATATTTTCACTTTTCGATTGGGATGAATTCAAAATAGAGGCATAAAGAAATGCTGCTGATACTTTTGATATAGTAATAATATCTAGAAGCGCTATTTGCACGACATAGTAGCGCTTTGCCTGTACTGCTGCGTGGTTTTCATATTAGGTGTATAACCTTAATTTTTTTTGTTTTCATATTTTTTTTAAGTTTTCATATTAGGTTCCATACCTAATATGAAAACCACGCAGCAGTGCAGGTTTTAAAAACGAGTCTGCTGGCTTTAATCGTGCCACTGCAACACTTCTTGACGCCTCTAAACCAAAAGAAAATGTTGCAATAAAATCAACGCAAAATATAACATATTGCAACAATGATTCCATGAATACAAGGCTATTGTTGTAAAGGCTACTTTATTTGTGTCATTCTTCCTCGGTGTGAATTTATTATTATTTTCTCCAACAACAATCAAAATTTAATTTACTGTTACGATGTTAATAAGTTTAATTAAAAAATATGGAATTATATGATAAGATGAAAGATTAAGAACATTTTTACCATTTTTAATGGTGAAATATAAAGGTATGAAACCAAATTAATTAATTAATTATGCAACAGTTAAGATAACAAAACAAAAGATTTTTATACGGATCGTTACAATATATAAGGCTTTAATAAAGAAAACGCCCGAAGTTAGTTTGCTTTATGAGAAAAATTAATTAATACTGCTTTTATTTTTACTTTACGAGTTATTCATATCAAATTAATAATTTATAATGGCCTGATACTCAAAGTTTTTTTGTTCTCGAGCAAGCTTCCATTTTTATTCGTTATGATAATGACTTTGCTGTTTTAGTTTATTTAACTAACCACGTTTAATCAACATTTGAACGCAGTTTTTAAATCAATCTTGTAATGAGTTGTAAAAAGATTTCTATCAATTTTTACCAAACTTTCTGATAAGCAACTTTATTTCTAACGCTTTTGAACGTCAAGTGACTGCAAACTAACCGAAAAGAAATAGTTTTTCAGTAGTCTGGGTCTATAAGCTAAAGGTTTGTCTTGTAATACGTATCTTCTGATTTCTTATATCCAAATTCAGTATTAAAAGTGAACAACCACACCTGCGGAAATTAGAATGCCCAACGTTGGGCTGAATATACGCGCACTGATTTATAAACAAACCTATTTATGTCGTGTGGCGTGGCAATAGATAAATACCTACGAAAGTTTAGTAATATACTACTAATCTATTACTAAATCTTTAATATTAAAACATTTGTTGATTTAATTATCATCGCCATTGTCACTTATAACTGACCGCACTGTTTAACATAGGTGTCTCTCAAGGCACGTCATTGAGGCCGATGTTACTCTTATAGTATACTAGCGGCCGCCCGCGACTTCGTCTGCGTGGAAAGGTTTTTTTGCTATCCCTAGGGAACAATACTTTTTTCGGGATGAAAGGTACCCTATGTCCTTCTCTGTACCCCTGACAACGTGTATGCAAAATTTCATTATGATCGGTTCAGTAGTTAAGACGTGAAGGCGTAACAAACAAACAAACAAACGGACTTTCGCATTTCTTATATTAGTAAGGATGATATTTCTTCCAGGGTGGCTGGGAATTGGTCTGCGCTGGGCGTATCCTTCAAGGTCTGTTCCAAGCCTTTGTGTATCCCGTCACTCACCACCTCATCAGCCAATGGATACCTTTTGAGGAAAAAGGATTTCTTAGTACTATTATTTATGCAGGTTCGAAATAAGTTCATATGTGTGGTTCTTTTTAGGGTTCCGTACCAAAATGGTAAAAAAGGAACCCTTATGGTGTGACTCAGTCTGTCTGTCTGTCTGTCACAGCTGGATATCTCGAGAACTACTAACGGTATCAACTTGAAATTTGGAATAGTTTAAGATGACATTTGCCCAACTATTTTGCAAATAAGAAAGAAATAAAAAAAATAATATTTTTTTTACAACAGGGACTGAAAAGGGGTCTTAAAAATTTGAAGTGAGGTGACTAGGGCGTGTGGGGTATCATATGAAAGAGCGCTGTTTGCACATTTTAAAACATTTTTTTCTTTTTTCTTAGGCCGCATAGTTTTCGACTTATGATGAAAAATGTAAAAAAAATACCGTTCCCCCCCCCTTATCTCCGAAGTTTGTAAAGAGAAAAATCTGAAATAATTCTATGTGATAGTAGTTTACGTAAAGATTACAGGAAAAATAAAACGAGGTCTCAATATAACACACTTTTTTAGAAATTCAAAAAACAAACAATATTTTTTTCAGTTTCACTACCCGTCAACAGATGGCGGTGACCTAAGAATGCTGACTTGCGAATTAAAATAGTTCCACTATCGGTCAAGAGATGGCGCAACCTAATACTACAGTAATAATTGGTGACTGGTTCTTATATAAATTACCTACTATTTGCCGTACGAATAAACGAAGAATAAGTTCCTACTTAGTAATATAAACAGTTTGCAATGTGGAGCGGCTGAAACGTTTTTCAGTCACCATAAGCAACTGTGGTTAAGATTTGTAAATTAACTGTCCGCCTGTTCGCCCTTCCACCTGTCTGCCGTTTATCCTACTTTTTTAAAGACTGTACTAAAGTAACATATCCAAATATATTTATGATTGTACGGAACCCTCGGTGCGCGAGTCCGACTCGCTCTTGACCGGTTTTTATTTATTTATGGTTTAGTTAGAATAGAAGGTTATATTGTACTTTAGTAATAATCTAAGTAATACTACATTTTTTCTGAGTTGGTAGGTACAGTCGGCTGCTCACGTGCTTTACTATTTTGCAGAAAAGTTCGTATGCATGCGCATCTTCCCGGCGTCTCCACGGCTAATACCCGAAGTGCGGCTAAACCTAGTTTTAGCCGGCTAAAACTAGGTGTAGCCGATAGCTGTTGGCTAATATTAGGTGTAACCGGCTAAATGCGGCGGCATGGGGTATTAAGAAAGTTATTTCTGTTGTCTGTTAAAAAAAATAACCTCTAAATTTAAGGCTCACGGTACACTGCGCTTCGCGCTCGCTTTAGATTTCTAACCTATATTTGGGACCTACAGGAGTAAAACAGATTGGTTCACCTAGTTTTAGCCAACAGCTATAGGCTGCACCTAGTTTTAGCCGGCTAAAACTAGGTTTAGCCGCACTTCGGGTATTAGCCGTAAAATATACATACATATTATAGCATATATATATATACAGACCCTATTATAGCATATATATAGCATTTGAATTTGAAGCTTTGAAATTCCGCGAAGGACACAAGTATCTACATTCTTCAAATAAACGCTTCAAGCTATTAAGTTTGTTTCAGGTGGCCATCTAGGTCTAGCTTTGCAGTTGATGTTAGGAGGCGTAGTGGCCTCTGCTTGGGGATGGCCAGCCATTTTCTACACTAATGGCACTTTGGGCACAATTTGGACGGTGGCCTACCTTATCTTTGGATCAGCCTCTCCTGAGCAGTCCAAAATTATTTCGGAAACAGAGTTGAGATACATACAGAGGTCTTTAGGAAGAGTTGGCGAACAAAAGGTATGAACATTAATAATTGAGAGTTAAGATAAAAATATTGTTCTTTCAGATTGAAATAGTTGTTTGTTATACAAGTGACCAAAGTCAATTTGTGCTGCGAGTGCTGACTTTAAATCACGAACTAGCGAAGTAGTCTAGAATTAAATCACGCGTTTCTAAAATAGACTACTGAGCACAGTGAGTTATTTAAAGGCACGAGGCAGAACAAAAATTTGGTTTTCACCTCTACCAGCGAGAAAAGTGTTATAGGTAGGTAATAACAGTTATTTCCACGTGACTTTTCTAGTAAAAAGTTAAATTTAGAATTAAAAACTTGTTTTATCAACTGTTTTGAAGTTAGACAACGCTTATTAAATTAATTTTATACTTTTTAATCCATGTATGATAATATAAAGCATTCTATCTATTCTATTCTCACATATCAATTTTACAAGTTACATCTTTGTCACTCTATTTAATTTTCTTTATTATTTCAAAAGTAGGTGTTAGAAAATTAAAAAAGAACTTTGTCTTACGCTCACAGCAAAAATCGAATTTGCTGGGAATTTTGACTTTGTGCCCTTTTCGTGCTGGAGAGAGTTGAAAACGGTTATTTAAAAATACCTCAGTATAATTTACATTAGTGAAACAGGGTATACTCTTTCTTTGCCAATTACAGTTCCAAACAAACTAAAATAAATCTTTAAGTTTTTCTAAATTGCGTCTGTTTGTTTATTAACAAACAGACGCAATTTAGAAAAACTTAAAGAGCACACCAAAATTGGATCGCTTTAGAGTAAGAGTATCCACAAGATGATAATTAAGGCTGTAGAGTCGCATCACTTTCCATTTTTAAATTTTCAATACAAATAATCAAAACAACTCTGCGCGAGTCGTAATGAGGGCGAACTTTGAAAATTCTTATTAAAATATTAAATGGATATAAGTATATACAAAACACACAATATATTAGACAAATACCTCATTATTCCTAAATAACTCAAAATTTACTTAAGATTCTGTAAATACCAGTAAAAAAACATGTCAAAATGTACCAATTTGAGCATTTTTTAATATTTTATTTCTCTGTGACTAAAAGCATTTTTTTTTTATTTTCTGTTTATGGGAAACTCCTAGACAATACAAACAATAAGTGAAAAAATAAATATGAGTCGTATTCTTATTTGTTACAGGTGAAACGTTTTGAAAAATACCTCTGACAAGCAAATTTGAAATTCCACTTGAAGAGTCGTCTTCGTTTTAAAATACCTGACAATTTATTATGTCTCTATACGGCACTAATTTAATTTTGCTTCCTAAAACTAAAGTTTACATCAATAATAATGCTTTCATTCTTTAGATAACTTTATTGGAAAAACACTAATTTCGTTGAAATGCAAATATACAGCCTTAAGCCCAAACATCAACTTTTTTAGATCACACAATTTGTTTTCAGTATCATCCCGTTCCATGGAAGAAGATAATGACCTGCGTTCCATTCTGGGCCATAATAGTGGCCCACTGTGGCCAGAACTGGGGCTTCTTCACGCTCATGACGGAGATGCCTTCCTACATGAGCAAAGTGCTTGGCTTTGATCTGAAGAGCGTGAGTATGAATATTTGCGTAAAAAATGACAAAATAACTCGATTCAGAGCTTCAAAAAATGTGCATTAGAGCATATGTAAGTCTATTGTTTGTATTTTTTTAAACCGTTCGAGCTGTAGTGCCATTCCAGAAAAAAATCTAATTTACAAACTACGTAATGATTTACTGATTTCTAGGAGAAAAAGAAAAGTATTTACTGATTACTAGGAGAAAAAGAATTTAAATTCCGTTTGTTCTTTATTTCTCATTAAGACAATTGTCACTTACATGAGAATAATTCATAAAACAATTAGTGTATTACATTTTGTCTCGAAGTAGGTAGAGTTAAAATTTGTATTGTTACACTTCAACACTGCATATTCCATGCAAGTTGCAATCTCGCATACTTAAGGATTTTGTCCAAGTAACATACTATAAAGTAATAAGTTTACAGCTGCTCTACATTGAATATTTTGCAATGTTTGAGGGAAGGATCGACGCAACTCAAAATCTAAACCATCACCCATCACAGACAGCCTTTGATCAAAAATACCCTAGCGGTCAGAGTCTCGAAAACGGCACCTCGAAATAACGCCCCACTTTCAAACTGGGTTGTTATTTTGTACAAAGTATTATCTTTTTTGTTTCTTTCTATCTAAAGTTAAATGTGGAAAGAATAGTGATTTGTAAAAAAATATTCATGTGCCCCCACATACGAATTTCAAAACTTCGAATCACTTTTTGTTTTGTGATTTTGTGTTTTTGTGATTCTCTTAAAAATATCTCTACGATGCGGCAACGCTGTCACATGGATGCTAGCACTCGGACGACGAGCTCGCCAATGGTCGGTACTATTTTTTTATACAAAAATGACTTCCGCAGCGTTGAGATGCGCTCGACGCTGCGGATGTTTTTAGAAAATTGAGGGGCTGTTTTCGTGAAGTGTAATCTAGGATTTTTTTATCGAAGTTTACAGCAGATGTAATAAAAGTGTACTAGTACAATACTGCATATTCCATGCAAGTTACAGATACCATATACCATACAGTTACACATACTATAATGTCAGTCATTATGCCTGTGTCACACACATTACTTTTTACACCAATAAAATATATGTTTGGCTGTGATCTCAATAACTAGATTAACTGAAAATTTTCACATGCTGCTAAAAATACTAACCAATAAAAAAATCCTATAACCCATATCGTCGTTACTCGTGCAAAAGTAGCTATGTATTTTTTACATACTTTACAGGAGACGCAAAAAACTGATTTACTCGAAAAATTGTCAGAGCATCTAAATAATTTATATTTACTTAAATACATATCGACGCTTAAGAACCAAGACCATCTATCTACACTTTTGGCGATTTTTACTTTTTAATGCAATTCTTTTTATGGTTAACTTACGCATCGCTTCCTTTAATCAGTTACCTCAAATTCGCATTAAATAAGGAGTTATGAGAAAAACAAATACCACCTAAGTAACAAATTTTAACTAATACCAGCTATCTACAGTAATTTTCAAACTAATGAAGCTCTCTTATAATTCATGTAAACACCTAATTTCAACTTTTTTTTCATGCCAATCCTGTAAATGTTCAGACATAATTATAATGAAATTGTTTGAAAAATAAAGAAAACCATTTTTCGTCTCCTGTGAAGTCGACTTTTTGTAGATAGATGGTCTTGGTTCTTAAGCGTCGATATAACAAATTTACGTAGTTTTAGATTACTTTTGAATGTATAACAGTATTAATAATGCTTTAATTAAACATAATAGGCAAATTTGACACATAGAGTTATTTATCTGAGACGTGAGTAAAAGCTATCAGTCTGAACTTGACTAAAAAACTCGCAATGTCCATAGCGAAGCACATATCGGGCGCAATTTCTGCTTCCGCTTTGGTAAAACTTCGCTGAATGTCACATAGCTACTTTCCTTACTCTTCAAATATTGCATTTATAACATAGCTGTTTTTACAGTATGTGTGTATGAGCATAACGATCAAAACTGCATAAAAAACCGAAAATGAAAAAAAAACACATAGCGACTTTTGCACGCGCAACGACGAATCACGAACGAGATACAAAACTGTAACTGGCAACTAATTACCACGTCCGTTAGATCTAGACCGCTAGGGAAAAGGTACAATAACTTTATTGATCTAGATGTTTCAGTCTTAATTGATCTGTCTACATTTTATGAGTCGACAAACAGAAGCAAATCATATTTCCAGTTAGAGAATTCAATCAGTTCGTTTTAAAGAATGTTTATTTAAAAAAAAATGTTTATGATAACTATTAGGTAGGAACTGTTTACTAAAGGTCATAGGGCATATTTGACCTGCTTGATGAAAGTTCGCGTACAGAAACCAAACCAGTTTTAAATTGAAGAATTCAATCCCACTTTCAAAATATGTATTACTTTTTTATGTACCGACCGGCAGAAAAAAGTTATTTTACAGTATGTGTGCGAGTATAAATTGTATGATGTTATCAGCGAACTAAAAATATGGAATAAGCATTCTGCTCAAAAAATGGCACCACATGAAAAGTACAACTAAGTGGATAGAGCTAAAAATGCTGGCATTTAACTATGCAGCACAAAGCGTCTGAACACTGGTTGCTTATTAGCGACCATAATTTGTATACTCATAGATATTTTTTATACTTAAACGAAAAAATAAGATACGTTTTTTCTGCATCTTTTTACTGCCTTCTTTGCATCTTTTACGCCATTTAACTATAAAGGACGTCATTTCTAATAAACTCTCTCTTTCTATCTTTTCTCTACAATGCAAACTGCAATTTATTAAAAAAAGCATTAACGTCAGTCACCGGGTACGTGGCTGGCCCGACTAAAGCTGAGCGGGTTGTACTTTTTCGGCCACATTGTGCCATTTTTTAAGCAATATTTGTTTGCAATTACGCTTCCATAGATTTTAGTTCGTTGGATGTTATTAAGTTTTTGTTACTAAAACAGAAGTTTTTACTTTCAGCATTATGAAAATGTGTGCTACACGTATAATAAACGTTTGTATTGTCTTTATTTATTTATTTTATTTTATTTATTATTGAAATAATATGATCTATTGATAGAAAATGAAACATGGCCTGCAAGAATGCTACCCATATCACTCAGTAGCAGGTACATTTATCTACATATCTAGCCCTATTTTGTTTGTGTACGCCATAGGCCAAACGTCCGAACAAAATGCCCTTTGCCTTAATAATCACATTGACAAAGCACCTCTGTACAGTACACGCTGGGTAAATCAAACAAGTTTTCCCTTGAATTATGCTCTAAGTGTATTCTTCAATTGCCTTCCAGAATGGTGTACTATCTTCGCTCCCGTACCTTGCTATGTACCTTTTGAGTTTCCCGATGGGGTCCATGACTGATTTAATACTTAAGAAGAACTGGCTCAGTATCGCTAACACCAGGAAGTTATTTAACTCTATAGGTTTGTAAAAATAAATTTATTACCTAACCACGGAAATAGAGAGACTAACAGAAGTTAAGCTTAGTCACACCACATGAGTAAATAAACGTAATCTGGTCACACCCTTGGACACTCCGTTATAAACAGTTGACGTCAGGTGACGTTTTTGTATACGCGCAACTGTGTGTGTAATTCTAGGGCTACCATGCAGTTTGTATACTGTATGAGTGACGTTCAATTCATAATTAGAACTTTTTGGTAAATAAAGTTATGCCTCATTGCTTTGAATATCAAAATAAGTTGACAGTTGACAAACACAACTAAAAAGTTACGTACGACGCATTGCTTTGGATATCAAAATAAGTTGACGTTGACAAACACGACTAAACGAGCATACGATTCGGCGTACAGACTCGCGGGGTAGGGTGAGGTAATTGATTCTGAGGCGGGGCGGAGAGTGTCCTTTCTGTACGCTAGTACTTATATCTATTCCATGGTTTAGTACTACGGGTGCTCGAGCATCGCACACACACAAAGACAGCTCTCACCGCTGCGTCACGTACAGCAGGCTTACTCAACAGCGCCTTCGTTATCGTTTCGTATTTTTATTAAAATAAAACACGTCTATTGAAGTCGGGTGGGGCTGGAGGACAACTTTTTTTTAATTCTAACTGCCCCACCCGACTTCAATAGACGTGTTTTATTACAATGATAATGCTTATCTAGTGATTTCAATATTATTTATTGCTTTTAGAGGTAGAATGGGGTTTTGAAGTCGGTTTTTTGTTTTTTCAAACAATTTCTTTTAATTTTTTTCTTTTTAGTGTAAGAACCTTCTGTATTAGATATATTATCTAGGTAGATAGTAAAATCGGTTTGGCCAAATGTGAGACGTGTATCAAATCAAATCAAATCAAATCAAATCATTTTATTCACAAAAAACAGAGTGCATACAGTTGTTATTGGTTACATTCCGGTTCTCTGCCTTGCCATAGAAAAGGCATGTGAAATGTCAATTTAGAGTAGTAAATTAAATACGATTAAACAAATTAAAATTACATGCGATGAGAATAATTCATTTTATGTCAATTTTTGAATTTAGAAATTCTTCAATTGTATAGAAACATTTATTTTTTAACCATGTTTGTAACTTTTTTTTAAATATAGGTAAACTAAGCTCCTTTAAGGTCTTTGGTAGTTTGTTATAAATTTTTATGCAGTTAGGATAACAATTCCTTCTATAATACTTTGTATGCGTTGTGGGTAACATCAACTTACCATGGTGTCTCGCTAATCTACAGTTATCTGTATTTTTAAAACTGAATATATGGGGGTGTGTTTTAACAAAAATGCAACATTCTAATATATAGATAGAGGGGAGGGTAAGCAAATTTAGTTTAGGAAATAATTCCCTGCAGGACGTCATTGGAGGGACGTCGCATATAGCTCGGATGCATTGTTTCTGTGATATGAAAGCTTTTTTTACGTCAACCGAGTTACCCCACAAAAGTATACCATATTTTAGATTTGATGCGACATACCCATGATAGGCCATTAAAGCAGCTTTTTTATTCACTTGAGTAGTTAACCGCCATAAAGCATATGCAAATCTATTTATCTTTTTGCATATTTTTTGTACATGATTTTTCCACGAACATCGATTATCAATCTCTATTCCCAAAAAAGTAAGAGATTCCGATTCCATAATAGGTTCATTATTTATAAGCACAGTTAAATTATTTGATTTTGGTTTGGTATTATAAAAGTTAATATATTTAGTTTTACTTATATTTAAGTGTAAATTATTATTGTTTAGCCAATTTGAAATATTATTAATCGTCTCGTTAATTTCGTCATTGAAGTTTGATTGATGTTTTTTGGTTATAACTACTGAGATATCGTCCGCAAATAAGTTACAATGGTGATGTGTAATATTAGGTAGATCATTTATATATATAATGAATAATAGCGGTCCTAGGATCGTACCTTGAGGAACACCTACATTATTTACAGCAGGTGTCGAGGAAAAGGATATTTCGTCTTTATTTTTATTTATATTTTTAATTTCAACGTATTGGCATCGATTGCGAAGATACGATTCTAACCAATTTAGTGCTACACCCCTAAAGCCATATCTTTCACATTTATGTAGAAGAATGTCATGCGAGACAAAGTCGAATGCTTTGCTCATGTCAAAGAAAATACCTATTGTGTCTATGTTTTTGTCAATATTCTCAGTCACAGTCTTTATTAAGTTGAATACTGCCAGTGAAGTGGACTTCCCTTTGCGAAAGCCATTTTGTTCATGCCTAAGAATGTTATGTTTTTCTAAAAAGTCATACATTCGAGCATGCATTGCTTTTTCACACACTTTAGCTAGGACAGATATTAATGCTATCGGTCTATAATTATTCAGTGCCTCTTTATCATCTTTTTTGTGGATAGGTCTTATAACGGATACCTTCAATATTTCTGGAAATTTGCCTTCAGCGAATGATAGATTAATTAGATAAGACAATACTTCAGACAGAATTAGTGCACAATATTTTAAGACTTTAGAAGGCAATTCATCAAAACCCGCCGATGTAGTGTTGTTTAGAGATCTAATTATTTTGAATATTTCATCTTTGGTAGTCGGATACAAAAATATAGATTTATCAACAAATTTTATGTTATGATTTAATGTGTCATTAGATAGTTTATTATTACAAAATGTCAGATTACTGTTAGATGTCATGTTATTTTTATTTGTTATGTCAATAAAATAGTTATTAAATATATTACAAATGTCAGTGGGATTATTAATCAAATTGCCATCATTATTTTTTATTTTATTTATATAGTTATTATTATTTGTTCCATTTTTATCATAAGATTTTATCAAATTCCATGTCGATTTACAAATGTTCTTACTGTTTATTAACTGTTTTTCGCTAACTAATTGATGTGATTTATTAATACATTTTTTAAGAAGACTATGGTATTTTTTGTATGTGTTTTTATTTAATCGATTTTGCTTTGCGTAATATTTAGAATAGAATAGAATAGAATAGATTTTATTCGCATTAAATAGGGTTTACATAAGGTGTTCGTACATCAATTTAAAGTATCTTATACCTATTTAGCCATTATAAATGACATGCAAAAATTGAAATATTTTTTTAAGGTACCTACAATGTTTCCACAATATTTATAAAGTAATTAAAATATTATATTAAATTCATCAATAATAAACGGATTTCAATGTCAAATTCAATTCATGGATATAAAATAAAAATAAAATAAAGTTAAAGAAATGTCAAATAGCACACAACTCACATTTACATTAAAATTAAAAATAACATTTCATGTCAATCCATGCATAAAGTTAGCCACACAGAAGTTAATACGTTATTTGCGGTATGTTAAAAACTCGTCTATACTATAGAATGTATTTTCTATCAACCAATTTCGTAGTGCTTTTTTGAAGTTATTAAAAGAGAGTTGTTTTATATCTTCCGGTATTTTATTGAATATCTTAATTGCCATTGCTGGTGCATTAGATTGGAACCGTTTTGTTTTTGGTATCGTGCTTTGTACTAATTCATCAGGAAGTCTAAGGCTTCTATTTGTAGTGTCTTTTGCCTTTGTAAACCTATTGATGTGTTGCTTTACAAATATACCTATTTCCAATATGTATAAACAGACTAATGGTAATATGTTAAGTTGTTTGAAGTAGGGTCGGCAGGAGACATCCGAAGCGATATTGCAAATGGCACGTATGCATCTCTTTTGGGATTTAAATGTTTTGTCCACTTGTGTACCATTACCCCATATTAAGAGTCCATATCTTAGCAATGATTCAACATACGCAAAATACGCCGTGATAGCTGTATCTATATTCGCAACTTTTGCAAGTCTGAAAAGAGCAAATGCAAAACTGTTTATTTTACTGCTTACTTTCTCTGTCTGGTCTTTCCAGTTTAAACATGGTCCTATAATTAACCCTAAAAATGTCACAGTACTTTCATTTTTTATAACATTGTCACTGAATTCAATATCAACTGATTTGTCTTTAAAATTATTAAAATTAACTAGTTTCGTCTTTTTTAAATTTAGTTGTAAATTATTTTTATTTAACCAGTCTATCACCAACGACAGGGTGTCAATAATTTCCTTTTTATGCTGATCTAAGGTACATTTTTTATCAGACGTTACTATAACTGAAACGTCATCAGCAAACAAAATCATTTTATGCTTTGTCACATTTGGCAAGTCATTCACATACAGTAGAAAAAGGAGTGGTCCAAGGACACTTCCTTGTGGCACGCCTGAGTAGTTTTTCGTTAGATCAGACTTATAGGCTTGTATTGTGTGCCCTTTGTCAAGTTGCTGAATTTCAACAAATTGCTCACGATTTTGTAAGTAAGAATTTAACCAGGTATGCGCAGGGCCTCTTATTCCGTTTTGATCCAGCTTTGTCAGTAGTTTTTTATGTGAAACTGAATCAAAGGCTTTTGATAGGTCGAGAAACAATACTGACGTATAGTTGCCTTTATTTACATTTTGCAAGATTTCCTCAATAAGATGATATGTTGCATGAGTTGTTGATTTTTTTTTCTGAAAGCCATACTGGTTACTTGTGATTATATTGTGTGAATTGAAAAAAGAAGCAAGATGACCATGCATGATCTTTTCAAATATTTTTGAAAAGATTGAAATTGATACAATTGGACGATAATTACATGTTTCATCTTTATTTCCATTCTTATGTACTGGTGTTATTTTGGAGATTTTTAACTTATCTGGGAAGGTACCTTCTTCTAAGGATAAATTTATGAGAAAAGTGAGCACACCAGATACTTCATCTGCACAATATTTTAGTACTTTGGTAAAAACAGAGTCGTACCCTACTGTTGGAGTATTATTTAATGACATTATCGCTTTTTTTGTGTCGTTATCGTTTATAGGCTTCAGATATATTGAATTGACTAGATTATTTGACGATGATGAAGAGTCATTTTTTATCGTAGTGCACGTTTAGTTTAGTGTAATCGCGGACAACCATGCATACGGGTCAAACTTAGAAGAGAACCTCCTTTTTTGAAGTCGGTTAAAATACTAAAACCTTGTCCTATGTGTAAAAAATACTTTTCTGAAAACCGCATCAAAATTGGTTCAGCTAAACGCGAGATAATCGCGGACAAACATACATACATACGAGTCAAACTCAGAACCTTCTTTTTTTGAAGTCGGTTAAAACACTAAAATCTCCTCCTAAGTGTAAAAAATACTTTTCTAAAAACTGTATCAAAATCGGTTCAGCCAAATGCGAGATAATCGCGGACAATCATACCTACATAATACGAGTCAAACTCAGAACCTTCTTTTTTTCTTAAGTCGGTTAAAATACTAAAACCTTCTTCTAAGTGTAACAAATACTTTTCTGAAAACCGCATCAAAATCGGTTCAGCCAAACGCGAGATAATCGCGGGCAAATATACATACATACATACAGGTCAAACTGAGAACCTCCATTTTTTTTTTAAGTTAAAGCTGTACCTAAATAATTTTTCAAAACTTGTTTAAAGCTGACTTTGGCACTTTATGTCACTTAACGATCTAAAGACAAAAAGTCTATGACTGTTCGTTATCATCTTTACGAAGCGAATGTGCCTTTGCGTACCACCAATTTGGCAGGCGGTGTCAGTTATTCATTCATAGAGAAATAAAAATTTACGGTGTATGATCTTAGTTGCTCGATAGAGCAATGAAAAACGCCGATAGAGGACATGACCTTACTGACTATATCTTACACTGTTTTACGATCGCGATCACGCTGATTGTCAGATTGTGCATTTGCTGAGATTGATTTGAGATTCCGGTTATACAGTGTCGGTGTTAAGAGGTGTCTATGTGTGCGTTGCTCGAGCGCGCGAGTACTAAGCTTTACTACCTTAGAGCATTTAACCAAGTAAGGAGGCGTCACGAGAACTAATTTCTTTACAAAAAAGTCTGCCACTTTCCGCGGGGGACGAGGTAACGCACACACAAATAGCGTTAAACACTAATGCATTTTCGATCACGTTGCTACGCACGCACACGACAAAATTATCAAACACTAGCTTAAACTTTACGCACACAAATACATACACACGCAGAAACCAACCTGTCAGTACACGCGATGACGTCATTTTCATGTAAACGTTGCTAGTGCTTGACACTTCGATATTTTACTCTCGATACCTTCGGCTCATATTTTTAATTTATGTCTTAATGATTGAATTATGATGACAAAAATTCAAATAAGTCTGTAGTTTTTTTTTTTCAATTTAGGCCCTTCGATGATGCTAAGGCAACCTTTGGCTGTCGTCAAAATCTACAGGATGACTTATTAGGATAAGTCAGTAAAATTGATGATACTGCAAGAAATTCTACCCGGTCAATTTCACAAAGCAAGAGTTTTCAAATACTGGTAGGTTTTCGCATCTTTAAAATCAAAGACATAATTTCTTCAAATCTCAGCGGTATCCTCTACCGGTGGCGCTAACGATATCCCAATGGGTATGCGGATAACGCGCTGTTTTAACCATAGCGGAATTTTACCGCTATCAGAGGCGGTAGCGGTGGCGGCGGTGGTGGCGCGCGACGCGAGGTGCGTTCGCGGGGGTGCGTCCGCGGGGTAAATAAGGCTTTGTTCAGACGATAACACACGACCCGACCTCAACCAGAACTCAACTCAAACTCAACTCGAACTCAACTTAACCGGAGCCCACTCCTTGAAATAAAGCGCAATTTTCAGTTTTATGACACATTAATAAGCTCCGTTATATTTTGTCAATGCTACTGCACACGCCCCGCGCTCAACCCGAACTCAACTCAAACTCAACCCAAACTCACCTTAAACTCACTTGAACATTACACAGTGACTCAAAATTGTAAGCGATGTATTTCAAGGTGGGCTGCGGTTGAGGGTGGGTACTCACTTAGATTCGCGAACCACCGCGCTCCGCGAACATGCACCGAAAAAATCGTTTATCCTCTGCTGGAACAGGGCGCCCAGGTGTGTACGTGAGCGAACACGTATGCGAACTTGGTTCGCACAGGTACACACTGTAGCCAAAGTAAAAATATTTGTTTTTGCTATGGATCACTGTTCGAGGTTCGCGGAGCGCGGAGGTTCGCGAACCTAAGTGGGTACCCACCCTAAGGCGAGTTTGAGTTGAGTTTGGGTTGAGTTTGAGTTGAGTTCGGGTTGAGCGTGGGGCGTGTGCACCGCGGGGCGTAGCGGATACCGCTCATGTTTAAGTAGGCCTTAAAACGGAATAACTACATTAAAAATCTTTATTTGTTATACTTATTTTAAAGAAAGTGGTTCATGCGTCATGCTTGTGAACGGGTGCTGCCAGTGGGAATGGGTCTGCTTCTTTCTGCTTGTACTAAGGGACGTCGTATATTTTTTCTGTTTAATATTATCAATATGTATCGGACTTCTTACTCAAAACATAAAATTATTAACTAATACCTCGTTTTGATTTCTCTTTTTTTATTGCAATCATTTTAATTTCTATAGTCACATAATCAGTAATTTCTCAACTAGTTGAAAGTTATTTACTCTCACAATTACTAATCCGATATGTAGTAGGTAACTCATTTCATACCCATTGTCTGTAAAAATTATTGTGATGGAAAATGACCTCACTTTAAATTTTGAGGTCGTTTTTCGATGTTGACGACTCCGTATGAAATATTATACAGGGAGAAAAAAAGCAGTCCTTGACGAGTTTCTTGCCGGTTCTGCTCGTTACAAGGTCTCCCGCTTAGGGTTTGCGAACCGATGGCGTAGCTTCTATGACATTCACAAGACTTGTACTATTATGTATTCTGTGTCACAAGTGCTTGTAACAGCCTAGACTGAATAAATTATTTTGAGTTTTGAGTTTAGTGTTATTAGCTTGTATTATAAAACAGTAGGAAGCTTCAAAATGCTGTGAGCAAATTGTGCGAGTACGTTTAGGAAACATGTTTTGCACAAGCTTGGATCGAGGCATCTCGTATCATTGCATCTTTTGGAAATCTGAAATATAAACATTTAGGCCACTTTCGTCACATTCCGCTTCCGTCAAAATAAATAATAGAGTTTTTTTTTCTGAAAAAACGAAATTCCTCTTTCGGCAGAAAAAAAGTTAGTATTTTTTTCCAATATTTTATAGCCAGAATAACATAGGTACCTTCTGATAAAGTCGATATCGATATTTGTTTCTGTGCTGTCACAACATTACTTTTGCTGCAGTGTGGCCACCGTTTTTAAAATTAAAATGGCATATTTTGGGAAAAATTAGTGACATCCGTAAATATTTTATAATAATAAATTATGTAACGTTAAGGAGGTAAAAGAAAGATAAGTAGAATCGCCTAAGGAGAATTGTATCTAAGAAGTGAAAGACAGAAATATAATTTAATAAAATACAATTTATTTATGATAATCCGGTCGGTCACGATACTCACGATGGGGAGAAGCACAGAGAATGGAGCCCGCGGCAAGTCACAATGAAAAGAAGCACGGAGAGTGGAGCCCGCGACAGATCACGGAGCCCGCGGGTCACAAATGTCACAATGAAGAAGAAAATATTTGCACGGAGACTTGGATTGTCAGCCGGCAGGCTGATTATCTAATTAGAAACCACCTAGCGACCGGTCTCATTTGACAGATTTTTACAACGGAACTCGTCGATATAACTCCCGTTTTAAGTTGTAATTTGACAATGGTTTAATACTAACTATAAATAAAACGCGTAAAAAAAATAATACACAATTTTTAAATGCGAAATTGTGTACTCACTCGATATCAATATAAAAGAGCGAGAAGAATAGTAATAATCCCCCATAAGTAATAGCCCCCCCTTAATCTTTTATTTTTGTATTAAACTCGTTAAGCGGTTAACAGAATACATATACCTACCAAGTTTCAACTGTGTAATCTTAATATTTTCGGAATATAGTGGCTGTGACATTCGGACGTATTCTATTTTCCCTACTTTTCAACCTGCAACTAGGTGTCAACCCTTGAAGAATGGGTATAAGTTTTGAGAGCTTGTACTCTGTTCCGTTTATTTACTCATGTGCTACAATGCCTATTTTAAACATAAGTTTAATAGTCCTGCTATTTTTTAAGTATTGAGTAAGAGATTATAATAAATAAAGATAAAGAAAAAAATAACAATAAATAAATTTGCAAAAAGTAATCTATACCTAATAAATTCATCAAGCGTCTACACTACAGTACCTAATGAATGGGTATTAACAGGTTAAGAAGGAACGTGATGTTTTAAGTGTCATTGGTCATACATTCAACTTGAAAAATTAGGCTAAAAGGGATTTTGTATAATTTAGTGGCAACACTGTTTGATTGACAATATTTTTGAATTATTTTCATTTTTAGTGCATTATTTGAAAACAATTGGACAAAATAATACCAGCAGATGGAAAATAACGTTATCCTTTTGCACACTAAATTTTTCCGATATTTTTTTACATGAAAAAACACTGCAAATCGGCATTTTTAGCTCCGGTCGTTTCGCGTGTACGATGATCAGCTGAATGGCGGGGAACTCGGGTCAACTAGTTTTATATAACGAGTATGAGCGGCGGTCATTCTCGTTTGACAGAGGGGTACGCCTGACAGTGGCGTCTCCTTAATTGGTTAAATGCTCTAAGTTTACTACTGTACTCTCTCTATATTTTGACGCCGGGTATTGAGAATTGGCTTTGGTTAAAAAATAAAAGGTATTTTTTTTATATTTTTTTTCTATAGATTAGGCCAATTTAAGAAACTAATTTGAATATTTTAACATTTGGTCCCATATTTATTTTTTTATAAGTATATTTGCCGAGCGGATATGGTCAACCGGAATGACGTCATTAGTGGCATGAAAGTTTAAGAAGGAAAACCTTTGCCATCTACTTATGGAAAAAGAATGGCCAAGTGTCATTACCTGTCATAATGACTTTATGGTTGTTTGTAAACAAATAAGTTATAGTTAATATTTCTTCTATTTTATTCATTTAATCCAGTTGTGACGGTTCTAACCTACCTTCTTAATTTGCCGCAATAATTTTTGAGGTGGTAAAATTATAATAAAAATGCTTACCAGTGGAAACTCAGCTGAAAAACTTTGTAAAACTGACACGCCCAATTGACCCAAATTGCGAAATGTATTGTATGTATTGTGTCTATTTTGGATGTAGGCTACATGGATAAAATTGTAACGATTGCTTGTGGACTGATAAATTTGCAGGATAACATAATAAACATTGTGAAAATATGTGCATACTTTATTTCTATTTACAAACATTTAATAGTAGGGATGTGGAAAAAATTACGAGATAAGTTCATCGATATTTTTCGGGCGATATTAAATACTCTGATATATCGATAGATGTTTTTACAATAATTTTTCCAAAACATTTTTTTTTTGTAATTACGTATGGTTTCTAATAGTCGACACTATTTTGTCACTGGAGCATTTTGTTTTTTTCCAACTTTTGAGTCTTAAAAATCATCGTAAATTTCGTCAAATCGAGCCAAAATTTCGCGTAGGGGTTTATTTTGCTATTTTTTATGTTTTACAATACCTTAAAATTAGAATCCATTACTTAGTCATCATCCCATTTCATCCCATTTTTTTCTGAGAAATATTACCTATATCGATATTTTTTCACTTCCAACTTCCACCATCCCTAATGCTAAGTTCATTGTCAAAATTGTCTCTGCCCTTTTTTCTTTTTTTTATTATGGCTGGGGGATCTGTATGTGATGACGTCATATGAAGGTCATTTGAAGGTTAAAGCTTTTTATTGAATATTATAAATATTTTTAAAAATATAGACTTATTTTTAAATTTAATTAGTAGACACTGTACCGAAAGCTTATTCCTCGAAATGGTTTTGAGATTTCCAGTCATGTTCAAAAAGTTATCAAAGCCAATTGCGGCGCTCGATTATTAGCCGTCCGCCGCCGCACGCATAAATGCAGTTAAAAACAAAAAGAAAGGTGCAAGTAGTGGTCTTAGTACGTATGGCAAAATTATGAAGGTTTTTATACCAGTGGGACTGGCGCTAGATACTGTATCAATGTAAATATGGCTTAAGGTAAATACGTACTCAATTATTGAGTACGTATTTACCTTAAGCCATATTTACATTGATAGTGGTCTTATAAATGGTGGTGAAACTTGCCCAGTTTGAAGAGTTCAATAAAATTTGAATAGAAAAATTCATTGTAATGTCCGTAAAGAAGAGAGGCAAAGTAATCTGCGATATTGCAAAATACACGCATTTACTGCTAAATTCGTTAGTGATAGAGTTATTGTCTTTTTAATTTTGAAATTCAAATAAGTTATTATTTTTACAGGACTTTTTGGACCTGCACTTGCACTGATCGGCCTCTCGTATACGTCTTCGGACAATATAGTGTTGGCTGTTATTATGCTGATTGTGTCTGTGGGCATCAACGCTGGGCAATTCGCTGGATATATGGTGAGTTTACGAGGAGCTCGGTGGCGCAGTAGATAGCGCTTGGCCCAGCGATTGCGGAGGTTAAGCAACTTTCGCAAAGGTCGGTCATGGGATGGGTGACCAAAAATTTATTATCTCTAGCTCCTCCGTGCTTCGGAAAGTACGTTAAGCTGTTGGTTCCGGCTGCATTTGCAGTCGTTAACACTCACCAATCCGCATGGGGCCCGCGTGGTGAGTTACAGCCCGTCTTCCTTATCCACCCATAAGGAAGGCCGGTGCCCCAGCAGTGGGGACATTAAAATGGCTGATGGACATGGTGAGTTTAAAGTCTATGTATCAGTCCAATTAGAATATGATTCGAGTAATCTATTATGATTCAAAATCATAATATGGATTTGATCCAAGAAAGCAAGCTCGCAAACACACCACTAAATTGGTTTGGATTAAAAATGGGCGATCGGGACCTTCCAATCTCTCTTCGCCATTCTAACATATTAAACTTGATTTTTTAAGAAAGATGAAGGATTCTAATGAATTGAATAGTGATAAGAGCCTAATTTGGACACTCGGGAATTTCTAGGTAGGTTAATATAGCTAGCTAGTTTATAGAGAAGGATTTATAAAATCTAGCCTAAAAGTTATTTTCAACACACTTGCTCGTAAAGTAAGCCCTAATACATCGCTTTTAGGGCCATAAACCGAGCTATAACAAACGCGTGCAATAATATATAAAACACTAGGTTGTTATAGAATTATCCCTCCAAAATTAAATTAGTACCTTACTGCAAATTCTATGCGAGTAAACATAGCATTTCCAATTTAACCGAGTAATACAGTTATTTTTTTTTAGTATCAACAAAGAGGTTTTATGCCGCTGAAAATTTATATACCTACATTTTTGGAGTAAGTCCTTAATTAAGTCAAATATTTTATTATTATCAAATTATTAATTATTCACAATATTTTGTTATAAAATATTAAAATATTTGCATTTTATCACATAATTATAATTTTGAAGTAGGCTGTATGCTCACTCACCCCTTTGGTCGCAAATAGTAGTTTATGATACAAGGTTGGTAAGGAGGTTTTTAAAACGAGTTGACGTTTATAATCGTCACGAGTTTTAAAAAACCTTAAAAACCGTGTGCCATACTACGTTTTTCAATACATTTGCGAGAAAACATTATAGGTAGGTACTACTTAAATTGTAATCTATACATATAATAAAACTGTAAATTCTAAATATTTGTGCGCGAATTACGCAAAAACTGCTAAACGAATTTTGATGGACTTATCACATTTAATATATTGGGGTCCAACTTAAAATCAAAGCTATGTTTCATCAAATTCAGACAGGTGGAACCAGGAAAACAGCTTGAACTCTCCGTAGTACTAGCTTTCATATATTAAAGAGGTCATTTTAAACCGGTCGCTGTATTTTTCTACTGTCCACGCGGATGAAGCCGCAGGCGAAAGCTAGTAGAAATTAAAAAAAAAAACGTACGTAAACAAAAACGCACGGCGCCGGCGTGCGGTAAAATCAACTTTCCGCACGCTGTACTAAGCCGTAAATAAACACGCACGGCGTGCGGTAAAATCAACTTACCGCACGCTCGCCTGTCAGCGTAAGCTCACATTTTCGATCAACTGTATTGAAAATATTCTTGCAATGGGGCGTGTGAAAAAAACAAAAAAAAAAAAACCTGCGCGCCTTTTCCCATAATTTTCATATTTTGTTTTTATCGTATTTGTTGCTGTGTGGTAAATTATTTTGTTTTTCCTCGCAAATGTGTTAAAAAACATTGTATGAAACTCATGAGCTCTTGCTTATTGCACACTCAGCTGAGTTACGCCCTCGCCTGCGGCTCGGGCTGCAACCCACAGCCTCGTGTGCAATCAGTGTTTCTTTCAGGTACTAATCCGGGGGGGGGGGGGGGGGCGGGGCCCCCCCGGAGCAGCCTAAGTGCCCCCCCGGAGAAAAATGAATTGTGTGTACGAGTAGGTAGACGCGCGGGCAAACTAGTGCAGTGATTGACGGTCGAGCTCCCCCGAGCCTCTTAATTGCCCCCCCGGAGAATTTTGTCTGAAAGAAACACTGTGTGCAATGAGCAACCTAAGCTAACTTATCTCATAATGTACTATTAAAGTCAGCTTAGATCAAAGTACAACATTTGAACGTAATACGAAACACTTAAAATCACAGTTTAAAATCAGCAGTAAGTTATAATTACAAGAACTCAAAGGAAAACTTTTAATTATAATTGGGCATCTTTCGTTTAAAACAAAAAATGTCTTTGTAGATACACAGGCCATTAAAATAGTTGTCTACTCTTATCATAATAATAAATATGTTAAAAATTATTAATTATTCTTTAGAAATATTTAAATTAGTTGGGAAAAGAGTCAAAAATATCATGAAACTTAAAATTGAAAAAATAGTTGCAAACTATTTTAAATTTACAAAAGTCAAAGTTAGCTATTTTTCTTAAATGACAACAAAAACAGGCGAGACTTGGCTTCTTCACGGAAAAGTTTGAGCAATAAATCTAAGAACTTTGTAGACGCGGTCAAACTAAAGAATGTCTACGATAGAAAGCTGAACTTACCAGACTTGGTACAATAAACGCTGTCAGAACTCTGAGCGTTACCCCTTGGATTGGAAGAAGAATTAGGGTTGGCAACGTTAAATCCCGTAATTGTTTTAATCCCCTCAAGGGAGTGTTCTACAAATGAAACTATACATTTTTGCTAAATAATATGATAAGAAGTAAATAGGTACATAAAGCAAAATGTGAAACAAAATGTTTGCTTAAATCTAGACAAATCGATATTATCGAAGCTTCTCTCTGATTGCATATATTTCACTGAGCTAAGAATTTAATGTACCTACCTAATAAATCAGAATGAGCCATTTGTTTTGTGGCTCACAGACACTCTTAGCCTCGACTTGACAAAGGAATTTAACGTTACTTCGCACTCATAACATTTTCAACTTGCGAGGGTTTATATTTCTACTAACTAAATCATTTTTACAACTCATAATACCGTAAATGGAAAATAATGTAAATGTATTTAAAATATTTTTACAGAATCTTTTTGGTTATTCTCGTAATTCATTGTTTAAACTCGAGTTGCAACTACTTGCAGTTGGTGCACATCGACTTGGCTCCTAACTTCAGTGGAATCCTGATGGGCATCACCAACTTTTTGGCCAATATCATCTCCATCATCGCCCCACTCGTATGTGGATTCATCGTTACTGATGAGGTAAGTTATCAGTAAGTCGTTGTCTATTTCTAGCTAGTCAATATCGACTTAAACTCCTGTAGTGGTATCCTAATGGGCATCACAAAATTTTTGGCCAATATCATTTCCAATATTGCCCCACTCGTGTGCGGCGTTACTGATGAGGTCAGTATCCATTCCTAACCAGTCCATATTGACATGGACTCCAACTGTAGTGGGATCCTAATGACCTTCATAAAATTTTTGGCCAATTTCATCTCCATTATTATTATTATCGAATGAGGATTAGTGGTCACCTCGGGTGTTAGAGTTTATCAAGCCGCCTGTAAGGCCTCTAACTTGGTTTAACAACTGTTATCAAATGACAACAGCCGGGACCGACTGTTTAAAGTGCCCTCCAAAGCATGGAAGCACTCAGTTGTAATGCCACTTTAACGGTCACCCATCTGGAACCTGGCCGGACCGAGCTTTGCTTATCGTTATTGATGAGTTGTAATTTAGTTTTTGTCATATCTTTATTTTTTTTTGTTAATTAAAACATTAGTTTCTATCACAGGTCGCACTTTGAAAAAAGCAATAACTCCCTGAGGTATATTTAAAAAAAAACATTATTATTTTGAAGAAACGTGCTTACTTTTTTTTGTTTAGTTTAAGAATACCAATTTTCGTTTATTAAATAGCATAACACTTCACATGAATTTGCGTATTAAGTAATTGAAAAAGTATGACCTACTTATTAAGGTTAGCTTTTACAATGTGCCCAACTTTACAACATTTCCCATTTTTCTTTTCAGGCATTAGTCAAGTCATTTTGGATTTCAGGAACCCATTTTAGGAATATGTGTTTCAGAATTTGTTATTTTGACAATGAATAGTTTTAGTATTAAGATCTTATGGTCTAGAGGGGACCGACAAACTGATTGTTGATCAACCATTTCTAGTGCCTACTAGAAATGGTTGATCAACAATCAGTTTGTCGGTCCCCTACATTGACTTATTGGCTCCTAAATTTATCGGTATCACCAACTTCTTGGCCAATATTATGTCCATCATCGCAAATAAAATAATGATAATTTTGGATACATAAGTATAATAACATTAACATTAACTTAACACGCTCTTTGCGAACACCTTCAGCATTAATATATTATGAAAACTAGCGACCCGCCCTCGCTTTGCTTCGGTGTAGTGTGGAATTTGACACCATGTATTATACATATAAACCTTCCTCTTAAATCACTTGCGTATTTAATCATTATTAGTTGCGTAGTTTTATAGATTTAAGTATACATAGGGATATAGAGACAGAGAAAGCGACTTTGTTTTATACTAAGTAGTGATGAGAAATTAATACCTTTTTTATAATATAACATTTTGAGAACTAATTGAGTAAGCCTTCTCAAACAGACTATCAACTCAGCGGATAAAACCCTCATCCTTTGTAATCTAGTCCAATAATCTGACTATGGGACTTAGAAGTCTATTGAGCATTGATTCATTGAAATTATATAGTAGGTTCTATTTTGGTTTTGCTATTAGCCAAGGTTATCTAATCTTTTTTAATCTATTTTACGTTCCAGGAAGACCCAGCTGAGTGGAGAAAAGTCTTCTTCATTGCTTCAGGCGTTTACTTTTTCTGTAACTTGTTCTTCATAATATTTTCTACATCGGAGAGGCAGCCGTGGAATGAGCCAGAACAGACTGAAATTGGTGTGTGTAAATCTGTTAATTTGTGACATTTTTATTGAAATCTAGATTTCGATTTTTAATTAGTACCTATCAGTTTAAAATACACCAAATAGGAGAAAGTTAAAGATTACTAGAGCAACGTATGGATGCGATTCTTTCAAATTCTATTTCACTGTAGATTCATAAAGTTTCTTAAATATGTTATATTTTCCATTACTGGAGTCACTGAGCTAAATATATAATAGACTTCAAATAGTTTAACCGTCAAAGATTAAGGCGCAAATGCTTTTTATGATAATTCGAAAATGTAATAAAATAATATTTTTATCGGACTTTTGAAGCAATATGCTTTTGGAATGACAAATAACGAGAAACTAACCATAATTACTCTTTTTTACAGAAATGGAAGCACCGAACGAGAAAAAAAATTGACAAAAGTGTATAATGATAGTGATAATTTGAAGCAGTACCTGAATAAGTTTGTAAATAACAAAGTAATAATAATAGTTTAAAAATATATTTTAAAAGATTGTTTTATTTTGAGCTAAACACATAATACAGTCTTTGATCACCCATCGACTGACCCTAGCAAAGGTAGCTTAACAGCTGCAATAGCAAATCACAATGTCAATGCAATACACAGCGATATAAAGCTCCTTCAAAGTTAGTTAAATAAAAATCAATTCAAGAATATTAACAAAGATCCTGCTAATATTATAAATGTGAAAGTTTGTGGGTTTGGATGTTTGTTCCTCAATCACGCAAAAACTACTGAACGGATTTGCTTGAAATTTGACACACAGATAGTATAGATAGCCTGGATTAAAACATAGAATACTTTTTATCCCGATATTCCCACGCCAACGGGAACCACGCGGGTGAAACCGCGGGCGGCCGCTAGTAATTAATAATAGTAAACTAGCATGCTGCAAAGATGTTTGTGTACACATTAAGTTTGAATTTTTATCATTTACAATATGTACTATTTTGCAAAGAATCATCTGTGCGTAGCTCTGCAGTCATAGCAGTAACCCGGATAGCGAAAGGGTTAGTGTTAGTTAGTAAAAAAAAGTGGGTTAGATTCCCACCTGAGTAAAAACTGACCTGATTATAAAATTTCTCTCAAAAAAAAAACAGTCTTTGAAGTGAAAACTTCTTTAGCAGCATTGTAAATTTTTTTGTAATGGGGAAAAAATGTTAAACTTGCGTCAGTCAGGGTCACGTGACCCTGATCGAAAATTCGTAAGACGGATGTAGCGTTGACAGCCGGCGGCGGAAGTATCCCCCTCTTTTTCTATGGGGCGCGGCGAAAATGGCGGCGCTTCATTTCATGACGTAAGTAAACACTTGTGTCAACATAGCAACGCGCAAATTCTTTAATTAAATGTCAAAACTCTAGATTTTCTGTTAAGCTATGGATAAGACCTTCGTACAATACTGTTCTGTATTCGTAAATTCAAATGCAGAGTAAATTCGTAAGTCGGCAATTCGGGCAAAATTATTCCCTAACCATTCCAAAATATTAAAAATGCACAACGTTAATATTCAAGTTTTCACTTCTGCCGGCACTTTCGGAGTGCAACCCGATATTTTTTTGAGAGAAATCTTATAATCCTATTTTTTTTCTTTTTTATAATAATAAACACAATGGCGACCGCTTGGCGCAGTGGTAGCGATCCTGCCTTCTAAGCCAAAAGTGCCAGTATCAATTCTTGGTAATAGTATAATTATTACGTTTTTTGTGATGAGCATAAGCTGTTGTTTCTGAGTCATGAATGCCCAATCTATATATAGAAAACTCTAAATTGATTGATTGATTGTTGGGATAGGTGTAGAGCCCTAACGGTTGAAGGTAGAGACACCATTTTTGGAGGGTAGATACCTTTTATGATGTAGATGAGCACTAAGAAAGGATTTTGGAAAATTCCCGTTATACAGGATGCTACAGCTACAGGTTGTTCAAGTTTGTATGAGAATTTGTATAGGGTTGAAGTTAGAGACACCATTTTTGGAGGGTAAATACATTTCATGGTGTAGGTGAGCACTAAGAAAGGGTTTTGGAAAATTCCCGTTATACAGAATGCTACAGGATGTTCCAGTTTGTATTGGGATTTGTATAGGGCTGGAGATAGACACCATTTAAGGAGGGTAGATACCTTTCATGGTGTAGGTGAGCACTAAGAAAGGGTTTTGGAAAATTCCCGTTATACAGAATGCTACAGGGTGTTCCCGTTTGTATGGGAATTTGTATAGGGTTGAAGATAGAGCCACCATGTTTGGAGGGAGATACCTTTCATGGTGTAGGTGAGCACTAAGAAAGCATTTTGGAAAATTCCCGTTATACAGGGTGCTAGAGGATGTTCTAGTTTGTATTGGGATTTGTATAGGGCTGGAGATAGAGACACAATTTTTGGAGGGTAGATAGATACTTTTTATGGTGTAGGTGAGCACTAAGAAAGGGTTTTGGAAAATCCCTATTTACAGGGTGCTACAGAGTGTTCCAGTTTGTGCATATTTTTTATGGGAAAATTTAAATGTGTGAAATTAGGTCTACTGATAAATACCTAGGTATATTGGTAATACGTGACTTTCAAAATAAATGCACATCTACCTTAATCAAGCGAACGAAGTTGCGGGCAAAAGCTAGTATCCATATAAATACATTTCTATCTGTTATGTTATTTAGTGACAATAATTATTGCTACCGTTGCTTAGCATTTTGGATTCAAGTTCAACCTTTATTAGTTTGTAAACATCTATTTTATGACTTTTTTATGATAGTTAGTTTTTTCCCCACGTTAAAACAAAAGGAATAGGAAAGTAATATAATAAAAATAGAAAAAAAATATCAAAAAAAAATATTTAATAGCAAAGATACATTACTCGCATACCTACGAAATAAATTAAGAATAGATAGGTAAATGATGGGCGTTTTGCATTCAGAGTTATCTGCAAATAAAAAAACACTTGTTTAAATTTAAAGGAAAATAAATGTTTAGAGTGGATAAAAGCATAATATTTTATACATCTGTTTGAATTGAAATTAATATTAATAGAGAATGTGTGATGAAAATCAAATTAGTTGAATGTTTTTATAGGTAGGATTAATAGGAAAAAAAATTCACTTGAACGGATTTGGATGAAAGGTTGGTAGACAGACTAAGATCTGGATTAATATAACTTTGACCAGGACAAATGGGTTACTTTTTTATCCTGGTCAAAGGTTAGGGTCCATCTGAACGAAGCCGCGGGCGGCAGCTAGTTGGTTAATCATTCTAATGAATGAGAATTAGATAGGACACTAATAAGTTTAATAAAAAATTTATAAATCAAAATTTATGTAACAGATGCGACTCCGTGGATTCGCTGTTCCTGTGGATTTTCTACGATACGCAAAGTTGTTTGACAATCGTATCGATTCGTCGGTAAGTGTAGGTCACTGCGTGTGACATGCTCTTGCAGAAGAACGAAATAATGAGTGCCATGGATAAAATGGAAAATGTCAGACCAAGTACGTATTTTGATTATGTAAATACTGATTTAGTTATTATGTTGATTTAGGTAAAAATCTTAAAACAGAAATGCTGAGCAAACTTATTTTGTGGTATAAATTAATTATAACTTACCTAAACGGAGTGCAATGTTATAAAAAAAAATCAATCAAGTTAGATGTATAAGGCGCAGCATATTTCCATTCAAATTTTGATTATTGGAAAAAGGCACATGTATATTAAAGTAATAAGTTAATAACCGAGAATTAGTAATAGTACTGATATAGTAAAGGTGCAAAATACTACTTTTTGGAAGTATTATGTTTTTGAAACGAAGATATTATTATAATTTGTCTGGCGATTTTATACTTATTTGAATGCCATTACAAATGTGTAAAAATGAAAATCACACAATTTCAAAATAATGTAATGCATCACGCTCAGTACATTAAGCACACGAGTGTCTGATAATATCATTGCAAAAGTGCTCACCATGGGATTATAGCAAAATGTTTATGATATAGTCAAATAATTATTGTTGATCTAAATTAGTTTCAGCATCACCGAGTTATCATTTGCATCCTTTATTAGATGTTTAGTTATTCAAAGTATGAAACTATTATTTCAGAGGGTCTTGGCACTCGTCACCTGCAGATATTTTTTTTGTTCCTTGCTATGCTTTTGGCTTACACGATGAGGGTGAACATGAGCATAGCCATCGTGGCGATGACCGCTAACGTTACCGGTAACATCACCGAAGCGAAATCGGTAAGTCTCTTATTAGTACGTTTATGATACTAAAACTCGAAAATTTTTATCATTAGCATTGTTCCCAACTTATACAGGGTTATTTGTAAAACACCAACAACCTTGCAGGAGTATCTACTTCTATAACATCATATACAGCAACATTTGTTCTAAGACTTTGCCAAAACTGACAAAAAAAAATTGAGTTTTCATACTAAACTCGATCAGCTGTTCGGACATTTTGTATGAAGAGTCTATTTTATTTTGTCTGTTTTCGGAAAAGTCGTAAAGTAAAAGTGAAGTGAAAGTGAAATATTCTTTATTTAAATAAGCTCACATAATAAGCATTTTTTAATCATCAATTTTTTTACCCTACCACCCATTATGACGTCTTTTAGCTAACAAGAAAAATTGGCGCAAAAAACTTGTCAGCTTTATCAAATGGAACGATATTTACAAATATGTATATCGTTTCCAGATATTATATTTACAAATAAAGAACATTATTTAATTAGATCATTACTTAATGAATTTCAAATTTCTTTATCAATTTACAGGGTTCAAGCTAAATTAAAACTTATAAAGTAGACAAATATGACTTTGAGTCTTGTCTCCCAATGGGACGACAACAATTTGGTCACTTTTAACGCCACCAAAACTCAGGCATGTCTATTCACTGCAAAGAAGAGTCCTCTGAACTTGACTCCTACTTTCCAAGGTGTAACTATACCTGTCACCGACAATCTCGATCTCCTTGGCATAAAGTTGACTTCCGATCTCAACTTTGGTGACACAATCGAGTAGAAGGCTCAAACTGCGGTCAAAAAACTAGGCATCTTGAACAAGGTTAAGCGATATTTCACGCCGGGACAACTTCTAACTCTTTACAAAGCGCAAGTTCGGTCGTGCATGGAATATTGCTGCCACCTGTGGGATGGGTCCGCAAAGTACCAGCTAGCCGCACTCGACTCGGTTGAACGCAGAGCCAAAAAACTCATAGGGGATAGTGCGCTACTAAAAACCAAGCTTGACAGTCTTTCTCACCGCCGCGAAGTAGCTTGTCTTGTTAAAGCCCGAGTGAATAGGCTTCATCTGGGCAAGCTCGCTTCATCTTCCTTATGGTTCTCGAATGTGGCCAAGAGTAAGCCCATTTAATAATAAAAAAAAAACTTTGAAGTTATTATTCAGTCTAGGCTGTTACAAGAAAAAAAAAGATACAATTCCATATGCGTTAAGATAGGTAGTCAGAAGCAGACCCATTCCCACTGACAGCACCCGTTCACGAGCATGACGCATGAACCAGCCATCGTTTCACTCAACCATATTTGAGGGAACGTAACGACCCGCCTCACACGACGCCACCGCAGAAATGTTTAAAGTAAAACAAATGTTGTTATTTATGATGATAGTAATCTACTCTAGCGAGGTTGTTGGTGTTTTACAAATAACCCTGTATATGGAGGATGTGCCATAAGATCATAAGATCCTACCTCATGGGCCTAATGCTCTGAGGGTGTTAACGACTGCATAACGCAAATAACTCATGACAGTAGTGAAATTTGAGACACCCATCCGATAACCCACTTTAGCCATGACCGTGCCATCTAACTATATAATTTTTGACATAACTTGGCTACACTCTTATGGAACTTAAACCTTCTCTAATATAGGGTATCTCAATAAGAGGGCACTTTTTTTTCGTAGAAGTGGCAACTCTGAAATTTTACAGCGGTTACCTATGATTGTTCCGATTATTAAAAATGGAGCGCTGAATGAAAAAAACACGCGTTATCATTGTGAAAAACCATCACAAAAATGCTTACAGTCGCAAACTTCGCGGAATATGATAACTACTATACTTGCTAAACAAAAGTTCCGCGTCAAATGTTGCCTAATTAAAGTTTTAACTGTAAATTTTTCATAGGATTACACCACATTTGACTGGTCACACAGCGTCCAAGCAGTAATTCTCTCTTCCTTCTTCTGGGGGTATGTGATCCTGCAGTTACCGGCTGGAGCCCTGGCCAGGCGTTTCGGAGGGAAAGTTCTGATTATAATCTCAGTGTTTGGCAACTCTGTTATATCGTTCTTCTTGCCAGTCGCTGCTTGCTTTGTAAGTTTAGTGTGATAATATCCATAAATGTTCACTTTTAGCTATATTTGGATAAATAAAAAATACAAAATTAGTAATGTGGCATAAACTATCAACGCGTTTATATTATTACAAGGATTTCAAAATGGTACATCATGAACTTAATATAATATATGTAAAACCTTATTAGTTATAAGGTATTGTATATTTACGGTCATGATTTATTTTTTTGAAATACTTATGAGCTGCCTTATGACTCAAAATCGATTTTTAATACTCTAGGTCTGTCAGTTATGCGATCGTCTTGTAACACTCTTCTGTATATAATAAATTAACTGAAAGTACAATGCCAAATGTGCAGCTGAATATATATAAGTGTAGTAGGGCAAACAGCCGAAATAGCGTCGCGTGAAAACAGATATACTTAATATATCTACTACGGCAACTATACGTAGTGGTTTCTTTGCAACTTAATCTACCACTCAACTTTTATAAAAAAACAATCTTCACTATCATCGCGTATCGCAATAAACTGCTTAACATAGGTGCCCCACAAGGCACGTCATTAAGCACAATGTTATTTTTAAAGAACTTAAATTTTTATTTTTATATTCCGGGGTGGCTGGCATCTAGTCTGTGCTGGACGTTTCCTTCAAGGTCTCACTCAAGCCTTTGTGTTCCCCTGCATGCACCACCTCATCAGCCAATGGGTGCCTTTAGAGGAGAAAGGACGTCTTAGCACTCTCATTTATGGAGGCGAGTTCATTTTACTGTCAAGGATAAAATTAGATTTGTAACTTTTACTTTTTTTTAAGAATTGAATTGAAATGTACTAAAAGAAAAGAAGGATAAATTTAAAGAGTGGCAGAGTGTGACTGATGAGGATGAAGATTTGAGGGCGTTGAAGAAGACAGAGTATGATATGTGTAAGAAAAAGGCCAAGAAAGCAGTTGCTGTTGCAAGAGCAAAAGCCCAGACAAAGCTATACAATACCTTAGATACACCAGCCGGCCAGAAAAATCTTTATCGGCTCGCTAAGGCAAGGGAAAGAAAGAGGAGGGATGTGTCTTACATAAAATGTGTGAGAGATGAAGCAGGAGAGGTACTAATGGATTACATGAAATTAGGGATAGATGGAAGGACTATTTTAAAAGGCTTATGAATGAAGAGAATGATTGGAGTGGTGCACTTGAAGAAAAATCTGTGAATTTAGGATTAGTAAGCGAGATTACCGTGGATGAAGTCGAAAGAGTTATAAAGACGGAATACCAGTAGAAGTATGGAAGCTATTAAAAGGTGATGGATGGGAGTGGTTAGCTATATTCTGCAATAAATTGATGCATGAAGAAGCTATACCCGATGAATGGTGCAACAGCTCTCTGGTACCCATTTTTAAAAATAAAGGGGATGTGCTTGAGTGCAACAATAATCGAGGAATAAAGCTAATGTCACATAGTATGAAAGCGTGGGAGAAAGTAATAGAGCGATGGCTGAGAGAGGAGACTGAAATTACACAAAACCAGTTTGGGTTCATGCCTGGTCGAGGAACAACAGATGCCATTTTCGCAATTCGGCAACTATGCAAAAAATACAGACGTGCACATAAGGACTTGCACATGGTTTTTGTGGACCTTGAAAAGGCATACGACTGGGTACCCCGTGAGGTTTTATGGTGGGTCCTTAAGGAGAAAGGTGTGCCTGGGAAGTATGTAAAGTTGATCCGTGTAATGTACAGTAGGTGCAGTACCCATGTCCGGACTTCAGTTAGCACAACCAATAATTTCAATGTGGCGGTAGGCTTACACCAGGGGTCGGCTTTGAGCCCATACCTCTTTCTAATAGTGATGGACGCTCTTACGGCGGACCTACAAGAAGAGGCCCCCTGGTGCATGCTGTTCGCGGATGACATTGTGCTAGTCGCGGAGAATGGTCAAGAGGTCCAGAGCAGATTAGTAGGATGGCGGCAAAGACTAGAGAGTGTTGGGCTGAAAATAAGCAGAAATAAAACAGAGTACATGTTTTGTGATTTCGGCGGTCTCTCTGGTCTTATGCCCATAACTCTAGCCGGAATGCCATTACCAGTCTTCTCCAGTTTTCGGTACCTTGGATCTTTCGTGCAAGGAGATGGTGCGATTGACCGCGATATAACAAACCGGATCAACGCAGGGTGGACGAAATGGCGACAGGTTACGGGAGTTACATGTGATCCGCGGATGCCACTTAAGTTAAAGGGCAAAATTTATAAGTCCGTAATAAGGCCAGTAGTCATAAATGGGTCAGAATGTTGGGCTATGAAGAAGATGGATGAAAGGAAATTACATGTAGCAGAGGTAAAAATGTTGAGGTGGATGTGTGGTGTGACGCGAATGGATAAAATAAGAAATGAGTATGACAGAGAGAGTCTAAAAGTAGCACCAGTAACAGAGAAGCTGAAAGGGAATCGTCTGGCTTGGTTTGGGCATGTTATGAGAAAGGATGAAAGACATGTTACTAGAAGAGTAATAAATATGGATGTTGAGGGCTGGAAAGTAAGAGGAAGACCGCAGAAAAGATGGATGGATTGTGTGCGGAATGATATGAATGTGAAGGGAGTGGATGAGGAGATGACGAGTGATAGGAAGGAATGGAAGAAAAGGACGCAATGCACCGACCCCAAATAAATTGGGATAAGGGTAGGAGGATGATGATGACTTTTTTAAAAGAATTGGAATGATTTGAAGGCTGCTTTAAAATAAGAGTAGCCCTTAAGTGATAAAGGGGTATTGAAAAAAGAAATGAACGAAAACGATAGGTATATTTTTATCAGATATGTGCCATAACTATTTGTCACATGTTTTTGATAAGAGCTAATAAGCTCTTATCAAAAACATGTATATAATACGAAGCATTAATAATGCTTCGTATTTACGAAGCTTTGACAATATTTATTGTCAACCATTTATCATTTCAAATATTTTTGTTTCTTATTGCAGGTTGCACATTAGGTGTAGCCATGCAGTTGATGTTAGGAGGTTTAGTGGGCTCCGCTTGGGGATGGCCAGCCATTTTCTACACTAATGGCACTTTGGGCACAATATGGACTGTGGCCTACCTTACCTTTGGATCAGCCACTCCTGAGCAGTCCAGAATTATTTCAAAAACGGAGTTGAGATACATACAGAGGTCTTTGGGAAGAGTTAGCAAACAAAAAGTAAGGACATTAGTTAAGAAATAAGTTAAAGTTTTTAAATTAAGAGAACTGTTGTTTTTTATATATTTTATAAATTGTAATTATATTTTTTTTATGTGTTTCTATGTTTATCATGGTTCACATTTAATAATATTGTCATCATCATCATCATCATCATATCAGCCGCACGACACCCACTGCTGAGTATAGGCCTCCCCAGAGGATCTCTACGACGATCGGTCCTGCGCTGCCCGCATCCAGTGACTTCCCGCGACCTTCACCAGATCGTCGGTCCACCTTGTCGGGGGCCTACCCACGGAGCGTCGTCCGGTGCGCGGTCGCCATTCCAGAAGCTTTCTGCCCTAACGACCATCAGTTCTTCTCGCTATGTGTCCTGCCCATTGCCACTTCAGCTGAGCAATCCTTCGAGCGATGTCGGTTACTTTAGTTCTCCTGCGGATCCGTTCCGGACCCACGGCACAACTACCATGCTCAACTGGTTGTGCCGTGGGCACTTTTGATTCCCTTCTACACAACTGAGGTACCAACGACTCAACCCGACCCCACGGCACAACTACCATGCTCAACTGGTTGAGTCGTAGGGAACTCAGAAACCACTCTGATTCCTCATAGCACAACTACCTCTCTTCTTTCAAGCACTAATAGTAAACCTCTTTGTTCAAATGTTGCATTTTACTATCGTCATCTTTTTGAACCCTCACAGTGATTACCACTTTAATATTTAAACGCCGATATTAACCTTTGTTGCGCGTGGTAGGTACTACCATTATAACTACTAGTAGTACCACGGGTAAAAAAAATCCCGTCATACCTACTACCAATCGATCCAAGAATTTTAATAGCAAATCGTAAGTACTGGGTGAATATCTCAAGCGTAATTTTTATGCGTCCGGGCTGAGAATCGTGTTGTTTTTAAAAACAACTTTGTTTAATTTTTTCTTCAAAATAAACATTAGTATCTAAAACCCTTGTTATTCAACTAAAGTACCAGGTTATCTAGATTAAAGGAGATTTTTATTTTGTATGCAGAAGGAATTTTCTTTGACCCGTCTGTACTTTACCTCTGTCGCTCACGCGCTAACATTATTGTTGTCGCATTCACCAGATGCTATCTCGTTCTGAATCAGAATGTGTTTTTCGTACTTGCGAGAAATTAAAAATAGTAATCAAATAGTAATTAGTTTTTAACTTAACTGTAAACATATTCCCACTGCCACTGCTCAATTCGCATCTATCCATGCATGGCTCACAAGCAGTGGCGGCAATCAGTTGTGTCTCAAAAACACCCACGGCACAATCAAGGATTCGAGTTTTTGTCAAATGGGCCATAGGTACATTTTTTCCCCAACGGACCAATCAGTTGTGTAGATGGGAATCAAAAGTACCAATGGCACAACCAGTTGAGCATGTGCAGCATGTTGAGCAGTTGTAGTTGTGCCGTGGGTCCGGAACGCTGCGGCGTTATCTCCTCGTTTCGGATTCGATCACACAGGGAAACGCCGAGCATGGCTCTCTCCATTGCACGCTGGCTGACCTTGAGCCTCCTTATGAGACCCATAGTTAGCGACCACGTTTCACTGCCGTAAGTCATCACTGGCAGCACACACTGTTCATAGACTTTCGTCTTGAGACACTGAGGTAAGTCGGACGCGAAGATTTTTCGAAGCTTCCCGAATGCTGCCCACCCGAGTTGGATTCGACGAGACATCTCTTTCTCAAAGTTGGACTTACCTAACTGGACTGCCTGTCCTAGGTATACGTGGTGGTCAACAACTTCAAGTATAGTGTTCCCAACATGAACTGGAGAGGGTACAACATGGCCATTTGACATAATTTTCGTCTTATCCATGTTCATCTTGAGACCCACTCTTTGGGAAGCACTACGGAGATCTTCGAGCATTGTGTTCAGTCTTCCATGGTCTCAACCATAAGGACTATATCATCGGCAAAACGAAGGTGTTTAAAGTACTGGCCATTAATGTTGATGCCGAGTCCTTTCCAGTCCAAGAGCTTAAAGATGTCCTCCAACGCAGCTGTGAACAGCTTCGGAGAAATAACGTCTCCCTGTCTCACACCATGCTGCAGTTGGATAGGATTTGTGCTCTGGTTCTGTACTCGGATCGAAATAGTGGCATTTTTGTATAAGTACCTCAACACCTCAATATACCTATAGTCCACTTGGAGACACTGCAGCACCGCCCAGGCACAGCATAAAGAATTTATTACAGTAGGCCGACGGAGACGTCTAGACAGGGCAATCGTGCGGAGCTTGAGAGGGGAGAGGTGAGTCAGACGATCCCGAGCTGCATACTTCGCAGTTCTATGTAGCTCGGGACACGTCTTCTAGGGCTATCGCGTCGTTACCGTTTCAATTTCCTATTAAATAAATAATGCGATTTCGATGAATCTCGGTTTTTTCTTCTATTTTGACAAGAAAACAGCAACGCAATGTTAAAAATATCAAAAATCCAAGATGGCGGCCAACTTTTTTGTTTGTGGGCTGATTTCGATGAAACTTGGTTTTTGCTACTATTTTGACAAAAAAACAGTAACGCTATGTTAAATATGTAATAAATCCAATATGGCGGCTAAATTTTTTGTTCGTGGACCGATTTCGATAAAACTCGGTTGTTGCTACTATTTTGACAAGAAAACAGCAACGCAATGTAAAAAATTTCAAAAATCCAAAATGGCGGCCAACATTTTTGTTTGTGGGGCGATTTCAATGAAACTCGGTTTTTGGAACTATTTTGACAAGAGAACAGCAAAGCAATGTTAAAAATGTAAAAAATCCAAGATGGCAGCCAACTTTTTTATTTGTGAGCCGATTTGGATGAATCTCGGTTTTTAGTACTATTTTTACAAGAAAACAGCTACGCAATTTCAAAAATGTCAAAAATCCAAGATGGCGGCCAACTTTTTTGTTTGTGGGGCGATTACATTGAAACTCTGTTTTTGGTACTATTTTGACAAAAAAACAGCAGAACAATGTTAAAAATGTAAAAATCCAAGATGGCGGCCAACTTTTTTGTTTGTAGGCCGATTGCTATCAAACTTTATTTTTGTACTATTTTGACAAAAAAACAGCAACGCAATGTTAAAAATGTCAAAAATCCAAGATGGCGGCCAACTTTTTTGTTTGTGGGCCGATTTAATTGAAACTCGCTTTTTGATACTATTTTGACAAAAAAACAGCAGAACAACGTCTACCCATATCTCAGATGGCTGACACTTATAATAAATATTTTCAGGATATAGATATTTTTGTTACGAGTATTGGCTCTTTTAAGAGATTAATTGTAAAGAAGTTAAATGAGATCGACACTATGCCTAATTAAATAACCTTAACATAAGATAAAACATATAAAACTTTGTATTTAACCTTAAAATATTCCCATTTCTATGTGTAATCAGTGGTTAACGATGTTGGTTCCACATTTACTAATTTTCTTATGTAAGTTAAACTGTTTATTAAGCACATTGTGAAACTGTTTGTTAAACCCCAATAAACTAAAAAAAAAAAAAAAAAAAACAATGTTTAAAATGTAAAAAAATCCAAGATGGCGGCCAACTTTTTTGTTTGTAGGCCGATTTCTATCAAACTTTATTTTTGGTACTATTTTGACAGAAAAACAGCAACTCAACGTTATAAATGTCAAAAATCAAAGATGGTGGCCAACTATTTTGTTTGTGGGCCAATTTCGATGAAACTCGGTTTTCGCTACTATTTTGACAAGAAAACAGCAACGCAATGTTAAAAAACCGGACAAGTGCGAGTCGGGCGCGCCCACCGAGGGTTCCGTACAGACCTACATCTATACATAAAATAAAGCTATAGAAAAGTTGTGTCGGTACAAAGGAAATATTTTGAAAAAAAGTGGTTGGTAGTTATTAGTTTTTTATATGAAAACTGTACTACGGAGAGTTCAAGCTTTATCCCAGGTTCTACCAACCGGAATTATGTGAAAAATTGCTTAGATTATAAGTTGGACTCCAAGCTAGCAAACTATAAAAAAATACCATCAAAATCCGTTCAGCAGACTGCTATATATAGATAACCATTTGAAATCCTTTGTCGCCACGTAGAAAATAACCCTTCCAGGGATTACGACCTAAGGCATTGACCACGGGCGAAGGTTTGAAATGGAATAGTACATTACTGCAGCGGCACTCAAGACAGGCATTGAAGAACATACGTGAGTCCATCAATGCCTAGTTGCGGCCAAGGCTTGTGTAGTACTTTTAAACTTTTAACTTTTTAGTTTTAAAAGTTTTAAGCTTTTTATTTTAATTTTAAATTACTTACAGTAATTGAAAAAAGAAAATGGAAAGTGGAATGTGCACATTAAAGCCTTTCATTTGATACACATATTGAAAAAAAATATCCGGTTTTTTTTCATTGATTTCCAGTTTTTCATATTCTTTTTTCCAGATTTTTGGAAAGTGCTCATCAAGGCCTTTCATTTGATACCCATATTGCAAAAAAAGTATTATTATTATTTTTATTTTTTTTCAATTTTTTGGAATGTGCTCATCAAGGCCTTTCATTTGATAGGTACCCATATTGCAAAAAAAAATTTACCTTTGGTTTTAATTTTTTTTCAGTTTTTTGCCAAAAAACTTTCATTTGATACCCATAGGTATAGAAAAAAAAAAATTTCTCCGTTTTTTTTTTATCTTTTTGGAATGCGCTCATCAAGGCCTTTCATTTGATACCCATATTGCACCAAAACAGTTTTTTTTTCGTTTTTATTTTTTTTTTACAATTTTTTGGAATGTGCTCATCAAGGCCTTTCACGTGATATCAGTATACCGAATATTAAAAAAAATATTTTTGAAATGTGCTCGCTCATCAAGGCGACATTTGATACCTATATTAATTGTGTTTCATTGAAAAGTTCGCTCCATTTCTGAATTACACGTGTGTAATGAGTTTTAATAGAAACATTGCGGGACAGACGCCGGCAATTTTTGTATGAAAATCCATTATTACACGTTAGTAATGGATTCTCATACAAATATTGACTGAACAATATGTGGGATAATGGAAATAGGCGAGATTTTGGTTGTGTGAAGCCGAGACTTTTATTGTAGTGGTGGCTACCTCGGCTGACCTTACCGAGTAAACTGTCTTGATTATACTTGGTGCCAAATGCTCCAAGCAACATCGGAATGCGATGCACCTGCATTTTAATGTAAACTGAAACAATCTACCACTGAACTATTCAACACTTGACACTGGCAAAAATTACTTCCAAGAAGAAAGTAGATTGTCAAAACAAAAATAAGAAGAAGAAGACCCCCTGTCATACAGCGTGACATACCGCCATGTTGCGAAAATATTTAGAGCCAAATTTATTACTTTTTAATTTTATTTTTAAAATTAATTAACTATAACAATATTTGAAAGGATCTGAATAATTAATAATAATAAATATTGATATTTTAAAAAGAATTAGTGGCGCGATTAATCCAAAAGTAATTAGAAGTTAAACTATGACCGCGCATACCGTTGTTTCACCAAGATGATTAATAATTACGTATTTTAATGACCATATTTTATTACGATTTAATTACAAATATACAGTTTTCAGATTTATTCCTGTAAGTGTAGTTTATGACGCTATTACCTGCCAAATTTCATAGTTCTAGGTCAACGGGAAGTACCCTATGAATTTTGATTCCTTTGAGAGTATCGAAAATGCGTTTTTTGCGCCCTAAACGGCAGTATCTTTTTTTTACGTTAATTTAGAAGTTTGATTTTTTTACAGCTTCAAGGGCCCGTAGACCTTAGTATATGGTTTAAATTTCAATTCGATACCTCCACGTGTTTCCGAGATAAAGGGTCTTGACAGACAGACGGACGGACGGACGGACGGACAGACAGACGGACAACAAAGTGATCCTATAAGGGTTCCGTTTTTTCCTTTTGAGGTACGGAACCCTAAAAATATGAAAAATTCACGACGGCGGTCAACATTTTTGTTTGTGGGCCGATTTCAATGAAACTCGGCTTTTGGTACTATTTTGACAAGAAAATAGTTACGCAATGTCAAACGACAAGAGTCAAAATGGCTGCCGACTTTGTTTTTAGGTTGATTTCGATGTAACTCAATTGAAAAAAGAAAAAACAAATAAAAAAGTTGGCCGCCATCTTGGATTTTTCATAGTTTTAACATTGCGTTGGTGTTTTCTTGTCAAAATAGCACTAAAAACCGAGTTTCATCGTAATCAGCCCAGAAACAAGAAAGTTGGCCGCCATCTTCAATTTTTCATATTTTTTAACATTGATGCTGCTGCACTCACTCGTGATATAAAGAAAACCGTTTGAAACCTTCATGTTATAAAACCTTTTTTTAAAAATATGCCGCCCCTAATTCATTATTTTATGTAATTTCGCAATGCTTTTAATTATGTACCCGGGGGTCGTAAAAGAAATCCACCTTCCAAATTGTAAATTTGTGACAACCCTTCCGTATTTGCGTAAATACCCTACAGGCGGCGGTATAGCCCAACAATAAAGGCGTACTGTAAGGAAAAAAATCTTTATGCTGTGGCCCAGGTTTCAATCGAATCAAAGGCTTTCTCATAATCCACGAACGCCAAGCATAGTGGCAGATTATACTCTTCGGTCTTCTGTATAACCTGCCGCAGCGTATGGATGTGGTCTATGGTGCTGAAGCCTTTTCGAAATCCGGCTTGTTCGGGAGGTTGGAAATCATCGAATTTGCGAGCGAGACGATTTGTAAGGACTCTCGAAAACAACTTATAGACATGGCTCAGAAGTGAGATGGGTCTGAAGTTCTTTAAGAGAGACTTATCACCCTTTTTAAAGAACAAAATCACCTCACTTATGTTCCAAGCCTTCGGCGTTCTATCCTCGACGATGACGGAATTGAAAAGCTTCTGAAGGACTTTAAGTATCGGCTTACCGCCCGCTCTCAGAAGTTCTGTAGTGATTCCGTCGTCACCCGCCGCCTTGTTGTTTTTCAGCTGTTTGAGAGCCATACTAATCTCGTACATGCTGACGTCCGGGATATCTTGGGTAAAGTGTCGGGTAAGCTTGGCTCTGTGATCTTTAGCCTTGCTTTCAACAGGTGTCTGCGTGAAATATAACTGCCCATAGAAACTCTCGATCTCCCTCAGGATTTCAGGTTTCGATGAGATGATGCGTCCGTCGTCAGTTTTCAGCTTCGTCATCTGGCTTTGCCCATTGGTATTGGTATTGGTGATGGGCTCTTTTTTCCGCATTTAGACTCCCATTTGGTCCGTTATGCGTAAACACAGCATGGTGTGGCTAGTCAAGCCATCCCAGCTCCTTTTAGAAGCGCAGAAGCCTCCTGGGGCGTTCACAGGCTTCTAGGAGCGACCTCACGTCTTTGTGGATTTCTGCCTGGTGTGTGGCCAAACCCACGCACTCCAGGATTACGTGGGCGGCTGTTTCCTCTGCGTCCAGGCATCCTCTACATAGGGGACTGTCTGTCGCATTCATAATGAATAGTTGTCGGTTTAAAGCTAGGTGACCTGTAAGTGTACCTACAACTATTCGGAGGTCTGGACGATTAAGGCTGAGCAGTCTACAGGTCAACCGCGGCGAGACTGCGATCATCGCCAACTTGGACTGTCTACAGCTTGTTAGATCTACCCAACGACTATTATGTGCAACACGAGTACGTTGTCTTACCCATGAGCGCAGTTGGCTGAACGGGAGTGGCAGGATGGGTATGGGTCCTGCCACTATTGTGGAAGATTCCCTTCTAGCCAGTTCATCGGCGGCATCGTTCCCGTGTGATCCACTATGCCCTTTAACCCATTGTAGGATTATTTTATTGTTGGATTCTAGACGATCCAACACTCGGTGGCATTCGTAGACGATACTGGAGTTGATCGTGTTGGCCTCCAGTGCTGTTAGGACGGCCATACTGTCGGTCAGTATGCTGATGTTTAGTTCCTTCATACCTCTAGACAGGGCCGTGGTAGCGGCATTTATTATTGCAACACATTCGCATTGAAATATCGAACTGTGTTGGCCTAATGCTTGTGATAGTTTGATATTTAGGTCTTGTGAGAATACTTCAGCTCCAGTACCAGTCCCCATCTTGGAGCCGTCCGTATAAATTCGGACTTCATGTATGCCGGAGTAATCTTGGTCACTTTCGAATAACCGTATCTGGTATTTCTTTTCGAAAATGTATTGTTTAGGGATCCTGTCGCATGTGGCAGCAATTAGTGGCTCATGTTTCACTAGATAATTCCACAATGTGGAATGAGAGGGGTACTGTGGGGGTAGTTCGCATGCAGCCGGTTATCGCAGAACATGCCAATCTTTGGAATTTCTGCAGCTTGTTGATGACGGTGCTTTGCTCTGTTTTGGACCACCAGGCAACGGCTCCGTATGTAATAATGGGACGTATAACAGTTTTATACAGCCACATAGTGATTTTCGGTGATAGCCCCCAGCTTTTGCCGAGTAGTCTTTTACATTGGCAAAAGTGGCTTTGTTTAGCTTTCCTTCGAGATGTCTATTCCAGAGGAGTTTGTTGTCTAGTATCACTCCTAGATACTTGACTTCCTTGCTCAGGGACAGACTGGTATTGAAAAGTTTAGGAAGTTTAAGATTGCCTAGACTTCGTTTGTTTGTGAACATGGTCAATTCCGTCTTTGTTGGGTTCACTGTTAGATTGTGTTTATTGCACCACTGTTCGACGACCTTCAATGCGGGCCTCATTCGGTCACATATCACACTCTCAACTCGTCCGCTGATGAGTATGGTCAGGTCGTCTGCATAGCCTACTGTGAGGAAGTAGCGGTCGTTGAGCCAACAAATCAGCTCATTGACCACAATGTTCCATAAGAGAGGTGAGAGGACACCCCCTTAGGACATCCTTTAGCTACTACCCCTCTGGTAGTACCATTCACAGTAAATTGTATAGCTCTGTCTCTTAACATGCTGTCAATCCACCCGGCAATAGTGGGATCGGCACCATGTTTAGAGAGGGCCAGGCTTATGCTGGTAAAATTGGTTTTGTCAAAGGCTCCTTCGATGTCGATGAAGGTGCCTATTGTTGATATTTGGTGTTTGAGACTACCTTCTATATAAGAAACCACCTTATGTAGGGCAGACTCTATTGATTTGCCTGCAGAGTAGGCATATTGGTTTAGATTTAAGGGATTCCTGACTAAAGCAGTGCTCCTTATCTCCTTGTCTATTAGTCTCTCCAACACCTTTAATAAAAATGATGTGAGGCTAATTGGTCTGAATGATTTAGTTTGAGTGTAGTCTCCTTTGCCGGGTTTAGGAATAAAGACTACTTTGACTTCCCTCCATTTCATAGGAATATAGCGGTGTGCTAGGCAGCTTCTGTAGATGGCTACGAGGTGGTCAACAAGACCACCGTCGCTCCACCTCATTAGCCCTGGAAAAATTCCATCTACTACCGCTGATTTGAATGGGAGAAAGCTGTTGATTGCCCATCTTACTTTCTCCGGGTTGACGACCTTGTGGGCGGTGGTCCAGTCGATTTTAGCTGGTAGATACTCAACTTTTTCTTCCCATGTGCGACTTTCCGTTATACGGCAACCGGTGAAGTGACCCAAGTAACAAAAGTTTCTATAGCCAAGGCGTTTTATCACCAAACAGTGATATAGTAGGCCTTTAGTGGTAACCGTTGTGACTGCTTGTGCTATAAAGATTTTCAACTGAGCATTTTGGTTCCATAATATTAAAGTGCATTTAAGTTTTATAATGTAGCTCTTAGAACACTTACAGGACCATACAAAAGAATCTTTAAAGTGTTGCACTGTAATAAATATGAAAAAAGCTACTATAGTGCTATTTAGTACTATAGACTTTTACGTATCTATTTTGTACCAATAATGCGTAAAATAATTTTTGCAGTACTTGTGTTGTAGCAGTATCGAAAACACTATTACAGAATCAATCTGCACTATAAAAGTACCTTGCACAACCAATATGTCACGGTTTAGCTACTTAAATGCTCCCTCAACATCGCTATTTAGCTAGTTCTGTAAAAGTCATGAAAACTCTTCTATGGTACTAAATAGTACTATAGCGACTCCTGGTGCAGTTGCTAAATAACTTAAATTCTAAATAGCTCTATAAGTGAGTTTGGGTTACTGCTACCAGACTAAAGCGTAACATAAAAGCAATAAAGTTAATAATTAATTGACTAATCCATTTTCGGTGAAAATATGGCTGCTGTTTATGCCATGATAGCACATTAGTAGCACGGCTGGAGCCAATGTGTACTATAGCAGTCATAGTCACGACTAGTGCTTATTTTATTAATTTAAATTTTATTAAATCACGAAAATTATGAAAGTGCATTGTCAAATTTGAAATCAGCATAGTGATTTTATCGATACAATTATTTTCGCAAGTGCAAGTTACGGTGGAGTTACGGTCAATGGACGATCAAAGGTGATGTTTTGTAGCATGTCCTTTGTATTTATTACAAATAGTGAATGACATTTTGTTTTCTTGGGGAACACTCGCGATGACATGACCACAACACGAACAAAATAAAGATCACTAAAATCGTATACGGTGCAAAATAGCACTACCTATAAACATGTTTTAGTTTTCAACTATAGAGCTGATTTATTACCGTGAGAGCCTTTATCTAACGTTAATAGAATAAATCAGTGATAAAACTAGGGCCTATTTGGGGTTCTGTAAAGGTTTACAATACCATTATAGTGCTTATCATGAATCTAATTAGCACGTCCTAAAGCGTTCTCAGGACTTTTGTAGTACCAAATTTTGTTACTTGGGGAGTGGTCATTAACAGTTCTGAGGTATCTTGATCTGATGTTCCGTCAGGTGTCTGGCTTTGCCCAATAGACAGATCTCTCGCGAACACTTTGGAGTCTTTATTCCGCTCGATGGCCCCTTTAATACGATTCGTATTAAATTGGCGAAGGTCGCTCGTCAAAGACTTAGATATCTATCTATTAAGCTGCCGATAACGATGAGCATCCGCTGAACTCTGGAGCCTCATTTCACGTCTCTGATCCATGAGTAGGAGTGTGTGGTCGGAGAGTTTCTTTAGCTTGGGACGGCGGGTCTTAAAGAACTTGGATCCTACCATACGGACAGTATCCACCACCATGTTGTTTAGATCGTCCACATTTATGCTTTTCTCAAGGGCTTTGAAGCGGTTTTGGAGTTCGAGTTGAAAGCTTTCAGGGTTTTGAGTATGGGCCGGTAATGGTTGGAGCGTAGATTTTATCAGTCGACTTCTTTCCAGCTTTGGGCTGATATTCAATGTGCCACGTACCAATCGGTGATCGCTCCCTGTCTTGACGGCGTTGATAACAGTGACATCATTGAATATTTGCTTTTTCGTCGACATGATAAAATCTATCTCATTTCTGACTTTACCGTCCGGACTGACCCAAGTCCACTTCCGGCTTTCCGGCTTCCTGAAGAAGGAGTTCATCATAAAGAGGTTCTCCTTCTCCATAAAGTCAGCCAGCATCTGGCCTCTGGCATTCCGTTGCCCAACTCCAAATTGCCCCACACTCAGCTCATCACCGCATCGTTTCCCCAACTTTGCATTGAAGTCCCCCATCACAACAGTGTAGTGGGTCTTGTAGCTATGCATGGCTTTAGAGATCTCCTCATACACAGCCTCCACTTTGTCATCTTGGTGCGTCGAGGTCGGTGCGTAAACCTGTATAAAATTCAACGAAAACCGTTTGGATATTCTGAGTATAAGGTACGCCACCCTGGTCGACACACTTCCGATGGTAACCACGTTGTTGACAAAGGACTTGTGGACGATGAACCCGACACCACCTAGGGACTGTTGGTCGCCCTCCCGGTAGTACAGCAAGTTACCCGAGTTAAGAATTATCGAGTCCTCTCCCTCTCTTCGGACTTCAGATAACCCGATAATGATACCCGATACCCGATATGATAAAAATATTAGGCAATTTGATGTTTGTAAAATCTTAACAATAATTACTTAAATGCACTCAATAGTATATTTTTTGTAAACATTTGATTGTGAATCTCATCTCAGCAATCAAATGTTGATATTGTTGATATTAATTCCTCTAACGAACTATTACACAAGTACAACAACAAGTTATATTAGATTGAATTGAAGTAGGTTAGGTAGGGTAGGACCATTTTAATACATCACATTTAACATCTGTCAGTGCATTTGTCAAAGTAAATCGTAATTTGCCTTCTTTCGAGATTTTATTACAATAATGTGTAAAAAAACAAAAATATTGTGTGCTTGCCTTTAGAAGGTTGCGTTGCTGAATTTTGATAAAGTGTCAAATGTGATCTTTAATACATAATTAAGGGCCAATTTAATTTATCGAAACCGAATTTACATTCGGCTTTACAATTTCCTGCAACAAAAACAAGTTCTCTGCGGCGTCTGTGTTTCCGAGCGCATACAACCTGACTCCTTTCAAGGCCAGCGTGAATAGGTACCTTCTGGGTAAGCTCGCAGACCCTGTCTTTGCTTTCGGGCTAAACTAAGGTCAAGAGCAAACCAATTAACTATAAAAAAAAACACTCCCGCTGTCATTAGCACCACACACTCCGTAATTAGAATCCGTCGAATGATTACAGCAATCCTGCGTCTCGGATTCCAATGTTTGCTCGCGTCATTTCCTCTGATACATGACCCGATGGTCATTAATTTAATGACAACAATCAAGGGTTCCACGCCGCCATGAATTGGTTAATTCTAATACGTAGACAAATAACCAATTAAGTTATTTAATAAATAATTCACTGCGTTGAGTTGAATAGCTTCTTGGAGATTTTATTAATGTGAAAAGTAAAGGAGGACCGGCACATTTAATAGAAAAAATGCCTAACTTTATACGATTGAAATTGGTCTTCAAAAATTAGATAGTCGGAAAAGTTCGCGGCCTTTTTGTACTAAAAATAACAAAGATACCACAGCAAGAAACATTTTTATCATCAAAATGACCAGACCTGGAGCTGCGAAACTATTTTTGTTTGCAGTTTTATTCGACAAAGCATCTTCTCCATTAGTATTACAAATCTTTCTTTGAGCACTAGCAGCAAGATTTTTTTTAATTAAGGGTCTGACTGAACCTTTATCGAAAAAAAAACAAAACGTACTTAATAAAAAAATATTAAAAACTTGAAAAAGCAAAAGAATTATCATTATTTTTAAATTTTACCGCTTTTGCCAGAGAGCTGCCAAATAATGAATTACATTCCTGCCTAAGTTTAGTATTGCCAGAAATATAACACGCAAAATTTATGTTTCAAAACAAGCTTTTTTAAAAAAAAGCAAAACCTTCGAAAACCTTAAAAAAAAGCAAGAAATAGTGTTCAAATCGATTAATTAAAACACTTCTATTGAAGTCGGGTGGGGCTTTTAGAATATAAACGATACAATAAGGAAAAAAATTACTTCCAGCTTCATCCGACTTCAATAAACGTGTTTTAATTAATCGATTTAAACATTATTTCTTGCTTTTTTTAAAGGTTTTTGAAGGAGGTTTTGCTTTTTTTAAAAAGCTTTTTTAATTTATACTTTTTTATGGTAGGTATGTATGCGATGATTTTATAAAATAAAACGTTTTAATATTTCACCCTAGGTCACTCAATTTCCTCAGGAGTTCCATTGGGCTTTCGCAGTTCAACTCTAGTCCAGAACGTCCTTGGCAATAGATAGTACCTATCTCAATATAATAACTTGTTTTTGAATGGCATAAACTTACCAATATTTCATCCACTATACAGTTAAGATTTTTTTTTTTATTTTTTATTTATTTGGACAACCAACAAGTACATACACCCTTACATGCTAAGAAGTACATTACATATTTAATGATTAAACATGGTGTTGACTTAATTATAGGCTGCCACGGAAAGCAATAAGATTATTAATATAATTGAAAAATATTAGAAAAAATCGACTCACCCGTAGCAGCTCAGACGGGACTTGATTTTCAGGAGTTCCTTCAAAATCCAAAGTACAATGCCAATAAAATTAATATGGTATCTTGTCCATCCGGCGGATGTCCGTCTGTCCGTTTGTTCTCCACTACAGGTCGCATTTCTAATCAATTTCGCAACCGATTCTCGTGAAATTTTGTGAGCAGTCTCAATAATTATTATATAATTTTTTAGTTGAGCCAGTCTTTTTAAATTTTTCAAAATAGCGGAAATGTGTAAAAAATACGTATCTCAGCCGTTTCGAAAAATGTTCAAAAATAACACATAGGTACCTTATTTCTTAGCGTGCAAAGAAAATTTAGTTTTTTATTCTACATTTATTTTCCAAATCAATCAAAATATTTCTGGCAAAATTTGAAAATAATAAAGTTGTGATGTGATAGAACTTATGACTGCGTATATTATTTGGATTTAAATGACTTTGGAGAAATTGTTGCTTACCATAAAATTATTTTTTTAACAAATTTTAATTTGAGCTACTTTTTAACACGAGGTCTACAGATCACGGAGCCAATAGTAATAATTATTGTTACGTATAGAATATTTCTGCTTTAATTATATAGATTTATATTTAGATAATATAGGATTAAAATAAAAAAACATAGGACGAAAATCAAATCAAATCACAAAGAATAGTTTTTTTTTTATAAAATAGAGTCTTAGAAACGGAACATGAAATCTTAGTAGATTGTAGTTAGTAGTAGTAGTAGTATTAGTAGATATACAAGGGTTAAAAGGAAGCAATTCCCATACACATTTAGATACCCGAGCATAGCGAGGGCGGCTATAGTTCAAGTATGGAAATGATGACTTTTACCCGTGTTAAACACTCTACTTTTTATTTCGAATATAAGGAAAGCAAAAAGTCTTAGTTTTTTCAAAATGTTTAATAATAAAAACATGTAGTAACTACATAGGTAGACCGTTTTTATTATACCTATCTATAAAATTAATTAAAAGCATAGAACAATTTGTGAAATTTAATTTAAATTCTTGCTTGGAATATTTACACAGTTTGATTATGATGACAGATTTGGCTCTGTTGGATACCTGTAAAAGTTGGAGATATTCATTGGTCTTTGATTAGACGGTGAAGTCCATGGCAAAGACTCTCATGTTGTAGTTGGTTTGGTTGAGGCGAATTAGAACGTAGTTTTATTGTTTCTCTTAGGTAAATACAAATCAACACAAAACTATAATACGGCACACACAGCTCAAAGTCACAGAGTTAGGTATCCCACCAATATTTACCTTTAGACGCATATTACCACAAACACAAAATACCAATTTATAGTTTTCTTATTTTAAATTTGGAAGACGCCGCGTCGTCGGCCGCTCCACCCATTGTTTTTAATTTTGCTGGTTCTTTAAACCATGTTTTGTTGTTGTTCGTGTGAATGCGCCCTAATACAAGGCTGCAACATTTTTTAAACCGTTTGTTTTTAATTCTCTTTTTGTAGGAGTTATGAAAAAAAGTTACGTAGACGGAATAAGGGTAAACTTTTTTATTGCCGATGAGGTAACTTTATGGTTGACTACGTAACCAAATTGAGGTCTATTTTTAAAATTATTTTCCTTTCCACCCTAGGGTAGAACGCGGAGTTTTTAACCCGCTGCTTAATTTAAATATACATCACTTTCCGAATAAGAGAAATGAAAAAACACTTTGTACGCTCAAACGCAATATAGTTGCATTGTTTATGATATGACACTGATGACGCACCACCATCGACTCAGGCGCAACTCAAATACTGTGGTTTTAGTCATGAGCCGTTAGATGGCGTTCTTCGCCTCCTAAAACGCGGTATAGTTTTGCTCTGGGAGCAATGCATAACTGATAAAATATAATTAGGTTTAGTCGATCCTACCGACTGCGCCATATAGCTATAATATTAGCTAAATTTTTGTAAACGTTTAATTACGAATTTCAGTAACTAAACGTTATTTAATCAAATCGAATTAATACCTACATACATAATATAAAACACACACGACGAAAGGTGCCATTGCCAGTATAAAATGGATTCCAAATTTTGAATGATCCCCTTTCATTAATCCTGGTTGAAAATCCCTCAGGATTTTTCGAAACTTTATGATTTTGATAACTAATACTAGTACTAAATACTAAACTTCGTATCTAGACGAGTAAATCTTATCTTGCAATTTTTAAGGCAAGGCCAGTTCACGATCTGGTGAAAACATTGATTTTTGAGCTTCCAATGTGAAGAACTGATGTAAAATTCAACTTTACAAAAAATATTGTAGACTGGAAAAGAAGCAAAGAAGCACAATAAACTTGGTTACTCTGTAAAAAACCGGAACGAAACCGAACCTTAATAACTTATAAAAGTAAAATCACAATCGTCAGATTTCGTAGTTTTCAATGACAGTGATAAGATTTATATGCAAAAAGAATAGCTTTTTTTATTGATCTAACTAACACAATAACCGAGTACATTTTTAATAAATGATCCAGTATTCCAGAAATCAATAAAAATGTACTAAAGGATCATGCCGCATTCTGGGCCATGATGCGCATTAACCATACATATCTGTGACAGACTCATGTCATGTCAAAAAGGGGTAGATAACAAAATGTCATATAATAGGAAAATGTAACCCCAAACGGCTCCTTGAGATTGAGATTTCTCTTTTTTCCCGCATTATATTTTGATGATATTCTTCCCACGCAATCACTATAAAATTACTATAGTATTTTGGTAATTTCATCAAAGCGCATCATGGCCTAGCTTGTATAGTAAAATCGGCATAATCTTTTCATCAAATTTCTGGCGAACTGACAATTTAAGCTATGCAATAAGCAACCATATTTTAAAGAGATAGTGAAAGAATAGATTTCGTGAACTGCCTTGCCTTAAAAGGTTTATCTTAAATGCAGTTTTAGTGCAGTTTTGGTAGTAGTTTTTTTTAAATATACAAGGTGTTACAAAAAAAATCCGTAATGCTGAATATGGAAAAGATAGGGGCCATCAAACTAAATAACTTTTAATGTTGGGACCTGACTGACCTGACTGACTATGAAATCGCGTAAAAAATCAGCTGTTTCATACAAAAATTAATAATTATCCCGTCTTCGTCTCTGAGATTTAATTTGTTACAAAGTAGTAGCACTTTGTAACAAATTAAATCTCTTCGACGATGACGGGATAATTAGGATCGAACTTCAGTTAGGGTGATTTCGATTGATCATTAAATTATATGTAAAATGTCAAAATGTATGAACAGCTATTTTTTTTCGCGATTTCAAAGTTGATCCCATAGAAATTAACGATTGCAAATACACCCGGGACCAACTGCTTAACGGGCCTCCCGAAGCACGGATTGGTTCAAGATAATAAATTTTTGGTCACCCATCCCATGATCGCCCCTTGCGAAAGTTCCTTAACCTCCGCAATCGTTGGGCGAGGCGATTTATCACTGCACCACCGAGCTCCTCGGAAAGTTTGTTTAGCATTGACAGAAAATAACGATTTGTTTCCAGGGGTCCTTCTGTCCAAAACACAGTCTGACTACACAGTATATACCTACTGACTATTTTTTGGTTCATATTTTCAGATTTGTTATTTAGATATATGATAACTGGGGGTCTATTACGAAAAGTTTAATGCGATACACGCAGCTGCGTCCGTGCTTCGTTTTGATTGTTTCCTATTACAAATCACTTTCGTATTGCGAAGTGATTGCGTGAGTTTGACAGTTTCTCTCTTGCGTATCCGACATCGTTCGTTTAGTAGTCTATGGACTACGATAGAAAAATTCAAAATGTTTGATAAAACTACAACCAACGAACTGCGGACGACTATCGTGGCCAAGTGACTGCGTTACGCAATTGCGTACGTTATTTTCGTAATAGGCCCCCTGCACTCTATCTGTGTATCACAATAAACATTAGTAAATAAAACTTTCTAATAATTAGAGTTGCATTTACATATCTACGCTTAATAATAACGGACTTCCATTCAATGACATTTTTAATATAAATATTTCGACGTCTTTCATTGCACAATTTTTGAGAGCGTCGTATGTTTCAATTAATCTAGTGATAGTTTTGTGTTTCACTATATTTTGTGCAATATACTTTGACAAGATGCTTACGGAGACGTCACCTTTGATCCAGTCATATCGAGGTATTTTTTGACACTTCTGTTGTAAACAGTGGCTCTGTGGGCTACAAACTCATTTTTAAGGGGCCATAATAGGAAAACATAGTTTGCGCGGGCCATATTTTTATATAGAAAACGTAAAGTTGTAGCCACAAGAAAAAACATACGACAAGTTACAGAGATTATCTAGTAGCTACAAGTATTAAATTGTGTATAAACCTCACAGATGATTGTAAAAAAAACAGAATATTGTTGCGGGCCACATTTTTGGCGTAAATAATAGCGGAAACTCTACATCAAAATACACTTTAACGTACTTTGCAGTTGCTCCAATAACTTTTTTCAAGAAAAATATTTGTGCTAAAGATAATGATGAAAAAACAACGAAAAACATCAAAAAAGTGCAGAAGTGAGGTTATTTTCCATACTCTTTACACGTAAATAAAAAGACAGAGACAAATGATTTCGCATAACGGAGCCTTAAGTACAACATTTTTTATGTGATAGGTAGCTTTTGATGATATTCATAACAGTGCTAGTGATATAAGTATTGGAAAAGTGATTTAGGTTTTTTTAATGTCAAAAGCTCTCATAATACCAAGACGTCATATTTTCGAGTGACCTTAACAATGTTTTAAAAGCATAACTATTTAAAACTGTTATCTTTGTAAGAGCCGCTTAATCGCAAAGGACCGAAAATAAAACATTATTATCTTAAATAATTTGAGTAGCGTTTACTAAAACTGTGAAACTCGATGGAGTTCAAGGCATAATTAAATCTGCAACATTATATTTACCGTTTAGTTGACTGTTATCTTTATGTGTATAAGGATTAAATTGACTTAATTCGTGTTAATTTGCCTATGTAGAATTCACTTGTTTCGAGATATATTGGCGACCCGTACTGTCGAGATAGCCTATTTGTTTACAATAAATTTTATCTCTAATTTGTATTAAGTTGCGTTGGAACAGTGACTCCTAAAGAGCTAATTAATTTAACATTTAGGTATCAATGGAATAAAGTCTTCTTGTTTCATGAAAACTGAAGAATTTTTTTAAGAATTGAATTGGTGACATGGTATGAAAATATTGATGATTCAAACGCACTTAATTTCTAAGATTATTTGATTTTAGGTTTTTTATGGGAGTACATGAAGAATCCAGCGGCAACAAAGTTTCCTTACTTTTGAATGATGATGAATATTTTTTATTTTATGTCATACTAATCCCCAAGTATCCTCAAATTGTCCAGTAGGTAATATGCCGGTTACCTTTAAATAATCATGTGACAATCTTCATTTGCACAGTGATCGCATTTGAATGCCGATCTTCACATATTTCATCATAGGAGAGCACTAATTTGTATAATGGACGTCATTGTAGGAGAGACAAGATAACTATTTACATTCTGCATACCAATGTTTTATGACACTTGAATAAGGGGCTTTTTATTCTTAAACCATTTAGAAGTGAAGCAGTGAAAACTTGGGGAGAAAGCGAAGTTTCAAAATCATAAAAAATGTCCCTAAAATTTTTTCGCGTAAATTTTATTTTTGCTTCGGGTAACGAACATCGCATTGTGATAAAAAACAAATGACTCGCAACTTCCGGTCAATTTTTGTTTATTTCATTAATGAGTTTTTAGGTTTAAAAAACATTACATTCTATATTCAAATATTTGTGTGATGCCAGAAGTGCAAAACTTTCAGTGTGTCCTAGGTATACAAACGTAGTGATTATTTCCTCTGTGTATACACCTACGATCAAGACAAGTAGTTATGGAGGAAGTAAACTAAAAAGGAGTTACTAACGAGGATAGAGGACTAAATGTCCAGATAAGTTCCTTTTAGAGACCCATTATGTACCTTCCGCTACAGGCATAAAGAGTATTTTTACCGTACTAGGGAAAAAAATATAGGGTGTATTTTTTCAAGCGTAGCTTTAACGTATATTGTGTAGATAATTTTAATCTTTCCCGTAGAAGGCAACAAACAAAATCTTTCAAACACCTTATACAGTATTTTAAAATGATTTGACAACCTTAATCCTAAGTTAATAAAAAATAACTAGCAAATAAAAAAAAAAAACAAGAAACTAGTATGGATTAAAATAAAAACTAAACAAATAAGATTTAAATGACACCCTAATATGTTTTATCAAAACTGGATATCTTTGAAAAAAAAACATATCATAAAAAAGAAACACAGGCGACTCCATGTATTTGCTGTTCCTGGGAATTTTCTACGATATGAAAAGTTGTTTGACAATCGTAATCGATTCGTCAGTAAGTGTAGGTCACTGAGTGTGACATGCTCTTGTAGAAGAACGAAAAAATGAGTGCCACGGATGAAACGGAAAATGTCAGACCAAGTACGTATTTTGGGAATGAAAAAAAAAACAGAATCTCGTGATTTACAAGTTAATGCATTTAATAATAATAATAATAAAAACATTTATTGACATAAAAAATACAAGGTTTTTTAACATATCATACTTAAATGAGCTAAACATCTTTGAAACAATCATATGACATCTGCACCCGAACTAGTTAAAACTGTATCTCGGGCACAGCGCTCTTACTAGGACTCAAATTCCCTAGATGTAAATAGATAGTTCAACGCAAGAATAATTATGTTAACATAAAAAACTTAATACTTAATAATAATTCAAAAGTGAAAAGGTGAATCCTCTCGCGGTGTGTAAAGTGAATGTGAGTGAGTGTGTGTAGAGAGGGTGTGTTATATGAAGAATTAAATTAAAATGGAATTAAATTACTGATTTCAAAAGCATTTCAGTATCATCATAGGATAACGATTTTAACCAGACAACCATAGAGTTTTTTACTTCATACATGTTTAGATGATATATATTTATACTTTTGTTTACCTTATTATAGAGAAATGGACCTTGAAAGTTAACGAATTTATAAGCGAAGGAGTGCCTAGTAACAAAGGATGAGCACACTTGATTTCTTCGCCTAGTCTCAAAATCCTTGTTGTATTGTAACAGTGAGTGTTGTTTTAAAATCACCTGTAATACGAATAGTTGTCTCACAGTTAACACATCACAATCCTTAAATAAAAGAGTAGTGGAATAGGAAATTGGACGGGATAAGAGAACTTTTAAAACAAATCTTTGGGCTATTTCTAAATTCATGAGCGTAGTCTTGGCTGATCCTCCCCATGCTATGATGCCATAGGTTAAAATAGACTGGCATAAAGATTGGTAAACTTTCCTGAGGAGATCAAAGTCAGCAACGTGTCTCAGATTTTTAAAGACATAAATTAGTTTGTGGACTCTGCCAACTAGGAGTCTAATGTGTTCCCCGAAAAATAGAGAGTAGTCAATGACTAAACCAAGGTATTTTATACTAACAGTTCTCTCCAATTCAACACATGTGCATGTCTGAGAACGGGAATCACTACAGCGATGAGCCTTTAGTGCAAATTCTTCAGATGGTAGGCCAGTAGATCTCATAGCAAAAATTATGTATTTAGTTTTTTCTGGGTTCAAAGTAAGAATGTTTTGACGAAGCCACATAGAAACCTCGTTAAATCCTTTTTGAGCAGCGCCAAAAACATCATTTAAGCGGAGTAATAGTGTTATAAAAATACATTACAGTAACTAAAAATCACAGATTAATAGTGCGCAGCGTCTTTCCATTCAAATTCATCTTTCCGGAAAAAAACAGCTCTTTTGGAAGACAAAAACAAATCGTATAAGACTTTTGTGTTTTTGATACTGATGTGATTTTACATGGAGCGACTTGGCAGGCGAGTTGGAAGTATTTAAAAATTAAAAAAAAACAACTACATATTGTTGTGTACCAAAGAGTTGTGATATTAAAGTATATTATTCGAACCACCTCGCACCAGATGGTTTAAAAACATGAGGGAATAGTACCTAGCTCTATATGGCATAAATTTCAATCGCGGGAAAAACTCATAATCTCGCAGCTCTGCTACACTAACAAACAAAAGCGGGCTGGGCCCTGCCGGGGAAGTTCACGGTTTTTCAGTAAAATCAGTACCTACGCATAACGTCACACCATTAATTTTATACCGAATAGGAAAAGTCCAATAGCTTGGTCATTTTCAGAGATATTTAAAAAAAAATATTGACTGAGTTTTATTGCAAGCTTAGTGTGATGTTTTGTAAAGAAAATAAAAATGGAAATTTCCCTATTAGCGCTTTTTATCGATAATCGCTTGTAAAATTTAATCGTAAACCTGATTTCAATGAGGTGGCGATTCGATTTTAAGCGACTGTCTATAAAAAGCGCAAATTTATTAAATTCGCCTGCGAAGTCGATTCGTGTACCTAAAACCAAATTAAAAGTCAAAACTTAAATTATCTCGCGAAGCGATTACTTGTTTGATTGCCACTGCAAAGACGAAATTATTTCTACTTATCCGCATAAGACCACAAAACCTTGAGTTGGTATTTCGCGTAGGTAAACATGGGCTGTGGATGCGGGCAGCGCAGGACCGATCGTCGTGGAGACCCTTAGGGGACGCCTATACCCAGCAGTGGGTGTCGTGCAGCTGATATGATGATGGTTTTATGCGTCCAATGTAAAAAATCTCACACAATTTAAATATTTTACATATCCATTCAGATAACTGGATGTGATGCATCGCGCTAAGTACATACCATAGGCACATGAGTGTTTGATAATTTCATTCAAAGTCCAAGTCAAAGTCAAATAAGCTTTATTCAAATAAACTTAATTATTAAGTACTTTTGAATCGTCTATATTTTCCTACCACCCGTTCCAGACTTTTTTAGCTGACAAGAAGAACGGGCGCAAGAAACTTATCAGCTGTAACAGCCATAAGTAACGATATTTACAAACTTTAATATATCGTTACCAAATAATTACAACAGGGTGACAGGATTATTGGCAACAACATAGACTTATTGTTATATTACTTCAACAAAGTACTTATAGTAGCAAGTTATGTGTTATATCATTTCCACGCATTTTGATCTTTAAGATAATCGTCTACTTTATAATAACCTTTACCCATGAGCGTTTTTTTAACATGGTTTTTAAATTCATGCAAAGGAAGATCAATCACTTGTTGTGGAACTTTATTAATAAAGGCTATGCCTTTCCCCATAAATGAACCTCTAGTTTTTGCAAGCCTAAATCTTGGAACGGCAAGCTTATCTTTATTTCTTGTATTAAACTGGTGAATATTGCTGTTCTTAGCAAATGAATCATAGTGTTTCCTTACATAAACTAAATTTTCATAAATGTATTGGCCTGCCAAAGTTAAAATATTTATTTCTTTGAACAATTGGCTTTGGTTAAAAAATAAAAGGTATTTTTTTTATTTTTTTTTACTACAGATTAGGCCAATATAAGAAACTAATTTGAATATTTTAACATTTGGTCCCGTATTTATTTTTTTATAAATATATTTGTCGAACGGATATGGTCAACCGGAATGACGTCATTAGTGGCATGAAAGTTTAAGAAGGAAAACCTTTGCCATCTACTTATAGAAAAAGAACGGCCAAGTGTCATTACCTGTCATAATGACTTTATGGTTGTTTGTAAACAAATAAGTTATAGTTAATATTTCTTCTATTTTATTCATTTAATCCAGTTGTGACGGTTCTAACCTACCTTCTTAATTTGCCGCAATAATTTTTGAGGTGGTAAAATTATAATAAAAATTGCTTCCCAGTGGAAACTCAGCTGAAAAACTTTGTAAAAACTGACACGCCCAATCTACCCAAATTGCGAAATGTATTGTATGTATTGTGTCTATTTTGGATGTAGCCTACATGGATGAAATTGTAACGTTTGCTTGTGGACTGATAAATTTGCAGGATAACATAATAAACATTGTGAAAATATGTGCATACTTTATTTCTATTTAGAAACATTTAATAGTAGGGATGTGAAAAAAATTACGAGATAAGTTCATCGATATACTCTGATATATCGATAGATGTTTTTACAATAATTTTTCCAAAACATTTTTTTTTGTAATTACGTATGGATTCTAATAGTCGACACTATTTAGTTACTGGAGCATTTTGATTTTTTCCAACTTTTGAGTCTTAAAAATCATCGTAAAATTCGTCAAATCGAGCCAAAATTTCGCGTAGGGGTTTATTTTGCTATTTTTTATGTTTTACAATACCTTAAAATTAGAATCCATTACTTAGTCATCATCCCATTTCATCTCATTTTTTTCTGAGAATTATTACCTATATCGATATTTTTTCACTTCCACCTTCCACCATCCCTAATGCCAAGTTCATTGTCAAAATTGTCTTTGCCCTTTTTTTCTTTTTTTTATTATGGCTGGGGGATCTGTATGTGATGACGTCATATGAAGGTCATTTGAAGGTTAAAGCTTTTTATTGAATATTATAAATATCTTTAAAAATATAGAATTATTTTTAAATTTAATTAGTAGACACTGTACCGAAAGCTTATTCCTCGAAATGGTTTTGAGATTTCCAGTCATGTTCAAAAAGTTATCAAAGCCAATTCTCTCAAGGTATCTCTTCGCCGTAGATTGTATATGGCGCGAACAGCTCTTTTTTGGAGTACAAAAATATTTTCAATACTGGCAGCTGAGCCCCACAATAGCAGTCCATATGACATTACACTATGAAAATAACTAAAGTATACTAACCTTGCCGTTTCAATATCAGTTAAAAGCCTTATTTTCTTAACATTGCAAAAGTACTTACCATGGTATTAATATATTCATGTTTATGATGTACCTAGTCCAATATATATTGTTGATCTTTAAGCATTTTACATTACATTACTTAGTTACAACATCATCGAGCTATTTATATTGTAGTAGCCTCCTATAAAGCTTGCTATAAGTAGATATTGTGTGCCAGCTTTTAGAAGGTTACGTTGTTGAGTTTTGATGAAGGTGTCAAATGTGATCTATTAAAGTGGCCCTACTTTAGAAAAAGTTTAGAAGATAAATAAATAAATGCTTGGACAATTTCACACAGCGCCATCTATCCTAAAACTAAGCAAAGCTTGTATAATATGGGTGCTAGACAACTGATATACTACTTATATACTTATTATACATAGTTACACCCAGACCCGTGACAGAAATTAAAATTCATCATTTCAATTTCTGCTCGGCCGGGAATCGAACCCGGGACCTCTTCCGAGGTAGGCGGTATGTTTATCACTGCACCACTCAGGTCATCGTGTTAAATGATGTAATTTTTTTTTTCAGAGGGTCTTGGCATTCGTCACCTGCAGACATTTTTTCTGTTTCTTGGTATGCTCCTTGCATTTTCAATGAGGGTGAACATGAGCATAGCCATCGTTGCGATGACCGCTATCGATAACAGAAACATGACCGAAGCGAAATCGGTATGTCTATTATATGTATATATTACGGCTAATACCCGAAGTGCGACTAAACCTAGTTTTAGCCGGCTAAAACTAGGTGTAGCCGATAGCTGTTGGCTAAAACTAGGTGAACCGATCTGCTTTACTCCTGTAGGTCCCGAATATAGGTTAGAAATTTAAGACGAGCGCAAAGCGCAGCGTAGCGTGAGCCTTAAATTTCGAGGTTATTTTTTTTTAACAGACAACAGAAATAACTTTCTTAATACCTTATGCTACACCTAGTTTTAGCCGGCTACACCTACTATTAGCCGCGAGCAAATCAGCTACACCTAGTTTTAGCCGGCTAAAACTAGGTTTAGCCGCACTCCGGGTATTAGCCGTAACATATATTTATAAAACTAAAACTAGAAAGTCTTCATCATCAGCAATTTTTAGTGGCCTCATTAATCGGGGCCAGCTCTTTCTTATAAATAAATAAGGAAGAAGGACCACTTATGCGGTATGGTGGATGTTAATGACTACAAATGCAGCTGGTATAAAGGGCTTAACGTGCTCTTGAACGCCAAGGAACTGAAGATATATATTTTTGGTCACCCATTCGTGACTAACCGTAGCTATAGTTGCTTAACCGCTGTGATCGATAACTGAATGCGCTAAGCTACCTGAAATAAAACCCACATAATTTGGTTTCACTGATTTATGGAACTCAGGCTCATTTAATTTATACTCGATTTTTAAATATTAAACTATGCAAAAGATGAAAATATTTGAAATGAATTAAATTACCGTTTTCTGTTTAATCATTGTTTTTGTCTTTTTGTTAACAATCGTTTATGCGTTTAATTCTTATTATTCCAACTGATAAGTTATATTTACAAACATTACAAAAAATGTGTTAAAACTTTTACCTAAGTTTATCACGCTTCAAAAAATATCAACGGTAGGTAGTTTTACAACAAAAAAAAATGTTATTTCAACAGATTGTGTAAAACTTTCTCGGTTTATCATTTGGAAATAATACTGAAAAAGCTATTACTTACAACTTTAATAATTCTGTTGTTTTTAACATATTGGTTTTACTGCATGTAAAAAAAATGTATACTTCATCCAGAAAAAAATGCTGTTCCAGAGGGATAGAAAAATAAATACTGGGCAGACAGAGTCACGGGCAGCTAACTAATGGATAAAATTTCCATTCTGATTTAAAGTTCAATAGTTTTGTTATCTACTTAGATTATATTATATTAGGGTTGTGACCTGAAACCCGGTAATAAAACGACATTTAATCACGACACTTATATCAACCGAGTTAATCGTTAACTTGAAAGAAAACAAAAAACCGACTTCAAAAAACCTACCTCTAAAAAGCAAGAAATAACATTCGTAATAATAAAAACACGTCTATTGAAGTCGGGTGGGGCTGGAGTACAAATTCCTTTTTTTTATTCTAAAAGCCACACCCGACTTCAATAGACGTGTTTTTATTATTACGAATGTTATTTCTTGCTTTTTAGAGGTAGGTTTTTTGAAGTCGGTTTTTTGTTTTTTATAACAATTTTTATTTTTTGAATTTTTAGTGTAGGTAGGTACCTTTTGTATTAGGTAGTGTAGGTATACTATTTAGGTAGAAAACTCGGGTCAGCCAAACGTGAGTTAATCGCGGAGAAACATACATACATGCGGGCCAACTGAGAACCTCCTTTTTTTAAGTCGGTTAAAGAACTACACATAAGATATCCCTTTTCCAACAAAAAATAATTATCTTATTCAGTTCATAATTAAAGAAGTCAACAAACACAAAATCATACTATTTTCGTGCTTTTTTCAAGATTACTTGAAAAGTACTGAACCGATTTCTAAATTTAAAAAAATGGGACCAACTTGAATTTTTACCTGTAATAACGTTTGAATCATTTCAATCGGTTCAGCCGTCTTCGAGTAATCGGTGTACATACAAAAAAAAAAACGGGTCGAATTGAGTACCTCCCTCCTTTTGAAGTCGGTAAAAATGGTCGCAGGGGGTGTGTAATGTATGACCTAAATTTACATGCACTAACGATCAGAGGATATAATAACATTTCATATAATTTCATTTGACATACCGATCAAATAATATAACATACGGTTAATATAATTTCACTTGACCTAAATACATGTGATATAAAAACTATTTGACACAATAATCATTTGATCTAATTAACAGATGATATAAAGCACATTTCATATAACATTCATTTACTCTATTCAACATTAAAAATAATTTTATTTGACCTATGATTTAAATGCTATAAAAACAAGCATAGCCCAAAAATATGATTTCATTACTTATATATTTTTATCCACACCCATGCTTTAAATCCTCCATAAAGGGTTCTAAAACAGTTAGCTTACTGCCAAAATTACAGTATCGCTCCGCTGCGAGTGGTCAAAACACTAACCCAACCTACCTGGTGTATTAAGTTTTTATTTACAGCGGGGGGCCTGGGGCCAGCCGCCCTGCACCCCCCAGCAAGTATTTTGCAAGCAAGCACCGAACATGCAAGCATGCAAGCAAGCATGCAGCAAGCAAGCATGCAGCAAGCAAGCATGCAGCAAGCAAGCAAGCATGCAGCATGCAAACAGCCATGCAGTAAGCAAGCATGCAAGCAAGCAAGCATGCAGCGTGCAAGCAAGCATGCAGCATGCAAGCAAGCATGCAACATGCATGCATGCATTGTGGAGCTCCGCTCGCTTCGCTCGCTCCGCTGCGAGTGGTCAAAACACTAACCTAACCTAACCTACTGGTAGGTGCACTAAAAGTGTTTCTTTATAGCGGGGGGCCTCAGGCCCCCCGACCCCCCCGAGCAGGGGGGCCAGCCCCCCTGCACCCCCCGGCAAGCATTTTGCAAGCAAGCAAGCCTGCAAGCAAGCAAGCCTGCAAGCAAGCAAGCATGCAGCATGCAAGCAAGCATGCAGCATGCATGCAAGCGTTGTGGAACTCCGCTGCGAGTGGTCAAAACACTTACTTAACCTAACCTACTGGTAAGCTACATGCATGCTTGTATGCTTGCTTGCATGTCTAGTCATTGTTATTTTATAACATATGTATGCTAATAGATGTAAGTACATTAAACATTAGTGGATTTGATAATTAAGCAAGCATCATAATAACAAAAGCTAGTTATTTCTATTTTATAGTAAAAGTTGAATATAAAATGTAAAATTAGATCAAATTATATGTATATCGAATGATACTTATGGGATATAAACGTTAGAGCAAATGTAAATATGGCAAATAATAATGATGACAAATGAATAATAGGTTAAATAAAAATTATGTCATTTATTTTTAGGTCAAATAAAAATTAGATGAAGTCAACGTTAGTGACATTGAAATTAGATTAACTGTTTTTATGGCAACCGAATCGCACCCGTTATTATGACGTAGGCATCCGCAAAAAAAAAAGTACTTACGGGAAAGAATTCCATGTGGATGAAGTCACTGTAGTAACACGGAACCCACGGAAAATGAGATAACAAAGAATGAAAGTCCAATTAAGATTGAAATATAAATTAATAAAAATGTTAATTACTACCTAAGTAAGGAGCGCGGCGATATCGGTCTTCGGGAGAATTTTTATAAGAAGATTAATTAATTAATTAAAATGAAAAATAATCCGACGGATTGGCATCTTTATTAATTGCTTTGAATTTAAATTCAAAAAATTATAATAATAAAACTGGAATGAAATGATACAGAATTTGATATTATCTTCTGAGATAAATTACGCTCTCCTATGGTACGCTCTCCTCTGCGACCCAACCCGACATAATGTGATGTGCGCGAACCAAGGCGCGAACCTTTATAAAATAAAAGAAGAACAAGAAGACGGATTTCAACTGGTCAAAAACAGAAAACTGTGTTTTGACATAACGGCCTTCGATACTTCCTAAAAATTTTCGAGCGACCTGTTATGCTACCAATTGAAACCCCTTCTTTTCCGTAGCTCCATTGAACGTCCCATTGATCTTTAGCTCTCTTTTTTTTAGGGTTCCGTACCAAAATGGTAAAAAAGGAACCCTTATGGTGTGACTCAGTCTGTCTGTCTGTCACAGCTGGATATCTCGAGAACTACTAATGGTATCAACTTGAAATTTGGAATAGTTTAAGATGATATTTGCCCAACTATTTTGCAAATAAGAAAGAAATAATAAAATTAATATTTTTTTTACAACAGGGACTGAAAAGGGGTCTTAAAAATTTTAAGTGAGGTGACTAGGGCATGTGGGGTATCATATGAAAGAGCGCTGTTTGCACATTTTAAAACAATTTTTTTTTTCTTAGGCCGCATAGTATTCGACTTATGATGAAAAATATAAAAAAAAAATACCGTTCCCCCCCCTTATCTCCGAAGTTTGCAAAGAGAAAAATCTGAAATAATTCTATGTGATAGTAGTTTATGTAAAGATTACAGGAAAAATAAAACGATGTCTCAATATAACACACTTTTTTAGTAATTCAAAAAACAAACAATTTTTTTTAGTTTCACTACCAGTCAACAGATGGCGCTGTCCTAAGCATGCTAACCTAAGGGCAAAAAATAGTTCCACTATCGGTCAAGAGATGGCGCAACCTAACACTACAATAATAAATTGGTGGCTGGTTCTAATATAATTACCTACTATTTGCCGTACGAATAAACGAAGAATAAGTTTATACTTTACTAAGTAATTATATATATTACTATATAGTAATATAATAATAACGAGGAGCTTGGTGGCGCAGTGGTTTAGCGCCTGGACCAGCAATTGCGGAGGTTAAGCAACGTTCGCAAGGTTCGGTCATGGGATGGGTGACCAAAAATTTATTATCTCGAGCTCCTCCGTGCTTCGGAAGGCACGTTAAGCCGTTGGTCCCGGCTGCATTTGCAGTCATTAACACCCACCAATTCGCATTGGGCCCGCGTGGTGGGTTATGGCCCGTCCTCCTGAAACGTTTTTCAGTCACCATAAGCAGCATTTGTAAATTAACTGTCCGCCTGTTCGCCATTCCACCTGTCTGCCGTTTATCCTACTTTTTTAAAGACTGTGCTAAAATAACATATCCAAATATATTTATGATTGTACGTAACCCTCGGCACAGAATACATAATAGTCCCTCGGTGCGCGAGTCCGACTCGCTATTGATTGGTTTTTTTTTATATACTTTTACGGATTACAACGCATCAGGGACCATGGTCACGGGATGAATAATCACAAAACACTACCTATATAATTTTGAAATTGCCCGCTCGGAACTTTCTCAAATGTACATGTATTTTATGGCCGCATTCTAATTTTTTTTTCACAGGGTTACACCAGTTTTGAGTGGTCACACAGCGTTCAGGCAGTGATTCTCTCTTCCTTCTTCTGGGGGTATGTGATCCTGCAAATACCAGCTGGAGCCCTGGCCAGGCAGTTCGGAGGGAAGGTTCTGATCACAATCTCGGTGTTTGTCAACTCTGTTATATCGTTCTTCTTACCAGTCGCTGCTTACTATGTAAGTATGATATTTTCACTTTTCGATTGGGATGAATTCAAAATAGAGGCATAAAGAAATGCTGCTGATACTTTTGATATAGTAATAATATCTAGAAGCGCTATTTGCACGACATAGTAGCGCTTTGCCTGTACTGCTGCGTGGTTTTCATATTAGGTGTATAACCTTAATTTTTTTTGTTTTCATATTTTTTTTAAGTTTTCATATTAGGTTCCATACCTAATATGAAAACCACGCAGCAGTGCAGGTTTTAAAAACGAGTCTGCTGGCTTTAATCGTGCCACTGCAACACTTCTTGACGCCTCTAAACCAAAAGAAAATGTTGCAATAAAATCAACGCAAAATATAACATATTGCAACAATGATTCCATGAATACAAGGCTATTGTTGTAAAGGCTACTTTATTTGTGTCATTCTTCCTCGGTGTGAATTTATTATTATTTTCTCCAACAACAATCAAAATTTAATTTACTGTTACGATGTTAATAAGTTTAATTAAAAAATATGGAATTATATGATAAGGTGAAAGATTAAGAACATTTTTACCATTTTTAATGGTGAAATATAAAGGTATGAAACCAAATTAATTAATTAATTATGCAACAGTTAAGATAACAAAACAAAAGATTTTTATACGGATCGTAACAATATATAAGGCTTTAATAAAGAAAACGCCCGAAGTTAGTTTGCTTTATGAGAAAAATTAATTAATACTGCTTTTATTTTTACTTTACGAGTTATTCATATCAAATTAATAATTTATAATGGCCTGATACTCAAAGTTTTTTTGTTCTCGAGCAAGCTTCCATTTTTATTCGTTATGATAATGACTTTGCTGTTTTAGTTTATTTAACTAACCACGTTTAATCAACATTTGAACGCAGTTTTTAAATCAATCTTGTAATGAGTTGTAAAAAGATTTCTATCAATTTTTACCAAACTTTCTGATAAGCAACTTTATTTCTAACGCTTTTGAACGTCAAGTGACTGCAAACTAACCGAAAAGAAATAGTTTTTCAGTAGTCTGGGTCTATAAGCTAAAGGTTTGTCTTGTAATACGTATCTTCTGATTTCTTATATCCAAATTCAGTATTAAAAGTGAACAACCACACCTGCGGAAATTAGAATGCCCAACGTTGGGCTGAATATACGCGCACTGATTTATAAACAAACCTATTTATGTCGTGTGGCGTGGCAATAGATAAATACCTACGAAAGTTTAGTAATATACTACTAATCTATTACTAAATCTTTAATATTAAAACATTTGTTGATTTAATTATCATCGCCATTGTCACTTATAACTGACCGCACTGTTTAACATAGGTGTCTCTCAAGGCACGTCATTGAGGCCGATGTTACTCTTATAGTATACTAGCGGCCGCCCGCGACTTCGTCTGCGTGGAAAGGTTTTTTTGCTATCCCTAGGGAACAATACTTTTTTCGGGATGAAAGGTACCCTATGTCCTTCTCTGTACCCCTGACAACGTGTATGCAAAATTTCATTATGATCGGTTCAGTAGTTAAGACGTGAAGGCGTAACAAACAAACAAACAAACGGACTTTCGCATTTCTTATATTAGTAAGGATGATATTTCTTCCAGGGTGGCTGGGAATTGGTCTGCGCTGGGCGTATCCTTCAAGGTCTGTTCCAAGCCTTTGTGTATCCCGTCACTCACCACCTCATCAGCCAATGGATACCTTTTGAGGAAAAAGGATTTCTTAGTACTATTATTTATGCAGGTTCGAAATAAGTTCATATGTGTGGTTCTTTTTAGGGTTCCGTACCAAAATGGTAAAAAAGGAACCCTTATGGTGTGACTCAGTCTGTCTGTCTGTCTGTCACAGCTGGATATCTCGAGAACTACTAACGGTATCAACTTGAAATTTGGAATAGTTTAAGATGACATTTGCCCAACTATTTTGCAAATAAGAAAGAAATAAAAAAAATAATATTTTTTTTACAACAGGGACTGAAAAGGGGTCTTAAAAATTTGAAGTGAGGTGACTAGGGCGTGTGGGGTATCATATGAAAGAGCGCTGTTTGCACATTTTAAAACATTTTTTTCTTTTTTCTTAGGCCGCATAGTTTTCGACTTATGATGAAAAATGTAAAAAAAATACCGTTCCCCCCCCCTTATCTCCGAAGTTTGTAAAGAGAAAAATCTGAAATAATTCTATGTGATAGTAGTTTACGTAAAGATTACAGGAAAAATAAAACGAGGTCTCAATATAACACACTTTTTTAGAAATTCAAAAAACAAACAATATTTTTTTCAGTTTCACTACCCGTCAACAAATGGCGGTGACCTAAGAATGCTGACTTGCGAATTAAAATAGTTCCACTATCGGTCAAGAGATGGCGCAACCTAATACTACAGTAATAATTGGTGACTGGTTCTTATATAAATTACCTACTATTTGCCGTACGAATAAACGAAGAATAAGTTCCTACTTAGTAATATAAACAGTTTGCAATGTGGAGCGGCTGAAACGTTTTTCAGTCACCATAAGCAACTGTGGTTAAGATTTGTAAATTAACTGTCCGCCTGTTCGCCCTTCCACCTGTCTGCCGTTTATCCTACTTTTTTAAAGACTGTACTAAAGTAACATATCCAAATATATTTATGATTGTACGGAACCCTCGGTGCGCGAGTCCGACTCGCTCTTGACCGGTTTTTATTTATTTATGGTTTAGTTAGAATAGAAGGTTATATTGTACTTTAGTAATAATCTAAGTAATACTACATTTTTTCTGAGTTGGTAGGTACAGTCGGCTGCTCACGTGCTTTACTATTTTGCAGAAAAGTTCGTATGCATGCGCATCTTCCCGGCGTCTCCACGGCTAATACCCGAAGTGCGGCTAAACCTAGTTTTAGCCGGCTAAAACTAGGTGTAGCCGATAGCTGTTGGCTAATATTAGGTGTAACCGGCTAAATGCGGCGGCATGGGGTATTAACCCAGATATTACTGACATATAATATTGTGTTCGAACTTAATGATTTTTTAGATGCGACCTTATAACTCTTAAATAACACGGGGAAAAATAATAAAAAAAATATTTTCCTAGTGGAAATTCGGAAAATTGCTGTTGTTTATAAACAACGGTAGTAAAATATGCTACTATTGTGGTGTGTTCCATAAATTAAACTATTTCATTACTATTTATTATTTTACTGGACTTTCAAACAAAAATAAGTGTAAAAAAAGAAGAAAAAATCACATGGTGTGATAGAACTCAAAACAGGTTTTTGGGTGCAATGTAACACTGCATTTTTTACAAAAAAAATAGCGTTTTTACAAAAATGCACAGCGTAACTGTCTTCTCTGTACTTTACAATATGCCCTATGCAATCATATCGTGAGGACTCATGAAGTGTTCCAGACGCACGACCAGGCATCCGCTGATCCTTTTTGAAAGTTTCTAAAATTCCGGTTGCTATACTCCTGCGAAAATTTAGGTGATTATATTATATTCACCTTTGTTGGCTTTATAAGTTGCCATGCATTATGCAAAGTCATATCCAGGCTGTACGCAATCAGTTCTGTACAAGGAAATGTTTTGCTCAGAGCGGTACCTAGTTCCTAGAAGGTATGTAGGTACCTTCTGTTTGGGAACACTACACTTGAAGTTGTTGACCATCATGTATACTAAGGACAGGCAGTCCAATTAGGTAAGTCCAACTTCGAGAAAAAGATCTCTCGTCGAATCCAACTCGGGTGGGCAGCATTCGGGAAGCTACGAAAAATCTTCGTGTCCTATTTACCTCAGTGTCTCAAAATGAAAGTCTATGACAAGTGTGTGCTGCCAGTGATGACTTACGGCAGTGAAACGTGGTCGCTAACTATGGGTCTCATAAAGAGGCTCAAGGTCACCCAGCGTGCAATGGAGAGAGCCATGCTCGGCGTTTCCCTGCGTGATCGAATCAGAAATGAGGAGATCCGCAGGCGAACTAAAGTAACCGACATTGCTCGAAGGACAGCTCAGCTGAAGTCCAGGCTGGACACATAGCGAGAGGAACCGATGGCCGTTAGGGAGGAAAGGTTCTTGAATGGCGACCGCGCACCAGACGACGCTCCGTGGGTAGGCCCCCGACAAGGTGTACCAACGATCTGGTGAAAGTCGCGGGAAACCACTGGATGCGGGCAGCGCAGGAACGATCGTCGTGGAGATTCTTGGGGGAAGTGTGTAAGGATGACACCCACTGCTGGGTATAGACCCAGCAGTGGGTGTCGTACGGCTGATATAATGATGATGATGACTTGGTTTTCATCCCCAGAATCTTCATCTGTAACGTCAGCATTACAGTTTTCTGGTGGAAATATTACAAAAGAATCTGATACAGAACCTTCATCGTCATTTTCCAACTCCTCGACAATTACATTCAGAGTCAAATTTTGAATCCTAAAATAAAACAAAGTAGTCCATTTTACTACTGGCGTTTATAAACAACACAAGTTATATTTAGCTATAACTTATGTCTAAAGGCTCTATAAATATATAATTTAATATTTTTGAGGCGCCTAAGGAACAAACGTTACGATTTCTGTAAATTATTTCCAAAGAATATGAAACTTATTGTAAATACTTACTTTGATAAATTTTTCGTCGAAATCTGCTGAAATAACTTTTTAATAACACACAAAATATATTTAATCAAGATGATTTACCGAATCATAGCGATTGAAAAAGCGCTTGCCTATCAAGTAACACACATAAAATAAAATAAAAGTACCCCCATTATTTTCAATAATTTTATATCTTATGCGTTGTTTTAAAACAACGGTAGTAAGAAGTGGGTTAAGAAAGTTATTTCTGTTGTCTGTTAAAAAAAATAACCTCTAAATTTAAGGCTCACGGTACACTGCGCTTCGCGCTCGCTTTAGATTTCTAACCTATATTTGGGACCTACAGGAGTAAAACAGATTGGTTCACCTAGTTTTAGCCAACAGCTATAGGCTGCACCTAGTTTTAGCCGGCTAAAACTAGGTTTAGCCGCACTTCGGGTATTAGCCGTAAAATATACATACATATTATAGCATATATATATATACAGACCCTATTATAGCATATATATAGCATTTGAATTTGAAGCTTTGAAATTCCGCGAAGGACACAAGTATCTACATTCTTCAAATAAACGCTTCAAGCTATTAAGTTTGTTTCAGGTGGCCATCTAGGTCTAGCTTTGCAGTTGATGTTAGGAGGCGTAGTGGCCTCTGCTTGGGGATGGCCAGCCATTTTCTACACTAATGGCACTTTGGGCACAATTTGGACGGTGGCCTACCTTATCTTTGGATCAGCCTCTCCTGAGCAGTCCAAAATTATTTCGGAAACAGAGTTGAGATACATACAGAGGTCTTTAGGAAGAGTTGGCGAACAAAAGGTATGAACATTAATAATTGAGAGTTAAGATAAAAATATTGTTCTTTCAGATTGAAATAGTTGTTTGTTATACAAGTGACCAAAGTCAATTTGTGCTGCGAGTGCTGACTTTAAATCACGAACTAGCGAAGTAGTCTAGAATTAAATCACGCGTTTCTAAAATAGACTACTGAGCACAGTGAGTTATTTAAAGGCACGAGGCAGAACAAAAATTTGGTTTTCACCTCTACCAGCGAGAAAAGTGTTATAGGTAGGTAATAACAGTTATTTCCACGTGACTTTTCTAGTAAAAAGTTAAATTTAGAATTAAAAACTTGTTTTATCAACTGTTTTGAAGTTAGACAACGCTTATTAAATTAATTTTATACTTTTTAATCCATGTATGATAATATAAAGCATTCTATCTATTCTATTCTCACATATCAATTTTACAAGTTACATCTTTGTCACTCTATTTAATTTTCTTTATTATTTCAAAAGTAGGTGTTAGAAAATTAAAAAAGAACTTTGTCTTACGCTCACAGCAAAAATCGAATTTGCTGGGAATTTTGACTTTGTGCCCTTTTCGTGCTGGAGAGAGTTGAAAACGGTTATTTAAAAATACCTCAGTATAATTTACATTAGTGAAACAGGGTATACTCTTTCTTTGCCAATTACAGTTCCAAACAAACTAAAATAAATCTTTAAGTTTTTCTAAATTGCGTCTGTTTGTTTATTAACAAACAGACGCAATTTAGAAAAACTTAAAGAGCACACCAAAATTGGATCGCTTTAGAGTAAGAGTATCCACAAGATGATAATTAAGGCTGTAGAGTCGCATCACTTTCCATTTTTAAATTTTCAATACAAATAATCAAAACAACTCTGCGCGAGTCGTAATGAGGGCGAACTTTGAAAATTCTTATTAAAATATTAAATGGATATAAGTATATACAAAACACACAATATATTAGACAAATACCTCATTATTCCTAAATAACTCAAAATTTACTTAAGATTCTGTAAATACCAGTAAAAAAACATGTCAAAATGTACCAATTTGAGCATTTTTTAATATTTTATTTCTCTGTGACTAAAAGCATTTTTTTTTTATTTTCTGTTTATGGGAAACTCCTAGACAATACAAACAATAAGTGAAAAAATAAATATGAGTCGTATTCTTATTTGTTACAGGTGAAACGTTTTGAAAAATACCTCTGACAAGCAAATTTGAAATTCCACTTGAAGAGTCGTCTTCGTTTTAAAATACCTGACAATTTATTATGTCTCTATACGGCACTAATTTAATTTTGCTTCCTAAAACTAAAGTTTACATCAATAATAATGCTTTCATTCTTTAGATAACTTTATTGGAAAAACACTAATTTCGTTGAAATGCAAATATACAGCCTTAAGCCCAAACATCAACTTTTTTAGATCACACAATTTGTTTTCAGTATCATCCCGTTCCATGGAAGAAGATAATGACCTGCGTTCCATTCTGGGCCATAATAGTGGCCCACTGTGGCCAGAACTGGGGCTTCTTCACGCTCATGACGGAGATGCCTTCCTACATGAGCAAAGTGCTTGGCTTTGATCTGAAGAGCGTGAGTATGAATATTTGCGTAAAAAATGACAAAATAACTCGATTCAGAGCTTCAAAAAATGTGCATTAGAGCATATGTAAGTCTATTGTTTGTATTTTTTTAAACCGTTCGAGCTGTAGTGCCATTCCAGAAAAAAATCTAATTTACAAACTACGTAATGATTTACTGATTTCTAGGAGAAAAAGAAAAGTATTTACTGATTACTAGGAGAAAAAGAATTTAAATTCCGTTTGTTCTTTATTTCTCATTAAGACAATTGTCACTTACATGAGAATAATTCATAAAACAATTAGTGTATTACATTTTGTCTCGAAGTAGGTAGAGTTAAAATTTGTATTGTTACACTTCAACACTGCATATTCCATGCAAGTTGCAATCTCGCATACTTAAGGATTTTGTCCAAGTAACATACTATAAAGTAATAAGTTTACAGCTGCTCTACATTGAATATTTTGCAATGTTTGAGGGAAGGATCGACGCAACTCAAAATCTAAACCATCACCCATCACAGACAGCCTTTGATCAAAAATACCCTAGCGGTCAGAGTCTCGAAAACGGCACCTCGAAATAACGCCCCACTTTCAAACTGGGTTGTTATTTTGTACAAAGTATTATCTTTTTTGTTTCTTTCTATCTAAAGTTAAATGTGGAAAGAATAGTGATTTGTAAAAAAATATTCATGTGCCCCCACATACGAATTTCAAAACTTCGAATCACTTTTTGTTTTGTGATTTTGTGTTTTTGTGATTCTCTTAAAAATATCTCTACGATGCGGCAACGCTGTCACATGGATGCTAGCACTCGGACGACGAGCTCGCCAATGGTCGGTACTATTTTTTTATACAAAAATGACTTCCGCAGCGTTGAGATGCGCTCGACGCTGCGGATGTTTTTAGAAAATTGAGGGGCTGTTTTCGTGAAGTGTAATCTAGGATTTTTTTATCGAAGTTTACAGCAGATGTAATAAAAGTGTACTAGTACAATACTGCATATTCCATGCAAGTTACAGATACCATATACCATACAGTTACACATACTATAATGTCAGTCATTATGCCTGTGTCACACACATTACTTTTTACACCAATAAAATATATGTTTGGCTGTGATCTCAATAACTAGATTAACTGAAAATTTTCACATGCTGCTAAAAATACTAACCAATAAAAAAATCCTATAACCCATATCGTCGTTACTCGTGCAAAAGTAGCTATGTATTTTTTACATACTTTACAGGAGACGCAAAAAACTGATTTACTCGAAAAATTGTCAGAGCATCTAAATAATTTATATTTACTTAAATACATATCGACGCTTAAGAACCAAGACCATCTATCTACACTTTTGGCGATTTTTACTTTTTAATGCAATTCTTTTTATGGTTAACTTACGCATCGCTTCCTTTAATCAGTTACCTCAAATTCGCATTAAATAAGGAGTTATGAGAAAAACAAATACCACCTAAGTAACAAATTTTAACTAATACCAGCTATCTACAGTAATTTTCAAACTAATGAAGCTCTCTTATAATTCATGTAAACACCTAATTTCAACTTTTTTTTCATGCCAATCCTGTAAATGTTCAGACATAATTATAATGAAATTGTTTGAAAAATAAAGAAAACCATTTTTCGTCTCCTGTGAAGTCGACTTTTTGTAGATAGATGGTCTTGGTTCTTAAGCGTCGATATAACAAATTTACGTAGTTTTAGATTACTTTTGAATGTATAACAGTATTAATAATGCTTTAATTAAACATAATAGGCAAATTTGACACATAGAGTTATTTATCTGAGACGTGAGTAAAAGCTATCAGTCTGAACTTGACTAAAAAACTCGCAATGTCCATAGCGAAGCACATATCGGGCGCAATTTCTGCTTCCGCTTTGGTAAAACTTCGCTGAATGTCACATAGCTACTTTCCTTACTCTTCAAATATTGCATTTATAACATAGCTGTTTTTACAGTATGTGTGTATGAGCATAACGATCAAAACTGCATAAAAAACCGAAAATGAAAAAAAAACACATAGCGACTTTTGCACGCGCAACGACGAATCACGAACGAGATACAAAACTGTAACTGGCAACTAATTACCACGTCCGTTAGATCTAGACCGCTAGGGAAAAGGTACAATAACTTTATTGATCTAGATGTTTCAGTCTTAATTGATCTGTCTACATTTTATGAGTCGACAAACAGAAGCAAATCATATTTCCAGTTAGAGAATTCAATCAGTTCGTTTTAAAGAATGTTTATTTAAAAAAAAATGTTTATGATAACTATTAGGTAGGAACTGTTTACTAAAGGTCATAGGGCATATTTGACCTGCTTGATGAAAGTTCGCGTACAGAAACCAAACCAGTTTTAAATTGAAGAATTCAATCCCACTTTCAAAATATGTATTACTTTTTTATGTACCGACCGGCAGAAAAAAGTTATTTTACAGTATGTGTGCGAGTATAAATTGTATGATGTTATCAGCGAACTAAAAATATGGAATAAGCATTCTGCTCAAAAAATGGCACCACATGAAAAGTACAACTAAGTGGATAGAGCTAAAAATGCTGGCATTTAACTATGCAGCACAAAGCGTCTGAACACTGGTTGCTTATTAGCGACCATAATTTGTATACTCATAGATATTTTTTATACTTAAACGAAAAAATAAGATACGTTTTTTCTGCATCTTTTTACTGCCTTCTTTGCATCTTTTACGCCATTTAACTATAAAGGACGTCATTTCTAATAAACTCTCTCTTTCTATCTTTTCTCTACAATGCAAACTGCAATTTATTAAAAAAAGCATTAACGTCAGTCACCGGGTACGTGGCTGGCCCGACTAAAGCTGAGCGGGTTGTACTTTTTCGGCCACATTGTGCCATTTTTTAAGCAATATTTGTTTGCAATTACGCTTCCATAGATTTTAGTTCGTTGGATGTTATTAAGTTTTTGTTACTAAAACAGAAGTTTTTACTTTCAGCATTATGAAAATGTGTGCTACACGTATAATAAACGTTTGTATTGTCTTTATTTATTTATTTTATTTTATTTATTATTGAAATAATATGATCTATTGATAGAAAATGAAACATGGCCTGCAAGAATGCTACCCATATCACTCAGTAGCAGGTACATTTATCTACATATCTAGCCCTATTTTGTTTGTGTACGCCATAGGCCAAACGTCCGAACAAAATGCCCTTTGCCTTAATAATCACATTGACAAAGCACCTCTGTACAGTACACGCTGGGTAAATCAAACAAGTTTTCCCTTGAATTATGCTCTAAGTGTATTCTTCAATTGCCTTCCAGAATGGTGTACTATCTTCGCTCCCGTACCTTGCTATGTACCTTTTGAGTTTCCCGATGGGGTCCATGACTGATTTAATACTTAAGAAGAACTGGCTCAGTATCGCTAACACCAGGAAGTTATTTAACTCTATAGGTTTGTAAAAATAAATTTATTACCTAACCACGGAAATAGAGAGACTAACAGAAGTTAAGCTTAGTCACACCACATGAGTAAATAAACGTAATCTGGTCACACCCTTGGACACTCCGTTATAAACAGTTGACGTCAGGTGACGTTTTTGTATACGCGCAACTGTGTGTGTAATTCTAGGGCTACCATGCAGTTTGTATACTGTATGAGTGACGTTCAATTCATAATTAGAACTTTTTGGTAAATAAAGTTATGCCTCATTGCTTTGAATATCAAAATAAGTTGACAGTTGACAAACACAACTAAAAAGTTACGTACGACGCATTGCTTTGGATATCAAAATAAGTTGACGTTGACAAACACGACTAAACGAGCATACGATTCGGCGTACAGACTCGCGGGGTAGGGTGAGGTAATTGATTCTGAGGCGGGGCGGAGAGTGTCCTTTCTGTACGCTAGTACTTATATCTATTCCATGGTTTAGTACTACGGGTGCTCGAGCATCGCACACACACAAAGACAGCTCTCACCGCTGCGTCACGTACAGCAGGCTTACTCAACAGCGCCTTCGTTATCGTTTCGTATTTTTATTAAAATAAAACACGTCTATTGAAGTCGGGTGGGGCTGGAGGACAACTTTTTTTTAATTCTAACTGCCCCACCCGACTTCAATAGACGTGTTTTATTACAATGATAATGCTTATCTAGTGATTTCAATATTATTTATTGCTTTTAGAGGTAGAATGGGGTTTTGAAGTCGGTTTTTTGTTTTTTCAAACAATTTCTTTTAATTTTTTTCTTTTTAGTGTAAGAACCTTCTGTATTAGATATATTATCTAGGTAGATAGTAAAATCGGTTTGGCCAAATGTGAGACGTGTATCAAATCAAATCAAATCAAATCAAATCATTTTATTCACAAAAAACAGAGTGCATACAGTTGTTATTGGTTACATTCCGGTTCTCTGCCTTGCCATAGAAAAGGCATGTGAAATGTCAATTTAGAGTAGTAAATTAAATACGATTAAACAAATTAAAATTACATGCGATGAGAATAATTCATTTTATGTCAATTTTTGAATTTAGAAATTCTTCAATTGTATAGAAACATTTATTTTTTAACCATGTTTGTAACTTTTTTTTAAATATAGGTAAACTAAGCTCCTTTAAGGTCTTTGGTAGTTTGTTATAAATTTTTATGCAGTTAGGATAACAATTCCTTCTATAATACTTTGTATGCGTTGTGGGTAACATCAACTTACCATGGTGTCTCGCTAATCTACAGTTATCTGTATTTTTAAAACTGAATATATGGGGGTGTGTTTTAACAAAAATGCAACATTCTAATATATAGATAGAGGGGAGGGTAAGCAAATTTAGTTTAGGAAATAATTCCCTGCAGGACGTCATTGGAGGGACGTCGCATATAGCTCGGATGCATTGTTTCTGTGATATGAAAGCTTTTTTTACGTCAACCGAGTTACCCCACAAAAGTATACCATATTTTAGATTTGATGCGACATACCCATGATAGGCCATTAAAGCAGCTTTTTTATTCACTTGAGTAGTTAACCGCCATAAAGCATATGCAAATCTATTTATCTTTTTGCATATTTTTTGTACATGATTTTTCCACGAACATCGATTATCAATCTCTATTCCCAAAAAAGTAAGAGATTCCGATTCCATAATAGGTTCATTATTTATAAGCACAGTTAAATTATTTGATTTTGGTTTGGTATTATAAAAGTTAATATATTTAGTTTTACTTATATTTAAGTGTAAATTATTATTGTTTAGCCAATTTGAAATATTATTAATCGTCTCGTTAATTTCGTCATTGAAGTTTGATTGATGTTTTTTGGTTATAACTACTGAGATATCGTCCGCAAATAAGTTACAATGGTGATGTGTAATATTAGGTAGATCATTTATATATATAATGAATAATAGCGGTCCTAGGATCGTACCTTGAGGAACACCTACATTATTTACAGCAGGTGTCGAGGAAAAGGATATTTCGTCTTTATTTTTATTTATATTTTTAATTTCAACGTATTGGCATCGATTGCGAAGATACGATTCTAACCAATTTAGTGCTACACCCCTAAAGCCATATCTTTCACATTTATGTAGAAGAATGTCATGCGAGACAAAGTCGAATGCTTTGCTCATGTCAAAGAAAATACCTATTGTGTCTATGTTTTTGTCAATATTCTCAGTCACAGTCTTTATTAAGTTGAATACTGCCAGTGAAGTGGACTTCCCTTTGCGAAAGCCATTTTGTTCATGCCTAAGAATGTTATGTTTTTCTAAAAAGTCATACATTCGAGCATGCATTGCTTTTTCACACACTTTAGCTAGGACAGATATTAATGCTATCGGTCTATAATTATTCAGTGCCTCTTTATCATCTTTTTTGTGGATAGGTCTTATAACGGATACCTTCAATATTTCTGGAAATTTGCCTTCAGCGAATGATAGATTAATTAGATAAGACAATACTTCAGACAGAATTAGTGCACAATATTTTAAGACTTTAGAAGGCAATTCATCAAAACCCGCCGATGTAGTGTTGTTTAGAGATCTAATTATTTTGAATATTTCATCTTTGGTAGTCGGATACAAAAATATAGATTTATCAACAAATTTTATGTTATGATTTAATGTGTCATTAGATAGTTTATTATTACAAAATGTCAGATTACTGTTAGATGTCATGTTATTTTTATTTGTTATGTCAATAAAATAGTTATTAAATATATTACAAATGTCAGTGGGATTATTAATCAAATTGCCATCATTATTTTTTATTTTATTTATATAGTTATTATTATTTGTTCCATTTTTATCATAAGATTTTATCAAATTCCATGTCGATTTACAAATGTTCTTACTGTTTATTAACTGTTTTTCGCTAACTAATTGATGTGATTTATTAATACATTTTTTAAGAAGACTATGGTATTTTTTGTATGTGTTTTTATTTAATCGATTTTGCTTTGCGTAATATTTAGAATAGAATAGAATAGAATAGATTTTATTCGCATTAAATAGGGTTTACATAAGGTGTTCGTACATCAATTTAAAGTATCTTATACCTATTTAGCCATTATAAATGACATGCAAAAATTGAAATATTTTTTTAAGGTACCTACAATGTTTCCACAATATTTATAAAGTAATTAAAATATTATATTAAATTCATCAATAATAAACGGATTTCAATGTCAAATTCAATTCATGGATATAAAATAAAAATAAAATAAAGTTAAAGAAATGTCAAATAGCACACAACTCACATTTACATTAAAATTAAAAATAACATTTCATGTCAATCCATGCATAAAGTTAGCCACACAGAAGTTAATACGTTATTTGCGGTATGTTAAAAACTCGTCTATACTATAGAATGTATTTTCTATCAACCAATTTCGTAGTGCTTTTTTGAAGTTATTAAAAGAGAGTTGTTTTATATCTTCCGGTATTTTATTGAATATCTTAATTGCCATTGCTGGTGCATTAGATTGGAACCGTTTTGTTTTTGGTATCGTGCTTTGTACTAATTCATCAGGAAGTCTAAGGCTTCTATTTGTAGTGTCTTTTGCCTTTGTAAACCTATTGATGTGTTGCTTTACAAATATACCTATTTCCAATATGTATAAACAGACTAATGGTAATATGTTAAGTTGTTTGAAGTAGGGTCGGCAGGAGACATCCGAAGCGATATTGCAAATGGCACGTATGCATCTCTTTTGGGATTTAAATGTTTTGTCCACTTGTGTACCATTACCCCATATTAAGAGTCCATATCTTAGCAATGATTCAACATACGCAAAATACGCCGTGATAGCTGTATCTATATTCGCAACTTTTGCAAGTCTGAAAAGAGCAAATGCAAAACTGTTTATTTTACTGCTTACTTTCTCTGTCTGGTCTTTCCAGTTTAAACATGGTCCTATAATTAACCCTAAAAATGTCACAGTACTTTCATTTTTTATAACATTGTCACTGAATTCAATATCAACTGATTTGTCTTTAAAATTATTAAAATTAACTAGTTTCGTCTTTTTTAAATTTAGTTGTAAATTATTTTTATTTAACCAGTCTATCACCAACGACAGGGTGTCAATAATTTCCTTTTTATGCTGATCTAAGGTACATTTTTTATCAGACGTTACTATAACTGAAACGTCATCAGCAAACAAAATCATTTTATGCTTTGTCACATTTGGCAAGTCATTCACATACAGTAGAAAAAGGAGTGGTCCAAGGACACTTCCTTGTGGCACGCCTGAGTAGTTTTTCGTTAGATCAGACTTATAGGCTTGTATTGTGTGCCCTTTGTCAAGTTGCTGAATTTCAACAAATTGCTCACGATTTTGTAAGTAAGAATTTAACCAGGTATGCGCAGGGCCTCTTATTCCGTTTTGATCCAGCTTTGTCAGTAGTTTTTTATGTGAAACTGAATCAAAGGCTTTTGATAGGTCGAGAAACAATACTGACGTATAGTTGCCTTTATTTACATTTTGCAAGATTTCCTCAATAAGATGATATGTTGCATGAGTTGTTGATTTTTTTTTCTGAAAGCCATACTGGTTACTTGTGATTATATTGTGTGAATTGAAAAAAGAAGCAAGATGACCATGCATGATCTTTTCAAATATTTTTGAAAAGATTGAAATTGATACAATTGGACGATAATTACATGTTTCATCTTTATTTCCATTCTTATGTACTGGTGTTATTTTGGAGATTTTTAACTTATCTGGGAAGGTACCTTCTTCTAAGGATAAATTTATGAGAAAAGTGAGCACACCAGATACTTCATCTGCACAATATTTTAGTACTTTGGTAAAAACAGAGTCGTACCCTACTGTTGGAGTATTATTTAATGACATTATCGCTTTTTTTGTGTCGTTATCGTTTATAGGCTTCAGATATATTGAATTGACTAGATTATTTGACGATGATGAAGAGTCATTTTTTATCGTAGTGCACGTTTAGTTTAGTGTAATCGCGGACAACCATGCATACGGGTCAAACTTAGAAGAGAACCTCCTTTTTTGAAGTCGGTTAAAATACTAAAACCTTGTCCTATGTGTAAAAAATACTTTTCTGAAAACCGCATCAAAATTGGTTCAGCTAAACGCGAGATAATCGCGGACAAACATACATACATACGAGTCAAACTCAGAACCTTCTTTTTTTGAAGTCGGTTAAAACACTAAAATCTCCTCCTAAGTGTAAAAAATACTTTTCTAAAAACTGTATCAAAATCGGTTCAGCCAAATGCGAGATAATCGCGGACAATCATACCTACATAATACGAGTCAAACTCAGAACCTTCTTTTTTTCTTAAGTCGGTTAAAATACTAAAACCTTCTTCTAAGTGTAACAAATACTTTTCTGAAAACCGCATCAAAATCGGTTCAGCCAAACGCGAGATAATCGCGGGCAAATATACATACATACATACAGGTCAAACTGAGAACCTCCATTTTTTTTTAAGTTAAAGCTGTACCTAAATAATTTTTCAAAACTTGTTTAAAGCTGACTTTGGCACTTTATGTCACTTAACGATCTAAAGACAAAAAGTCTATGACTGTTCGTTATCATCTTTACGAAGCGAATGTGCCTTTGCGTACCACCAATTTGGCAGGCGGTGTCAGTTATTCATTCATAGAGAAATAAAAATTTACGGTGTATGATCTTAGTTGCTCGATAGAGCAATGAAAAACGCCGATAGAGGACATGACCTTACTGACTATATCTTACACTGTTTTACGATCGCGATCACGCTGATTGTCAGATTGTGCATTTGCTGAGATTGATTTGAGATTCCGGTTATACAGTGTCGGTGTTAAGAGGTGTCTATGTGTGCGTTGCTCGAGCGCGCGAGTACTAAGCTTTACTACCTTAGAGCATTTAACCAAGTAAGGAGGCGTCACGAGAACTAATTTCTTTACAAAAAAGTCTGCCACTTTCCGCGGGGGACGAGGTAACGCACACACAAATAGCGTTAAACACTAATGCATTTTCGATCACGTTGCTACGCACGCACACGACAAAATTATCAAACACTAGCTTAAACTTTACGCACACAAATACATACACACGCAGAAACCAACCTGTCAGTACACGCGATGACGTCATTTTCATGTAAACGTTGCTAGTGCTTGACACTTCGATATTTTACTCTCGATACCTTCGGCTCATATTTTTAATTTATGTCTTAATGATTGAATTATGATGACAAAAATTCAAATAAGTCTGTAGTTTTTTTTTTTCAATTTAGGCCCTTCGATGATGCTAAGGCAACCTTTGGCTGTCGTCAAAATCTACAGGATGACTTATTAGGATAAGTCAGTAAAATTGATGATACTGCAAGAAATTCTACCCGGTCAATTTCACAAAGCAAGAGTTTTCAAATACTGGTAGGTTTTCGCATCTTTAAAATCAAAGACATAATTTCTTCAAATCTCAGCGGTATCCTCTACCGGTGGCGCTAACGATATCCCAATGGGTATGCGGATAACGCGCTGTTTTAACCATAGCGGAATTTTACCGCTATCAGAGGCGGTAGCGGTGGCGGCGGTGGTGGCGCGCGACGCGAGGTGCGTTCGCGGGGGTGCGTCCGCGGGGTAAATAAGGCTTTGTTCAGACGATAACACACGACCCGACCTCAACCAGAACTCAACTCAAACTCAACTCGAACTCAACTTAACCGGAGCCCACTCCTTGAAATAAAGCGCAATTTTCAGTTTTATGACACATTAATAAGCTCCGTTATATTTTGTCAATGCTACTGCACACGCCCCGCGCTCAACCCGAACTCAACTCAAACTCAACCCAAACTCACCTTAAACTCACTTGAACATTACACAGTGACTCAAAATTGTAAGCGATGTATTTCAAGGTGGGCTGCGGTTGAGGGTGGGTACTCACTTAGATTCGCGAACCACCGCGCTCCGCGAACATGCACCGAAAAAATCGTTTATCCTCTGCTGGAACAGGGCGCCCAGGTGTGTACGTGAGCGAACACGTATGCGAACTTGGTTCGCACAGGTACACACTGTAGCCAAAGTAAAAATATTTGTTTTTGCTATGGATCACTGTTCGAGGTTCGCGGAGCGCGGAGGTTCGCGAACCTAAGTGGGTACCCACCCTAAGGCGAGTTTGAGTTGAGTTTGGGTTGAGTTTGAGTTGAGTTCGGGTTGAGCGTGGGGCGTGTGCACCGCGGGGCGTAGCGGATACCGCTCATGTTTAAGTAGGCCTTAAAACGGAATAACTACATTAAAAATCTTTATTTGTTATACTTATTTTAAAGAAAGTGGTTCATGCGTCATGCTTGTGAACGGGTGCTGCCAGTGGGAATGGGTCTGCTTCTTTCTGCTTGTACTAAGGGACGTCGTATATTTTTTCTGTTTAATATTATCAATATGTATCGGACTTCTTACTCAAAACATAAAATTATTAACTAATACCTCGTTTTGATTTCTCTTTTTTTATTGCAATCATTTTAATTTCTATAGTCACATAATCAGTAATTTCTCAACTAGTTGAAAGTTATTTACTCTCACAATTACTAATCCGATATGTAGTAGGTAACTCATTTCATACCCATTGTCTGTAAAAATTATTGTGATGGAAAATGACCTCACTTTAAATTTTGAGGTCGTTTTTCGATGTTGACGACTCCGTATGAAATATTATACAGGGAGAAAAAAAGCAGTCCTTGACGAGTTTCTTGCCGGTTCTGCTCGTTACAAGGTCTCCCGCTTAGGGTTTGCGAACCGATGGCGTAGCTTCTATGACATTCACAAGACTTGTACTATTATGTATTCTGTGTCACAAGTGCTTGTAACAGCCTAGACTGAATAAATTATTTTGAGTTTTGAGTTTAGTGTTATTAGCTTGTATTATAAAACAGTAGGAAGCTTCAAAATGCTGTGAGCAAATTGTGCGAGTACGTTTAGGAAACATGTTTTGCACAAGCTTGGATCGAGGCATCTCGTATCATTGCATCTTTTGGAAATCTGAAATATAAACATTTAGGCCACTTTCGTCACATTCCGCTTCCGTCAAAATAAATAATAGAGTTTTTTTTTCTGAAAAAACGAAATTCCTCTTTCGGCAGAAAAAAAGTTAGTATTTTTTTCCAATATTTTATAGCCAGAATAACATAGGTACCTTCTGATAAAGTCGATATCGATATTTGTTTCTGTGCTGTCACAACATTACTTTTGCTGCAGTGTGGCCACCGTTTTTAAAATTAAAATGGCATATTTTGGGAAAAATTAGTGACATCCGTAAATATTTTATAATAATAAATTATGTAACGTTAAGGAGGTAAAAGAAAGATAAGTAGAATCGCCTAAGGAGAATTGTATCTAAGAAGTGAAAGACAGAAATATAATTTAATAAAATACAATTTATTTATGATAATCCGGTCGGTCACGATACTCACGATGGGGAGAAGCACAGAGAATGGAGCCCGCGGCAAGTCACAATGAAAAGAAGCACGGAGAGTGGAGCCCGCGACAGATCACGGAGCCCGCGGGTCACAAATGTCACAATGAAGAAGAAAATATTTGCACGGAGACTTGGATTGTCAGCCGGCAGGCTGATTATCTAATTAGAAACCACCTAGCGACCGGTCTCATTTGACAGATTTTTACAACGGAACTCGTCGATATAACTCCCGTTTTAAGTTGTAATTTGACAATGGTTTAATACTAACTATAAATAAAACGCGTAAAAAAAATAATACACAATTTTTAAATGCGAAATTGTGTACTCACTCGATATCAATATAAAAGAGCGAGAAGAATAGTAATAATCCCCCATAAGTAATAGCCCCCCCTTAATCTTTTATTTTTGTATTAAACTCGTTAAGCGGTTAACAGAATACATATACCTACCAAGTTTCAACTGTGTAATCTTAATATTTTCGGAATATAGTGGCTGTGACATTCGGACGTATTCTATTTTCCCTACTTTTCAACCTGCAACTAGGTGTCAACCCTTGAAGAATGGGTATAAGTTTTGAGAGCTTGTACTCTGTTCCGTTTATTTACTCATGTGCTACAATGCCTATTTTAAACATAAGTTTAATAGTCCTGCTATTTTTTAAGTATTGAGTAAGAGATTATAATAAATAAAGATAAAGAAAAAAATAACAATAAATAAATTTGCAAAAAGTAATCTATACCTAATAAATTCATCAAGCGTCTACACTACAGTACCTAATGAATGGGTATTAACAGGTTAAGAAGGAACGTGATGTTTTAAGTGTCATTGGTCATACATTCAACTTGAAAAATTAGGCTAAAAGGGATTTTGTATAATTTAGTGGCAACACTGTTTGATTGACAATATTTTTGAATTATTTTCATTTTTAGTGCATTATTTGAAAACAATTGGACAAAATAATACCAGCAGATGGAAAATAACGTTATCCTTTTGCACACTAAATTTTTCCGATATTTTTTTACATGAAAAAACACTGCAAATCGGCATTTTTAGCTCCGGTCGTTTCGCGTGTACGATGATCAGCTGAATGGCGGGGAACTCGGGTCAACTAGTTTTATATAACGAGTATGAGCGGCGGTCATTCTCGTTTGACAGAGGGGTACGCCTGACAGTGGCGTCTCCTTAATTGGTTAAATGCTCTAAGTTTACTACTGTACTCTCTCTATATTTTGACGCCGGGTATTGAGAATTGGCTTTGGTTAAAAAATAAAAGGTATTTTTTTTATATTTTTTTTCTATAGATTAGGCCAATTTAAGAAACTAATTTGAATATTTTAACATTTGGTCCCATATTTATTTTTTTATAAGTATATTTGCCGAGCGGATATGGTCAACCGGAATGACGTCATTAGTGGCATGAAAGTTTAAGAAGGAAAACCTTTGCCATCTACTTATGGAAAAAGAATGGCCAAGTGTCATTACCTGTCATAATGACTTTATGGTTGTTTGTAAACAAATAAGTTATAGTTAATATTTCTTCTATTTTATTCATTTAATCCAGTTGTGACGGTTCTAACCTACCTTCTTAATTTGCCGCAATAATTTTTGAGGTGGTAAAATTATAATAAAAATGCTTACCAGTGGAAACTCAGCTGAAAAACTTTGTAAAACTGACACGCCCAATTGACCCAAATTGCGAAATGTATTGTATGTATTGTGTCTATTTTGGATGTAGGCTACATGGATAAAATTGTAACGATTGCTTGTGGACTGATAAATTTGCAGGATAACATAATAAACATTGTGAAAATATGTGCATACTTTATTTCTATTTACAAACATTTAATAGTAGGGATGTGGAAAAAATTACGAGATAAGTTCATCGATATTTTTCGGGCGATATTAAATACTCTGATATATCGATAGATGTTTTTACAATAATTTTTCCAAAACATTTTTTTTTTGTAATTACGTATGGTTTCTAATAGTCGACACTATTTTGTCACTGGAGCATTTTGTTTTTTTCCAACTTTTGAGTCTTAAAAATCATCGTAAATTTCGTCAAATCGAGCCAAAATTTCGCGTAGGGGTTTATTTTGCTATTTTTTATGTTTTACAATACCTTAAAATTAGAATCCATTACTTAGTCATCATCCCATTTCATCCCATTTTTTTCTGAGAAATATTACCTATATCGATATTTTTTCACTTCCAACTTCCACCATCCCTAATGCTAAGTTCATTGTCAAAATTGTCTCTGCCCTTTTTTCTTTTTTTTATTATGGCTGGGGGATCTGTATGTGATGACGTCATATGAAGGTCATTTGAAGGTTAAAGCTTTTTATTGAATATTATAAATATTTTTAAAAATATAGACTTATTTTTAAATTTAATTAGTAGACACTGTACCGAAAGCTTATTCCTCGAAATGGTTTTGAGATTTCCAGTCATGTTCAAAAAGTTATCAAAGCCAATTGCGGCGCTCGATTATTAGCCGTCCGCCGCCGCACGCATAAATGCAGTTAAAAACAAAAAGAAAGGTGCAAGTAGTGGTCTTAGTACGTATGGCAAAATTATGAAGGTTTTTATACCAGTGGGACTGGCGCTAGATACTGTATCAATGTAAATATGGCTTAAGGTAAATACGTACTCAATTATTGAGTACGTATTTACCTTAAGCCATATTTACATTGATAGTGGTCTTATAAATGGTGGTGAAACTTGCCCAGTTTGAAGAGTTCAATAAAATTTGAATAGAAAAATTCATTGTAATGTCCGTAAAGAAGAGAGGCAAAGTAATCTGCGATATTGCAAAATACACGCATTTACTGCTAAATTCGTTAGTGATAGAGTTATTGTCTTTTTAATTTTGAAATTCAAATAAGTTATTATTTTTACAGGACTTTTTGGACCTGCACTTGCACTGATCGGCCTCTCGTATACGTCTTCGGACAATATAGTGTTGGCTGTTATTATGCTGATTGTGTCTGTGGGCATCAACGCTGGGCAATTCGCTGGATATATGGTGAGTTTACGAGGAGCTCGGTGGCGCAGTAGATAGCGCTTGGCCCAGCGATTGCGGAGGTTAAGCAACTTTCGCAAAGGTCGGTCATGGGATGGGTGACCAAAAATTTATTATCTCTAGCTCCTCCGTGCTTCGGAAAGTACGTTAAGCTGTTGGTTCCGGCTGCATTTGCAGTCGTTAACACTCACCAATCCGCATGGGGCCCGCGTGGTGAGTTACAGCCCGTCTTCCTTATCCACCCATAAGGAAGGCCGGTGCCCCAGCAGTGGGGACATTAAAATGGCTGATGGACATGGTGAGTTTAAAGTCTATGTATCAGTCCAATTAGAATATGATTCGAGTAATCTATTATGATTCAAAATCATAATATGGATTTGATCCAAGAAAGCAAGCTCGCAAACACACCACTAAATTGGTTTGGATTAAAAATGGGCGATCGGGACCTTCCAATCTCTCTTCGCCATTCTAACATATTAAACTTGATTTTTTAAGAAAGATGAAGGATTCTAATGAATTGAATAGTGATAAGAGCCTAATTTGGACACTCGGGAATTTCTAGGTAGGTTAATATAGCTAGCTAGTTTATAGAGAAGGATTTATAAAATCTAGCCTAAAAGTTATTTTCAACACACTTGCTCGTAAAGTAAGCCCTAATACATCGCTTTTAGGGCCATAAACCGAGCTATAACAAACGCGTGCAATAATATATAAAACACTAGGTTGTTATAGAATTATCCCTCCAAAATTAAATTAGTACCTTACTGCAAATTCTATGCGAGTAAACATAGCATTTCCAATTTAACCGAGTAATACAGTTATTTTTTTTTAGTATCAACAAAGAGGTTTTATGCCGCTGAAAATTTATATACCTACATTTTTGGAGTAAGTCCTTAATTAAGTCAAATATTTTATTATTATCAAATTATTAATTATTCACAATATTTTGTTATAAAATATTAAAATATTTGCATTTTATCACATAATTATAATTTTGAAGTAGGCTGTATGCTCACTCACCCCTTTGGTCGCAAATAGTAGTTTATGATACAAGGTTGGTAAGGAGGTTTTTAAAACGAGTTGACGTTTATAATCGTCACGAGTTTTAAAAAACCTTAAAAACCGTGTGCCATACTACGTTTTTCAATACATTTGCGAGAAAACATTATAGGTAGGTACTACTTAAATTGTAATCTATACATATAATAAAACTGTAAATTCTAAATATTTGTGCGCGAATTACGCAAAAACTGCTAAACGAATTTTGATGGACTTATCACATTTAATATATTGGGGTCCAACTTAAAATCAAAGCTATGTTTCATCAAATTCAGACAGGTGGAACCAGGAAAACAGCTTGAACTCTCCGTAGTACTAGCTTTCATATATTAAAGAGGTCATTTTAAACCGGTCGCTGTATTTTTCTACTGTCCACGCGGATGAAGCCGCAGGCGAAAGCTAGTAGAAATTAAAAAAAAAAACGTACGTAAACAAAAACGCACGGCGCCGGCGTGCGGTAAAATCAACTTTCCGCACGCTGTACTAAGCCGTAAATAAACACGCACGGCGTGCGGTAAAATCAACTTACCGCACGCTCGCCTGTCAGCGTAAGCTCACATTTTCGATCAACTGTATTGAAAATATTCTTGCAATGGGGCGTGTGAAAAAAACAAAAAAAAAAAAACCTGCGCGCCTTTTCCCATAATTTTCATATTTTGTTTTTATCGTATTTGTTGCTGTGTGGTAAATTATTTTGTTTTTCCTCGCAAATGTGTTAAAAAACATTGTATGAAACTCATGAGCTCTTGCTTATTGCACACTCAGCTGAGTTACGCCCTCGCCTGCGGCTCGGGCTGCAACCCACAGCCTCGTGTGCAATCAGTGTTTCTTTCAGGTACTAATCCGGGGGGGGGGGGGGGGCGGTGCCCCCCCGGAGCAGCCTAAGTGCCCCCCCGGAGAAAAATGAATTGTGTGTACGAGTAGGTAGACGCGCGGGCAAACTAGTGCAGTGATTGACGGTCGAGCTCCCCCGAGCCTCTTAATTGCCCCCCCGGAGAATTTTGTCTGAAAGAAACACTGTGTGCAATGAGCAACCTAAGCTAACTTATCTCATAATGTACTATTAAAGTCAGCTTAGATCAAAGTACAACATTTGAACGTAATACGAAACACTTAAAATCACAGTTTAAAATCAGCAGTAAGTTATAATTACAAGAACTCAAAGGAAAACTTTTAATTATAATTGGGCATCTTTCGTTTAAAACAAAAAATGTCTTTGTAGATACACAGGCCATTAAAATAGTTGTCTACTCTTATCATAATAATAAATATGTTAAAAATTATTAATTATTCTTTAGAAATATTTAAATTAGTTGGGAAAAGAGTCAAAAATATCATGAAACTTAAAATTGAAAAAATAGTTGCAAACTATTTTAAATTTACAAAAGTCAAAGTTAGCTATTTTTCTTAAATGACAACAAAAACAGGCGAGACTTGGCTTCTTCACGGAAAAGTTTGAGCAATAAATCTAAGAACTTTGTAGACGCGGTCAAACTAAAGAATGTCTACGATAGAAAGCTGAACTTACCAGACTTGGTACAATAAACGCTGTCAGAACTCTGAGCGTTACCCCTTGGATTGGAAGAAGAATTAGGGTTGGCAACGTTAAATCCCGTAATTGTTTTAATCCCCTCAAGGGAGTGTTCTACAAATGAAACTATACATTTTTGCTAAATAATATGATAAGAAGTAAATAGGTACATAAAGCAAAATGTGAAACAAAATGTTTGCTTAAATCTAGACAAATCGATATTATCGAAGCTTCTCTCTGATTGCATATATTTCACTGAGCTAAGAATTTAATGTACCTACCTAATAAATCAGAATGAGCCATTTGTTTTGTGGCTCACAGACACTCTTAGCCTCGACTTGACAAAGGAATTTAACGTTACTTCGCACTCATAACATTTTCAACTTGCGAGGGTTTATATTTCTACTAACTAAATCATTTTTACAACTCATAATACCGTAAATGGAAAATAATGTAAATGTATTTAAAATATTTTTACAGAATCTTTTTGGTTATTCTCGTAATTCATTGTTTAAACTCGAGTTGCAACTACTTGCAGTTGGTGCACATCGACTTGGCTCCTAACTTCAGTGGAATCCTGATGGGCATCACCAACTTTTTGGCCAATATCATCTCCATCATCGCCCCACTCGTATGTGGATTCATCGTTACTGATGAGGTAAGTTATCAGTAAGTCGTTGTCTATTTCTAGCTAGTCAATATCGACTTAAACTCCTGTAGTGGTATCCTAATGGGCATCACAAAATTTTTGGCCAATATCATTTCCAATATTGCCCCACTCGTGTGCGGCGTTACTGATGAGGTCAGTATCCATTCCTAACCAGTCCATATTGACATGGACTCCAACTGTAGTGGGATCCTAATGACCTTCATAAAATTTTTGGCCAATTTCATCTCCATTATTATTATTATCGAATGAGGATTAGTGGTCACCTCGGGTGTTAGAGTTTATCAAGCCGCCTGTAAGGCCTCTAACTTGGTTTAACAACTGTTATCAAATGACAACAGCCGGGACCGACTGTTTAAAGTGCCCTCCAAAGCATGGAAGCACTCAGTTGTAATGCCACTTTAACGGTCACCCATCTGGAACCTGGCCGGACCGAGCTTTGCTTATCGTTATTGATGAGTTGTAATTTAGTTTTTGTCATATCTTTATTTTTTTTTGTTAATTAAAACATTAGTTTCTATCACAGGTCGCACTTTGAAAAAAGCAATAACTCCCTGAGGTATATTTAAAAAAAAACATTATTATTTTGAAGAAACGTGCTTACTTTTTTTTGTTTAGTTTAAGAATACCAATTTTCGTTTATTAAATAGCATAACACTTCACATGAATTTGCGTATTAAGTAATTGAAAAAGTATGACCTACTTATTAAGGTTAGCTTTTACAATGTGCCCAACTTTACAACATTTCCCATTTTTCTTTTCAGGCATTAGTCAAGTCATTTTGGATTTCAGGAACCCATTTTAGGAATATGTGTTTCAGAATTTGTTATTTTGACAATGAATAGTTTTAGTATTAAGATCTTATGGTCTAGAGGGGACCGACAAACTGATTGTTGATCAACCATTTCTAGTGCCTACTAGAAATGGTTGATCAACAATCAGTTTGTCGGTCCCCTACATTGACTTATTGGCTCCTAAATTTATCGGTATCACCAACTTCTTGGCCAATATTATGTCCATCATCGCAAATAAAATAATGATAATTTTGGATACATAAGTATAATAACATTAACATTAACTTAACACGCTCTTTGCGAACACCTTCAGCATTAATATATTATGAAAACTAGCGACCCGCCCTCGCTTTGCTTCGGTGTAGTGTGGAATTTGACACCATGTATTATACATATAAACCTTCCTCTTAAATCACTTGCGTATTTAATCATTATTAGTTGCGTAGTTTTATAGATTTAAGTATACATAGGGATATAGAGACAGAGAAAGCGACTTTGTTTTATACTAAGTAGTGATGAGAAATTAATACCTTTTTTATAATATAACATTTTGAGAACTAATTGAGTAAGCCTTCTCAAACAGACTATCAACTCAGCGGATAAAACCCTCATCCTTTGTAATCTAGTCCAATAATCTGACTATGGGACTTAGAAGTCTATTGAGCATTGATTCATTGAAATTATATAGTAGGTTCTATTTTGGTTTTGCTATTAGCCAAGGTTATCTAATCTTTTTTAATCTATTTTACGTTCCAGGAAGACCCAGCTGAGTGGAGAAAAGTCTTCTTCATTGCTTCAGGCGTTTACTTTTTCTGTAACTTGTTCTTCATAATATTTTCTACATCGGAGAGGCAGCCGTGGAATGAGCCAGAACAGACTGAAATTGGTGTGTGTAAATCTGTTAATTTGTGACATTTTTATTGAAATCTAGATTTCGATTTTTAATTAGTACCTATCAGTTTAAAATACACCAAATAGGAGAAAGTTAAAGATTACTAGAGCAACGTATGGATGCGATTCTTTCAAATTCTATTTCACTGTAGATTCATAAAGTTTCTTAAATATGTTATATTTTCCATTACTGGAGTCACTGAGCTAAATATATAATAGACTTCAAATAGTTTAACCGTCAAAGATTAAGGCGCAAATGCTTTTTATGATAATTCGAAAATGTAATAAAATAATATTTTTATCGGACTTTTGAAGCAATATGCTTTTGGAATGACAAATAACGAGAAACTAACCATAATTACTCTTTTTTACAGAAATGGAAGCACCGAACGAGAAAAAAAATTGACAAAAGTGTATAATGATACTGATAATTTGAAGCAGTACCTGAATAAGTTTGTAAATAACAAAGTAATAATAATAGTTTAAAAATATATTTTAAAAGATTGTTTTATTTTGAGCTAAACACATAATACAGTCTTTGATCACCCATCGACTGACCCTAGCAAAGGTAGCTTAACAGCTGCAATAGCAAATCACAATGTCAATGCAATACACAGCGATATAAAGCTCCTTCAAAGTTAGTTAAATAAAAATCAATTCAAGAATATTAACAAAGATCCTGCTAATATTATAAATGTGAAAGTTTGTGGGTTTGGATGTTTGTTCCTCAATCACGCAAAAACTACTGAACGGATTTGCTTGAAATTTGACACACAGATAGTATAGATAGCCTGGATTAAAACATAGAATACTTTTTATCCCGATATTCCCACGCCAACGGGAACCACGCGGGTGAAACCGCGGGCGGCCGCTAGTAATTAATAATAGTAAACTAGCATGCTGCAAAGATGTTTGTGTACACATTAAGTTTGAATTTTTATCATTTACAATATGTACTATTTTGCAAAGAATCATCTGTGCGTAGCTCTGCAGTCATAGCAGTAACCCGGATAGCGAAAGGGTTAGTGTTAGTTAGTAAAAAAAAGTGGGTTAGATTCCCACCTGAGTAAAAACTAACCTGATTATAAAATTTCTCTCAAAAAAAAAACAGTCTTTGAAGTGAAAACTTCTTTAGCAGCATTGTAAATTTTTTTGTAATGGGGAAAAAATGTTAAACTTGCGTCAGTCAGGGTCACGTGACCCTGATCGAAAATTCGTAAGACGGATGTAGCGTTGACAGCCGGCGGCGGAAGTATCCCCCTCTTTTTCTATGGGGCGCGGCGAAAATGGCGGCGCTTCATTTCATGACGTAAGTAAACACTTGTGTCAACATAGCAACGCGCAAATTCTTTAATTAAATGTCAAAACTCTAGATTTTCTGTTAAGCTATGGATAAGACCTTCGTACAATACTGTTCTGTATTCGTAAATTCAAATGCAGAGTAAATTCGTAAGTCGGCAATTCGGGCAAAATTATTCCCTAACCATTCCAAAATATTAAAAATGCACAACGTTAATATTCAAGTTTTCACTTCTGCCGGCACTTTCGGAGTGCAACCCGATATTTTTTTGAGAGAAATCTTATAATCCTATTTTTTTTCTTTTTTATAATAATAAACACAATGGCGACCGCTTGGCGCAGTGGTAGCGATCCTGCCTTCTAAGCCAAAAGTGCCAGTATCAATTCTTGGTAATAGTATAATTATTACGTTTTTTGTGATGAGCATAAGCTGTTGTTTCTGAGTCATGAATGCCCAATCTATATATAGAAAACTCTAAATTGATTGATTGATTGTTGGGATAGGTGTAGAGCCCTAACGGTTGAAGGTAGAGACACCATTTTTGGAGGGTAGATACCTTTTATGATGTAGATGAGCACTAAGAAAGGATTTTGGAAAATTCCCGTTATACAGGATGCTACAGCTACAGGTTGTTCAAGTTTGTATGAGAATTTGTATAGGGTTGAAGTTAGAGACACCATTTTTGGAGGGTAAATACATTTCATGGTGTAGGTGAGCACTAAGAAAGGGTTTTGGAAAATTCCCGTTATACAGAATGCTACAGGATGTTCCAGTTTGTATTGGGATTTGTATAGGGCTGGAGATAGACACCATTTAAGGAGGGTAGATACCTTTCATGGTGTAGGTGAGCACTAAGAAAGGGTTTTGGAAAATTCCCGTTATACAGAATGCTACAGGGTGTTCCCGTTTGTATGGGAATTTGTATAGGGTTGAAGATAGAGACACCATGTTTGGAGGGAGATACCTTTCATGGTGTAGGTGAGCACTAAGAAAGCATTTTGGAAAATTCCCGTTATACAGGGTGCTAGAGGATGTTCTAGTTTGTATTGGGATTTGTATAGGGCTGGAGATAGAGACACAATTTTTGGAGGGTAGATAGATACTTTTTATGGTGTAGGTGAGCACTAAGAAAGGGTTTTGGAAAATCCCTATTTACAGGGTGCTACAGAGTGTTCCAGTTTGTGCATATTTTTTATGGGAAAATTTAAATGTGTGAAATTAGGTCTACTGATAAATACCTAGGTATATTGGTAATACGTGACTTTCAAAATAAATGCACATCTACCTTAATCAAGCGAACGAAGTTGCGGGCAAAAGCTAGTATCCATATAAATACATTTCTATCTGTTATGTTATTTAGTGACAATAATTATTGCTACCGTTGCTTAGCATTTTGGATTCAAGTTCAACCTTTATTAGTTTGTAAACATCTATTTTATGACTTTTTTATGATAGTTAGTTTTTTCCCCACGTTAAAACAAAAGGAATAGGAAAGTAATATAATAAAAATAGAAAAAAAATATCAAAAAAAAATATTTAATAGCAAAGATACATTACTCGCATACCTACGAAATAAATTAAGAATAGATAGGTAAATGATGGGCGTTTTGCATTCAGAGTTATCTGCAAATAAAAAAACACTTGTTTAAATTTAAAGGAAAATAAATGTTTAGAGTGGATAAAAGCATAATATTTTATACATCTGTTTGAATTGAAATTAATATTAATAGAGAATGTGTGATGAAAATCAAATTAGTTGAATGTTTTTATAGGTAGGATTAATAGGAAAAAAAATTCACTTGAACGGATTTGGATGAAAGGTTGGTAGACAGACTAAGATCTGGATTAATATAACTTTGACCAGGACAAATGGGTTACTTTTTTATCCTGGTCAAAGGTTAGGGTCCATCTGAACGAAGCCGCGGGCGGCAGCTAGTTGGTTAATCATTCTAATGAATGAGAATTAGATAGGACACTAATAAGTTTAATAAAAAATTTATAAATCAAAATTTATGTAACAGATGCGACTCCGTGGATTCGCTGTTCCTGTGGATTTTCTACGATACGCAAAGTTGTTTGACAATCGTATCGATTCGTCGGTAAGTGTAGGTCACTGCGTGTGACATGCTCTTGCAGAAGAACGAAATAATGAGTGCCATGGATAAAATGGAAAATGTCAGACCAAGTACGTATTTTGATTATGTAAATACTGATTTAGTTATTATGTTGATTTAGGTAAAAATCTTAAAACAGAAATGCTGAGCAAACTTATTTTGTGGTATAAATTAATTATAACTTACCTAAACGGAGTGCAATGTTATAAAAAAAATCAATCAAGTTAGATGTATAAGGCGCAGCATATTTCCATTCAAATTTTGATTATTGGAAAAAGGCACATGTATATTAAAGTAATAAGTTAATAACCGAGAATTAGTAATAGTACTGATATAGTAAAGGTGCAAAATACTACTTTTTGGAAGTATTATGTTTTTGAAACGAAGATATTATTATAATTTGTCTGGCGATTTTATACTTATTTGAATGCCATTACAAATGTGTAAAAATGAAAATCACACAATTTCAAAATAATGTAATGCATCACGCTCAGTACATTAAGCACACGAGTGTCTGATAATATCATTGCAAAAGTGCTCACCATGGGATTATAGCAAAATGTTTATGATATAGTCAAATAATTATTGTTGATCTAAATTAGTTTCAGCATCACCGAGTTATCATTTGCATCCTTTATTAGATGTTTAGTTATTCAAAGTATGAAACTATTATTTCAGAGGGTCTTGGCACTCGTCACCTGCAGATATTTTTTTTGTTCCTTGCTATGCTTTTGGCTTACACGATGAGGGTGAACATGAGCATAGCCATCGTGGCGATGACCGCTAACGTTACCGGTAACATCACCGAAGCGAAATCGGTAAGTCTCTTATTAGTACGTTTATGATACTAAAACTCGAAAATTTTTATCATTAGCATTGTTCCCAACTTATACAGGGTTATTTGTAAAACACCAACAACCTTGCAGGAGTATCTACTTCTATAACATCATATACAGCAACATTTGTTCTAAGACTTTGCCAAAACTGACAAAAAAAAATTGAGTTTTCATACTAAACTCGATCAGCTGTTCGGACATTTTGTATGAAGAGTCTATTTTATTTTGTCTGTTTTCGGAAAAGTCGTAAAGTAAAAGTGAAGTGAAAGTGAAATATTCTTTATTTAAATAAGCTCACATAATAAGCATTTTTTAATCATCAATTTTTTTACCCTACCACCCATTATGACGTCTTTTAGCTAACAAGAAAAATTGGCGCAAAAAACTTGTCAGCTTTATCAAATGGAACGATATTTACAAATATGTATATCGTTTCCAGATATTATATTTACAAATAAAGAACATTATTTAATTAGATCATTACTTAATGAATTTCAAATTTCTTTATCAATTTACAGGGTTCAAGCTAAATTAAAACTTATAAAGTAGACAAATATGACTTTGAGTCTTGTCTCCCAATGGGACGACAACAATTTGGTCACTTTTAACGCCACCAAAACTCAGGCATGTCTATTCACTGCAAAGAAGAGTCCTCTGAACTTGACTCCTACTTTCCAAGGTGTAACTATACCTGTCACCGACAATCTCGATCTCCTTGGCATAAAGTTGACTTCCGATCTCAACTTTGGTGACACAATCGAGTAGAAGGCTCAAACTGCGGTCAAAAAACTAGGCATCTTGAACAAGGTTAAGCGATATTTCACGCCGGGACAACTTCTAACTCTTTACAAAGCGCAAGTTCGGTCGTGCATGGAATATTGCTGCCACCTGTGGGATGGGTCCGCAAAGTACCAGCTAGCCGCACTCGACTCGGTTGAACGCAGAGCCAAAAAACTCATAGGGGATAGTGCGCTACTAAAAACCAAGCTTGACAGTCTTTCTCACCGCCGCGAAGTAGCTTGTCTTGTTAAAGCCCGAGTGAATAGGCTTCATCTGGGCAAGCTCGCTTCATCTTCCTTATGGTTCTCGAATGTGGCCAAGAGTAAGCCCATTTAATAATAAAAAAAAAACTTTGAAGTTATTATTCAGTCTAGGCTGTTACAAGAAAAAAAAAGATACAATTCCATATGCGTTAAGATAGGTAGTCAGAAGCAGACCCATTCCCACTGACAGCACCCGTTCACGAGCATGACGCATGAACCAGCCATCGTTTCACTCAACCATATTTGAGGGAACGTAACGACCCGCCTCACACGACGCCACCGCAGAAATGTTTAAAGTAAAACAAATGTTGTTATTTATGATGATAGTAATCTACTCTAGCGAGGTTGTTGGTGTTTTACAAATAACCCTGTATATGGAGGATGTGCCATAAGATCATAAGATCCTACCTCATGGGCCTAATGCTCTGAGGGTGTTAACGACTGCATAACGCAAATAACTCATGACAGTAGTGAAATTTGAGACACCCATCCGATAACCCACTTTAGCCATGACCGTGCCATCTAACTATATAATTTTTGACATAACTTGGCTACACTCTTATGGAACTTAAACCTTCTCTAATATAGGGTATCTCAATAAGAGGGCACTTTTTTTTCGTAGAAGTGGCAACTCTGAAATTTTACAGCGGTTACCTATGATTGTTCCGATTATTAAAAATGGAGCGCTGAATGAAAAAAACACGCGTTATCATTGTGAAAAACCATCACAAAAATGCTTACAGTCGCAAACTTCGCGGAATATGATAACTACTATACTTGCTAAACAAAAGTTCCGCGTCAAATGTTGCCTAATTAAAGTTTTAACTGTAAATTTTTCATAGGATTACACCACATTTGACTGGTCACACAGCGTCCAAGCAGTAATTCTCTCTTCCTTCTTCTGGGGGTATGTGATCCTGCAGTTACCGGCTGGAGCCCTGGCCAGGCGTTTCGGAGGGAAAGTTCTGATTATAATCTCAGTGTTTGGCAACTCTGTTATATCGTTCTTCTTGCCAGTCGCTGCTTGCTTTGTAAGTTTAGTGTGATAATATCCATAAATGTTCACTTTTAGCTATATTTGGATAAATAAAAAATACAAAATTAGTAATGTGGCATAAACTATCAACGCGTTTATATTATTACAAGGATTTCAAAATGGTACATCATGAACTTAATATAATATATGTAAAACCTTATTAGTTATAAGGTATTGTATATTTACGGTCATGATTTATTTTTTTGAAATACTTATGAGCTGCCTTATGACTCAAAATCGATTTTTAATACTCTAGGTCTGTCAGTTATGCGATCGTCTTGTAACACTCTTCTGTATATAATAAATTAACTGAAAGTACAATGCCAAATGTGCAGCTGAATATATATAAGTGTAGTAGGGCAAACAGCCGAAATAGCGTCGCGTGAAAACAGATATACTTAATATATCTACTACGGCAACTATACGTAGTGGTTTCTTTGCAACTTAATCTACCACTCAACTTTTATAAAAAAACAATCTTCACTATCATCGCGTATCGCAATAAACTGCTTAACATAGGTGCCCCACAAGGCACGTCATTAAGCACAATGTTATTTTTAAAGAACTTAAATTTTTATTTTTATATTCCGGGGTGGCTGGCATCTAGTCTGTGCTGGACGTTTCCTTCAAGGTCTCACTCAAGCCTTTGTGTTCCCCTGCATGCACCACCTCATCAGCCAATGGGTGCCTTTAGAGGAGAAAGGACGTCTTAGCACTCTCATTTATGGAGGCGAGTTCATTTTACTGTCAAGGATAAAATTAGATTTGTAACTTTTACTTTTTTTTAAGAATTGAATTGAAATGTACTAAAAGAAAAGAAGGATAAATTTAAAGAGTGGCAGAGTGTGACTGATGAGGATGAAGATTTGAGGGCGTTGAAGAAGACAGAGTATGATATGTGTAAGAAAAAGGCCAAGAAAGCAGTTGCTGTTGCAAGAGCAAAAGCCCAGACAAAGCTATACAATACCTTAGATACACCAGCCGGCCAGAAAAATCTTTATCGGCTCGCTAAGGCAAGGGAAAGAAAGAGGAGGGATGTGTCTTACATAAAATGTGTGAGAGATGAAGCAGGAGAGGTACTAATGGATTACATGAAATTAGGGATAGATGGAAGGACTATTTTAAAAGGCTTATGAATGAAGAGAATGATTGGAGTGGTGCACTTGAAGAAAAATCTGTGAATTTAGGATTAGTAAGCGAGATTACCGTGGATGAAGTCGAAAGAGGTATAAAGACGGAATACCAGTAGAAGTATGGAAGCTATTAAAAGGTGATGGATGGGAGTGGTTAGCTATATTCTGCAATAAATTGATGCATGAAGAAGCTATACCCGATGAATGGTGCAACAGCTCTCTGGTACCCATTTTTAAAAATAAAGGGGATGTGCTTGAGTGCAACAATAATCGAGGAATAAAGCTAATGTCACATAGTATGAAAGCGTGGGAGAAAGTAATAGAGCGATGGCTGAGAGAGGAGACTGAAATTACACAAAACCAGTTTGGGTTCATGCCTGGTCGAGGAACAACAGATGCCATTTTCGCAATTCGGCAACTATGCAAAAAATACAGACGTGCACATAAGGACTTGCACATGGTTTTTGTGGACCTTGAAAAGGCATACGACTGGGTACCCCGTGAGGTTTTATGGTGGGTCCTTAAGGAGAAAGGTGTGCCTGGGAAGTATGTAAAGTTGATCCGTGTAATGTACAGTAGGTGCAGTACCCATGTCCGGACTTCAGTTAGCACAACCAATAATTTCAATGTGGCGGTAGGCTTACACCAGGGGTCGGCTTTGAGCCCATACCTCTTTCTAATAGTGATGGACGCTCTTACGGCGGACCTACAAGAAGAGGCCCCCTGGTGCATGCTGTTCGCGGATGACATTGTGCTAGTCGCGGAGAATGGTCAAGAGGTCCAGAGCAGATTAGTAGGATGGCGGCAAAGACTAGAGAGTGTTGGGCTGAAAATAAGCAGAAATAAAACAGAGTACATGTTTTGTGATTTCGGCGGTCTCTCTGGTCTTATGCCCATAACTCTAGCCGGAATGCCATTACCAGTCTTCTCCAGTTTTCGGTACCTTGGATCTTTCGTGCAAGGAGATGGTGCGATTGACCGCGATATAACAAACCGGATCAACGCAGGGTGGACGAAATGGCGACAGGTTACGGGAGTTACATGTGATCCGCGGATGCCACTTAAGTTAAAGGGCAAAATTTATAAGTCCGTAATAAGGCCAGTAGTCATAAATGGGTCAGAATGTTGGGCTATGAAGAAGATGGATGAAAGGAAATTACATGTAGCAGAGGTAAAAATGTTGAGGTGGATGTGTGGTGTGACGCGAATGGATAAAATAAGAAATGAGTATGACAGAGAGAGTCTAAAAGTAGCACCAGTAACAGAGAAGCTGAAAGGGAATCGTCTGGCTTGGTTTGGGCATGTTATGAGAAAGGATGAAAGACATGTTACTAGAAGAGTAATAAATATGGATGTTGAGGGCTGGAAAGTAAGAGGAAGACCGCAGAAAAGATGGATGGATTGTGTGCGGAATGATATGAATGTGAAGGGAGTGGATGAGGAGATGACGAGTGATAGGAAGGAATGGAAGAAAAGGACGCAATGCACCGACCCCAAATAAATTGGGATAAGGGTAGGAGGATGATGATGACTTTTTTAAAAGAATTGGAATGATTTGAAGGCTGCTTTAAAATAAGAGTAGCCCTTAAGTGATAAAGGGGTATTGAAAAAAGAAATGAACGAAAACGATAGGTATATTTTTATCAGATATGTGCCATAACTATTTGTCACATGTTTTTGATAAGAGCTAATAAGCTCTTATCAAAAACATGTATATAATACGAAGCATTAATAATGCTTCGTATTTACGAAGCTTTGACAATATTTATTGTCAACCATTTATCATTTCAAATATTTTTGTTTCTTATTGCAGGTTGCACATTAGGTGTAGCCATGCAGTTGATGTTAGGAGGTTTAGTGGGCTCCGCTTGGGGATGGCCAGCCATTTTCTACACTAATGGCACTTTGGGCACAATATGGACTGTGGCCTACCTTACCTTTGGATCAGCCACTCCTGAGCAGTCCAGAATTATTTCAAAAACGGAGTTGAGATACATACAGAGGTCTTTGGGAAGAGTTAGCAAACAAAAAGTAAGGACATTAGTTAAGAAATAAGTTAAAGTTTTTAAATTAAGAGAACTGTTGTTTTTTATATATTTTATAAATTGTAATTATATTTTTTTTATGTGTTTCTATGTTTATCATGGTTCACATTTAATAATATTGTCATCATCATCATCATCATCATATCAGCCGCACGACACCCACTGCTGAGTATAGGCCTCCCCAGAGGATCTCTACGACGATCGGTCCTGCGCTGCCCGCATCCAGTGACTTCCCGCGACCTTCACCAGATCGTCGGTCCACCTTGTCGGGGGCCTACCCACGGAGCGTCGTCCGGTGCGCGGTCGCCATTCCAGAAGCTTTCTGCCCTAACGACCATCAGTTCTTCTCGCTATGTGTCCTGCCCATTGCCACTTCAGCTGAGCAATCCTTCGAGCGATGTCGGTTACTTTAGTTCTCCTGCGGATCCGTTCCGGACCCACGGCACAACTACCATGCTCAACTGGTTGTGCCGTGGGCACTTTTGATTCCCTTCTACACAACTGAGGTACCAACGACTCAACCCGACCCCACGGCACAACTACCATGCTCAACTGGTTGAGTCGTAGGGAACTCAGAAACCACTCTGATTCCTCATAGCACAACTACCTCTCTTCTTTCAAGCACTAATAGTAAACCTCTTTGTTCAAATGTTGCATTTTACTATCGTCATCTTTTTGAACCCTCACAGTGATTACCACTTTAATATTTAAACGCCGATATTAACCTTTGTTGCGCGTGGTAGGTACTACCATTATAACTACTAGTAGTACCACGGGTAAAAAAAATCCCGTCATACCTACTACCAATCGATCCAAGAATTTTAATAGCAAATCGTAAGTACTGGGTGAATATCTCAAGCGTAATTTTTATGCGTCCGGGCTGAGAATCGTGTTGTTTTTAAAAACAACTTTGTTTAATTTTTTCTTCAAAATAAACATTAGTATCTAAAACCCTTGTTATTCAACTAAAGTACCAGGTTATCTAGATTAAAGGAGATTTTTATTTTGTATGCAGAAGGAATTTTCTTTGACCCGTCTGTACTTTACCTCTGTCGCTCACGCGCTAACATTATTGTTGTCGCATTCACCAGATGCTATCTCGTTCTGAATCAGAATGTGTTTTTCGTACTTGCGAGAAATTAAAAATAGTAATCAAATAGTAATTAGTTTTTAACTTAACTGTAAACATATTCCCACTGCCACTGCTCAATTCGCATCTATCCATGCATGGCTCACAAGCAGTGGCGGCAATCAGTTGTGTCTCAAAAACACCCACGGCACAATCAAGGATTCGAGTTTTTGTCAAATGGGCCATAGGTACATTTTTTCCCCAACGGACCAATCAGTTGTGTAGATGGGAATCAAAAGTACCAATGGCACAACCAGTTGAGCATGTGCAGCATGTTGAGCAGTTGTAGTTGTGCCGTGGGTCCGGAACGCTGCGGCGTTATCTCCTCGTTTCGGATTCGATCACACAGGGAAACGCCGAGCATGGCTCTCTCCATTGCACGCTGGCTGACCTTGAGCCTCCTTATGAGACCCATAGTTAGCGACCACGTTTCACTGCCGTAAGTCATCACTGGCAGCACACACTGTTCATAGACTTTCGTCTTGAGACACTGAGGTAAGTCGGACGCGAAGATTTTTCGAAGCTTCCCGAATGCTGCCCACCCGAGTTGGATTCGACGAGACATCTCTTTCTCAAAGTTGGACTTACCTAACTGGACTGCCTGTCCTAGGTATACGTGGTGGTCAACAACTTCAAGTATAGTGTTCCCAACATGAACTGGAGAGGGTACAACATGGCCATTTGACATAATTTTCGTCTTATCCATGTTCATCTTGAGACCCACTCTTTGGGAAGCACTACGGAGATCTTCGAGCATTGTGTTCAGTCTTCCATGGTCTCAACCATAAGGACTATATCATCGGCAAAACGAAGGTGTTTAAAGTACTGGCCATTAATGTTGATGCCGAGTCCTTTCCAGTCCAAGAGCTTAAAGATGTCCTCCAACGCAGCTGTGAACAGCTTCGGAGAAATAACGTCTCCCTGTCTCACACCATGCTGCAGTTGGATAGGATTTGTGCTCTGGTTCTGTACTCGGATCGAAATAGTGGCATTTTTGTATAAGTACCTCAACACCTCAATATACCTATAGTCCACTTGGAGACACTGCAGCACCGCCCAGGCACAGCATAAAGAATTTATTACAGTAGGCCGACGGAGACGTCTAGACAGGGCAATCGTGCGGAGCTTGAGAGGGGAGAGGTGAGTCAGACGATCCCGAGCTGCATACTTCGCAGTTCTATGTAGCTCGGGACACGTCTTCTAGGGCTATCGCGTCGTTACCGTTTTAATTTCCTATTAAATAAATAATGCGATTTCGATGAATCTCGGTTTTTTCTTCTATTTTGACAAGAAAACAGCAACGCAATGTTAAAAATATCAAAAATCCAAGATGGCGGCCAACTTTTTTGTTTGTGGGCTGATTTCGATGAAACTTGGTTTTTGCTATTATTTTGACAAAAAAACAGTAACGCTATGTTAAATATGTAATAAATCCAATATGGCGGCTAAATTTTTTGTTCGTGGACCGATTTCGATAAAACTCGGTTGTTGCTACTATTTTGACAAGAAAACAGCAACGCAATGTAAAAAATTTCAAAAATCCAAAATGGCGGCCAACATTTTTGTTTGTGGGGCGATTTCAATGAAACTCGGTTTTTGGAACTATTTTGACAAGAGAACAGCAAAGCAATGTTAAAAATGTAAAAAATCCAAGATGGCAGCCAACTTTTTTATTTGTGAGCCGATTTGGATGAATCTCGGTTTTTAGTACTATTTTTACAAGAAAACAGCTACGCAATTTCAAAAATGTCAAAAATCCAAGATGGCGGCCAACTTTTTTGTTTGTGGGGCGATTACATTGAAACTCTGTTTTTGGTACTATTTTGACAAAAAAACAGCAGAACAATGTTAAAAATGTAAAAATCCAAGATGGCGGCCAACTTTTTTGTTTGTAGGCCGATTGCTATCAAACTTTATTTTTGTACTATTTTGACAAAAAAACAGCAACGCAATGTTAAAAATGTCAAAAATCCAAGATGGCGGCCAACTTTTTTGTTTGTGGGCCGATTTAATTGAAACTCGCTTTTTGATACTATTTTGACAAAAAAACAGCAGAACAACGTCTACCCATATCTCGGATGGCTGACACTTATAATAAATATTTTCAGGATATAGATATTTTTGTTACGAGTATTGGCTCTTTTAAGAGATTAATTGTAAAGAAGTTAAATGAGATCGACACTATGCCTAATTAAATAACCTTAACATAAGATAAAACATATAAAACTTTGTATTTAACCTTAAAATATTCCCATTTCTATGTGTAATCAGTGGTTAACGATGTTGGTTCCACATTTACTAATTTTCTTATGTAAGTTAAACTGTTTATTAAGCACATTGTGAAACTGTTTGTTAAACCCCAATAAACTAAAAAAAAAAAAAAAAAAAAACAATGTTTAAAATGTAAAAAAATCCAAGATGGCGGCCAACTTTTTTGTTTGTAGGCCGATTTCTATCAAACTTTATTTTTGGTACTATTTTGACAGAAAAACAGCAACTCAACGTTATAAATGTCAAAAATCAAAGATGGTGGCCAACTATTTTGTTTGTGGGCCAATTTCGATGAAACTCGGTTTTCGCTACTATTTTGACAAGAAAACAGCAACGCAATGTTAAAAAACCGGACAAGTGCGAGTCGGGCGCGCCCACCGAGGGTTCCGTACAGACCTACATCTATACATAAAATAAAGCTATAGAAAAGTTGTGTCGGTACAAAGGAAATATTTTGAAAAAAAGTGGTTGGTAGTTATTAGTTTTTTATATGAAAACTGTACTACGGAGAGTTCAAGCTTTATCCCAGGTTCTACCAACCGGAATTATGTGAAAAATTGCTTAGATTATAAGTTGGACTCCAAGCTAGCAAACTATAAAAAAATACCATCAAAATCCGTTCAGCAGACTGCTATATATAGATAACCATTTGAAATCCTTTGTCGCCACGTAGAAAATAACCCTTCCAGGGATTACGACCTAAGGCATTGACCACGGGCGAAGGTTTGAAATGGAATAGTACATTACTGCAGCGGCACTCAAGACAGGCATTGAAGAACATACGTGAGTCCATCAATGCCTAGTTGCGGCCAAGGCTTGTGTAGTACTTTTAAACTTTTAACTTTTTAGTTTTAAAAGTTTTAAGCTTTTTATTTTAATTTTAAATTACTTACAGTAATTGAAAAAAGAAAATGGAAAGTGGAATGTGCACATTAAAGCCTTTCATTTGATACACATATTGAAAAAAAATATCCGGTTTTTTTTCATTGATTTCCAGTTTTTCATATTCTTTTTTCCAGATTTTTGGAAAGTGCTCATCAAGGCCTTTCATTTGATACCCATATTGCAAAAAAAGTATTATTATTATTTTTATTTTTTTTCAATTTTTTGGAATGTGCTCATCAAGGCCTTTCATTTGATAGGTACCCATATTGCAAAAAAAAATTTACCTTTGGTTTTAATTTTTTTTCAGTTTTTTGCCAAAAAACTTTCATTTGATACCCATAGGTATAGAAAAAAAAAAATTTCTCCGTTTTTTTTTTTATCTTTTTGGAATGCGCTCATCAAGGCCTTTCATTTGATACCCATATTGCACCAAAACAGTTTTTTTTTCGTTTTTATTTTTTTTTTACAATTTTTTGGAATGTGCTCATCAAGGCCTTTCACGTGATATCAGTATACCGAATATTAAAAAAAATATTTTTGAAATGTGCTCGCTCATCAAGGCGACATTTGATACCTATATTAATTGTGTTTCATTGAAAAGTTCGCTCCATTTCTGAATTACACGTGTGTAATGAGTTTTAATAGAAACATTGCGGGACAGACGCCGGCAATTTTTGTATGAAAATCCATTATTACACGTTAGTAATGGATTCTCATACAAATATTGACTGAACAATATGTGGGATAATGGAAATAGGCGAGATTTTGGTTGTGTGAAGCCGAGACTTTTATTGTAGTGGTGGCTACCTCGGCTGACCTTACCGAGTAAACTGTCTTGATTATACTTGGTGCCAAATGCTCCAAGCAACATCGGAATGCGATGCACCTGCATTTTAATGTAAACTGAAACAATCTACCACTGAACTATTCAACACTTGACACTGGCAAAAATTACTTCCAAGAAGAAAGTAGATTGTCAAAACAAAAATAAGAAGAAGAAGACCCCCTGTCATACAGCGTGACATACCGCCATGTTGCGAAAATATTTAGAGCCAAATTTATTACTTTTTAATTTTATTTTTAAAATTAATTAACTATAACAATATTTGAAAGGATCTGAATAATTAATAATAATAAATATTGATATTTTAAAAAGAATTAGTGGCGCGATTAATCCAAAAGTAATTAGAAGTTAAACTATGACCGCGCATACCGTTGTTTCACCAAGATGATTAATAATTACGTATTTTAATGACCATATTTTATTACGATTTAATTACAAATATACAGTTTTCAGATTTATTCCTGTAAGTGTAGTTTATGACGCTATTACCTGCCAAATTTCATAGTTCTAGGTCAACGGGAAGTACCCTATGAATTTTGATTCCTTTGAGAGTATCGAAAATGCGTTTTTTGCGCCCTAAACGGCAGTATCTTTTTTTTACGTTAATTTAGAAGTTTGATTTTTTTACAGCTTCAAGGGCCCGTAGACCTTAGTATATGGTTTAAATTTCAATTCGATACCTCCACGTGTTTCCGAGATAAAGGGTCTTGACAGACAGACGGACGGACGGACGGACGGACAGACAGACGGACAACAAAGTGATCCTATAAGGGTTCCGTTTTTTCCTTTTGAGGTACGGAACCCTAAAAATATGAAAAATTCACGACGGCGGTCAACATTTTTGTTTGTGGGCCGATTTCAATGAAACTCGGCTTTTGGTACTATTTTGACAAGAAAATAGTTACGCAATGTCAAACGACAAGAGTCAAAATGGCTGCCGACTTTGTTTTTAGGTTGATTTCGATGTAACTCAATTGAAAAAAGAAAAAACAAATAAAAAAGTTGGCCGCCATCTTGGATTTTTCATAGTTTTAACATTGCGTTGGTGTTTTCTTGTCAAAATAGCACTAAAAACCGAGTTTCATCGTAATCAGCCCAGAAACAAGAAAGTTGGCCGCCATCTTCAATTTTTCATATTTTTTAACATTGATGCTGCTGCACTCACTCGTGATATAAAAAAAACCGTTTGAAACCTTCATGTTATAAAACCTTTTTTTAAAAATATGCCGCCCCTAATTCATTATTTTATGTAATTTCGCAATGCTTTTAATTATGTACCCGGGGGTCGTAAAAGAAATCCACCTTCCAAATTGTAAATTTGTGACAACCCTTCCGTATTTGCGTAAATACCCTACAGGCGGCGGTATAGCCCAACAATAAAGGCGTACTGTATGGAAAAAAATCTTTATGCTGTGGCCCAGGTTTCAATCGAATCAAAGGCTTTCTCATAATCCACGAACGCCAAGCATAGTGGCAGATTATACTCTTCGGTCTTCTGTATAACCTGCCGCAGCGTATGGATGTGGTCTATGGTGCTGAAGCCTTTTCGAAATCCGGCTTGTTCGGGAGGTTGGAAATCATCGAATTTGCGAGCGAGACGATTTGTAAGGACTCTCGAAAACAACTTATAGACATGGCTCAGAAGTGAGATGGGTCTGAAGTTCTTTAAGAGAGACTTATCACCCTTTTTAAAGAACAAAATCACCTCACTTATGTTCCAAGCCTTCGGCGTTCTATCCTCGACGATGACGGAATTGAAAAGCTTCTGAAGGACTTTAAGTATCGGCTTACCGCCCGCTCTCAGAAGTTCTGTAGTGATTCCGTCGTCACCCGCCGCCTTGTTGTTTTTCAGCTGTTTGAGAGCCATACTAATCTCGTACATGCTGACGTCCGGGATATCTTGGGTAAAGTGTCGGGTAAGCTTGGCTCTGTGATCTTTAGCCTTGCTTTCAACAGGTGTCTGCGTGAAATATAACTGCCCATAGAAACTCTCGATCTCCCTCAGGATTTCAGGTTTCGATGAGATGATGCGTCCGTCGTCAGTTTTCAGCTTCGTCATCTGGCTTTGCCCATTGGTATTGGTATTGGTGATGGGCTCTTTTTTCCGCATTTAGACTCCCATTTGGTCCGTTATGCGTAAACACAGCATGGTGTGGCTAGTCAAGCCATCCCAGCTCCTTTTAGAAGCGCAGAAGCCTCCTGGGGCGTTCACAGGCTTCTAGGAGCGACCTCACGTCTTTGTGGATTTCTGCCTGGTGTGTGGCCAAACCCACGCACTCCAGGATTACGTGGGCGGCTGTTTCCTCTGCGTCCAGGCATCCTCTACATAGGGGACTGTCTGTCGCATTCATAATGAATAGTTGTCGGTTTAAAGCTAGGTGACCTGTAAGTGTACCTACAACTATTCGGAGGTCTGGACGATTAAGGCTGAGCAGTCTACAGGTCAACCGCGGCGAGACTGCGATCATCGCCAACTTGGACTGTCTACAGCTTGTTAGATCTACCCAACGACTATTATGTGCAACACGAGTACGTTGTCTTACCCATGAGCGCAGTTGGCTGAACGGGAGTGGCAGGATGGGTATGGGTCCTGCCACTATTGTGGAAGATTCCCTTCTAGCCAGTTCATCGGCGGCATCGTTCCCGTGTGATCCACTATGCCCTTTAACCCATTGTAGGATTATTTTATTGTTGGATTCTAGACGATCCAACACTCGGTGGCATTCGTAGACGATACTGGAGTTGATCGTGTTGGCCTCCAGTGCTGTTAGGACGGCCATACTGTCGGTCAGTATGCTGATGTTTAGTTCCTTCATACCTCTAGACAGGGCCGTGGTAGCGGCATTTATTATTGCAACACATTCGCATTGAAATATCGAACTGTGTTGGCCTAATGCTTGTGATAGTTTGATATTTAGGTCTTGTGAGAATACTTCAGCTCCAGTACCAGTCCCCATCTTGGAGCCGTCCGTATAAATTCGGACTTCATGTATGCCGGAGTAATCTTGGTCACTTTCGAATAACCGTATCTGGTATTTCTTTTCGAAAATGTATTGTTTAGGGATCCTGTCGCATGTGGCAGCAATTAGTGGCTCATGTTTCACTAGATAATTCCACAATGTGGAATGAGAGGGGTACTGTGGGGGTAGTTCGCATGCAGCCGGTTATCGCAGAACATGCCAATCTTTGGAATTTCTGCAGCTTGTTGATGACGGTGCTTTGCTCTGTTTTGGACCACCAGGCAACGGCTCCGTATGTAATAATGGGACGTATAACAGTTTTATACAGCCACATAGTGATTTTCGGTGATAGCCCCCAGCTTTTGCCAAGTAGTCTTTTACATTGGCAAAAGTGGCTTTGTTTAGCTTTCCTTCGAGATGTCTATTCCAGAGGAGTTTGTTGTCTAGTATCACTCCTAGATACTTGACTTCCTTGCTCAGGGACAGACTGGTATTGAAAAGTTTAGGAAGTTTAAGATTGCCTAGACTTCGTTTGTTTGTGAACATGGTCAATTCCGTCTTTGTTGGGTTCACTGTTAGATTGTGTTTATTGCACCACTGTTCGACGACCTTCAATGCGGGCCTCATTCGGTCACATATCACACTCTCAACTCGTCCGCTGATGAGTATGGTCAGGTCGTCTGCATAGCCTACTGTGAGGAAGTAGCGGTCGTTGAGCCAACAAATCAGCTCATTGACCACAATGTTCCATAAGAGAGGTGAGAGGACACCCCCTTAGGACATCCTTTAGCTACTACCCCTCTGGTAGTACCATTCACAGTAAATTGTATAGCTCTGTCTCTTAACATGCTGTCAATCCACCCGGCAATAGTGGGATCGGCACCATGTTTAGAGAGGGCCAGGCTTATGCTGGTAAAATTGGTTTTGTCAAAGGCTCCTTCGATGTCGATGAAGGTGCCTATTGTTGATATTTGGTGTTTGAGACTACCTTCTATATAAGAAACCACCTTATGTAGGGCAGACTCTATTGATTTGCCTGCAGAGTAGGCATATTGGTTTAGATTTAAGGGATTCCTGACTAAAGCAGTGCTCCTTATCTCCTTGTCTATTAGTCTCTCCAACACCTTTGATAAAAATGATGTGAGGCTAATTGGTCTGAATGATTTAGTTTGAGTGTAGTCTCCTTTGCCGGGTTTAGGAATAAAGACTACTTTGACTTCCCTCCATTTCATAGGAATATAGCGGTGTGCTAGGCAGCTTCTGTAGATGGCTACGAGGTGGTCAACAAGACCACCGTCGCTCCACCTCATTAGCCCTGGAAAAATTCCATCTACTACCGCTGATTTGAATGGGAGAAAGCTGTTGATTGCCCATCTTACTTTCTCCGGGTTGACGACCTTGTGGGCGGTGGTCCAGTCGATTTTAGCTGGTAGATACTCAACTTTTTCTTCCCATGTGCGACTTTCCGTTATACGGCAACCGGTGAAGTGACCCAAGTAACAAAAGTTTCTATAGCCAAGGCGTTTTATCACCAAACAGTGATATAGTAGGCCTTTAGTGGTAACCGTTGTGACTGCTTGTGCTATAAAGATTTTCAACTGAGCATTTTGGTTCCATAATATTAAAGTGCATTTAAGTTTTATAATGTAGCTCTTAGAACACTTACAGGACCATACAAAAGAATCTTTAAAGTGTTGCACTGTAATAAATATGAAAAAAGCTACTATAGTGCTATTTAGTACTATAGACTTTTACGTATCTATTTTGTACCAATAATGCGTAAAATAATTTTTGCAGTACTTGTGTTGTAGCAGTATCGAAAACACTATTACAGAATCAATCTGCACTATAAAAGTACCTTGCACAACCAATATGTCACGGTTTAGCTACTTAAATGCTCCCTCAACATCGCTATTTAGCTAGTTCTGTAAAAGTCATGAAAACTCTTCTATGGTACTAAATAGTACTATAGCGACTCCTGGTGCAGTTGCTAAATAACTTAAATTCTAAATAGCTCTATAAGTGAGTTTGGGTTACTGCTACCAGACTAAAGCGTAACATAAAAGCAATAAAGTTAATAATTAATTGACTAATCCATTTTCGGTGAAAATATGGCTGCTGTTTATGCCATGATAGCACATTAGTAGCACGGCTGGAGCCAATGTGTACTATAGCAGTCATAGTCACGACTAGTGCTTATTTTATTAATTTAAATTTTATTAAATCACGAAAATTATGAAAGTGCATTGTCAAATTTGAAATCAGCATAGTGATTTTATCGATACAATTATTTTCGCAAGTGCAAGTTACGGTGGAGTTACGGTCAATGGACGATCAAAGGTGATGTTTTGTAGCATGTCCTTTGTATTTATTACAAATAGTGAATGACATTTTGTTTTCTTGGGGAACACTCGCGATGACATGACCACAACACGAACAAAATAAAGATCACTAAAATCGTATACGGTGCAAAATAGCACTACCTATAAACATGTTTTAGTTTTCAACTATAGAGCTGATTTATTACCGTGAGAGCCTTTATCTAACGTTAATAGAATAAATCAGTGATAAAACTAGGGCCTATTTGGGGTTCTGTAAAGGTTTACAATACCATTATAGTGCTTATCATGAATCTAATTAGCACGTCCTAAAGCGTTCTCAGGACTTTTGTAGTACCAAATTTTGTTACTTGGGGAGTGGTCATTAACAGTTCTGAGGTATCTTGATCTGATGTTCCGTCAGGTGTCTGGCTTTGCCCAATAGACAGATCTCTCGCGAACACTTTGGAGTCTTTATTCCGCTCGATGGCCCCTTTAATACGATTCGTATTAAATTGGCGAAGGTCGCTCGTCAAAGACTTAGATATCTATCTATTAAGCTGCCGATAACGATGAGCATCCGCTGAACTCTGGAGCCTCATTTCACGTCTCTGATCCATGAGTAGGAGTGTGTGGTCGGAGAGTTTCTTTAGCTTGGGACGGCGGGTCTTAAAGAACTTGGATCCTACCATACGGACAGTATCCACCACCATGTTGTTTAGATCGTCCACATTTATGCTTTTCTCAAGGGCTTTGAAGCGGTTTTGGAGTTCGAGTTGAAAGCTTTCAGGGTTTTGAGTATGGGCCGGTAATGGTTGGAGCGTAGATTTTATCAGTCGACTTCTTTCCAGCTTTGGGCTGATATTCAATGTGCCACGTACCAATCGGTGATCGCTCCCTGTCTTGACGGCGTTGATAACAGTGACATCATTGAATATTTGCTTTTTCGTCGACATGATAAAATCTATCTCATTTCTGACTTTACCGTCCGGACTGACCCAAGTCCACTTCCGGCTTTCCGGCTTCCTGAAGAAGGAGTTCATCATAAAGAGGTTCTCCTTCTCCATAAAGTCAGCCAGCATCTGGCCTCTGGCATTCCGTTGCCCAACTCCAAATTGCCCCACACTCAGCTCATCACCGCATCGTTTCCCCAACTTTGCATTGAAGTCCCCCATCACAACAGTGTAGTGGGTCTTGTAGCTATGCATGGCTTTAGAGATCTCCTCATACACAGCCTCCACTTTGTCATCTTGGTGCGTCGAGGTCGGTGCGTAAACCTGTATAAAATTCAACGAAAACCGTTTGGATATTCTGAGTATAAGGTACGCCACCCTGGTCGACACACTTCCGATGGTAACCACGTTGTTGACAAAGGACTTGTGGACGATGAACCCGACACCACCTAGGGACTGTTGGTCGCCCTCCCGGTAGTACAGCAAGTTACCCGAGTTAAGAATTATCGAGTCCTCTCCCTCTCTTCGGACTTCAGATAACCCGATAATGTCCCAGTGTAACTTGCTGATAACTTCTTTCAACTCGGTTAGCTTCGCGTCGGTCCTCAGTGTGCGCGTGTTATAAGTTGCCAGGTGCATTTGTCGTCGTTGTTGGTAGCCGAGCCGTACCCGGGGATTCTTAGCACCCGCAGGGGATGCTCGATGTTACCGTAGCCGCTACCGTAGCTAGGAATAGCGGGGCTGCCAGGGACTGGGGGCTAAGTTTTCGATCCATTGTGCATGAGGGGGGGGGGGGTTTGCCATAATCGCCACGCTTGGCAGGCGGGTTGGCGATCGCAGTAGGCCAAGGTTTTTTGGAGACGCTGCTGCCCGTTTCTTGAAGTCTATGCTCCCTTAGTCGCCTTTTACAACACCCACGGAATGATAGGGGGTAGTGCTATTAAAGGCCGGCACATACACGGTAATATATAATACACATACACGGTACAATAATATTGTAACTTATATTAAATGCTAATCTTGACTGCATTAAAAATAATTTATAGAGTACATAAAGATTTATCCAAATTGTCACTTTCTCTTTTGAATTTAAATATATATAAGAAGAAACCAACTCAGTGACTAACTTACTGAGTGAGTGACTGACTGTCATATTTATCAACGCACGGCCCAAACCGCTGGATCTAGAGATTTCAGGCACGTAGGTTCCTTATGAAGTCTAGGGGTGTACTAAGAAAGTATTTTCCAAAATTCACCCCCTAAAGGTATGATTCCGATTTAGACAGCTCTGCTGCGCAGCAGTGCTGTGTGCTCCAAATTGAACCGTAATGTTACGTTTGAAAGGCTCAATTTGAAGTTAGCGGAGAAGCGTTGCGACACTTCTGCACGACACTGCTGCATGACACTGCTGCGCGGCAGTGCTGCCGCAGCACCACTGGTCCCCATACATTCTCTATAGGTTTATATGAGACTACATTCCGAGCTCGGCAGCACTGCTGCGCAGCAGTGCTGCCGATATCAGAATCATACCTTAAGGGAGTAAAAATTAAAGGGGATAAGAACTTGTATGAAAGTTTCAAAGCAAGGATCTTTTAAATTTGTGTCTAGGCTGAGGATTAGAAATTAATTTATATTCATTATTCCCAGTATTACCCCGTTCCATGGAAGAAAATAATGACCTGCGTTCCATTCTGGGCCGTAATAGTGACCCACTGTGGCGAGAACTGGGGCGTGTTCACGCTCATGACGGAGATGCCTTCCTACATGAACAAAGTGCTTGGCTTCAATCTGAAGAGCGTGAGTATCAACAAGCGGCTGTGAAGTTGTTAGCTATTATGCAATGCACGTTGCCGTGCGTGCCTCACCACTCGCCTTTCTCACCGACTTACTTCGAATAGTGTTCTATCGTCTCACGCAGTACTTATTCCGATTAGCCACCACTATGATCGAAACGTATTGTTAAAGAGCTACGGAGATTTTTAAACGTTTATTCTTTATTCCCTTCTAGAATGGTGTACTATCTTCACTGCCGTATCTTGCTGTGTATCTTTTGAGTTTCCCGGTAGGGTACATGACTGATTTAATTCTTGCGAAGAACTGGCTCAGTATCGCCAACACCAGGAAATTGTTTAACTCCATAGGTTTGTATTACTAATTAATTATATTATTTAAAAAAAACTTTTCGGGACGAAACACAATATTGCAATAGAAAATCTTGTTAGCCAAAATGAAATAATTCTTGTAATTATAATGTAATTAATAATTATGTAAATGTGGTCAGTACAAGATTATAATATTTATCAGTTTCGTTTCGCACATTTAACCAAATAAAGGCCTACTCAAACCTTACCGGTATCCGCCACCGCAGTGGGTAACGGTAATCCCGAACGGTATCCCGGCCGGTATTTTGTATGTGTGTTTGTTAAGTGTGTCAGTACAATAGCGTATTCGCTTCTGATATAGCACCTTCAGGGTAGCTCTTTGCACCCGTTCAGCTTTTATAAGGTGGGTCTTACAAGCTGCTCCCCATGTTACTATACAATAGCTAAAGACTGATTGGCAAAGAGCAAAATATAACATTTTCAACAAGTTAACATCCGCAACAAATCGTAATTTTTTGAAAATGTGCATTAGTTTTCTTACCTGGGGACATAATATATAATCAATCTGTTTAGTCCATGTCAGATGTTGATCAATGTAAACACCCAAATACTTTATGTTGCACGTCTCTTCGAAAGCTGGACAATTACATAAACCTGTGTGCACATCCCTACACTTGTGGAGTTTTATTGGAATGTGATATGGAGCGGCCGTGCGTTTGGTGACAGAGTAATTGATTAATTTAGTTTTTTCCGTATTTAGAGTAAGCAAGTTATGATTTAGTCACTTAGCAACTATTTTCATGCCCCGATTCTACAGCGGTATGTGAGTCTTGCCAAGTCTTGCCGTGAAAAATTGCAGTATCGTCTGCGTAGGCGAATATTGCAGCATTATCCAACTTCAGCGCACAGAGACCGTTCATATACAGGGTGGATTTTTGAGGCGGTACATTAAGGGCAGGTACCTTAACCGTCATAGTTACAGGAAAACGTTCCTAGGAGACCATCTATAACTTTTAAGATATTATAAACTGCATTCACAGATTTTAGAAAAAAATTAAAGTTTGCAAAAAAAAAATGCTATAATACCAAAAATATTTTTTTTATGCCAATCGATTCTATTTCGTGTGGGGATCAAAATACTCTAAGGGACCATTTAAGGTATAAGTACTAGAAATGACAGAAATGGCAAAAAACGTTTGCCATACATTTTGTACTGAAAAACGATAAATCAACTCGAAATATTTTTTATTCCCAAACGATCCTATTTCTTACTGTGATCAAAATACTCTTTAAGGATAACTGAAATTTGAGTACAGAAACTGTTTTTTTTTAGATCTAATGTTAATTTACTAATATTTTTTACTTGTGCGTTATACTTTTTAAATTTTTCAAAACAGTTACATAAAAGTGTTAATATTATGTATATTGGAATTGGCTATTTACTACCTTTCATTTGATACCCTGATAATAAAAAAAAAATATTTCCATAGGTGTAAAAGAAATTGACGGCAAGCGACAGTGAAATTTTTTTTCGCTATTTTTTGTAAATAATAATTATATAATATAATAATAGTTAGAGATATATCTATAGCTCTCGCTTTTTTATTTACAATTGTAAAAAAGTCGCGCTCTTGTTTTTAACTATACATAATAATAATTAAGAACCTTTATGGAGCAAATAAGGGAGATGGAGAAATCTTCACCGACATTTCACAGACATGTCGGTGAAGATTTCTTCTTTCTCTTTCTTTCTCTTGCAAGAGCACGGCTCTTAAATTAAAGAAGAACTATATTTACAGGATTTTTTGGACCTGCTGTTGCTCTGATCGGCCTATCATATACGTCATCGAACAATATATTGCTAGCTGTCACTATGTTGATTTTTTCTGTCGGGATCAACGCTGGATCGTTGGCTGGATATCTAGTAAGTTTGAAGTTGTTGGATCAATCAAATATAGTACAATATGATTAGATTTAGAGATAGTAGTTACATTATGATTTATTTCAAAGATCCGATTAAGAACCTCAACCTCGCAATTAAACCACTGAATTGGTTTGTATTAGAAATATAGGATCTTCCAATCCAATTTCTCACCACCATTCTGACGACGATTAAGCTTTCCGTTTTGTTTCAAGGGATCGTTATTTTAATAGTGTATAGCGCTTAATGTAGTCATGTCATGGAATAGTATATTACTGCAGCGGCATGCATTGATGAACGAACGTAAAAATGTGTGCCGAGGCAAAGCTAAAGCATATTCCAGACGGATGTAATCACGCCTCCCATCAGAGGTCACCTTGGTGGAAGCTTGATTGGAGTGTGATTTCCATGCGCGGATTGTGCCCGGTCACCCTTCATTGTGAATAGCGCTCGCGTAGCAAAAAAATAAAACTATAATTTTAAAAATAATTCTATACAAAAACTACCCCTCAGTGCAGTGATTAGAAATGTTTTGTGGCTCACTGAGGCTCAACCACACCCCGGACACTCCATACAAGCGCCGCGTTTCAACAACCTATTACACAGACGATAGACCGATGACGTTTTTGCAAACGCGCAACTGTGTTTGCGCATGTTTTTAAAAACAAATAACACAGAATAGTTTATTAATTTTTTCAACTAATAAATATCTATTCTGTGCAAATAATATAGGCAGTCCTAGGTCAGAACTTAGTGTGACAGATCGCAAAGTCACAATCTTATTTATTTTAAAATTTCGTAAATTGGCCAAAAATGTTTTGATTGATGAACTTTTGAGTCTTCTAAAAATAAAAACAAAATTTGCTTTGCAACCAAATTTCGAAAAACTGGCTCGACTGAAAAATTCTATATAATTATCAAACCTGCTTACAAAATTTCACGAGAATCAATTGAGAATGTGACCTGTAGAGGAAAACAAACGGACAGCCGGAAGGAAGGACATACGAAAGAATTTTTGCCCAAGCTGAAGCAAAGACGCTTCGCGCTTGCTCGGTCAATAACAGAAGACACAACGTAAAGTTTTTACTTTACGTTGTGTCTTCTACAAAACGACGTCAGTCTGCTTTACTATATTTAAATTTTATCAGCATAGGTTTGATCGAACTATTTTTGTAATATATTACAAAAGATGAGTGCGACTAGCGATAAAGATAATTGTCTAACTCCAAAAGAGTTGAGAGAACAAGTTTCTTATGCTGAATTTTAGCTTTTTACCAGGAAACTCACGTGAAAAGAACTGGTCTCATCTATAACATATTTCTCGCTGATAGAGGTAAAAAGTTGTACGTTTAACACGAGACTAAGTGTTTGTGATGTCTCGTGCCTTTAAATCACTCATTGTACTCAATAGTCTATATTAGAATCTTTCCCTACGCTCGTGATTCCATTCTGGATTACGTCGCTAGTTCATGATTTAAAGTCTGCACTCGCAGCACAAATTGACTTTAGTCTCTTCTATAACAAATAACTATAAGTATAATGGGGAATGTCCGAAAAAAATCAAATTAGCTGAATATTTTTTATAGGAAGAAATAAGCTCCCTTAGAAATAGAAAAAAGTTTCAGATTTTTCGGTTGCGTAAAAAATCTTTAAAAATGAAAGTCTCTTCGACTTCACAAATGTACAAAAGTAACAGCAGAATGGAGATTATACCTTTGCTACCACCTGCCACAACAACAACAAGTATTAAGAAAAAAAAGGTTTGACATTTGCTATTATTAGGTATAGGTGCTATTCCATTCTGCTGTTACTTTCGTACATTTGCGAAGTCGAAGAGACTTTCATTTTTTAAAATTTTTTTACAGAACCGAAACTTCTGAAACTTTTTTCTATTACTAAGCGAGCTTATTCCTACTTATAAAAAAATATTCAGCCAATTTGATTTTTATCGGACATTCCCCATTACAGATAGATTATTCGTAATCAATGTTATTCGTTGTTAGAACTATAACAGTTGCAACTATTTGCAGTTGGTGCACATTGACTTGGCTCCTAACTTCAGTGGAATTTTAATGAGCATCACCAACTTCTCAGCCAACATCGGCTCCATCATCGCCCCACTTGTGTGTGGGTTAATCATTAATGATGAAGTAAGTTTCACGAGTAAGTCATTATCCATTCCCAACTAATACATTATAATTATATCAGGTCTTAATTTAACAACTGAGCTAGTTCAAAGGGTCAAAAGAGCATTGCAATAGACTCCAAAAGTCGGAGGTTCAATTCACGTCTAAGAATATGATTTGATGCAAGTCGAATTTTTTCTAGTATATTATTTAGTATTGCATAAAAAAGCATCGTGAATGCTAAAATCTCTAAAATCAAACTTAAAAAACTTGCTAATGAATTTGTTCGGTATAACAGGACGTTATGTTGATTTAGCACATTTCAGTATTTATATATATCTCACTCAGCTGGTGGATCAAGCAACGCGGATACCGGATATAGCTGACCATACACCCAACTGTCTTGACCTGCTGCTGACAACTGATCCACACAGACATTCGGTATCGGCCTCGGCTCTCTTGGGTACATCCGATCACTGTGTGGTGAAATCCGTATCGAGCCACTCGCCTCCAGGGCACGAGACGAGTTTGGCGTTAGGAGTCGGCAGATTGGGACGAGATGCATACCTTCTTTGCATCTTACCATGGCGGCAAGTATGCTTTTCTTCAGGAGTCTCCTCCTGCTCTGCTGATGTGGTTGCTGACGTGATTCGGCAGGGAATGGAATATTTCATTCCATTCTCCGACATACCGCTCGATCACAGCATTGCAGCCGTTGAGGAACTGGCACCAGATGACTTTTTAACTACAAATTGCACCATACTCCAAGACTACGTGGCCGTGGCGGGGGGGTGGGGTTCTACATCCGGAAGGGACTGAACGCTCGCGCGTGTCCGCACTCTCCCTCTGAGACAGTTGAGCAAATGTGGCTAAAAGTACGGCTCTGTAATCAGGACATTATCATTGGCACTGCTTATCGACCGCCAAAACAGGACATGAGCGTTTTTTTTGAGGCTATTACCGACTCGCTGGCTTCCCTTCCCAAACAAGATGGCCTTATACTACTCGGGGATTTTAACGTAGACCTTCTTGATTCTGGTAGTGGTAAGGTTAGACTTTTCGAGCAATTTTTAAGCAGCACAAATTTGAGGCAAATTGTCAACGAGCCAACCCATTTAACTCAGCATGGCTACAGCCTCATAGATGTCATCTGCACTGACATAACAGTTCATAACATCACAGTTAAACACACTCCAGACTTAGGAAGGCATGCTATGCTTACAGCAGCTTTCAAAGTAAAAAAGGAAAAGCCATCACCACAGTAGGTAACTTTTAGACCCCTCAAAAACATAGTTCCTGAGCTTTTTACCGCTGACCTTGACTCTTTTAATTGGGACCACTTCGAACAAACAAATGTAAGTGTTGATGAATTGGTTGGAAACCTAACATCTTCTCTAAAATCACTTTTTGACCTCCACGCCCCTGTCAAAACAAAAAAATTTAAATCTCCACCGCATCCCTGGATCACTGACACGGTGAAATCAATGATGCGTGTAAGAGATACTTATCATGATAAACACAAAAAACTTAAAACTCCATCCTCCAAACGTAGCTACATTTTCATGAAACACCAAGTGATCGAAGCCATTGAGCGTGAAAAGACAAGCTACTTCACGATTTTTATTAACAGCAACATACACGACTCTAAAAAGTTGTGGCAAAACTTAAAGAAGAATATACTTCCCAACAAAAAGGCTACAATTGATCTGCCATGCTCGTTTGATAACCCCGACGCCATCAATAGACACTTTCTCCAAATACCGGGTGAAAACTATTTACCCATCTCTCACCTCACCTTTTTTGAACATCATAGGCACACCGCAGCTGGGTATTTCAAACTTCGACCGGTTGATGAGAAAGTGGTCCTCAAAGCCATCAAGGGTCTTACTTCAAATGCCCAGGGAGATGACAATATCTCATTGGAAATGCTGCTGCTTACATTGCCGCAGTCATTAAAAGCAATCACCAACATAATTAACCGCTCGATAACAGACAGTACTTTTCCAGCAGACTGGAAAAAAGCTCTGATAAAACCTTTACCTAAAACTACCCAGCCCTCATCCTTGAGCGAGCTTAGACCCATTAGTATACTCCCCTGCACCTCTAAAATTTTAGAGAAAATAGTGTGCAATCAACTCACCAAATATCTTGAGGATCACGATTTACTGCCTCAACTACAATCTGGCTTCCGCAAGGGCCGAGGTACTGCAACTGCTCTCTCAGATGTTGTGGATAACCTCCTCGCCGCACAAGACCATGGAATGGTCAGCGCGTTGATAATGTTGGACTACTCCCGCGCTTTCGACTGTATTAACACATCCTTACTGTTATCTAAGATGGCTTACTACGGTTTCGACGCAAGCGCTATAAGATGGTTCTCCAGTTATCTCACGGACAGAACTCAATATGTGGAGCTGACAGCGGCTGATGGGAGAAAATCACAATCTAATGCACTCCCAGTCCTGAGAGGGGTACCGCAGGGTTCCTTACTCGGCCCGATCCTCTTCATTCTTTACACTGCTGATGTGATTGGCTGTATTCGGGAATGTCGATACCATATGTACGCGGATGACATACAACTCTACTACTCATTCAAGCCATCTGAAACAAACCATGCTGTTGAAAGAGTGAACGAAGATCTTGCAAGAATATCAAAGTGGTCGCTTTCCAACTGCCTTGCTCTGAACCCACTAAAATCTAAACTGCTCTTGGTGGGCAGCAAGAAAAACATTAAAAAGTTCAATGGTACAACATTACAAATCCACATAGATGGAACTACCATTGAGCGGGTCGACAGAGCCAAAAGTCTGGGGCTCACACTAGATAGCAACCTTAACTTCGAGACACACATCACTGAAGTCGCACGTAACTGTTTTTACAGGCTGAAAATGCTTTACAAGATCAGGCCATACCTATCCGAAAAGCTTAGAATAACACTTTGTGAGTCTTTAATTCTATCCAAGTTTAACTACTGTGCCACTGTATATGGCCCCTGTCTTCTCGCAAGGTCAGACCGGCTCATACAGAGAGTGCAAAACGCATGCGCGCGTTTTTGTTTCCACATCCCGCCACGAACACACGTCACCCCTTTTCTAAACTCAGCAAACATGCTTAAAATGAACGCACGTAGGAAGGTCCTTCTGGCTTCCTTATTGTTCGGGATAGTCAACACAGGCAAGCCAAATTACCTTTACGCTAAGCTGGAGCTAGCATTTACCCACAGTAGGTTCTTAAAAAGATCGTGCACTCATGTCTTCTCTATCCCTAAACACCACTCTTCAGCCTTCCGTGGATCTTTCAGATTTGCCGCCTCGAAGTGCTGGAATGACATTCCTCCTCCATACCGAGATCTGAGAACAAAGCAAATGTTAAAAAACTGCCTGAAACGACACCTTATCACATTACAACAACAAAATCACTTGTAGGCATACTTCACCACCCACCTTTGCTTATTCTCGTCAGACTCGACAAAATATGTCTGTCTAATGGTGTGTCCCCACTTAGGTTCGCGAACCACCGCGCTCCGCGCTCCGCGCTCCGCGAACCTCGGAGCGCGCTCCATATTTGGGATCCGATGCGAACACGCGAACACGGAGCGCGGAGCGCCAGTGTGGCCAGATTCAGTATTTTAATACTTTTTCGGTATATTTTATCGACTTTTCCGAACATCAGTATTTTTGTAGGTATATTAGCGGAAGTAAGTATTTTCGGTATATTTTGGCTATGCTATAAACGGTGCTAAGTCCCCGCGAACATTGATGTTCAAGGAATTTCCCGGATTATGTCTATATTTCATTCAGAAGCAAAGATCAGTAGAGTCTGTTCTGGAAAAGAACCAACTTGGGATTTATGCTTGATTACCGTTTTTGAAATGTTGACGGTACTGTTACGTTTTAGTGCGACTGTATTAACAAGATAAATATTAATTAAAAGTTGGCCGCCATCTTGGATTTTTTTATATTTTTAACATTGCGTTGCTGTTTTGTTGTCGAAATAGTACCCAAAACCGAGTTTCTTCTAAATCGGCCCACAAAAAAAAAAGTTGGCTGACATCTTGGTTTTTTTATATTTTTTACATTGCGTTGCTGTTTTGTTGTCGAAATAGTACCCAAAACCGAGTTTCTTCTAAATCGGCCCACAAACAAAAAGTTGGCCGCCATCTTGGTATTTTTTTATATTTTTAACATTGCGTTGCTGTTTTGTTGTCGAAATAGTATCCAAAACCGAGTTTTTTCTAAATCGGCCCACAAACAAAAAGTTGGCCGCCATCTTGGATTTTTTTATATTTTTTACATTGCGTTGCTGTTTTGTTGTCGAAATAGTACCCATAACCGAGTTTCATCTAAATCGGCCCACAAACAAAAAAGTTGGCCGCCATCTTGGATTTTTTTATATTTTTAACATTGCGTTGCTGTTTTGTTGTCGAAATAGTACCCAAAACCGAGTTTCATCGAGATCGGCCCACAAACAAAAAAGTTCCGAACAGACTCTAAGTTACAGATAAGAAATAAGAAATTCTTCTATGGCAGCCGCCATAGTAGAATTATAAATAGTATCAAGTCATCTAATACGTTTAAATAAAATTATTTTCTGTTTTGCACTTCATTTTATCTTTGAGGTTTTTCTTTCGCTAATTCGGGAATTTCCCTAAAGTTTGCCCTTACCTTTGGATCGTTATATAAGTAGAACGTGTTTTTTTTTCGTTTTTATTGTACTTGGCGCATCCATCCGGAAAATATGTTTAGTTTTGCCTTCGAATAGAATGTTAAAATATAATTTAAACATTCATTGTGATGATAAATGAATAAAACCTGTTTTTAAAATCAGTATTTTTATCGGTTTATTTTCCATGTGCAACTTGGTATGTTTCAGTATTTTTTTGAGGTGCTTCGTTATTTTCGTAAACTTTAATCTGGCCACACTGCGGAGCGCGGTTCGCGGAGCGTGGTTCGCGGAGCGCGGTTCGCGGTTCGCGGAGCGCGGAGCGCGGCAGGGTTGCGTTCCGAACCTACGCTCCGAGTGCAACCAAACGCTCTAACGGCGGCGTTCCAAACATTAGAGCGTAATTTTAATTTTTAAAATGATCATAGTAGATCCTAAAAAACGGATTTTATTTGATTCAAAATAAAGGAAAGTTTCAATTATTCGTATTCCAAATGAAAAACGAAGACTTTGTACTATTAATGACATTTAAAGTTCTTGGTCGTTTCGAACATTAGAGTGAGTTAAAAAACCGGCCAAGTGCGAGTCGGACTCGCGCACGAAGTGTTCCGTACCAAAAAGCGGCAAAAAACATGTTTGTTGTATGGGAGCCCCCCTTAAATATTAATTTTATTCTGTTTTTGTATTTGTTGTTATGGCGGCAACAGAAATACATCATCTGTGAAAATTTCAACTGTCTAGCTATCATGGTTCATGAGATACAGCCTGGTGACAGACAGACAGACCGACAGACAGACAGACAGACGGACAGCGGAGTCTTAGAAATAGGGTCCCGATTTCCCACCAGATGGCGTTAATGGAAAGAGAAGCTTAGTAAAAAAAATACATTGACACACATTTTTATCAACGCCATCTATCGAGCCTACAGTTTTTTGTCATTTTGAAAAGCCCTCATTGCGAAGACAAGGTTCAAAATAAATTGAAAATTTTTGACACTTTGTACAACCTGACGTGCTACTGACTGTACATAAGCATGATTGTCTATTCAAAGTTTTACTCCTTCTTATCCACTCATTATTAATTACACAATAATAGTACTGTGGAGACAAAGGTACTTTATAATTAAGTTTATATGAATAAAGCTTATTTGATCATGGGAACGGAGCGCGGAGGGTGGTTCGCGGAGCGCGGAGCGTGGTTCGCGGAGCGTGGTTCGCGGAGCGCGGTTCGCGGAGCGCGGATCGCGGTTCGCGGAGCGCGGAGCGCGGACGTCTGCTCCGCGCTCCGCGCGTCCACATTGCGCTCCGCGAACCTGCAACAGATGTTCGCGGAGCGCGAGGTTCGCGAACCTAAGTGGGGACACACCCTAATACTGGCACTCGAGGCGGCCGACGGCATTTCCTTTCCCTTCCTTTATCATATCATAATAAATCATGTTGTTCTCACATTTTCATATCAGTATTAATAGCAATGGCCAAGCCAGCTAAGCCATAAAAAACATAGTACGCACTTGGTACCTCACATGTTTCTGTAGACAAATAGTTGTTTTTTGTAAAATATTGTTTATTCATTGCTTATCTTTGTTTGTTATGAATACTTTTTCATAAGTTCTTTAATTTCTGTTAATGTACCTTATTTTGTGATTTGTCAAACAAATCGTAGATTTTTTTCATTTGACAGCTCGAATCTGACAGCTGACTCACAGCCACAGATCAAAAACTTCGGTTCGGTTACCACAGGCTATAATAATAATCACTAGCATATATTACATTTTTAATTTACTTTTGTTGTAATGTAACACTAATTTTCGTTTATGGTATTTTATTAATTTGTGATTGTTTAGCTTTATCTTGTATAGTTTTTTCTAAGCATTTTATCTTGGGCGTGTCCGTGCGCACTAGTAGGCCCTGCCAGAATACCAGCGTTGCCGCAAGGCAACACTATGCTGAGGCAGGGACCTTTTTGACCCAAGGGCCACAAATGTATATTTTTTTTTCCTTTTTATTGTTCTGAGCTATCTGTGTACCGACTTACTTTATCATCACTGTTTTGTTACTCATTGTGTTGTGTGGTCTTTGGTAAAAATAAATACTTTCTCTCTCTCTCTCTCTCTCTCTCTCATCACAAAGCCCGACCGTGGTACAATGCAGATTGTGCTCGTGCTGAAGCTCGTAAACAGTCTGCATACCAAGCCTGGGTGCAAGCTTGCGATCACAAGGTTCAAGTTCGAAGAGTCTGCGCCAAAAAGAGAGAATTTAATTTAGCCGCAAAATCTTGCAAAAGGGTGTTGCCTAAAGCTAGATTCGACCATGTCAGACGCATAGAGACTCACATCCTATCCACCGAGTAGTAAGCGATTCTGGTCCTTATCGAAGTCGGTCGAGTCTAACTTCTGTCGTCCCACATTGCCTCCAATGCAGAAGCCCGATGGGACGCTGGCTCACTCTGCAGTTGAGAAGGCGAATCTATTTGCCACTCTGTTTGCGAGTAATTCGCGTCTGGATACTGGCTCTACGCAACCACCAACCCTACCTCGCTGTAATTTTTCGCTGCAGGAGATTACAATACACAATAAAGAGGCCCGTAGAGTCCTACTTAATCTAAACGTGAATAAGGCCAGTGGTCCTGATGGCATAACAGCGAGATTGCTGAGGTATTGTGCGTCTGAGTTGTCCCCTGTACTGACGCGTCTGTACCTCCTTTCCCTTCAGACCAAAACCGTACCAAAGTCTTGGAAGCTTGCCAATGTGCAAACAGTACCTAAAAAAGGTAGTCGTGCCAACCCTGCCAATTACCGACCAATCGCCATCACTTCTATACTGTGTAAAGCTATAGAGAGAGTACTGAACGGCAAGCTGCTCACTTACCTAGAGGATAACGATCTCCTCAGTGATCGTCAATATGGCTTTCGCCAGGGACAATCAACTGGGGATCTTATTGTGTATGTGACGCACTGCTAGCGCGAGGCCATTGAGAAACACGGCGGAGCACTTGCTGTTTCGCTTGACATCTCAAAGGCTTTTGACAGGGATTGGCACGCAAGTCTGCTGAGCAAGCTTCCAGCGTACGAAATCCCCGCTGGCTTTTGTAGCTGGGTAGCCGACTTCTTGAGTGAACGGTTGATCAGAGTAGTCATTGACGGCTGCTCCTCTGACCTCATGGCGATCGATGCCGGTGTTCCTCAGGGGTCGGTGCTCTCTGCGACGCTTTTCCTGCTACACATCAATGACCTACTAATATCAGACATTGTTGGGTATGCAGATGACAGTACTGTCATGGAGAGATATCTGTCCAGCGCGAAAGTCTGTAGAGACGAGGTAAAAATAATGAGAGAGGCCAGGGTTGAGCGATTGAACCTGAAGTTAAGTCTCGTCTCCCAATCGGGTGATGAAAATATCGTCAGCTTTAACGCTTCTAAAACGCAGGCGTGTCTGTTCACCGCGAAAAGGAGTCCATTCATCTTAAACCCTACTTTCTGAGGTACATCTATCCAAGTAACCGATACTCTCCAGCTTCTTGGCATGGAGTTATCTTCTGACCTTAACTTCGGCACCTCCATCGAGTCCAAGGTTCAAACTGCAGCTAAGAAGCTGAGCGTCCTAAATAAAGTCAAGCGGTAATTTACGCCTGGGCAGCTTTTAACCCTTTATAAAGCTCAAGTCCGATCTTGCATGGAGTACTGCTGCCACCTTTGGGACGGCTCAGCGAAATATCAACTTGCTGCACTGGACTCAGTGGAACGCAGAGCCAAGAGATTAATAGGCGATGAAAAACTGGTAGCAACTAAGCTTCACAGTTTGGCTCACCGCCTAAAAGTTACTTGCCTATCGGTATTTTATAGATTGTACTTCGGTGAGTGTGCTCAAGAGCTACATGAGCTCATTCCACCTTCTCCTTTCTACTATCGGACATCGAGACGTACTGCGGGTTACCACCCGTTCTTGGTTGATATGCCTTTTCTGCATACCAAGTGCTACTCCACATCGTTTATAATGCGCACAGCTATGGAATGGAATTCCCTACAGGCGTCTGTGTTTCCGAGTGCATACAACCTGACTCTATTCAAAGCCAGAGTGAATAGGCACCTTTTGGGCAAGCTCGCTCCATCGTCAGCCCTGTGCTTTTGGGCTAGACTGGGGTCAAGAGCAAACCCATTAATGATTAAAATAAAACCCACAAAATGTGTATTTTTTAAGTTATTTGTTATTATCACTACATATTATAAAAAAATGTTTAAAAAAACAAAAAACCGACTTCAAAAAACCTACCTCTAAAAAGCAATAAAATAATATTCGAAATAATAAAAACACGTCTATTGAAGTCGGGTGGGGCTGGAGTACAAATTCCTTTTTTTTATTCTTAAAGCCCCACCCGACTTCAATAGACGTGTTTTTATTATTTCGAATATTATTTTATTGCTTTTTAGAGGTAGGTTTTTTGAAGTCGGTTTTTTGTTTTTTTAAACAATTTTTATTTTTTAATTTTTAGTGTAGGTACCTTTTGTATTAGGTAGTGTAGGTATATTATTTGGGTAGAAAAATCGGCTCAGCCAAACGTGAGTTAATCGCGGAGAAACATTCATACATGCGGGTCAAACTACGAACCTCCTTTTTTAAGTCGGTTAAAGAACTACACTTAAGATATCCCTTTTCAAACAAAAAAATAATTATCTTATTCAGTTCATAAACAAAGAAGTTATACGACTGATCATCGAGGTAGTTCACACAAAAAAATCATACTATTTTCGTGCTTTTTTTCAAGATTACTCGAAAAGTACTGAACCGATTTCAAAATTTAAAAAAATGAAACCAACTTGAATGTTTACCTAATCTAATAACGTTTGAATCATTTCAATCGGATCAGCCGTCTTCGAGTAATCGGTGTACATACAAAAAACAAAAAAAAAAAAAAAACGGGTCGAATTGAGTACCTCCCTCCTTTTGAAGTCGGTAAAAAAAAGGTCTTCCGCCGCGATAAACTTAAAAACTACTGCACGGATTTTCAGTTTTTACCAATAAATAGAGTGATTCACGAGAATTGTTTTGGGAATATGATTTGTCAAGGTTTTGTGTAAATTGGAAGAAATATAACGTTATTATTATAAAAAAGTAATTTTGGACATGAGTCTATAATATTGTCTGAAGATCTTCAATATCCGCCATGGCGGTAATCACAAATATGTATGATTGTGTTAATTGCGCCAATAATTATTTTTAAAATATCAAATTGTATTATTATTAATTTATCAAATTCTTTTAAAATATTGTTATAGATAATCACTTCTTAAAATAATTAAAAAAGAAATACCTAAACATGGCTCTAATTATTTCCGTAACATGGCGCCGCGTGACATAGGGGTTCCACTGAAAAAGCGTAGTGGCAAGCACGCACTCGCGCACATTTAATACACTATAGCTATGCGCACATTCAATAGGTGTATTCTAGCAGGCCAATCGCTAAATCACTAACCACCACAGAGTAAATTTTAACCATCGAGGCAACGACTGAAAGGTATAATTGTTTTCTTTTTGGGTGTTGTTTGAAGGTCGCAATTGGCAAAAAAAGAAAGGAACCGAAGCAGAGCGAGGGCGGGACGCTAGTTATTAATAAAAAAATAGGTAGGTAGGTGATTGCTTCACAAGTATATTTTTCAGACAGAAATCAAAATGAATATTTATATAATATTTAACATTATAGAAAGACCCAGCTGAGTTGAGGAAGGTCTTCTTCGTCGCTTCAGGCGTGTATATCTTCTGTAACTTGTTCTTCATAATATTCTCTACATCGGAAAGGCAACCGTGGAATGAGCCAGAACAGACTGAAATTGGTGTGTATATTATTTTTGTATTCTAGGTTTTAGATAATCATCCGTATATAGTCTTCTATAAAATAGGGGTCTCAGGGTGAACACAAAGTTAGAATTATTTAATAGAATCAAGCGTTACCTTGCGGAAGGTCATTATAATTGATGCAAAAACAGTTATTGAGCAATTTAACTTTGCTGTCGGTGTGTCTGCATTTATTTGTGATGTTTGACCGCTTTTTTTAATGCTTAACGGGGTAGTGCTTGCCCTACACCTCACCTGATGTTAAGTGTCAATAAGGCCGAAGAAGGTGGAAGTTCACTACACCCAGAATCCTCATTATTATTGCATAAAAGTTCGAAATTACTACTTTCACTAATCTTTGATTCGTAGTGTTCCTATTCCTGTTGCTGCGACACATTGGAATAGAATAGAATATAATTATTTATTTGCAGTATATTTACTGCAAATAAATAATTATATTTATATATGGGTATTTGTAGGTATAATAAAGTTGATTGTCCTTTGTTTAGTGTTTAAAACCATGTAGCCATATGAGATAGCATGCAAATATAGAAGTATCATCTGGGGGCACGGTATTGCCCCCGCCACGACGACCAAGCGAAGCGCAAGGGCGAAGTGCTTCGAGAAAAGGTAGGTAGTGCCGCACTACCTACCTTTTCTCAAAGCACTTCGTCGTTTTCTTGAACCCTCATATCTTGGCGTTGGAGTGTACCAGATGAACAAAATTCTTGGGATATAATGTCAATAGTAAACTTATTAAATACCGGGTGTAACAAGACACTCAACAAATATGAGGTCTACGTATTCTGCCCATCATCAGGACCATTTCTGTTCAAAATTATTGCTGGGAAACGATTTTAATTTATGGTGTTAAAAAAGCATTGCATACATTATCACGCAATACAACGCGTACAAAAGACCTCACCTGCGAGTGAATTCTACACAGCTGCATGCGGCCGAGTTAAAAGGCAACGTTTATGTGCGTGGTCATGAAATACATAGAGTAATGACGTTTTAAAGTCATTGTTTGTTACGAAATACATAAAATTTTGGAGTGTCTTGTTACACCAGTTCAATAAAGTTTCAATTGCATAGCTTTTACAATAAAGATTTTATTGATATTAAAAAAAAACTGATTTCGACAATGATGCTCTGATGATCATTAATACTCCTGAAGTTCTAGAAAGCTGAAATTTGGTATGTAAGCTAGTATACACAAACAAAAAATATAAACAAAATTGGATTTTAATCTCCCTACCCCTTATGGCGCGAAGCGATGGACTGTCTGAATAAGGATCTAGATTCTATCCGGGACTCGGCCACCTCGTTTGGTCTTATTGTTAACCCTACCAAATGTCAGGCTATGGTTGTCGGCAGCGGCCGGTTAAGGAACAAAGTTGACTGAAAAGCTGTTCCAGCAATTATCTATAATAACCTGATAATCCCATTCACAGACAAAGTTTAAAACCTTGGACTAATAATGGACTGCACTCTGTCTTGGTATCCGCATATTGCTGAAATTAACAAACGCATTCACTATTCTTTCCACTCCCTTAAGCGACTTCAATACTTCTTTCCCTTTAAAACTAAAATTATGCTGGCCCAATCGCTTCTCCTTCCACTTCTCGACTACGCTGACGTTTGCTTTCTGGATGTAACCGAGGAACAGCTGAACAAGCTGGAAGGTCTACAAAATTTGGCCATACGTTTCATATTCGGTTTACGTAAATACGATCATGTGTCACAATTTCGCTGTCAGCTTAAATGGCTTCGCCGTGATATGCACATCCTTTCTGCCCTCTTTAAAATCCTCAAGGATCCCAAATCACCTAAGTGCCTCGTTTTCCGGTTCCAGATGCTTCCTCCTCCCTCTCGCCCTAGGCGGGCTTGCATCACTAAGATGCTGGAGCTACCTAGAATCAACACCAGTTTCCTCCGTAACTCCTTTTCTGTTAGAGCTGTACAGCTTTGGAATAAACTCCCGTTGAACATCCAGGATTGCCCTAACTACAAGACCTTTAAATCAAAAGTTAAATCGCACTTTCTAGCACAATTATCGAACCCTGAGTCATAAATAACATTATCTCATAATCACTTACATATTTATTTATATGTATGTATTGAGTATGTATTTAATGTACGTAGGTATATTATATTTTATTTATATATGTATATGTATTTTATATATTATGAATTAGTATAGGTTTTGAATTATTATCTTATTATTTAGCTATTTTTTATATGTCTTGGACTTTATGTACCTGCTTACTATAAATCTCTGACACCTCTTAGGTTGGCTGGATCTCTTTAGAGATAAGTCCACCTTTGCTCACAATTATTATAATGACTTATGTAACAATTATTATCAGTGCAATAAAGAATATAATAACCCTCATAACTTGGGTTTGGATTATACCAGAAAAACAAAATTCTCGGGATATGATGTCAGTAGTGAACTTCTTAAACACAACATAAATGAATTAGTAGAACTAACTACTACGAATTAACTAGCCACATATTTTGACTAAAGTGTAGAGTTTTTTAAGTTAGGGCTTGTAGAGTTAGGGCGTATAGGGTTAGAAGCTTGGCTCTACATGAGTTCTGATAACTTTTTGAAAGTGCGCCCCATATGGTACTCTTGGCAACATTTTACATGAAAATGTTTTGGTGGGATAATTAATTATTATTAGAAAGTATAAGATTTTAATTTATATCATTAATTTACAAGAAACAGTTTACTCGATCGTTATCCCTAACTGTGTTATGTTCCGAAATTCTTTGATATATTAAAGTGGATTTTACTCTAAAATTACTTAAAATGTCTTGCATGGAATAAACAAACCAATCTCCTTATTTTGCACTCTACACTTTTTAACAAAACGCTTTCAGATACCTATAATAAAGAGAATAAACTCAGTTTTTGTTTTACAGAAATGGAAGCATTGAACGAGAATAAAGGCCTGGGCACACCGGCTGCGTAGACACGCGCGTAGTTACGCACGTAACCCCCTGTCACACCCGGTTACGCATACGTCTACGCGGCACGCAACGCAACCTGTCCCTTGCGTACCCAGCCGCTGCAGCAGCCATCTTTGCGACTCTACTGCGCGATGTCAGACGAAGATTGAGTAAATGGACTAATTTTTTCGCACTAATTCAATTAGTTTTTCTTTAATATCGTTATTAATTATTTAAAAACAAAATAAAACACCACTTACTATCGGTAGTACTGGTACTATTTGTAAACAAATACAACTGAATGCATAGTCACGCGCGTGGTTACGCGCGTAGTGAACTAGTGACGCACAGCAAAGATACGTGCGTGTTCGAATTTGTTCGGTGTGACGTCCAATAGGGAATGCCATTGACTACAACGTCATCAATGCGTTCTGCTCTGCGTAGGTACGCAGCTTGTTTGTCTCATGGGAGCTGCAATGCGTAGGTAGGGTTACGCATCGGTCTACGTGCACGCGTATGTTACGCATGCGGTGTGCCATGTCTCATAAAGTTTCAGACATTGCAACGTCATGGTACGTCTAAGCGTACGTGCACGCTTACGCATCCGGTGTGTTTTGCTTCTAAGCGTTGACAAAATGTGCTTGTTGATAGAGATAATTTGAAGCAGTAGTACCTGAGTAAGTTTGTAATAAAAAAATGATGATTATTTAAAATAAATATTTTTTTTACATTAAATGCTTGTTTTATTTCGAGCTCTATTTATAGAAAATTGAAATATTTATTTGCTCATAAACATGGTGTGATATCGAACAGATCTTAAGTAGGTGTAACAAGCATGTTTTGCCAGTTGCCAGGCATTCAAAAATGGTATAATAACGTCATTTATTTATTAACTTTTAAATGTACTCACATATTTCCATAATTAATCTAATTTAGTGTAAAAAATGGATAAAATAATTCATATTGTTGTAATTTGTATGTCAATTAACATTATTAATTTTAAAATCAGTCAAATAGTAATATTAAAGCTAAAATTTGAAAAATGTCCAATCATCAAGTATGTACTCTATTAATTTTATTTAATATTAATTAATAAATTATTCATAATATCACTATTCAGAAAAAATAACAATTTTAGCCTACATCTAAATATTCTTTCACAGAGTAGAGGTTTTTTTTTCTAATAGCCACCTCAATAGTGACTTTTTAAATGTATTTTTATCCAATGGTAAATCTCAAAGGTCCAGTGGAAGCTTTTTGAATACTTGTACGGCCATAATTACCTTACAAGATTGATTTTTTACATAATCAGATAGTTTTTTTTATAATTCATAACTTCGTGATAACCTCGTCGTCACATAGAAAGATGTCCTGCAATCAGTGCAACGCAGTCGTATCGGATTGCGTTTTGTGTGGACGGTGCCAAGGAAAATATCACTTCGGATGTGCAGGAGTGGCCGAGTCTACCTATAGAAAAATGGGTTCGGAGAAAAAGGCTGCATGGCGTTGTGCTCCGTGTCGCGCTCAAGCTGCCTCGGACACTGGAGTAACCTCAAGTGAAACCATGATTGCGGATTTGCTGAAGGAAATAAAAAGTTTCCGTGCTGACTTTAACACTATGAAATCCGATTTCAATATTATTAAAGCTGATATACATTCCACAACGCAATCAATCCAAGACCTAAATTCGAAGTGGACTGATATGGAGGAACGATTCTCGGGGATGGAAGATCGGCTTATTCAGGTTGAAAGTAAAATCTCCTGTCTTCCGACCATTCGTAAAGAATTAGATCAAGCACTAGAAACGATTAAATCCTTAAAACACGATAACAACACGCAAGACCAGTTTTCTAGGCAGAACAATCTGGAAAGGTTCCCTATGTATTTGCATACAATTTTAAGGCATAATATGTCATAGCATAATATGATTTCGCCGAATGATGTTTACGCATAATATTATTTAGTCATAACAGCTTATGCATAATTTTTTTAAGCATAACTACTTTAAGCATAATCATGTTTAAGCATAATATTCTTTAGCATAAATTTAAACACGCATAATGTTATTTACGCATATTTTTATAAACAAAAAAATCACGACGTTTAAAATCACGAAAAAACATTTTACCTAAAATACAAAATCCCGAAGCTTAAAAAACCAAAGGTTAATTGAGGGTTACATGCCAGCAGGTCGGTTCTGGCACTTCGCCGGCCGCTGCCGCGGCACGCTCGCTTCGCTCGCTCAGCTCGTGCGTTGTTGGTCACAATGGAACCTTACCTCCTCCTCGCTCGCTACGCTCGCTCGTCGTCGCACCTAATAGACCTAAACAGATTTCCGGGATTTTTAACTATCGGCATTTTAACTTTCAGGGTTTCGAACTATCATCAGTCATTTAATAATAAATCTTTCAAGTTTCGGTCTATTGGATATCGACATTAAGGATTTTTGGTATTTTAAAAATAGGTGTTTTATGAGTCGATATTTAGGTCGTATGTGTTATGAGTTTTTGGCATTTTAATACAATACCTACCCCATTTGCATGAAAATAAATGAGTGCGTAAAAATATTAATTCTTATTGTTTTTTATTTTTATGTCTAAATAATATTAGGCGAATAGATAATATGCTTAATAACATTATGCGAAAACAAATTAGTCCAAATGATAATTATGCTAATATAAATAGTATGCCAAAAAACAATTATGCGAAAGCATTATTATGACAAAAAAGATTATGCCAAATCCGTTATGCCAAATCAAATTAGGTATAAAACAATTATGCGAAAACAAGGGATCCCAAAAAGAAATATATGTAGCTTACTTCCGCAAACAATATATGCAAGATGCACCGCCCGCCCGCCCGCAAAATTATGCACATGCACACACAAAATATCAGTGCACAAACCTGCATTTAGCAAGACAGCAACACACCTTGCACCTTCACCAATTAGGCTACTCTACACGTGTATCGCCCCAACCCGGAGCATCCTCAAGAGTTAGATCGTGCGTAAACCAACACCGAACACATTCGGTGTTGGTTTACGCACGATTTAAGCACGGTTTAAGCACGCACACTGATATTTTGTGGTGTGCATGTGCATATTTTTGCGGGCAGGCGGGCGGTGTATCTTGCATATATTGTTTGCGGAAGTAAGCTACATATATTTCTTTTTTCAAAATGGTTTGGGACTTCCGCCAAGTGACGCCTGATTCAATCAAATTCGTAATGTAATTACTGTAATGAAATTGTTTTACCCCGGGGGTATTGATGGTATTTACCCCACTGAAAATTTTAGTCGGTAGAGCAAAGGGGTTATATGGATTCGCGTGGCTCAGTCATCTATGGACTAACTATGATTTTGGGCGCCGTTAATGTAAAAAAGTAAAAGATAAAAAAATAAAGTGTCCACAGATCGAAACAAAGTGAGTTTAATAAATCAAACTAGATTTATGTCGAAACAAACATTTATTTAACGTATTGAATAACTAACACAAAGTTAACAACTATTCGTTAAGAAATGTGTCATAAAAATATTTAAAACCACTTGGGTTATAAGGGGTTTAACGAGTAATCCGAAGGGTTAAAGTGAGGTCACACATTATATTTCAATACATATTACCTTGGGAACCCATACTAATGTTAAAACCGCACGAAGTCAAAATGGCAAATAAGGGGCCCTTAACAGGTTCAAGTAAGACCATGCATTTATCACAATAATAATACCCTTGGGACTCGCTATAAAATTAAGACCACTAAAGAGTGAGGGATTTATAACTAGAAATCCTTAAAAGTTAAGGTGAGGACATACTCGCTCGCTTCCAGCCAGTCGGACGAAATAAGCTGCCGTCTGTCAGAAACGAACCTATATGTACCTACTGATAGGACTTATGCTAAAATACAAATCACTTATTATCCTAACACAAGACATTCATAGTAAAATAGAATTATTTACACATTGTGGCTAATGACCAGAGTTTACGCTGAACCTAAATTAATTCAAAATATGTCTAAGACATTTATTGGCTGTAAAACTTCTTTGGACTAAATTGAACATGACCGCGAGTAACCTTTGCAAATTTATAGGTACTTAGGGTGAAAAGGTTCATCCGAACGTGGATTGATTCCCGTGATACATGTTACGGACCACTGCTGCTACGGTAATAGTGAAAGGAAACTTCAGAATACCTCATTTATGTTGATATACCCATTGCAGACGTAATGTATACCACGTGCTGCGACATCGGCGGGCTTTATAGCGAAGTTAAGCCTTAGTCCTGACGCAAATTTTGAGGTAAACTATGGAACTGGAATCATTCACGGCGCATATTTATCACGACGATAAACCATACTCTCGACGTAAATTTTGAGGTAGACTATGGGAGCCCTGCAATTAAAGGATAAAGTTACCCAATTGTGGTCACATTGAACACGAGGTTGTTTTACAACAAATATTATAACCAAGCTGATTTTCTTACCAAATTGGGCTGGAATTATTACAAGTTTTTATCTCATAAGAGACATGTTGGAAGATAAATTAATGAGCCTGCGAGCCCTAGAAAACAAGACACATTATTACAATTTTGACACCAGTTGCAAAACAGACAAATAATTAAATCCACATTTTAATCACCGCACTCACCACTTGAAAGGACGCTCAACGCATCATTAAAACAAAAGGAAACCACCGCCTAGTTGCAAAAAGGACGGTTTCACATAACAAAATTCTGCATCTATACGCCAAAGGTGCAAACAAGAGAATGAAAGTAAAAAACTTCCGCCGAAATACGACATGTCATCGTTGGAAAATGTCCAGAAAAATCTCGAACACCATCGACAAAAAGACCACGCCAATAGACAAACTATCTTCTTTGAACATATTTACCCTTCATAGCAAAACAATTATTAAAATCTTTAACTAGCATGCCAGACATTAACATTTACTTTAATTATTTAAAATAACAAACAAGACATATTTATTTATTTTATTTTATCGAAAAGTATAAATTTATTGGTCTGTGGGACTAGCATAGCGAATGGAGCGCCAAACGTCACATCTGACAGTTGTCACTGTCAAAGTGGCTATCAGCTATGTGAAAAACGTAAACAAGGAAATTTGTTTATTTTAATTATCAAAAAAGTACTAAAATTCTTAGTGAATGAAGTTTTCAAAATGAAGTTAAGTGAATGCCCGAATGCCTGAATGTGTGGTACAATCGCCGACATTCGCCAATCTATCGGAAATTAACTCAAACCAAAGGTAGTAATCTGCATGCAATAAACTAACAATAAACATATGAAAACACTGGATGTGCTTTGTAATACCTATCTAAAACTAAATACCTTATGTTGCTTGTCCAACCTACATGACTATAGCGAGAATCCCGCCATAAAAAGAACCTTAAAATCAAATGCTTGTGATACCTGTGAGGTATGAAAAAAAGGATGTTACATTACTAACAGGGAAACTTTTTTTCTATGTTTTCTTTTTCCTTTTCGTCTAATCCGGGATAGTTTTCTTCATTTTCTGGTGTTTCTTCTGCATCTATAAAAGTTTCGTTTAACATTTCCTCATGCGTCTCTAAATTTTCAAGTTCTTCTTCTTCCAAAACACTTTCTTCTACAATTTCATTTACTTTATTTATCTTAGTTGTATTATCTGGAAAATTCTTGCTTTTTGTAAATATGACATCTCTTTTAATCGTTATTATTTTCTTTTCAGGTAAATAGATTCTGAATCCCTTCGTATCTTCTCCATATCCCATGAACAGACCTCTTTCACTTTTCGCATCCCATTTTCTTCGTAGCTGATCAGGCACGTGAACATACACTTCTGTACCAAATTCCTTTAGATGAGTTATGTCATATTCTTTTCCAAACCATAACTCATATGGTGTAACTCCAGGAATTGTGCTTGTGCCTGTGCGATTGATGGTGTATACGGCAGTATTAATTGTTTCTCCCCATAGATACTTTGGTAAGTTCTTCGCTTGAAGCATAGTGCGCGCTGCCTCAGTAACAGTTCTCATCTCTCGTTCAATCTTTCCGTTCTGCTCCGGAGTATAAGCTACTGACGTCTGGTGCTTTATCCCTTTCTCATTTAGGAAATGTTTCAACTTCAAAAATTCTGTCCTTTGATCAGTTCTTAATACATCCAAATCATAACCTGTTTCTTTCTTAGAAAATGTTACAAAATGTTTTATCTTTTCTTGTACTTCTGACTTTTCTTTTAACATATAAACTTTCCTGTAGTGTGTGTAGTCATCCTTTAATAAAAGATAATATCTCGACTTGCCTAATGACTTTTCTTCCATTGGCCCACACACATCGGCATGAACCAATTGACACGGCCTTGACGACCTTTGTTGAGAGGTTATGAAAGGCAATTGTCATGCTCTCTTTAATCATTTCTGCGGTGGTGTCGCGTGAGGCGGGTCGTTACGTTCCCTCAAATATGGTTGAGCGAAGCGATGGCTGGTTCATGCGTCATGCTCGTGAACGGGTGCTGCCAGTGGGAATGGGTCTGCTTCTGACTACCTATCTTAACGCATATAGAATTGTAAAGTTTTTTTTTCTCTCTTGTAACAGCCTAGACTGAATAATAACTTCAAACTTTGAATTTAGCTTGAACCCTGTAAATTGATTAAGAAAATTTGTAATTCATTAAGTAATGATCTAATTATAATTTTATTTATTTGTTAATCTTTGTTAAAGTCTGGAAACGATATACATATTTGTAAATATCGTTCCATTTGATAAAGCTGGTAAGTTTTTTGCGCCCGTTTTTCTTGTCAGCTAAAAGACGTCATAATGGGTGGTAGGGCAAAAAATTATTTGACGATTTAAAAACGCTCATTATGTGAGCTTATTTGAATAAAGTTTTTTTTCATTTCATTTAATTTCATTTCATTTTCATTTCATTTCATTTCATTTCATTTCATTTCACATCATTTCATTTCATTTCATTTCATTTCATTTCATTTCATTTCATTTCATTTCATTTCATTTCATTTCATTTCATTTCATTTCATTTCATTTCATTTCATTTCATTTCATTTCATTTCATTTCATTTCATTTCATTTCATTTCATTTCATTTCATTTCATTTCATTTCATTTCATTTCATTTCATTTCATTTCATTTCATTTCATTTCATTTCATTTCATTTCATTTCATTTAATATCGTTATTAATTATTAAAAAAAAAACACCACGTACTATCGGTAGTACTGGTACTATTTGTAAACAAATACAACTGAATGCATAGTCACGCGCGTGGTTACGCGCGTAGTGACGCACAGCAAAGATACGTGCGTGTTCGAATTTTTCGGTGTGACGTCCAAAAGGGAATGCCATTGACTACAACGTCATCAATGCGTTCTGCTCTGCGTAGGTACGCAGCTTGTTTGTCTCATGGGAGCTGCAATGCGTAGGTAGGGTTACGCATCGGTCTACGTGCACGCGTATGTTACGCATGCGGTGTGCCATGTCTCATAAAGTTTCAGACATTGCAACGTCATGGTACGTCTAAGCGTACGTGCACGCTTACGCATCCGGTGTGTTTTGCTTCTAAGCGTTGACAAAATGTGCTTGTTGATAGAGATAATTTGAAGCAGTAGTACCTGAGTAAGTTTGTAATAAAAAAATGATGATTATTTAAAATAAATATTTTTTTTACATTAAATGCTTGTTTTATTTCGAGCTCTATTTATAGAAAATTGAAATATTTATTTGCTCATAAACATGGTATGATATCGAACAGATCTTAAGTAGGTGTAACAAGCATGCTTTGCCAGTTGCCAGGCATTCAAAAATGGTATAATCACGTCATTTATTAATTAACTTTTAAATGTACTCACATATTTCTATAATTAATATAATTTAGTGTAAAAAATGGATAAAATAATTCATATAGTTGTAATTTGAATGTCAAAATTCATTATTAATTTTAAAATTCTCATAGTCAAATAGTAATATTAAAGCTAAAATTTGAAAAATATCCATTCATCGAGTAGGTACACTATTAATTTTATTTAATATTAATTAATAAATCATTCATAATATCACTATTCATAAAAAATAACAATTTTAGCCTACATCTAAATATTCTTTCACAGAGTAGAAGTTTTTTTTCTAATAGCCACCTCAATTGTGACTTTTTAAATGTATTTTTATCCAATGGTAAATCTCTAAGGTCCAGTGGAAGCTTCTTGGATACTTGTATGGCCATAAAGTACAAGTTCTTTATAAACAGCGTTAATCTGCATCTAGGAATTATTATTTTATTTTTCCTGCAGCTTCCGAAGGTAGCTTAGCCCCCAAAATAGCAAAGTGAATGTCACGCTCCTCAAAGTTAGTTAATTAAAAGTCAATTCAAGAAAATTAACAATGATAATTAATTATAGTGGTAAACTAAGCCACCTTAATTTTTAGGGTTCCGTACCCAAAGGGTAAAAACGGGACCCTATTACTAAGACTCCGCTGTACGTATGTCTGTCTGTCTGTCTGTCTGTCACCAGGCTGTATCTCATGAACCGTGCTAACTAGACAGTTGAAATTTTCACAGAATTTGTATTTCTATTGCCGCTTTAACAACAAATACTAAAAACAGAATAAAATTAATATTTAAGGGGGGCTCCCATACAACAAACTTAATTTTTTTTTTGCCGATTTTGCTCGATATTAATAACGACGACAGGTAGACAGTTAAAATTTTCACAGATGATGTATTTCTGTTACCGCTATAACAAAAAATACTAAAAACAGAATAAAATAAATATTTATGGGGGACAACAAACGTGTTTTTTTTGCCGTTTTTTGGTACGGAATCCTTCGTGCGCGAGTCCGACTCGCACTTGGCTGGTTTTTAATTTTTAGCATTCACAAAAAAATTCTTCGAAGGGATCTTCTGCACTCTGGGAGCTAAGTGATCAAAGTAGTCGCCCAGATACTAAAAGGTTTCCACCTGAGTAATAAAAGACAGAATTTTTTGAAATAACTCATATTAATCTTATCGGAAACGATTCGTGATAAACGAGATCAAGTGACTATACAATGAAAAATAATTCAATTAGCAAAAAAAAAACAAAGCAAAAATACAGTGCTAATTCACATATTGTGTTTAACTTAGTTTTGTAGGGAGTGCATGCTATAACTATAGATGTGAAGGCGGTTGTTATCTTAGTCAGCCAGCCGCTGACCAGCCGCTTTTTTCGCTGACTACGGTGATCGCCCATAAACAACGGCTGTCTACAGTTGAAGACATGACATTGTTTTATTTAATCCGTTTTATGTCCTAAGTGATTTGAAATAAAACTATTTTTAACGGATACTAGCGCGGTTTTATTAAAAGTACTTTGGTAATTAGTTGGTATTTGGTTTGATTTTTGGTTTTCCCGACGTTTCGGCAACTTTGCAGCTGCCGTGGTCACGGTTAAAAATTGTTTTATTTCATGTCTAGTGAGCGCGTAAGCTTCCTAAGTGATTATTTACGTTTATACTAATACTACCTACTTAATTTATACGTTACTTCACATTGAATAATTCAGGTAAGCGCTCTTTCATATTTCTTAGTTGCGTCGATGTGATTTTGAAATACTTAACTTTTGAATTTAATGTTTCATCTTACTCGTGCTGATCACATAAAACACGAATCACAAAACGGACGTCGTAGGTATATGTGAAATTTTGCGAAACGCTAAGCTTTGCGAAACTTGCATTAACCTACTTATTACGATTATACCTATACAATAATAATAATAAAAGTGGCGATGCGGAGTTTCATACCTACAGATTAAATACTAATTATGTACCGTATAAATAAGTATGTTGGTAGGTACATTAGTTTATTATCGGCTGTTTTGGATAACTACCCGATAACAACCGCTGTATTACAACTATAGCTATAACTCGTTTTACAATCAATGAATAGGCATTAACTTATGGTTCAATATGACAAAATGGAACAGTATGTGGAAATCTTTTACTTTGAAACCAGTTTTAAGGTTCAAACATAAATCAAATTACTTGTCAAGTAAATAATTAAATTAATTCAATCGGAATTTGTGAAAAGCAAAACCTATTTTTTGGTGGTTTAAAATAAAATATAATAATATATTTGAAACAACGGTGAAAGTAAGAGTTTGATGTATAATTAGTAATTGAACTAGGAATTGCTAAAAGACTATTAGGTCTGCGAACACTTATGCTTTTGTTATGATTTTTCATTTAACTTTTTATAATGTCTTCTGTGATGAGCATAAGCAGTTGTTTCCGAGTCATGGATGCTTATATCCATATAAATGTATTTCTATCCGTTATAATATTTAGTGACAATAAAATTATTGCTACCATCGAATAGCATTCTGGACTCCAATTCAATCTTTATTAGTTTGCAAATATCTACTTTATGACTTGTTTATAGGTAATAGCTAATTTCTTCTGCATTATGTAGGAAATATACAGGGTGGAATTTCTTAATGCCACCTGGAGGGAAAGTACTCTAAACAATGGAGATAGCTAATTTCACTCAATAGAAATATTCCTTTATTTTTAAAAAGAAACAAAACTGCATTCAATGTTTTTTAAAAATACGCTTCCCACACCCAGGAATCGAACCGGCTAAAATTCAAAAAAACAATACCCTGTACTTTTATGATATCAATCGTTAGAGTCAAACATAAGGATCAAATCTCTCTAACAAACATGGATCATCATTACATCATTAAATGAAAGGAAAACCATGAAAGACAAGATAAAGCACTTTTACTTAAGGCTCCATTATGTTAGTTAGTTCACAATAAATTATCTGTGTAGAACTATTTCGATAAGATGTTCATAATGCAGACTATTACGCATCCATTGCATGCAAATGAGTTCCTTAAAATAATCAATTTATGTATCCAGCAACATGGGGCCAATTTCGAACAACTAATTAGTGAAGCTTTTTTCTCGTTCAATTAAAATAAGTTTAGATTTAATGATTTTCCTTTCATTTAATTAACCATGTTTGTTAGAGAGATTTGAACCTTATGTTTGATCCTAACGATTGATAACATAAAAGCACAGTGTTGTTTTTTCGAATTTTAGCTGGTTCGATTCCTGGGTGTGGGAAGCATATGTTTAAAAATCTTTGAATGCAGTTTGTTTTGTTTTCAAAAATAAAGGAATGTTTCCTTTGAAAGAAATTTGCTATCTCTATTATTTAGAGTACTTTCCCTCCAGGTGGCATTAAAAAATTCCACCCTGTATATGTAGGAAAATATAGACAATTCAAAAGTTCTTAATAATTAAGTTTATTATTATACCTATACTAGCGGCCGCCCGCGATTTCACCGCGTGGTTCCCATTCCCGTCAAAATATCGGGATAAAAAGTATTCTATGTTTGATTCAGGCTATCTTCTATCTGTGTGCCAAATTTCAACTAAATCCGTTCAGTAGTTTTTGTGTGATTGAGGAACAAACATCCAAATATCTAAACCCACAAATTTTACATTTATAATATGTATTAGTTCCTACTAATTGTGATTATAAGTAAAATTGTGGTTATACTAACAGTTCATACCTAAATTACCATAGTTAGGTATCCTAATCAAAGTACCTAGGGTTTCGTTTTTAGGGTTCCGTACCAAAATGGTAAAAAAGGAACCCTTATGGTGTGACTCGGTCTGTCTGTCTGTCTGTCACAGCTGGATATCTCGAGAACTAGTAATGGTATCAACTTGAAATTTGGAACAGTTTAAGATGACATTTTCCCAACTATTTTGCAAATAAGAAATAAATAAAAAAACCGGACAAGTGCGAGTCGGGCTCGCCCACCGAGGGTTCCGTACAGACCTACATCTATACACAAAATAAAGCTATAGAAAAGTTGTTTCGGTACAAAGGGAATATTTTGAAAAAAAGTGGTTGGTAGTTATTAGTTTTTTATATGAAAACTGTACTACGGAGAGTTCAAGCTTTATCCCAGGTTTTACCTACCGGAATTATGTGAAAAATTGCTTAGATTATAAGTTGGACTCCAAGCTACCAAACTGTAAAAAAATACCATCAAAATCCGTTCAGTAGACTGCTATATATAGATAACCATTTGAAATCCTTTGTCGCCACGTAGAAAATAACCCTTCCAGGGATTACGACAAAGAATTGACCACGGGCGAAGGTTTGAAATGGAATAGTACATTACTGCAGCGGCACTCAAGACAGGCATTGAAGAACATACGTGAGTCCATCAATGCCTAGATGCGGCCAAGGCTTGTGTAGTACTTTTAAACTTTTAACTTTTTAGTTTTAAAAGTTTTAAGCTTTTTATTTTAATTTTAAATTACTTACAGTAATTGAAAAAAGAAAATGGAAAGTGGAATGTGCACATAAAGGCCTTTCATTTGATACACATATTGAAAAAAAAATCGGTTTTTTTTCCTTTATTTCCAGTTTTTCATTTTTTTTCAGTTTTTTGGAAAGAGTTCATCAAGGCCTTTCATTTGATACCCATATTGCAAAAAAAAAATTTCGTTTTTTTTTTTCAGTTTTTTGGAATGTGCTCATCAAGGCCTTTCATTTGATACCCATATTGTAAAAAAAATTTTACCTTTCGTTTTTTTTTTTTCTTTTCAGTTTTTTGGAATATGCTCCTTGATGAGCATATTCCAAAAAACATTTCAAAAAACTTTCATTTGATACCCATAGGTATGAAAAAAAATTTTTTTTTTCGTTTTTAATTTTTTTTTATCTTTTTGGAATGCGCTCATCAAGGCCTTTCATTGGATACCCATATTGCACCAAAACAGTTTTTTTCGTTTTTATTTTTTAAATTTTTTGGGATGTGCTCATCAAGGCCTTTCACGTGATACCAGGGGGCCTATTACGAAAATAACGTACGCAATTGCGTAACGCAGTCACTTGGCCACGATAGTCGTCCGCAGTTCGTTGGTTGTGGTTATAACAAACATTTTGAATTTGGCTATGGCAGTCCATAGACTACTAAACGAACGATGTCGGATAAGCTAGAGAGAAACTGTCAGACTCACGCAATCACTTCGCAATATCGCATACGAAAGTGATTTGTAATAGGAAACAATCAAAACGAAGCACGGACGCAGCTGCGTGTATCGCATTAAACTTTTCGTAATAGACCCCCAGTATACCGAATATTAAAAAAAAATTTTTGGAATGTGCTCGCTCATCAAGGCGACATTTGATACCTATATTAATTGTGTTTCATTGAAAAGTTCGCTCCATTTCTGAATTACACGTGTGTAATGAGTTTTAATAGAAACATTGCTGGACAGACGCCGGCAATTTTTGTATGAAAATCCATTATTACACGTTAGTAATGGATTCTCATACAAATATTGACTGAACAATATGTGGGATAATGGAAATAGGCGAGATTTTGGTTGTGTGAAGCCGAGACTTTTATTGTAGTGGTGGCTACCTCGGCTGACCTTACCGAGTAAACTGTCTTGATTATACTTGGTGTCAAATGTGTTATAATATATTGAAGGTATCTGTGAAAACGCTTGTGCGACCCCTCTATAAATAAATCAGTCTTCAACCGATCACCGTGGTTTCAATACATACACCTGACATGGCGCAGCCAAAAAGTGATAATAAGATGGAAAGTATTTTGTCGCCGCCTCCATCATTTAGCTATGATAGCAATTCAGTGGATTTATTATCCGGCAATCTCAATGATATGTGGATAAAATGGAAGCGGAGCTATGAGATATATACAAAGGCGTGTGAAATCACTGGAAAAGCACCGGATGTTCAATTATATATATTTCTTCACGTAGTTGGTGACCAGTGCCGAGAAATTTTAAATCAAGACGTTGGTGCAAACATTAAAACCGTAGAAAATGCGTTAAAAAAATTGGATGAGCATTTCAAATGTAAGAAAAATATAACCGTCGAGCGGCATAAGTTTTTTTCAAGAGAACAAAAAGAAGGTGAAACAATTGATCAGTACGTGTTTGAGTTACGTAAATTATCGCAGTCGTGTGATTTTAATACTATGAATGAAGAATTAATAAAAGATAGATTGGTTTGCGGCGTCACCAGCGCGAACATTCGAGAACGGTTGCTACGGGAGGACGATTTAACACTCAAAAAAGCACTAGAAATATGTCGAGCTGCAGTCGTATCCAGAATGTATTCGGAAAACATTAAAAAGGAAATGGAACCAATATTTCAAGTCCAAAATGAAGTCCAAGAAAGTGATGAAGAAGTATACGCAATTAGGAAATACGATGGAATAAAAAGGCGAGGAAATTTTCGTGTGGCATCGTCGTCGTGGCGAGGTCAAGGTCGCGGCCGCAGCTCATGGGCCCGAGGCGGCGCGCGCGCGCACCCTGCTGCATACTCACGAGGCGTCGGGTACAGCGGGAGCCGCCGATATGAAGGCAGACCGTGCAATAGCTGTGGAGGTGTGCATCAGTATAACGACTGCCCCGCTTATGGAAGAAAATGTATGCGATGTTCGAAGATGAACCATTTTGCCAAAATGTGCAAGGTGTTTTATGTGGACAGCTCAAATGAACAGGTATTAAATATTAATTCTAAAAATAGTTGGGATTTAGACTTAGTAGTAAACGGTCAGGAATTAAAATTTAAATTAGATACAGGTGCCGATGTAAATGTGTTACCTTTAAATTATTTATTAAAAATAGGATTTAAAGAAACTGATTTATTAACAACTAATACTAAATTAACTGCGTATTCAGGGAGCACCATTAAAGTTCTAGGTAAAATATATTTGAGAGTAAATTATAAAAATAAATGCTATTCATTACAATTTAAAGTTGCTGATGTTCAATCTGTTCCAATTCTAGGTCGGGAGGCATGTACAGAACTAGATGTGGTAAGGCGTGTGATGTCTGTACAACAAAGTGCGGTGAGTAACAAAGACATTCCTAGATTTTTTGAACAATATAGCGATGTGTTTAGTGGGTTAGGATGTTTGCCGGGAAAATATTCAATTAAATTAAAAGAAAATTCGGTACCAGCCGTGCACGCCCCTAGAAAGTTGCCATTCTCTGTTACTGAACAAGTTAAAGATAAACTGTCGGAGATGGAATGTCAGGGGATCATTTCCAAGGTTGAGGGTCCATCTGACTGGGTTAGTAGTGTAACAGTTGTAAAGAAACCAAATGGGGACTTACGTATTTGTTAAGATCCGAAAGAGTTAAATGAAAGTATAAAAAGAGAATACTTTAGGATTCCCACATTAGATGAAATAGCAGGTAAACTTGCAGGTGCAAAGTACTTTAGTACTTTAGATGCCTCTAATGGCTTCTGGCAGGTGATGCTCGATGATGATTCTAGTTCTTTATGCACTTTTAACACACCCTTTGGTCGATATAAGTTTTTGAGAATGCCGTATGGTATTTGTTCCGCATCGGAGGTATTTCACAGAAAAATGTATGAAAATTTTGATGATCTAGAGGGCGTTTGTATGTACATTGATGATTTACTTATATATGGGTCTAGTAAGAGTAGCCATGATGAAAATTTGAAGAAAGTTTTAGAAAGATGTAGAAAAATTAATTTAAAGTTGAATTTAAGCAAATGTAGGTTTGGGTTAAAGGAAATAAAGTATTTAGGTCATTTGATAACTGATAAGGGCATTTATCCCGATAATTCGCATATATCTGCTATAAGTAACATGCCAACTCCCAAAAATAAAAAAGATGTAGAAAGACTATTAGGCTTAGTCACGTATGTAGGTTCTTTTATTCCTAATCTTTCAGATAAAACTTTTGCCTTGCGAGAATTATTAAAAAAAGGTAACGAGTGGCAATGGTATGAGAGGCACGATAAATGCTTTTCGGAATTAAAAAAGTATTTATCAAGTCGTCCTGTACTTCAATACTTTGACATGAATAAACCAATTGTTATGTCGGTTGACGCCAGTAAAACCGGTCTTGGTGCATGTCTATTGCAAAATAACCAACCGATTTGTTATGCTTCGAAAGCATTAAATAATGCTGAGCAAAAATACGCTCAGATAGAAAAAGAGCTCTACGCCGTATTGTTTGCGTGTGAACGGTTTAATGTCTATATATATGGTAGATCGGATGTGGTTATCGAAACGGATCATATGCCATTAATAAGTGTAATGAAAAAACCGATTGTAGATTCACCCGCGCGGTTGCAAAGAATGTTGTTACGGTTGCAGCGTTATAGTTTTAAACTCATCTATAAACCAGGTAAATACATGTATATCGCAGACACTTTGTCGCGGGCTTACGATGCGGACGATGCTACCGCGCCCGCGCTGAGTCACACTGTGAACCACGCGCCGGGCTCGATTCACGACGAAGTGTGTGTGGTGACGCGAGAAATGATGGCTCAAGCGTCACACCAATTTGATGATGTCCAACTTATAAAAATACAAAAATATACAGAAAAAGATGATGAATCAAACTTGCTTAAACAATACGTCTTAAACGGATGGCCCTGTGACAAAAATAAAATTATAGATGAAATAAAACCATATTGGAATTACAAAGAAAATTTAACTGTAGCGTTTGGCATTATTTGGAAGGATGAAAGAATAGTTATTCCTAAAATATTAAGAAAAGATATTTTGAATAAACTTCATATAGGACATATGGGATTAGAAAAATGTAAACTAAGGGCTAGAGAATCTGTTTTTTGGCCCGGGCTAAATAATGATTTACAAAACATGATTCATAATTGTGATATATGTTTATCGCACAGAAAAAAATGTCAGAAAGAAACATTACAGCCTCATGACATTCCTCATAGACCGTGGGAAAAAGTAGGAATAGATTTATTTTATTTTCAGAATAAAAATTATCTTTTACTAATTGATTATTACAGTAAATTTTTTGAAGTAGTTGAATTACATAGTACAACCTCAGATTACGTTATTAAGTGCATGAAAGATATTTTTAGTCGCCAAGGAATTCCTGCTATTGTTATGTCAGATTGTGGACCACAGTTTTCCTCGCATAATTTTAGAGAATTTGCTTCTGAATGGAACTTTACTCATATAACTTCGTCACCTCACTACCCACAATCAAATGGGCAAGTTGAGCGAACGGTACAGACAGTAAAAAATATTATGCAAAAGTCTAGTGAAAATAGGTCAGATTATCGTCTAGCTCTCTTAGAGTATTTAAATACTCCGTTGGCCGATGACATTGCATCTCCCGCAGAATTACTGCAAAGTAGAAAATTACGTAGCATTATTCCTATGTCATTAGTTTATTTGAAACCTAAAGTGCAAAAGAATATTCTTAATAAATTATCAAATCGTCAAATAAAACAAAAAATTTATTATGACCGTAACGCAAAAGACTTGTGTTCTTTACACGTCGGACAAAAGGTTAAAATTTTACAAATGAATAATGTTCGGAAGGGGCGCTGGATGTCTGGTACCATAACTCGTATATTAAGAAATCGTTCTTATGAAGTGCAGCTATTAACTGGTGTTAAAGTAGTCCGAAATCGCAGACACATCATTATAGATTCGCAAGATAGACAGGACACGCCTTATCACAATTTTGAATATGATGACATAATGTTACCTAATGAGAATGTAATTACAAATACTGAACAAAATGTAAACAGTAATCGTGAACAAAACATACAAGTTACTCGTTATGGTAGGTGTGTAAGACCACCGGATAGATGGGGTATACCCCTTAGTAATTAAGTTTAATACTTACTTAAGTTATTAATATTTGTATGCATTATTTTTTTTTGTTTGTCTTAAAATTACATGATAATTAAAATTATGTTTTTTTTTAGTGCGAAATTCTTAATATTATCCTAGAAGCTGTGTAGTAGTCAATTCTTGTTTAAAGCTATAAGTAAATCTAACTAAGTATAAGAAAAAAGTGTTTATAATTTCTGTAACTGTAAATTAATAAAAATGTTTTATAAATACGTAAATATACGAACAGTGATGTATTTATAAAAAAAAAAGAGTTTAATTTGGTAATAAAGAAATAACAATTATTAATTATTGTTAAATTTTAAATTTAATCTTATAGAAATGTAAAATAATTTCTAAATTACATAATTGTGTAACAAGAAATTAGCAGTTAAGATCTACCCATTTTGCATGTAAAAAAAAAAAAAAACTTTTTTATTTTTTTTCTTTGAGGAGGATGATGTTATAATATATTGAAGGTATCTGTGAAAACGCTTGTGCGACCCCTCTATAAATAAATCAGTCTTCAACCGATCACCGTGGTTTCAATACATACACCTGACAAAATGCTCCAAGCAACATTGGAATGCGATGCACCCGCATTTTAATGTAAACTGAAACAATCTACCACTGAACTATTCAACACTTGACACTGGCAAAAATTACTTCCAAGAAGAAAGTAGATTGCTAAAACAAAAATAAGAAGAAGAAGACCCCCTGTCATACAGCGTGACATACCGCCATGTTGCGAAAATATTTAGAGCCAAATTTATTACTTTTTAATTTTATTTTTAAAAGTAATTAACTATAACACAATATTTGAAAGGATCTGAATAATTAATAATAATAAATATTGATATTTTAAAAAGAATTAGTGGCGCGATTGATCCAAAAGTAATTAGAAGTTAAACTTGACCGCGCATACCGTTGTTTCACCAAGATGATTAATAATTACGTATTTTAATGACCATATTTTATTATGATTTAATTACAAATATACAGTTTTCAGATTTATTCCTGTAAGTGTAGTATAAGACGCTATTACCTGCCAAATTTCATAGTTCTAGGTCAACGGGAAGTACCCTATGAATTTTGATTCCTTTGAGAGTATCGAAAATGCGTTTTTTGCGCCCTAAACGGCAGTATCTTTTTTTTACGTTAACTTAGAAGTTTGATTTTTATACAGCTTCAAGGGCCCGTAGACCTTAGTATATGGTTTAAATTTCAATTCGATACCTCCACGCGTTTCCGAGATAAAGGGTCTTGACAGACAGACGGACGGACAGACAGACAGACGGACAACAAAGTGATCCTATAAGGGTTCCGTTTTTTCCTTTTGAGGTACGGAACCCTAAAAAATAAATATCTTTTTTTAAACAGGGACTGAAAAGGGGTCTTAAAAATTTGAAGTGGGGCTACTAGGGCATATCATATGAAAGAGCGCCGTTTGCACGTTTTCAATATTTTTTTGTTTTTGTTTTAGGCTACATAGTTTTCGACTTATGATGAAAAATGTAGAAATATGTGATAGCAGTTTATATAAAGATTACAGGAAAAATAAAACGATGTCTCAATATAGCACACTTTTTTAGAAATTATTAAATTTCTAAAAAAGTTAACATTAGTTCCACTATCGGTCAAGAGATGGCGCTGACCTAAAACTGCAATACTAATTTTATTATTCTACTCTGCAGTGTGGTTTTAGGTACAATTATGATGGCACGGAACCCTCGGTGCGCGAGTCTGACTCGCTCTTGACCGGTTTTATTTTCTTTTGAAGTACGGAACACTAAAAAAGTAAAAACCAAAAATGTTTTAACAGAAACGTAAGATAAGGTATAAGAAATTCATTAAGAATTAATAGGTTTTATTGGGTGTCTCGCCTTCAGAGTTGTCTCCAAATAAAAAAACACTTGTTCAAATTTAAAGGAAAATAAATGTTTAGAGTGGTTTAAAGTATAATATTTTATACATCTGTTTGGATATTGACTCTAAGGATATTGGGGAATGTGTAAAAAAAACAAATTTTATGATTTTGATAGGTATGATTAAGCTCCCTTATTAATAGGAAAAATATTCAGAATGTTTTGTTGCGTGAAAAAATCTAACAAATTTGTTAGATATTTTACGCGTACTTTCGCACGAAGTTATTTAAATTTATTTAAATAACTTCGTGCAAAAGTACGGGAGTAATAGCATAATGGAGATTATTCCTGAGCCACCACTTGCCACAACCACAATATGTATAAAAAATGAAAATTAAATAATTGGGTGACTAGACATAATTTAAGGCAACTGTTAACTGGATACTTAAATACTTAACCTGGTAGCGGTTTATTTTTTGGGCGACAAAATAACTATACGGGCGACTACTTGTAAATACTTAGTAATTACTTATAAATAATTTAAGTTAGCAGTGAAAATTCTTAATGAGTGACAAAAATACTGAATGGGCAACTATTATACCACGTAAGTAACTATATAACCGATTTAAGCTTCCCAACATGGTGTTCTTGTCATCTCGATTAGAATAATAGTCACCTTTTTTTAAATAAAATATATGCCAAATTTTTAATGTTTTGTGTGCTCTTAGGTTGTCACCCAAATAATAATTTGGTCGCCCATTCTGAAGAACTAGTTACTTAATTTGTATTTCAGTCAGTTTTCAACATTTCGCCCTCAATCCGTCGCTCACTTAGTATTTCAGTACGCTATATTCAGTATTTTTGATACCCAAAATGGGGTTATTGTTGCCCAATTAAATACGACCCAAAAAATTACACATTTATGCATAGACTAATTGTGTCGAAACTTTTTTTAAGTCATGTTGTGTGTTTATGTGGTGGCCTTTGTATAATAATAATTATACTTTTATATGATTTCCAATCTGCTATTAATCCCGTTTTTTTATTTTTGCTGGTGAAAACTGGGCATCCTTGTTTAGTTGGTAGACCTGGATTAATATGGTTACTTTTTATCCTGGTCAAAGGTTCCCTAAGATCCCCGCAAACGCAGTCGCGGGTGGTAGCTAGTAATTTTATTAAATAAGATTTAGATGACACAATAATAAGATAAATCAAAATTTAATAAATCAGAAAATAAGTTACATAGGCTGCTCCATGGATTCGCTGTTCCTATGGATTTTATAATTGTTAAACCGTAATTAATCGTTAAAATCGTTTGACAATCGTAATCGTTTCGTCGGTAAGTGCAATCGCTACCATAGGACATGCTCTTCTATAGGTAGAAGAACGAAAAAATGAGTGCCACGGAAGAAACGAAAAATGTCCGACCAAGTAAGTATTTTGGTTTTGGGAAACCTGATTTATGTACAAATATTAAAACAGAAATATTTAGCAAACTTATTTTGTGGTAACAATTATTATAACTTATTTAAATGGAGTGACATGTTTTAAAATAGTTATTTATGCAACTGTACTATAATGAGACCCCTCATCCAAACACATTGCATGAGTATTTTAATACCTAATTATGTTGCGTACAAGACTTTATCTTCAGCTATTTTTTATGTTTATTTGAGAAACAAACAATATTTCAATACAATACATATTATGTATTAAAAACACCCATGATATTTATCTGCACCCATGATATGTATCCTCTATAAAGAGTTTTGACTTTGATTTTCCTCCCCCTCCACGTCATTATATCTTCCGAATGTGTGTTATAATATTGCACTGAATTTGACACTTCGATCGCGGGCGCGTGGTGCAGCGCGACCTCCTCTCGCTCGGGTACTGTAATGTTGGCAGTAGGGCATCAAATCCCGCATGTTATTTGTGATCTCGGTATTTGCGGGACCGATGACTTACGATCCCGCGAGATCTCGGAATTTGCGGGATCCCGCAGGTGTAAGATGAAAGAGGTATTTATATGTTAAGATGGTTTGATGAGCTCAGTAGCGCCACCAATGGAAATAAATCATTTACGTTTTATCAAAGGCTTAGAATAAATGTTTTGGTTATTTTGCGCAAATAGAAGGTTAAAGTGCAATTTTTAAATATTTTTTCATGGCTTCAAATATAAGCAATAAGTTATTAATTTCGATATTGCTAAATGTAGCCATTTTTGGCCAAATGAGATATACAACTTATTGCTTAAGTTTGAGTTCTTAAAATTATATTTAGAAAATGCATTTTACTCTTTTATTTGTGCAAAATTATCAAAACAAGGGCTTTTAATCCAAGCCCTTGATAAAACCTAATTGATTTATTTCAGTTCGTGGCGCTACTGAGCTCATCAAACCACATTAAAATAAAAATCTGAAATCATTAATTTATTCCTTTTAATTATTTTAACTATTCAATTGAAGTATTTTCTTAAACAAACAGCATTTAGTTAAAATAATTTTAATAAAAAAGGCTTGCGAGAGGACGTTTCTATGCTATTTTCTAATCCCGCTAATCCCGCGGATCCCGCGCTGGTAATCTCGCTCCTTGCGGGACTGGAAAATGACGCGGGATCTCGGTATTCCGAGATCTCGGTATACCGAGATTGGATGCCCTAGTTGGCAGTAAGATAACCGTTTCAAAACCCTTTACAAAGGATTTAAAGCGTGGGTGTAAGGCTTGGATGAATTAACCACTGGATGCGAAATGACAGCCATATTCGCCTTTACCCCTCTGCCACTTACTGTGACCGATAGCCTCAGTAAACGATTTCGCGTTGTCAGTGTGATGCTAGAGCTCGTAGCGAAACATTGGTATAAAAATAGGCAAAATGCTTCGTATTGTTCAGCAAAAAAAATAGCGGGCAATCAAGAAATGTTTCTTTTCACGCGTAAGCACAATTTCAACCTCTTATAGTAGCTATTTTTCGCAAAATAAATAAAATTTGGTATGTAAACAAAGTAGGGTGACTTAGCCGGTTTGCCGGCCCCCTTTGGTTTTCGGCCATTACGGAAAATGTAAGAATGTATGAAAGAATTTTTTCGTGAAATTTCTTTTTCGCGGTGTTATTAAAAGTTGCCAATACACTTATTTATTACGTATACAAAATATAATTAGAAACAAATTGCGAGACGTACTACCCCCAGGAGCTGACGTTTTCGAAAAACTTTCTAACTATTAGTATTTTCATAATATAACTTTAAACAAAATATTTCACATTTTTTAATAGTTAATATTATTAAGAGATACTTATACACAAAAGCCAATAATAATCAACAAAAAGCAACATTTTTCTTACAAAACGTTTTCAAAATCATGTTTGACTTCCGTAAATTTTCGTCTTGAAAGTCATTTCGCGCGAGGAACTGCTGTTAACACTGGTAATAGAGCCGGCATTATCAAACTGCTTGAAAACAAGCTGCAACGTCCTCTTCAATGGCTAATATGTCAACTGCACGCAAATGAGTGAAGTTTAAGACAACTTTTTGAATACTTAGACGGTAGTACTACAGGGCCGAAAAGCTTTAGTGGTCTGATAGGGAAGGCACTTAATAATTTTGAATGTCTTCCAGTCAAATCATTTACTGCCGTAAGCTATTGTTTGCACAGATATAACGAAGAGCCGTGATGATTTAAGTACAGACCAACTGTATATTTTAGAAATGTGTCCAGCAGTCAGCAAGGGCGAGTGTGATGAAAAATTGGCAACACATAAACTTGGTAAAGTATATTATTCGAGGTGGTTTACCACGGCAAACAAAATTACCCACGACACTACCAGTAGTGCGCCTTGGTAGTGTCGTGGGGAAGAAGGGCGAAAATTGAACAGGGTAGGTGTGTCGTTAAAAGTAGCAAAAAAATAGCATAATCTTATTTTTAGTACCGGATTGTGGTATTTTTATTTAATATGATAAAAAAATTGTCCTCCAGTATTTAACATTTTTAATAATTATTATTTGCAGGTGCCATTTGATGGTACGCGATCGATATGTTACCCATGCTGGCATAGAATTTATGCAATTACGCGTGAAGATTGACCAGCAGTGCCTGTCAATCAAGGAGTTGCTAGATCTTCGATACCTATACCAGAAATAGCTCGAGCTGCTAATACGTCTTCCAGATGCATGATAAACAATTGTAGAAACATACAATTGCGCCAAATACCAAACTCTGCCAAGGCTTACTTACTCAGTTATTTTAATTTTTATGTACCTGATCGAGCTCGGATTTGTGCGCAACACTTAACCACCATGACTGTGGAAGAATTTCCACAGAATGTTACTACTCAACATCATAATTTCAATGCTCGCAGCTTCAGGGACATGGTAAAACTCTACACGTATTCACTTGAAAGAAGGGCATCATTGAATTTTGACGATATTAATGAAATATCACCGGAGGACCTACAATTTTGGACTGGTCTAAACCATGAAAAATTCAGGCAACTTCCCTAAGATGGCGTTTGGTCCCTTCCAAACGCCATCTTTAACAAGATGGTCTAATACACCAGACTTAGATTTAAGTGTATATTTGACGAAAATAAGAACAGGAGAGCCGAGCGATAGGCTAGGATCAGCTTTTTGCTTATCGAGAAGATGCATAGACAGAAAAATCCATTTGACTCGGGAATGTTTACTGGCCGATTTTGTGCCATTGCATATAGGCCTTGATCACATATCCCGGAGCGAGATAATAGAAAAAAATAGAATTCTTCCGAACTACATTTTCGGAAGTGATGAATCTCCTAAAGCAGTCATTATATTAGATGGCACTTACCTTTTCATTGAGAAAAGCTCCAACTTTCTGTATCAGCGACGCACATACAGCTCACATAAATATCGAAATCTTATTAAAACAATTATTATAGTTAGTGCCGATGGTCATATAATAGATATAAAATGACCATATGCCGCAACAACCACAGATGCGGACATTATGAAAAATGTATTAGAAATGACGACCAGCCGATTGAAGACTGCACATTTCACTATTTGTTTGAAGAGGATGATGTTCTGGTTTTAGACAGAGGATTTAAAGATGCAGTACCAGTCATAGAATCCTATGGGTATGCTGCACATATGCCGCTGACGAAACGGCGAAACGAAAGTCAACTGACGACTATAGAAGCTAACAAGTCAAGACTAGTTACAATCTGCAGATGGGTCATTGAGGCCGTAAACGGTAAGTTCAAAAGAGATTTTAAAATCTTCAGGCACAGAATTTTCAACCGCGCCTCGCCAAACAGCTTCAATGACTTTAAAATAGCGGGAGCTCTAATCAACTGCTTCCAAGAGCCTTATGAGGATAGCCAATACACAGCTGAATTCATAGAATCAATCCGGTTGAATTTAAATAAACCAAATCTTCTCGGATTATATTGAAGAAAATAATATTAATCACCAAAGAGTCACATTTCAAAGATTAAATGCTAATGACCAACATATTATAGATTTTCCTGAGCTCACACACGAACAATAAATTTTAATCGCAATAGGAACGTACCGCCTAAAGTTGGCGCGCGCGTTCTTATTGCAGTGAGCATATGAAAAGGACGGGAGTATATGAAATTGAATACTATCGACATCCAGAAAGAATTCATATCAATAATGAATAAAATGTTCTAATAAGATGTAAAATTCAATCGAGGCATGTGCGGAGCAAAACATATTATACCTACATTTTGTATAATCCTGAAGCACAGGGTCGCAGTGCCATAAATGAATATTATTGCTCGTGCATTCATGGCCGCCGAACGCTTGGATGTTGCGCTCATGTTATGAGCATTTTGTACTTTTTTGGTTGAGTTCGACATAACCTAGAAGAATTTGCGCATCCAGGTTCATTTTTGGATAATCTTTTAATAGATTTGTAGGACTTGTGACTTGTATGTGGATAATATAAAACCATAAATAAAAAATATGTTATGACGTTATTCTAATTTTATTTTTATTATATTATTATCAGACGTGATTGCACATCAGCTATTTTTATAATTTTATAATGTCCCCGCTGCTGGGGCACAGGTTTTTCTTGTGGGTGGATAAACAGGACTGACCATAACTAAGATAAAAAATTAGAAACGAGTTCACGTGTGCGGAATCCACACGAAGCGAAATATAAGGTAATGGTCAAAAAGTACTAAAGGTCTTGAGTTACCTATACACGAGGGTGTTCGGCTATTACCCATTTCTGTTTATCTTTAAGTAAGTTAACTATGTTAGTTATGTAAGTGGGCGCCTTCCGTTAACTAATAATAATAATAAATAAATAATAAGGGGCCCCAATGCGGATTGGTGGGGTGTTAACGACTGAAAATACAGCCAAAAACAATGATATATCATAGGCCATAAATAACGGCTTAGCGTGCCTCCCAAAGTCACGGAGGAGCTTAAGGTCATTTTTGGTCACCCATCCCATGACCAAACCTTTGGAAAAGTTGCTTAACTGTTGCAATCACTGGGTGAGCAAAATAGCGGGAGCTCTAATCAACTGCTTCCAAGAGCCTTATGAGGATAGCCAATACACAGCTGAATTCATAGAATCAATCCGGTTGAATTTAAATAAACCAAATCTTCTCGGATTATATTGAAGAAAATAATATTAATCACCAAAGAGTCACATTTCAAAGATTAAATGCTAATGACCAACATATTATAGATTTTCCTGAGCTCACACACGAACAATAAATTTTAATCGCAATAGGAACGTACCGCCTAAAGTTGGCGCGCGCGTTCTTATTGCAGTGAGCATATGAAAAGGACGGGAGTATATGAAATTGAATACTATCGACATCCAGAAAGAATTCATATCAATAATGAATAAAATGTTCTAATAAGATGTAAAATTCAATCGAGGCATGTGCGGAGCAAAACATATTATACCTACATTTTGTATAATCCTGAAGCACAGGGTCGCAGTGCCATAAATGAATATTATTGCTCGTGCATTCATGGCCGCCGAACGCTTGGATGTTGCGCTCATGTTATGAGCATTTTGTACTTTTTTGGTTGAGTTCGACATAACCTAGAAGAATTTGCGCATCCAGGTTCATTTTTGGATAATCTTTTAATAGATTTGTAGGACTTGTGACTTGTATGTGGATAATATAAAACCATAAATAAAAAATATGTTATGACGTTATTCTAATTTTATTTTTATTATATTATTATCAGACGTGATTGCACATCAGCTATTTTTATAATTTTATAATGTCCCCGCTGCTGGGGCACAGGTTTTTCTTGTGGGTGGATAAACAGGACTGACCATAACTAAGATAAAAAATTAGAAACGAGTTCACGTGTGCGGAATCCACACGAAGCGAAATATAAGGTAATGGTCAAAAAGTACTAAAGGTCTTGAGTTACCTATACACGAGGGTGTTCGGCTATTACCCATTTCTGTTTATCTTTAAGTAAGTTAACTATGTTAGTTATGTAAGTGGGCGCCTTCCGTTAACTAATAATAATAATAAATAAATAATAAGGGGCCCCAATGCGGATTGGTGGGGTGTTAACGACTGAAAATACAGCCAAAAACAATGATATATCATAGGCCATAAATAACGGCTTAGCGTGCCTCCCAAAGTCACGGAGGAGCTTAAGGTCATTTTTGGTCACCCATCCCATGACCAAACCTTTGGAAAAGTTGCTTAACTGTTGCAATCACTGGGTGATGCGATTACTTACTGCGCTATCTAGCTGGTACGTCGTGATTATTACCTAATATTTTTTGAAAATATACCTTTAGCTACGTAAAATATTAACGCCTGAAAAAAAATGCATTTATTTTTATGTTAGTCACCGATCACAGAGGTCCCATTTTTTTTGTTATATAGATAGATAGATAGATAAAAAGTTTTATTCACTACGACACACACATACATTCATCAATACAAATACAGATATGTCTAAAAAAGAACGATAAAAAATACATTTGCGATAAGTATGAGAGAAAGAAAAAACAAAAAAAAGATGACAAAAAACAGTGAGAAGAGGGAATGCACGTGTGTGCAGCAGCAAGTAAGGTCTAGGCTCGGTGTATCACATTTGCCTGACAGCAAAAACACCGATTTTCAGCCGTCACTTATAGATGAAACGCGGAAACCAGTAACTGCGCTGTTGTGTGTGTGTGTGTGTGTGTGTGCGTTTGTGTGTATGTGCGTATGTATGTGCGTGTGCGTGTGTCTGTCTGCGTGTGTGTTTCTGGGTTGTGTGCATGTTGAGCGTGTGAACAAATATTTTATAAAAATAAAAATAAAAAAGAAATAAAATAAAAGATTAAAACAATATGTGTCATTAATTTATTTATGCGGTACCGTAATATTGATAAATTTAAAATAATCTAGTAATAGGAAATGGGCCTAAATTAGAATTAGGGTGCATGTTTGACACGGGCTCAGAACTCCGCGGTGACAGCATCGATCATACTACCACCCAGTCGGAATGCCTAACTTCTGTATTGTAAGTAAATATGAGTTAAGTTTGTGTTTGAAAGTGTACTTAGAAGTTAGATTCCGAATAGGCGGCGGCAGATCATTCCAGCACTTGGTGGCTAGGAATCGAAAGCTGCCCCGGAATGCTACCGTACGGTGACAGTAGTTCATGAGTGGCTTCCGCAACAATCTAACTCCATATCTGTCACCAAGTGGCGTAAACTTGAGCTTCTCAAACAGGTATTCGGGTTTTTTATTCTTTTTCACATATACATAAAAGGTACTTAAACCTGAGATAGATTTAATTTGCGCCGGGGCTCGGGTATTTTTTTTATGTAGCCTGCGCATTCACCTTTGGTGGCCTGGTAACTAAATGCGTTTTTGGGAGATCATTTGCTTTTCGGCCGCCTGGCCGAAAACTAATGTATGAGTTTCACAATCCATAATATTTGGCCGGAAATTATGGCCGAAAACCGGCTAAGTCACCCTATAACATTGACATTATTTGACAAGTGTAATCCCCCCTCACCCCGCAAAAATTGGTTGATCGTGATTTCATACATTTTTCTTACGTTACGTATCCAGTGGTTAATTCATCCAAGGTGTAAGGCTTGGATGAATTAACCAAAGGTAGATACAAATATTTATATTAACATTGACAAATATAAATAGGGTGCAGTGTGATTCCATTTAAATTCTGCACAATGGAAAAAGGACCTCTAAAGGTCTACTCAAACTTGACCGGCATCCGCAGCCATGGGTAACGGTAAACCCGACTGATATCCCTACCGGTATTTTGTATGGCATTACCGCAAATGTTGCGAAACCAGAACCGCATACCGTAAGAGTACGCGGTACGTACCACGTGATCGGCGAAACTTTTGCTCCCCTTCCCCGCGGACGCACCCCGCGCCGACACAGGACCAAATATTTTTTTACATATTTAGCCCTGTGTTCTTTAGAGAAAGTTGTTCAGTTTCATGGACTGAACACATCCTTGAAATTTGGATGGTAAGTTTAGAATGACCTTGTATTACAAAACTAAACATAAAAGCATTTTATGACGTACAAGAGTTTTTTGACGAAATAATGTAATTCCGCAGTTAGACGTTAATGACATAATATTATATTGACATTTACTAAATAAATTAAATGTATTGTGTAATTAAAAAACCGCACCTAGTATAATAAAATTCTAATCTTGATATGGATGGATTATAAATAATAATAGAAAAATAATATGTAATTGCATGTTGTATACCAAAAGCTAAACATTCCTTTAGAGCCAAACCGCACTGTCGACTGGTCGACGAGCGACTCGGTCTCCCAGCTGCTGCAACTCAAAACGCACGGGCCGACGACTAAGCGAGCGACTCGATACAGTTTTACAATCCATACAGTTGTTAAGCGCCTTTGATATGGGGACGATGTTGCCTAAAGTCTATCTATCCTTACTTGTCTTATTTAGAGTATGT